>CM028926.1:2678750-4125000 GCA_016801845.1 Polydactylus sextarius
TTTGCCAAATCCTTTTCTTTCTTTTTTTTTTTTTAAATTCTATTTCATTTCTTTGGATATAGTAGTGAAGAGTTAAGAGGTAATTATCAGGTGGCTGAAGTGGCGTAAAAAAACATTACAGAGTAGTTTTCCTCAGGACGTCCCATGGAGCGCAGCACCGTGATCATGAATGGTAATGGTCCTGCAAGTCTTATATAAAAGACGAGGAATGCCATGATTTATTGTTGTGAGGTTTAATGTGTGAGTGTTGCGTATGTGCTCACAAGTTTGTTTGCTTGCCTAACCACGCATGTTCCATCAACTCCGTACATTTAATTATTTTGTACAAGACCAATTTTTAAACAACCACAGCTCAGGGTCGTTGAAATGTCACATTACTCACCCGCTTGTTGCAAATGAAGTAAAACTCAGCTCTTTCAAGTCACAAAGAGCAATTGTAAAAAGTGCCATTAACATGGGAGGTACTGTGGAAAACCCATCATTAGGTTTCGTTTTCTTCGATAACAAAACAAGTTCTGACGTACAGTTTCCCAACTTCTCTGCTATTCATTATTTGTGGGCCCGGTAACACATATCCCCTATAAAATTAGGCATTTTCAGCCAGTATAAATTTCCACTTAGACCATAATTTGTAGATAAATTCATGAATAACACTGATTTATTACTGTAGGCAGAATTGATGCTCAGGCAAAATATCAAAGAAATGATCCTGCCAACTAAACGATTGATAAACATGTCACTTCCAACTTTCCTAAACCAAGACTCTAAACATGGCATATCGTAAAACTAAACATAAAAGAGCTTGGATACACACAGTTCACCTGTCTGTTTGGTGAATTACATCATTTTAGAAAGATTCAAACGCTTGGATGCATATATGTCGTATGACTGTGAATTTATCTTTTTTTCATATTGTATTAGTTGTGTTTGTTTTTTAACAGATTTGAATCTTCTGGAAACTCAGTTCTGATTATTTCTCTGGAAAGTGCACTGTCTTTTTAGATTTGAGATTTAATAACGATTTGAAAATGTTGAGTACACAAAATGTTGTTTGACAGATTCTTTTTCTTACCCCTGCATGTGAAATGTAGCTCATGTGTTGTGATACTAAAAACAGTAATGCGTTGCATCATTGAGACTGCATATTATAAGTAAGTGGAAACTTAAGGATTCAAGGAAATGGAGTCATGGACAGTTTTATCAATGGAGACAGGGAATTATAATGTAGTTGTGTGTGCAGTAGCAGCCTGTGTTGGTGTCTTTGGATACATTTGTAATGGAGTGGGATTGGACGGGAAAAAAATGGGAAAAGTGTCTGAAAAGTGAATTGAATTTTAAAAAAAATATTCACAAGCCTGTAGTTACATATATTCATTCTACATGACAGCAGACAGATGTTGCCCCTGAGACTGGCGGTTTTCCCAAATGGACACTGTTTTATGGTCCACATGACAACACATTTGTGTTGGATGAAAAATACCTCAAATTCCAGCCCATCAATAACTCATGTGAGACTTATATGGACATTTTGACATCGCAGAAGTGTCAGCATCATAGTCCTGCACAGTGTTACTATATCCCATCTGCTTTACTTATTTCCCTTTTACTGAAGACTTGTTGCATTCCTACTTTGCTGACACCCCATCCACTGTGAGCGAGTCTTAGAGTTGGACCATGTTCAAGTCCAAAGTGGACTGATGATTAATTCAAATCACTGTCAGGATTATTGTGAGTACGCGTATATCATCACCCTCTTAATGCACTTTGAGCAACTCCCGGCTCAAACCACCACAGTAAAAAGTTCACTTCACAAATGTATTTAACTGATAACAAGAAGGCTTATTAGTTGCTGCAACAGGCAGTAATTTATCTGTGTTTCACTGTTTTTCCGTTTATGCATTTCTTTCTCCATTCCAGTGGAATGAGCCTGCCCAAAGCTGAATAATATAGTTGTAAGTAATGACCTCTTAACATTGTTTTGGGAAAATCAGATCGGAGCTCCAATGAAAATCACTACGTGGTAATAAATGTTCAAAACATCTTTTCGTTCTTTCTTTTTTTTTTTTTTTTTTTTTTTATCATTTTATTCCCCAACATTAATCACAGCACAAACACTCAGGGCAAACTATTGACTGGAGTAAACTGTGAAATAAATTCTGCCTGAGCTGATCCCTAGTGCTTTACAAGTCAGTCTTGTCCTTCACACACATTCCTGCACATTCCCATGACCTGGCTGAGTTCACAAAGAACGTAAGCGCATGATGATGATGATGACGATAATTAGGACAATCATCAAATTTATTGAGGTAGGTCAGGTCACTTGGCAAAGGTCAGCGTGTGCCTTATATGGATGAATGATCACTGTGAACCTGATGCACTCTGTGGTACAGTGGCACGATGGGATTCTTAGCAAAAGGAAAACTGGAGCAGCCACACACTCCCTCTTGCCTCGCTTACAGCGCCGACACAGGAAATCCTCTTTTTGATTGTGAAATGAAGTAGCAGAGTTAAAACAATCACTCCATCCCCGTCATGTGGTGCCTGCACCTAAGATCTCTGCTGTGGAGAAAATGGCACGGGCACACTGACAGACACACACACACACATCCACACACTGTTTGCATTGCCTCAGCCCTTTGATAATCAAATACAGAGCCATGGACATTATTATTTATTCTTCATTTTTATTTGAGCCTGCAGCTTTTTGAGTTTTCTTCAGTCAGTCTTCAGTATTACGAAGCCAAACCTCAAGAAATCTGATCATTTTTACCATCGTCCAGCTCCCTGATCTACCCAGCCAGGATGAGTTCCTCTGTCTCATCTGTTCATCTGTTCATTCATGGTGAACAGTAAGTGTTCTCATTTACACTGGTGCTGAAGAAAAACAACAACAGATATGGTGAATATTTTTTTGCATTACACGTGACCATTTTTAATCAGGAAAAGAATTTTTCTCCCTAAAACAAAAACAGACAAATGTTTTCACCTTGTTCCAATCAGATCTTGAGTGCAGTTTTGGAGAACGTTTGTGAATATGACAATCCTGTCCTTGCTAACTTCAATATAAACAATTCACGATTATATCAACAATTAAAGATTCAGCAGTGTCGACTTTCAAATTCTCTTAACTTTTTTGACGCAAAAAATGAAGGAATGGCAGAAACCATCATACTTCATGCTTCGTTTTCTTTACGAGCCAATCATCCTGTACTTTTATTACTCTCAAATGTTGTGACTATGCTGTATGTGTTATGATATCTCCACAAATCCATCCAAGACTTGATTCTTACAGTATGTGTCTGGTTTTTGCACTTCGCCATTGCCTTTGACTGGTGCTGGCTGCCCATTTTCTTAACCTCTGCTGAACTATAGAGAAAGAATATTGATGTTACTGTGGAACGGACCCAATAAATATGTCACAAGTTGTTAGTGAAGAGGACACAACCTTCTTCAGTACAATGGGTTGTTATTTTTTGGCATTTTGCGGTGACGTGTATCATGAATTTTCATTCAACTAGATCAGACAGTAATGCCTTGTAATGTTCTTCGCCTAATGGCCACACTCAGTGGTCAGAGCTCAAAGCGTAGTGTTCGCACAATATTCGCTAATAAACACATGAACGCCTTTGACATGTGGTTCACATTAATTGGCCTCCTAACACATGTAAGAACCATTAAACGTAACCATTGTGGTCCTAGAGTTTTGATCTCTGCATTTTAGTGATTTAAACCAGGTTTTCCCCTCAAAAAATATAACTTTGTAATTTCTGCCTTAGCTCACCGGTCCCTTTGGATTTGGCTGCAAGTTGTCCCAGAACAACTGCAGTCATTTTTTCATCCTCCCTTTTCTTTTATTACTGTTGTTGTTCCTAGCACACATGAGGCCACCATGTCTGGGATCCAGAACGACCATCTCAGGAGTTGCTCTGGGTTGCAGCCAGATATTGGGCTAGAAATGAGGCGGGGGGGGGTTGCTGGTGTCCACAGTGCTGCAGCAGGTTTCTGAGAGAAGGTTTCCAACTGCACTACCTCATCAAAATAAAACCAATTGGAACATTCTCTTAATCAAGCCTATAAAGTTGGTTTTACTCTGACTCTGGCTGGAGCTGCTGTGTTCACGTTTCATAGTGGATGCCATCAGTGCAATGACCAGGGGCAGATGTGTACACAGAGGACAGATTTCAGTTGTTCTGTCTGGGTCACAGATGATGAACGTGTGGGAATGTTTGTCTAATAAATGGGGTCACTGTTTAGAAATGCAGTTATAAGCGTTTCAATGAAAAGCGATGTCTGAAAACCGCTTTGGCTCGTGTCACAGATGTTGGTTGATGACATTTTTTCTGTTCTGTCTTGCAGGTGTGTATGTACCACCTGGTGCTGGAATTGGAGCAGGAGGAGCTGGAACAGGAACTGGATTCTATCCAGGTAACAGAGCCTCCGGTGACTGTCTGGACAGAGCCACAACAGGGAGAGTCTGTTTATCATTAGCATAGTTATAAGAGTGAAATTTTACACGTATATGCTTGTATTAAGTGCGTATTGAGTGTCTTAGTAAGGTGTTGGACCACCATCAGCCGCCAGAGCTTCAGTGTGTCTTGGCATTGAGTCTACAAGTCTAGTCAAAAGATATTCCTTCATTTGGTGTTTTGTTCTTTCAAAACCTCCCATTGCTGTTTAAATGAGTTAAATCTGGTGACTGTGAAGGTCATAGCATATTATTCACATCATTTTTCATACTATAAAATTATTCAGTGACCCTTGTGCCCTACGGATGGGCGGTATTGTCATCAAGATAGAAATATGTCATTAGAGTATAAATACAGATGTGACTCTATACACTGTTCCCACTGAAACACCAACTAGGGGAGCAGTGTGAGTCTGTGGCCCAACACTGAACTCTGTTTTAAAGACACTCGGTGATCTTTCTCTGGCTATATTGTTACAAAATACAGAATTACCTGGAACTTCATGCACATATACAGATATATAAAATATGTCACAACATGCTCTCCTGGTGTCCTAAAAGAAAGTAAGACAAAAGATAGCTGTTGTAAAATGGTTGGGCCAAAAAGTTTGTCCATTACATCACTACATGTAGGCATAACACAACTCAATACTCTCAATGATTGTTGTTTTACAAGGGTCGGCTGGAGGAGTCCCTGCGGGCTATAAACCAGCTAAAGCTGCAGGTGAGTTGAAGGGACATAAGATTTATGATTTTTCTCCATGTATAAAATTCGTTTTGAAGAATCACATCTGGCTTATCACAAAGCGGCGCCGTGCAACTAATGTGCCGGTGATTTTTACACAAGAAGCTAAAATTGCTAAAATGTAAAATAGTTAGATGAGTTCTTAATACTGTTTTCCAGTTGATTGTGGCCAGAACAAAGTGAAAAAATTAACTAAATGTGTCACTGTTTCACATATATCGTTTCATGAGTTAATTTAAATGTATCCTTTTACAATAACCTCGTATAATGACGTTTACCCTTTATACATTGATGTCAAGTCACGACAGTGGATTTGCTTTCTTTGGGTTATGATTGTTTGTTAAAACTGAGCAAAATGCAGCTGAATGTTTGTGAACTGTATTTGAGTGTGAACTAAAGTTTGATCACTCAACAATGTAATTTTTATGACAACAAAAACAAGAAAAAACAGATTGATTTTTAGAAAGATTAAATTTCCTGTCAGCATTCAGCTCTGCTTCAGTCAGATCTGTGGGAAACACATGGTTAGATTTTCTTGTCACTTCACCACAAGTTAAGGATAATTAAATCTGTGGGATATTGCTGTGGCAGTAAACAATGTGTTAGTGGCCAACCACTGTTGTTAAGCTGGTTTATTAGATTGGCTTAGAAATATGAGGCCTGTTATGCATTTCTTTCATACAACATCAGTTGTGATCTTAACAGTGTATAACGATGTGATAAACACATAATAAACATTAAAAGAGAACCGATCACAATCATACCTGCTGTTTCTGTTCATCCCTGACAGTAGGAGGTTATGGAGGCGCAGGCCATGGTGTAGGCCAAGGTGGTTTGGTGCCAGGAGGTGTTGCGCCTGGTGGCTTGGGCATTGCAGGTATGAGGATAAAACAATAAAGCTGAAAAACCTGTGTGTGCACATCAATTTAGATGCCAAAGCAAAAACTAAGCCTCACACACATTGTTTCATTTTATTTGTACCCAACAGGACAAGGTGGAAAGCCTCCTAAACCAGGTGAGTTGGAACATTTATGTGTTATTGTGTTTCGTGAAAACTAGTGTAAAGTAATAGTGTGGGCAGGTTTTTATTAGCAATTAACAGTTTTATTAAATATTTTAAAATGGAGGGTGTTTTTGCTAAAAAAAAAAAAAAAAAAATGCTGGAAAGTATAACTCTAATAGAGCTAAACACATTTCTTTTGTTAACAGCATGGAAAATTCCTCAAACACATATCCGTATATATGCAGAAGGAAGGAAACGGAGTGTATTGTTATAGGCTGTGTTATGTAGGTTAATGTATAGACTGCATAGTACAGAATGGGGAGAACTGCACAGATATAGGGCATTGGCTGAGAAGAAACAGTCTTTTGATTGGTCGTCGTCAAGTTTTCTTATCACCCCTGAGTTTTCGTCAGGGTTGGTTTACACAGGCAGCTATTTGGGGCGTCCTGCTTGGGTGGAACTGTACAAAGATCCCATCACTCCTATACCTCTGCTGTATTACAGCGTGATGATTGGCAGTGTGTAAACGACCATCAACGCCAGCCAAACAATGGTGCCAGAACACTGATTAATGTTATTGTAATGTTAGAGCCTTACAATATCTGGAAACCTTCGTGTTGAAATTTACCACGGCCCTTTACTCTGATACCGTACAGTAAATATTTTCCTTTGCTATATTTCAGTCCACACTGCATTGGTGCTTTAACAGTGTTTATCCATCATTTAATTTCCGTAAGCACCGCTGATACAATCTCAGCTTACCTCTATGTGTTTAGAAAGATAAGGAACTAAGCAATCGTCCCTTAGTCCTGATAACTCATGGAACCTGTTACAGAGGGGTCCCTCTGGAGTGCTACACCTCCACCCTCGAACAAGAGCTGCTCGAGAGCCATTCTGTGAAAATGAGCTAATTTCCAGTATTTAGTGGAAGTTGATTTTGGCTCAGGTCAGCATTTACTTTTGTATGTATTCAAGTTTTCCCTCTCCCTCACCAGGCGTACATGGCAGAAATTATGTTAGTGAGGGAAACGGAAGCAACCAATGTTTAAAAGTAGTTACTTCTTTTGGTCTAGATATTCCTTTCTGCATTCCACACTAATCTCTGTTATAAGAAAGGAAAAAGCTAATCCTTTAACTCGGTGTGAAAACAGCAAGGGGTCAGTTAAGGTCTTACAAATTCTTGAAATGAAAGGAGAGAAAATTCCCTATGGGAATGTAATATGTTCCACTTCGTGACTGTAATTGTGTTCAGTAATCCCAGATTGTTGGTTTCCATCACTGAGGACTTTTCATATCAGTGATTTCCATTCCATCAGGAGGATGTTGCCAGAAGCAATCCAAATTTGGATATGATACCTTTTCACATACCTTACAAGCATGACATATCTACAGTTCATTAGTAGGTAATTGTTAGATAATGGCAGGTTGATTTCATCTGTATCAGCTAGCTCGTGTTTGGCTCGTGCCACAGAAAACATACCAGAAGGAGTTATTTGCTACTGGCATATGAAAAATCATTTACCCTGCTTATTAACCATTAATAAATGAAGCAGGACACTGATCCTAAAGAAACACAAATGAAAATACCAGTAAATTCTTTGCATATACATCAAGAGTTCAAACATCAAGTTCATTCCTATGTTGAGCAAAGCAGTGACATTGCATTCCCCAGATATACACCTTGTCTGGCCAGTAATGGAGAACAGCAGCTGGCTATGTGAGTAGCGTGACTGCAGTGAATTGCAGCGTAGCTCATGCAAGACCTTGTAAATGTTACACTAATTGTGAAGCCTGTCAGCATCCAACTTTGACAATACACTGAAAGCTGGAAAGAGAAACTTTGTTTTTATGAACAGCTGTTGGACAACATCTCTTCTCCTTCATTCCCTCAAGTAAAGGTGAATCCAACGCGTATGGCGTGATTGCCAAAAACGTGGCTTTTGTAGATTAGCCCCTTGTCACTTTCAGACAGCGTGAAAAAAGTTAACAAGAAACATAAAGGTTACGGTTTTTGTTGATGTGCTTTTACTAACAGTCTGGTTTAGGTTTAGGCAGGATATGTCGATGTTAGATAACAG
This sequence comes from Polydactylus sextarius, assembly GCA_016801845.1. Lineage (NCBI taxonomy): Eukaryota > Metazoa > Chordata > Actinopteri > Polynemidae > Polydactylus > Polydactylus sextarius. The sequence continues at coordinate 2,687,042 of CM028926.1, forward strand.
GAGTAAATGTCTGTTCAGTTGATTCACCAAGATTACAAATACAAATTGAAGATAACATGGTGTCTGTTGAACTTTTCTCTTTCTGTCTGAAAAATGACAATATCAATGTCACACAACATGTAATTTAATCTTAAATAAATCAAATAAATAAATCAAATTCATACAAGTTGTCAGGCACTCTAAGAAATTCCATATCTGATTTCTCTTCCCATAAAGATGAGGAACTTTATTCACTATTTTGTTTCCAATAGTTTGTCCATTCCTATTATCAGTGAGGGTCTACATAACTGACACTAAGTTCTTCATAAGGGACTAGGCTAAGCATATGGGAGGTGTCTTCTCCTGATGAAAGGAGAAGACATGAAGGCTTCATTGCCACTGAATAAACGTTACAATTTAAAGTAATGGCAAAATAGCAAATAATAGTCCCAACAATCAGATGAAAGATAAAATCGTGCTCGGTCAAACCGCAGCAGATGTATAATTTACAGTGATTGACGACATCAATCATTAATCAACATGTCAGCTTCAGTTCTTTTTGACAGTGCTCTGAAATTTGGATCATGTGATTTCTGTGGCAGAGAGTTGTAGCTTCTGATTGAAGACAAAACATTAGAGGGGGGTTACAGTTTGCACAGCCTGGAGCCGAACACTGACGTTGCTATTCACTTCAAGAGCTCTTTCTCATATGCAGTTACCACCCATCTGCTCAATTCAAACCACAAACTCTGGATCATTTTAAAGGTGATGTGTATCATCCTGCGTAGCCCATCTGTATATCTGAGTCTCCCGGTTCATCCTTAAACCCCCTCAGTTCACTTCGGGGTCAACATTTTGTAGAAACACTAAGCGCACTTGTCTGCTTCACAAGAGTAGAGTAGACGAAAGACGGAGAAATGGAAATTTAGAGTTGATACGGGGAAGACAGAGAAAAGACAGCATGAAGCGAGGAGGATGGAAAGGGCCGATAACTCTTAGGAACCTATAGTATATAAGTCAGATGCATTGCACCATCACTCATAAGCACAAACACGCACAAACACCTCAAATATTATTTGCACATTCATTTATGCAACACATATGCTTAGAGAGTTTGCTGAAAGAAAGGCGACTGATAGATGGAGGTGAGGATGAAAGTGTTTAGCCAAAGGAAGATGAGCTTGGAGGAGGTTCAGACTCCTGGAGCACATATGTTTTTCATTACTGGAGCTCAGACCTGTCCTCCATGCTGTCAGAGACTGGAAGCATCTGCACGTGAACATACGTGACCGTGAGTGTATGTAAATACGTTTATAGTTTTCATATGTGTGTAATTACAAGTGTGAGCACATGTGCACACACATGCACGTGCACACCTGCTTACAGATAAATACTAAATATGTGTCTTAACATTGATTTGGGGACATAAGTATCCATTCTAGCTCACAGACACACACCATAAATTAAGCACTGCTTGTTCAAACATAGTGTGAAAGATGGCCTTTTCCTCTATTTTTACCCACTTATCTTCACTCTCCCTCCCCTCAGTCTGTCCTACAACAAGTCTCTGTGCCAAACTTTCAATATCTTGGAACCTGAACCTGTCTGCAGAGGAAACTTTTTTCATATCAGACCCACACTGCTCCCACCCTCAACTCAGCCCACCCAATGTACACACAGCCAGCACAGCTTGTTTGTTCATTTTGGAAATGCCTCTCGCTTGCCCAACAATTTTTCTTCAATGATGTCACCGTATGTTGTTGTTAGCGTCTACAATAATCTCACCAATTGATCTTGAGAACTGTATTTATACCAGAGTAAAACGAGATAAGATAAGAGCTTTATTAGTTTTTATTGGTGTCTAATCAGTTACGCATGGCACAAATTACATTTTCTAACTGGACCAAGACTTTCACTATGACTCAGCAGATGCTCCACCAGCCTGTTCTTCATCATAAATGGACGGTGGATCTCTATTGAGCATCTTACCACCAATCTAGTATTTTCCATGTTCACTGTGTGAGATGATGAGCTATCCCTTGGCATGATCCTACAACCTCTCCCCTGCTTCGTTTCCCAGCATTTCTGGAGTGTGGACTACTATCGTTGTCCATCTGGCTGCAGATCCTGTCTTGTTTATATAGCGATGGAGAAATTTCTTTCGCTTAGAGATCAGCGATTGAAGAAACGTTGTTGCAATCATTGGTGGAAACAATGTGAAGTCTTTTAGACCAGAGGATCTAATGTGTTTTTGTTGCTCTATGCAGCCGTTTTCTTAATTTGAAGTTATCTAGGTTGATTATTTGTTTTACACTTTGCGTAACGTATCAAAGGTTAATGTGATGCTGATGATGATAGTTACATGTGCAGCTTATGTTTGACCTGAAGTATAATGCAGGATATTATAACAATAAAGTGCTGATATAGGTTGTAATGCAACTTGAAGATAAATGTTTCTTTGATTTGACCTCATTTTTGGCCCTTTAGGCCATATTCATTTGTATAATGTCAAATTTCATAAACTTTTCACTTCTTTCATTTTTTTTGTTTTCTCTGTTCAGTTATACTATTTATCTCCCATAATCATTTTCCTTTGTAGAACATCCCATATGTTTGTCATAGTGAAATACCTCAGATGGCTGTATAATGATGACAGCTTTTATAATGACAGAGAAACTTGGAAAATATTTTCTGAGGCCGACTCAATGAGTCTAACGTCAGTGTTTCGATTTGCATGTTTTGAGTTGAGCCAACCTGTCGAACACTAGCCTCTTTTCTCAACCCTGAGTTGTCAGAAAAGTATTCAGAGGAATAGCAGTTACATGCATATGTGGACCATCTGGAAGAGGAAACACACTTGGCCAACTTTACATACCATGGCCACAGGCAGCATTTGTTGACTAGTTTTCTAGCCCTATGCATAATTTGCACAATTGAACTTCTTTAGACATAGAGCACTGTGATCAGAAGTAAGCAGCTTTATAAAAATGGTTTCTTTTAGTGTTCACACACTCTGTGTCCTGCTCTATACTCATACTACCCGATATAGTTTTAGCAGTGTCTCTGCTTCGTGTGCATGCTTCCACATACACGCTGTAATGAGCGTGCCAAGCAAAAAAGGTGATGGTATGAACCCTTCGCACATATTCAGGGGCTTGTTGTTGGCAGTGCAGCTGTGACATTCCTTTAGAAGTGGATATGAAGTAGAATAGCAGAGGCTCTCAACTCTCACAGAAACAAGCAAAAGGGAGAAAAGTGTGGTCGACTTGAAAACTTATAGCGTAGCATGTTCTGCTCTGCATGACTTGTAGCGCAAACAATGACATCACAAGCTCAGTGGACATGGTGCAGCACGCAGTTTGAATTAAGAGGCAGCACTAATGGTCTTTGCTGAGATACATTTGAAAGAAGCCATGTGTTTTTCAAGGTGAGAGACTTACGAGGACTCAGGCTGGTGAGCTCAGACAGGCAGACGTCACTGGGCAAGGCAGAGTAGTTTGGTGCGGTGGCAGAGCTTGTAATCCGCATAAAATGTAATGGTGACTTTCACAGTTGCCGTTAATTTGGAACCGTTTGTGAGAATTGCTCATCGCCTCAGAGCTGTTGCGTGTGCGTGTGTGTTCTCGTGCCCAAATGCGTGGGTTTTTGAGAGTTTGCAGAACTAGTCAAAAGTTGCTTCATCACTGTAACTGCTTACCACATAATGAAATAAAACACATTCGCTTTTAAGCATAATTCAGCTGTCCCCCTATAAACATAAAAAATTACCACCCATACCAACAATAATTAACGTCACTAACGTAACACTTGGGAAGTCTGGTGTTATTACACTGATTTTGACCTGGACGCTGCACCAAAAGAAAAGCTGTTAGAGAATGAGGCAACCTTAGACCCTTTCCCTGTTTGTCTGCCGGAGCTCTGACAGTTCTGCACTCGGGGTCATCTGGCATAAAGAAGGAGACTGAGGCTTTGGGACCTCTCATTGATAGTGTCAATGACTCCATGGAAAAGGAAAGCGAAAACAATAAAAGGCTTGCCGCCAATGTTGGCTGCCTCACACCAACCAGTGAGGGAGAGAGGTTTGTGTGTAGTGGTGTGACTGTGTGAATACTTAATTAGTCCAACATGTGACCAATCCTGCTTCTCACAGCTCAATGCCCGTGACTGACAGAATTGAGAACCTGGAGGTGAAGAGGAGCAGCGGAGGTCACGGGGAGGGAGGAGGGGGAGAGGGGAGAGGAAGCAGTGGGAGCTTCGGTGCGTCCACTTGTCTCACGCGATCTGGAATCACTACAGCACCTCACATCATCCTGCCTGTCTTGCGTCACCTTGTAAGAATGCAATCTATCCACCAACTTGGAAGTGGAACAGTGTGATAATTTGATACTGATAAAAAAAGCTGGTGTCATGACAGTGAAGGACATAATGATGGGCTTTGCTTTTAAAGTGAAAATTTATATGGGACCACAGCCGAAGAACAGAATCTGCCTGTCAGTCACCGTGAAACACTGATTCTCTGGGGGCCTTTGGGGATTAAGTTATCACCAAGATTTTCCATCATTTAAAGAAAACTACAGTGTTTGTCTTGCCAGGGCACGCCTCTGTGTTTCTTGCAATTACCCTTTACTCTTTGTGTTTGTGCTTTCTAATGGTTTTACATCAAATCTAAAAGTGTTTAGCCAAGCATAAGACTCATAATTTATCATTCCTCTGTGACCCTCCTGTCATTTTGACACTTGTGTCCAAGTCAAACAACACTATTTAAGAGACATGTGAGTTGTGTTTCTCTCCCACGGCTTCTCAGTAAACAAATGTTTGTTCTTAGAGGACCCACTTGCGTGATTTAATGTGAGCTAAAACAAAGAATACGATGAGAAACAAGCCCCCAAAAATTTCCTGGACATTCCAGAACTCCAGCTCTAAAGTCTGCTTTCCGAGCGTCTGCCGTCAGTTACGGTGGATCTCTGCCATGGAATTCTTTGCTCTCTTAAATTAAACCCTTCACCAGGCCCAGCTGGTTCACAAAGTAGAGAGAAGGGGAGAAAGTGGGGAGGAAAAGGGAGAAGATGGAAAGGATCGAGAAAATCCATCTTTCACTTCTTACGTTTGGCTTTCGTTGGCCGTTGCCATTAACACCCCTTGTCTGGTCAACGCCACCCCTTCAGACGCAGTTTGGAGAAGAGCAATAAAAAAGAGACGAGAATGAAGAATCAACAAGAACAAGAGACAGAGACTGAGAGCCGAAGACAATGTTTTGATTAATGTCTCCTGTATTGAACTGGTTCTGAAAGAGAGGATTACCTTACCTAACCCCAATGGAGAATGAGCAAGACATTTCAGTGGTGAGATTGAAACCAGATATTTCTGTTCACACTGGCTCTTATCCATCGCTTGTACTGGACTCGAGTTTGAGAACATGACTAGTGACTGAAAGAACTAGCAACGCTGTCTGGCCAGTTTTACCCCAAAGTCAGCCTTCATTTTAAATACCAGTGCAAATGACATGGTTCAGCAGGAGTCAGCGAGTTTCCTGTCCCTCGTCACATTTTAATTCCTTTGAAAACAAGGCTCTTTCTTTGTCAGAGAAGGTCTAGACGTGAATTCGTGTGCGTGCCCTCACTGAGATCACTCTGAAAGAAGCCGCCACAAATGAAAAGCTGCTGTTGGGCGATGCTCAATTATTCACTGTCACACCATCCAAAGTTTCACCTCAACAACCTGCTGGTGCACTTGTCCCTGTGCAGCTGTGAAAGCCAGTGGTCTTTTCTGAATGGAAACTGGCTAGTAAATCATGTTTCTGTCACAGTTTTTTTTTTAGAAATCTAAACGGAGGAAACTATGATGCATTGCTGTACTGCATCACTTACGTTCCAATTTCCTTGGCCCTCAATCCTCCCTCCTGTGTAGTATTAGGTTTCTGTCCCTTCCATCTTGTATTCAGAGTATTGACCTTTCATTGGGTTCCTTTGTCCAACATCCAAAGGTAGCTGGGATTTCAAGTGGTCTCCCGGGCTTCCCAATACGCCTTGAGGATCATCGTGAAAAATTAGCAACTACATAGTGTAGAGAAATCCTTCAGGTTGTCAGCAATCAACTAAATACTGGGAGCAGCACCAAAGAAAAGCAATGATTTGATATCAGGGTCACGGTGCAGACTCAGACCATGTGTTTGGTTCATGTCAACAAACAACACTGGTGTAGTATTCCAATAGTGTGTGAGGTAAGACAGGTCTATTTGTGCGAGCTGATGTGCTGTAATTACGATCATCCAAAAAAAGTGTGGTTGTTTGAGCTGACAAGATGAAGTAAATACAACTAAACAGAGAGCTTTTGTACAAAAAGTCTACCCTCTACCACCGTCTCACAAAAATACAATCAGTGGATGGACGCCAGACTGACGAAAGTCCAGAATTTGTTGGTGTGTTCTCTCACTTTGAACTTTCAGGATAGTATTTTCTTTTCACCTGACAGCGTTTTATTTTCCCTTTGTCTAGTGATGTCAGAACCACAGAAAATAAAGATTAATTTCCCTTATTCACCGTCTGATCCTCGTGTCTGCCCAAGGCCTGCACTCATGGTCACGCAGACTCGGAGAGACACATACTGTCTCAGGTTGACTTCTGCGTGTCTGCGTCTTGTCTCCTGATCTCAAATCAGAGAGCTGAGCTCAACGTGGCAGGTGCTGCTCGACCCTGAGCACGACTGCCAGAGCGAGGCTGGGTCATGCACATGTGAGCACAGGTGGGCCTGATGATGGATGAGTAAGCTAAAAGTCTCCACAGTTCTGTCTGTCTTTGGTCTTTCTTCATGTTTCACTTCCACTGACATGCATAATCTCTCTGTTGCGCAGAAAGTGGTGTAAATTTCCAACACTGTCACTGACAAACATACATTTCAAACCAGCCAATGAGACGTTCTGTGATCTAAAGGCAAGACCAGACAGCACCATTTAAAAATAACATTTCCAGCCAAACGTTTGAGGGTTTTATGCATCGCTTCAGTTCCATATATCTTGTAACACATTTATTTTGTGTCAGCTTCCTGTCAATTCCCTTTTTAAACATTTTTTAAGGTATTTCACACTCCCTGATAAAAATGAGACAAATTACACGGATTCCTTATGTCAGCACAATGGACACCAGAAAAGGGAAAGCCCTGTCTGATTTATATAAGAATTGATTACTGTTGTTATTACTTCAAGGTGTGTCTGCTACGGTTGAGCAATGAAGAAGAATAGGGCTGAAAACTTTGATGGAGATGAATTATCACAAGGACGCTTAGCTTAGCGTCTGGGCTCGCATCGCATTGCTGTGTATGTTTGCCAAGCCCTTGGCAAGACAAGTGCCCACATTTGTTTTGACTAGGTCGTGAAACTCCACACTTCCATCTCTCCCTCTCCCTCTTTCTCTGTCTCCCCCAACACATTCCTCCCCCTCGTCAGTATCATTACCTGCACTGTGCACATTGCTGGACCGACTCCAGGCTCTCACCCTCCAGTCTCATGAGTCTGTCTCTCCCTCTTTCTCGCCATTGCTCAGCTTGTTTCCCATGATTAACTGTTCTCACCCCAGATTTTTTGGCTCGCAAGTATCGATGAAAACAAGTTCCTTAGTGGACTAGCCTGTTGGCAGCATTTAAATTTCTCCTTGTTTCAGCAGTCATTACTTCAGAGCTGTTCGTCTCTGATTGGGGAACTTGTGCAACTCACAGCTTCTTTCAATGCAAATGTGAGAAAATCAACTGTGAGAAACATGTGACCGCCACATTATAAACTTTACGTTAACACTATTTCACTTTAACTGTTATTTGGATGTTCTCAATCAATCTAGATTTGAATAATATTCCCCGTTCATTCCCTTTTGTAGACATATTTAAATACCGCATCAAAAAATGTTCCACTTAAACTGTAGCACTTTTAATGTTTTACCATGTCTGCAAATAACATTAAGTGCAGCTTCCCTGATGTATTAAATTACCTATTCTAATTTTCATTTGGACATTGTGGACATCTTTTCCTGACATCCACTGCATTCTTGACTCCCGTAACAAAAATAGCTGTTGGTTTTCTTTGGTTTTCAACTCTTATTTGCTTTGTTCACACAAGCCACAGAACCCTTAGCAATGCAAGCACTCGCGATTATACAAGTTTCACGATTTATGGTGGAGATAACATTACATTATAACATAATGTAGTTTAATATTCCCAAGATGTCACTCTGATCATTAACTGCACAGTGAGCTCCATTCTCTAATTTATGCTCTTAATTTCAAGGGTCTTTCCCCCACTCTTTCTCAATCCATGTGCAGGTGGTGAGCCTTATATTCTGTGTCCTTTCCACACTTTTTTCCATTTCCCTATCTTCTCCTTACATTTTCTGGTGTTGTCAGCAAGTGGAGACCCAAGCTGGGATATGACTTTATTCATGCATCAAACCGAGCCAAAAGCTTCAGCCGCCCCATGGATTAGTTTCTGGGTTTTTGTCACACAAAGAGCAGACTGCTACCTCCAGTGTTAAGAATGCAGCATAACCAAAAGACAATATGTTATGTCTATCATAAGTCTTAGTCTGTGGGGGTCAGCTCTTCCCTTGGTGCTCAGGGTGCAGTCCTTGGCTCTGTAGATACGAGTGTTTTTAATCACATTTAATTAGGCACACATGAGCGTGTCATATTTCACGTTTTCTTTTTTTTTTTTTTTTTTAAATCCACATCGTTGTTCTTGTAACTCTTGTAGATGTTTTGATGAAAGATTGAGTGATGGGTTTTTTTTTATTGAAAGATAATTACTGCTGAATAGTGTGTTCTAGCTCATTGCAGTCACACGAAATGAGCTCTGCTTCTTTTTTTCTCTTTTACTCCTCTTGCACCATACTTGCTTGAACTTCAGTTCACTCACTATCTGTCTACCATTTTCTTTCTCATTCAGGTTATAGCAATCTAGGAGTCGGTGGTCTTGGAGGAGGTGGCCTTGGAGGAGGTGAGTAATTGTGACCTAGTACCTAAAGTGGAATTGGTCTTGTGTCCAAGTATAACTGTCTGAACATTGTGTTCTCAGTATAATGATCCACTACTCTCAGGTTTCACAACAGACCATTCAGTCACGTCTCCTTTCTGTTTTGTTTAGGTGGATATGGCGGATATGGTGCAGGCCCTGGCGGCTTTTTCCCAGGAGTTGGACAGAAAGCTGCTAAAAGAGGTAAAAGTCCTGGTTTTGTTTAAAACCTGAATAAATTGTAAATTGACTGCACTTGGACAGGTCTAAACTCTTTACATTCAGCCATGCGCACACTCAGACACTGATGGATCAGCCATCAGGTGCAATTTAGGTCCGGTACCTTGCCCAAGGACACTTCAACATGAAGAGTGGAGAGGCTGGGGATCTACCTCCTGAGCCACAGCTCCATAAATAAAGGGAGAGTGTATGAATGAATGGCTTTTGAGTAACTTGAAAGAGCATGACATATAACAATAATGAGGCCATTAAAGTGCCCCACCTCTTTATAAATTTTAGCGCATATGTCATTTGCTCCATCATGTTCATTTCCCATGCTTGAAGTTGTATGATGAAGTTTCAGGTTTCAACCACTAAACTGTAATACCCAGGGTGGCATTTATATATTAGAGTGGAGTTTGGAGTGGTTGTAGTCTATTTATACTTCAAAAAACAGAGCAATGTCACTTGGGAAGATCATATCATTTAAATAAGTAGAAAAAAGTATGATTTTGAAGATATCAATTTCACTAAAACACAGCAGAAATCAGATATTTGATGTTGGTTGAAACATGTGTGTATCAGCAATTTGCTGTAGGTTTGAGTCTTGTTTCTTGTTTATGGATACTCCCATTGGACAAAAAGACAAGCGATCACAGGCAGTGGAGCACTTTGTCCTTGATTTCTAAACAAAGTGAAGTGCTTAAGTGCTGAATGGAAACTGGGGGTCATCAAACATGATGATGGAATATTGGTTGTTGGCATCAGACACTGATTACGTTCCACTTACTTGTTATGAGTTGTTTGTTTTGATATAATGTTGCTTTCCACTATCAGTTTCAACTTTTCAAGTGGAAATGCCTGACATTCAAGGTTCCTATGTTTGGCTCTGATATTTACATTTAGATTTGTGATGAAAGATCCATCAAAAGGTGAACTGAACATGGTGTCCCGTTTAGGGTTTTGTGTGGTTTATTGCAAACATCTGCGAGAAAGTTCAACTGTGAGACTTGAGTTATCATTGTTGGTATGATTTAACATGGCATGGCTGTGGTAGCCATCTTCTCATCTAACCCTGCCTGGTTTAGAAAGTCATCTTAACTATTGTTGTTCCGCTTATATCAGTAGACAATATGTCTTTATAAAGGTGCTGAAGCAAAAACAACAAAAAGGTTCATTAATCCAAAAATGCTTGACGCCTATTTCCTAAATGTCTCATGCTAATGAATATCACTGAAACTGTGGTTATTATGACTACAGGTGCGGGAGGACATCTGCTACCACAAGGAGGTAAGCTGATTCTTGGCTCGGTGACAGACTACTGTATGGACTTGCACTGTAGTGAACACAAAGCTTTTCAAAACTTTGAAAGAGCTGGATGCTTGCATGTTGTAAGAAAGCCAAAATGAATGTTTCACATTAATGGTAACCCAGCATGAAAAACCGTGTTTGGCAAACACAAGTACATTTTTATCATGTACCTGCAGACCTCAGACAGTTTGAACTTCAGCAGAGCCCATGACCTTAAGGTCTGTGTGGCGTATGAGCACATGATTTGCTTTAAATTAGGCAGGCTGATTAAGCATGGACTCGGGAGGGTCCAGTCATGGCCAGGACTCCACTATGGCAAAGAGCCTACTCTTAAGTATTGGTTGGCAATGACGGAACTTCAGTCCCTAGAATCAATGTGTACTTTTTTTCATGACACTCAAAATAACAATCCGTTCTTCTGAAAGAGCACAGATAAAACGAAACAATCCCCTGCCAAACTTTTCCTCACCAAATCTCTCAGGCCACATACTTACAGGGGGTGCGCAATGTCTGTCCTGCAAAGTATGGGGAATTTAAGATTAAAAAATGAAAAAAAAAGTTTAAACAAATAAATGAATGTGTTTTATTCTGCTGCCAAGCTCCCTTACAAGCGAACCTGACAGCTCATTTCCTCCATAAGGGGATAGCCAAAGAAATGAGGCATTTGATGAGGCAAGGCGAATGCCATGCATGCTGGCTGCCTCTTCTGATTAGATTAAAATTCAGCCATGATGCTTTTGATCATGCAGCGATGACAGACTAGTAGGGTCAGATTAGATGCTCTCAATACCAATGGTCGACCTAGAAATCTGGCTCCATGCTGAGGAGGTGAAGTCTGGCACAAGCTACAAACCACTTCATTACTCCTTCTCAGTATCACTGGGCCCTCTAGTGGTTATAGGATGTATAGCTGTAGGATACTTACATAGATACATAGTTGTGCAACACTTTAAGTTCACCATACATTTATACACGTATTTATGTCTGGTTATGTTATGTATGTGACAGGGACCGGAGGAGGTCCTGCAGGCACTGGACCTGGAGCTGCATTACCTGCTGGAGGTAAGTCACACACATAACATACACGATTTCTCTTTTGTTTTATTTTACTCCTTTTTTTTTTTTTTTTTTATAGAATAAATAAATGACAAATTTAAACTTGTGTTAGCAACAGCTGTGTTTATTTTTGTCATACTGTCTTTCTACCTCCCAAGTATAACATTTTGAGCTCAAAATTGGCTCTTCATTGGGTACGGTGGAACTGATTTCTCCGAGCCAATTTGGGCCCCAAACGCTTTTCCTAATGTAATAAAAAAAATTAAAGAGAGTTGTTAACAGCATCCTTGGGAGGCAGGAGTCAGAGTTAAAGTTGTTCGGACTCCTGGAAAAGAGAGATGTATGCTTTTCACTCTGTATATTTGTCATACTCCCTCAGTGAGCCAAGTAACATTTTATGTCATTTTTTTTTTTTTTTCTCAGTACCTGTTATTCCTCAGACAGGCCTTCCAGGCGGAGCAGGTGGTGGTGCGGGAAAGAAAGCTTCCAAAGTGCCAGGTCTCGTAGACTCAACAATAAACTCATAAAGCTGAAAGCAGACAGGATGTGTAAATGTCATTAACATCACAAAAATGATGTTTAAATGAATCATTCATTTTCTACTGTATGGCGGTAAAACGATTACATCTATGGGTTTTTTATTTTTAATGTTGCACTTCTCAATATGAGATTTTAAGCCTATTGTTTAAATCAATAACATATATATTAGTATATTCAGAGTTTCCAGTGCATATACTGCAGATGAAACACACTCAGCATCATATATAAAGTATTTTAGAGTTGATCTATTTTGCTTTAGAACAAAGAGGAACAATAAGACACAATCTTTAAAACACTGGACATCCAGGACTATGATCTCTCTTCAGAATAAGATTTCATTGATAAATGTAACATAAACAGCACATTAAATCATAAAACACTTATGTACTCAGCTACTTCATCATATTTCATAAGAAATAAGCCTATTATACAGTACTACTTGTATGTAATTTAAAACTAGCTTATTTCAGCTAAAAAAAAAAAAAAAAAAAGTGATGGAGCTCTAACACATAAAGTATAGCTTCTTTCACGTGTAGGGGTGAAGCCAAACACAGCACCACCTTCACAGGAGCAATAAATAGTTCACCAAAAAAAGAAAGATTGCAGATGCCAGTAGCACCTGTCTGGCTTCACTATGACAGTTTTGTGGTGGTGGTATGTTATTATGATTGACAGGCATATCATTTTTCTGGTCATAAATGCCTCAGACAAAGAGATTATTGCTGTTCATGCATGCCAGATACTCATATGTTTGAATACAGATGCAGAAATGCAATGCTGTCCTCTCTCACTGGTTGTTGCAGGTGTGGGTGTGCCTGGACTTTACCAAGGCGGACTGGTGCCAGGAAAAGGTCAGTCGCTATTCTCCTCTATTTAATTCATTTAATCAGATGTACAGATTCTGTACAAGGATTTAATTTTGTTCATTACCTTTTCTGTTGATTTCCTTTGGCTCCATCAGGGTTTGGTGGTCGTGGAGTTCTACCTGGAGTGGCCACCGGCACCGACCTGAATCCAAAATCAAGTAAGGTTTTGTTTTTTGCTCATCATGCATACATTCATGGAATAAAAACGGAGATTAAGTGGTGGTGATTGTTGTCAAAAGTCACCGTACTGTCTCTACACAATTCTGTCTGGTATCTTCTTTCTTCTGTGTGATTGATATATTTTTTGTTATACAGTTGCAGGTGCAGGGGGACAGGCAGGGGGTCAAGGTAACTTTAATTATAATTACTGCTTCACAAATATTTTTAATATTCTTGTCAAAATTGCCAGTGTTAATAGATTAAAATGGATTTACTACCACAGGAGGCCGTGGGTATGGTGGACAGATGCAGCCAGGGGTGTTTCATGGATACCCCCTCAAATCACCCAAAGCACAAGGTGAGACAACGATGTATTATTCATTAATTGTTGTGTTCGCATGAGATGATGCGTTTTTTTTTGTTTTTTTTTTGGTTTTTTTTTCTTCTAGCACACTGACAGTCTTATGTACCTTATTAATCGATAACCTATTGACATTTCTAAAGTGGTTTTATCATTGGTTGATTCTAAAGAGGGTCCCAGAAAGGTTATTTTCATTTTTTATTCTACTTGCTAAGTTTCTGTTGGCCCCAAAAGCAGATCATTGCAGTGGAAAGTCTCACCACAGTGCTGCTGTGGCTTCCAGTCCCACAGATTTATTTATTTAAAAAGATATATTTAAAGGCCCTTTGAGGTGCACTTTACTTCGTATTACCCCAGAGAATGAAAAAAATGCTTTTATATATAGTTTTTATGATTTTCCATTAATAATTGGAAAATAATTTTTGCCCAAATTTGAATGTTAAGGAAAGGTGTTGAATGTAAGTGGAAATACTCATACAGTATTCCAGATAGACTGAATATTTTTACAGTGATATCTGGCATAGTGAATATTTTTATATGAAAATTGCTATTTAAAAATTTGCTATTTAGTTAGTGGTTATGTTTGGTTACATAAGGACTGTGTGGTAGAGGCAAAAAAGGCTACACAGGTTCAGCACCACTGCAGGCAAGAGGACAGGGCTTAGGACAGAGTTTGGTTTTCATGTAATGTAATGTGTTCAGCTGAGTCAAATGAATGGCATTCAAAACAATTACTCTGCATTTTGAATTATGGACAATGTCCCAGATAGTTAACGTGTGTAAATGACAGATATTTGATGTTGTTTCATCATTCAAGAGTTTTTTTTTTCTTCAGGTGCCTATGGAGCCAAACCTGGAGGTGGCAAACTCCCCTTTGGTACACAAACTTTATTTGTATTTTTGCCTGGATTTAATGTAACTTTGAGTTTGGTAGAAATCCAAAAGGTGATTGATGTTTCACATTACAATGTCTCAGGGTATGGGGGCTTTGGAACTGGTGGAGCTGGCCTTCCAGGAGGAAAAGGTGGCCCTGGTTCAAAACCTGGATATCCTGTTGGAACTGGTCTGTGATTTTTTTGATCTACTATTCATTGCTGACTGTGTGGTAGAGAAAAACTAAACATTAGATATCTAATGTGTTTTCTCCTCTGCAGGAGTGGGGCCTGGGGGCATCTCACCTGCACAGGCTAAAGCTGCCAAATATGGTAGTTTATCACATTCCTTACCAAGACAATGCCTTCCCATTGTTACCTATCTTCCCAGGATACAAAATGAGTTATGTTAGACCAGTTCTTGTGTCTAACTAATGTCTGATCTCTTTGCCCCAGGTGTGGGTGGCATTGGAGGCGTTGGTGGTGTTGGAGGCGTTGGTGGTGTTGGAGGTGTTGGAGGCATTGGTGGTGTCGGAGGTGTTGGAGGTGTTGGTGGTGTTGGTGGGTTGTATCCAGGTCACATGCCCTTTAGTAAAAGACATATTATTTACTGTCATCCAAATATATCACCTTGAATCAAAGTCATTGTTATTCATTGAGACACTGTAGTATTTGTACTTTAGTTGCGTATTTTAATTCTGTATGTTTGAATATTTCACCACAGGATATGGAGCTGCATCCAAGGCCGCTAAATATGGTAATGTAAACATATTGATTATCATAATGACAGAAAATCTATCACAATCATACACTTGACTCTTGTACTTGTATTCCCTGAACAGGTGTACCAGGAGGCGTACCAGGAGGCGTACCAGGAGGCGTACCAGGAGGTGTACCAGGAGGCGTACCAGGGGCGTACCAGGAGTCCTACCAGGAGGTGCACCCCTTGGAGTGCCAAGATCACCAGTCGTCGGTGGATATTCACCGCAATCCAAAGCTGCTAAATATGGTATAGTGTCTGAATTGCACATTAACTTTACATTTTAATATGTGCTCTCACCGTGTGTAGCATGCCTCAGCTTTAATTATGTTTTCTCTCTACCAAAGGTTTAGGAGGACAAGTAGGGACTGGGGGGCTAGGAGGGACAGGACTCGGTGGAGCAGGACTGGGAGGAACCGGAGGACTGGGGACAGGAATCGGTGGAGTAGGAGGACTGGGAGGTGGAGGTTACTCTGCTGCTGCTAAAGCTGCTAAATATGGTAAAAAAAAAAAAAAAAGTTGAGGTCATGCAGAAGTCATACTTAATTTGTTAAATATACACAAGACAAACTTGTTAGTAGAAGCTTTAATCATGTTCTTTCTTTCTCAGGGGTAGGGACAGGAGGACTTGGAGGACAACTAGGAACAGGAGGACAATTAGGAACAGGAGGACTAGGAGGACAATTAGGAACAGGTGGATACTCTGCTGCTGCCAAAGCTGCTAAATATGGTATGGTACTTCCAAGAAAGTTAAATAAGTGTAAAATGTATTTTTTCTGCTTTACTTAAGTGTCTGTGATTTTTTTAAACTGCTTTTTCCACAGGAGTAGGGGGACAGGGGGGAACAGGAGGCCTAGGAGGACAATTAGGAACAGGAGGCCTAGGAGGACAATTAGGAACAGGAGGCCTAGGAGGACAATTAGGAACAGGAGGACTAGGAGGACAATTAGGAACAGGAGGATACTCTGCTGCTGCCAAAGCTGCTAAGTATGGTATGGTACTTTCAAGACAGTTAAATAAAAGTGTAAAATGTCATTTTTTTTCCTGCTTTATTTAAGTGTCTGTGATTTATTTGAATTACTTTTCCCATAGGAGTAGGGGGGCAGGCGGGGACAGGAGGACTGGGAGGACTGGGAGGACTAGGAGGACTGGGAGGACAAGGAGGACTAGGAGGACTGGGAGGACAAGGAGGACTGGGGGGCAGGAGCTGGAGGATATGCTGCTGCCAAAGCTGCTGCCAAAGCTGCTAAATATGGTAATTATTGATATGGTAGGTGGTAGGCTATAAATGAAGCCCGGAAAGGGGCTGTGATTTATACAGAGAGCTATAGTCTACCTCAACCATGTTCCTTATTAATCACTGTTACAACTTAAACACAGCTTGCCTGATAACACTTTCATTTGTAAAACTACTGGAATAGAAGTAATATTAGCATAATTTTGGCTGCAGGGCTTTACAAGGGAATACCTTTGCCTTCACAGGACAAGGGGCACTAGGAGGCGCTGGTGGTCTTGGAGGGGGAACAGGAGTTGGAGGTTTAGGAGGGCTAGGTGGAGCAGGTGGAGCAGGAGGTCTGGGAGGTGGAGGATATTCTGCTGCTGCTGCTGCTGCTGCTGCCAAAGCTGCTAAATATGGTAACTATACTTAAAAGTCTGGAAAATATGATGGAACTAAATACTGGATAAAAGACAACTGCAAGTGCTGAAATATGATCTTTTTTTTTTTTTTTACCTAAAATGTCCCGGTGGCGCAGGAGTAGTTCCAAGCGGTGGTGGACTTCCTGGAGGTGGTCCATTTGTACCAGGATATGGGTGTAAGCACACCCCACAGATTTTTTAATTTACATGAATTATTTTAGCATTTTGGCAAAATTCTAATGTCAGATTTTCTGGGCATGTTGTGCTGCAGCTTTGGCGGCTGGTGCCAAGCCTCCTAAATATGGTGAGACTGCAATTTACTATTTCTTACAGTGTAATGGTCAACATGCCAAGATTCAACCACACTCATTTCCTTTATGTAATGTTATTATGTAAGGAATACCCATCACAAGTTATGTAATTTGTAATATTCTATTCTTAATGATTTAAGGCTCAAGCTTTATTAACTCCCCAACAGGAGTCCCAGGAGGAGCAGGACAAGTGGTCCCAGGAGGAGCAGGACAAGTGGTCCCAGGAGGAGCAGGACAAGTGGTCCCAGGAGGAGCAGGGCAAGTGGTTCCAGGCTATGGTGGTGAGTTGTTTCCTTTATGATTATTCATATAATTTAATGATTTATCAGTCACAAACATTATGTTGTTCCTGACAGGTTACGTACCTGGTGCTGGTGCCAAACCCCCGAAGTATGGTGAGATCATTTGTATAATCTGTGATTATCTAAATCAGTGGTCATATTTTCTGGACCTCAGGCCTAATGAGACAGAATAATAATGTTTTAGAGACTGGAAATTGAAGGGGTTCTGTTGATTAAAATACATATACATGTAGTTTCAATAACCCCAACCCTAACCTAACTTCCTCCTATGCCAAGAAGGATTAGAGTTAGGGTTACTTGTTCTACCTGCTACTGCCATTGGATGATTTTGCTAACTGTAAACTCGCTCCATTTCCCTTAAATAGGAGTTGCAGGAGGAGCTGGGACAGCGTTAGGACCTGGAGGATTTGCAGGCACAGGGGGAACAGGAGTAGCTGGAGGAATAGGACCAGGTGCAGGAGGTGGACAATACTCTGCTGCTGCAAAAGCAGCTAAATACGGTGGGTGAAATGAACTCTCACAAATGCTGCACTTTAAGATGCTAAACTGCTTTCTTGACACATCTTTTGGATCTTTAATCTCAGGCTGTTATCCAAAAGTGCTGACCCCAGCTAAGGGAATGCAGGTTGACTGTAAATCGAAAGTTTAGCCTTCATGAAAGGCTGCCTCGTCACTATGATAGTCTGGTCAGTTTCCAAATTACTATTGATGTGGCACAAACTGCCTGTCGATCTATCTTATCCTCCACAAGATACCTGAGCTCACTCACTTGTGGAAACATCAACCTGAAAATACCAATGTATCATTTACTTCCTATCACAACCTGTCATCAGTTGTTGACCTTTATCCCCGCTGCTTGTGCAAATTCGAAGACCAGAAAAGGCAGAATTGCAGTCCTGATACACTCCACATCTCGTCTCTGCTTCCAGATTTTATGAACAATCAGACAGTGGTGGCCTAATGTTATTTTGTTTAGCTGAGCTTGGATGCTGTGATGTTAGCTTGACCCTCAGGTAACCACTTAGCCCCCACCCTGTTCCAGATAGAGCTAATTGTCACAAAAGACATTGGATTTTTTTTGTCAAAGCATCACCTGGCTTGTTAAGCCTTGTCTGTGCCTTCACTGATCTTATGAGGAGCTATTCCCAATACATACCCACTACTCCAGCAAGCTGATGTAGTGGTTCTCATGTGATGATTTAATGGCTGTAAACACCACATGAAATGATTTGAAAAGCAAAAGGCAGTAATTCCTATTTAGGACAAAAACAGATTTGTATTGTAATGTAGCACATAACTGTGGCATCAGTTTGCTAACCACCTGCATGCGTCTCACAGGAGGCATCACTGGAGTAGGGCTTGGTGTGCCAGGAGCTACTCCACATACAATTGTCAGTGGTGGTCCAGATGGTTCTGTCGTTGTGTTACCGGGTGGTACAGGTGTTCCTGGGAAACCAGGTAAACATTAGGATACAGTTTCATATTTTCTTTTATAAGCCATTTTAGAAGTTTAGCATTTTGAATGATCTTTTTTTTTTTTTTTTTTTTTTTTTTATTTTACAGCAAAGGATTTACTTCCTGCTGGTACTCCTCAACCAGGTACAGTTTATGTATGTTATGTTTCTGCTGTAGCTTCCTACAGCATATGATGGAAAGATTTTACTGCCAAAACTTACTATAGAGTGCTTGACTGCACATTCAACAAGTAGACATGGATCAACAAAGACTAATAGTAAACTTAAAATCACAAGGAATATAGCATATGCACTATTTATCTATTTACATCTTTGTTGATAGTGGTCCTCTTGCAGGATTTAGTGAACAACAGTTATAAAGCTAACCTCCTGCAGTGTTTGGCTCTGGCACTTTACCTTGGGTTTATTGCAATAATACCGTGCCATCATTGATCCCATCTACATTTTCTTCACCCATTCCCTTCCAACAAAACTTACATGTTTGTATACATGTATATGAGTGCTACCAGCTATTGACCACCTCTTAGCTTACAGCTTCCCAGCTGTGCCAGTATCAAGGTCCTACCTTACAGCTTCTGCCCTTTCTGGTCTCTCACACCCCGCGGCTGTTTTAAAGCACAGTGGATCAAACTGGAACATGTTGTCTTTTGGCAGGGCCAACAGCTTTTAACGCAACTGACAAGGCCCCAGAGGTCCCGCAGCCCAGTAAGACTTGCTGTTTGCATGAAACGTTTGACTATAAAGTGCGATCTGTGGTATTAAACATAAGTCTGGTTTTAATACATTACATTGAGTTGTAATGTATTACATCTACTTATCTACTCTGGTGTAGAACAGCATGCTCAGTCATTTGTGAATGTCATGATTTCATGTCTCTAAAGAGACATTTAAGATTTGTTTTTGTTTTTTTTCCAACAAGTGTTTTGCATTTATACATCATTGTTTAAAACAGCATCCAGATTTAGCTCCTTAATACTTGTTCGATTCACAGTAGCCTCCCTGGTGAGTTTCACATGTTTGTCTAAATGTACAATTCATGTCCCATGTGGCACTTAAATTTTTCATCTTCTCAAATGCTGTTTGGAAAAACTTATCCATCCATTAATTATTATTATTCTCCCATTCTCCTGTTTCATTTTGGGATAGTTGAGACAGACACAGCTCCATTACTTCTTTCAGCATTACATATGATCTAATAAGTCAATCTGGCATTTTTTTGCCAATAGTGTCATTTTGCTCTGCCAGATACAAGAACAGTTAATCCTTGTGTGTATCAGAGCTGTGCCTCAGATGCACATGAGTTTCATGTTGTGCTGAAAGAGGAGAGTCTTTAGCCTGTCTGGTCCGTGCAACTACTCCGTTTTTACACTATAATCAGCTGTTGCCACAGGTTGTCTCTTTTTGTCAACTGTACTCATCTCGTGCGCTTGTTTTCCTTTTTTTTTTTTTTTTTTTTATTAACTAACAACTCATTGTGCTTTATTACTGTTCACCATGTCATAGCCGTGGGTCATTCTGAGGTCATTTAGAAAGCAGTGATTCATTGATGTAGGAACTTTTGACCGTATCCTTTCATAAGTTTCACTTCTACAGTGGAGGATTTTTGCAATTGTCCAAATCTTATATCTTATCATATAACCATTAGCATAAAATAGTACATGATAATAATAATAATAACAATAATAATACAGAAAGAATAATGATTTTAAATACACTTTTATATAATCATATGTAATATATTAACTGCAAATTCCCTCTCAGTAGACTGTAGTTTTGTATGTTTATTGACTTGACACAGTTTTCTTGTCATTTTTAATGTCTGTTTGTATATATATTTTTTTTAAATGTTATTCCCTGTACATTATTTTCATACTTTCCCTTTTGAATATGTAAAATTAATGTAGAATTCCATCGTCAGCAGCGACTTTATATCCCATAAGACACTTTGACTGTGACTAATTGTTTTTCTGTTCTTTCCTGCACCTTGTACTCTTCTGGTGGATTTGTGAAAACAGGCGGTGGGTTTACATCAATTACATACATTTATAATTAGTACATTTAATTCTGTAGTATGTCTCAGCCTGTTCTAATGTTCTTTTATTCACATCTGTTTATACACAGTTGCTGGTGGAATTATTCAACCTAGCGGTAAGCAGCATATATAAGAGTGTTTTGATTTTTACTATGACGGATACATAACGCTGCTGTAGTTGGATTTAATCTGATGGTACTTTTTATTTCACAGCTGGAACAAGTGTTGGTAAATATGAAAAACAACCTCACATGTTGAAATATATCAAAGATTACTATCTATTCTATTTTTTGCATGTTGCAATTTGGTTGTAACGCTTTTCAAATGAAGAGTTTTCTGTTCATGTGTTACAGGTGGAACAGGTGTTGTAGGGCCCCCTGTTGGTATGAACATTTTCCTTTCCATTTTCCTCTTTTTTTTTTTTTTTTTTTCTGCACAGGAACTACAGTAATGATGTACTCTCTGTCTATTCACATGTTTATTATTATTATTTTCTGGATCTTAAATGATGTAATATCTGCCTGTGTTTTCAGTTGGTACAGGCCCAGGTCAACCTAGTGAGTATTAACAACTGTTATTTGTATTTTTGGTCAGTAAATCTGATTTCAGCACTGTTCTTCTTGTGTTTTTTTTTTTTTTTAAATGTTACAAATCAATACAATCTATAGTTAAAGCTTTGTTTAGTTTGAATGCTGTATGTGTAGTTGTGTTAACTGTGTTGATGTTTTCTGTTGCTTCTTACATCACAACATCTGTTCCCCTTTTTCTAGCAGTTCATATAGTCTCACTTTTAGTGTTGTATGTTTTCTATTTTCTGGCTCATTTGTACCAATCTGTTACTTGTTGTTTGTTTTGTTGTTTTTTGTTTTGTTTTTTTTTTTGTTTTGTTTTTTTGGAAATGGGTAGTATGAGATACTGGATAAACTTTAACATTTTTTCTTTCATTTAGTTGCAACTGGAGTCCAACAACCTGGCGGTAAGCTGATTTATTTTACTGTTATTGCTTTTGGAGCTGTGTTATTTTAGCCCTGAAATTCTTGTTTTGTTTTGTGTTGTTTTTTGTTTTGTTAATGTGGAGTGCGATGCATCTATTCGACCACATGGTGGAGACAAAGACAGACTATGATAACTGTGACACTGCTGTTTTAGGTGTTGGTCCTGGTGCAGGAGTCAAAGGACCTAAACCATTTGTGCCAGGTGAAGATGCCTAATTTCTAATATCTGCTTCTCTTTCTTGTTGTAACAATTCATTAACTATTTGTTAAGCTGATACTGAAAAAAACAACATTAGATCAGTTGCACGGGTGCTGAATATTTAGTGTTACTGTAAAAATAATAAACCTCTTTTTTTATCCCCAGCAGAGCAGAAATAAAAGAGCAACGTTTGTTTAATAAAACACAATGGGGACAGAATTGCAAATTCTGCACACAAACACAATGAATTTTTCATAAAGCCTCATCATCTCTGAATCAAAACATGTTGATAAATGATGAAACAATGTTGTTATCATTTAACAGTGTATTGGTTTATTGATCACTCTCAGCCTGTATTTCTCTTACCATGCATGTTCTGTCTAGACTGTAAACAGCTCAACTTAGATCAATAAAACCTCCAGTTAATATATAAGGAAATGCTGCATCAGGCCTTTTTTTACCCAATTACCCCTCCAGCAGCCTCAACAGTCATCACTTTTGTGCATTTGTGGGTTTAGCAGTTTTAGGGGCAATTTTTCCGTTCTGCACTTTTTTTCCTTTACTTGTAAAGATCATGAAGCCAAATCCAGCACGTTTTCAATCAGTCAATAAAATTAATGTTATCGTTTCTAATCAGGGAGTTTTGTAGGCTGTAGGAATATCTGTGGTAATTCCAATTCAAAATCAATAACTTGTGACTAGAAGTCACAGAAGTGTAACTGGAGAGAATAAAACCTGTTTAAACCAAAACACCTGAAATGGGGACTATTTTACTCAATCTTTTGTCCTGTATCACTTTTCCCCACATTTTTATATATACTGATGTGTTTTAATTGACTTTCTCTGTGTCTTAGGTGTTTATGGTACCGGTACTGGAACTGGACTTGGACCTGGAACTCTACCTGGAGCGAAGCCTTTGAAACCTCCAGGTTTGTGTGTTGGGTCTTCTCTTGCTTTTTAAAACAAAACCCACTACCTTTTACACTTTATCCAAAAGATGGTTTCAAAATAGATGTTTTTGTACGAGCAGTTTCATTCACTGTTGTGTTTTACTTTTTGTAGCTGTGGGTGGAGCAGGAGGCGGAGTAGGAATCCCACTGGCAGCAGGAGGAGGCATTCAAGGTTCATTAACATCTAAAATTATACATTGTTGTGAAAGTTAAGAGCACTAGGTATGTCAATTCAGGTAAACATGGCCAACCAAAAGCATCGGTATTGCTTATTTCCTTTTCCGAGATCAGATAAATTTTCAATTTTGACCACATCCTCCATGAGCCAGTCCCCAACACAAACCACCAACAATGAGATAACCTGTCACACAATAATACTGCTTTTCTCTGTCATCATGATTCAGGAGGATACTATCCATATCAACCTGGTTATGGACAGGGTATGTATGAGATGAGAAGAGAGGAGCAGAGAGAAGGCTGACAGTACTAATACACAATGTTCCCCTAACTTTTAACATCAACAAAATCGTTCTGCCCAGTGCTCAAAGTGACAGTTGGTCAGTAGATGCCATCGCATTGTACTTCCTGTGCAGGAAATTGGCCGACATGCTGATAATTTTCTGTGCGGGGCGTAGTGTCAAGAATGGGAAGACGACTTTTGATGAAGGAAATCCACTGGCCTTTCAGTGCAGCCAGTATTTTCAGTCTTTCTCGATTTTCTACAGCATAGCTGTGCTGTACACTAAAACTATATCTGAGGGTGTTTATCGCCTCATCTATTCCGGTTTTCTGTCTCTGTCGTGGCAGGTGGGTTGACTTATCCTGGTGCAGTCGGACTGGGAGGTGGTGGTGGAGCTAAACCACCCAAACCAGGTAACAGTTGCTGTTACTGTTACAGCACATTGAAGCAGTTTTTATCAAGTTAGTGCTCATCTTAAATGTTTGATTTTTGGCCACAGCCTACATCAACTCAATCAATTGATCACATCATTAAAACTCTTCAGTGGGGGAGATTTGTTGTATGAAAAGGGTGTTTTCAGTATATTAGAAACTGAGACATGGTATGTAAATTCATGTGTTACTGGAACAGGGTTAAGAGTTTTTAGGAAAAAGATTTTTCCCTCAAAACAGTTTACAAAAATCCAGCCCCACCAAAATGTCAACGATCCCTGCAGTGTTACCGTTAGGAGTTTGCAAATGTAGTAAACATCGTGCCATTTCCCAGCGGAGACTAATTATCATTAGCAATTCTGTGTAAAACATCAAAGTGTGAGCGTTTGAAGATAACACAACCCCCCTGGTGAGTCCTGCCCTCAACGAGCAAAACTCTGCCCGGGACATTGGATGAGGTCGTTACTGTGACTTCAGCTTCATGTCATTTGAGGGAAAGAAAAAAACTGTAACCGTAGAAATGTCTGCTGCACCGCAGAAGTTGACACTCATTACTGGTTTCATTTGAACAGGCTATGGAAACCTTGGAGTTGGTGGCACTGGATATCAGCAAGGTGAGGACCGTGTTTGTTAAACATTTTCTCCTCTTCTGTACATCAATGAGGCGTGAATGTAAGATAAGACAAGAGAACAAGACTTCATGAACACTGGTGTGAATATTTGTACCAATTTACAATACACAACAACAAGGAACAAAGAATAAAAAAACAATAAAGTAAAATAGTGTATAAGATATTGCACAGCAAGCAGTTACATCTCATTATCACCTCATCCTCCCACCAACTTCTCAGTGTCCAGACACATCTGTGTGATGCTACTGCAGATGGTTTCATAGCTTTCATTAACCTGCACAAAAGTATTGTTATTATGAAAATAAAAGTTTGGCTTGAACCTAAATGAACTTTTCTTATCTATTATCATTATTTCGCAGGTGTGGCTCCTGTAGTTCCTGGTTATGGAGGAGGTTATCCCCAGCAGTACTACCCAGGTACTAATACCGCTTCGTGTGCATTTCTTAGTGTGCACACAATTCTCACATACAGATTAGGAATTTGTCAGATGAATTTATTCATGTAGCCCAGTTTCACAGATCGTGAATTTCCCTTAGGGGGGTCTACAGTCAGTACATAGTGCAACATCGTCTATCCGTAGACCTTTGAATGAAATGCAAAAAAAAAATCTCACAGAGACTAATATTGAATAGAACAAATTAATGGAAAAAAACAGTATAGAAGACCATTCTCTCTGCTAAACAGATGGATAACATACAGTATATACTGTGTAGGATGGTAAAGGCCATTCTGTGTATTGACCCTTAAGGTGCATTGGCCGTGCAGTAAATCAGTGTGAAGGACCCAACAGACAACAGAATAGACTCATTTATCATTGGGAGGTGGAGGCGAAAGAAGACAGAAGAGGGACGATGAGTGTCTCTGTGGGAGGTCTCTTGTAAAAGGAGATAGGGTAGTGTTTCTAATGGAAAATTTACAGGGGAGGATGCTTCAGTAGAAGAATTAAGTTCTTAAATAAAAGCTTCTTAAATAATCTATTTATAGTTTGACATTGTTTTTTTCTGCTATTGGAAGCAGCAAACTCCAGCCCCCAATCATTTAGCTGACATCCCAAACCTGCCTCTACCTAGACAGGGATTTAGAGCACAGATGATTCTTTAACTTTTCATCCTTGTTTCTGGATCAGGGAGAGGATTAATGTCCAACTGCCAGCAGCCAGGTAACGCAGCAGCAGCACGGACGGCGTGGACGGACAAACTGACCTATTGCTTCCCCATTTAGAGCTGAGAGCATAAAGAGAGGGAGAGAGGAACAGGAAGTTTCACCTTCCTCAGTTATTTTTGATTCTGTTTTTTAACAGTTTTGGTTAGAGAACGAGAAAACCACGATCTATATGAAGAGACATCACTGACTGACCCTGTCGTTCTCCTTCTCTTTATGCTGAACTCTTTCACTCCAACACAATACTGCTTCTGCACATTACCACTATCCGTGTTTTCCTTCAATCTCACATGCAAAATAAATTTATATATATATATATATATATATATATATATATCATTTCCATTTAAACTGACATATGCTAGATAGATTATAACAACAATTAATCTCTGGTTAAATTTGAAAAGTCCAGAATATCTGAAAACATTTGATCATGACTATATACTTGATGTTCTCTTAAACAAAACATAGTTATGGGCTTTTCAATTTTAACCATAATATATTGTTTTAACTTGTTAATTCACATGGGAGGCTCTGACTTCGTGTGAGGGGAGTTAATTTGTGTTTAAATGACAATTGGTTACGTTTTCATCATCTCTGTGCACCTAATTGTGGAGCGATTAATTAGATCGTGACAGACGGTGTAGCAAGTGAAAATGATTTGTTTACGCCGCTTAATTTAATGTGTCCGCAAAGACAATCAAACTGCTGTGCAAGTCTGTGTCAGAGTGCACTTCATCATAGATTCTCGGGGCAAAAACAATCTCGCTCTCGACCAAGTTTTAACTGCGTGTCTGTGTCTTTTAAATCCAAAATACAGATGGCAAAATACCTCTGTCTATGACTGAATAAAACGAGAGCATCTGTGCATCAGCACCAGGCTTAAAGTGCCTCCCATGTCATCCTCTCTAACGTCAACACTTTTCTTCTTACTGCCTCACAGCCAGAAGAAATGCATCAGCCACTGTGACAGATCCAGAGTGGTTTCATTTTAGCATCAGTCTGCTGGCACCGACTCATCTCTCATTTGTCTTTGTCTTTAATGTCATTTAGGTGGATATGTGCCAGCCCCGCTGACTCCTCAACAAGGTATCCAGCACCCCGCCTCGTCACAACCGAACAATACCACATTATGAAAAGGGATAATAAGTCGATTCAGTTGTTTCTCACACGGTTGTCCTGCTCTTTGGCGCACGATGCCAACACGTCAGATTATTTGGACAGGGGGTGCAGTGTGGGTTGTTTCTGTGTGAGCTCGTCAGTGCAGATGGCACGGCACAGCGCTGAATAGAGCGCGTGATAATCTGCGTTTTCCTGAACATCTGAGATTAATGCTGGTGGGATTATTTCAAGGAAAGCACGTCTGCTGTCTGAGACAGACTAAGTTTTACTGGTTTCACCTCTCGCGGCTCTCGGTAACCGATTACCTTTGGGTGATTAAATTTAGGTTTCAAGCTTAACGACCTGGGGATTTTTTTTCACCTGTCACTAAAATATGAAAGCTTTAATTCTTGATTTATCTTTATTTTCTCACTTTGGATCATGAAATGTGTCACATCATATCCCTCATGACAGCTTTTTTCATAGTGATAGTGCTATTATGACTTAACATTACTGTGAACGGGTTAAATAAAGAATGAAAATGATATTTTTCCACATTCCCCAAAGTAGAAAACTTAAATGCCCACCCTTACATTACTACTCAGGCCTAGCAACTTGTAATTATTATTGCCCAGATACCAAAATCCTTATGGGCCAAATTTGGCCCAATTTTGTCAGAGTTTCAGAAGGATGTATGGTCCTTATATGACCCAAATTAGGGGTGTAAAAGAAAAAAACAAAAGGATGCCAAAACTCATCCAAAACCAATTATAGAACACCAAAACATAAACATAACTGCCCCAATAAGAGTCCAAAATCTACGACAGTCAAGACAAAAGTCTTCACCTTACTTACCTTTACTTTTTAATTAGTGTGGTTAAACCATAACTATGACATAGTCAAACCAAAGACCTTCATCCTGCTTCCTCTGTGACTAAATGAATCCAAAAATGCCAAGTCTGCCAGACTACAGCCACAATCTTTGATGTCTGGGTGAAGTTAATGAATATAAGTTGCAATTTTTACCTGGAGCGGTGCAGTTATGAACCGTGAATGGTGACACGGCTCCACGTCTCCTAACATCTGCGAAACATCACACTGGTCATAAACTTCTCTCAGCCGTGGAGGAAAAGAAGAAGAGTCTTTAAGCATGTGTACCACCAGAGGGAAATTCTTGTGGTGAAATCAAAATAGCTGATATTGTGTGTTCCTTCTGTTGTTTTGTAGCCAAAGCAGCGAAGTATGGTCCACTGCAGGGCTTCCTTGGTGGCGCAGGAGGAGGAGGAGGAGGAGCCTACAGAGGTAAGACAGATGTTTATTATTTTTATGTTTTATTACAGGTTATTTGCAGGTGAATCGTTAAAACCAAAGCAGTTGTTGTGGCTGAGGTTGCTACAGGCTCGATGCTAACACACGTTGGGATGATCTGTGTTGCAGGTGGAGTTGCAGGATGCCAGGGCAAATATTGCGGGAGGAGGAAGTAGAGGATCTCTTGAGATCCGGTGTGACCTCAAGAAAATATGGTGCTACTGCATGATTGAGAATGTATTTTATATGCAAACAAAAACCCCATTAGATTATGTGTAAAGAGTGTAAAAGTGTAAAAGTTTCTTTTTACTTGACTTGGATGTCTGTTTTCATACAAACCCACCGACCCAGAGTTTTGTACACGTTCTGATGCGACGTATGTTATTGATCATGCCTTTAACCATTGATGCGGTCAAGATAATCAGCTTTAACTCCCTGTACTGCACCAGCCTACTTAAAATACAAACGGCGTGTTTGTGTCAGCATGTGTTGCAGTGTGTGTGTGTGTGTGTGTGTGTTTGGGGCATATGGTTGTACTGTTGTGCGAAAGACTGTCTGAACCATCGGCTGCCGATGTGACCTATGAATGAATTCCCTTTTTTGTTTTTCAACCTTAAAGCGAGGTGATCTTGCAGTGTCGTGTTACGGACGTCACACCTCGACGTTCAGGTCTCCTCTCTCACGTGTCAGATGGGTTGGGTTGGTCAAAGCTCTGCCCCCCCAAAAAAACCCCAAAAACAATGAAATCTGGCCGATCTCTGCATCATTTCTGGCTCCCTGTCTTCTCTGCTGCTATTTTTAGGCCTGCTGGGTATAAAAGCAGCAGGAATCGGGGCTCCGGCCAACCCATCTGCTCGCAGTAACTTTGCTGATTCTTGTTGCTATGCAATTCAGTTTTCTCAGCATTTTTAACGTTGCCAAACTTGTAATGTATGAAGAGCAGCTACTGCTCTGAGTAAACGATATGCTGAAGACAATAAAACAAAACAAAACTAAACAAAAAAAAAAAAAAAAACAACCTGATTCATGTTAGGATGTTTTAAAAAGCACAAAAGAGCAGCATCGTCTTTTAATTCCAACTAGAATAAAATATCATTCAGATACTATTCCGGCATGTACATTATGTATGTATGAATGTTTAATTATGTGTCAACTGTCCTAAAGTCTGGGATGGAGAGCTTTAGCCTGCTTCAAATGTTTAGTCTTATTGCAGCAGTTATTTACATTTATGTAACTTGTCACATGATTACTCAAGTTTTTTTTTCTTTTTTTTAAGTTTTTTTTTTTGCACCATGCTTTGACTCATAGCTTTATTGTTATCAGGAATGTGTAAACGTAAGAAGAAGAAAAAAAAAACAACAAAGAACTATCTTTTGCTTTTTTTTTTTTTTTTTTTGCATTTATTCACTGTTAAGAATCGTAATACGGAATAAGATTTTTTATTTCTTTGTTCGATGGGAAAGCCTTGCAGTATGTGTTTATGTGAGGCATAAGCTCTCATTGTTCTTCATTTACTTGAGCTGCTTTATATACATACATATATATATATATATATATATATATATATATATATAAAAGAAAAGAAAAAAGGCTTTACTGACCAAAGGTTCATGAGCGCTGTTGCCAAGTGACCCCATCTCTTTCTGTAATGTGTACTGTATTTTGTACTAATCTGATGTTAACCAGCTTCAGTTCCTTCACTCGGTGCTGTGCGAGAACTGTCGTTGAGCCTCGCTGGGTCAGACCTGGTCTTATGTGCCGTGGGATACTCTTCATCTTAATTTAAAACTGTTTTTATATGGAGGAACAGTGTGGTTTTGCACTTTTATAAAATATTTCCATGACACACATGTGACTTGTTCCCGGATATCCCGGCATTTTATTTGCTTCATTAAATAACAAAATAAAATGTGTTTAGAGATTTTGTCTTCCTACTTTTACTTTTATTTATTTGCTTTTTTATTTTTTTATTTTTTATTTTTTTGCTCCATCTTCTATCATTTGCAAAGCAACAGCCTCAGCAGCAGCAACTTATCCCGAGAGCTGATCAAAACCAGCTGGTCTGGAGTATCCTGGTGGATCAGTTTGCGGTAAACCACATACCACATAGTGAAAATATCCCAGGTTAGAGTCCTGCCTGCCTGTGTCCTCACATGAGACATCTCAGCTCAACTAAATCTTTTCCGTCTCTCCCACTGAGCAAAATAAACCGGGAGACAATCAGATTTTGTGCATTTTAAAAGCTGGCTCCTTCCTTGAGATGAAAACAAACCTTAGATCAAGCCTGGACATTTTGCCAGTGCTTCACTATTGTGACTAGAAACTCCCATTCTTGTTGTGCCAGCTGGAAATAATGAACTCATGCTGCAGTTCTCTGCAGATCCCCTGGGAGAACCACTGACCCATGATCCACATCCTGTAAAAGTAGCTTACG
This sequence comes from Polydactylus sextarius, assembly GCA_016801845.1. Taxonomy (NCBI): domain Eukaryota; kingdom Metazoa; phylum Chordata; class Actinopteri; family Polynemidae; genus Polydactylus; species Polydactylus sextarius. Next base: position 2,717,586 of record CM028926.1, read on the forward strand.
CTGTTGTTCCATCGTCCGTGGCTTTAGTCCGATAACGTCCCATTTCAAGAAGAAATGCCGGTGTCACTATGGAGCTGCAGGATGTTGCTGCAAAACTTAACTGGAAACCTCTTCAGCTACGTCAAGGGAATATTATGACTTAGCCAGACCCAAAGATTTAAAGGATTTAATAGAAAGCACCCATTATATTGAAAACAGACACAAGTTTTTGATGTTACTTTTAAATTTAAATACAGTTGTTTTTCTTTTTAAGATAAATGCACTTTATGACTAGAAACATTAGTCTTAACATTAGTTCAACTGTTGTCTGTGTTACTTGATTATCATGTTACACTTAAACTACTTTCAGGTTTTTGTTTTCATCTCTTACTTCCTGGTTTGGTTCTGTTTTCACTTCAATTTAAAAGTCTGTTTCCACAGTTTCTGACACTTTACATCCTTTTAATTTTCCAGCTGACACTTCAAACTTCCTGTGAGCTTCTTAATGCAAATGCACAATTCAAAATGTTTTTCCCTTCATCACCAAACACTCAGTGGAGTTGACTGCACTGCACTATTTTTCCTCCTGACCCCTCCCTCCCTCCTCCTCCTCCTCCTCCTCCTCCAAAAAAAAAAAAAAAAAAAAAAAACATGCATTAATTATCTAGGGAGTGTTGCTGGTTGGTCGGTCTGTCTCTTCCTCTCCCTCCGACTCAGAGGCTTCATTGGTCAGCGGTTGTCTTGAATGAAGCAGCGCAGATCGGAGCAGGCAGGAGGAAGCTGTGTGGGGGTGCGGAGCCGCCTGCAGGTACAGAGCCGACGCACAGCGACACGACCGGCGGGGCGGTGGAGGCGGCGGCAGCGGAGGCGGTGGTAGTGGTCGATCACCGGTTATCTGTCGACCAGAGGCGGCTGGCTCTCTACCGGAGAGTGAATGAGGTTGATGCTGCTCTGCTGCACGTGGAAGGACGAACGCATGGGAGAGGAGGAAGGTGAGGAGGAGGTGGATGATGAGGAGGCTGCGGGGTTTGTGGAGCCGCTTTTGGCCGCAGGCGGTGGCGGTCGACCCGGGGTGGGAGCTGCAGGAGCAGCGGCGCATCTTCCGCTGGCCCAAACAAACAAACACTAGGATGCTCTAGTGACTCTGATCGCAGACTAACAATAACGATTCGTCACTATTTTATTTATTCACATAGATCATCGGTTGTTATCGATCACTAACAGATGAGGGTGTAGCACTGTTGTATCTGCAGGGAGCGTCAGGCTTCATGTCCATGTTGTGCTACTGCAACTGAAGCCATGTTTCCTTTGCTCCCTTCATGTTTGGATGCAGTGTTCACACTCTTCAGCCAAATATATTCTGATGATAAACAGCAGATAAAACGACCACTTTATGAGGTGATTGATGCAAAGATTAGATCACTTTAAAGGGAGGAATTTGAAGATATATACTGCTCGTTTTGTTGATGTGGAGCTGCACATTTATTTGATTTAAATATATATATATGTGTGTGTGTGTGTGTGTGTGTGTGTGTGTGTGTGTGTGGAGAGAGATCTAAACTTTTTTAACTTTTATTTGTCTTGTTAAAAAAATATTTAGATTGATTAATGAATAACATTGAAACAAACAAAACAAAACAAACAAAAAACTCATGAATGCAAAGTTACTTGTTTTAGGCTCCTTTTTAATAATTATGCTTTTGTTATTGTAACTTGTTACTCGTAACTATTTCTACTGATAAAATAAGGATATTTTGGTGATGCGATGTGAGTTAAGCTGCCAGTCAGGTTTCACTTAACTTAACAATAGACCCTTTTATGTGACAAGTCACTTGGTATCTCGGTGAGTTTCGTTCACGTGTTTGAAGAGAGGGGTGGGGCACATATTTCCATACCTGCACAGGTTACAGTCGACTTTATATATGTATATGTGTGTGAAGGAGGGTGTGTTTGTTTGCCTCGACTGATGAGACCTTACAGAGAGGTCAAGACCAACACGGCTGTCAAGGAGACAAAGTGGAAAAACATCAATAAATACATAGATGAGGTGACATTAGAGGAGAGAAGAGGCATTAGCATGAACCTGACCTGCCTCTGAGCTGATCTGATCGATGAATCTACCACAGCCAGGCCGCTCGACCGAACTGAACCTGCCTCAGAGTTTATCACCAACACAGCCTCCAACATCCAGATGCTCAGATGCATCATTGTTGCTGAAGTCAAACTTAACATTTCTGTTTATAGCTGTTTTGTGTTTAAAAGATGGCGCACATCCTCATCATCTACCTGCTGTTGCCTCAGTTGTTGTGAGTAAACTGTTTGATACACATATGGTGGGAATTGTGTTGTCATAGTAACATCTGTTTAAATCAAGTCTGACATGTTTTGACATGCAAAAAGTGACAGGGATGTATCAGCAATGATACTAATGGAGGGTAATCAAGGAGGAAATGCACGTAACTATACATCTGGTTTATATTTGTTGTTTCTTTGCATATCGCTGCACTGATGCCTCAGTCCTGGGTGTGTGATATGTTCCTAGGCAAATGAACTGCAACACTATTTACTGTATGTAATCTAGTGTTTGCTATTTGCTGCAGCTTCCACGTTGTCCTTCCTGACCACACTCTGCTGCTTTTTTTTTTTAATGCACCACATAATAAATTCTTCCACCTCTGCAAAGTGCTTTGTTTTCCAGAAAATTCTAATCATAATCAACATTTTCCTCATTAGAGAGGACGGGAGAAAGGATTTGTGGTTTGCAGCTAATGACACATGAGTCATGGAAACAGTTTTTTTTTTTTTGTATCAGATTGAATTTAAGTCAGAGACAAAGATAAATGCTGAAAAGCAACCATCAGCATCCTCCTGTTTGTCTAAACTTACACTTTTAGCTCCGACCACACTCACTGAAATATTTTTAAATGTGTGCACTGAAGATTGTATCAGTTTTGTCCAAATGCAGCGGATAAAACACAACATATTGCCAAGAAATAATATATTTCCGGTAAGGTAGCGTGCAAAATTTAACTGTTATGTGTTTTCTTTTCACCACAACCTTCTGTGATGACGTGGCTTAAATACAATTTAGTCAACAAGAATATTCCTGTCTGGATTTTAACTTATCAAACACCCAAAAATATAGTTTGATATCAACCTCATTCAGAATCAGTGGTTGCACTGCTGATGAATACTTGTCCTAAAATGTCCTGTCAAGCTTCTGTGGATACCAACAAACACTGTTCTGTTTATTTTTTACTTGTGTTCATCTGGTCTGTGAGTGATGATGAAAAGACACATTGTTGTGAGCTTCAGTCGGATTATCAACCAGCGTCGGCGCATTTGCATTGAACAACGGAGATAATGTTCACATGCAAATGCGTCAGTAATAATTACATTGCATTATAAGAGCTGTTATTAATTTTATGTTTATAGTGTGGAGCTATAAAACAAAGACGGGGGTAATTATTTACTTCCAGTTCAATCTTTGACCTGTTGTGTTACTGTTGTTACAGCTGGAGGAAGTTTGCCCATCTGTGCGGGATGCAAACAGAGAATCTACGATGAGCAATACCTCCAGGCCCTCAACAATGACTGGCACACCGTCTGCTTCAGGTACAGTTCAACACAAACTCGGTGTCGACCTGCTCCAGCATGTTAATATGAACATGAGGTCACACTTTTTAGCTGCTGTAATAATGTGAGTTTCCCCGTCGTGGGACTAATTCATGTTGATCTTATCTTGGTGCAACTTTTAGGTTGATGTAGTGAACATCCAGCATTTATGGAGCAACATTATCGCTCATTTAGACTCATGTTACCAAGTCCAATCTTCTTAAAGATCTGGTTTTGGTCTCTACCAGCTGCTGAGGGGAACATCTGACTCTGAAGTTGCTGAACCTTCACTATGTTCACCAGCTTGTTTACTAATTCTGTCAGTCTGAGGTTGATGATGAGCAGCTGGAGTACTGTGGGTTTTCAGAGGTTTTTATGTGGAAACAGCTGCTATTAGATAGCATATATTTTTGCATTTTATTGTCCAACAAATAGTAAATTAATTTAGAGAATAACCAGCAAATGAGTGAACCTAAGAAGTCCATGTTAATCCTGTTGTCTTAGTAGATCTGCATCATACTTCAGTGCTTCAGTATCAATTTTGATGCGTAGAAATAGTTTTACATGAACCTAACGTGTGTATTGCTGTTAAATCCAATATTTTGTCGTAAGATATTTTATCTGCAGCTCACGTTTGGACAGATTTCTGGTCTGTGTGAATCACAAAGGCGAGGCGAGAGACTCACTTAGTGCAGTTTGTAAACATAAAGAGGAAGCATTACCCAACTTGTGTGACTCATCTTCATTACGTGACAACGTTACAGTGCCACCTAGGCTTTGGTCTTCACTGATACTGAGGAAGAAAAAGCAAAGAGCAGTGTTTTTGAGTATATGCAGACTGCAAGTGTTATTTGTTCAATATATTTTGTAATATACACAAAGATGCCAGAGTGTAGCTGCTGCACTGTGCTGATCAAGGTTTTTAAAGATACTACTGAACTTTTACCTTGAAATAATAATAGCAGAATCTCTGATTCAGTGGAATATAACGGTCAGAATGAACTTTAGTCGATGAAGCTTCTTTTTCCTCTTTCGTCTGCTCTTGTTGAGCTTTAGTATCAATCAAACCTGTAGCCGCTGCCATGATTAACATTTCCACAGCTGTCCGTGTGTTTGGTTTTACTTTCCCAAAGGTTTTGTTTGGAGAGAAGAATAGGCAGGTTTGTGTTTCAGTCTCAGGCAGATTACTCTGTCGACATGAGGTGCCACTTTTGGAAGACCAACCCCGACACATGAAAACGGAAGCATTACCGTAGACTTATATGTTTCCAGTTTGAATATGAAGAGGAAGAGCACAAACTGGCTTCTGTTTCTCCTCAGTTAGATTGTGGTAAATTAGATTGCAGCAGGTTGTGTGTGGGCAGTGAGATTGTATGTGTTTCTATGTGATGTGAAGGAAATCTATTCACATGTGACAAGTATTTTGATTTCTAATAACGAGCACCAGTCTTGAGTTGATCACAGTAGACAAAAACAGACAAGCCTTCACTGGCAAGAAGAGCAACATGGAGTTAAAAGCTCTTATGTCTTTTTGTGCTATATTTTGTTTTTATTTGAATCTTAAAGTGATGATCTGGAGACTAAGACTGTTTTACAAGATTTACCCAACATTTTGTTTTCATAACAACTAGTGATGAAGGGTGGGCCAGGTGTGTAGATTAATAATTTTCCTCACTTTCCGTGGAAACATCAGCCTGTTGTTCAAGAAAATGATGAATCTGCTTATCTGGAACATCTTTCATCACTACATGTTACGAAAACAAGACCTTGTGTAAGTTTGGCTGGCTGCCCCACTTACTTTCATTGTTAAAAACAAAAGACGATTAAACTCGAAAATCCTTTGACCAACGTAAAATATCTCTTGAAGGGGTGTTTGACTCTTATAAGTGGTGAAATAGATCCTGGGTTCATATTACTCCGGACCATCAATTTAAAGGAACCAAGAAAGACTTGTAGTCTGAGACGTCACTAAATCTTCAGATAACGTGGTTCATCTGAGCACATGAATAAAACGAGATTCACAAATGGTTGAGATGTACTAATGGCTATTGATCCCTCAAGCACAGCTAAATGCAATTTGAGACTTTCACCAAAAGCTTCTGCTGAGCAGAGAAAGGAAGAAAGGAAGGAAGAAAATTTTAGATTCCTCGACGAGGACAAACGCTATTTTTATTGGGGAGTTTCCCTTTTTAAAGTGGAAAACTTGTATTTATTATTATACACGAATACTCGTCGCTAATCTGAGACAGCAATAAATTACCCTTGGGTTTTTTTATGTAGAGTAATATTAATAGGGCGCAGTTGTTGATGTGTTTGTTGTTCATGACAATGTTGTAATCTCCACCTCTCTTTCTCTCTCACAACCATCAGTTAACTGAGTTTGTGACTTGCAGGAGTTTGAACATTTCATCTAGGAGTTATATTGAAACGGGTAACTTGTTGTTGTTGGTGTCATCTACCGGAAATCGTCAGATTTTAAGAATGAATAAAGAGATATTATGTTTTGTTTAATGGTTGCACTCACACACACGACCCAACTGATTTATTTATCGAATCTGAGTTAAAAACTTGCTGTAGTTGAAGGATGTAAAAACAAATAGCACCGGGACGAACAGAGGCTCTTATTGACTTTACTTTAATAGTCAAATGATAAAAGCATCGACATCCCTTTCAGGTATAATGAAATGAAAATCTGGGCTCTGAGACACAGTGTGCTCTCACATCCTTTAATACACATCTCCCTGAAAAGAGAAGGCTATAATTTATTATTTTACCAGCTTTTTGTTAAAATAGATGTCAATACATTAGGAGGCCAAGTGTTCCAGGTGCTATATGTATCTATCTATTTGTAACTATTGCCACATCCCTAACATTAGCATTAAAAGCTGTTTACTCAGCCAATGTTGTGCTTATCAGACGGCTGCTGCTTCATTCTCTTATGTTAAACTGAGACAAGCCGGGATAGGATGAGTTAAGTTGCCAACTTTGGTAGAACTGATGAACTCAGCGTTTCAAAACTTGAGTATATCACCTTTTTAAAGCAGCCAAATTTAAAGTTGTGTTTTCCACTTGGAAGTAAAACCGTTTCTGTGATGCAGGGGGTCTTTATATTGATGGGAACTTGCCCCACAGCTTGTCTGTGCCAGCAGCTTATTGAGACCCAGGATCAAGTGCATATTTATCATTGTAACCTTGACAACCAAGGTCAGATACGCCTGCCACAGATAAGCTCTTATAGGTCACATCTGAAGGTTGTCACAGCTGACCGATGTGGCTGTTACAACTGTAAACATGTCTTGAAATTGTGTTGCTTTTTTTTTTTTTGTACATTCTTATACCTGTGACTACAATCCGACTGAGAGGTTCAGACGTGTTACAATAGCAGTGGCTGAATGTCGCCTCAAGCAGAAATGAGAAGTGGCCTTCAAAAGTCAAGTAACCTCAATTCTTTCTGACAGCTCACTGACAGATTTATTTATTTATTTCTAAAATTTTTTTCCCCCCTATTTTCGAACTTGTTGTCTTCACCCACAACTGACACTAACTCAAGAAGAGAGATCTTTATCGTGTGAGGCAGGTTTTCTGCATCGTGCAACTTTTTGGATGAGCGGAGCAGTTTTTGTCGGGACAACTCGAATCTTCATGGCTCCTTTAACTTCTCGCCACACGGCTGTGCGCCATTTTAAAGACGGGGGGAGCCTGGGACTGTGAAAAAACATTGTAACATTAACAACCAGTGATGTAGCTTTTTAACGTTCACTACGTCAGCTCATATTTGGTTTGGTTGAAAGAATGAATTTATGATTTATAGTATTTAATTACATTTTTATCGTAAAAACGAGGAAACTGCGCTTTGGCTTCATCTCACTCGAGATCATTTCATTTCCTGAAAAAAGCTGTTAGATGGTACAAATGAGACACATTTCACTTCGTGTTATTTGATGTTTATGAAATTGGCGAAGTTTGAATTTTATTTCGACAAGCAGATTTTATTCTCTGCCCGTCGCTTTCTTCTTCTTTGAGCTAGTCAACTCGACGGGAGTGGAAAACTCACCGCTCAGTTTGTCATTAATGATGTCTGAATGGGAAATCTGAGGAGGGCTCACAGCAAAGTCCACAATGGGGTTTGTAATGTGTGTCTGTGTGTGTGTGTGAGATGAGAGAGTGCAGATACTGAGTTACATCTGGCTGCCTCGGTGCAGATGAAGCATTGCAGTAGCTCTCGTGGGATTGAGACATTTTGTTGACATTTCCATTTGTCTCTTTTGAGCATAAACTCGTGCAAATACCTTTCTGTTTGTTTTCTTATTCATGCCCTTTGAGTTTTTGCTAAAAGAACAAAAGCCCTACTTTGCAATTCTTTCTGAGTATATATCATTAATGTGATATCTGTGCAGAAGGAGACGCAGACTCGGGTGCAACGTAACCACAGACGGATCCAAAATAATCTCAAATAGGAGCAGGTCAACCACAAGAGATCAAGATGATCATATAGCATCTGTTTTACCAGAAGGATCCTGGACAGGAGGGGTGGAAAGCATTTTACCTCTCTCTGCTCAGGGGCCCTTTTTCAAATAAACCATCCACACTCACGCTCCTTCCAGGTGTCAGATATCAAGAGCATCTGCCCACCATGTAGCAACACAGCACATATCATAAAGGTCCCAGTCTTTAAAGAGAGTTATAACCTCTTTTAGAAAGTGTTGCATCGTCCTAGAAATCAATGTGACGTTTTTGTTCGTAGAGCAAATCATCGTGTCTGGAAATTAGAGGGAATCTTTTTCTGACCCACATCTAAATCCTGAGTGGGAGAGCGAGAGCTGGATTGTCATGGAAAAGGAGGATTTAAAATGGTTTAAGCATTCAGACAAGCCTTCCACGGAAAATTGACTTTGTGGGACTGGGAAACGGAGCTTAAACCCAAACAAAAAAATGTCCAACTCGAGGGCGTCATGCTGTGGTGGAGCAGAACTCGAGTGGAAGGGAGAAGAAACAGAAAATGAAAGTGCCAGAGTGTATTTAGGGTCTGCAGGGAGTTCCTTCGGCGGTGGCTGGGGGGAGCTCGCTATGCTGTCGGTTTCATGGGAAAATGCAGCCCTGCTCCCACTGTGAACTATTTTCACACTGGCTGTTTTTTTTAACTTCTGTTTATCCCAAAACTCAGCTGTACAGGCTCCAATACACCACAGGGACTATGCTCTCAAACATGAATTCATTGCCAGAACATGCTTTATAAACTACTATCATGGTTTTTATTGCAAGTCCAGTGAGTTAGTCTCCAAAACATATCAATTATTGTAATAATTTTATATGAGAGGTTGATTTTTTCATTATATATACTGATGTAGTCTCCTGGGTTCACATTCAGAAGCAGTATTCTGCCACATTTCTATTTTTAGTCGATTTTACTCTAGCTTGAAGCCAATTTTAAAAACCTTTTCATTTTCATTTTTTTTTTCTTGTTGTTGTGATTTGAACGAATGGATTTCTTGAGGGGAAAAAAAAACATAAAAAAACCCAACAGAAACAGTTTGTTTATAATAAACACAACCAAGAAATAGTGGAAAAGCAGTGGAAACAACAACAGTACAAATACGGCGTTTTGAGGAACGCGGTAGTTTGAGTCGACCTCTGATTCGTGTGATGAAGAAACATCCCTCAACGAACCCACAGATTGACAAAGTTATTAAAAAAACTGCTACTCAAAGTACAAAGAATCATATTTTTTGAGGTGTAATCACGTTGGACTCGCTGAAGGTGCCTCTGACCTTGTTTATTGCTTATCAACGCTGTGAGATGTGTGCGAGAGAGTGTTCCTGCCGTCACGAGGGTTTTTGAAGGAGATTACGTTAAAGTAACTCTTGACATTCGAGAAAAGACGACACCTGCGTGGCGTCATTATGCTGAGACTCTGGAGACTCTGGAGTCTGTCTCAACCTTGACTGCTTCTTGGGAGTAAGAGGATTCAAGTGCTTTGCTTATTAGCAGCCTATATAATGTTTTTGGTTTAGTTTTGTTTACGGTATTAGCATTTTATATGAGTCTTTTTAAATCCTTGAATACAATCTGAATCACCATCTTGCAGCATTTCACAGTAATTGTCTTTTCTGTGTTTGAAACTGAAAATCCACGTTCATGTGTATTTTTACTTCAGCTGTGAAGAACTGGCCCCTGCTGCAGTCTCTCTGCAGTACAGTGCAGCATCGCCCTGTTCTCAATAAAACTATTTCTGCTTGACAGCCCCCCATCCCCACACACACACACACACACACACTCAGCAGTTGTCCCAACACACTACAAAGGCTTGTGCTTTATTAGCACATTAGCATTAGGTTTGCATCTACTAATGACGTGAAGGATCAAAAGTGCACTTTCTGTATTTTTATTGATTTTATCTCTGTAAAAGTGAAACTAGTTGACGTTGCCCTTTTGTTAAAAACAAGATGTCAAAAGCTCTCCTGCGCTGTGGGACGTGTTTTGTTTCCGGACGGAGGTAAAAGACTTTAAAGTGAACAGGCAACAATCATTGCACCAGATTTTGTCTTCCAGCTCCGTCGTGCGGTGACGTTGTGTTCTGTAACAGACGACAATAAAAGGCTGCAGTGACTCAGCTGTTTCTACCTGCACACGAACTCTGCCTGGTAACAGAAGCTGCAGGACACGGTGGATGGAGGCAGACGAAGATGATTCACGGAGCGTGTGTGTTGGATTGTTTATTACTGAACTCAGGCAGAAAATGAATCTTAACGCTTAACCTCGACACCCAGCGCTTCTGTTGATGGTTTGGTAACGTTAATGAGGTGATGAGACGAGTTGATTAAAAACAGTGAAGATTCCCTGAGGAAAAACAAGTTGTTGATGGATGTTAATTAGCTCTGAAAAACATCACAACACACAAACTTTGGTAAACAAAACAAAACAAAGCAGCAGAGTTTAATTGGAGCTTCGTTTAGTTTAGCATTTAGTAGAACTACTATTTTGATAACTGATAAAACAAATGTCAAATATTTACTATTAAATTTGTGAGACATAAAACTTTTTATGCTGTAAACTATTATAACAGACAATAAAATATAACACAAATAGATAGAATTATTGCTTTAAGATGGTCCAGGCCTTGAATAAGTGTGTTTGTGAGGCCTAATGCCACAGCACTGTGGGAACATAACAATCTATATTAAACTTTACAGATTGTTGCTATGGTGACATGTGGCTGAGACATCCACGTCGGATTCAACCTCCATCATTTACTGACTTTTTTGACTGTAACTCGAACAGACATAAACAGTGTTGGGGGTAAAAAAAAAATACTCAGGACACTTTGCTTAAGTGAAAGTACCATTGTGTTAATATAAAAATAATCAGCACATATTATATGAAACGGTATCAAAAAGAAACTGAATCGATCTGTGGATATAAAAAACTTTAGTGGCTGGTTTTATTATATACTATGTCAGACTTATAATACTGATGCTTCATTGTGTGTGCAGCATTTTGCTTTTAGTTTATAATGATCTCAAATGGCATCACTAGAAGACTGAGTAATATTGTGATAACCATGTATATTTTCAGACCGTCTCTCTGGCAGCAGGTGTGATGTTGGAGAAGTTGTTGTAGGAGGGTGTTTCTTATTATATGTGACCATGTGAAAAGTGGTACGTAATGGGTATAAACGCTGCTCCAACCTTATGACCAGTGTCATATGTTCCATGTAATACCTGGAATTACCCAGAATCTCCTTCACGTCCTACTTACAGCTCACTGTAACCACGGTGACTGAGACATTTTACAATTGAAACAGAAACCTAACATTTGTGTGCTTTATTTATTTATTGCTAATACACACATATACACAAATACTATTACCTGTCCAATGTATCTATAAGGATATCTATAAAGATCTTTGGTTTGTTGGTGTCTTTGTGATGACATCTGACTTAGACTGAGTCAGTGGCTGCAGTTAAACCTAACCTCATGTGATAAACATGCAGATGCTGAACCTCTGCCTCATTACTTCCGAAATCTAACCCCTCCATTGGTCACCTGATGGGGTTTGTAAATCACATTGTCTTGAAGGGTTTGATTGTCGACAGATAACAGGCAAATTTCATTTGTGCTACCTTGTGTGTTAATTTTAAGAAATGGGCGGGTTCGCATTACAAGAGTTGGTCTGAGATGGAGTCTTCATGAGCTTTTAAAAAAGAAGGAATAAGCAGCCATGTGATGTCACTGGGTCATATCTGCACCCACAGGGCGAGCAGATGACAGGAAATAGTCAAAGAAAAAAGCCTGACCCCTGTGTGCAGCTGCACAGAGAGAGGAAGCAGAGGAAGGGAGAGAGGCTGTATATATAGAGAGAGAGCGTCGGTGATGGTTGTGACAGCGAAGCTCTGAGGCTGGTTGAGCTGTTGAGCATCAGAGCTGCTGACTCGAGTTTGTCTTCTGACTGTCAAAACAAGGCCCTCGCTCCCACGGGTGACATGTCAGCAAAGTCGCAACGCCGCGAGAAACGACTGCAACACACAAAGTAAGTGGACCGGTGACTTTGTGTGGGTGGATGACTGTTTAGTTTAGTGTCTAATGATAACATATCTCAGGCCCCGCTGGCTGAAACTTAACTTAAAATGATGAAAAAACAGTGTTTGCTCACTTCTCGTTCTTCTGTAGGTATTGTTTTACGTGTTATCATGAATCTGTGGAGGAACAAACAAACTTTCCGTTATTCTTAACGCTGATGGGACTTTGTAACTTATTTAACTGTGAAGTTCATTTATGGAGTCAGATGAATAGATCTGAGTAATCGTTTTGTCTAGAAAACATCTGAAATGGGACAAATAAATGTATCATTTTGTATGACTAACAAGTTTTAACCCTGAGTCGTATCTGTTATTGAAGCCGTGCTGTTGGACTAAAAGGAAGTACAGATGAAAGTGGTAAATAGAGCGAATAACTCGCTCCAGATTCAGTTAAATATGCCTCGTTTATGTCTAAACTAAGCAAAGTAAAGTTTAAAATCAGTCGGTTAAAGTGAATTGATTAAATATTTGACTTATTTGCCAAATTGTGTTGCGTATTAGTGGTCCTAAACTCAAAGATGTGCAGTTTATTGAGATAAATTAAAGCAGAAAAATCTCAGAATAACATTTCTCTGTTGTAAACTGTAGTAAACTGCTTCATATACCCGTATTTAATAAACTTTATTCAGTGTTTTAATTCGTCTTCACTCAAACTTTGAGTTTCTCTCAATTAACAGAACCTGTCAGAAGGATTTAGATATTGAAATGTGGTTTGCATATTTTTACTCATTTCTCTCAAAGCTGCATCTCACTTCCCTACATGTACAGTAAATATCAGTGCCATATATTGTGTCTCTGTAAAGAGAGAAGTAACTGACACAAAGGGAATTTTTGAAGCCGCGATGCAAGACAGTGAATCAAACCCTGCTGCCGTACATGTGACTGATATAGTCACTGTGGTTTCACCACGTTAGTGCCATTTTTGTTTTTTACGTAGTGTTTTTTTTTTGGGGGGGGGGTCGTAAGAGAGAAGCTGTGGTAGTTGGTGAGTGTGTTTCTCTGTGTAGCTGTGGCGAAGCAGATAAGCACGTTAGCATGCGGCAGTGTCTGGCTGTCAAAAGGATAAAACTCTCACAGGATGTTGCAGAAATAGCGTTTGCTCATGAAATGTATTTGAATACTGGTTCTGCTCTGTGATAAGGCAACATTTATAAATAGTTTATAAGCTGATCGATGGCTCTGTTATTGATCAACCAATCCTCCTTTAGTGAACACTTAGAAAATATTAGAAAATTCACATTGGTCTTAGAGCCAAGCCAAGATGTTTATATGGTTACAGCGATTTAAAGTTCTTGAGTTTTCTACATTGAACTCTTTATCCAATGTCAATAATTATCTCTTTAAGCTGCTGAATGTTCAGGTGGAGCCTGAAATAATTTATATTCTCTCTTCACACTCATCCAGAGGTTCAGGGGTTCTTCTTACCTGGTGATAACGTTTTGGGGGGCGGGGTCTCTTCTGATTAATCGTCTGCTCTCGAGTGTTGACCTTCGTCTCTCGCCACAGTTAGTTTAATCACACTTTCCACATTCAATTTTTTTTTTTTTTTTTTTTTTTTTTGGAGCAGATACAGAGTCCAGACTTAAACCCTGAATGTGATTAAAAAAAAAATAGGAAGATTAAAGCCCTCATTCACTTTGTGTTTTTTTTTTTTTTTTTTTTTTTTGGTGAATCCTGTCATTGTCAAAATTTGACCTTGATCATTTTACAACAAAAAACAACTTTATCTTTACCTCCGTTCACCTTCGAGGCTTAAAAATATATACAGGACAAAAGCACGTCGCAATGTCACATCATTACTTCATTTGAACTAAAGTTCTTTAATATTAAAATTCACAGTTTGTTGAACTTTTTGTCTCATCACTTTAGAACAGAGAATCACTGCTGTGTCCAGCCTGGTCTCAGAGGATGAGGGTGCCTTGTCATCTAAACATAACAAAGGCCGAAACTCTTGACAAGTGACCATTATCACCGTCTTTAACAGTAACAATGTGGTGACAAACGCAGGATATATCCATGAATTTATTGCCTGGAACTGGATCACCTAAATGAAACATCACCAGTTTCACTTCATGTATCCGTATCCTCCCCTTTGTGTTTATACTGAGAGTTGGAAAGGAACTGACTGTAAGTGAGGTTTTCATAATGAATTGGGGCTCAGACGTCTCTGCTGAATCCTGCTAAACGACACTCATCGCGGTTCCCGGAGCTCGCTGAAACCTTTTATCATTTCCCCTCAGTGAAACAAACGCAAAGGCCTCAGACTGACAGTCAGTCAGTCCAAGCAGCTTAACAGTCACAAAAGAAACTGCTGCCATACACATCATTTACTCACAGTCTGCCAGAGCTCCTGTTTACCCGCTGAATAGACCACCAAGCCTCAAATAAAGAGCCTGTCTCCCACAGACTGAAACACTTGCTCTGCAGAGCCAAAGCTGTGGAGAGAGTGTATTTATTCCCGCTGATTAAAATGCACAACCTGCATTTTCTGCATCATGTGCTTCAATTTGTTTTTTTTTTTTTTTTCAAGAAGCAAAAATGTTGTAAACAGAGCATACGAGGGGTTAATTCCTGTCAGCCCTGCTGAGTGTGTTTGTCAAGGTCAGAGGGAATGAGACCAGAATATACAGCATTAACAAAACTAAACAAGCTAAATGAGGAACGCTCGCCTCATTAAAATGAACACGCGTAATCTAAATAGAAGTTGATCTACTACTTAAGAGTGTAAACATTTTAATGGATTAAATTAAGACGTAATTATAGCTCGTTCAAGATTCAGCTCAGCCTCTTATTTCATAAGCAGATGTTTTGACATAACGGGGAACTTTTTTTCTTTCTCTCTTTTTTTTTTTAATAAAAAACAGTTTTATGGGAGAATTGAGGTCATCTACTTTCGGAGAATGATTTTCATATTTAGACAAAAACAAAAAACATTTGTGCACTTATATGTGATACCATCGGTGTGTCTGTGTTTTACGATACTGTAAATACATCACAGTAACGCATGTGATACATTGATGAAGATTATCGATTCATGAATCATAAAGCAACCTGCTATATTATTGATTAAAGACTTGGCTTTGAAAAACATTAACCAGGGTTATATATATTACCAGTATAGTACAATAACCAATATATAATAGTAAGATCATAAAATATCTGTATATGAAAATCATCTTTCTCTAAATCCTTAAATACAAACGAGTGTTAAAAAGATTATATCCTGCTTCATGTCAATAAAAACCAATGAAGAAGTCTGATTGGTTGAGGGATTTCCTGCCAGTGTCTGAATCCCACCACCCAGTGAGTGGGGGGGGGGAGTCATAGGGAGACAATGAGGTAATGCTTTTGATTTTATGTGAGAGGGTGACATCACCCTTGTGGCATTCTCCGTTACCATGGAGATGGAGGGAGGGAGGGAGGCAGATGGGGCAGTGGTACGGGGGAGCAGACAGGGAGGTGTGGGAATGGGATAATGGTGTTTGCGCTCGCTGTGTTAATATGTGAAAACAAAACAAATCATATCAGTCACTTCTTTTTCCAACGATTGAAAATATAGTTTTACATTTTTTTTTTTTTTACAGCTTGCAGTTTACCATTATTACTCCAGGAAACTTAATGTAATAATGTAAAAACTGCCCATAATGTAATGAAAAATATGACTTTAACAAAATAAAAACATGTTCATCAAGTAACCTAATAACTATAGTTGCATCCTTTTGATCACCAATATGTTTATTTTAGTTACTTATTGTTTATTTTTAATTTGAAGTATAATGAAAAGGAAATAATTTCCTTTAACCAAATTTTTTCCTCACATATTCTTTTGATTTCCTCTATATTAAAGTTTTTAAACCCTGAATTAAATTGATTAAATTTAAACCCTTCTCTATTCTCAACCTCAAATTAATGTCCACAAAGCACAGAATGACTCAGAGAGGTTGTTTTGTTTATGAGGATATTGTCTTGTCACGTAGTTTGTGCGCGTCTGCGAATTCTCCTGTAGTTGGAAAAAATATCAACCATGGAAATGTTTGCTCTTAACAAGGAATACCAGTCTATTTTTGTCTCCGTTGAAGAGGAAGTGTGTCTCCCCTAGACAGTCTGCCATTTACTCAGCTTGACTTTCACTTGTCTGGTTGGGAATGTGTGTGTGTGTGTGTGTGTGTGTGTGTGTGTGTGTGTGTGTGTGTCCATCCCCTCAAACCTGCCACCTCCCCTGTCTCTTTCCCTATTTTCTCTTTGTCTGTGAGGATTTCAGCTCAGCCTGCACGTACAGTGACGACAGCGGGTCACTCTGGCGATTCATTAGAGTAGACACATTGTTTCTGTGGCGGTCGGGATCCTCTTGATATTTATTGTCTAATATTTCCTGATTTTACTAGAGGATTGTGCCGACCACTGTGGTGGTTTATTGATCACCAGCACTGGAAGCGTTTCTGCTGTTATTGCAGATAAAATCAGGATGGATATCCATATGTTCATGACGCAGATGATGGAAGATTTAATAATTAATGAGGAGATACACATGTGTGTGTGTGTGTGTGTATTTGAGAGGTGTGGCTCCTCGTAAATCTTTCAGCTTTGCATCTGTCAGTCTGTAATGATCCTGCTTCTCGCTCTGAACAGGACACACCGTTTCCTTTTGACTCCTCCTGCTTCCTGTAGCAGTGTCTCCCTGTGCGTCATTTAATGCCCTGTGGCAACATGTACACACACATCTACACACGGTGAAGCGCTGACCAGAGCTGGATGGTTCATCAAGGTTTGTGTGGGAGTCGAATAAAATTCTGGTTTTATTTTACGACGATGCTTTCAAGGTCTCATCTGAAGTCACATAAATCAGAGAGAGAGAGATAATAAAATAGAGAAATAGCTGCTTGTTTACAGCTGCTACAATGACAATTAATCAATAAACTGATTGACAAATTTAACAGGCAACTACTTTGATAATTAGTTAATGGTTTCAGCTATTTAACATGAAAAAATCCAGCGTTTCACTTTTCTAAATGTGAAGATTTTCGACGTGTTTCTTTGTCACATATCAGTGTAAACTGAACATCTTCACTGTCAATGATCCGAACAGGACATGCAAAGAAAAGACCCTGGGTTCTGGGCATCTGTGATGGACATCTTTTCAATATTGTTTTCACATTTGACTGAAAAATCTATTTGTTGGGGAAAAAAAGTAATTTATCATCAAAATAAGAAAATAAAGACATTGCGTGGAGACATAGAGTTTTAGTTGACATTTGGTTTGTATTTGAGACACAGATGTTCAGCCACAAAGCTCTGCAAGTCACTTCAGCTTCACCAACAGACAGATGATATGATGGAAACAATTACCCCTAATAAATAATTCATTGCCTGTCAACATGGCTGCAATTCAACTGTATGTGTATGTGAGTGTTTCTGTGTGACCTTAATTCATTTTCACAGACATGAAACTCCAAAAGGCCTTCAACAACAATTTTTTCCCCACATTTTAAAACCTGGAACTGTAGGAAATATTTGTCATTTTTGCTTTGAATCAACTATAATTTCAGATATTTTTTTTTTTACATTAATAGATTTATTGTATTTGTGTTTGACCATCTTTTGTTTTCACAGTCAAAGAGCTAACAATGAAAGTAAATGGGGCAGCCAGCCAAACATATCTCAGTTGTCATTTTTAAACCACTAATAAACTGAGAGTTTATTAAAAAAAGACTGTATTACAAGACTCACAACAACAATAACTTACAACTGATGATAAAGGGTGTTCCAGATCAACAGATTCATCATTTTCCTCGCTTTTCACGGGCACATTGGCTTGTTGTTCAGGAAAATGTCGAATCTGCTGATCTGGAACACCCTTCATCAACAGTTGTTATGTAAACAAGACGTTGGGTCTTGTAAAACAGTACTTCAGTTTATGTGTAGGGACCTTATTCATGAAGTGATATTTTGAGCTTTATTAGTGGTTAAAAAAATGACAGTTTAGATATGTTTAGCTGACTGTCCCATTTACTTTCATTGTTCACTATTTAGTTGTGAAAACAAAAAAAATGGTCAAACCTGAAAACCCTTCGACCATCATAAAATATCTCTTGGGGATATATGAATTCTGTTCTGAATGGATGGTTAGAGCACGTTAATGCAGATGAGTTTTTTTTTTTCTCACTTGTTAAGGCACCTGTACACCGTCACGTCTCGTTCAATATATTTACATTTTCAACCTCTTCAGCAGTTCAGTCCCTCTGGGAGTTTAAATCCATTCATTCGCTCAGACCTGATGCTTTTCCATTCAGCTTCACCTCATTCATATCAGTTGGGAGAAATTAATCACGTCAGGTATTGACCTTTGTCGGGTTGTCAACATGATAAATAGGATCCAGAGTCGTTCAAAAACATATTACATCATGAAACTGTCCATTGAAATAATCTCAATGGGAATAATAAATATGAATAATAGCAGATGTAAAGAACAGCACGTGAATAAATCATCTGGCAGACCATAATTTACACAGGCAAAATTTAAATATGTAATGATAATACTAATTTTTAATGATTATATACTGAGATTTTAAAGTGACAAAGTGCAAGAATATGTGGCATATTTTTGATATTTTTATCCCATAATAATAACAAGAAAAAGGCTGGAGTTAGTTGTTGCAAACTTTTGGTGCGGACTGAAATATGTTGACATCTATCAAATGGATTGTCGTAAAAGCTTTTCACAGACAATGAAGACTTATCCCGTCAGAATTAGTTATCTCAAAATCCTTCGGATGAGGCCTTGGATTGTCTTGGTGGTCTCTTTGGGAAACGCTGACCTGCACACGAGAGATTTTCTTGAAAATGTCACAGTCCTGATCTGGAGAAATGTGAGGTGAGAGGCTAGGGGGAAAAGTCTGCCTCTCTTTGACCTGGAAAAGGAATTTATTGCTCTCTCAGATACTTTTAGCTAATTCCATTAGGGCTTTGAGCGTGAAGGGGGGGTTCAGATTTACTAACCCTCCTGCCTGGTTCTCATCTGCTCCATCATTGGTTGTTTCCTGACCCTCAGGGAATCCAGCTGGTTTTCATGGTGTCTGAAATCTGTTTTGCTGCCTCTCACTTGTTCCTGGGAGTTATTTATGTCTGAACACCATGGACAGCATTTTATTTGTCTTTGACCTTTTTTGTGTTGTTTAGTTTTCTCCTGGGTCATCGTGTGACTGTTTCCATACATTCTCTCAGATTTTCTCATCCCAGTTCATCTGTCTCTTGACCTTGAATACACACAGAAATGCCCAAATATGAGCAAACAAGGACACATAAACGAACTAATGGCAGCCTTGTGAATGAGTGTTCGTTTTATTGTGATATTATTTGTATTTGTATGAATCTTGGGCTGTGTTTGTCTGTTTCTTGTAAGCCAGAGGGCAGAAATGTGGAGTTTCCATCTGGGAATCACTAATGTATTCACTCATATCTTTAATATTCTTCTGCCATTACCCTCATTTCTATGAAGGAGCTTAACCTCCGTGAAGATCACTAATCCCTCTGTGCACGGAGAGCTCATGCAAGTATATCCACGTGCACCTTTGAGTTTCCACCATAGGTGTGACTTTGCGGTATATGTGTGTATGCATTTGTGCGTGCGCGTGTGCACAGTGATTGTCAGTTATCGAGCGGCAGAAAGAGCCATGACAGCGGAGTAGCTTCTAGCTCAATGCTGCCGACGTCTTCTGAAAGCCTTGACCCACTTCCAAGGCTCCACCCCCCGCCACCCCCTCACCACCACCACTCTCCTCACACACCCAAACACACTGCATATTGAAGCAGCTCTGCAACAATCTGCTGAGCTGCAGTGAAGCTCCGCATGCTGACACAGAGGAGAGAGGGTGTGTCTGTCTGTCTGATAAATAAATTGTGTGTATATCTGCTGCAAAGATATTCATGTGTATATGTGTGAGTGCACAGTCCTACAGGATGTGCAGGACCTTGGGCAAAGTCATAGTGAGTTGCTGCTTCTACTAAATATTTTACTAAGTCTTTCACTAGTTGTTACTTTGCCAACCAGTCACAAAGATGTTTAACAGCAGAGCAAAGAAAGGAGTGGGAGAGATGTAACTGAATAGATGTGTTCAGAATATTTCTGCAGAGACATTCACCAACTCAAGGACAAAGCATGCATCACAGTCAATATATTTTTTTATTTTGAAAGTAATCTCAAATTTTGATGATGACAATTGTATTTGAAGCTTGAGCCGATATATTTCTGCTGCTTCAGAGTCCAGACTCAGAATATTTCACACTAAAGCTTTAAAATTGCTTCTCTGCTGAGATAATTACAGCCAGCTAGTGATACCAAAATGTGACATTGTACAGGGAGACTAAAGTGAGCACATTCAAATGATATGCTAAAGGAACCAAGGAGGAAGTTGGGATGAGATGAGAGACAAAGTGAATTATTCTGCTTCAGCCATTGAAGACATATGCACCCTTGTATTTTTTTAGAGCAGACAGGACTGGTTTTAAGCTGATGGGAGGAAGCGCAGCACAGTCACTTAGTCATGGCTGTTAGATACAGAGATTTAGACAGATTACAAACAGACTCCCACCAGCCTGCAAGCACATAAGCATAGAACTAACCCACTAATGGATGAATGTACATACAGTACTATACACCAGAGGATTAACACACATTTTGATTTATGGAAAAGCATAGGATGGGTCTGCTTACATGTCGATGTGGTGTTTATCAAGTTATATATGTAACACATGTCTATAATATGTAACTGTAAAGACTCTGTGTCTAATCAGCAACTGGCATCAGTCTGAGTCTACCAGAACCTGATTCAGTTTTCAACAGAAGCTCCTGAGTCATATCAGCTTGTTATGATCTTTTTTTCCTGTGAAGTAGTCCTTATTATCTGTCATCTACCAGGAAGTAACCTTTACTCATCTGTTTTATCATTGATTTGACAGTAAAACAAGCACGGGAAGCGCTCTGTGTTAGGTTATTTGCATTGAACTTGGTGTGTGTGTGTGTGTGTGTGTGTGTGTGTGTGTGTGTGTGTGTGTGTGTGCGTGTGTGTGCAAACTTCACACACACTCTTTGTCACTGCATCATCACTGTCTGTCTCCATCTCTTAATCATCCAACCCACACTCACTGTCAACATCAGATGTCTGTCAGTTTGACGTCACTCTAGACTTTTCGAGCGGTTTGCTGTTGAACTCTGGGGACAGACGGACAGATCAGTCAGGAATTGATGAAATTCAACCTGGGGAACAGCGGCTTATTTAACTGTACTTTGTTGGGATTAACTTCCTAGGTGGTAAATAAAAAAAATCCCATTGACCTTCATTATACATTCACCTAGAATCACTCTGTAATACTGAGGTGATTGACAGAAACTTAATTGACAACATTTTTTTTTGATTCATTGGTTCCAGCTCCTCTTGAATCCTATGACAGTGATATTTTCATATTTTCTGCAATTTAAACATGTCAAAATGACAATGAACTTTTTATATTTTTGACACTGACATTGTGTATACCCTGGAAAACTGTGGAATTAGCAAAGAAAAATAATTATCATACTTGTGAAAAATCAAGCTAATGTGTGTTAGTTACATAATATACAACAAAAAGCCATGATACAAGCTATATATATATATATATATATATATATATACATTTAAACTATTTAAATATATATATATTTATATATATATATATATATATATATATATATATAAATTTGTACAAAGTATTTAAGAACACATAAAATGTACTAATGATTCTGGATTCAGACTCTGGCAATCCCCAAATTTGTTGCCCCAGCAGTGCTTCAATGACCAACAACCACAAGGAATAAGCTGATAACAAAGTCATTGTTCCACACTCAGATCACTGATAGACATGTTTAGCTTGACAGAAACTGTTGGCACATCCAGATGTGACAGGGGTCTGGGGATCAGCTGCTGACTTCACTTTGGCTCACCCAAAAGAGATGCTGCAGTGACAAGCATATTGGCAAGACATTATGAGTTGGGGTCACTCAAAACACGCTTTAGGTCTCTAGTGACCCTCTTTATTGTTCACCGAGGGGGGAATTCTGCCCTAGTTTGTCTCATCTTGACTCTTTGGATATCATCTTTTAGCCAGTGGCTTTTCCCATTTTGACCAAGGTGAGATCAGCAGCATCTGGATCTGCCAACAGCTTATGTCAGACTAGACATCAGTGATCTGAGTGTGGGACAGTGACTGGGCCAACAGCTTATTCCTTGTGGTTGTTGGTCACTGAAGCACTAAAACAAAACATGTTGGGTGCCTATAATGTTTACACAGTACTGTATAGATATAGAGAACTAATTTCATAATAACTTTATATAAAGTTCAGTAGAAATATAAAAACTTGGTAGGTATATGTTCTTCCAAACATCGCAGAGAACTCCGGCTGTCTCACCGTCTTCTGTCTCTTTGGGACTCTCACCATCTGATGCAGGACTTTGTTGTTGTCTGACTCAGACTGTATGTTTGGACTCGACACGCTGCAGAATGAATTGACACTGATACGATCTCTCCCTGATTTTTTTTTTTTTTTTTTTTTGGATGGTATCTCATATATGTGTATTTCTTGGCAAACGTTCATTTTAATTATAATTTAATTTGAACTGAAAGGTTTAAACTTTATCCTTTCTTTGGATCCCCATCATCCCCATCACACCCATACAAAGCGGTTGCTGTTTTCTTGGCTTCATAGATTGATGTAATGTTTAACCAGTAAACACGTCATTCCCCGTGGTTGTCTGAGTAAATACACACACTCTGCACTAAAAACCACATAACTACAATATACCACAATGATATTGTTTTGTCTTTGTATTCTTCTCTTTTGCCATTACTCAGTCGTAGTTATGTGTTTTTCTATGATCTCATTTGTCTGCTTCACCTTGGCTGAGGTAGTGAAGGAGAGATTCACGTAGGGACTTATTATCACCAGGAAAACTATAATTTAAAGCCCGGCAGGGTGTCATTAGGAGGGTTAAAGTTGGGTTTACATAGCGCCCTACAACATAGTTTTCTGTCAACCCAATAACAGATTCACCTGTTGTGCACTTTTTTAAAGTTGCACAGACTTGGACTGTTGATTCAGTGACACACTGATAATGCTGAACATGATGTTTTCTGCTTTTTCTGCTTGTTCAAACATAAAATTTGGTGACAGCTTGTAGTTGACTGACATGGGTTTTTGGCCAGTGTCTATATTTAGAGAGTGGCCAGTGGCAAATATATGATGAAGAACATGTTACCTTTTCAACCAATTTATTGGTCTATCGTGGGTTAAATTTGGTGCTAAAAATAAGTGCTGATTGGTGAATTATTTTCTTAATGGACAGTTAAAGTGGTGCTCTGGAGTAATTTGAAGCTAGGGTCTTTTTCACCACGAATATGAGTTGAACACACTTTCAAGAGATATTTTATGTTGGTTGAAAGATTTTTGAGTTTGACCGTCTTTTGTTTTCACACCCAGTTAGCTAACAATGAAAGTAAATGGGGCAGTCAGCCAAATGTATCTAAATCGTCTCTTTTCAACCACTAACAAAGCTCTAAATATCACTTCACTTCTGCAGTAGCATGAATAGGGTCCCTATACATAAACTGAAGTATTGATAACTTAGTAAGTGTACTGAGAGTTTATTAAAAAGACCGTTTTACAAGACTTACCCAGCGTTTTGTTTTCATAACAACTGGTGATGAAGGGTGTTCCAGATCAGCCGATTCATCATTTTCCTGAACGACCAGGCAATGAAAATGACGTATCTGTGCATCCGGAACACCCTTCATGATGTTTTAGTTTAGCAGATTCGTAATTTTCTCACTCTTCTCTTAGTAAGTGGGGCTGACCGCCCCACATACTTTCATCATTAGCTATTTGGCTGTGAAAACAAAAGACAGTCAAACTGGATATTACAATATGTGCTATGTGCATTTTGCTCTCATATTATTTCATTGTTTAAATGAATATCTTTGGGCTTTTGATTGTTAGTTTAGTGATGTAAAAACATCACTTTGGGCTCTGGCACCTTAAGACAGGTGTTCACTAAAGTGTTAAATAAATGCTCATGAACATCTTTCTGTCTCTTCCTTCCAGATGTTGTGAGTGCAGCGCTTCGCTCTCCCACTGGTATTATGAAAAAGATGGACGTCTCTTCTGCAAGAAAGACTACTGGGCCAAATTTGGAGAGCTGTGCCACGGCTGCAATGATCCGATCACCACAGGCCTCATCATGGTAAGAGGATCTATCCGCTGACTCTCATTTTCTCATCACCTCCCTGGTTCTTTGTTTGCTGATAAACCTCGAGTTACAGGTTGGAACTGTGATCCACACATTTACAGACTCAAATGGTCGGCGTGTGTCAAGATATATACATGCATCTGAGATCGTTGCCAGACCTGTAACTGACCCTGATGCCTTTGATTGCTTCGTCAGATCGTCTTTCAGACCACCAGTGAAAGCTTGAGCAGGGAGCTTTCACTGTGCTCAATAGATGTGGTCACAGCACCGGAAAGCAGATAAACAATAGATTCAACGTCTGTTGATAAGTGCTGTTGCATTATAGAAGAGACAAGATACCAGTGTCAATGGAGAGTTGTGTCTATTTGTTGATTAGTGATGGAAAACGGATTAATACTGTATGTGTGTGTAATGAAATATGTTTATTCCTGCCTTTGGCAACACAAATTCAGGCGTAGTGATAATTGTATCAGGAAAAAGTTTATGTTTTTGATTAATTTTCTCTGCTGAGGTGTCTGGATTTTATAATTGTGGCTGTTTTTGTTTTAATTTGTTGAGTTGGTGAACTTCTGATGCTATTTTCAGGCAATGTCAGGCCTGATGGATTTTTCTTCCTCAGATGGATTTTTCTTCTTCAGTCAGAAGTGACTGGCAACATCTTTATTTCTGGTGCTTGTACAGTTTTTGTCAACTTCTGAGCAGTGGCAGCTGGACCCTGGTGTGTGCTCAAAATACAATTTCTCTGTCAGCAACAGCAGGATTTATAAAGCACATACAGTATCCTGCTGCTCGTTCATCACCAGTTAACTTTGCAATGTTGGTTTTGGTAATCCTTCTGATATTCACACCACCCAGTGTGATAAAATTAGAGTTATCAGCTGTGGCAGGAGACGATATGAAAACCATGTCAGCTGTGTGTGGAAATATGTCCGGCTTATACTCTGGAAAAAAAAAAAACACAGTGTGTCTACTTTGCATGAAGCTCCTACAACAGGGAAATTATCCACAGAAAATACTGGCATTTCTTTTGCATTTTAGACTGTCATTAGTCTCTTGACAGTGAAGGTATTTAAGTGTCATTTGAAGCGGAACTCGGCTTAAAATATTGGCATTTGCATTTCAGCGCTGCACAGTTACTATTGTGTATTTGATGTGATGTAAATGTGTCTGGATTTCAAAAATATGAGAACTGCAATAAGTGTATTCTTTGTTTGAGGTGATTGATTTCTTCTAAAGCCAAACAAAACCAAGAGCATTTATTAAATCAATAAACCTGGCTGGCGGTGGTCCTTGGATGAGAGGGGAAGCTGATTAAAATAAAAATCTGTCTCTACAGAATCTGACCTGGGGGCAGATTCTGTAGCTGTCACGCTTTTCTCTGCATCTCTAAGTGTGTGTGTGTGTGTGTTATCATTTACATTGCCCCCAGACATCTTGCTTTTCTCTCGGTGCAATCTCAGTAATGAAACATGTAAGAGACTCTGAAGTGAATTAGGTTGAGAGGTTGAGGCTCTACATCCCTCCTCTTCTTTCTCCCTCTTGTGTTTATTGCTTTAGAAGACCCTGATGGGCTGATCTCTGCAGTTACACTTTAGTTGATCTGGGATTGTTCTGTCAATCAGGTATTATTGTCATGATGGCCAGAGCAATCGTGTTACTGTATCGACATATAGACCAATATCAGCTCCTTACATGAGTACAATACCACACCCAGAAAAAGAAGAAAGGGCATGCTGAAGTCTTGCACAATCACTACGAAGCCTGTGCAGATCAGTAGAGAAACACAATCCTGTTTTTAAAAATGATATGATGCCACTGCACCTTAAAGAGCTGCTGCCACGGTCTGAAAACACTAAGAGCTTCACGATGCAGTGATGAGTCAGAGTCTGCAGACAGTTGCTGAACTGATGGTCAGCCAGAGAGAAACATTAGATGAATAAGGCAAAGTAAGAATGAGCTGCTTTTGGTTTCAATGGGATTTCATCAGTCCTGCCACATTATTCAATGGGATTTCGTCATTCCTGTTGACGTTAACTACACAAGAAGAGACTGGCTTTGTTCTTTTTGCACTAAATGTTTTGGAATAGTTTTTTAATTGACGTTCAGACGTGTTAGTCAGTGTTAGTTTCTGTGTTTTAGTATTGAAAGTTCCTGCACAAGCAATTTAATTAACCTATAGTGGAAATAATTATGTCTGCTGTTGTTTCTCCTGTTGATCCAAAACATATTTGATACAGTTTTTTTTTTTTTTGTTTGTTTTTTTGCAGCAAACACAAAAAAATTTTACTGGTGCAAAACTGTAGGTTTCATATTTTAATATTGATTTGTCAGTAACTGCTGTCATCCTGTGGATGGGGCCATTGTATCTAATTGAAAACAATCTCTCTGAATATGATTATATTGACTGATATTGTGTGTGCATATACAGGTGTGTGTGTGTGTTCAACTTCTGCTCCAGTCAGCACCTTCAGCCTGGAGTGAACTGGTAGTAATTCAGCCTGCAAGTCTCACTCAGTTATTTACCACCATTACTCTGGCTGATTCATGTGCAGAACACCAGGTTAACTTCTCTGATTGAATTTGCTCTCATCCTCCCATTCCTTCCTCATCCTGTCTATACATCACTCCCACTGCTGACAGATGAAGGTGCAGTGCTCCCCAGCTACATCCACACTCACTTTAGACGCCGTCAGCCCCTCTGAAAGAAACGCATGGACGAGAGCCAGCTAATGGGAGCGGGAGCCAAACATCGACCTGAGCTTGTTAGATGTCCAGAGTTTGGGAGAAGCTTCTGTTTTCTTACTCTCACTGTGTTATCTCCACAGTGCTCTGACATCAATTCAGTGTAAACCACCATGACATTTAGTTTCATTTTCATAATTAAGTGATTATTTCGGGGAGTTTGTGTGATAATGACATGATGAACTTTAAGCTGGATTATGAATGTATAGATATTTGAGACCAACCAATCAACAAACCAGTCGATCAGGAGACTAGATGCTGGGTTGTGATAGAAAAGAAGTTTGAGTAATATATTGAGCAATGGTACTGGAAAGCAGAAGTGTTTGTAACCTTCCCGAGCTGCCCATCACAGAGAGGTAACCACACACTAACCGCAGAAATATGAAGATAACAGAGCATGTTGTGTTGTGTGTGCGTTTCCTGAGTCTGCTGGAGGCAGAAGGCCTTTTTCACAAGAACAGTGCATCGGGTTGGTCTTTGCTACTGATACTTTTACTGCAAAGCAGACCACAGTGTGATCAAGTGACAATAAATGAAGTTTTTTTTCAGTGTCATTTGACTTGGGGAAAGCAGGTTACTGGCATCAGATCAGTCCCGGCATCAGCAGTTTGTTTGAGTTGTGGTATCGATAAAGATGCTGTTAAAAGAAAAAGTCAGATCAGATCAACTACAGCTTGTTTGAATCACAGTATGACAGGAAAGCGTTTTTGTTGTGTGGAGTGTTTAGGTTATGATTGTTTGTCCATTATATTCATTATTATTCTAATGTGGTCAGTTATGATTTTCCTGTTTTTCCTCATCAAAGTATCAAAGTCAGATGATTTTGGCATGACTGGCATGTTTATATTCTTGGGGGATTTCTTTGTTTCTCTTCTTTGTGTTTTGTTTCTGAGATTGCGACAGCAGCAACTGCTGAAACAACCCAAGGTGAAATCCAAGAGGTTTCTTGTAAATTGAAAGTGTTTATGATCTTTGGGACTTTTGGGGGCATTACGTGTACCCACATAAAAATGCAAATCAAAGCCACTGGTGAAAGGTGAAAGCCACTGGAAACCATGTGCTCACATCATGTCAGTCTGGTAGAAACAATGGAATTGTACACAACTTTGTTCACAGTCCTAATTATTAAATAAAAAATATAACATCGTGTAGCGTTTCTGTTAAAATATTCCATAATTTATCTGGTTAACCAGTTAAACTTGAGCAGTCCAGTTGTAAGTAACAGCAAGTTTGTGTTTTTTTTAACCATTTTGCCTTCATTGATAGGTAAATTAAGGTAGACAGGAAGGTGGGGAGAACAGTGGGGGAATAACACACAACAAATGATCGCCACACCCGGGATTCGAACTGGTGATCTCTGCACGTAATGTAACCATAACCACTTGGCTATCCAGGGGCTCCTAGTAGGTTTGGATTTAATAGATTCTTTGCGTATTTGTCATATTGTTTTAACAATGATACAGAAATACTGGCTGTAATCATTATCAGTGAGAAATAGTAATATTTTTGGCGTTGGCTGACAAACCATTGGAAAGTCCCAGATTAAAAGTGAACTACATCAACTCCCACTGGTGTGAAGTAGCTCACTGTATGAGTAGGAATCTGCCAGTGTTTTTTTTTTTTTTTTAATCGCCTGATGATTGTATTGCCTCTAAGTGAAAACAGACATATGAAATAAATGCTGGGAAATGTTATTTGTTAACATCATGTTGCTGTTCTAGGATATTTTTACTGTTTTTCCCCGTAACTGGATCTCACAAGTGACAAACACATCTGTCAGTCTTTTCTGAACACAACATGTACTAATGTGTTTTACACAATGTTTTTTGGAATCTGGGATTGTTGTTACTGCCTCAGGGAGATTAACAGTAAGACATAGATTGCAATCAATAGAGATGATCTTCAGCTGACTATTGGCAGAAAATTGTTTAGCATTGCCTCTTTCCAGAGTGGAAACAAAAAGTAGTGGCCTCTGTGGGCTGAAACCCCCCGAAGTGACAAAGGTGTGGGCTGCTGGGTTTCACTTCTGAGATGACGCATCCAAAACATCTGACTAAACCTAACTTGGTTTTGGTATAGATACTTTTAGATACTGGTGCAGAATGTTGTTTGTTTGCTTAAAGTTCATGTTCCAATAAAGGTTTTTCTGGTTTCCGGTCAAACCAGACCAAGTAAAGCTGTAGATTTAGCTATGTCTTTATTCGTTTTAAAGTCACATGTTCTCTCTCTCAAAGTAGTATATCAGTGATAAAAGTGTCTGGATATTTTTGTTCTATTGTCTTGTAACTAATTTCTGATCTCAACTAATTTGTAAAAAATTATGTCGGTGTGGTTCTTGAAGTGTTGAAAAACATAAACACAGATGATTTATAACCAACAGCTGAATATTTTACTTCTGTTTGAGTGATCACAGTTTGAGTGTCTCTGTGGTCATTCAAACAGAACATAAACACCAGTGGAGTTGTGTCATCTGCTTGTTGACCTTTTAGCCTTATGTTGCCCTTGGTGTGGATTTTTCTGTGTTGTGTAGTCACCGATGCAGTTCCAATAACTCCTACGGTGACACAATCATGTCTGCCCTGATGTCCATCGTCTTCATCTGCTTTCACATTACTATGACTTTAACATCCAACCGTCTATTAATATCTGCCCACTTAGACGCCACTCCAGCGGTCGCTGTCAGAGCGGGGAGGGGTTGACACTTGTTGACATTCGAGGCATGTTACAGACATGAGCAAAGTGACACGACAAGGACAAGTGATTCGGAGGGAGCAGGGTGGAGGAAAGAGTGACGCAGCAGCGAAGATAAAGGCCGGGAGGAGAAGAGATTTGCACGAGGCAGGGGAGAGCAAATGAATCAGCCGCTTTTCAGCTGATTTTCATACGGATAACACAAACATGTCCATGCTTCATGACAGCGACCAAAACACACAATAACACTTGTTCAGCACGTAACCGAGGAATGTGTCACTTTCAAAACCAAACCAAAAAAAAAAAAATCCAATTTTTCGTAATTTCCTACTTTAAATAAAGACCAGGGGTTTATCATTCATCACCATTTGGAACAACACAGTGAATTTTTGTGACTTATTCATCTATTTGAAGCTATTTGTGGAAGCAGCATATCTTTGAAGCAGTTTTGATAAAGTAGTAAAAGACGTAAACACTGTTCTTTTAAATTAAAAAACTAATTACGATCTATATATAATCAGGACTGGGGCTGAAACAGTTAATTAATCAATCAAGTCAAGAATATGTGTGTGTGTATATATATATATATATATATATATATATATATATATATATATATATATATATATATATATATATATATATATATATATATATATATATATAGTAATCAGTGATGAATTGATAATTGCAGCTTTAAGGATGTGTTATAGTGATCAGACAAACACATAACACTAACACTGTAACTCTGTTTCATTTTTTACCATCTTTATACAAAGACAACGCCTTTGTTTCTCTTAAACATTTTAACAATGAAGCAAAGATAAGTATGTGACATTATTTCCCCAAAATCAAGCCTCCAACTGTCTGTTTCTGATAAGTTTTCACTGGTTTCAAAATGAGCCGGCAACGTGGGGCAAGGACGGGGAATCTACCAAAGGCACCGCGGGGGGGAAGCATGGGGGTTGGAGGTGGAGGGGGTGGTGGAAGAAGGGTTGAACCGGCCGGCAGCAGGCGCGTGTGCAAGTGTGGGCGGGGCCAAACAGGAAACGATGAGGTCATAGCACAAGGCATGTTGTTTGGGGGGTGGTGGTGGTGGAGGTGGTGGCTCTGATTCAGAGATGAGATCAGCTGCAAAGGCGTGGACTGCTGCTCTCTCTCTCTCTCTCTCTCTCTCTCTCTATCTCCCTCCCTCCCTCCCACCTCCTCTCTACCCTCTGAGCTCTCTGTCTGTCTCTGCCAGTGTTTTGTTGTGATAGCCGAGGAATCGGCTGCCTCAGTAGAATGAACTAGAACAGCGAGTAAGAGACGCCGGCTCTCGCCGACATGGTTGGAGATTTGTTTTTCTGGAGCTTTTGCTGTCTGAGGCTGTGGAAAAGAGAGAAGAAGGTGAGTGTGTTCACTGCTGCTGCTGCTCTAATGTTGCCGGTGCCTCATGAGTGATTTACATTCATACTTGAGCCAGCAGAGAGGAGGCTGGGAAGCAGATAATCCCCAAGTGGCCGGTCGAGATGGTTTGCCGGTTGCATCTGCAGAGTCTCCTTTAATTACTTGTCCATTTAAATTTAAAACTGAAGCATGTTCTTTACTGCACCCTGCTGTGTCTTGTGTATCATTTTACTCCAGGTCAGTGCTTTGCTTTGTAATTACAGACCTGCCCCTCTTCTATACATCACCCAGTTTCTCTCTCTCTCTCTCTTTTTTTTTTTTTTCATGCCATGAAAAACTGATGAGCCATGGCACGCGGGCTATTTTTAGTGAACATTCTTCTCCAGATAAAAGTGGGACTGAAAGTGTGTGAGAGCTAGATAACAGTTGTCACGTCTAATAGCTGTATCACAGCGCCGTCTTCATTTTTGTTTACCACCTCTGATACGTACGGGCCATGCTGTAAACAGTTTCCTTGGTGTTTCACCACAGTGGACATGAGACCCACAGAGAAGAGGAAAGAAGCTGAATATATTAACAGGATTTCTAAAGCTGATGTCTGTGTGTACTGTGTTAGTGTACTGTTTGCA
Source organism: Polydactylus sextarius (assembly GCA_016801845.1). Taxonomy (NCBI): domain Eukaryota; kingdom Metazoa; phylum Chordata; class Actinopteri; family Polynemidae; genus Polydactylus; species Polydactylus sextarius. The sequence continues at coordinate 2,749,482 of CM028926.1, forward strand.
TCAGAAGAGGGGGTTTCCATTCAGAGAGCATGAATGTGGCCCACTGTCTTCTCTGTCTGTCTCTCTCTCTTGGACTTTCACTTTAATTCTATTTTCTTAAATCATGTTTACTGTAGGTAAAAAGTTTCCAAAGTGTTTCGTCAATCAGGATTATTTCAGGACGACGTCTTATTTTGATTTATTTTCTCGTCAAACAGCTGTTGTTGGAGCTTTGTGATGCAGTTTGCATTGTGTGTTAAAGCTGGAGGAATTCCCTTTGACACATCGCAGGAATCTAACCCAGATGTAGCTGTGTATGCACGTTTTTTTTTTTTTTTTTTTTTTTTACTATTTCTTCAAAACATCCACATGAGGTAATTCTGTTAAACACATTACTCTCAGGGCTTTGTGTTGATTCTGCAAGCTCAGTCACATATCGATAGTGTTTTTTTTTTTTTTTTAATTTAGTCAGTGAAGGAGGCTGTAAAAGTTCATTACATCAAACATGAGCTTAAGCAGAACCAGATCACATCCCCGTCCCCCTCCATCCTTAAATGAAACCATTCAGAAGCACCTACAGCAGTGCTGATATGAGGTCACTGTGCCACATTTAGCCGCAGTGAAGTCAGAGGGTCTGACTGGTGTTTATAAATGTGGAGGTAAAGATAAGAAGATCGATTTATATTCTCGCTGCTGACCTCTAGTTAACACGAACCTGCACTTTACATGAAGTTTTAAATGATTCATACAGTTTAAAGACGGAGCTGAGGTTAAAACGGTGGTTGTGTGCAGCCATGGATGACTTCCTTTCACTGCTTTCATCTATTAAATGTTAGAAACTAGAGGGAAAACGTTTATCTCAGAGTTGATGGTCATGTCTTCACATATCTTACTTTGTCTTATGACAAATTATTTTAATACTACAGAAATCTAGTTACTCATTAACCACAGATCATTTTGTAAACCATCACACCCCTCTAATTATTAAACATTATCACCAAGGAAAATGTGATGTGATGATGTGAAGACATTTGAGAGAAAAGCGTCATGGAGAAATGTGTAATGTTTTATAAAAATGCACAAGGCGGGTAAAAGAGGAAGTAAATCATGCAGTTTCAGCCAAGAAAGAGAAGTGACCTCCTTTTTCCCCTCTAAACACTCAATGATTTCAGTTTACATTATTGACAAATGGTTTTCTGCCATGTCCAAAAGTGTGATTTCCCTGACCTCAGCTCAGGAAACGTCAACAAGAGGCCGCTGCCGACGGCCCGAAGGAATTGTTAAAAAAGAGCACCGGCGTGTTTCTTAACTGTTAAGTGTCGCAGAGAGCATTAGAGCGTCATAAATTCCTCCAAATGGTTTGAAAGGGTCTCTTTACATTCCTAAACCAAATTAAAGCCACACGTATAAATCATTAAAAACAAACAAAGTTTAAGGGCCCTTAAGTTTATGCGGCTGACCATTGCTGATAGCCCCACTGGCTTTAATCATTCCTCATGAATTGAGCTTGTTAAATCCTGGAAGCAATGGTTTAAACCATTTAGTGCAAATTATCCTTAATTTTCGCCTTTTCTAGAAGCTGCAGCCAGTTTAAAAGTCGTCTGATTGCTAGTTACTAAGAAGTTTGAGGAAGGGTCACCAGCAAAGAAATGTTGGGAAGTATTAGACTGAGCTACAAAAACATCATGTTTCTATGTAATCCCAAACTCAGAGGGCACATCAGCATCAATCAGATCAATGAAGGATGTGAATCGTTTCAACAGACGATGCAGGTGCCGTTAAATGCCATTGTGATACTGGATTCAACAGAATTATTCATATCTTAAAGAATGGTTTTATCAAAACCCAGTCTCAGAGCGGATGGTAATCTGTTAGAGCGAAAAACGATGCCAGACTCATCTACGAGTCGGTAAACACGAGTTCAGTGATTGATTTAGTGAGGGGAACGTAACATTGTTTCTTAAGTGATGGTAACTATGGAACCTGGATCCTCAGTCACCCATGACGACTGAACATTGTAGCTGAAACTTGACCCGCTTCATCCTGGACCCTGTTGACCTGTTCAACCTTCCTCCCGGGGGGAGACATGTGCACTGGGTTTGGTTAGTTGCCACGAGGCTAACATGCAGTCACAAACTCATGAGCAGAATGAGCTCATACACAAAAATGATGAAATGCTCCCTCAAGGCCTGAAGACAAACACGGACAGCGCTTCTGTGTCGAATGAGAAAAAAAAAAAAAAAAAAAGTGGAACTAGTGGTTGCTTCTTCCTATCTGTCTTTATATTTACACTTTAGGAAAAAAGTGACGTCCTAATACTGAGGCCAGCAGCTGTCGCCTGTCAGATGTGGCTTTAAAGAGTGTGTGTGTGTGTGTGTGTGTGTGTGTGTGTGGGTCTGTGGGTGTGTTGCTTGCATGGGAAGCAAATGGTAATCACCACGTCAGGTTGAGGAGAGCTACACACCCTTTTCATCTCTGTCCAGCTGTCCTCTTTTCCTGTCCTTCACATTTACAGGGCTACACCTACATCTCTTTCACGCACCCACACACACACCGCAAAACGCTCCCCACATGAAATGAATGTCAATGTAGAAGTTAAACCTTAATTTGTTTAAGCTCTTAGAGTCTCCTCATCTCTTTCTTGTACTTTGTTCTTACTAATGCATTCTCTTCACGCTTCATGGAGAAGTATGACAGGATTCGTACATTGCTACTTTTATTGGGCTGCTTGGTGCACGAATAAAGATATTAAGTCGTCATTAAGTCCTGCAGCTGCCTCGTTAGCTCAGCCTTTAAACGTCCATCACGTTTCCGTCGTCTCCTCCTGCACGGTCTCTCTGCTAAGATCTTGGCCATTAAACAACAAGTACAGTAAAAACGAATAGACACATCTAGACTTACGGTTAAAGTACAGGAGAGATTTTTTTATTATTGTTATTATTAGTGGTAGTAACTCCTTGGGATTTTTACTCCAAAAATGGGAGAAGAAAGATTGCTGTTGAGGCATCTTTGTATGTTTTGTAGCTGGTGAGAGCTGCTCAGATAAATGACTGTAAAAGCTGTTAATTAACGAGCGTGTTCGGTGTCTTCCTCGCGGCGGCCTGAAGGCCCCGTCTTGGCACATGTTTATCTGTTTATGTGCCTGCGCTTGTGGTTTTCACTGCTGTTCTCACAGGAGGTGGGGCAGCAGACATATGGCCTTAGACAATGATTTTATTGATTCTTTGATCTTCACATTTTCTTCCTTTTGGTCTCAGTTTACCCGATTAGTTTTACAAGTAGCTTATTTGCTGCAGCTCACAGTTGTGGCTGAGTCTGATCCATGCCTCCATCTGTTAGAAAAACACATGTCTTGACCTTTATGACTCAAAAATTTGATCTCTGAATATAAATTGGACCTACAGCTATTGAATATCTTTATCATTGATTAATCAGCTTGGCGTATAGTGAATATATCTATTAATCATTTTCAAAATCTTGAAAATACCAGTTATGCTAACTGTGATGCATTCAAATTACTTGATTAATGCAATTATCTGTCCAAACCCTAAAGATTTGTAATTTTCTGTCATGAATAACAAAGAAATAGCAAAAAATTTAAATGATTATCAGAATAGTTAGTTTAATTCACTGTTTCTGTAATATTTTCAAATATATGTTTTCTCTTTAATAATCAGCCCAAAGAATTGATTTTTGTTTTTGATAGATTATGCCTCTGCAGTCCTCAGCACTTTTCCCTGTCTCAGCCTCGGTATACTGAATTAGCATTGCAAATGGTTGCAGTTGAGAAGTGCTGTCAGGGAGGTGCTGCTCCCTCCACATGTTTCTGCCAATCCAAGCACATTGTGTAGCTCATGTTTAATCATAGAAACCACAAAGTGTTGAGGTGGATTAAGAATTACCTTAAGGAGTTTAAAAAAAAAAAAAAAAAACAGGGGTCTGCATTCATGTGTGAAGGTGTCGGCCACTTAATCAATTTCTCAGTCGATTACAGTCATAACAAGGAAGGACATGTAGATTTAGTTCGATACGGATGTTTGTGTGTGTGTGATTTCCAGGATGTTATGTCCTGTTGGTCCAGAGATGAAGCCTCCATGGGGAACATCATTTCCCAATCAGCCAACGTGATTATATCTGCACGTCCTCTTTCTTTGCTGTTTGGCCATAACTCAATTTCCTTTCTTGTTTGCAAACCTGCCCCTAAGCTCTCTCTGGAAGGGGCATCTGGCTGCAACAAACTCGATCACCCAGCTTGTAACTCAGCATTAATAACCTCAGCAACCAGACCTCGCCCTGCCTCTGCGACCCGTTATTAAAGCCTCATGTTATCTGTTGTTCTGGCCACTTAAAAATAAATGGTTTTGTCCTGTGAATTTCTGCTCTTGGAAACATTTGATGTCTTCAAGTGCATGATTTTAAGTATCTGTGTCTTTTTTTTTTTTTTTCTTACAGGTTGCAGGGGAACAGAAATATCACCCAGAATGCTTCACCTGTCTGAACTGCAGAGCGTTTATCGGTGATGGAGACACATACGCGCTGGTGGAGAGATCTAAACTCTACTGGTGAGACTCAAGCTCTAATATAATAACATAAAAATGCATGTGCATGTCTTTCCCCATTAAACCAGATGAATATATATGAGCGGACTGGCTGCTAATGTGAGCTGTGCACATTTTGGAAAATTATATCAATTCATCTGAGGTAATGCAGCTCGTAGCACTTTGCTTCTCCCACACTAATACTAGTTTTAGTTAGTTTTCCTAGTTGCCTCCTCTTCCACTAGCTAATCCACTTGAAATCCCTCTGATGTTCCCACAAAAAAATGCAAACTAAGAAGCCAGAGTTGCCATCGACTAACAAAATGTGACATTTATACAGCCTGTTCAGAGCTTCAAAGGGCTTTTTGGCAACATTACGACAAAATGTGGTGACGACTGACACAATACAGAGAGGAAAATTACAGCGACCACACTCTCAACATGCAAATTTGTTCTGCGTATGGTTAAACATTTGGTGCTCTTGGTATTTTGTCCACACAATTTTCCAGCCAGACTCTAAACAAACACACACACACACACACAGGAAACAACACTCAAGTTGGAAATAACTTAAGAGACAGGATTTTCAGAGTAGATTGAGTGTTTTTTTTTTAAATCAATAAATCTATGAATTCAAACCAGGAACATTAAGAACGTCATTAGTGTCCCATTAATGCATCTTCACGTTGTGTTCTTGAGTGTAGCTGCAGTGTTGTAGCTCGTGTGGCTGTTCTTAAGCTTCGGGCTTTAAAACCAAAGTTTAATGTTACACAAACTGCACAACGCAGCGATACAAGAAGACAAGAACCGCCTTTATCTTCTTCTCTGAGTGGAAATGGATGATGACGGTGTGACTGAGTCAGATCATTAGAGTTATCAAGAGATGGGAGGTGAAGCATGAATGAGAGAGTAAAGTGGTTTGTTAGTTTTGAATCACTCTATAAATATTTCATGAGTCATGTTGCAATTTTCTGGGATTCTTCATGTTTTGGTGGAAAATAACTTTGTTTTTAAACCAAACTTATGAAACAGATCTTAACTTAACAGAGGTCACGCTGACCCTCAAGTCTGAACAATGGCTGCACAGTGTTTTCTTAAACCGAGCTGAAGCAACATCTTGTCAACAACATGTGATGCTGTAAAACTATTGTAATCATTGCATGGGTGGTTGTGGAGCCAGAACCCTCATGAGGATTCACATTTTCTGTGTGTGAAAACCTTCCCTCATCTGTTTCCTCCTCTTCCAGCGGTCACTGCTACTACCAGACCATCGTCACCCCGGTGTCGCTGCCGGACTCGCCATGCTCGCGAATCCCTCACACAGTCACGTTGGTGTCGATCCCGGCCTCAGCTGAGGGCAACAACGGACGTAGAGGGCGAGGTTTCTCTGTGTCCATCGACCAGCCGCTCAGCCCGACCAACGGCTACAGCCCTGAAAATGGACACACAGTCAGAGTGTCCCAGTGAGTCTCTCAGCCACCGTTAGTGTGTGTGTGAATGTGTGAGAACAAATAACCAAGGTTAGAAATGAGGAAGATAAGAGAGGTCGGAATGGTGGAGGACAAAGGATGAAGGAGGGATCATTAAAAATGGAGGAGTGAGAGTGATAGATGAGATTCATTTAAAATGTATAATTGAGTTGATGGGGAAAGGAAATGAGTATATATCACTGTTATTCAAATGAGTCTCTTTATCCTTCCTTTTGTTCTTTACCCAGGGTGGATGCAGACTGCATCAGTCCAGATGTGAAGAATTCCATCCATGTTGGAGATCGGATCCTGGAAATCAACGGGACGCCCATTCACAATGTTCCTCTGGATGAGGTATTCACCACACTGTTATTGAAAGATTATACTCTGTTGTGAATATGCAAATAAAACCACAGTCCAGTGAATTTCCAAGTGACTGAGGAGTTGGTACATACTAGTTAACATAGCTGTGTAACAGACGGGTTATGGTTTAGTTTTCAACTGCAGTGGAGGGAAAAAGAAGGAAATCAAATATTCATCCATGCTAGAGGCACTGAACAGCAAAAGTGAATGTTTCATTTTATTGAGAACGGATCAAAAATGAGTGTATAAAAGCTTTACATATATCCATTAGACCATTTCCACAACGACAATACTGATCCGTACGTGAGGTTATAATGTCAAATAAAAACCACCCCCCTGCTCTCCAGATTGACCTGCTCATCCAGGAGACGAGTCGGCTGCTGCAGCTCACCATCGAACACGACCCTCACGGTCAGGGGCAGCAGAGAGGCTCCTCGGAGGGGGAAGAGCAGGTGGACGGGCCCCTGTCCACTCCTCTGTCTGAGGGGCCAAGCCCCACCTTACCCATCACTCAACCCCCCAACCCCGACATCAGCAACCTGAGATCTCGCATCATTACGTAAGAAACGCAAACAGATTTATTGCTTTACTTCAGTGTGCAATGTTACTTTTATTGCGAAGCGCTAAATGTGCAAACATTTAAATAACTTTTATCGTCTGGTGATAAACTTAATTGCTCCGTGTGTGAAGTGTGTGTTAACACCTTATAACAGTTGTTTATATCTAATAGAAAGCAGATGCTACTTTGACCCCTTTATCTAATAGATTTTCTAAAATATATTAAATTTCCATAGGTGCATTTTTAACCCCCCTCGGGTCCTTTTTTTCTTCACTTTCCCTCTCTCCTTTCACTTCTCCTCACCCCGTCTGTCTCCTGTCTCACCCTCCAGACGGAGCTACAGTATTGATAAATCACCCGGCTCCAGCAACGCAGCGTCCCCCATCTCCCAGAGGAAGGATATCAATCGATCAGAGTCGCTTCGCGTCGTTTCAAACCGGACGCATCGCATCTTCCGCCCGTCTGACCTCATCCACGGGGAGGTGCTGGGGAAGGGCTGCTTTGGACAGGCCATCAAGGTAGATTTGAGCCTTTAACAGCCTCTTGTCATCACTGTGGTCATATAGATCATGCAGTGTAGTCATACTTGAAATGTCCAGAAGATGGCAGCATTGAGATGAAATAGAAGGTGGAGAGAGGCGAGAGGGTAAATGTTTGTGGTTTTGACTCATAAAATCAGCAGTGATATGCTCTTTTAAAAAGGTGGGCTTTTAGTGTCCCACAGTGGTGGCCTCAGGTGGTCTGGGAGGGTATTCCAAAGGTGGGGAGGGCAGCTGAGCAGAAAGCCCAATTCCCCATTAAACTCCCATGTTGATGTATATTAGGTGGAGTGACAATTTTACAGTCAAATGTATATGTTTGATATGAATGTGTCCCAGCTTGTCATTCAACTAGTTACATCATCATTACAGGTGACGCACAAAGAAACAGGGGAGGTGATGGTGATGAAGGAGTTGATTCGCTTTGATGACGAAACGCAGAAAACATTCCTGAAAGAGGTGAGTGGACGTGGACGGTCACACACATAAAACAATACTGAGGAGCGTAATATTTACTTAGTTCAAACTCAAACCTGAAAATCAACAAGTCTTAATGCCGATTAGTGACGATTGCTGTTGAAATGAGGGCAGCCAGTTCTATCCAAAAATCAGTGAAGCAGGTTTGTTACTTGAAAGTTTTGAAGCAGGTTGAGCGGCTGGGAAAATGTGCGCTGAAAACAAAACTGTGGTTTGTTTCTGAGCAGGAGCTAAATATTGTGGTTAAACTTGGCAGCTCTGCTCTTGTGAAAGTAGCACACGAGTGCACATAAAAATGAAGGGATCCCTTGAAATGTAAAAGACATAACATTTCCCTCTGACACAGTACAAAAGGAATGTTAATAAAACCGATTTCTCACCAAAAAAAAAAAAAAAAAAAAATGAAGGTTGAGCAGAACTTACTTTAAATCCCACACAAAGATTCAACCCCCCCCCCCTCGGCTTACCATTAATTTAAAAAGATAACACAGACTGAAGTCTTAACTTCTGTGGGAGTTTCAGAATTATTGTTACCATTCGAATGATCTAAATTATGCCTCATGTTCTGTTTGATGTTCACTATCATAGACTCACTCATCCAGTAAAAATCCCTCTAATTAACATGTTTGAAGTTTTCTAAAACATGTTCCACTTTTCCATCCATGTGTGTGTGTGTGTGTGTGTGTGTGTGTGTGAGTGTGTGTGGAGGGGGTTAGGTTTTATCATGTGGTCGTACTAATACTTAGTCTCTGCTTTGTAATTGGTGTGGATAACAACAGAGTGAAAGAAGCAGCTATAAAACAAACCCCGACCACAATCGAGCATGATTATTACTCTCGCTGGCTGTTTGTTTGTAGGGGGCCCACGTCTCATATTACTGAGCCTCTTGTGATCCTGTTCAGTGTTTTCACAAGTGTCTCAAGTGAAGATTAGATTTCTTTTTTTTTGGAGGGGGGCGTCAAACATTTCAGATAAAGACATCATTAGACTTGTATTATTTCAGGTTTATGTGTGAGTGATTGGCGACTGAAGTGTTTTTATGAGGTGTCAGAGTGGTTGTCTGAGCTGCATGTGTAACCTCTTAAAACACACCCGCGGCATTAAACTCTACTGAAAATTTGCGAAATGAACTTCTGTTGTGTTTAAAAATGAGACTCGGGACCTATAAAAAAAATCTGTTGAAGACTGAATTCAAGATGTTTTAGCCTTTTAAGTAACACTGTCACTGATTTAGTAATTTCACTTTTGGACAAGAAGTTGAGACTGAATCAGCTCTGAATTGATTGGTAGTGATGCTACCAATCAAACTGATGCTACTTGGGAAAAATGGTCCAACTTTATTTGGACTCATCCAGACTTTTGCTAGGCTGCATTTTAAGTGGACAGAGCTGAAATCATCCAAGTGCAACATTTGTGAGATTTAACCAGACGTTTTCATATCTCTGATGTATTTATCTCAACTCTGTGTCTTCAGGTGAAGGTCATGCGTTGCCTGGATCATCCCAATGTGCTCAAGTTCATCGGAGTCCTGTACAAAGACAAGAGGCTCAACTTCATCGCAGAATACATAAAAGGAGGCACTTTGAGGGAAATCATCAAGAAAATGGTGAGTGCAGAGTTTGTCCCTGCAGGAATGTTAATGTGTCTGCTTCCTGTTCACTAATCATAATGCACGAAGATGATGATGTTAAGTTCTTCTTTGATTATGACAGATTTCTTCAACATCACTAAAGACAATGAGATTTAATTGTGTTTTTTTGTTTGTTCTCACAGGACAGTAACTATCCCTGGAACCAGCGGGTCAGTTTTGCTAAGGACATAGCTGCTGGGATGGTGAGTTCACAGACCGAAGAGTAATTGTATATTATTTAAAGCTGTAGGGTTTTTTGCCAGTAAATCTAATTAAGGCTTTGAAATGTTTTTATTGGGAGTTGCACTGAGGGCAATGTGTGTTGCTTCCTGTTATCTTTACCACTGTTTCCCTCTGGTGGTCTTGTTAGTGAGCTACAACACTTCTGCTCATAACATGCACAATCATTTTCCATTCCCCTCTATGGAAACACAGCGTGAATTCCTTCAGGATTAGACCACAGGCTCTTGTGTTTTCCCTTGATATGAGCACAATGATGAATGTAGTGCATGACTGGATTATTGTATTTACAACATCAGCTACTTGAGGTGAAACAAAGCAGGATTGTTCCTCTTGGCACCGGTTTGTGATTATCACTAAAAGGCTCCTATTTTTTTTTTTATCCTCCCTATCTTTCTTTCCTCTTCTATCTGTCAATCTGTCTGTCATTCAGTCATATCTGCATTCCATGAACATAATCCACCGGGACCTCAACTCACACAACTGCCTAGTCCGAGAGGTAAGAGCTTGTGTAGTCCTGTGCACTGGAATTACGTGTGTGTTTGTGGAAGTACGCGTGCACACAGGATGTTTTCTTTGAGGATTTAACACAATGCACCTGTCATTTAATGTTGCAATATAGATACAAAGAAAGAAGAGCTTTGTTAGAAGTGGCTGTAAGAAACCAAGCCTTTTTCTAAACGTGGAAACTTCCAGCTTAACCTGTTCAAGCAGAGAGATCGATGTAAAAATGTCACCTGAAAGTGTGAAATGTTTGTGTTTCACTGCTCACATCTGGAGCGTTTCTACACCGAGAGAAAGTAGCTTAGACTTGTTTTAATCACTGCTGGTACCTTGAAGTTTTTTTATTTTTTATTATTATTTCTCCTGTCAGTCTCTCGCGATAACAGCATAACACAAGCTTTTAATGGCGTTTTCTTTTTGTGCAGAACAACACGGTGGTGGTTGCAGACTTCGGGCTGGCTCGGCTCATGGTCGATGATAAGCACGAGGAGAAACTGTCGCAGGGGAAACTGCCAGGTCTGAAGAAACCCGACCGCAGGAAGAGGTACACTGTGGTGGGGAACCCATACTGGATGGCTCCTGAGATGATCCACGGTATGATCCTTCATAAATTGTCTAAAGAACTACGACTGCAGTTGATGCTACAGTTGTTGATTGTGTTTCATTCCTTCAAAATACTTATAAAAGTGTCCTTTTTCCTTCCCAGGGAAGAGCTATGATGAGAGAGTAGACATCTTTTCCTTTGGTATCATGCTCTGTGAGGTAAGTGACCAACTACTGTTTGTAGACAGTTTAACATCTAGGATTTGATTAATTAAAAAAGCTTTCACTGTCTTAATTTAAAGTAATTTTACTAAAATTATAAATCACAGCAGTTGCTTTCATTGTCACTTAACACTAAATCCTTTAAACCTCTTTAAACCTTCTGGAGTCACTGAATTAGGTCAGAAGTATGGTTTTAGTTCAGTCATGTCATGTGATTAATCAACTTAACAGTTCATATTCATTTTATGAGTATGAATTTCCATATTTCTGGAGGGGTTTCCTAGTGCACTGACAAGTAAAAGATATTTACTCCCTGAATGAAAATCCAGCCTCAAACTGTGGTAAACTTGGGGCCTGGCTTCATATCATCAGTTAGGTTCAGTCACTCAAAGGCCCAGAATATATAACTTCCCCAGATGGACATCATTAGGCAGCGAATAGTGCAGGGATTAGAGAGAGCAGAAAAACAACGTTGTCTTCATGTGGCTTCTGACAGGCAGACAAACGGTAGTTGTGGTCTTTTTGAAACGATCAACTTCGTTTTGGAGGGTTTACTGATTTTCAGCAGATCAGCACCAGACGACTCGGTTCACTCCGACAGAGAATCTTTCTGTGACACTTCTTTCACCTTTATATATTCTTATTCTTTCTCTTCTTCAATGATCTTGTTTCATTCAGATAATTGGCAGAGTGAACGCAGACCCAGACTACCTCCCTAGAGCGATGGACTTCGGGCTGAACGTGTCTGGTTTCCTGGAGCACTACTGTCCCCCGGATTGTCCCTCCGCCTTCTTCCCCATGGCTGCTGTGTGCTGTGACCTGGATGCAGACAAACGGTCAGACATCTGCAGTAGATTCACTCTGAAATGTTACTGTACCTAAAGGAGGAGTTCACCCAACATAAACATTGAACCTTTTTTTTCCTTGTCCTCCAAGTTTCAGTTTAATTTGCTTGAGTTTTTCATTTATTGGCTGTAGCTCATTCCAGGATAGCATTCAGTAATATTGGTTTGTGGTTTAAGTCAAAATTTTGACTTTATTCTTGATGTTATTCTTTACATTTCGCCCTAAAGTGGTGGTACGTTGTGATAGATAGTAATTTGAACTCAGATACAAGTCAAACACATCCCAAGAGATATTTTATGTTGGTTGAAGTAATATTGAGTTTGACCATTTTTTGTTTTCACAGCTAAATACCTAACAATGAAAGTAAATGGGGCAGCCAGCCAAACATATCTAAATTATAATTTTTAACCACTAATAAAGCTCTAAATAGCACTTTACTTCATCAGTAGCATAAAGTGCTGATCTGGGACAACATGAAGGGTGTTCCAGATGTACAGATTAAAAAATTTGCTCCTGATTAATTGGCCGTTTGTTCAGGAAAATGATTAATCTGCTGATCTGGAACACCCTTCATCACCAGTTGTTATGAAAACAAGATGTTGGGTAAGTCTTGTAAAACAGTCTTTTAAATAAACTTTTAGTTCACTTACTAAGTTATTTAATAAGTAACTAATTTAGATACATGAAATAGACCCTAGGTTCAAATTACTCTGGACCATCACTTTAAATCTCAAAAATTCGACTTAATCCTCAAAAACCGAAATAATAATAAAAAATCTTTTTAATCTTTTACATGTAGTGTGGCCCACTACTAAATGATGTCGCACTTTGGTGATATATTTTTTTTTGTTGTGTTTTGAGGTGAACTGTTTTTTGATTATATCAAAGAACTGGGAAATATGTTTTTTTTTTTTTTTTTTTTTACTTTATACCTGTTTTCTCAATCTTTAGCCCTGCATTCTCCAAACTGGAGGAGTGGCTGGAGAACCTGAAGATGCACTTGGACATCGGTCTGCCCCTGGTGTCTGAAGTGGACCAGCTGCACAAGGCCTTCTGGGAGAACCACAGCATAACTCGCCCTGAAAACGGCCTCCACACCCACCCTGAACAACCAGAGTAGGACTGAACGCAGCAAAGAGGGAGTGTGAACACCAACTAGGGTGGTACAGCAGCCGGAGGTGTGTGTAAATACACCTCCACACGGCGGGTTCGGGCCAGCTCAGGCTTAACGAACAGACTCAGGGGGAAAATATGGATGTGATAAGCCACCTGTTCAACATGCACACACACATAAACATTTAAAGTAAAATCAAGAGACATTAACTACGATAGCTTGATTCTGCTGCATCTTAAGCTAAAGTGGAACATGTCAAATGCAATCAGACTCGACTTTCAAATCATGACTCAGCTCCTGAATCACTTAGATTCAACATTTGAGGTCAAACCACTCAAGAATACTTAGTGTAGTTACTGTAGTGTGTATATTCATGTGGATAGAATAGTCCAAAACAAAAAACAAACAAACAAAAACAGAAAAAAAAAAAAAAACATGGCACAAAGCAAACCTTCAGCCTCCTCACTCCGAGCATCTACAGAGGACATTGTGCAGTATGTGTTCCCTGGTGTTTCCGTGTGAGATTGGTTTGGTTTTGCTTTTTGGTTTGGATCTCACAACTCAACTTAGGAAAAATAAAAACATACAGGGAGAGGGGTGGGGAGCCACTTGTCACTTAAGACACGAAACGTTTAGATCATCTAGCTGTTCACTTGTACAAGTCACACAAAACACACTTTTAAGCTTTAAGTAGCTCACTGAAAGAGTGCATGACTGTAAATAACGCTGTCAGGTCAGATCCTGATCCATCGTGTCCCTCTTGACCTCAGACCTACTTGTGTCTGTGGCGGTGCCCCCCCTTCTCCCTCGTTTATTGTGTAGCACTGACTTAGCACTGAGGTACATACACATCTTTGGTATAAATTCGGTACGTCGTCAACCGCGATTTTAAAAAAAAGGCTAGTTCAGTCGTATCTCGTTCACACCCACACGGCATTTTCATTCCATGCATTCGTACCAGTGTACATAGTCGGCGACATTGTAAATGTTTTAAATATTGTAAATGTATAGACATATTTTATATACGTATGCTACATTGCCATATTTTTATTGGCCGACCAGTTCGAAAAATAAGGAGTGTAAAAGTTTGACTGCAGTTGAAAAAGGGCATAGCCGAAAGTTTTATTATTTGTTTTTTTTTTTGTTTTTTTTCTACATTGTCACCACTGTGGCAGGTTAGTGGCTTTTTAGCATTTGAGATACGAGGAATCTTATCACCGTAAAAAACATCTCCAACCCTAATAAACGTTACATTATGTAGAGAACTTCTCTACTTTTAGATCAGCCATGTTTGCGCTGGCGTTAATCATAATCATAATACTGGATCATCCAGTTATTGAATCAAATGGTCAGGAAAAAAAAAAGGTTTTTTTTTAGAAAAGGGCCTTTTTAAACTCACTGAACTGAGCTCAAATCAACTCAAATTATTAAGCCATGCAATGATTTTTTTTAAGGCGGGGCGGTTTGTTTGTTCACTCTCATCTCATGTACTGTACAGAAGTGCAGGTGTGGCGATAATATCACCAGGTACTGTCTCATCATGTCAGCTGTCTGTCCATATTTGTTTACATGTAAATGTTAGCTGTAAATATCACTGTGTATATATATATATATATATATATATATATATATATATATATATATATATATATATATATATGCACATGTCTGTCTACATTTTGTCTGAGTGCATTTGTATAAATGTGCACTCATAATCTCTTCCACTGGTCAGAATATATCTGTTGCACCTTCTAACACGAGATTTCTGTCTCTAATCTAAAAAAAAGAAAAAAAAGATCTTTTTTTTTGTTTTCTTTTATTTCCTGCTGTCGTTTTTTTTTTTTTTTTTTTTGACGAGCTGCATGATGTACTAGGTAGGTCTGTTCAGCTTCGAAATGAAAAACAGTTATTTTTCTCTCTGAAATATTTTTTTCTTTTTTTTTTTTTTTTTTTATAAATAAGAAAACAAAGAATGAAAGACAAAAAAAAAAAAGTCAACAGAGAAAGAAAAGCCAGGCTAAAAAAAGAAACACAGCATTTGTTGTTTTATATATAAATATATATATAACCACTGAAATCTTTTTGTATAGATTTGAGTACTTTAATTTGCACTATATTACCAAAATGGCTGGTGGAAGCCATGTTTGTTAATTTCCTCTCTCCCTCTCTTGGGCTACTTGTGATAAGGAAATAAATTATGTCGGTTCAGGTTTGATATATGAATGCAAGACACTGATAGAGCCTTTCAACTATAATAATGGGATCTGGGAAAATCATCCTCTTGATAGCAAAATGGACCAAACAACAGTCACAGCGACGTTGTGATTATTTAAAATAGTTCTACTCTTGTGGCAATATTCATTATGTTTTCCATTTTCAAGTAAAAGTAAAAGAAAGTCTCAGAAATACTTGAAGTACTCTGATGTCCAGTCAAATTGCTAATAAGAGATGAAGGTTTTCCAGACTTTTGCTGCCAAGAGGATCTAATGTCTCGGTTCTGCCTGCTGCCTACAGACTGGTCCTTTGTGATGAAGATGTTCTGTGTTGTTTCTGACTGCTTGGTTTTCATATGTGATGCCCACAGAGGCTGCAACCACTGCTGGTCCTTCTGATAATAATAATAATAATAATAATAATGATGATAGAGCACTGGCCTGTCTCACCTCTCACCTCCTCGTCACACTCTTTTGGCTCAGGGCCGTACTTTTCTGGAGCTTATTCACAATTCTGTTCATTCTGCAGCTTTATAGGTAAGAAGAACTCAACAGTAACAGTGACTCAAAGAGCATGTAACCCTCTGTTAATATTAATAGGCTGAAAACACACACACACTCAAAAAAAAAAAAACACGCTTCTGTATAACAAGCACCTCCTGGTTGATGTGTTCGTCCGTGGGCATGTACCGTACATGAGTGGCTTTGCCATGTTCCTTTATCCATTCCCTGTCAGCCATGTCGAGCATGTTAGATGTGTCTATGAGGACGTGCTGACGATCGGTGAGAATGTCTCAGCAGCACTTCTTTGCAAAGGATCGTTACCTCTGAACAATGCTGTGCCTTTGTTGTAAGCTAGCCTTGCCAACGACTCGAAAAACATAAACTGATTTCCTGTTTTTTTTTTTTTTTTTAATGGATCATAAGTGCAAGCCTGATTCAAGAGGACTGAATATCATTGCTGATACTGTGTTGTATGAGATTTCATCTTGTTCTGTATCATATTTATACTTTTCCTGATCTCCATTTGTCAGTTTTGATATTTTAATATTATGTTCCTTTTTTTGTTTGTGTCTTATTTAATTTTTTACACAAGCTGTGAAAAAAAACAATTCTGCACTTTAATCCTGAACGTGAACATTTAGACTCTGAGGAGGTGACTGTTTTTTTTTTTCTCCTTTTGTCACAGCTAAAAAATAAAACTGTTGCTCCTTAAACAAAACAAAGACTCAGAGTGTTTGTTCATTAATGTTTTTACACAGAAAACAAAGTATGTATATGTAATATGTAATGAACGCATCCTAGAAGAGTATTGCATTAAAAAAAAAGAATAAAAAAATGTTTGGACTATATTAAAGTGATGCTTCAGAGTAATTTGAACCCAGGACCTATTTCACCATCATTTTCCTCGCTCTTCACAAACACATAAAGCTCAAAATAGCACTTTACTCCAACAGCAGCATTATCTGGAACAACATGAAGGGTGTTCCAGATCAGCAGATTCATCATTTTCATCGTTCTTCACAGACACATTGACCGGGTGTTCAGGAAAATAACGAATCTGCTGATCTGGAACACCCTTCACCACCAGTTGTTATGAAAACAAGACAGGTAAGTCTTGTAAAAGTCTTTTTAATAAACTCTTGTTTATCAATACTTCATTTTATGCGTAGGGACCCTATTCATGCTACTGCTGAAGTGAAGTGATATTTAGAGCTTTATTAGTGGTTAATAAAGACAATTTAGATACGCTCGGCTGGCTGCCCCACTTAGTTTCATTGTTAGATATTTGGCTGTGAAAACAAAAGATGGTCAAACTAGAAATTACTTCAACTAATGTAAAATAGCTCTTGGGGGGATGTTCAACTCTTACTCTACTCCAGACCATAACTTTAACAGTAAAAAAGGACTTGTTTCTACTCAAAAAATACAGGTGAATTCATTTGAATAAAATGTGTTCAACCACAAGATGTCACTATCTATCTCAGCCTTTTCATTTTTATGATAAAAAAATGATTTAGCAACCTTGTATATAGTCTTTATACTGTGTATATATATATATACAATATATAGTCTTTATATATATGTATATATACACAGCACTGACCTTCCCTCTAGTCTTTACTTGATACCAAAATGTGATACCAAGGTAAACAAACTCAGTTAATGACTTGCAATCAAACACAACAAATAATGCAGAAAAATGGCTGCTATCTGTATGATGTTATTATATATTATCATATTTCTAATAGATGAACAAATAAACTTGATGAAGCCACTGCTTTCTGGGCATTAGATTATCAATTGTGTTATTTTATCCCGATAATTAGAGTGAAAACATGCTTAATGTCTGATTCCAGTTATCTCAAAAGTTAGTGATCAGAACTTTATGATTTGAAGGAAAAACAGCCTCGAAACACTGCAGCTTAGATGTATTTTATTTTGAAAGTATAACATACAATACTGACCACAGACTATGCAGTTTTTGGAGGGACAATGTAGACAGAAATTAAGTATGTTTACCCAAAGACATAGACATTCTTACATACTAATATATATAGTTAGTTTAAACAAGAACCATATTCCTATTGTATGTTTTAAACTGTTTATTTTTAATCAAAATGCCCTTTATTTTTTATTTCATATCACCTTTGACCCAACCATGAAATATAAAATGGCACTATAGAGTTGAAAAATAATAAAACTTATGAGAAACGTTTTGCATTTAGGATTTTCACTGTCCCTTTGCTGACAATAATTTTGTATTTATACTCCATTAAAAATGCTGAATACAGCTGGTCAAGACTCTGGAGGCCACAGAGGCAGGTCATGATATGAACAACAAGAAGAAGAAAAGACTCAAAACAAACAGAAACTTTCCTCAGTCTGAGACACGGATCCTTTTCTTCTCAGCTCGGCCTCAAGCAGACTAAACTGAACAAGGCCATAAACAGGTGCAGTGCTCTAGATGGAAAGTTCAAACTGGAACGTGTTGAAAGGGAAGAGAGCTGAGGTAAAAAAAAAAAAAAAAAAAAACAGAGGGAGATGGAAAAGTTGACAGTTGAAAAAGCAGATGCCAGAACAGCAAAGCCAAAGAAGATGCTGCTTGTCTGGTGTAAGACTGACAGCAGTGATCCGTCACCCCAGCACCCGACCTCACCCTCTCACCATGTCACCTCCGTCTGCCCTCTGTCTCTGAGTGCGAAGCAAACAGTCAAAACAAACATCCTCCAGGTGCTGAAGCCAAAGTAGACACTGTTAAAGACCCTGGTGTTACATGTGCACAACAGAACAACTTAGTGTTAAGTGCTGCCTTCCTTTATGATGCAAAATACAATAAAATAAAGTAAAAAAAAAAATTGCAAATAATCTTTCTTGCTCTGTTTGGATTTTGGGTAAAATGGATCACAATAAAATAGATCAAGGATAAAAGTTTATTTGATTTTAAAAGCAGTTGGATACATAAAATATTTTACATATTAGTCAGGTGTTTTCCACCAGAACTAGTTCCTGAGTAAGAATAAGAATATATTATAAATAGTATTTCAACAATAACCCGTGAGTTTAGTCATAATTATAAAATGTATTGTTTCACTGAGGATACTCTCTTCCTTTTCTATCTGAGCTATACGGTCCTGATGCTATCAATTATATAACTATTATTGTTTATTTTCGTCATGAATGGTGCATTTTTCTCGCAGGTGCACGTGAGCCTCCTCCCATTCCATCCACGTGCGATTGTTTTCGTTTTGACGTCGCTGCTGCAGCGTCGCGTATCTGGCGACGTCACCGGCCCGGCAGGCAGGAGGCCGGCCTGACGGGCCATGTTGCCAGGTTGGATAATTTTCCACTTTCACACTTTGCTCAAAGAAATTTATGAGTGTGGAGTTATATGGGCTACATTTAGATTCCTGTATGAAAGATTTCAAAATATAATATAATAAGATTAATACTGTGTGAGGTGGAGGAGGAAGGAGCAAGAAATAGTTAAAAATTCTGCAAAAAAAAAAAAAAAAAAATCCGTAAAACACAAACCGAGATTACAAGCATTGTAACTATGTTTATGTTATGTTCAGTTTTGACATGCAGACATTAAACATGTATTTTTAAATTCAGTGTAACTCACGCTTTCAGGTGATACTACTGCAGCAAAAACCCACTCAGAAACTATACGAAAAAATGCGCAACTCAAAATCCAAAACTTGCATTAGAATATTCACATTTTTTACGTTTTCTTCAGTATTAAAAGTAATTTATATATAATTATTTATGTGTACACGATACATTACAAACAGGAAATAATATTAAAGAATTCGGCGTAGATAATTATCGAGAATATTGACAATTAAAGGCGAGAAATAAACCGAAGTCACGGAGTTGCAGCGGACTACTTTATTCAATCAAACCTGGCAACACAATCTTTGGTACGAACTGCTGCTTGTGTGTGTTCTACTAAAAACACTCACACGCAGACACACACGGTGAAAAGGGGGGACGGGTTTGTCCGGTCAGACACAACACTCAGACAGACCGACTGTCAATTCACCGCAGTTCTGCTCACACACTGTGAGAGGGAATTAAAGGAGATAACGCAGAAGACAAGTGAAGGAAAAAAAAAATAGAAGAAGAAGAAGACAACAAAAATAGGAGGAGGAGGACGCGACCGTTGACGCCAAGTGAAAGTTTGAACGATGGAGAATTCGTCCAGCAACAACCGGTTTCGGTCCGTTATGTTCAACCACGGTGAGTGAGGCGCTTTGGTGAATTATTATCACATCTGACACTGAATGTCGAGGGTTTAATCGCGACTCGTAATTAAATCAGTGCATCTTTAAATTTACGTTGCTAACGGTTTGATCGAACGAACCGTTCTGAACGCAGCAGTTATTCTGATATCGAGCCTGATTGTTTGGATTCAAATCAAAAATGTGTCCAGAATAAGATAAGATTTGATTATTGTTGCTATTGTTGTTGTAGTGGTTGCAGGGGAGTTGCTCAGGACACTGGGTACACTTGGTTCTGCTAAATGAAAATCCCTGAAAAGCTGGTTGGTTGGTCGGTTGGTCGGTTGGTCGGTTGGTTGATCTCCACACGGGACACAACAGCAGCAGCAGCAGCACAACACTGTAATTCTGCAGTTATGCAAGAATGGTACCAAGACTCACCACACCAAACTATTTCTGGACCACGAAGATAAAACTGGATTGCACCGATAAAACTGAAAGCTGCAGCCCCGGCGGAGATACTTTAGAGAACTAAAAAAAATAAAAAATCCTTTAAATACTTGTCCCATTACACTGTTTGCTTATTTATCCTACTAAGGTTGTAAAACAAGCAGGTCTGGATCAGTGTGTTGTTTTAGGAGTCTTCACATTTAGATCAATAGCTGTTTTTTTTTTAACCAACCTACATTATTTTAGGTCAAATGAAAGCATGAAAATCAGTTTTTCTTTGACACTTTTTTTTTTAGCAGGGCTGCAATTAAGGATTATTTTCACAATTTGTTTTTATATATATATATAAAACATCACATACAAAATCCACTGGCTGCAGCAAATACTCACAACAATCACAATAATGCTTGTTTTCTTTCTTTTAAGTAATGGCCAGTTTGCTATAATTTCATTAGATGCAAATGTTTGAGCATTTAAAATGCTTTGATTGCTACCATGACTTGCACTGACTGGGATGTTTTATTGGAAAAAAAAAAACAACCTGTCAGTGTTTTCTGGTTGACAATCTATGTAAAAGAGACACCGTTTTTATTTTGGTAAGATTATGATTTTTTTGTTTTTAGGGGCTGATTATTAATTAATACTATTAATACTAAACAGGAAGCTAATATTGGTATTAAACATGTTAGCTCTGCTCTATACTTCTACTCAGCCCAGAGTATATCCATGTCTAGTGGCATCAAACACATTTTTTACTGTCCTATTTAAAACAGCATCCAACAGAGGTCACCTGTATCTTATCGTGTCTGAAAAATGTGTCAGGTCACCGTCATATGAGCTGTTAATCTGTGTGAAATCAGCACAATGGCCTCATGATATAAAACAGTGGATGCAAAGTAACATTGAAACATCTGGCTTGTTGGACCTTAATTGACATATTGGCTTCACAAGAAACAGCGTTGCTCATTAACAGTCAATCCTTGCAAGATTACCTATGTAATTGATTGTCTTACTCTTAATTTTCAAGCTGAGAATGAAGCTGCATGACCAAAGATTCACCTTTGGCGTCTCTTTTTGTCGACCCACTTCAGATTTTACGTCTTGGTGATAAGTTCAAATGTTAGTCTTTCCATGTCTGACTGGTTCAGCTTTAGTCATATCTCTTTGCAGAACTGTTGTCGATCAGGACGTTTAACATCTCCCAGTGACACAGTGGTTATAAAATGTATCATTTATTTTCATTTAGTTCCTGTAGGTGGACACAGACGTAGACTTCAACACCCATTTAACACTTAACTTCAGACCCTCTACGATTTACCAGGATCAACTATTAACGCAAATTCAACCATTCCCCATGAATTCTGTGCAATTTTGACCAATCACCGCAACTATCCGCCATTTTTGACCGATCGTTATTGTTTCCCGCTAAACGTTGGGCCATAAGTCAGCAAACTCACTTCCTTTTTACTTCTGGAAGATGCAGGAAACCTGGGAGATCAAAAAGTATCACATTACCTGCTAGTATCACTGCTAAGGATTGCGATAAACAGTATCCGGGCAGAGTTCACGAAAAAGGAGGAAAACTACTGGAACGATGTCGGCAGAGATACTGGACCAGACTGGATGTTTATCTTTATCTCCAAACTTCAAAATAAAAGCACACACTTACCACAGAAACCCTGGAAGGTTTACTGTTTTTTAGTTATTAGCTGTGAAAGTGAAAAGATATGAAATAATTTTAATTAGTAAAAAATAAAATCATTGTTGTGGAGCAACACGAGGAAGTAGTCTATTGAGAAACACTTTGAAGAGGATGTCAGACAGAGACACATCACACAATGGTTTCATTCCCTTGGTTTTTAATTAACTGTGAAAGTGTAATTATGAAGCCTTTATAATTGTACTGTTATTGCAGTTTTTTTTCTAGAAATGTGCCCTCGAAATCAGGCAAATTAGCCCACAACAGTCTCAACAAAAAGGCCTGTGAAATCCTGGAGGGACTGAATGAAGCAACATTATCCCTGAACATCAGGCCAGCTGTCTAACAGTGGCTAACAGTGAAAGGCACCCAGCAGGAATGCGAGTGGTGTGGATGGGTGGCACAGTCAGCACTGGATAACATTCCTCTGGGAAAACCTTGTGGAGAGAGATACTACCAGCCTCGCCACTGTCTGTGGCAGCGCTGACGGCATCACTACTGGAGGATTGCATGTAGGTCAAGAGATGGACCACAAGAAACATTAACAACTCAAGCGAGTAGCAGTATAACAGCACAGGAAATTGTTGATCACATGCTCTGCGCGTCCGTAATAAGACGTTTGCAGCTGCAGAATTTGCAGACGTTTTCAGAGAGCGGTGGTTGTGAACGTTTAAGTTATCTGTTCATTTGTTTTCTCTGTCAACAGAGCGCAGGAGTTTTAATTTTACGTCGTCCTTGCCACAGTCATTTCACTCCAAGAGCATCTGGAGCAATACATACCGGAGCAGTTCTGTTTTAAAGAGCAGCAGTAATATTCAGCTCATACATTATATATCGTCTGTATGCAGAGACAGCTGAAGAGCTGCCTGTCAACTGTAACACTGCTGCTGCATCTGAAGTGGTTGTAAACGTTGGCACAGGCTATAATGATATTTCAGTCCCCTGACCTGCGTCTCAGCACAGTCTGGTCTCTGAGCTTACAAGCAACAATGGCCCTGAGTATAAAGCAGTGAATCAATATTTGTAACCCTGCCAGGAAGTTACCCAGGACAGGCAGCTTGGAGTAAAGAAATTTGTTTTGCCTCCGAAGAACTGAAAGAATTAGTAAATGGCAAACATCATGAATAATTTCCACTGGCATCTGCTCCTGGCTAATGACTGGTGAGGCCGACTGATCTGAAAGTGCCAGACCTAAAGAGAAGTGCCAGTTTCATTACTGAACGTGACACACGCCAACTTTGTCTCTAGAATCAAAACGTCAGCGGGGTGTTGTCTCTTATGCGGCAATGGTAGTCTTTCCAAATGTCTTATCCAGTAATAATTTCAATCCGTTCTCATTGTTTTTAATAAAAACACTTGCTGCAAAGCCGTCAAAAGTCCACAAGCATGATCAGCGTTTGATGACTGAACTTCACACACTTTCTCAAGAAAAAAATACGTACGTGTCAGTGATAATTTACACGTTTAATTTTGCCTTTATTTTACTCAGCTTTGCAAATATGACACTGTTTTTTAAAAAGCATTGATTTATGGAAAAGTAAGTGTGGAAACTTGGTATTTTACTTATTCAGACATCTTCACTGGAGCTAGAAATGTGCAGGAGTTTAATGTTAATCAAAATAAGATTTTTTTTTTTTTTTTTTTTGGTGGAATGTGAGAAAGATCGGTTGACATGATGGTCCCAAGAAAGTCGTATATTTAAGTTCATTTGCTCTGCAGCTCGGTCTGGGAATAAGTTTCATGGTTGTCTTAGCATTGAGGAAAAAAAAAAAAAACTCGGATGGTTTGTTTTTGGAACATATTTGGAGTGACTTTAATAAAGCCTCTAGGGAGATGTAAAAGTTAACCAGCCACTGATGATGAAGAAGTTGTAAACCTACTGACAACACAGGGATTCAGTTTCTTTTTAAAAAAAAAAAAAAAAAGCTGATTTCAGGCTGTGAAAGCTGATAATTGTGGTGTCAGAATATATGTGATTACCACAAAAATGTCAACATCTTTTCCAAATAAAACTTCAGCATGCCAGCTCAAATCTGTGGTCTTGTACATTAATATCAGCATTTTATTTACATACATAACAAATGTTCACTTCACTTGTATATGTCAGCGTTTATGTGTGTTTCTTTGTTGTTGAATATGTTTCTTTTCCTCTCCTATGTGTCTGACCTCTGTTGGATCTGGACTTTGTAATCCTGATCATCTTCCGCTGATCAATCATCCTCCTCCGACCAGACGATGAGGTAAGAAACCAAAGTTTTCCTCAGCCCCGCTGCTGACGAGATTTGGCCCCGATTATCTGACCATAATGAGGACATTGTGGTGTCTTGGTGTGAGCCCAGTTAAACCCTGATAGCCGCTGCTACTTATGCTTAAGTTTCACTTGAGAGTAGTTTGTGCATTAGTTTGAAATAAGTGCAGAAAGTCATCGGACCTGGGAAGTTTTAGTATTTCAGGCAGAATATATTTGCTGTGGATATAAATGTTGGTGTGACATTTCTCAGTCTGTGTGCTTCAGGCTTTTTACACCAGAGGAAAAAAATCTGCGTGAGAATAGGTGTGTTCGCCAAACCCAGATTTTCTTGTTCTTGTCTCGCAAAGTGACAACTGAGAATCTGCCGTGTGCGTTCGGCTTTGTTTGTGTACCCGCCACCTCTGTCTGAGTTTCACTCTTTACATTTCAGTGGTTATAATTACCCCCCCCCCCGTCTGCTTGAACAACCTTGAGCGGAGTCAGCGGTTCTTTCCGAAGTGAATCGCTCGCTTCAGAGACACGGTGGTCATCTGTTATCACCTTTCCAGTAGCCAGTCTGTCACCCCAGTGTCAAAACTGACCCCTCTCCCCTTCCTCTCCCCTTCTCATGTCACTGTCTGTATCCCAAAAATCCCTGCAGCTGCGTTTAGCCCAGCCAAGTGTGGGGATGAAAGGGGGGCGTGTTTGTTTTCATGCTCAAACAGTTCGCAGATGGGTGGAGAGGAGTGAATCTGTGTGGGTGTGACAAACGCCGGTTCCTTCCTGCTGCAGCATTCCTGGCCTTTGTGACAAAGCTGCAGTGTGCGCTGGCAGAGGGAGCACCTTGTGATGAAACTTTCAACATCTGTCCACAACCCAGAGGCGGCGGCTGCTGCTGCTGCTGCTGGTTACTCATGATGGTTTGGCACACCTCTCCGTGTGTGTGTGATGAAATAAGCAGATGTCCCAGTCTGCATAAATTTAGTTCCTGCTCGGGCAAAACAAACCCATTGTGTGATTCGCATTAAACACCATGTATTTCTCCTCTGAAAAGCCATCACTCACTCCAGGTTAACATAACTGAAGTGCCCTTCTCTTGTGTCTACAACCCATAGCTGCAAAACCACGCTGCACCACTCTGGGGTGTGGTGAAGCAAAAGAGTGGCTGTGGCTTCCTTTTGTTAGCCTTAAAATGCCACATAACCTCACGCACACATTCATAGACACAGACTGACGTCAGCGTCCATGGGCAGTGCCAGCTGTGGACAGGGAAGCACAGAGGAGGGGGTGGTTGTCTCTCTTGAGACGGTTGTCTTCACCATGATGCATTCCTCTGTGGCTTTTACTCAACTAGCCATTAGCTTCCTGTGCCTTCAATTGCTGCTTGCCACTGCAGCCAGAGTGTAGGCAGTCTATACTTGGACTTTATTAGCCCATTAGCTTTGCTAGCCTCTGCAGTGGGTGCTGGATTTATCGTCTCCTCTCTTTCCCTTTAACTGTGTCTGTTTTTCTCGTTCGCTGTCGCCGCCGGTGTGTGCGCGCTCGCAGCTCTCATTTGCAAACTGGAAAGGCAGAACGTGCAGATTCACCGCACCACACCCGTCTGTCCAACAATTGACATTTCATTCCTTGAAGAAACGAAATGTGCAGCACATATTATTGCGAACGAAAGCATCAGCAGTAATTAAAGCGAGGGAATGTTAAATGAAGGGTGTGAGACATTATGTGTTGACATTTACTTCGCTTGTTCAACACAGTGTGTTTCAAACGAGGGGGGAAACGTCACATGTACGTGTTGTTCTCACACAGGGCGTCACGGTTGCTGTCATGCAATTCTTAACCATCTCACAGTCACAAATGTTAACGTTATGATCCACACGCCAGCAATGGTGTCACTCTACTCTGGGCCCTTGAGAGAGAGAGTGTTGCGTATCACTCGTTGGTGAAACCTGACCCATCAATTTGTGTAACTCTCCGCAGGGTGAAGTGTGCGGGCTTTATTTTCTGAGCGTGTAATGAAGGCGCAGTGGTGATGCAGACACTGAAGCCGTAGTGGTGGGGTTTTGGCCTGTGGGTTTGGCTCTGACAGTTTGATGCGAGGGCAAACAATCGGGCAAGGGAGCAGGCACGCAACGCTCGACTTGATACGAGGCTGCTGTAAGACAACAATAAAGAGGCGATGACAGATATGTGCTTAAAAAGGGATTTGCTGTGAACATTTGACACCATCGTGTGGACAGTTTATTTATTTATATATTTTTCGTAATAAAAGACCATTTTTCCGCAGGAAGAGTTACAGCATTGCACGGCAGATGTACCTTTCAATCATTTTGGGTTGTGAGGTTTATTGTGAGATGTAATCATCAAGTATTTAATAATAAAATTCAGATCCCTTTATTTGTCCCATAGTGGGAAAATTGCACCGTAGCAGCATGAATATTAGAAAACAGAGAAAAGGGAACATGAAATGGCTATTAAATTAAAGGGAGAAAACATATAGAGAGAGTTAAGTTTAGTGTATCTTAGAGAGTATGTTATGAGAGTATATTATTGTGATTTGTCGACTTCATTTACTGAAGAAGGATGAAAATAACTATTAAGAACATGCAAAATGATGTATGCAATGCTGGCTCACTGTCACACTGTCTCTGCTTTTCTTGCTAAATGATACTACAGTAAACTTCAGTCTTAAAATGATCCTAGAGACAAGATATTCTTGTGTTTTTTTTTTTTTTGTGGGAAAATGAATTCCCTGACCGGGAATCGAACCCGGGCCGCGGCGGTGAGAGCGCCGAATCCTAACCACTAGACCACCAGGGAGTTGAGGCTTGTCAGGGTGAGAATTTCATCTGCACACATACATTTGTATTCCTCTACAAATGTCCATGAAATGTCTGATTGAGAGAATGAAATCTTTGGCAGCCTTGAATCGAATATCACTGAAAATCACTGAATGGCTTTATTTGGTCCTTCTCTGACATCCTGACTTCCTCTGCCGACCACTTCCTCCATGTCCCCGCTGGGCCGACTCCCCAGATCTCCAAGCTGATTGGACCGTGTCTGCGTCTTTGTCCCACGTTAGCCCAAGTTAGCCTCCCAACCTCCAGCCTCAGCACTCTGCCGAATTTTTGGTCAGAGGGCGACCTTAGACATTCCTCTAAAGCCTCATAGAAGTGGTCCTTGCCAAGCCCCCCCACCCGCTATAAATAACCTCAGCCCAGTTCCCATGGCCCCCACCAAGGTCCCAGCTCTCAGTTAGCAATGCATGATGTGATACAGCTACACCACAGTGAGCACTCAGGGGTAATTAGCTTACCTGGAGGAAGTGGGGCAGGTGTTTAGGATATAGCAGCTGCGATCAGAGTGGTCTGACCTCCATGAACATTTACAGAAACCAGGAACATTTCTGTATAGATGTTTTCTTGACAAAATTTCATTCATAGTTTTTTTTTTTTTTTTTTTTTTTTTACTTTTTGTGTTCTCAGTCATGCAGCATTGGAGCAGACAGCATGTTTATCATCTCACTTAAATTTACATCTCTTGTGCGGCTGTTCTCATTTTCTCCGTGTCTGTGCACAATTATAGATTTTGCATCATCCACTCTTAACCTCAAACCTTAGAGGGACGACTCTGAAATTCCTCCAGTTTTTCAATCTGGGGTTTGGAATACAGTCATATTTAATCCTTCTGGAATCAGCCTATTGAAAAAAAATTATATTTACACGAGGGGGTGTGTTTATAGTTTAGCTT
Source organism: Polydactylus sextarius (assembly GCA_016801845.1). NCBI lineage: Eukaryota > Metazoa > Chordata > Actinopteri > Polynemidae > Polydactylus > Polydactylus sextarius. The sequence goes on from CM028926.1 coordinate 2,777,571, forward strand.
CTGTGTGTCTAGTTCATGCAGTCATTATTCATAATACTGTATTTAGTGACTAAAACGCTTTCCATAAATGGGAAAGTGTAGCTCCGCAGCTAAAGCAGAAGCACAAATATGAGACTTTTTTTCACTTTAAAATGTATTTTGACTTCCACTGTAAAATGTCAAAGCAGTTAAAGCAGTGAGGGTATTTCCACCAGCTACTGTGGAGCATTAAGTGTCAGGTCTTTTTCAACATATCATCCTGAAGTCAACAGTGGTCACAACTGGCATTTAGGTTGTTTTCTCATAAGTGTTGCAGCTCTGGCTGCCACCGGGCTGAAATATTCATGGAAAAACGAAGGCATGATTTATGGCACACAGGAAGTGCATCTGCCAGTGGGTAACTAAAACAGAGAAAGGGCAGAGCTAAAACTAAAGACGGTCTGAAAACAATGCTGAAAACTATCGTGTTGTGCTTATTACAGTTTTAATTTATGCACCATGTTTTTTAAGTAGCACAGTAAGACTTTGTAATGTCATTCCTTTCCACATTACGACTACAGAAATGTAGTGGGGACCGAAGACGCCAAATGATGAGGATTTCAGGTGTAATTTTGTCCTGTTTTTCCTACAAACAGAGCTTAAGATCTGCAGCGGGACAACGTCCTTGTTATCTCGTTCTTTGTTTTTAAAAATGCACCACACGTCGGGTGTTAGGGCCAGGTCAGTCAGGACTTCTTCTTCTTCCGCACTTCTGCATTTACATAACATGACGACAACGTACTGTAGCAGACTGTGGCTCTCAAATTTGTTGCCAGACCCTTTTTTTTTTTTTTTTTTTTTTTTCATCTGTGGTCCGAAGCGCATGGCGTTCATTTCTACCAAAAATACTTGAAATACTGATTCATTTGACCACAGTTTACGTTTCCACCATGTGATGGTCCATCAGAGATGCCTCCAAGCCCAGATAAGTCGCTGGGGCTTCTGACCACAGTTAAGTTAAGGCTTCCTTTTGGCACAGTAAGGTTTCAGCTGTATTTGTGGATATAACTGTATATGGTTGAGTTAGAAAACACAGCTGCTCAACTTAGTTTTGTGCTTTTACCTTTTATGCAGTGAAACCCCTCTTCATTCTTCAAATCCTTTCGAATTGTTATGCAACAACATCCAAATCCCTTCCAGTCTTTCTTTGTTTTTTATTTTACATTATATTCATCATGACATATTGTCTACATGCTGATGTGACGCAGTTTGGGGAAAAGTCTCTTTTTCTCCGCAGCTTCCTATATTTCCTGTGTCACAAATAGACTCATCTCAGTCACACAGCTCATACGATGTATCATCCAGACTGATGTTTGTTAAGATGGACAGCAGCCTTGATCTAATCTTTGTCCCTCTGGGAGCAAAGTCAGAGAGTTTACTCTAAATGCAGGCGCTTTGAAGACACGGCTACATGTCAGGCGGATAACAAATGAAGGTGGTATGAGGGCAGTTATACTTTCACAGGGAAAACATCAAACGTGAAGAAGCACCTGCAGAAAAACATGAAAAGCTGTGATTGTGACAGTGGTTGTTAGTGGTTTTGATGTCATCTGGGGACATATTTTCAGTGTAACTCTTACATAATGTTTTGCTGCTAACACTTTGAGCACCAAAGACAACCAAGGCAACTAATACAATTATTCATTCATGTGTATTGTTGTATTATTCATCATCCTACCCAACTCTTCACCTGTCAGCAGCTGATCACTCACATTCATAGTAGTAGTAGTAGTAGTAGTTGTATGTGCATACTAATACATAGAGATGAGATGACAGGTTGTGTGTGTTCAGAACCAGCATGGTCCTTAGCTGCAGCAGCCTCCACTCCCTTTAAGAAAACACTTCCAGATGCTCCCACCATGCTGCAGGACAGTGAGAGGAAATGCCAGGGAAGCCAAGAGGAAGAGCGGGAGAGATGGTGGAGATCTTAACGAGGACTGGGGATGTAGTAAAGGATGGTTAAAAAAAAAAAAAAAGACCCCGGAGAACAGAAAACCTTTATCTTGATGTAGTCGGTCAGATGACAAATCCAAGAGAAACTGAGTCTCGTATCATCAGGATCTGTGTGTTAAATATGAAAAAGAGTGGATTTTGAAATGGAAAATGAGAGATCATGTGGTGAGAATGTTAATAAGAAGTAAAAAAAAAAAACAGCAGAAATGTAGATAATGTCAGTAATAAGAATAAGGAATGACATCTAATAAAACAAAAACACTGATGACAAAAGATACGAGACCTCACAGAGATGCTTCTCAGCAGCTCTCAGCTTGCTGAAGAAGCAGCTCACAAAAACCACCGGCATCCAGTATGCCCTTATCTAGAATATGAAATGCCAGTTAAGAAACCACAGCTTACTGTATTCTTCCATCCACACCGTCAGCATCCACGCAGCCAGCAGAGGCAGACAGACAAAACAGATACTTCTACAGATGCTGGTATCAGATTTAAGCACTTGGGTGTAAGTGAAGTATGGAATGTGTTAGCATGCCGTGACACGATGATAGATGGAAGAGAGAGGAGAGGCCGGGAGTTTTTAAACACAACCACAATATTTAGGGAATGTTACTGTAACGAAGATTTAGGAAGTGGTTTAGTTTTACTGAGAGACGGAGAAAGTGGAAATCGGTGCGAGGGGAAATCGTTCGTCGCCATGGTTTCACATGGACCGTTTGGATCCGCTGTTGCCTTTACTTCACACAACTTCTTGCCAACCTAAACAGGAGACCCCAACTGCAGCAGAGAGATAGACACTGCACAAGCAAACACACCCAGAGAAGCTGCACAGCTTCCACTTAATAATTAAAACCAAATGTAACAGGTTGGCAGAGACCAGGTGGACTTAGACTGACCATCAGTTCAGCGTGTGATATGTTGTTGTTGTTGTTGCTTTGCTTTTTTGCTACACTCATCTCAACAGAGTCCGTCTTTTTCTGAGCGTGTTCGTGTGTGTGTGCACATGTGTGTGACTTAATCCATATCACTCCACAGCGCAGCTCTTCTGAAACCAGAGACCGAAGCCGTAACCACAGCACTGGCGCACCACCATTCAGTAAATATTTACTACTCTTTGAGCGGTTTTATGGGAGTAGTTTCTGGAATTCTATATTGCAGAGATGGTTGCTATTTTTTGCTTCTTTTTTTTCTTGGTCAGGACACAGATTTAGTATATTTTGGTATCGAGCAGTGTAGGTTTAGATGACTAAGCAGTGTAGGTGGTTTGCCTGTGAAGCAGCTTTGTATACGTCCGTTACAACACATCATATCCAAAAGAAATTCAGAGACAGTTACAATCTGGTCTGCTCCATCCTCCTGGTGATCTTACTACATGTGATAAAATCTGTTTCATCTTTCTGGGCACGTCAGTCTGTTCAGACTGTTGCACTTTGAAGATATTCACAAACATGTTTGCTTGTAACTTTTCTATTGAGACTTTTTTGTGTCTTTTCTAACGCTACAAGTCATTTTTTTGTCATTTCCAGTAAATAAGACGTCTTCAAACAAAATAATATGTTCAACTCCTGCAACAACAACAACAAAAACAACTGTAGCATCTGCATAGTCAGTCTTGATGAGGTCGCTCTATATTGGATCATCTCATGATCCAATCTGTCTGGGTATAGATTTGTTTCATGTTTGTTTTGATGACTTTAAAACGTGATTGCTAGTTTGAAATACTCTTCTGTAGTGCGGGCTTTAAAATCTAAATAAAAAGCGTTTCGGGTCTCAGCGTTTGAAACCGTTGCGTTGCAAAGTGTTGGGTTTTGGGACAGAAGCATCTGAAGTGTGTTTCTGTGAAGACCGGGATCATACGATATGGGTGAACACCACAACATGTGCGTCTCATTGAAGGATCAAAGAGGAGGACACGTGGATCGTGCTTCCCTCAGTCCCTTGAGCCTGCGCCCCCTATTTCCCTTCACCTCTCTCCTTTTATGTGCTCCCTGTTTTTTTTTCCAACTTGTTTCTTTGCTCTTTGTTTCCCGGTGTATGATCGTTGGCCCCTCTGCTCTCTAAAATAGTTTGTCTCGCTCTCTTGAGCTCAACACTTTCTCCTTTTAACACCCACTTAATCACACCCACGTATCTGTAACACGTTGACCTCCCTATTATCCAGGAGCTCAAACGTTTTTACACAGCTTTCTCTAGTCTGTCCTCCTCACTGCCAAGAACCATGTTTTTTATTTTCATTTAAATCTACTTAAGACATAATCCCTATAGATTGTGTCAAGTCAAATTAGTTGTTATTATTATTATTCTTATTATTGTTACTTCTATTTATATATGTAGTCATATATTTTGTAATTTAAGGGTGAATTTACAGTGATATTGCTTCAAGCCAACCAAAATTACAAGAATATAGTGTTCAACCTCTGGCAGTGAAGCCCAGCAGGAAACCACACACTCATTTACTTTTGCTCTGTGTGAGGTAGCTTTAATTACAGGTGTGTGTGTGTGTTTTTAGTGTGTGTGTGTGTGTGTATGTGAACACATGATCTTCAAAGGTTAAGAGGACACAGAACATGGATGCCCATTACCGACTGCTTTATGGGGCTGGCCTTAGTATTTACGCACCATAAGCCTCTGATGACTTCCTTATTTTTACTGTTAGAAAACCTTTTCCAGCTTCTTTTTCGACTCCTGGTCAGTGAATGGATACCAGAAAAACATCCGGTAGTTTTAGCAGATTAACAGGTTGCCACGGGCAACTCTTTATGGGGCAATACAACCCCAGCAGCGCTCATTCAGACCTTTCTCTGACTGTCCCAGCATTTGTGTTTTTTTTTTTACTGTTCTTTTTAAATGAAACATCTTGACGAACACAGGAAACTAGATTTTTAAAGCAGGTGGACTGGTTGTGAATAACAAAAACTGAGACAATTAAATCCACAAGCATTTTATTTGTATTATAATAAATAGTGAAAGAATATATGTGCTAAATATCCTGAGTTAAATTTAGATTCTCCAAGGTCAAAATGGTTTTAACTTATGGAAGAAAACTATATTTCTAGGTCAAATAGCTCATATTTGGTTATCTACTTACCTACTGATGGAGCCAACCAGTGTAACTGTCTTTAAATGACCTGATAAAGATACATACAGAGAGGCTGTTGTTGTATTATTGTGTGATGTTAAAATACACTGCCTCTACATGCTCTTTTTTTCCGTTAATACCCTGAAAAGTGCACGATACTTGGCCTGGTTTTGAATAACTTCACTGAACGTTCCACGTGAATTCCTCTGTTTTCCCGTGAGACGATGCTTTCGTAACACACCTGAGAGAGTTTGCATTTGGACACGTATTTCTTCAAAAGAGTTTATCCAACCAGAAGACACGTTGACCTGAAACTGCCTGTTTTCTAAGTTGCTAGGGGAAAAACAAAAACCTGTCATGTTGTTTCTTTCTTTTTTTCAACTTTATCAACAGCGATATTTTATATTTTTCTTGAAAAAAAACCCTGGAAGACACTGAACTTGTCTTTCTAAATCTCCTTGATACAAAAGCTAATGAAAATTCACCAGTGAGCTACACTGTTGCACTGGGTGTCATATTCCTTCATTACCACGAACATTTATTATAGTTTATTTTGACATAATCCCACATGTACAATCCAGTTGCCCAAAATACTCAACAAAGCACCAAATCCATTTTAATCCACTGCTAAAAATAGTCTTGAAGGAAAGTACTATATACTCATTTGACTAATGTTTGCTAAAAAACAACACACTTTTCAGCAGTGGGTGGTCAGCAATTTTAGGAAATTACTAAGCTTTTCTCTTTTTTTTTTGTAATTGAGTCGTTTCTAAAGATCCCCAGATAGGGAAGGACGATCAGAAAGGCACTCGATTGATTTTGGTAGATTTGCTGTCGATAAGAAAAATACATCACAACATCAGCCCGATCCTTTGAAGCCAAGTAGATGTTCTGGTTTCTCAGGAATGCAAAGAAAGACCCCCTTGGGCTTTTGTAGTTGGACCACAGAGCAGACAACTGGGCAGTAAATAAAAGCCCTCAGTGTCCTTGCCCTTCCACCCCACCTGTTAACCACCACCACAGCAGACTGCCAGCCGCCCTCTTCTGCCGCCAGTCTATGATATTTATGTTTGCGAGGAATGTGACATATTTTTGGAGCATCGTGAAAGAGGTGGGATGTTTTTAGCTTCATCCGATGAATGCGATTGGATTACAAAACACATCCTGAGGACATTCAGAAACGTAAACATTTAAAATATACGACCTTTGTAAGTGATGACGGGTAGAGTGTAGCTTCTCATTTAAACAGTCACACGACATTGTGACTGTGTGGTAATGAGGCAGACGAGTGTGTGTTTTCCAGACATTGTTAAAGTTAAGTATCATTGTATGTATCGTAGTTTTCTTGTCATTTTGGTTCTTTGACAACAGGCAGACAGTAAGATGTAACTCTGGGACTGTGTTTATCTAAAATGACAGTTGCGGCCTTTTCCACTCAGCCACTTCAGTTATGACATTGTTTTCATTGGGAAAACTACAGCAGGAGTGGACCGGGGGAAAACAGATCTCTTGGCATTGCATAACATCCCGAGACTATGAGCATCAATCCCTCAGTGCTTTAAAAAAAAAAAAAAAGCAAACCTCACACAAACACAGCAGTAGGATTCCTGTGTGACATAAAGAAGCTTGAACAGTCATTTCTTTTTTTGTCGCAGTAAAACACAGTCACAGTTCATAGTATGATGGAAGCTTGGCACGTCAGGGAGATGTCGAAAGCCTGTCAGAAGTTGTTAATCTGTGTCTGGTTTTAGGCAACTTTTCCAATGATTTACAGCGAGCTCTTGTCAGCGTCGGAGCAGTATACCAAAAAAAAAAAATCTCTAAATACCTTTCTGTTTTTCAGAGTGCGTGGAGACAAAAGCCCAGTTTCCTCGCTGTGAATGAGCAGCCTGGTTATGGAGTAGCAGTGTCCGTCTCAACACAGCTACCCAGTTTCCCTGGGCATCTTGCCAAATGCGGTACACCCTCCTCTGCAGTGCTGCCATCAGAGGCAAATGAAGTTTTTAGGAATTGAAATTATGCAAACATACCATTGAGCTTAAAAAGATATGTTTTATCTCGAGGCAGTTTACTGCGTGACAGGCGCGGACTGAAATTTATGATCTCTGCCGTGTTTGCAGTATTGAGCTTTTTCTCGTAAAAACTGCAGAATGACTAACTCGAACGAGCTGAGAGGCCAATTCGGGAGCCTTGTTTTTCTTTCTAATCAACAGCCTGGTCCATCTAGAGCCAGACTAAAGCAGAGCCTGGTGAGCAAGCTCTGGCTGCTGACTTAGGAGTCTTGCGTTCGCTGGTGTCTGGGCTATTAATAGAGCTGGCCTGAGAATTCAGACTAAGGTCAGCAATCAGATTCCTGCTCCCAACTTGTGGAAGGGAACAAGAAGGAAAAGTCCCTCCCTAAAAAATTAGGCATTTTTCACATTTCTGTACATGCATGTAAACTTCCACTCTCATAGGAAGTCTGTTCTGTTAGGTGAGGACCGTCCACTGCAGCTGCTGCAGATTTCCCTCCAAAAAGTACCAACTGTTGTCTCCCGCTGCCGACGTTAGCTCTCTGCTTTAAGCTTTTCACACAGTCGAAAATACTTCTCCTCAGCATCATAGCTTTAATTAAGTTGGGTCATTTTTTTAGTTGGTTAGAGTTTGTTTGCACAGCGTAATGAAAAGACGGACGAGGACATGATGTATCGCTGCAAGTTTTATCTAAAATGAAATAAATATGAGGCTACACGTAAAAAAGTGAAGGCTAGAATGTAAATACCGGTCCCTTTCTTTCGCTACTGGATATAAAAACACCATCACAGCCCTATAATTCAAGAGGTCAGTTGTGACATTAGTGGTTAGATGGCATCTCATGCATTTCTCCTCTAAAATACTTGTGGTTTTCTTTACATCACAGAAGTGACTGACTGCATTGTTATTAGCACAGCTGCTGAGTAGACGATGACGCTCTTCATCAGCTCACAGGGGCAGATAAATAGACACGTAAGCGTCGGCGAGCGCAAACACAGTCGCACACATTACGGAGGTTACGGCTTAACCCAGAGATGCTGAGAATCACACAGTAATTTAAACAAATATCAACACAGGGGACGCTTACTCTACAGTCACAGATGGTCTACACATAAACCGCATGTAACCCAGGCAGATTAATGTCACCATCGCCATCCACACAGATTACAATCCACAGCTGAAGGGTTAAAAATGACATAGTTCACCATGTTTGACACGATCATCTGTGTTTGTTGTGGTTAATCATATATTTAAAGTCTCAGTCTCTTTATTCAACATAAGTCTCCTGTTCTGCTCCTATATATGGAGATTATACTATAAACATCTGGAAAGACACTTTGAGTGCCACACTGTATTTTTTTAAGAGCTGGAAGCCTTTTGCTTGCTACAGTTAACCTATTTTTATAGTTATTACAGCCATATTTAACTTTTCTAATTGAGCAGAGTTGAATGAAATGTAGGAATGTGGGGTCAGGCCTTTGAAGGAGAAAGTGAACAGAGCCAAAAAGGAAAAAACAAAACAAAAAAAAAACTAAAGCAAAACAGCAGCAGCCCTAATAATGAGAGATGATTTGATTCTGAGCCTCTGATCTCCATATATCTGTGCATCAGTATCTCAACTGCTCAAAGCTTTTTTCTCACCGTCTCTGTTAGTCTTTCTGAGGCTGTTGTTGACTCTCACTTCACCCACTTCCTTCTCTCCTCTCCACTGTCACCTTGCGTCGCTGTGGCTCAGCCCCTGCTGTTACAACTGGAGGCTGTTAACACAGTGGAGTCGATCAGTCCATTCAGCTCGACTCTCAGCGTCAACGCCGAATTACAAACATTGCGGTTACATTTTTGCATGAAGTTGATATTTCAGATACAAATCAGACGCAATACTCAGGTATTTTTGACCCTTAACTGCACAAAATCTAATATTAAATTGGCCCAGTTTAAGTGTAAAGACGGATTTGGGATTGTTTTTTGCTCGTGACTGTTTTTTCCACAGGAACATGGCAATGACAGTTACTGACTTACCACTGGCAGACAAGCAGCACATAATATAAGACTTGCCTGAGTTTGACATTTAGTTTTTCCACATCTGCAAAAATCCCAATATAAAACTCAGCCTCTGTGTACATTCACCTCCAGTTGAATTAAATTGATGGCACATTCACAACAGTGTTGAGTTCACAACTTTAACTAAAAGTTTTTTTGTTTTAGCAGTAGATATCAATGTACATGTTAGCTTCAACAACAAGACAAAAAAAAAAGTTTAAATACTAAGACGATATCTTTAATGACTTGTAATTCAGTCCTGTTCCTCAGGTTTGTTCTGGATTAAACATCAGGCTGTGTGAGACCCGGCGTGATGCCAGATGTCTCACCGAGTTGGTGCCATTTCCTTTCAACGCTCTTTTGACACCTCGTTCGCATGAGGTGCGAGAGCCGGTGACGCACACGACGTGCAATCGTACATAACTTTACACGCTTTGATTGGAGGATGGTGCAGCTCTCTTCCAGAGGTCTGCGACACTTCTCCGTGCACTTGTTCTGCTTTTTCAGTTCATCGATAATTGAACAGTGAGGCACACCGGAAACGGCAGCGGTGAATTCAAGAAAGGTTAAAAAAAAAAAAAAAGTTCCCAGTCTACTTGATACTGTGTTTCACCTACAAGCCTGTTGACAGGTATTTGAAGCACTGACTCTTGATGCTGCAGCGTCAGAGTCTGTCACTTTCACTCCTGTTCATGTGTATGTGAGGAAACAGCCTACATAAATATTATCATGCTCCACTAAATGTACCCAAACACTCTCCAGCCAGGGTACTGCTTACCTAAACAAACCAGACATGACATCCGTCCCCACAGCTTTTAAACCACAGCGGTTAAACTCAGCTTGTGGCAAAAAGTTGGTCATAATGATCCCACCGCACTAACCGTGGGTTAATTATTTGATTTTAGCTTTCAGCAAACTTTAAAAATGAGATTAATTACTTGTGAAGACCTGTCAGCGCTAATCACAGGTTGTATTTAATGAGCCTGAGTCTCTGGGACACCAAACAGAAGTGACACATCATTTTCTTTCCCGACTTCAGACACGAGTCATTATTTCGGTGTCACTTTTGTAAGAGATTTTCATGAACGGCGCAAAGTTTGTCAACACACAGTTTGGCCTGATCGCTGATAACCCATCTGTTTTTTCCTGACGTCAATAACTGAGCCTGATCTACACAAAGCTTTTCCTTCCCCCTTCTGTCTGACCCTCACACTCGAGCAGTCCTCTCTCTCCCTTTCTCCTTTTTTTCACTGTCGCTGCTCCTTCAGCAGCAGCAGCTGTCCAGCTCAGGATGCAGCATGTGTCTGCGTTTGGCATTATGTTATTAATGTCTGGTTGTAAAACTGGGTAGCGCTGCTCAAGATACAGTCACAAAAGGTTTGTTCATAAAGACTTGGAGCGGCTCGCGGCCAGTTCCTGTAGTTTGCCGGGCCTTGTGTGTGTGTGTGTGTGTGTGTGTGTGTATGCTTTGGCCATCTGCACAATGGTAAGTGTAGCGTGTCCTCTGCTTTGTAATGGGAAGCTTAGATACACAGTTAAAATGTTTTGTCACACAGAACCACTCCTGGTTTTTTATGTGAAGAACACGTCAGCCTTATTTCCACCAATTGGCTTTTGTTAATGTTAATGCTGATGTTGATCTTCTGGTGATGACCAGTCGTTAGTGTCCTCTGGACCTGTCAAGATGCTTTAATAGGAGCGCTGTGCTTTTAATAATGAGCTAACGACCGTCTAGACTCAGTCTGTCCTCTCTACCTGCAATGTCTGTGTCCTGGTGGCAGTGTAACTGAGGTCAAATGTTTTTTATCTGCATGAGACTCCTCCTGGCAGACAGATGTTCCTAAAGTTTCCTATATAAGCTGTAAAGCAGTGAGGTTAAGAGTATGACTTCCATGTGAAGGTTTGCATCCCTAACATTAGTTAGCACAATAGACATTTGAGCTGCATGTGCTAAAGTCATTGGCATGGCAGATGAGTGCTGACAAGGCGTCCCATTTGTCTGTGGGTACTTGCGTTGAGGTTTTCCGAGCTCTTTTTATGTGTGTTTTTTTCTGCGGCTCTTGGTGTGTTTGGGCATCAAGATTAGAGAAGCGGATTATGTCCGGGAGGAGGAGAACAGATGGAAAGAGAAGGAGGAAGAGAACAATTATGTGTAGTTGTTGTCCGTGTTGGAGCCCGGTCCAGTCGGGCACCGCCCCAGAAGTCACCATCGCCATCTGTTGAGGGAAATGTAAGAGACTGGCACAAATCTGAGTCATCATTAAGGAAATGGCCTGAGATTTTCACCGTTACACTGGGTTTGTCGTGTCATCACAGTTACTCAGATGTTAAACGTTAACGTTTTATATACAATCAAACTTCAGACTGATGTGGTGAAGGAGCAGACCCTCCACTTATGTGGGAAATCAGCTCCAGTTTGCTAATTCACAGGTGAAGCCCAGATGTAACAGCCATGTTCCCTGAGCACGGCTTTGCAGTCAAACAATCTGGAGCTTTTATTGCAGCTTTTATTCCCAGTGCGGGGGGAGATTTTTTTTAACCTTTAAAGTTCGGTTTGAGACCAAAGACCACCCCCTGCTTAGTATGCTAACAGCGTCATATTTCATGCGGTGTTTGGAGCGAGTGTGTTTGAAGTCACACATTCTTTCAGGCTTGATTTTGGGGGCAGCCGCCTGTCAATCAGTGATGTTTCTATGAGCATAACAATCTATGACGTACGAGACAAACGGCTCAATCTCCGGGGAAGTGACCCCAGATGACTCAGGAGGGGGGGGGCAGGGAAACCGAGGCAGCTTTACACTTGACAAATACTAGATCCAGATAAAATGTGATAATCTTTTTCATGTGGGTGAGAGATAAATACCTATTCTACATTATTTCCTTATTCACCCCAAACTTTATTTGTTGAAGTCTGCAGACCAACCACGTCTTTGTGGTCGGTTCCAAAAAGTGTGCTTTCTTTGGAAACTATTTTTTGCGGAGGATTATTCTCTCACATGTTCAGGTCTTGTTCTGTTGTATAAGCCCTTATAACAATTTTCAAATATTAGACTTGCTCTCACTTAAAGTAACATGTTATTTCTGCAAAATGTCAGTGAGAACTGTTATATAACAGCTGGTGCACTGATCATCTGCTTTAAGGCCTTTCGTGTTTACTCATGTATGAGTTTATGTGCGTACAAATAAACATTATTTTGCAATATAAAACAGAATTTGCGACATTGACACTTGAGTTTCAAGGGTTTGTGGGAAAACACGTCCCAGCTTCTGTTATGCGGTAGTGGTATATGGTAGTGGAGCTGAAAGCTGTTAAATTTCACAGATTATTTCAACATGTGTTTTGCCTGCGGCACAAACTTGCAGCTTTTATGTATAATACACATGATGTAATTAACAGTAAACCTCCAACGTCGCACACCTCCGGGTCGACTGCGTCTTAATCTGCTGCAAAAGTAATGAATCTGAGAATAATTTAGCTACTTTGTGTGTTTGTTTCCACTCCAGTGGCACTTTCTGGCAAGACAGGAAACCCAGTCCAGACGCTGATGTAATTTTTCGTATTGAATCTGTTTGAGACACAATGCCAACAGTGTTCCTGCAGCCCCATGGCTCTGACTTTAGCCTCCGCTGTCTCTAATAGCGTTGTGATAAGGCCCATCAGGAGCCAAAAATCACACAAGGTGGTTTTGTGTTTGTGTGATGTGGGAGTTTAGACACGCTGGAATCCAGCGCTACAGAAGTGAGGCAACACAACCACACACTGACTTCCTCTGACCAGGGCAGACAGAGTTCACCAGCCAGCAGATGTTAGATTTGTTTTGTCTGCTCTCGTCTCATAGGTTCTGGTTTATTTACAGCTGCGACACATTAGATAATATTGATACCACTTTATCGTTTTATTTATTCCATTGTTTCCTTGTGGTACACAACGTTACGCTCAGTGATCTGGTAGTCAGTGGAAGCCAATGGAAAGATTTCGAAATTCTCGGTTCTCATGTTGAGTAATGGCTGAGAATAAATGGTATAATTAATTGGAAATGAGTTCAGGAGAAACCAAAGCCTTTGTTGTGGTTACTGAAGTGTAATTTCAGCACCATGAGTGTACCGATTCTGGTAAGTTCTATTTTTACTCGGTGTTTTGCCTGGTTGCATTGTACCATCCATGCCACAACTAATGATGCAGTTCAGATGTCTCAAACCTATGCAGGAGATTAGTAACACAGAATAACAGAAATCAGAATACACTTCTAATGACCATAATTGCTTTTTTTCTCCGCCCGATTCACTACCCATGCATGTGTTTTGTACAGTGGGAAATTGCAAAACCAAAAAATGGTCACGAGGCAGATTGGCCAAGCTGGAAGTCACACTCTCTGCAGCTCCAAGGGGGTGTGAGTCCATGTTGGTCAGCAGAGACGCTGACCGGACAAGCCACAGGTGACAGCATCTGATCGCAGCAGCGTATGAGCACAGTGCACAGTTACGAGCCAGGCCCCTCCTAAACTCTCAAATACCTTTACAGGAATGTAATCTACTGTATGATTTTTAAAAAAAAAAAAAAAAAAAAATCAAAACGAACAAAGGAATTCCTCGCTTGTATTCTTGAAACGTCCAGTGGAAACCCCCCCATTCAGCAAAGCCACATAAGCCATTGTTGCACCATGCCACCTTTCAAGAGGAAAAAACAAAGTGAGAAAATGCTTTAGCTCCCTTCCAACAGGAATCTCTCTGTGTCAGATAAAAAGCTTTAATTGAATGGAGGAGGAAGTGTAGGAAGTGTTAGTTCAGCAGATCCAGCGTCTCCTCGTCCCTTACTATTGTTGAATAATATTTATGTTCCCGCAGAGGTGGTGCGTATCGGCTTCAGTGGGCGTCAGCGTTCACTCCGAGTTACCGTACTGTACAGATTATTCATCCAGTTTCTCAGACAGCTGTGGAGAAAATGTATGTAAAATTAATGCTTTCTGCATGTTTCCTTTCTGCCTCTGACAACACGGCCTTTATTCTTTAGTGGATTTTTCTCCTGGGGGTTTCACGTGCATGAAATCATGTGAAACGTGTGTTGGAAGTTGGGTTCAGGACTAATGTGTGCAGCGTGAATGTATCTGCAGCTCTTGACCAATAAATAAATCATAGTATTTTCCTGAGTGCCATGTAATGATGATATAACTTGCCAAATGTGCTGGATATGCAACATAAATGTCAACGGTTTTGTTTCTGCACTTAGTAGAATTATACTGTGATATTCATTTGTTCAAAAGCAAAGACAAGAAAAGCCGTATTGAAAATTGCTTGATTGATGGACGTTTTATGCACAAACACATTAAAGTCAAAGTGTTGCCAGTCATGAGCAGCAGGTGGCACTACCATCCCTCCATGATCCACCTCCATGGCAACACCGCATCCTCTGCAATAAGTAAATTAAACTGTGCACTTATACAGCCCTGTAAAGAAGCAGTTTAGCAGATTAGACTTTCTCTCTGGGTTGTAGGCTTATCTCAGACGTTTTTGAAGACCAGTGTTTGTCGGTGCTGGTGGCTTTTATCAAGCAGCTCACTGCAGCCTCGCTGGCTCAGAGCCACACAGCCTTACAGTGTAAACACGGACAAAAAGACATTTTAATTAGAACGGGCAATTTGATCCTCCCAGCGCCGCAGACACTGTCATGCCCAATGTGTCGTACTGTCTGATGTTTTCTGCACTGTGTGTGTGTGCAGCCTCAGATTTTATATCTAAAGTCATCTATTCCTCAGGCACCGTCAGCCCTTTCAGACAGTCCACGATAATCACCCATCATCATAATGACGGCCGGACAAGGAGGATTAAAGTAGACCTGCAATCGTCTTCTCAAGCACCATCTTTCCTTACAGGAAGTAAAATCTCCCGCCTGTGTTTTCTCTGCTCCCTTCTCAGACCAACTTTTTGCAAGTGTTACATTAAATGGGGGTTTAAGCGAGAGTTGCCTACTGTGTGGTTTGCCTGTTGACCTGATGCTATTCGGGTTATTTTCTGTCTACTACTTACAGCACTCATTACTGCTGTATAAGTTGGCCCACTTGCAGCGAGAGCTATTAAGATTGGGATCACATTACATTGAGTTCTTCCTCCCATAGGCAGAAAATGAACTCTCAGCTGAATTCTGCCTCTGTTTTTTGCTCTGCCATCGTCTGTCATGTTCTACTAAAATGCTGAAGATGAGATCTCAGTCCAGACACTAGCTGAGCTTTTCAAAACAGATCCCTGGTCTTTGTTCCTCAGACAGTGTCGGACTATGATGAATCACTGGGACTGTCACTTTCTGTTACACGCAGAGACACGACTCATGACTCATGTTTTATTTTACAACTTACCTGGCTTTTTACAAGTCATACAGTTTTAAATCTCGGTCTTACTGGGCCTGTTCGCTCCTGTATGAAAGTTCAAAGCAATAGCTTAATCACAAAAGCCCAATTCCTTAAGAATGAGTGAGTATTATAAGACTCACGAAGCACAAAGATCCTTTGAGATTAATGGAAAAGCTTTGTGTTGTGTCCCACTTAAGTGTGTGCGTGTGTGTGTTAGAGGGACACAGAAAGAGGACAGAGATGGCGTGTATTTGATAAAAAGATTATTTGTAGTATGTAGGCCACGAGTCACTTCTCACCACTGTGGACACAAACACACACAGATTCTTCTTGTGCCACTCTGGCCCTGGTACTGCCAGCTGGGCGGTCTGTGCATGTCGGCCATTGTGAGAAGTTGTGTGCACACTGTTGTTGTTGTTGATGTTGTCCTGTGTTGCACAGACCCCTAGCCTTTGTCTTTGAATTTTCACCTCGTCTGATTGATATTTTTTTTTCATCACCTGTATTACTCCAAAATAATCAAAGAGACAGATGTAGCTCGTGTTAATGACAACGTTTTTTGTCTTGTGTATGCATGAGATAATTGTATGTCGGTATCTCAGGTGTGAGAGGAGACACAAGAGGTTTGCAGCAAAGCGTCAGGGCAGATGTTGTCGAGCTGTGAACACACGAGCTGCTGCTGCTGCTTCTCTTTTGCATATCGGCTTCAGACTGCCTAAAAGTCAAGAGGAGGGTGGAGCTATTGAAATGATCTAGTTGCAGAGTGGCAGAGATCGATGGTGTACCTGCATACTGCTCCTTTTTTAAAAAAAAAATTCTTAAGATGCTTCCAGGCTAAGTGCAGGGGGGAGCATATGTAGAAAAGATCTAGATGCCATCTGATTGGTGAGGCAGGGAAAATAGGTGTGCTTATGTAACGAAGGGCACAGTGAAACTCAAGAAGTGACACTCACTCAGAGGAACTGTCCGAGGCCTTTTCACTGCTTTTCTGCCTCTTGCATTCTGCTGTGTGAAACTAAAGGAATACCACTGGCAGCGAAGGAATAATATGGCAGCAAACTCAGAGACCAATAGTGAAGCAGAGGTATGTGCCGGTCGCTCTCCTTCTTTCTCACTCTACAATTAAGAATGTGTGTGTTACTCGCTCTCTACTTTTTCCTCTAACCTTCCAACGCAGTCATCTGCGGCTGCACGGCTCCTCTGAGTTTTATGTGCAGTTTAGATTATCCTCATGAAGCCACACGCGAGCTGCGCCGTTCACATGAACACATGTGACCCGGCTTTGCGCCTGTCTATGATTTCCCAAGGCATGACAATTTTCTGCTCAGTTACTGAAAGAATTTGTTTTCCTTAGCGACTGCAGAACACAGCGGGACTGATGAGTTTCTGAGTTTTCCCTTGTCGTCACTTTGTAAGATGGTAAAGCGCACGTGTATTGATCAGGTGTGAC
Source organism: Polydactylus sextarius (assembly GCA_016801845.1). Taxonomy (NCBI): domain Eukaryota; kingdom Metazoa; phylum Chordata; class Actinopteri; family Polynemidae; genus Polydactylus; species Polydactylus sextarius. Next base: position 2,794,468 of record CM028926.1, read on the forward strand.
AGCTTAATGCGTTTAGAGTGTGATAAGTGTCTGTCTCTGATGGTGGAGGACATTATTACCACTCAGTATTTACACTGATGGGATGAAAACATTCGGGATAGATAGAAATGCTCTGGTGCAGCAGTGTCCGAAACTTAGGCTTAGTCTTAATTGTGTTTTATTTCGCCTCGGATCTTCTGAGTTTTTGGTCAGGTGTAAATTTGCATGAGCTCTATGTGAGTGCATGATTGTGTGATGGAGGCTATTTCTGTCTTTTCTTTTCTGTATGGAGCCAGCGTCACACAGAGCCCCTGCTATAACTATCCAAACAAGCAGAGCATTCACACAGAGCGCACATGGCTCACTTCACCACCTGCTACTGGCCTCGCCACAAGGGGAAACCTCACTGGTATTCAAGCCTGCGCATTCCACAACATTCACTTTTTTAAGGAGGGATAAACATAGAGCGTTGTTTCTGGAGTAAATGACCACATTTGTATTCATGCTTTTTTTAATTTTTTATTCATAACGTATTCAAAATTCAAAAAAGCGCCACAGATTATAGTGTATATAAAGCAGTAAATACAACCTCGCTCTGTGCACCGTCTCCCACACTGCAAACTTGCGTTCCCGCCAACAGTAGTGAAGTTTGCCAAACAAAAATGATTTAGCATTTACTGATAAATAGCACAGTAATTATTCTCGCTTTATAACAAACAGCTCAGTCGAGTACGTTTCCTCCGCAGCTGAAATTTGCTTTCATCATAAAAGGTCAATAACACAGTGTTGTATAGTTTCTTTATGACTTTTGGCAGCTTCTGGTTGTGTTTCCCATGTAATGCAGCGTTTGAAGTGGGCTTTCCCCCCCTGAGACTTGCGTTTCATGCAACAAATCATCATCCATCAGCGCCATGGCAGCCAAACCCACTGCAGCGATCCAACAGTAACAAAGCCAAACAGTCAAACACACAACTTGTTTATGTTGAATTAGGCTTCATGTCTTTCATTTTGTTTCTCAGGGAGGATATGTGTTAGCTATAAAGATTATAGTCTCATTGAAAAAGATGTCACCCTGACATGCGGTGTCGTTTACGGTGCCGTCCTTGACAAACTTTGACTGTAAGACTACAAAGAACTTCATTTGTTGTTGTAATTGCGCAGCAACCTGCCCATTTGCCTCCCAGACCGCTTATTATATTTCATTAAAGTGATTGGATCCATTGGCCTGGACTGTATGTGCCCTGTGCTCAAATTGTTGCTTTAGTGCCACTTTACATATTTCACATGACAAACAGGACATTCCAGGCCAACATCTCCTCGACAGCGCAGATCTTAAGATTGGACACAAGCTTGGAGGTCAGAAGCATCAACACAGCACAAGTGCATTTTTATCAGTATTGCAGGAAATACCAATGAAAGAGCTGCTGACAAAGTAAGATATGTTGTCATTATCCATGTCTTAATGTTCCTGTCCACATACCGTTGTTTAATTTCCCCTCTGGCTTATTTGGCTATGCAGTAATTGTGAATGATCTTTAATGTAATGTCAGGAAGTCTTTAATGCCATGTGGATTTGGTTTGTTCTATTGTATATGAAACCTTATTGGTCCCAGAGTAGTTCCTGAACCACTGTACTTTTGAGGCATTTCCTGTCGTGTTTCTCTGGGCTTCAGTTGCATCATGTGCCACTTCGGACCACAGCCAACCACAGTGTGGCTTCACCTGGTCTCAGCCTTATTTACTCTGTTTCATCACCGACCAACTCTGCATGGCGCTGGTGATCGATTCAGTGTACGTCGCTCGATGAGGAACGAACCCTCTGGAGGAACTGAGACGTCACTTTGTCCAGTTATGGAAATTCTAATTGGTTCAGGTCTCAGCTGAGACTCGGTCCAGTGGAAGACTGTGCGTGGTAGTCTAATGGAAATGTGTGAAATTGATGTCAGAGCCCTTTAGGTTTTATTCTAGTTATAGAAGATTGTTGACGTCATCAATGAGCTGACATCTCCGAAAATCTACTGTAACGTCAGACCACAGTCTGACGTTGTGAAAGTTTTATTCTTTTGTTATGAATAAAAATGTTTGGATCTACATGGTATTGTAAACTGTCCGGTCAATCGTATGTTTCATGAGTATTATTATTTATCGGAATCACAGTATAGTCTGTTTTGTGTCATGTTATTCAGCTTGAACAGGACATGTTGTGCCGCCACCAGCCACTGAACAAGGGCATCCACATGAGAGGGGACAGGCAGTGATCGCTCCCAGGAACAATAAAACTAAGAATAATTACAATCATATAATACAGATGACAAAAAAGAAGATAGCAATTAGGAAAAGAGAAATAGAGTCACAATAGTGACACCTCCCTGTGTCGGTGCTTCTGATCTACTTGGATTCAAATGAGGCTGTTTTTGTCATATAGTTGCTCCATCTCCTCATTTCTTCTGCCTTGGCTGATTCCCAGTAGCTGAGTACTGTTCTAGTTGCTGTAAATAGCCAAGTTATAACCACAGAAAAATCTTCTTTTATATATATATATGTATATTATGTACTCGTGATCTGTCTCCAAATAGACACATTCACAGGGACACTGGCAGCATCTCACAAACATCATCAGTCACAAACCTCTAGTTTTTAGTCATTTTTAACAGTGAAAGTTTCACCTGCATTGAAATGGAAAACTGACTGTGGCGAGATGAATCACTCCTGCCTGTGTTTGACAGCAACTCAGAGTCAAACTCTTTAAGTTTAAAGGATCTGCACTAGTGGAAATAGCTGCATGTTGTGTGGAAAAAGCACACACAGTGAAAACTGATCAAACCCCCGGTCTGTGTTGAACTTCTGTGTCCTGTATCCCTTTTTCCTGAAGGAGGGAACATGATTGTCAAACACTGGAGAGCTCTGATTGGACGGTCTCTCCTGCTGGAAAGGATGATGTGACAGATAAAGCTACTCTCCTTAACGAATATGATAACTTTTACAGTTTTGGCATGTTTTTTTTTTCTTCCAGCTGACTCATGGTGATTAGATTTAGAGCTGAAGAGTAGAGGTGCAGCGATTAGTCAGCACTCCACAGAAAATTAATAAATTGTCAACTGTTTTAGTAATCAGAGCGAAACGTTAAGTGAAAATCAACGTGTTTTGGTCGCTTGTACGGCCAAGCACAGATAAAAAAAGAAAAAAAAAAGAGAAAGGTCTCATTTACACTGAAATACCTTCCTTCATACGCCTTAAATCCTGTTCAGCTGTTACTGTTTTTTTCCAAAGACTTTAATATTGAGGATAAGCACATCTTAAACTGTAAAAAAGAAATAACTACAAAAAAAACCCATAATATTCCAGCAGCTGTGGTGGCTGAAAAATACTGTTAAATTATGGATGTTAACTGTAGTGAAAAAACAAAGATGTCTCAGTCAGGTGATTGTCTTTATTATTATTTTGGTTTAGCTTCAAAATTCTATAATCTCTGAATTAAGAAGAATAAAAAAAAAACCTGGACGGTCTGAGACTGTAGATCTGTTGTTTAAAAAAAAATTTAGGAGCAACTTGCTGCATACATTTGCATGTGAACGAGGAAATCCCCTCAATACTTAATGCGGTGTGTGAAAACGAATACGCTAGCATGAAATTATAATTGTGATGAATTCATTCAACAGCTTCATTAGTGAACTTATTAGCATCACAGATTGCGTTTAATCATTTGTGATAATGAGGAGTGTGGCTCATCTACAGTTGTACAGTTTGTTCTGTTGCGTTGATGCTGCTCATCGGTGAACGTTGGTGCATCAGTATGTTGTAGTTTTAGAGGCGAAGCTCTAAAGTATCAAGTGGATTCAGTATTGGAGTTTTTACTTCCTGTTTGGGTCGGTGCGTGGCCTGAGAGTGGTGACGTGTAGCTCATCAATGCTGATGATCAGTTCCCCGCGGCGCTGAGTAGCTCGATGGGGCTGAAGGACGCTGTGTCCTCTGGGACAGAGGAGTATAAATGCTGCAGCCTCTGGTCTCTGTTTCCTGCTTCCTGCTGGATGTGGGCGTGAGGTGCAGTTTACACTGAGGCAAGAAGACAAGGAAGAGGGTTTGCAACGCTAAAGGGCACCGCAGGTGAGGCGCTTCAAGTTAGAAGGTGAGGTCCTTCATGTGGGGATGGTTTAGTTTGTTTTATTTAACTTTTCTGTGGAAGAATTGACATGTAGTTAATGTTGTTTCCATAGTAACGCAGGTTGTGATTTGAGCAGGAGATAAAAACTGATGCTGAATGTTGATTGTCACTTTTTAGGCACCAACATTAAGGAAAAATGTGAAATTGATGAACTTTAGCGCATGTTTGCTGCAAAGCTGTCAGAGCTTTAGTGTCAATCATGTGTCTATGTAGGTCACACAATCCACCATGTTGATCATTGATCTCTGTAGCACAGGAAAGCAGGTCACTGATTTCCCAAACTATCAATTTCTCCTCTTCCTTTAAGCCTTAAACACCATTGTAATTAACACTATAGACCATAGAGGATAGAAACAGACGTTTAACATTTTGGATCAGAAGTGAAGTTTCTAACTCTTGTTGAACAGTGATGAGAGGATGTCAAACTTGCATCAGACTTTAAGTAGTTTCTAATGAGGACAGCATGTAAGGGAATAAAACAGTTTGCCATATTTGACTATAAAGCAGCTTTGGAGATAAATGAAATCTCTTTGGCTTAAAAGTCTGACTCAGTGTGTTTTATTTCAGTCTTTGAATGTTCATGAAACTTTGAATGATCCTCTACATTATATATCAGCAGCTGGGACACATGGTTTTATCTGCTGGCTGTGACATTGGTTGAGTCGGTGCCTGAAACAGTGACGATCGCATCAGAGGAACTAATGACATTAGTCAGCGCTGTAGTGGCAGGAGGCCCAGTAGGACCAATAACATTATATTGTAGACTGTGGAAACAACTGCCCTCAAAATGCCATTATGCATCAGTCATTGTGCTCTTTACTTAACCAGGCAATTGTCTTCTCTGCCCTGTGATCACACCATTTCCTACAGCTAATGATCTGTTGTTTCACACGACCTTACCTCGACTTTATTTAATCATTTCATATGCGTTTTATTTTCCATCCTATCTCCACTCGTCTCGCATGAAAACGTTCACAGTCGTCAACGTTCCCGCATCCGACTCCTCGTGTATTTCATTTCCCCCGTGACGTCGGTCCCTGTCTCGCTTTCCTGACACAAACTTCACCTCTACTTTTCACCCTCATAAACCTCTCCACGTTCACGCTCCCTGGTCAGAGACGGTTACAGCGCCGCCGTCGCCACACAGCTGCGATGGAGGAAAGTGACCACGAGGTTCACTCTTCATCAGAAGAGCAGGACTCCTGCCCTGATTCCCCTAATCAAAGCCGGGGCCATGATGCGGAACAGGTACTGGTGACATCCAAAAAAAAGCGTCTAGTCACAGCGATCGCGGCGAACATACAATGACTCAGCAACTTCTCAACTAACTCATCAAACATTCAGGGTGAAATGTTGCATCTCTGTATTTTATGTGACTTATTCTACCATTCTACTTTTACCCCTCAGCTAATGTGTATATAGTGTAAACATACAGTAAGTGCAGAGTCACATGTGGTCCCAAAGCTGAATAGAAATGGCCTCATTTGCTTTCTGAGGGTCACTGCATTATTTATCTTTGTGCCTGACTAGAGACCAGCAGCAGCTCAACACTATGAAACTGGGAGCTGGAGCTTTGGTATCTGAAGTCCAGAGTATTCTCTGTATCCTCGCTTTGTTATTTTTTATTCTAGATTGTATAAATCCAGGAATGAAAAATAATAAACTATGCACCTGATGGCAGATATAATCTTTCAATAACAACCATAAGTTTTCCATCTTGTCTATGATGAATATCCAGGTTTTCTCCATCCTCTTATTTTTAATTTTTTTTTCTCATCCGTTCCCTTCAACCGTGAACTTCTCTTCAGCATTCAAGCTTCTCAGATGATTCAGAGGTGGAAAACATAATGCAAGACCCTCATCACCAAGGAGGGCATGGCCACGGCCATCACCACCATCACCCTCACCACCACCATCACGGCTCCGAGCCTCATGTTGCAGACGGGGAGGTTGAGGGCGACCGTCGCCCCCACACCCCGTCTTACTTGCTGCCCCCGGCAGCAGGTAAGGCGCAGTCGGACTCAGGTTCAGACTCCAGTTTGCCGCATAGCAGGAGTGTGGAGTTTGACCTGCCGTCCGCCGCCAGCCCCTCCAGGCCCAAGAGCCCCTGGGGTCGATTTGACCCCTACAACAATAATGAGGTAAAACAAGAGGGTCCGGCCAAGAAACCAGGAGATGATGAATCATCCGTGTGGTTTAGTTTTTGCTTTCAAGGCAAAGTTGTCTGCATTTGCGATGTGTTGAACAGTGGAGACCGATTGATAGAGTTTATAAGATCGTATCAGTCTGGTTTTTTCTGGTGGATCAGGATGTGTTTGGTTTGAGCCGGTAGCGTTGTTTTTTTTGTTGTTGTTTTCGTGTTGACTTGTGGGAAAGTTGACGCCGTGAGATGTGAGAGTGAGACAAACAAATTGAAAAATCTGTTTTCACATCGTCGTAGCTACGCGATCGTTTGCTCTTTCCTAATGTGTTCCTGTTTCTTCCTCTGCATTTTTAGGACCAGGACAAAGAATATGTGGGTTTCGCGACTTTGCCGAACCAGGTGCATCGCAAGTCTGTCAAGAAGGGATTTGACTTCACGCTGATGGTGGCCGGTAAACCCTCAACCTCACATTAGCAGAAACTTGATCTTAAGCCTTTAACTTGGAGCTAATCAGAGTCTTAACCTTACTCTTTTTTGTCTTTGTTCTTTGTTTGTAGGGGAGTCTGGCCTGGGAAAGTCCACTCTGGTCAACAGTCTGTTTCTCACAGATCTTTACAAAGATAGGAAGCTGCTCAACGCCGAAGGTAAAGAACACACAGCTTAGCTTTTGATAATTTACTCTGTTTTGTCTGATAAACGTTTTTTATAAAAACAGCGATCTGTTTGCCTCCGTCCTCTAGAGCGAATCACTCAAACGGTCGAAATCACCAAACACACGGTGGATATAGAAGAGAAAGGTGTGAAGCTGAAGCTCACCATCGTGGACACGCCTGGGTTCGGAGACGCTGTAAACAACACTGAATGGTACAAACATCTTCAATGAATAAAATGGCCTCGGACCACATTAACCTATCAAAACGCAGCTGAATAACCTCGTTTTAGCTCCGCAGTGGTCAAAGAGTCATGTGCAACGAGAGCAGCTGCCGCCTCAGAGACTGAACGTCCCTGTGTGTGTGTGTGTGTGTTTTGTCCCGTAGCTGGAAGTCAGTGGCTGACTACATCGACCAGCAGTTCGAGCAGTACTTCAGGGACGAGAGCGGCCTCAACCGCAAGAACATCCAGGACAACCGCGTCCACTGCTGCCTCTATTTTATATCTCCCTTCGGTCACGGGTAAAACGACAAAACTGCAGTGTTCCTCCAGCGATTAGTCACCCCCCCCCCTTCTCTTTTAACACAGAAATTAACCCCTTTACTGCTGTAGGTTGATGAAGCAGTGCGTCCATTACATCTTTATCTTGAGCAACACACAGCCACCCTGAGTAATTAGTAATGTATTTATAAAGTATTTTCTTGCGATGCATTCAGAGCCATAAATTGTTAATGCAGCGGGGCTGTTGCCCAGAGTTAAAACAGTTCTCCTCACTGCCTTCAGTTGAATTTACATCTGCTGCAGTGCTTTTGCTCCAGTCAATGGTTTTGGCGCCGAGTGCTGATGTTGTACTTTTCAGCACATTCGTGCTCCACATTACTGTGCTCATTAAGGTACTAATATACTATAAACCTTAAATAATGCTGCAGTGCATTTTTTTTTTCCACAATGTGACAGTGATAGAGAAACTGCTCCCTCTGTTGATGAGATTCAGTCATTACTCATTAGGTCCAACAGAGAGGTCACTTAGAGAACAAACCTCTGCTCTGTGTTATTTTTGAATATATCAAATTGTGTTGTTCTTCTCCGTGAACGCGTCGTGTCTCTTCTAGCCTTCGGCCTTTGGACGTGGAGTTTATGAAAGCTCTGCACGAGAAAGTCAACATCGTCCCCGTTTTGGCCAAAGCCGACACGCTCACCCCGAATGAGGTCAAGAAAAAGAAATTCAAGGTAAAAACAGATCACAGTCGATGGATGTTGAGCGTAGTGTTGCATGAAATGAAACTGAAATTGCAAACATGTTTGTTTCTTCCTGAAAAACTCAACATTCGTATATTTTATTCTCCAGATGTGTTTCTCACTGAGACTGTTATTAACATTTTTTGCAGTAGAAGCACATTTACACTCGCTGCCTCCTAATGCCCGTGTCTCCCTCCAGATCAGAGAGGAGATCGAACAGTACGGCATCAAGATTTACCAGTTTCCTGACTGCGACTCTGACGAAGACGAGGAGTTCAAGCAGCAGGACCTGGAGCTGAAGGTGAGGACCGGAGGAGTCTCGGTCCAGTCCTTGACATGTCTTTCCTGTCGTGTGCAGTCAGCACCTCACTAAACACAAGACAGATGTAACGCTAACAATGAGAGTATAAAGGATAGTTAATCATCCTGATCACATATAAAGATGATGATCCAGTTAGGTAGTGTTGTGTTATATATATATTTATATATATTTACACACAATACATGATCCACTGTGTTCACATCATAAGCTTCTGTCCTTGAGTATCCTCTGACGAAATCCCTGTGTTAAAATGGGGATAAAAGCAGGACAAGCAAGTCAATGAATTATAAAAATTAACGCTGATGAGAAGAAGCTGCAGAATGTCAGAGAGAAACAAGACGACGGCACTAAAGAGGCGAGTGTGGAGAGATGAAAGCGAAACGGCCACGGACACATCTGCACTGCACCACTCAGAGCTGCACTGATCCATCTTTACCGACTGACTCACCTACACCCTCCTCTGCCAAATCTTTTTAATTTTACGACCCTGTCTGCTCTCTCCCCCCCACAAGGAAAGCATTCCCTTCGCCGTCATTGGCAGCAACACGGTGGTGGAGGCCAAAGGGAAGAGGGTGCGTGGCCGCCTGTACCCCTGGGGCATCGTGGAGGGTAAACCACAAATCACAACCATCACAACGTCACGTTCGATCCAACCGTGGGCATTTTGTTACAGTGACAGCGGCGCCAGATGTAGCATCAACACTGATCCCCGCCCTGTGTCTTTCAGTGGAGAACGCCTCGCACTGTGACTTCGTGAAGCTGAGGAACATGCTCGTCCGCACGCACATGCAAGACCTGAAGGACGTGACCCGGGAGACCCACTACGAGAACTACAGAGCTCAGTGCATCCAGAGCATGACCCGCATGGTCGTCAAGGAACGAAACCGCAAGTATGCTTGGAGAAACACTGAGCTACACACTGGTGTTTGTTTTGTTTTTAAGGTGCAGATTTAAAGACTAGAGCAATGAAATATGACACGAATAAATAACAGTAAACAGGCGTTTGGTTGCACTGACAGCGTTCTAGATGTCATCACATGGTTTTGGGAAAAATAGCCTGCACCTTGACCTTATTATTGGTTTTTGTAACATAAAGAATAAAAATGATTCTCCCTTTTTTAAATGTTGAACTCCTCCGCGTAGCAAACTAACCAGGGAGAGCGGCACGGACTTCCCCATCCCCGTGGTTCCCGGAGTGACGGACAGCGAAACGGAAAAGCTCATCCGAGAGAAAGACGAGGAGGTACGGCACGCAGACCGCGAACCGGAGTCACACCCGCACCCACACGGTCACGACCACACGTCTGAGCTCCCAGACCCTCACGCCGAACCAGAGACGCACTCAGACCAGAAAGAGGACGAAGCTCTCTGAGCGTCGCGGTGACGTCACGTTTTCTGAAGCTGACAATGAGCGGCATCGAAAACATGACTGGTCAAAAATCACTGCCCCCCCCCCCTCGTCCTCACGTCGCCCTCTAGACGACGTGTTGTTACATCCTGGTCACTTCAGCCTCATCAGATGTTTCCGTCCTTAAAGTCACAATATATAGAATAAATAACCTGAGCTGATCATGATCCCACAATGTGACACAAACTAATATTGTTAGAATCAAACAGCAGATAAATAATAATTATATGAAAAAAGATAGAACTAGTTCATTTGTTAGACACTGACTGTTCTTAGAGGAAACATTATTATAGTTGAAATTTTATTTATTTTTTTTTAATTCTTAATATTTTAATTCCCATTCATCATGTTCATGGTTTCATTTATTTCATTTTAAACTCCCTCCTCTTCCCCCACTAAATCCATTCATGTTGTCAAATAAAGACGTTGTTTATCCTCGGTTGTTTTTTTTTTTTTTTAATTTTTATTTTTGTTTGTTTGTTTGTTTGTCACTGTCTCACGTCGACAGTCTCATACACAGATCGAACACAACACGACACGACTCAACAGCGGCTAAATTAACGAGCAGCGAGATGATTGGAAACTCTCGATCGATCTAAACGAAACGAATCAATGAATTGATTGATTTTTATTATGATTACGTGTCTGTTCGTCACGTGATCTAAACAGAACAGACTCGTCTCCGGCGCGTTATCGATCCGTCGTCGTCGGTGCAGTCGTGTGGAATCGATTAGCGTCTAAAAAAAAGCCGCGCAGCTTCGGTGTCGTTGTGTCGCGTTGTGTTGAACGTAACTGCTGTCGACGTGTGAAGTTGTAACCGTGTCGCATCTGACTCTCGTCTCGTGTTTCCTCACCCACAGTTGCGGCGGATGCAGGAGATGCTGCAGAGGATCCAGGATCAAATGCACACTCAGAAAGACACGTATTAATAAAAAAAAAAAAAAAAAAAAAAAACAGGACACCAGTCAACACCGTGTACGTGTCTCTCTGTCGCTGGGATTAAAAGAAACATGCACCCAGGAGAAAAAAAAACAAAACAAAACAACAACAAAAAATGAAACCTTTATTCCTCTCCAGAACACTGAGGTCCCTTTGTGTCCGACCACCGCTCAACCTCATCAGCAGCACGTTACAACGTCGCGGATCAGTGACGTAGGAGGAGGTGGAGAGATCATCCTGCAGCTCAACAACAACAACAACAACAACAACAACAACTTCCCTTCGTCCTCGACAGAATCAACAACAAACAACTGTTCTCTGGTCTCGTCAGAAGTGTTAAAAAAGATTTAAAAAAAAAAAAAAGAAAGAAAGATTTGATGTTCGTCTGAATAAATTGGTGTCTAGTTTGAGGTTTAGTCACATATCTGAACTGTATTTAGCCACATGATCACAGGGTTTTTGTTTGATTTTTTTGGTTTTTACATGAGGTCTTGTAAGAGGTTTACATCATCAAATACTGGTGACCCGCTCAGATTTTTTATAAGCACGCTTTTCTTGTGCGAGTGTTTATTTTTTATTATCCTTCTCTAGGTCGACATGATATATATATATATATATATATATATATATATATATATATATATATATATATATATATATATATACTGTCATAATTTAATTTTCTATATCACACTCTCATGAATATCTTTTCTACTGTTTTTCATCTTTTACTGAACGTGTTCCTGACTTTATTTAACTACACCACCGCTTGACTTCACCTACAGATGTTCGCTGTACGTCGAGGCTCCGTCTGGTTTCATTTCATCTAATCTTTTCGCGATTGTGTCATTTAAAGTTTTGATTTTTTTAACCAGCGTAATCACCTCCGACAGCACCGGCCGCTCACTGACGCCACGACACCGTCTCAAACGGTCTGACTTTTTTAAATAACAGAGTAGTTATTATTATTATTATTATTTGGAGTTAAAAGCAGAGTTAAAAGTTTGCCAGGTTCCTGAGATTCTGTCGAGGTAGGAAAGAGAAAAGAGACAAAAAAAAAAAAAGAAGAGAATCGAATAAGATTTACCAAAGGTGGTGGAGACAAAACCCAAGAAATCCAGAAAACCAAAAAAAAAGAAGAAAAAAAAAAAAAAACTCACTGAGGAAACAAAAAAAACAGCAGAACAGGACAGATTTAATAATCAATATATTGATCATGAGGTTGTGAAGATATGTAGCGATTCATCTGTCAGAGGGATTGAATGTGTCTCTAACCTTAATGTTAAATAACCAAAGCCAACGACAACAAAACTTAAAAGAACCTGAATGATCCTTTTTTTTTTTCTAAGTCGGAATATTTGTTTTCTATTGATGTGAAGAATATTGGTTTTGGAAAAGAAAAATATGATAATAATAATAATAATAATAATTTGTTTCTCTTGCTAATTGACTTGTGTGACCTTTTTTTTTTAAAAAAAAAAAAAAAATAGAAAATCAAAACATTCCTCTGATCCAGAGTCAGGTATCACTCTTCCTTTCTATTTATCTGATTTGTTTGTTTTGTATTAAATTCGTCTTCTCTTTCTCTTCTTCTTCTTCTCCCCTTTTTTTTTGTTTTTTTGGAGTATATTTATGTAATAAATTTATAAATCAAATGCAGATGGAGAGAGGACAATATGTACAAAATTCTAATACTGTAATAAACATGAATATAATTTCATGTCTCCATCACACGTCGGGGTTTTTTTTTTTGCTTCATGTTTGTGTGTAAACTTGAGTGGAATCGAACGCAACGGATTGATTTTAATAAATGAGATTTAAACTTTTAAATCGTGGATCAGGTTTTCACCAACACAACAAAAACATGTTTGTGGTCAGATCGGTTCTTGTTTATTTTTTTATTTTCATACGTTCGAGGTCAAGGTCACTGCAACTCGAAACTCAAATAACTAATGTTTGTCAGTAATTTCTGGTAAATGAGTGTTTGTAACCTGATATCCTGACCCGGTCTTCGGCGGTGGCCTGGGTCAGCTGGACTCGTGTCCGGAAGGTTTGAATCCTCTGAGGTCCCCTTGAGCAAGGCACTCTGACGGTTCACTGTTGAAGATGATGACATAACATTATCAACTCATGAGGACGTCAAGTTTCAGCGTTTTTGGTTTTTATACGTTTATGTTAATGTTAAAACAATCTCGTCAGATGTTGAGGAAAATACCTCAACGACACTTTCTATGGTGTTTTAAGTCAGTTCTGATTCTTCCGATTCAGTAAATTGTGACATTGTGGTTCATGTTTTAATACTTGAAACTAAAGAAACTAAAGCTAAAAATCAATTTATGTAGATTATTTTATTCCATGTCCAGACCTCAGCTGATAGTTTAGATCAAACATCACCACTAACACCAACACACGTGGTCACTAACTTGTAGTAAAAGTGCGAACGAAGGTTTCAACTTCTTTGCGTTACCGGAGGTGGCGCGGCGGTGAGGTGGTTAGAGCTGTCGCCTAACAGCAAGAAGGTCCTGGGTTCAACTCCCGACAGACAGAAACATGTAGGTAATGTGAGAAAGGTGAATTAAAACCGATTATGTTACATCACCTGTAGGTATAAATGTGAGTTAAAATGTTTGAACAGTTTCTAAAATATCTTAAAACCATATATATATTAACACACCCACATATATATATAAAAACATCTGTAAATTACTAGAATATAAAATAACAACACGTCTTCAAACGTCTGTAAACATAATACAATTTATTAAGTATCTTTTTTTATTATTTATAATTTTTTTTTTTAATTATTTGACATACTTTCCCCAGCTTTTTTTATTTTTATTTTATTTATTTATTTTATTTTTTTATTTTTTTTAATCATTATCATTTTTTTTTTCTTACATAATACAGTTAGCTCTAGATGCAGCCCAACATTTACAGGCTATATACAACTTAAACTTTCTCCATAGGGAAAATGCACACGTATATTGTTGCTTCTTCAAGTATCTGAATCCCTGTTAAGTTTTTTTTTTTTTTTTTTTTTTTGGACATATTTTGTTTTGTTACAATGTGACGCGTTTGTGTAAAATCTGAACGGAAAAGCAGGATTTTTTTTGTAAATTTAGGAGGTTTTTTTTATTATTATTATTTTGGAGAAGAAAAAAAATTCTGTCGTTCCGTCGTCGTCATGTTGCAACAAAACAAAATGTTGAAAAAAAAAAAAAAAAATTAAAAAATTAAAAGGGTGAATACTTTCCAAAGTGGCCGAATGTGATATCAACATGGGAGGTCTGTGTAATCGTTACCCCTGATATACAGCTCTGTACATGGTCCCAGGAAAAATATAACAACAAAAAGAAAAAAGAAAAAAATTTACACTGAACAGAAGTTATTCTCCAGGTGAAACAGTCATTTTTTTTAAAAATACAAAATCAGTTTTAAATGTTTACACTTTACATACATATGATACTTTAATAAAGTAATCGCAATTATCTTTAAAAACAACAAAAAAAAAAAAACAACAGGGCTAAACTTCTGGTGAGCGCTACTCTGCGTCTTTTCACAGATCAGTACATTCAGATTAAATCAGAGCACACGTGTCAGAGCAAGTGCTACGCTAAACTGTAGGTTTTTTTTTTTTATGTTGTTTTGTTTTTTTACTGCTCAATGAGACTTAACAGAAATTCATCTTCACAGTGCTAGCTTTGAAAAAAAAAAAAAAAAAAAAAAAAAAGGATGGTCTTAAATTAAAAAGAAAAAAAAACAAAACAAAAACACATTGATTAGATAAACGCCGGCTGCTGAGATCACTCTGTACCGATCCCGAACCTGCAGAGTTTCATCATCCGAGCCGCAAACAATCAATACGTTCCTACTGCAACTTGACGGCACAGCTACGAGTCCTCACTTCTCAAAAGAAAATAACAATCACTACATCGACGACGGCCGTGACGCGTTCACGCATCCTACCACCATTTGTCTTAAAACGACGGCACAGAGAAACTCTACTAGCTTTTAATGGATCTTTTTAGGTTTTTTTTTTCCCCCCACATTCGAAATCCCTTCGAGACCCTCGACTCAGACTCCGACTCAAGCTTTAACCTCCGACTCGTTTCGTTTTAAACGCCACCGTCTAATGTCGTCATCATGTAGACACTGATCCCATTATTCTGAAGACAAAGACATGATGTCATTCTAACTTGTGCTCGGTGAACAGTCGATCGTATGTTTGAAGGACAAACACTACGGAGACGTAACGACTCGATTGTCCTTTTTTGATTCTGACCCTGACAAAACTGCAGGTGGACATAGTTTGATTGACGTCCGTCAGTGCTGTGATTCTTTTTTTTTCTTATAGGGATTGTACTGAGCAGCCAGCAGGGGGAGCTGATGCTGCACGTGTGGTCACTGAGGACTGCAGCTCCTGTGCGGGAGGTTTTCGGTTCGGACCGGGATTTCTCTCCAGCTCTGCAGCATGTGCCTCTGCTAGAGAGGAGGAGGAGCTGGTCTCAATCACATTCCCAGTGTGCTGGTTATGGCTGCTCTCTGATCTTATACTGTCACAGCGTAGCCTCTGGTCTACGTGATAACCAATAGAACTGGCTGCGACTGGTTAATCCACAGTCGTCTAGCCGTCCTACACAAACACACACGTGCACGCGCACTGTCAGTGACGACGTGCAGTGTTTCTCCGTGTGCAGCTGTTTCTGTAAAGCTTGTGTGAAAATGACCAAAAACCGAAGCGAGGGTCTAAAACGGCAGATCTGTGCAACAAACCGGACACTGATGTGTCTAAATTACAGGATCAAGACTTTCAGGACACTGTGAAAGGAGTTTGCGTCTGTTGTAGGAATGTTCCTGGTTGATTCTCAGCAGCTGTGATGCTCGATGGTACGGTGATGTGCTCTGTGGATCAGCAAGGTGTTCGGCAGCTCCTCCCTCCTCCGCCCGCCCCTCGCCATGGACCTGTTGGTGGTCTAGTTCTCCCCTGTGGTGCGGCGCCTCTGAGCGCAGCCTGGTGGTCCGTGTCGGCAGTGCTCAGGCCAGCTTCAGAGTGCTGATGGGGAAGGAGGGCATGGTAACCATTGTCACGGGATTGAGCACCGTCTGACCCACCAGCTGCGGGTGGTGGGCCACCATCTGGGTGCTTACTGCTGTCTGCTTGCCAATGATAGTGGCAGCTGGCTGGCTGGGCGCGGTGCCGTTCACCTGGGGGTGGCCGTGGTTCAAAGTGTGGGTGATATGACCGACCACGGCCGGCTGCGTGACCGCCACCGGTTGGGGGTAGAGGGCGGGCAGGTGCTGGCTCAGGTGGGCCACCGGGTGCACGGTGATGTGGCCGATGGGCTGGTGGCCTGGAGCTAACTGGACAGAGCTGGTGGTGGTGGTGGAGGGAGCAAGGTGGGCTATGTGTTTGGGACCCCCTCCCTGGATGACGTGGTTGACTGCTTGGATGACTGAGGGGTGGGACACTGAAGCGTGGGCGATGACCGTGGGGTGCAGGCTGGACGTGGTCACCATCTGCGTCTGCGCTGGGATCAGGGGTTGACTGGGAGTGATGGGAGCGCTGGATGTGGTGACAGTGAGCGCAGGTGGAGCTGCGGGTTTTGACGCCGGCTGCGGAGGAGTCGCCGGCTGCTGCTGCGGCTGCTGCTGCTGCAGCAGCTGCGGCTGCTGACGAGCTTTGTGCTGGATGGAGATGTGTTGGGTGATGAAGGAGGTAGCGGTGGTGGCGGGGGTGAGAGTTGGGGTCTGAGCGGGTGTCGCAGTCTTATGCAGCTCGGGTTTCATGGTTTGAGGCACGGTGGGTAAGGCAGTCTGGACTCGCGGCGCAGCCTCCTCATCTAGGTCATCGTCCATAACGTCTTCACCTTCTGTAACACAAACACACGAGAATATTTTTGATTTAGCCTTAATATACCACATAAATATTAACCATACCCATGTTTGGCATCTTCACCTCAATGATCTGACAATTATTTTTCACTTATTGGGCCCGAAAATAAACAAAAATCATCAAATCTAAATTCCAAAAATATCATATTTGTTACAATAAAAACGACAAACATGCTCAGTTTGGTTTTGCTCACGCCGGTATAATCACAGAGCCTTAAGGGTTAACTCAGTGTAAGTGTGATTTTATATTCAGAGATATCTATTTATACGGCGACTCCCTCCCCGACCGCGAGCACCTGAGGCAGTCGAGGTCGAGGCCTGGTCCTCTTCAGGCTGCACCGTCTGTCTGAGGACACGGTCGATCTCAATCACATCCATCCACTGGCTCAGCTCGTTCTTCAGCTCCGCTAATCGCTGCTGCATGGCGATCTTCTCTCTGGCCAGCCGCTCCATGTCGTGCTCGTACTCCTTCTCTTTCCGCTTCAACGTCTGAAATGACAAAGTGGAAGCTGGTGAAACTCTCGTGTCGGTTTGTAAAACCATGATCTGGGCGACTTCTTTATTCTGCAAGTTGTCGCTAGTAAACGACCACGGGCTCGGTGGTTTATTGGGTTCACATGTGGAGTGTAACGCAATGAAGCCAAAACAACAAGCCTCGCAATCCACAGGCTGTGTATTAGATGTCAGTATAGTGGTTTATGTTTCCACTGTTTTTTTTTTTTTTTTTTCTTTTGACATAAGGTGTCACATATGTAAATTAAAAACAACTTAAAATAACAATGTATCACTTCCTGAAGATGTGGTCAACGCTCAGCGCTGTAGTTAAGGGCAACTTTCAGATGCTTGCGTTTTAATTATTGTGTTTTCACAGATTTAGATTGATAAAATGAAACAACTACTAACTTTTAATTCACTCTGGTTGTGGTGTTTTCGACAATAAGAAGAAGATCTCTACTAAACCTTATATTGGATAAATCTGGACTGTGTCTAAAAGTAACAATTAAAAATAAAACTTAAAACCGGGGTTTGTGTATAAGGAGCAAAATAAGTGAGCTGAAGAAGCACAGGAGGAGGAGGGAGGAGGGAGGAGACGTGTATGGAAAGTAAGGGGTGCTTCCAGGCAGTGACTCTGTGTGACCCAATTTCCCTTAACCCATCAGCTGACACATGAAAAAAACAAATAAACCGAGCTTGCCTTTCCTTGTGTAGAGCGACAAGACGGAAAGTTACACTCAAACTTCAACAAAAGCAAAAAAAAAAAAAAAAGTACGTACATACAAACTAATAAGCGCCTACAAAACACACTCGCAATACAGAGAAGTTCTCACCTAATTAACGTCTGCATGCCGAGACGAAAACCAACAATATGGAGTTATGTCGTCGGGGTGTGTTTTTTTGATATCAAACGTATAATTTATTACTTGTTAACTGTGGCACACTCTGTCCTCAAGGTTCAAGGAAATGACACAGTGTGAAAGGTGTGATCGGCAACCTGATGACTCAGGACCATAAATCCTCAGAAAAGGTGAACTTCCTGTTAATGTTCACTCCACCGCGCATGTGTGTGTGTGTGTGTGTGAGGAATCAGCGAGGGGCTGCAGCCTCGCTCTGCATGGTCGAGTGTGAGTGAGATTGCTGCATGCATCTTCAGTACAATTTACATGTACATAAATAGCAGAGAGAGAGAGAGAGAGAGAGAGAGAGAGAGAGAGAGAGAGACAGGGGGACAAAAGGCGGGTCTTGTGTGAGTTGGCACCTGTCTCTAGTCCTTATCCAGGATTAGAAGTGCACAAGCCAAGTGGTCTCTGCTTTGGTTGCCCCCCAAGACAGTGCTCACACAAAAATACAAACTCAGGGGAAGTCTGACATTCACATATAAATATGGCAACAAGAACACGATTAACATTAATAAACCGTGCAGTCTATTTGTTTTTGCTACTTACATTTACACTGAAAAGTTTACATTTTCAACACTTTGGTGGCCTTTCAGTTGCTCCTTATTGGACATCATATTATCTGCAACGAGTCGATATCAAGCCAGCAGATTTAACAGCAGTCTAACTCATATTTAAATGCTTTAGTAGAATCAAAACTGCTCTTCTTCAGTCCGCTCTGTTTGAAGATGAATGAGACGCAGGCGCAATGAGCTGCCTCTTTATCCCGGCGGTCGAGTTTACCACAGATATTCAAACAATAGATTTTCCCTTGTGTCGTTTGAAACATGTTACTCTAACACTGTAAATATGCTGTCTGCTTTGAGTTGGAGAAACATATACCCCACGCACAAACACACACGCTTATAAACATCTGGAGCGATGAGTAAATCAGGACCAGCAGTCTACAGTCTGCATGTGTGTGTGTGTGTGTGTGTGTGTGTGTGTGTGTCGGCTACCAGAGCTAAGAATATCTGTTTCTGGATAGACCACGTTGCGGGCGTCCTCCGTCTCAACACATGATGCACTGAAATGCCCCCATATTTTGGTCGTCATGGAAACAGCTGAAAACCTCCTGAGGTTTCCTCGGTAACCTAAAAGACCACACACACCTTCCAAAAAAGGTGCCGTTTAGTCCCACCCGCCCCCCCCCTTGACATTATTTCAACATGTGAAGATTGATGTCAACACTCAGTCTGAGCGCAATATGGAAAATGATTATATTCACACGTAACGAGCACTTTTGTCAAAAGGAGCGTCAGTGAGGCAGAAAAACGTGGGGTAAAGAGTGTGACACGTGGACCAGACAGGACTGGCTGCCTCTCTTTTTACCCTCGCGTATTAGGCAGCCATACGTGAGCGGTGCCACAACTATGACTCATGGAGAAAGAAAGAAGGAGAAGGGGAGAACTGCTCCTCAAACACCAATACCCACCGGACTCCCCCCACTACAGCGCTGATGGTGGATAGAGCAAACACCAAGATGGTCTCTTAAGAAGCAGCGAGTCTGAGATTAACCACGTACACCTGATAACAAAGTGTGCAGCAGATGGATCCCCCAGGACTTCACCATCCTGTTAATCATGTCACCAGGTTGGTAGGACACAACGTGCCAAGTACTTTTTGTTTCTTTGCACAGAGCCACACCCCCTGAGCCGCCAAAGCACCTCCTTTCACGGAGACCAGGCACCACCCCGGCCTTGTTCCTTGTTGGTGTGCGAAAATCTAGATCAGTACAGGGATAGGCTGCATTGTCTGCGTGTGTACGTGTGTGTGTGTGTGTGTGTGTGTATAAGGTAAACACTGCTCAAGCCCTGTCACAAGCAATGCGAGTGCAGAGCACATGGCCCCACAGAGAACAGGAGAGGGAGGGTGGCAGATAGTGGGGGATTGAAAGAGAGCAACACAAGCTGTACTCACTGACTCACTTTTGCAGCAGCCTGGGACAGACACTCAAGGCTAGGGTTTTCTTAAAGGGCCAGGAGCTCAACGGGCCACGTTGCGGACATGCTGCTCCGCCTGGCTGACTGATCAGGCTTCTGCACAGAGGTCTTGTGACAGCGTGGTAACCATAAACCCTTGTCTTACTGTGCCTTCCAGGTGGAACAGAAAACTTCACGTGGTGTCTGACTTCAACAATGAAAGGCTTGTCCACGGAAGCACTAACAACTTCTGCGAATCAATGTGTGTGCGAGCTTGTGCTGATCATAACTGGCCTAATTACCTCATCTTGGCTAAGAACTAAGCAGTCGATAGTCTAAACAATACTGCAACACGGTCAAAGAATATTGTTCGACTGCTCAGAGATAACTGTGATAATGATTTACATAACAATTAACACGGCTGTGTTAAGAGGCCGAGACTGCTGAGTGAATATGAAAGTATGCAAATAATTAGTGCAGCTATGTTTTAAAGACGGGCTTCAAAGGAAATTTGGCACATTGTGAGCACAATGAAATGTCATTAACCAACAGCGCTGGAAATATTAACACACGCCCTCATTTTTTTTTTTTTTTTTAATAATCTTATCCATCGTCCGTTTCCCCACCAGATGGCACAACGTGCTCCAGACTGGCTGGCATTTGGGTACAAGCAGTGGAGGAACAAGTTCAGTCACCTTTGAGGAGGAAATGAAGCGCGAGTGGAGTAAACCGAGCCTTGTGTTTACCACTCCATGTTCCCTCCCTGCTGCTGGCAGCTAAGCCTGGTGGTGCAGTGAGTTCTGCCTGTTGCAGTGCTGGGCGGGGGCCCAGCACGGGGGGGTGACGTCACGCGCTCAGGCTAGCCATGTGCTTGCTGCTCATGTGGCCTTAAAAGCTCAGAGAGGCAGTATGAGGGGAGGGAGGAAGGGTAGGGAGTAGAGGAGGAGGAGCTCTAATGCATCAGGGCTTATTTTACAGCCTCTGATTTCGCAGTGGCACTACAGCCTCAAGGGAAAGGCTTTAGGAACAAGATGTAACACATTTAAAGTAAAAACCCAAATCCTAAGATCGCCCCGTTAATGTTAAACCTGCAGCACGACCGAGAAGCAAAAGGATCTATTTGCGTGTGCGATTTCTGGTCAGAGTTGCTGAGTCATTTGTGTTGAAATGAAATGAGGAAGTAAAGCTTGAACAACGTATCAGTCAGCTTCTGTGGGAAGCTGATAAAAATCCAGCCCACCCAACCGTTGTATGTTACCGCTGTACTTATTTCCAAATTAATGTCAGAAATAACACGCCAGATAAATCAAATGAAATGTAATCCCACAGCCTAAAGCCTCGTGTTTGAACAGCACACTGTTTTTGTGAGCAGCCTGCTTCTCCGCTGCCAGCACAGAGGAGGGCAAGCACAAGGGCAGGGAGGAGGGAGGAGGCGGCGTGCACACACGACATGCGTCTGTACCACCCATGTCGAGATGACAGTGTGTACACGTGTTTTCTTTCTTTGGTTTCTTATCATCTAAAGTTCCCTTCCCCTGTTTGCTCCACCCCTTCAAAACAAAACACCTTGTGTGGGATGTGAAAACTTACAAAAGCTGACCCATGATGAATAAACACCTATATAATCTCAGTGCTAACAAGTTGCCTTTGCTGGGTGATGATTTTTTGTTTTTGTCACAACAAGCATTTGCTGTGATTTTGTTTTCTCCCTCCTCCTCGTTCTTTTCGCGTTAAATACATCCCTTGTCCAGCTCAGCGGCTGAAAGGAGATAAAGGGAAGCAGGTCAGTCTGCCAGTCGAACACAACACCTTGAGCACAGTGTTGCTTAATCACTCAGAGAGGGGGCAGGGGGAGGGAGGGGAGAGGAGTGAGATTGGGTGACGAGCTCTGCACCCACGCTGTCCTAGTTTCCCTCAGTATCCACGCGCAGAGAGGAATAACCAGACTGTTGAGACTACTCACAGCGTCAAATCAGCAGCAACAGTCTCCTCTGCAACCAAGCATGTACGCCAGATATTATTATTCTAAATAACCAACGACTTAACTGAATAAAGAGCTACAATAAGCACAGTGCATCTGGATCACATAATGTGAACGGCACAAACACACCATCATATGGCGGCCGTCCTTAAACTGCAAGACCCGATGCCAGCTTAGGCCCATGGGTGAACACGTGTCGGAGATTTAGAGCTGCCACTCTACAGGATCTATCTATAGGGAGGAGAAGGAAAAATGAGCCACAGTAAACACTGTGACACGTTCGGCGGCACAGTCACAGTTTGAAAGACTCAAACTAGGCCAGTGGTTTGCACCAGCTGTTTACAACCAGGATACTCTGGCACCGAGTGCCTGACTAAAAACATGGCGAGTCATTTGTGGACATGGCAGACGTTCTTTACATTAAACACGGTCATTAAATGTTACAAATCGGTAAATGTCCATGACTTTTCTATACAAACGTTTCTTCTACGACACATGGGTACCTCGATAAAACACATCTTCCACATTAATTGGAAAACCAATTTAGCATCAATATTTTCTGGGCTCTATTCTTGATCCTCTGCTTTCTTTTTATAATTCACCTCTAACTGTGGATTGTTGTTATGTTTTATTCTCTGACGTTTTTCTACCAGTACTAAAAGTTTTCGAATAATTGCGATCGCCATAAGATTTGATCTATTGCACCACTTTTGGTTTAGCCTTTTACCAACCTCACGTCCATGTCAGATCAGACTTCCTTCCCATGCTCTCCGCTCTCAAAATGCATAGGTCATGAATATCACCAGGGTTAAAAGGAAGTCAGTGTGCTGCAGGGATTTTTTTTTCCTACCATGTCCACTTCCTCTGGAACAACCTCCCTGCTGACATCAGATTCTCTGACTGTGCCGAGGAATTTAAATTCAAACTTTCAGCTTGTGGTTCGCTCTGCCACCATCTTGTAAATGTCAGAACCCATTATGCTGATAATGACTGCTGTGACCACGCTCATGGAACAAAAGGAGCACACTATTGTTATTTTTCTTTTTTCTTAACAATCGCCCCGCCCACTGGACCTGACACTCCACCTCTTGTTGTATTGTGGCGTTGAAAGAACGGAGTCTTGTTCAGTGGTAACCAATAAATGCCAATAAACCAGTACAAACACGTTTTTGCAAGATACAGACAAAAGCTTAACCTGATGGGTGGAGGAATATTTATGTCTTTACAACAAACACTACATATTTGTACCAAGAACTTATACAGGCGCGTGTGACAAGAAAAAAGACCAAGTTGTTCAAACACAAAAAAGTAAAATATATTATGGTCTATATTGTAGGTCAGCTACACATACTGAACTATATTATCACTCAATGCACAATGTGCATATTTAGCAACACGACTACCACCAACAAGCTCGGGTCAAAATCAAACCTCAGGCACCAGTTGCTTACCTGAATGTACCTCAGCGCACTTCTCAGCACGCTCAGATTGGAGGTTTTCTTCTCGTCAATGTTTGGGATGTTCTTTTTCAGAGTCTCGAAGCACTCCTTCAAGTGCGCTCGTCTGACGGACACAAGACACAGAGGAGGTGCTTTAGACAGCAGAGATGGTAGAGCCACGCTTGTTTTAACTGGCTTTATTCTATTAACGGCTGACTACACAGGATTAAAATCAAAATTAAACCATCAACAAAGGCATCATATGAAAAACATATAATGCAACAACAGGAATATGGAGAAAAAAACACTATAATTGAAATATAACACTACAAATACCCTCAGATTTCTCTCTCTTTAACCTTTTTTGAACCTACCTGTGTTTCTCAAGCTTGTTATGCACTTCTCTTGTGCCCGCTCTGTAAGAATACAGACGAGAGCACGGTAAGATTTTGGTTTCCGAAAGGTCAAAGTGACAGGAATAATAGAAATCAAGCTTTACTGCTAGTGGAACTTATAGTGACAACATTCACAGAACTTTAAATCAAAGTAGATTTATCATCTAGGTTGAATAATACACTGAAAATGAAAATTACACTCTAAAAAGAAAGGTCCTTTTTAGTATTTTTTTAGAAAAGATTTGATAACATCTTTTAGAATTAACAGGTGTTTTAGGGGGGTCAAAATTATTTCTAATTATCACTTTTAAAAGCTGATAAAAATGCTGTATAATGTAAATGTCAATTTCAATTATATTGTCAAAAGGTTAACAGATTACAGACTTACCCTCCAGGCCGTTTCTTGTTGTCTAGCTGGCGGCCATCATCAGGAGGACTGCCCCGGCTGATGGGGCCGTTCTGTAGAGGAGCCTGCTGGAGCACAGGGCCCGACTGTGGGAGTAAGGCATGTTGCTGTGGGGGTGACACGATGGAGCCGGGGTAACGTTGGACCAGCTGCTGGTGTGTCTGCTGCTGTAGTTTAGTGTTGTTAGTTTGGGTGATGAGCTGCGAGTGGTGGTGGTGGCTGTGTATCGGCTGTTGCTTGATGTTGGCTGTCAACACAGAGGCTGGGTGTTCGAGTTTGAGCTGCGGAGAGCACAGCACAGCGGTGGCGCTTTGCTCCTGCGGGGAGTGAGGGTCTCTCTTTGGGGAGGCCAGTGGAGGAGCAGCTGGAGAGGAGAGTGTGGCGACAGGTAGGGTGGGTGAGCCTGTAGGGTTGGGGGTGACCACAGGGATGGGGATAACTGTAATGGGCATGGAGGGGGGAGGCAGAGAGGGTGGTATCGGGGCCAGGCGGCACTCGGTGCGCGGCTCCTCTGCTTTAAAAACATTGTTAATGTGGATTGTTGAGTTATAGTTCACATCAGAGTGCCTCTGCCCTTTCAACTGCTCCTGACGAAGCCTTTCCTTCAGTTCATCCTCTGTGGGAAAAACAAGAAAGACGACAGAATAAATACCACAGACCACATAATAGTAATAATATTAAGACTGTTTGTTTGGTCAAAGAATAGTAGAAGTTCATATGAGCGAACTGGGTCAGTAGTACCTCTTGTTTACTTTGTGAGAGACTTAAACCATTTTACATTTGGAAAATCTTGAGTAGCTTAAAGCTCGCTCTGATGGAGGTACATGTTGCTGCAATGTAATCCCCGTCACAGTCCACTGACCAAGTTATGTCGGGGAGGTGAAACCGAGTCTGCTCTATAATGGTCTACCAACAAATCCTCACACTGAAAGAGCCATAAGGAGTCAATTTCCTATTTAGACAAAGTATTCAAGGGGAATATGTCATGGACATAAGAGGAAAGTTAAAAACAAATGTGGGCTGTCGCCTGTTACAGGTCATTTCTGAATCTGTACTAGTTAGAGAAGGTGAAATCAAACAGCCTTGTAGTGCAATTCAAAACACACCCTATGTAATGTATGCATGCAGGAGAAAGGGGCTTGTTGCTATGGCAGCTGTGATGTTCAACGTCGAATATGAAGTGGATTTCATTAACATCACCATGAAGAATATCATGGTCATTTTACCACCACATAAGTGCAGATTCACAGGTGATGAGTCACATCAGGAAGTATCTTTTAAAAAAAAAAACCACTGAGAACACAAAGACTAACATTCATGATAACAATTAAGTTTTAGACTTGATTGTACACACATGAGGAAATGTCACTCATTTACCTTTTCAAATGCAGACACTTTGTGAAGGTAAATTTACTGCAGTACTACTGACTTAGTGTTTCCTAATAAACTGGCAACTGAGCATACTTTAGTTTTAAATGTGACAATAATTGTTCTGTAATGTCACATTAGTCATTTTGTAGAAGTAAAAATAAAAAAGTCAACTTTTCTATGTAACAGACACAAGGTAGCGCAGCCCAGTGATTACGTCCTGGGTTGTGTTTGTCCAACAGTTTAAAGAGTTTAAAGTTCAAGAACATTATAGTCGTGCTTTTGAACTCTCACTCACACACAAACACACAAGCAAACCTTTCACTGAAGCTTGGTCCAACCATCATGACAACAACAACAATAAAAATAAAAATAAAAAAAAAGACACAGATGAGATGTTACAGGGACAATTTAAAACCACTTGTTCGGACAATGTTGCGATTTACTAAACATTTCTCTTTGTGGAAAAAAATAAAGGAGACATCTCCAGCTTTCAATAGACGTGAGGGACAATTTTCTTTCCTTCAGAGTAAAACAAAATTAATCAAAAGAACAGGATGTTCTGGTTGGTGTGTGTGTGTGACGGCTTTCAGTAAAATGTTATATGTCTCGTTATGAGAGTCTTGATAATTTGGTGTTGTGGTTTCTACGCTCAGGACTCCTTTTCTGAGAAATAGCCCATGAAGCTCTTATAAAAACAAGAGGGTTTTTCTATGGCCATTATATAACTGCAGCAGCACATAGACACTGGCCTACTTTCCTCCACACAGTGACCTGCTCTACAGTAGCAGAGAGGGTGGAGGAGGAGGGAGGGAGGGGGTAGAAAGGAGGGGGGGGACTCTGCTCTCTCAGTGCAGCAAGGCGGGAGGAGCTGGGAGAGGAGGGGGAAAAAACAGGAGATCTCACTCTGACCCTGTTCTCGCTATCATAAATGTCATAAAGCTACACAAGAAAACACCAACCTGTATTAAATCTGTAATGTACTATACTTCTTTTAATTTACACCAAGATTTAAAACGTCTTTACAGATCATTAAACACTACTGGTGCAACGTTTGGCATCAACCTACACAACAACACAGGAGCTGAGGGGGGAACGTGGAGGTTGATATAACATGACTTTGCTGCTGTTGTTGAGCCTTTTACAAAAAACAGGCCATATGAACAATGAAGGTGGTGCTAAGGTGAAGCATTTGCAGCTTGAGGTTCTTTGTAATAAGTTAACATGCAACATACATGGACATCATATAATCTTGTGGTGGCCTCTGGCTGCTTGACAACGTAATGTGCGTCACAAAGAGGGTAACAATGAATGTTACACGTTTCCTCTACATTAAAATGAATCTGCTACTCCAAATGATCAGCAATCATCTATTATTGATACTTGATGCTTCACATGTGGTTATGGTGACTATTAATAGACTGGCTGCAACCCAGTTACAAACAAAAAAATTTTAAGGAGTGTATCTATCAGCTTTTGTGCTGTTTATTTATGCTACCGATCTAAGATGCAGTTCATTTAAGGAGAAGACGTTTTAACAACAACAAAAAGCAAAAATAAACAGCGGATTCACATAATTTCCCCATCACTGTTAAGCAAATAGCAGCAAGTACAACAGTAGTATGTGGCTAAGATTAGATTAGCATGATACCATAAATTAAATTTTACAGTTAACAGAGCGATAGATAACCCGTCTTATTACATTAAGTCTGGTGCTGCAACATTAAACATACACGTGGGCACGTGTGTGTTGATGTTTTAATAAAAGTAACAAAACTGCTGCAGGTTTTATTTCCAGAAAAGAACAAATCGGGTTTGGAGGACAGGAGTCATCTCCATCATAAACAATCTTTGGGAGGGGTTGCCCCAGCACGCACGTGGTGAAATGGGCGGGGTCAACCCCCCCCTCCCTTAGAGTCGTTAACGTGTGGGGGCGTGGTTCGTTGCGTACACGTCATCGACAGACACTTAAAGCTCTCCACGAGCGTCTGGAAGACCAGGGAGTTTGTTTTTTTTTCTTCTCCCCTTTCATACATATTTATATATTTATTTAGATCTTATGAGACACAGAGGGGCAGACTGAAACGTGTAGCAGCACGGTGTAGTCTACAACACTTAGGATGTTCAAGCAGCGGGAGTTTATGGGGGAAAAAAACGGGGCAGGGGAAGCCTGAAAGCCAGAGTTACTTGATCCCCCGGCGGACGATGTCAGATCATTATGTAAAACAAGCCTGGCATCCCTCTGCGCCACCGCCCTTTACCCTCCCTGTGTTTTGTTGTTTCTTCTTCTCCTTGGGCTTTAATGATTTCACACTAAAACGTGCAGATGCTCACGAATATACTGACAAATGAAAAGCAGACGGCGGAAAGGATCTGACAACTTTACAGTGACGCCGCTGTTGCATATTAACAATCCTGTCTATGCAGCAGGTTTCAATGCAGTGTCTCCGGATACTGCAGCAGCACCATGTATGTTAGATTACTATTTAGGACGGCTCTGATTTCACATGGACTCAGGAAAAACCATAAGAAGAGTTAACAAAACTCTGCAACGCGTCTGCACACTAAAAACGAATATGAAAGTAAAAGTAAAATACATCTTATCAACTGATCGCAACCCGCTCAGTAGTCGCAGTTTTATTTTGATGTAATAAACAACAAACCGGCGATGAGTAGAGTCAAATTAGTTCATGACTGTCGCTGACGGATAAACGATATATAACATTTGCCTTTGGTTCTGACATTAAATCGTTTAACAGTGTTTGCGTTATTGGTATGCGCGAGGTGATTCATTTCCTCCTACTGAGCACTACAGCAAAAACATAAAGTGTGTTTAATTATAATAAAATACCAACTTACCACGTGCTTTCTGTTGTTGCTGGGCTTGCAATTCCAAAAACTTGGCTGCTTCCAGGAGCGTTTCGATGCTCATTTCTCTCCAGTTGGGAATAAAACCCGTGTCTTAATTTTCTAAGAGAAAGGCGATAGAGCAAATGTGTTACCCGCCCGAGCAGCACAGGGAGAGGTCCCCAGTCTAAAGCTGGAAAAATGGGTAATCGGACACCCCCTCAGTAGAAACTCTACCACTTACGTAGAGGAGTTACAAACAAGATGGCGCTCAAAGTAGTAGGAACAAATAAGGTTTGTGAATCACGCAAGGTTTGGTAACCGCCCACCGCAGGCAGACGACACACTCCCTCAAAAAACAAAACCCGGAACGCGGCTTCGAGAATGGGACTCACTCTGCCAGGAGCTGCGACGCTGAGTCACTGTAGTAGAAACTGGAGTGAAACTCGACTGGACGATGTTAGTTTGTTAGAAAGTGTTAACAAACACGTCGCCAAAAGGAACCGTTAGCAGTCACGAGCTCGCGCTGCTTCCCGTTCCGTGTCGCTTAGCAACCATTTGAGTTCAGGAGTCCAGAAACGATTAGAAACCAATTTATATCTACTTTTCATCTGTTTTGCACAAAAGTTATATTTAAAACTCAAACCCTGCTTGTGTCACATTTGTTAAAACCTCGTTAATTTCAACCCTGACAGCTATTTAACCCCTGAATAGTACGGTGTCCTAAGAGGGTCAACACACTACAAATGTTACAACACAAACGCATACGCAACAACATACTGACTGTTACATACTGTTCGTGTTGAACACTGTTTAACACTTGTTGCCCAGTGACCGATATAAGTGGGAAAACACGTGCGACTCGGTTTGTCTCCATAAATTACAAGTAACCATGACTGCGGTAAATTTGCATCTCATTAACGTTCTGTTCGACGCGCCAATCAGGGTCAAGAACAACAAGGTATGGTCCCTGCACACATGGAAACAAGCTGGTGTTGTACTACATCTCCCGCGTTAAAGCGCCAGTGAGAAATAAAGGCTAAAACATAACCAGTGGTGGGAATCAACTATATGCACAGTTATTGATTTAAATACTTTAAATAAAATTGTTCAAATTTTCACTCTTTGATTTGATCTTAATATACATATTCTAAAGTACAGGTTTAGTTTGAAGAGGGGAAATATATTAATTACATAATTACAAATATTAAATGTATTTCTGTATGACAATAACTAAGCTGATTTATAAGGTCTCAGTTTACCTACAAATTAAACTTTATTTTAATGTATGATGTGAATAAATAAGTTAATAGTCAGTGTTGTATTAGAACAAAGTAATAATACTTCACTACTGTACTAGTATGTTTTGGGAGTATCTGTACTTGAGATTTTTTCACTTTTACTTCACTATATTCACTTAACTTAATTACATACTTTTAGTCCAATATATTTTCAATGCTCAGTGTCATTCAGAGTAAAAATCAGAGTAAATGAAATGTGGTGTTTTCTCCAGAGCATGTTAGACAATCAAAACCATGTTTGAGGGTTGATGTAGGCTCCATCTTAAAGGGTGGATGAATGGAGAAACATGTACTGTAACTACTTTAGTTCAGACTCAAGATATTGTCTATGAAGACTGTTGTAGGCTCCATGTTTTTTTCAAGAGCTGGATAAACTTTATATTTGTACTTTTACTTTTATTACATAAGTGCATTTAATCATAGGTTACTTGTCATATTTGAGTAGTATTCTTGGTCAGTGATTGAACGTCTGCCAAAAGCATTTTTTGGTCAGGAATCTGTATTTCTACTCATGTGACTTTCAGATATTTCATACAACACTGATAATCATTCGCCTGACGTGAAAAGCACAGAAAGTGCTGTTGCTCTACATTTCCCAGCTGTCACATGACTCACTCACTCGCTTACTCACACACACACAGGCTGGTGGAGTCAAAGTCCCGGCATAACTGAGGGATACGTCATACAACGGGGAACTGTGATTTTGCTTGTGACACTCATATATTGGATATTTAGGTCTCTCTTCCTGTTTTTCACTCAGCTCTGGTCAGGAAATGTGTCCCGGCTACAACAGAGTAGTAATAGTGGCTAGAGTAACTGAAGGTTGTCCAGGATCAGGAAATGATCAAGCGGCTCCAGGAACATCCTGCATTATACAGCCTGTGTGTAAATTTAAGTTGTGGAAACTGCTGAGCAAAGACATTTCCAAATACAATGTTTACAACACAGCAGTTAAGTGATTTATTCTCTTTTGTACAACTGTCCACAACAGGAACTGCTCTTTATAGAAGTGACTCAAACACTGTCCTTTGTGGCCATTTAAAAACACTGCATTGTTGTAAAACATTTGAAATATAAAGGAAACAATGTGAGGAGGGAACTTGTTATAAAAATGTACATTTACTTCAAATGTTTATACAGCTATAAGCACAAAATACCACTGTACATTATGTACAGTGGATTTACTATTTTCCAAAAAAAAAAAAATTCAAAAGCTGCCTGCATACACTCATACACAGAAAAATACTTTTAACTTCCCCAAAAAAAGAAACTTTCTAAAAATAACGTGTGACATTTTACTTGTCGTCATTTCACACATGAATTTACCGTTTGCTTTCTGATCGTTTAGGACTTGGCTACAGACTTTAAAAGTGTGTTCTTAAGGTAGGTGCACAGTTGATTCATCAGGTCTTTGTTCTGACCTTCGACCCAGTGCATCTCAATCACCACGTCGCTCTCTTCCAGCATCACGTTGAGTAGACACTTAAACAGGAAGTGTTCAACTGCACTGGGGCTCAGCAGTCGCTTTGACGGGGGTTCACCTGCTGTGACAGATGTTTCCTTTGGACCCGTTGACTCCATATCCACGTCGTTACTGGTTTCATCTTCTCTTTGTTCTCCAGTCGTGCTCCGTGTTACATCTTTACCAACCTCCTCTTGAGGCTGCTGCTCAGCTCCCTCTTGCTCAGGTGTTGTTTTGTTCAGAGCGTCATCATCTTTGGTGTTGTTGTTTTGCGAGGAGGCAGGCGGCTGGTTTTGTGAAGGTGGGGTGATGGCGGCAGTGGTGGTTTGAGAGGAGCTGGTTCCAGTGCAGTGAGGCGCTCTGGGAAGCTCTCGCAACTGACGCTTCTGTTCTCGTCGCTTCTGTCGACCGTGGATCCAGGTGTTCTCCACAGCTGTCAGGAAGAGACTCTGCTCCTGCTTTCTGCAGGGGACACGTCTGTGCACCACCTGATTATGCAAAGAGGACATAAGGTGAGTGGGTGAGTCACTGAGCTCAGTTACTTCCACTGTGCAAACTGGGAAACAACACATCATGTATAAGAGCATGAAAGGTTTACCCTCAGGTCAGTGAGTGTCCTTTCCAGCAGAGCGGTGACGCCGTCCACAGGGCTACAGGAAGTGCAGCCCATCGCCGCGGCTTTGACCTGCAGCTCCTTCAGTCCTGCCTCCGGAAGTGTGAATGACAGAGGTTTCCGTGACTTCTCCAGTTTACGCTTCTTATTGGGAGGAGACTGAGGAACAACCAGAGAGTTACATGTCTTTATGTGGATTAAATCCGTTCATTATGAGACTACGATCTATATGACCTTATCGGGAAACAGAGCAATGGGTGTTTATGACTGAGAAAACCACACATTTCTTTTTGCAGACGTTCTTAAACTGTACATTTTTCCTTTTCCCAAACTTGTTGCACATCGTAGGTGTTGATAGCTTTTTTTTTTTTTGTCTACTCTCCTTTTCTAGCCGTCTCCCTTTTCAGACATTGACGTCAGAGGTTGGAAATGGCTTGAGTGATAGTAGTGGAACAAAAATAAAATACTATATGTAGAGTAAGGTCAGACAGACAGACTGGACCAACGTGTTGTGGTTTAGACACAGATAAAGTTGTGTCACATCTACAACACGAGGCATGAAAGAGATACATGTCTTCACTAAAGCAAATATATATAAACTATTCACTAAAGACATGACTAACCATATTTTCTTTTGGTTTTCCTTCCGTACTGAGCCACAGGAAAAAAACAAGTTCTCAAACCGTGTTGCACTTCGCTGAGTTTTACCTCTTTTTGTTTTAAAAGTCGATAGTACCATATCCTTTGTTTGAACCTGCAACCTTTCACCTCAACTCTGCTCCTCGGTTATTATTATATTTCCACCACAGCTGATAACAGGTTTCTTGTTCCCACTGACACAACAGATATGCAAAAAAAAAATGCACACACAGATAAAATAGCACAAATACTTCAGGTATAACACACACTTTCTTTTCCTTTAATAGATACAACACGTAGGTGTGTGTAACCAGTGGAAATACTAACACATATATTTATATTTGTCTAAAATTCATTTTTGCAAGAATAACTATCAAGCCAAACGTGCAGCTCAAGAGGGACGCACCACAAGATGGCGCTCAAACCACATGCATGTCTCGCTGTGTGAACCTGCGATGAATAAAACACCCGTTCCTTATCTCTAATCCCCTCTAATGTCTCACTCTAATGGCGGTGGAGGTCGTAACTCAACCGCGTCTCTGCAGTGATCGTCTGCTACACGTCCACTGCAGGCAGAGTTTCAAAGTTGCGCTGACTGAATGTGGGGAGACGTTGATGGTGGTGGTGGTGGTGGTGGTGGTGGTGGTGGGGGGGGGCGGGGTCTGCAGCAGCAGCAGCAGCAGCAGCAGCACAGTGACAGAGCAGACAGCATGGCCGACTGACCTACAAACAGCCGAGCGAAGGAGCACACTGTGACCTTCACACTGCTGCACTGATCTGAAGACAAGTTTTTATTGCTAAATTATTTAATCTGATCAGACAACACATAAATCCGCAGTATAATAAATAAATTCACATATTCTGCATCTACTACAATCAATATCTTGACAGAAGAGCTAAAGATTCTCTATTTATTCAACGGACAAAGGCTTTTCAGTCTGTCTTGTTCTATCGGTTTTTAGTTTAAATTATAGTCCTTGTAAATGCATGTTTAGAGGAGATGCACATATTCAATCAATGGGCTGATGATGAACACTTCCTCATTTGGCCGCTTGTTAGAGCTTCTTCTATTTCTTATTGTTTCCCGCAGACATCTCTCCCCCCCATTTTCTCCATGCTCTGGGAGCCCCGGAGCTCAATGTTGAGGGAAAGGAAATCAATAAAATCCATCAAGCTCAAAACCTGTCGGCGTGTACCGAGCATCCTTGACACAGATTCTTGTACAAATTCACCACACGGTTTATACACACAGACCCGAACATCCTGAAACCCCACGTGTACAGTTTTACATACATATAACCTCTTCTGACTCTGCTGCTCTTTCACTCCATTATTAATCCCACTTACCCACTCTCACCTCACTGCATCCAATGGCGCTCACTCACACACAGACACACACAGGCACACACGCAATACGGATATATCAAATTCACAATAAAAGCTCAGCCCAATTTTAAAAACCTGTGTCAGTAAAAGCCTTAAAGTACATTGAGAGCTGCTCTCTCCACGTATAATTTCATCCAATCATCTGTCTTGACCCCTTAAGTGCACAAACACACACAAACACACACACTGCAGAAACAAAATGTTGTTGATTTCACCTTCAGGTCAACATTGCGAATCATACTCTGATCAACATCCCCTCTTCTCCCCACCCCCCCATTTTCCTTTTTGTCAAGTCCCCAAACTCCCTGCATGAACTCCTGAACTCTGCATCCTCCTGATCCCTGACCAGCCAGAGGCCAGTATGATCAACAACAACAACCTGCCTCAGGGCTCAGATAAAGCCCGGCAGTCTTTTCTGTCGACTCGTCCTTTTATTCTGTCGACCCATCCATGTCTCTATCCTCTTTTATCTGAATTTACTAGATTTCTCTATTTACATCCTTTTTTTTTTATATCAGCCCAGCATCCTTCCTGTAAAATTAAAGAGATTTTATTAATTTCAAAGTTAATTTCTGCCTATGAGCTCCTACAAAGTGAACTAACTAACACATCTATAAAAAAAAAAAAAAAACACACTGAGCCATTCCCACACAATCCACGCAATAACTGAAACAAACAAAAAACACTGGCTGCTTCCTTGTTATCAGTCTTTATGCAAAGCTAAGCTAACAGTCTCCCAGTGGCGGTTGGATGTTTGACATACAGACATATGTCATAGTCTGGGGGGAGAGAAATGACAAACTGATCCTTCAAAAGTAAAACAACATGTAGATTTTACTCAGAACACCTCAGAGCAAAAATAAACTAGTCTATGATGACCAGCCGTGAGACAGGAAAAAAGGTCAGAAAGAGCAAAGAAGTTGATCTGTTAAGAGAGAAGAAACAGGCTGATATTGCTGAGGAAAAGTCTGGTTAGAGGAAGAATTTGAACTCATGATCTTCTGAGACACAACGGGGAAAAAACGATAATTTATACTAAAAACATCGATTGAGTAACTTGACTTTTTAAACTGGGAATAACTCAAAATTACCGTATATGTACATATATGAATGCTTACAATAATTATTAATGTGAAAACTGATTAACTCCTGCCTATTTCTGCCAAAGACCAATTTGAAAACAACTTCCTGGCTGATATTTAGGTTAATGTTTAAGGTTTAACTGTGGTATTTCAATTTGGGAGAGAAAA
The DNA here is from genome assembly GCA_016801845.1 of Polydactylus sextarius. Taxonomy (NCBI): domain Eukaryota; kingdom Metazoa; phylum Chordata; class Actinopteri; family Polynemidae; genus Polydactylus; species Polydactylus sextarius. The sequence goes on from CM028926.1 coordinate 2,829,645, forward strand.
TGAAGGGATACACCAAGTTTAGAGCAGCGAGGAGGAGAAAAAAAGAGGAGAGGTTTAAGACAATCAATAGTAATGGTGGTTTCCAGGCTGACCTGGTGATGTGTGTTAAGTAGGTCACAGATGCCTTCATGTCACATACGTTATCATCTATATGTAACATTAATGAAGCTTCCCCCCGTGTGCATAAGTTATAGCACATGAGCACATGCATGCAGGCAGGTTTAGGAAGTCAACCATGTGAAGAATTACACACATGCAGCAACTTCTGTTCTCAAACACACACACACACATACACACACACACGCACACACACAGTGAGTGAACATGTGCTTTGGGGGGGGTTTGCCTGGTAATGATGGTGAGATGACTGTAAATGATGGTGGATCTGTGTGAAGGGGAAGGAGGCGGAGAGAATATGGGCCAATCTTTCTGCTCAAGTGCTTTGCGAGTGCTGAAGAGTCCAAAACACAAACAGTCCACATCCCACATGATGCGGCTTCTGTCTCGGCTCTCAAACATGGCGTCTTTCACTGTTTGTGGCTTTTTTCTCCCCCGCTGTGTCCATTTTCTATTTATCACCAAATCTTACCGTCCACGTAAGACAAGAGCGGCGTGAGCGTGCACAGTCGTGCCCTGGCAACTGTTGCCTGGTTACAGCATATTAAAATCACATAAACATCTCCCCGGAGGAAGGAATAAGTGCGTCTAATGGAACGGGACTGCAGGGGAAAGAGGATGCAGTCTGCAGAGAGGCGAGGGGATAGAGCAGGACCGAGGCGGTGCATTATTAAGGTGGTTTTTGGTAACAGCCGTCTGCATCGAAGGGGGTGAAGCAGCTCAAAGTGCAAAAAAAAAATGTCTGAAGCAGGAGTTGGAGAAAGAAAATCTGCACAGAATTACCGGAACAATCACATCGTCATAGAAACTCCAGGCCAACGCCCACCGCATGGTCCTCCCCTGGCAGAACTCAGTGTGGGTCACTTTAGACACCTGAGCAAAAAAAAAAAAAAAAAAAAAAAGAGAAAGACTCAGAATTAAAGAGCGCGCTGTAGCAGGAAGAAAACACATTCACATTAAATAAAACCACATAAAACAGCTCAACTGAACCAAATCATTTTCGTCAAAAATCAGCTCCTGGAAGAAACTCGACATGACACAACGTCTGGTGGTGTGAAGGACAGTCAGCTGGGACGTTTTTTCACCATGAGCTTCAGCACCACATCTAATCGTGGGTGAGAAAATAATACGCAGAGTATAGATCCACGATGCGGAGAAGGCATATGTGTGGTGTGAAAATCCTTTTACCCTTTAACGAGGCACTTAAACAGTGTCGGAGGAAGACTGCTTAGATAGAGATCAGAGGTCAAGTAGCTCTGTAACTGAGGCAGATACTTTATGAATTAAAAACACGCAGGGACACAAGGAGACACTGGAGTGAAAATTGAGTTATGGGCGATGGAGGCATTTGCATATTAACTAGGCCAGGTTTCTTTTTTACACACTTTAAATTGAGGCTAGACGTTCCTCTCTGGACATCAGCCAAGGCTGTACTCACTGTGATGAGCAGTCACAGCACACTGAAACCTCTGGAGGAGGTCTGAGGGATGGCAGGTGCAGAGGAAGGCGGTTTTTTTTATTTATTTTTTTTTTATCTATTTATTCTTTTGAGCATGTGAGAGAAGTGACAGGCACAGGACCAGAGGCCTGCAGCAGTCAGGAGTCATGTGCTGGGCTATTAGTTAGGCTAATGACGCTAATGCATGTTAGCTACGGAGTGCCGTGTGATTCGGTCATGCACCGCTAACAGAAATCAGCTCATTCATGGCTCGTTTGTGACACTGCTTAGCTGGCAATCAGGAAGAGCTGATCTGTTATAGTTCCCCGTGGTATGTGCTCCTTCCCACTGCAGCGAACATGTATGTCTAACATCAATACAACCCACAGGAGAGTTGGTTTGAGATGAGAGAAAAGGGTTATTTTAAGAAGTCATTATGAAGCTCTGCACAAAAAAAACAGCACGTCACTGAATGAACAAATTCAAGAAAAAAAAAAAAAAAAAAGAAGCTTCGTTTGCTTTGTAATCCTCACTGAAAGCAGTGGATGCAGATGTTTTGTGCCTTTGTGTTCGGGGTCGAACTGGTTACTCACCCCTTGTTTCCTCAGCTCCTCTTTCAAAGGTGCCAGGCTGCATTTCTTCCCCAACATGCAGCTGTACCACCTGCAGAAAAAAAAGAAAAAAGGATCCATATTCAAGCAGCTGTGAGTGAGGGAGCGACTGCGTCAGCGGCCGACAGCCCAAGCGTGAACTATCAAGCAGAGATCAAACGAGCTGAGGTGGGCTTTGGGGAACAACACAAAGAAAAAGTACAACGCAAGAGCTAAGAAAACATCCTTGTGTTTTTTTTGTGTGTGTGTGTGTGTGTGTGTGTGTGTGTGTGTGTAAGATCCTCAGTGGAATAAAAGAGGTTTTGAAGTCGTCCTGTGGTGGAGGCCTGATCAATAATCTCTGCTGCACAATAAAGAGATGAAGCTGGTCCTGATCAATAATAGAGTCCAGCCGGGGAAGATGGAGGAATGATAAACACATCAGGTTGAGTGGTCGGATTCACAAACCTTATCGGGGTCTGCTTATTTTTCAGTTGATGCTGATTAAATCGAATTATCTGGTCTTTATTTAATGGCCACAGGTTGAAATAAACTGCGACAAAACGAGAACGTCCGTATATAAATGAAAACATTAAGTTTCACGGGGGGAAGTCTTCGATTTTTCACTTTCACTTTCTCTGTATGTTTATTTGGATTTTGAAGAAATGCGATCAGTCTTAAATAATATCAATATTACTGTGATTGTTAAAAGGATTGAAAAAATGAGACAATTGATCCGTTTGTTGATTTTAGACTTTTCATCGGACAAAGCAAAAAATCTATGCAATTTATGATGTAACGTCCCATAATCAATTATCCCAACTAACTGGTGAATCCATTAGTCAAGTTACTCAAATAATGATTGATTGACTGATTAAATAAAACAAACAAAAAAAATTGTTGTTAATTAAAGTCCTAGTTGACATTTAAATGTATCAAACAATGATTTTTCTGTTGCCACAATTGTTATAAAAAGATTTAAAAAAAAACATGCCTCCGTAGTTCAAGCTGCAGATAATCTCAACCCGACAAAATTACATTTCAAAACCTGTTTAAACTTGTGACTGACAGTGAGAAAGGGCACTGAAGTGTAATCCTGTTTGGGAGGTATTAAGGTGCCCGGAGGGGTGACGGGGTGGGGCGAGCGACATGTCAACCTCAGTTGCCGCACAATGAAATATTAAACAGCTCTAATATTCACAGATGTTCCCACTTTTCAACGCAGCGGGGAGGATGTGGGGTGGGGTGGGGGTAAACACCGAGACGCCCTCCCCAAATAACCTCCTCCACCAGACGACTTTTCCCAAAGACACCAAAATGTCACAGCCATATTAGCATCCGCATTCAATCCTCTCTCTCCTCAGGTTCCTGACGCCCAGGCATGTAATTACAATCTTATTACCAAAGATAGTAATTTTCATATCAATGGCACGATACATCAGGAGTGTTACCTCATTTTTAATTGGAGTTATGAGCATTTGGACGTGTATCATACTGGGAACTGAGGTGGTTTAACCGTATCTGACAGTAATTACACTTCAGTGGCAAGAAGAAGAAGAAGAAAGAGGAGCAGGGTGTGGCGGTGGAGCGTCTCAAAAGACCAATGGGAGAAGTTGGCAGTGTTTCCATGGACACCTGGTGGCTCTGGTGTCCCAGCATGCTTTTGGGAGTGACAGCTGGCTCCGACTGGTTTGGCCTGAGCTTCGGAGCTAATTGAGACCGGGCTCCTTCTTACTTTGCCTCCTCGTTACATGACAGCGCTACAGAGCCACACAAGAGCAGGCAGGTGTTAACATCGGTCCCTCTCTGGGCCGCTCATCTTTCCACTGAAACACACACACTGCTGCATTCAAGACAGACAGACACACACACACACACACACACACACACTGCACGCCCTGTAGGAGGCCAAGCAGGTGTGGCATGTCTAATCAGTTTTAATAGCACAACTCTGCAGCTCCCCTCTACCCGTGTCTCACTCCGCTGCCCCGGTGACAGCCCTGGTAAAAGGGGGAGGGTAAAGTGACGGCCGCTGGAGACAACCCCCCCCCCTCTCCAACACACCCACCAACCCAAACACAGCTGTTCCCTGTGGGCTCCCGGATACAGCGCGGGGTGAGTGTGCGCCAAAATCATTAAACCAACTGTGGGTGACAGCTCCATCAATGTGCAGCAACCCATCTGCCCATTTCACATCCTGGTATCTGCCCTTCACCGGCCATTTAAACCTCTGACGGCCTCTTCAGAAAGAGCAAAGTCCCCAACAACTACAGGATCAGTCTACGACGGATACTGTGTTTGGTAAATCTGGTTAAGTCAGGTTTCATTTCAAAGGTTCGTCCTCACCGCAGGCGTTTCTTGAGCTGCAGACTGTCGTGAATGATCCTCTTGACAAACTCGAGCTCCCCGCCCTCCGCCATGATCTCCGTCACTCCACCCGTGTTCACTGAACTGGGAGGAGGTCGCCGTGAGTTCCTGGAGTTCACCCCCTGGAGAGAGAAACAAGACAGAGATTAGGATAAAAATCCTATTAGTGGCCTGTTACTATCAATGTAAACAAACAACGTTACACGTTCAGGTGAATAATCAAGTGCCATGTTTACTGTCCAAGATGATGTGAGGACGGCAACAGGAGCGCATACCTTTGCTTCCAACTGGTTTGCGAAAAAAGGAGGGTTACACATGCAGAAGTCATAAATAATCTCCGTCTCTTCTTTCAAGGCGTCCATCAGTAATGTCTTCTGAGGAACTTTAACAACTGAGGGAAAGCACAAAACACTGGGATGAGAGGATGTCTGGAGTTTTATGAGTTAGATATGAGGGATGAGAAAACGGCATGAAGCTAAACAAATACGCTGGATCAATGGAAACACATTAATTCGGATGAAGACCAGCACAACCGAAGCTACATAATTTCCCGCTACACAACACGACATACAGGCGTATTGTACTGAAACGCAGCTGTCGAAAAGTGGCGTCTCGCTTTGCAGTTTGAAGGGACCACGCTTACCTTTAATGAGGTCAGACATGTTGTTCTGCTCCACGTTTTTCGTAGCGTAATCAAAACAAATGTCATCCACCTCTGTGGCCAGGAAATACCAGCCGTTCATCGTCGCTCCCAACAAGGGGTAGATACAAGACGCTCCGGTGCCTGAGGAAACACACACACATCAGACAGCGTGACAATAATGTATGTATTCATGATGATGATTAATGCTTGAGACTGAGTGTTTAGAATAAAATGCTGCTTAAAGTAAATGAGCGTATGAAGGGAGGGTTTGTCTCAGAACGTGCGATGGGCGTTTTGAAAGCATTATCTTTAACTTAGTGGCCATAAGAGTCAATAAATGTCAGATTATTGAATTGCGCTCGTATAACAAGGACCAAAGCTGCATAATTCAGTCCAGGCTCGGACAGAGGGAGCATCCGTTAGAGGAGGAAATGCCCGGTGGTGATCCATCAGCAAACGGACGGACAGCGTCAATCTGCTTACAGAAAGACTCAGGGTCACCAGGCGGTGACCTGAGACACTAAAGAGGGTACACACACACACACACACACACACACACATCACATAAGACTAAGACAAAGACTGGCAGCTCTTTCTCTGACAAGCAGAAAAGCAAACAAGCTGTGACATGTAGATGGGGGATTTGGTTGGTATGTGTTGGGAACACTGGGGACACTGGGGGTGACTGGGCTCGTGTGCGCCAGCTGGAAGCACTAAGTGACATTTACCGTGTAGCTCTGAGCTGCTGGTAACCGCACGAAGAACAGGAATGGCACCCAGTAGAGCGCATGCCTCCGCCATGGCCAAAAAAAAAAAAAAAAAGCCCTATCTGGCACTGTCAAGAAAAGTGACGAGAAAAGATCCTGGACCTGCTCCTTCAACCAGATCTGCACCAAAATTGGATGGCTCCTTCCCTGGCATGTGTCCCAAAAAAAAGTGGACTTTTTGGTTCTGCATCTATTTTGACAATTTTTCCAGTTTTGACAGTATATATATATATATATATATATATATATATATATATATATATATATATAGCAATAGATTAGTGAGAATAACCTGAAGACGGGATTGAAAAACATGTATGTCAAAGCATGTGCGCCTTATTAAATTGTCTTGTAGGTTGAATCTGGCCACGTGTCAGCAGTTTAAAAACGAGTGACAAAGATTAATTTCAGAAGCAAATTTTAAACATCCATCACAAATGTCACATTACTTCATTTTACAAACAATTATAATCTATATTAGATTCACGAACACCAAGGCCGGGACTGAAGAGTTTAGGAAATCCCTGGGTAATACAAAAAGTTGAGTCAGCTCGACTCATTCACCGTCTCATAATGAAAGTGATACTTGACACACACACACACACACACACACACACTGTAAGATGACTCTCACTCAGCAAACGACATCAAAAGTAGTGATGGTACCGATGTCGATGCCCCTCCGCGGCTGTTTCTGGCCGTCGATCAGGTCCTCCACCCAGTGGATGTAGTTGAGACGAAGGGGGACGGTGGGTATAAGCCGCTCCAGTGGGATCTCGATGGTCAAACCGAAGTCCTCCTTCAGCAGGGTGCAGGTCAGCGCTCGTACTGCCTCCGGCTCTTTGAAGTTAACACTGGAGGAGAAATAAACACGCCTGAATGAGTTTAATCCTACGGTAACACACAGTATTACAGGTAACACAGGTTTTAAACAGCCCAAAAGATGCCGAAGCCACTTCACACATAATAATTCCACATATGTTCACAATTACACCAAGCACATAAAGACAAGACAGATACAGCTGCGTAAAAATCTCAGGACTCCTGAGTAATGTGGCACCAACTGGATCTGTGTGACTATCAACATTTGTATGAAGTTGATCCTTTGAGACAGGAAAAAAAGGGTTTAAATGTCCCATATACTAGAAATAAATCCACACACTCTCCTGCCCTGAGGATTGCAGTGTAAGATGGTTTTTCCACCGGATGAATTTGGTTAACATTAACCTGAAGGTTTAAAATATAATGCATAACGTTAACCTACACAACCTCTCACTGGGTTTCCAGATCTCACCAGAGAGAAATGGCAGCCGAGGCTAATAAAAAACCAAAAACGTTGAAAACGGTGAAAAAAAAAAAAAGGTTGTATGAAATCTAAATTTGCTTTTAGTAATGATTTAACGTTAGTGGCTTACTGATCTCGTTTAACCAACGAGACCTAACGGTGATTGAATAAACTGCTCTTCATTAAGTTGTGCTCCTGCTGCTCGGTGCAGCTCCACGACTTCTCAGTGTGGCTCATTCTGCTCTCCAGTCTCTTCCTCTCGCCGTGGTTAACGATTTCATCTGTCGTACAAACGGGTACGGGCGCGGCAGACGAAAAGAGTGGGCGAGATAGGTGTAATTAAAGCTTCTCTGAGCGCTTTTGCACCTTGGCAGATGCAATTAGACACATCCTGGTGATGGGAGCGTCTGGCGCCTAACAAGTTTGGTATGAACATACTCCAAAGGTAAAAAAAAAAAAAAAACAAGGTGTGGACTGCTGGTGGAGATGGAGCCGCAAAGCTGAGACCCCCAAAGCTGTCAACCTGTGATTTTGTTTTTATTTTCACCGTTTTCACAAATAAATTATAATTGAGCTGCTGAAATGTTTTTCCTCTCTCTCTCCTTCAGGGTTAAGCTCCTCCTTTGTGATACTTCAAACCAAATGGAAGTGCATCCCGGTATTAATTTTCCTGTGCAAAATGATTTGAGTTTTCAGTTTTTTGTCCTTTGTTTCTGGGTAAAATTAGTTGGGTAAGTGGGTGTTGGGCGTATCACAGAAGCTTACAGCTCTATAGGAAACAATGAAGACCAAAATAACAAAAGCTTTTTTTTTTTTTTTTTTTTTTTAAAACCACAGATATTTGATTTCAGCCATGGTTTTTCATGTAACTAACTATAACTGTGTACGACCAAGGACACAAGCGTAAAGGATTTTAAAGATTGAAAAAGATGAGACTAATTATGTTGCATTTCTAAACAGCTCCTTGTGTTTTTGTAATAATATTGATCTTGTTTTCCTTTCATTTCTTCATTCGTAACAAATAAACCAAACTACAGATGTAAAAGTGATATAAAACACAGGCGAGGGGCCGTGGTTCAAGGTTGAAACATCCTTAGTTCCCATCCAGCTCCAATCTCACTCCCTTTACTTACTTTCGTCTCTTAATTCTCTGCTGCTTAATAAAAGATCCAAAGATAAAAAAAAAAAAAACATGCAGTCGAGCCCAATCTATGTGATTGTTGGCTCGACTGATTTTAAGTTGTTAAATTGCCAAACAGGGGACAAACCTGCCTCACTACTGAGGTGTTCATCGTCACTGAACTCTTTATTCAGAGGCGATAACAGAGATGGATGACCCTCGTGCAGCCAGGTGTGAGACAGATACAAATGAGAGGTGATTTACCTGTAGAGTCTGACATCAATCTTACCCAGCGTCTCTTCACCTAATGAGCTTTCTAGGTTAATGGTCAGTGGCTGAAGAAGCTGTGCGAGGTCTGGGAGGAAGAACTAAAAAAAACACCTGGCTCCTCCGAGGACGTACGACTCGTTTACGAAACGTGAAGCGGTGAACGAGACGCACTTTAAAAATGGCCTGCGCTTCGAGGAGGAATCGGGCTAATGAGGTAGAAGTGATACATCAGCACAACAGCTAACACTTTCCCAAAATGAAAGCCAGCCACTCTCATCTGTCCAGCTCTCACATATTCTGCCCTCTTTCATTTCTCCTCAGAGGCGTCATTAGATAAGGATCAATATTCAGAGAGGAAGGCTGCTCAGGCCGGCCCTCTATTTTTAGCCTCTGATATATGTGTGTGTGTGTGTGTGTGTGTGTGTGTGTGTGTGTGTGTGCAATGCAGTCCGATCACTCCCATCAGCAGCACTGCGAACGTCTCCATGGCAACCCCACCTACTGAACAAATGAGGGGAGCACGCAAATCCAGCCACGCTGGAGCAATGGCTGATGCCAGACAGAGCGTGAGAGTGCCCGCGATTTACGTCTCCGCTGCCGCACAGCGTGGCGACGACATCGACGTGGCTGACGGGAAACAGCGTGGGACAAACGCGAGTGGGGAAAAAAAGTTGGGAAGCGAGTAGATATAATGTGACAGTAACCGCGTTAGAGAGACGAGAGAGACCGAGGGAGAGAGGCAGAAATGTGGAGTCGGTCAGAGCTCGACGCCTGATTTCAGATTGTGTTCAGGTAAAATACGACTAGATCAGGTTAGAGAGAGCAGATAGAGGTGTAGAGTAAAACCTCTGAGGCAAAGGAAGAAAGATGGAAGTGCTGAAAAGGAGAAAAATCCACCGCTCAGGTTCAGATGGATGAAGAGGAGGACATCATTAAACCAGAGTGGAGTTTACTGCTGAGACAAACACCTCACTCTCACCTTCACGAGACATGAGCAGCATGAAAGTGCAAACAGTAACACACAGTTTTCAACTTCAGTCCACAGAGAAGTGACCTTCAAGGTGCATCTACCTCATTTTAAACATGGAGGAAATGTTTTGTGCTGATTAGCAGCAAGTTCTTCTCATGTGTCAGGTGTTTTTCTTTTCTGACACAGGAAAAAAAAAACCATACTGAATCCTCACAAGAGCAAAACATGAATTTAAAGATAAAGTGACTCTGAACATCCCTGAGCTCATTTTGTGACATTTTTTTTTTTTTTTTGGATGGGGACTCTGGAGATGAAGGTGTGAGAATAGTCATTAGGATCCTGGTGCCAACCAGGGATTTCAATGAATGATGATTGTTGTTAGAAATGTTTCAATCGCGATTTGTTTTTCTGATTATTTAAGGTTGTATTTATTGGAATTTTAGAAAGATAAGTATGTCTCTAACATCTTCTGACTCTATATAAATGTAAAGTAATAAGATATTTTACATTGTGTTGCTACTTATGAGGGAAAAGAAGACAGCGCTACAGATAAAGTGATAGTCTGGAGTAATTTGAACCCAGGGTCTTAAACGTTTGGCCGGCTGCCCCACTTACTTTCATTGTTTGTTATTTGGTTGTGAAAACAAAAGACGGTCAAGACTTTGACCGGCGTAAAATATCTTGAGGGAATGTTCGACCCTGGGTTCAAATTACTCCGGACCATCGCTTCAAGTAACTGCTCCCTATATTCAATAATAATTTTGAAATCATTACACCAAATTGTGTAGGCATTTCTTGGAAATAAACATTTAGTAATTTACAGTTAAACAATGGCTTCTTTACTGACTTATATACACACACACACATACAAAATTGTCTTAAATAAAACTTAAAGGCAACACTGCTTGAGAAATGTAGTTTCCAGCCTCTTCACCCGCCCAATTATGGTTAATAATTGATTTTTTTTATAATAAATGAAGCAAAGTACACTGATGTTTCCACCTGGAGGTAAGAGACGACACAGCCTCTTCACATCAACTTTAGTGGGTGAAATATGTATAAATAATATTCTACCTAAGGCATCGACTCTCCTCTCTTCTTCACCCAGCAGACAGTAAAATAAATGCATGTTAATGGCTGTGCTGGGGTTTCCAGTGAGAGAAGTGATGCAGGTCATTGTAGGTTTACATTTATCCATTTAAAGTGCGGCACTGCAAGTCATAATTATTCATTCATTTACCCTTTATTGCCAAGAACTTGATGAATAATATATATATGAACAAAAGTGGTGCAAAAAAAAAAAAAAAAAAGGACATTTCATCCGTTTCCAGCTCATAAAAAAATCTGACTGCCAAATTAAATGTCACCAGGACTGTTGCATTTTTAATACGCGTTCATGTCTCCTAATCCAACTCTTCTATCTGCCTCATCAGACAGAAACCCCCCCTAAATAAAAACTCACACAAACCTACACTCAACACTATTTGGGGGTTTATTTATTCCTGACTTCAATTCCAATCACATTCACCACATTTCTTATCCAGCCGCCTCTGGTCTGAGCTCAACTCTCTGCCCGGTGCTATCAGTACCCTCCACTGACACTGCCTAAATGAGGGGAGACGTATCTCCCCAGAGGATTGAGCGAGTGTCTCCCCAAGATTACTCCCCCCCCAACCCCCACGACTCGCCGCTTAAAAACTTAAAACCTCAGAGATGAATTCATTGGGAAATACAAAAACCACGCTAATCCATCCACTGATGGAATGACACACTGACGAGGAAGAGGAGCCAAATTTCTGCAGATGGTTATAACCAGACCTGATACCACACGTCAAAGATCCTGGAGGTTCATGTTGTAGGTTAAAACAATGATCTGGCAACTCGTGCTTCCGCTTCACATCTGGTGAAATGTTGTTGTAATGGTGGTTTAACGTTATTAGTAAATTTTTTTAGAATTTTTTTTTTTTTTTCCAGTTCAAAAAAGGTGAATAAATGAAATAAAATTTCTCATCTCATAGATTTAATGCCTCAATATTCAGCAGGTTCAAAATTACAGCTGCACCTGTTTGTCAATGAAAAAAAAAAAAAAATATTAATCAATTAATAATTTAAGTAGATTTAAATGCAAAAATGGAAACAATTTTATGGCTCCCGCTCCAGGAAAATGACAAATCTACTGATCTGGAACACACTTCATGATGTTCCAGATCAGCAGATTCATCATTTTCATCGTTCTTCACAGACATATCGGCCGGTTGTTCAGGAAAATGACGAATCTGCTGATCTGTAACACACTTTCCCACTAGTTGTTATGAAAACAAGACGTTGGGTAACATGTAAAATAGTCTTTTTGATTAACTCTTGGTTCACTTACTAAGTTATCAGTACTTCAGTTTATGTGTCTATTCATGCTGCTGCTGAGGTGAAGTGATATTTTGCTTAAAATTTATTAGTAGTTAAAATTTATGATTAAGATATATTCGGCTGGCTGCCCCATTTACTTTCATTGTTAACTATTTGGTTGTGAAAACAAAAGACGGTCAAACTCGATACTACTTCAACCAACGTAAAATATCTCTTGAGGGTGTTTTTGACTCGTAATCATGGTGAAACAGACCCTGGGTTCAAATTACACTGCACCACCACTTTAAATTATAGTGTAGTATTAAATGTAGCCTGATCTAATGAGTCTAAATTTCTACTGATGAACACAGAGATTGAGTTAAAACATCAACAACATGAATCCACAGTCCCATCCCGCCTACTGTCAACACTCCACACTGGCAATGTTGTAACTGTGATGGCGTCGGCCTGTGTGAATTGTTGTTGACCCTTCTCCTTCAAGCATGATAGTCGTCTCAAACTGGTGTCAATGACCTCACTGTTGTTCAGTGGCGTCTCTGGTCACCAGATCCCAACGCAGCAGAACATCTTTTGGATGTGGTAGATGTAGAGACTGACAGCATGAAAATGCAGCTAAAAATAACCTTCAGAGGAATGTTTCCAACGTCTTGTGGAAGCCCTGCCGTGATGGTGTTTTCTGTCTTTTTAGAAAATGACACACACACACTCAGCTACGTGTCTAATTCTGTTATTGTCTAAAATTCAACTTCCACACTGGATGTCTAGTCCAAACACTACCAGCCCCATTGTCTGTTGTGTGTCTGTCTGTCTGTCAGGGAACCACACGCAGACACTGCAACGCTACAAACTCATAATTATCACCTGTCACAAACGGACAAGTCGAGCTTTCGCGCCGCGCCCACGCACAAAAAGCTCGCTGCGCCCGCCGTGGTGTGACTGACTGGCCACCTCGCAACTACAAAGGATCGGCCCACGCCAGTATGTTCACGGTGGCACACAGATGTTCAGACTCGGCTGCGGTGACACCGCGTACGCATTCATCTGCATAACGCTGACAATAACAAGAGATTTCCTCTCTGTCCTCACAGACGCGCGACCCGTTTCATGCGACGCAAAACAAAGAGGGAGGAGAGTCTCAGTCCTGATGGATGAACAGCAGATCTCAAAACACAAGTCCAACAATGACTGTCACTTCTTATATTCAGTCTGCAGACGGAGAATAAAATCACACTCAGACATAAATACACAAACAAAAAAAATAGAAACAACTCAGGGAAGATAAATCGTAAATGTTTAGGACTGGGCTTCCTTCTTTCACTTTCCATTTTAAATAAAATAAGTTCCTCCACAAAACTATTCGGAAAAAAACACAAAGCAGGTGCACGAGAACATGTGCACATCAACAAAAAGAGAGTTTTTTTGTTTTTAATTAGATCATTTAAATAAGTTTTTATGTTCGACACTTGACAAGAGAAATATTGGTGATCTCTGGTGACATGTTTAGCAGTTTATTAGGTTCACCTCGATAAAAACCAATGACCAACTCAAGTCTAACACAGCTGTCCTGAAGCGCTGGCTATCATCATAACCTGAGATCTAACCTTCATTAAGAATTTATTATGAGTTACATGTGTGTTTTACCTGCTCCAACACTGTCAAACTGTCCATCACATTACTAACCACGCAAACAAGGATGTCAATAGACCATAATGACATTTTAGGGCTGCGACTAATGATTATTTTCATTATTGATTCATCTGCAGACAATCTTCTCAATTGATTGAACTTTAATTAACCTTTTTGGCCTTTAGAACATTACGTTAGAGCACGTGATGATGCCTTCAAATGTCTTGTTTTGTGCTGAGAGCAAGAAACAGCGGCTAATTGAAAACTTAGGAGTTAACAAATGACTGGCAAGAAAATCGATTATCAAAGTTGCGCTTGATTTTTCTTACTTCAATCCACTAATCAGCTCGACCGGCGTGTCCTCCTCTCACTTGGGCGGAGAATGTGAAGACGTAGCGTTGTTCTAGTTCATGTTCCTTTCACGCAGCAGCAATCATGAGCTCACACTGTTTGACGTCAATCGCACCAAATCCCATCAGACATATTCTGCCTTTGTTCTTCTGCCTGGACTTTTTTTCACATCATGACTTGTCAGCAGGACGCTGCAGCGAAGGGCACATGCATGTAACGCACACAAACATTCATTTGTGAAAGTCTCAAACAGTGAAAGCTCGCTCTTTTGTTTTGTTTTTTTTTTTTTTTTTTGATTGACACACGCACCCATTTTTAAAATTAGGGGTTCAATCAAACTGTCACTACATACATACTTTGTGGAGTCTCTCTAACCAAATAAGAGAGTTGCAAACACTGTATGGAGTAAAAAAAAAAAAAAAAGAAAAAAAGCACTGTGTTGATGTTGGGTCCATTAATCATTTGTCTAGAGTTGTTCTTCCTGCTGTTGCCAGAAGCTGAACAAGCAGTAAAGATCGGATCAGGTCAGTTGGGGAATGAACAGTGCTGGATGAGATCCTCGGGGTCTGACTGAGTCAGGAGGGCAACTTGGTGAAAAGATGTTTGTTTACACAGCTTCAGTGAGTGTACGAACATCTGACGATCTCATTCAAACTCCAACAGACTTTAATCTCTGGATGTTTATATCACGTGGCAACGGATGGTAGAGAATGGACAGATTCATGTAAGAAGATGAAGTTTGGTCCAATTATTTAAAAAAAAGTTCAAATCAGACAGTCACGGTACTTCTGAAGTAAAAGATCTTTACATTGGTAATTAGATATTCATGATTCTAATGGTATTTCTAGTTTCCAGGAACTAAACCACTGGTGTAGTGTCCCAGTTGTGTTATTTCTTTCTGGATTTACAACTGAAATAATCTTGTGAAGTTGTATGAAAACAGTTAGTTGAAGAACAGTCGTCCACGTTCAGGAACATGTGAAAAGTGGTAAAAATTCTTAACATCTCCTTTTCATACAAATTCTTTTAGAAATATCTGCTAGAAAATGGGTCAATTTCCCAAACTTGGCTGTAAAAAGACGATCTGTCCATGTTACGAAGCATAATGAGGTTGCCAGTTAAGCCTGAAAAGTTGCCAAATAGTTGCAAAACCACCACCCCCCACCCCTAAAATATCTTGCTGAGAGGTTTTTATGAAGCGTATGAGTCGTTACACATCCAACCAACATTTTATTGTTTATATGTCACATCACAGAACAAGGATCAAAACCCTGTTCAGCCATTCTCTGTCACCTTTAAGATTAAGGTTTGGTCAAATATACACAACAGACTAGACTCTTTTCATAAGCTAAATAACTGTTCTCCAATACAAACATGCTGCAGTGGTGTATCTTTAAAAAAGAGAAGGATGATGAAGAGAAGGAGTGGCACATGACAATAAAAACAAGAGCAGCGTACCAAAAATCATTATCATATCATATCATTAGAATATAGTTTTTCCAGACTCATCAGCGATCTGCAATCACCCGATCATTGTCAGTCAGCTGTTGAAACTGAACACAATCAGCGGCAGACTGCAACCACACAGGTAACACACAGGCAGCATCAGCGTCATTTAAGATACAACGTAACCATCATCCAACAGCCGCCTACAGTATCTGCAATATGACTGTTTCATGAGCATAAATATGCAATCGAATGTAGCAAGTTGACAAAAGCAACGCAGGAAAAAGACAAAGCAACAAAACTGAAGGAACAATAAAGTAAACAGATGTGTGATTTCTTTTCATGTGTGTGAGTTTTACAATGAATCAAACATAAACTGTAGGTACTGACTGTGCATAGATCAGACACCAACACGATGTCAAGTATCACACAAGAATCTGACCGGGACTCGATCAGGAGACAAAGAGGTTTACCAGAACATCCCATCTCATCAGAAATGCTATCAAAACTCTAACTGATGATGATGGTGATGATGAGATAATAAGGGGACTCAGGGACTTACACAGGTCGACCTGCCAGGCTGGTGTGAACGTGCTGCTGGAAGTCTGGATACTTGGAGGCCAGGTAGGCGAAATCAGGCGGTTTGTCTTTATACCGGTTCCGAGGGTGCATGGACTTGTTTAGAGCCATGTTGTGAACCCTGACACGACAGGACACCAGTTATAATCCACAACAGAAACAGAAAAGGGTGATGACAACAACAAGGGTTTAATAAGTTTCAATAAGTTTGGAAAACATAAACATTACACATTTATCTAAAATAACAAACAGTAACATGTGCTGTGTGCTGCTAAATGTTTATAGCAGCAGTTTTAGTTTCAAATGCAGTCATCTAAAACAACAACAACAAACAAACAATTACTTTAAAACTGGAATCAAATGTTGTCGTTTCTCAAACTTGGAGTGAAGAGTAACGGATTTGAACTAAAAGGTAACAAACACACCGACACGTGACTAAAACGACTCGTTTCTTACCGTCACAACAGCTTTATCTTGTTGTTATGATGCTTCAATAATATTTTACGACCGATCTTGAATCATTAGGGTGAAAAACGTCGTAAGAAAATCACACTAAAACTCACGTTGTCCAAACGTTCTTCTTTCTCTCTTCCGGGATGCCCCCGACGTCACCGTCCGTACGTCGTTGCGTTATTACGTCACGAAAATGGTTCTCTTAAAGAAAAGGTTTGTTTTGTTTTGATTTTCTCTTATTATTATTTTGATTGTTTGATGTAATATTATCTTTTTGTTATTATTATTTTTACCTTATTTTTTAGATTTATTTAAGTTTTCTATATTGTTGTTATTTCCTGTCTAATTATTTTTATTACACTTTGAAAACATTTTTTTAAAATGCAGTTTTTCGGCTGAATATTTTTGCTCTTTTTTTCCTCTAAATTTCATAGAAAAATTCAACAATTTACATTTGAATTTTCTATAATGATTCCATTTAAATAAATCAACATATAACAATTAAATTTATTAATTTACTTAAGCTAAACTAGGCAATTTTAAGTTATTTTCTTTACCATTTTTGTCCTTTTTCTAAATATTTTTATATCTCCAATTATTTTTTATTATATTAAAATACATTTTTTTAAATGTCTGTAAAAATATGTTTGTTTTTAACATTTAAAAAAAACTTTTTTTTTCAGTGAATTGAGGATGGAAAATATAATTTGATTTCCAGTTTTCCTACCGTTATCTAACAGCTCAGACAGATCAAGTGAATAAAAGCGTCACAAATTCAAGATTTTACTTTCTTTTATTATATTGCAAACAATAATGACATCCAGGTATACTGTTAACAGTTTGCTGAGTGAAGAGTGAGACCATAGTGGCGAAAACATGATGAGCTCTCCTGTAGGAGCTTGTTGTGCAGTCTGAAGCCATCGGATGTGGTTCACAGGCAGGTTACAGAGGACAGGTGGACTCGAGGCCGGAGGAAACGACCTACAGACAGTCAGAAACATGTCCGACGGTCGCTTCACGCACCGGACCAAAGCAGCACAAGGGATTGCTTGGGACCTGCGAATGGCAAAAGGGGATTTTTTTTTTTTTTTGTTTGTTTGTTTTTTTTCTTCTTTAACAGGGAAGGGGCGTACATCAGCAGCTACAACACCAGCAGCTGCAATGTAGCTTGTATCTATTTATTTAGTTTTCATATAAAAGAAACAGAACACACATCGTCCTGACCTTTGATTAAACCACCTTCCTTGAGTAAAACCAAGGAAGTGATGGCATTTTTTTTTTTTTTTTTTAATTTACATTTTTACGGTCTGGCATGTCATAGCGTGATCCTGAGGAGACGAGCATCATTTGTTTATTTATTTATTTGTTTGTTTTCAAAAGTTGGTCACACACTTTTAGACCAACATGAAGGAGGCTGCTGCTGTCTGTTTTTTTTTTTAAGGTAAACCAGATTGTACTGACAAATGTCTCCATTTTTTTTGTTTTTTTTTGTTTGTTTGTTTTTTTTGTTTGTTTTTTGTTTTTTTTTTTTTTTTGGCTTCAGCTAGAACATTTAACACACTGGCATCTTCATTAGCCATGCCAAATATCACTACAAAATTAGCTGACTCTCCACCCGAGAGAAAACAGTTTGTAGAAAAAAATAAAACCTTTGTTAAAGAGGAGGTGGGAAGAGGGACACGTCCAAACGGAGACATCAGTTATATTCCCTGAAAGAGAAGGGATTCTCCTTTGGAACATCCTAGTCTGCCACAATCCCGTTGCATTTACAGAAGACGGAGGTGGAAAACCTCCTTTTTTTTAAATAGTATCACACACAACAAAACCAGCCTTTGTACAACCAGTGAAACAGAGCTGTCTGAACTCAACCAAGAACACAGTAATGTAAAGGAAATAGTTGGACGTTTTGGGAAATGGGTCTATCTACTTTTCATGCCCAGAAGTTAAGATGAGAAGGCGGATACCACTCGTGATTAGCTTAGCTTAGCATAAAGACTGGAAACGGATGAAAACCGTTAGCTTCCTGGTTGTACAGAGCAGCTGTTTTCAGGCCACTAGGGGGGAAGAGTCCAGGAAGTTCCTGAAACTTTTTTTTTTCTTCTTCTTTTTTTCCTCAGTTGTAATGTTTAAAGCGCAATTTTCAGCTGCCTCAAAATTACCTCCGTGTAATTATGAGCCGGAGATATTTATCAACAACAACAACTAGAGGAACTACACCTCCCACTTGATGAAAAGAGCTGACATGTCTGCAAATACCAAACCGCTAGTTCATGAAGTCCATTCTGCTAAATTTAAAGGTGTGAACTTGATAACAAACAGCTGATTCGGGCTGTTTATTTGCTGCAACTACAGCACTAACTTGGGAGTCCAAAAAAGTAAAAAAGAAATGTGAATTTTCCATTTTTCTGCAACTTCTGTATCAGAAAGATAGATTATTAATATCAATAATAACTATTTTACCACATTTATTAGCATCACAAGGAATATTTGAAGCTGTCTGTTGTGTAATATCATAATATTTGAGTGTAAAGACCCAAAAGATTTAAAGATTTTTACTTTTTTTTCCCTAAAAAATTTGCCCCATTTACTACAACTGTTCCTTTAGAATTGAATTAATATTAAAGAGTCCACCACGACCGTAGCTTCATATTAAATGTGCAAATACGAGAGCGTTTTTTTCCCAAAACGTCAAACTACTTTAAACACAGTTTTCTCGCCTCATTGTTTAATTCGATTGGTCTCCGATGAGAAGGCTCCAATGTTGAACGTTGTAAAAACGTGACTGTTCTGACAACTCTGCCTCTGGCGCAGGTTTACATGCAGCAGTGCTACATCAACAGGTCACATTAGGCTCACAGTAGCCACTAGCAGGAGCTTGAGCAGCAGATCACCACATCCAGTACACACAGGAAGAGGAAAACATGGCAAAGAAGCTAAGATAAGAAGATCAGTTAAGCAGTGGAATTCTTTATTAGCCAAGAACTGCATTGGAATGGAAAGGCTAATGAGAAATTATAGGTTTATGCATTTATCGATATCATTAAATTTTTAATGTTATCTTTGATCATCATTAAAGGATCAAAGATTTAGTGAAAACAGGGATGTGCAAGAGATGAATCACCTTGCCAGCTACACTTAGAAGCAAGATGGTTCATTTTTTTTTGTCCTCCAAGGGGAGTGGAATGGTTTTTTTTTATTTTTTATTATTATTATTATTATTATTATTCTACAGCATGGACTGGTTTACAGTTATTTTCCAGTCTTTCCTGAAAATCGCTTGTGTTTTCTAGTAACAACTCCACAAAGATCAAAAGCTGAACATTTGAGGAAAGAAACTCAGAAGACGTTTGCATATGTGCAACGTGATCTGCGGCGGGTTTGTCTGCAGAGGTCGTCGGGGTTGAATTATTTCTCCTCCATTATCCGATCCAGGTTGTTTTTTTTTTTTTTTTACCGCGAGGAACGACCTCAGCAACACGACGTCTACAGACCAAACCGACAGATCACTTAACATGTCTGCTGCTAGCATTTCCTCACTAATCCTATATTCCCATCCAGTTCATCCATTAGTGCGATAATACAAAATTGCCAAATCTCTTTCTAACAAGCTAAATTTACATTTTCATATTTTCACAGAAAATTTTTTAATTTTTTTTTTTTTATTTACTTATTTTTTTTTTTATTTTTTACTCAAAACCATTTTATTATGCAGAACGTACGTCTCACCCCTCAGAAATTAGAGATCTTTGCACATCCCAGATATCAAACCCGGGGGGCTCACTTTGACTCCTCATCATGCTTATTTTAATGTTTTTCTCTATAGCAGGTTTATTTCAAACTTCCGTTTGTAGCTTTAAGAGGCGCCATGGGTCAGCTGACCATCCTCTGACTTTATATATAATTCCTATGGTGCACCAATCCTCCGCCGAGACACAACGGTCAGGGGACTAGAGGGGGTTAGTCCATCAAAAGTCCGACATGCGAGGTCACAGGAAATCGTCTCATGAAGAGACACACACCCAAAGTCTTTATCAAGTGCTAGAGATTAAACAGGTGTAATCCCTGAACTCTGCTCAGGTCCTGCTGTGACCCAAGGCGCTCACTAACAACAAAAGCCACCATCAGGCTTTTTTACGTCGGGCTTCTTGTGAAACGCTTATTCACAAAGCCGCTTCTGAACATTTAACTTTTTTTTCTCTTTGCAGCAGATTCAGTAAATGAGATAATTTATCTAAAGCCTAGCAGTGGTTCATTTGCCACCCCGACAAGAGTACAAAGCTGTTGTTTTTTTTTTTTTTTGTCTGTTTTTTTTAAGCCCCCGAGGTCCATGGACAACAGTTTGAAACATTCGTATATACAGCCATTAAAATATTACCTAGTTCCACATGAAGAGAAATGGTATGCACACTTGAAAAGTGACGTTATAAAGCTACAGATTATTTCAATAACAAAGCCCCACAGACAATCGTATCTTATCTCATCATATATGCTTTTTCCTGCCTTTATCTCTTGAACGTTTCACCAAGCTAGGCACCAACAGACTACGACAGTGAAGGAGAGAAATAACAAAGAAAAAAAAGAAAAAGAAAAACGGGAAAAAAAAAAAAAAAAAAAATCCTAAATAAAAAAATAGACAAAAATAAATCGTACACATAAAGACACTGTCATTTCTTAAATTATTGGTTTTTAGTGCCCTACATTTTACACCCAGTCAAAAACATCTGCCTTCGGTTGGTCGGTAAGGCTGCGTGACAGACGGCCAGCCCCGTGTTAAACCTATGGTACTTCTAGACAACGTTATGTAAATTTACAGTATACAATTTTGGATTACCATGCAAGAATACTTTTTTTTTGTGTAACATTTAATAGCTCGATCTACATCCAGGAATAATTTACATAGTAGGACAAAAGTTATTGGACCAGAGAGCATGTAAATAACCATGGTGGTAAGTGCAGCCAGAGGAGATGAAGATGTGCGGGTGAGGTTTGATGTTAGGTGAGGCGGTGGAGGAAGGGGGAGGAGGTGGGATGAGAGAGGAGGTGGGATGGCAGGAGGGTGGGGGTGGGAGGGACACGGGATCCGAGAGGAGCGCCTGGGTAATTGGGGTGTTGGTCCAATCCTCCAAGGTCCAGATCAGCGGCACTCCCACACTTTTACTGTTTGATCTACGCTCCCAGTGACGACGTAGGGAGCAGCCTTGTGGAAATCTGCAGGAAAACAAAACAAAAACAAAAAAACCTCATGAGAACAAAACTCAAGAGAGAAATTAATTCCTGCTTAAGACGAAAATTGTTAAAGACCCAATACAACGCGACGGCTGCCAACCTGTCTCCACTGTGATGATACAACCGACCTCCCTGTTGAGGCAGAACGTGACTTTAGAAATAATCGATAGAAAAGTTCCAGTCGTCGACACGCGCGGCTTTCAGTGCTGTGACTGTCAGCTGTTTGAGCTGCTGTACACACACTGATTCTGTCTGAATTAACAAGAGCAGTTAGTCACTGTTCACGGTGAAGGGACTTCACTGTATCCAGTTTGTCTTTCTTTCTTTTTTTGAAACGGGTGAAAATATTTTAATTCTTGCTAATTGTCGTTGTTAACGGGGTTGTGTGATTTCCAAATGCCGACAACGAGACAATGAGTCTGTGTTGGATATTATCTCTCTTTTTTTTTTCCTTTCATTAATTCCCCATCACTTCTATACTGACACTTTTAAACTCAGAAATCTGCATTTCCTGATGCAGCTTCTGTGTGAAATGAAAAAGGACGTTGGATCGTTACGTCGCTCGTTACTGATTGGTGGATAAGACGACTCTCCTTCCCAAACAGAAATCAGCAAACGTGGACTCAGAATGAATATCAAGCTCAAATTAAACGAAGTCGATATTCAGATTTGTGTTTTTACATAAAGAAATAACAGTGATTCTTTGGGGGGAGAAAAGGGGGAAAACACTTTTTTCAGTCGTTTCAAACAAAGGTGCTTTGTGTTTTCACACCGCTCACAGCGATATCCTCTTTGGTCGAGGCAGAATTTAAGAGGACCGGGTTTCAAACGGTTTGCCAAGACAAAGTTGGCTGAAGTGGCCCTCCAGAGAGTTCTCCAGCCTTGATCTTCTGAAAAACCAGCAGATATGAGGAGGGGGAGGCGGGAAAATCCTGGAGCATTTGTCTACCTCTTAAACCCCTGCTGACAGCAGCCCTCAGGACACACTGCCAGTGGAGAAGCTGAGATTGTTTACAATTGTTTAACCTTTCTCTAAAGCAGATATTTGTGAGCCTGGTTCCACTACTGAATGAGGCCAGAACAAAGAGGTTTTCCTGCTGCACCGCAAAACACCAACTGGTCGAACAACAAGTGAGGCTGCTTACCCAGAGAGGTAACAAAGTGTTCATGGGCACACAGGGTTTTCATGCAGCGCTTGTTCTTGTAGTCCCAGATCCGTAAGGTCTTGTCGTCTGCGCAGGTCACAATGAACTTGCCTCCGGGGTGGAAGAGGATCCCACGCACCCAGTTATCGTGGCCAACCTGCGCGACAGACACACGCTGCTAAACAAACCCAACTCATCTCACTCATGAAGGATTTAAATGTATAAACACAAATAAAAAGAGTTTTAGCCCGAGACGAGACGAGTCCTCACCAGTGTCATAAGGCACATGCCAATGCTAACGTCCCACATCTTGATGGTTTTATCTCTGGAGCCAGACAGCAGGAAGGGGCCCGGCTTACCGCTCTTCTTGCTCTGCTTAAACACAAAGAGGGAAATAATTAAATACCAATAATGGAGCTGATGGTGGTGAAAGGTGGTATGTAAGACCAAAACAAATGGACCTGGATTATTGTCATGCCTCAATTTCTATAATAATGTATTTTATCTATGTTGCAGTCCAACATGTTTTACATAGATAAATAAACGAAGTAAAAGACTCATCATCCGTCTCTATGTGGAAAAGGGAATTTGAATTAACTGGTACATTAACCATAAGTCTTGTTAACAAAATAACAACATCAACATCATCATTTGACTGAACCAGTCGAGAAGATGCAACTGATTTGCTCCGTTGAAGATTAGATCAACCAGGATAACAGACCTTTAATTATACTTTTGGGTGATTATGACTCTTTACTCTGCTTTATAAACAGTTTGAAAACATCTGTGCAACAACGGCTGCCTCTGTGGCCTCAAGCATGTCCAAAGTCAACAACATGTTTTTCTTCAGTTAATGATACAAATCAACCAACACCTGAGATTGAGGTGAGATTCAGCAGGTGTGGGGACCTTAACATCCATTATAGCGGGTGGGGTCAAAATATCATATCAAACATTATTTTAATCAAGGCTTCAATCAGACACATTTGAGATCAAGAGGCATGAAGAGGGAGTGGGGGCTGTTGAAGAGAAATATATGAACATAACATATATTTGATTGATCGTAAGTAAGTAAAAAAGACAAAAGGCCGGAGCAATTCTTCACCTCAGAGCCTGTGGCGTCCAGGATGGTGGGGTAGGCGCTCTCTGGTGCCCAGGAGATGCACTCCACCACATGTTCATGTTCTCGCAGTTCAGCCTTGCACTCTTTGGAGGCTACGACCCACACGCGCACCGTCTGGTCGTTGGAACAGCTGGCGATCAATGTGCCGTCCTGGTTGGGCCGGACCATACGGACCCACTCCCTGTGGCCTGCGAAGGTCTTCACACAGTAGCTGATGGGAGGATAAGAATAAAGGATTAATCAAGGTTGTCAGAGCAGATGAAACTTGAGGATCAGTTTTTGAGGATGGATTGATTCTGCGTACCCAGTTGCCACCTCCCACATTTTTATGGTTTTGTCCCTTGAGGCAGAAATAATGTGATCTCCGTTAGGCATGATAGCTACAGACGAAACATTGTGGTCATGTCCTGAAAAACAGAAGACAAAAAGAGACAAAAAAATGAAAATACAGAAACCGTTATATATTAAAAGAAAAAAAAAATAGTATTTGAAACAGTTTGAAGATGTAATTTGATCATTTCTTGTGGCAGCACACGATCCACTTCATCTTTTCTTTACTTTAACCAGAGGAATCACACTCAGAATTCAGCCACATCTTCAGCCGCCAGCAGTGCCAAAAAGCGATGATGTTTAGTCGTAATTAGCCAATTATATGACAAGTGAGGCGGCCAATTTACTTTACTTCGTTCCACGGAGAATAAGAAATGCCTAATTACCTAGACTCTGGGTCGTATTTAAGCTGCGAAACAGACAAAGACAACTGTAAGTATAAGCTTTATTCTGTGTCTGTGTACACATGCCATGGAGCTATAATAATGGGTGAAAGCTACACGCGAAAATGGTATCTGCTGCTAAAGAGGATAATTAAACTTCTGTCCAAATCGGCATTAATCTACTTCACCAGTTTGCCCAGTTGGGTTTTTAAAGATGTGAAAAAGGTTGAGTGGATGAATTAAAAGTGATTGGGGTAAAAAAAAAAAAAAAAAGAGAGGGTTAGAGGGGAAATGGCGAGGAACAAATGAAGACAGCCGACTCTGTTTAATAGAAGGTTTTAGACAGTGATCTCTGCATTTAGATGTTTTTTTTTTTCCTGCTCAGTGGGATCACAGCTTGTCTGGGTGAGGAAGCGCGCCAGCAGCTCACACCCTCATTTACAACAAAAAAAAAAGAAAAAAAGATTGGCAACCAGTGAAATCTACTGCTCCCTCGCTCGCTCAAAATGCAGGATTTACAACTCCAGCATAAATTTAAGAATGCCAGAGCACATGGCGTTTGCCAAGTAAGCTTATTTAATTCACTGATATTCATTCATGTGTGCTTCACAGTCAGACATTAATGTGTACTTCTAGCAGACTTGTGAAGAGGAGAATGAAACGTGAAATGCTGAAGCTTCATGTTGTTTATGCTGGTGGGGGGGGGGCTTTCCCTTTATTCCAACAAGGAAATAGGAATTATTCATATGGTGGTCCCTAACATCAGTAGGGCCTGAGGGGATGTGGCGACAATGCCGCCATCATTTACTCGGCAATTAGAGTGTAAAAGAGGGAGGGCTTGTTAAAAACCGGAACCGATTTACCATTTAATTGATCGCAAATGATTACAGAAGAAGAGATGAACCAAAGAGAAGAGACGAGAGGAGATGGACTAAAGCACCAGTACCAGTAGTCTGTAGTGGGGGTATTAAGGCTAAAACAGTTCATTTATCAGAACTGGTCATGAATCAGGATGAAGCGAACCGGAGCAGATTGCGGCTCATCAGTGGCATCAAATGTGATAACGAACAACATCTGTGCCATCTGAGCCCCGCGTACAGTCGCAAGCTACTTCTCAAACAGCCATAATGGGAAAAATCATAGGCGCACAAAAATCGCAATAAATGGCAGCTGCTGTGATTTCTACACCAAAATTAAAAAAAAAAAAAAAGAAGAAAGAAAGAAACAGTTTTATCTTCTTACCATGCATGGTCCTGATGCATTCAAAGCCTTGGAAATCCCACAGCTTGATAGTCATGTCTGCAGAGCAGGATGCTAGCAGTTTGCCGGTCTGGTCAAAAGAAATGTCCTGCACCGAGTCTGTGTGGCCTTTCAGTGTGCGTTCAAAGTCTCCTGTTTCATAATCCCACACCTGGAGAAAGAGAGGAATTCATCGTCTTTAGAGGAGCCTTCAGATGTTGCCAACAGTAACACACAACCAGTCTGTATTATGTTAAGCGGTTTTTTATCTTTCAAGGGTGTGTGTTCATGTCTCAGCTGAGCAGCCGGCACTGGCAATGACACAGTTATTACAAATGGCCACATTGACATTACATTGATCTTAAGTGTTCATACAGGGCACAATCACCCCATATATACAATTACAGAATCCATGATGCATTAGTGTTGCTAATGGTATGGAGCTTGTGCCAAGATGCCAATTAGGGTTAGAGTAGGGAATGATAAAAGCCCAGGGACGTTTTTTATTGTGCTGAGAACAGCGAAGCCAGTTGGAGCACAGACTAGACTAATATGAAGAGAACAGTAGTAAGCCTGATTTTCTAGCCTTGGAAAGCTGTTGCGCCTCGAGGTTTCAAGTTGACAGACGGTTTGTCATGAAGGGATAAACCCTCCTTGGTCCCTCTCTTGGTTGGGGGATTTTTGGGCCAACTGTTGACGGGAGAACCCCACCCTCTCCTCCTCCTCCTCCTTAGTCCTTCTGCCTTCCCGTCCTCCCATAGGAAGCTACAGGCAGTGCAGATGGTGTGTAGGTGCAATGTGCACAGAGGGATTTACCCTGAACATCAATTCAGTTAATGTGTTTGGAGGCACAACTGGTTTAGGAGTCGACACACATAACACAACTGTATTCAGAAGCATCCACCTGTAACTCAAAGCTACAGGACTGATGATTCTCAGGCATTACTTCTCCAGGCCATTATCCAAGCATGATGATTAATGGTTTATATTCTCTCAAAGAAAATGTTTTGACCGGTGTCATTCACTAGACAAGATTTATAAATTTATGCAGGAAGCAGCACTTAAGCTGCCGCTTGAGTTGCTTTATGTTATTTAATTTAACCTAATGACAGGTTGACACGTATAAGTGAGTGTAGCTGTATGGTGAGGACCTGCTCGTTAACAAAGTGAGAGGTCAGATCTCAGCTCAAGGTAACTCAGTCTCAGCGCTGCAGAAATCTGCTCCGTTAGCAGACGAGAGACAACAAGGAAACAGAGGGTGAGAGAGAGAAACAGCAAAACTAACACAAACAGAGGAACGAGCCAAACAACAAAATGTATAAAAAATTATTTTGACCGCGTCACGTCTGTCGCACATTACATGCTGACGAAGGATTCACTGAGGAAGATGTTAGTCTGGTTTCCTGTTTCTGCTTCTCCAATTTGTTCAGCAGTTTATAGACGACAAAAGCTTTTGACCACTGACAAGTGTTTACTGTGGAAACAAAAAAGAAACAACGGACCAATCGGAGTTTAGCAGGAAGGACAGAGGACGTCGATGTCACACACATCAATAGTTTATTTATAGTATTTTCTATGAGGGCAAATCAATTGAATTTATCATTCATTTATCCCAATAACCAATATAAATCAGTTGTTTTATATTTACTCAATTAAATTGGTCTAATAAATATAACAAACAGTGAAAAATGACAAATCTTTGCGTTGCTTGTTTTGTCAAACTATCAACTCGAACAAACAGACAAAGACGATCTATAAATCCTAACTAATGAGATGTTGGAACCAGCAACATTTCTCCTAAAGAAAAACGATCACCACTGGGGGTTTCAACCAACAATGATTTTCTATAATCAACCTGTCAATCACTTCCTCAAGTGATTGTTAACCTTAAAAAAAAAGGAATTTTCAATTACTAAGAGCCTAAGGTAATTTAATTTTCTTTTCTTTTGATCAACTAATTTATTAATCAACTAACTGTTGCAGCTCTAATTATCACAGCGGTTTAATGGATTCATTTTAGGTTGAACAGCAACTCATATAACTGATGTGGGAAAAAAACAACAACAAACAAACAAAAAAAAAATACAAATCTGGTAGCATGAGCACAAAGACATATGAAAGGAAATGCCCGTTCACTGGCATGAGATGAAGCCAACAAGCTTCTCAGTGGAAAGAGCACAAGGTCTACTCTCCGGTTAAAAATTTAACAGAGCTGTTCAGGAGAGGAAAAGTAGGACACAGGAGGAGTCAGGCCGGGCCACCGAGAGAGACGAGGAAAGAGGTACGTGAAAAAAAAAAAAGGGCTGAATTTTAGATTTGGGCCTAGACCTGCCTCCTCCTGAGGGATGGATGGCTCTGATGGAGGGTAGTCATGGTGGAGCAGCTGAAGCTTTAAGTGTAAGATAAATGAGGCAGGGTGTTGGGTGGGTGCGGGGTGGCAGAGGGAGGAAGGGAAGGAGGGGTAAGGTTGGAAGGGGATGAAGATGCCAAAACGGTAGAGAGGGGTCCCTGCTGTGTGGGTGTAGCTGAGCAGGAGATGTACATGTGTCTGCTATTGTCTCATGAATAAAATATAGAGAACAAACAGCTCAGAGGAGTATTGGCATTGTACAGTGAAGCGAGAGGGATACAGTGATGCAAAAATAGCCTGGAGTCAGATTGTGGGTTTCATTTAGGTAAATAAATGAAAAAATAGGGTAATAAAAGTGACACACGGAGAGACAGAGATTTGGCGAAATCTGGGATGTGTCTAGGAAGAAGACTTAAGAGTAGAAAAGAAAACGCTGAAGAGTAAAGCAACAGAGGAGGAGGAGCAGCAGTCCACAGTGAGAACAAGCTGCCACCAAGCTGGCATTAAATTAAAAAGTGATTACTGTGACGTGAGAGGAGGTGGTCTACAAATTCTGAACAGTATGTTCAGAAAAGACCTTCTCCCAGCCAATAAATACTGAGTCGATAAAAAAAACTATTCAAAAACAGGATGTTACACCTTGTCTTGTGTGACTAAATACATCATAGCTTTGTTTATACTAAAGAGAAAGTGTCATGTGGCAACGTGTGTGTGTGTGTGTGGGCAAACAGAAACGTCACATGGCCTCCTTGCATTTATAGTTCGGCTGTTACTATGACAACCAGTGGTCGGGCACAGCTGAGTTTTGTTTACATTTCAGAAAAACAAATGGCAGCACATGTGGGATGTACCAACAAGAGAGAGCGAAGCTGATCCATGTTTCACTTCATTATAAAGTATGAAGCAAAAACAGACACAGCTCATCTTATTTTCTGATCATTGTCTGTTCACAATGATGCTTAATTAATTAACTTGCATGTAAAATAAAAAAGAACAAAAACCTAAAGTGTCAGATCAGCATGGCAGCTGTTTGGTCATAAACCTGGGAGGATTATCATCACTGTTAATAAACTCATTGTCAGGTAAACCACCACAACCCGCAGCTCTTACCTTTATTGTAGCGTCCTCGGAGGCAGACACCATGACGCTGAAGACCGGGTGAAAAATGACGCGAGTGACTGGACTGCGGTGGCCACTCAGCGCGTACCTCTCTGGCGGGCGTGGGATCCATTCTTTGGGGTCGCGCTTCTGACTGACGGGTCCTCCCAGGGTGATCTCCTCTTTAGCTTCATTCAGTTTGGATTCAAGCTCCATCACCTGAAGAGGGAGAGAAGCAATTACAGAAAAATACACAGAAATATGTCCATCTAGCTAATTATAACATAAAGAAAACATATAACATTCATTAAACATGAATTACTGGGTCTGGGTTTTAAATTATTACCATTAATACATTTAAATCATTACGTATTAACAGCTGGGTTAATGCTTTTCATGATTTACTTCTTTCAGTGTCGGCAGTGGAGCAGTAAAGGTGTGGACCACTAGACTACAATCCTTACAAGCATGTTTTTGAGGGGGAAAAAAAAAAAACAAACCTTCTTTTGTAATCTAATGACAGAGGTCCATTTTTTTTCCAAAAGGCCGGCGTACTTCTTATCCAATTCTTCATTCTGTGGAGAAAGAGGAGGTAGAAGAAGAAGAAATAAAGAAAGAAAACAGAATATCAGCAAACACGCAAAAGAAAGCCAATCAAAGTGTGGGATCAGCATAATCTGTGAGGCCTGTGGAGGAGGTCTGGCTCGGCTGGCATGTGGAGGTCTTTAGCTATAGTAAGAAAGAACTGGGAATTATCTACACACCCCTCACAGGTCAATACTGGCTGCCAGACACTGCCAACCTACTGTACGACACACACCCTCCACACACACAAAAACGCACACAAATGTCCTAATCCCTCTCACACAAGCTAATCTTCTGCAGACAAGGAAGACTTAGGCAGCTTACAGCC
This sequence comes from Polydactylus sextarius, assembly GCA_016801845.1. Classification (NCBI taxonomy): domain Eukaryota; kingdom Metazoa; phylum Chordata; class Actinopteri; family Polynemidae; genus Polydactylus; species Polydactylus sextarius. Next base: position 2,859,838 of record CM028926.1, read on the forward strand.
ACACACACGGTACTGGAGGCAGCGGTGGAAGTTAACTTGTGGCGGTTCTGGCAGACAAGTCTGATTCACCTGCACGCTAAACACCACGAGTTGGCTGCTTACTTTTACATAACGGACCTCATGGGACACGCTGTGTTTTTTTCTTACTGTCGAAAAAGAAACTAACACGTGTTTTAATGTTCACTTCATCACTATCACTACCATTCTGAGCTGTAACAAAACAGGATTTTGGTAAATTGAATAATTTCGGGTTTTGGACTGTTTAAGAGACAAAGCGAAGGATTTCATGACATAAACGTTTTACACTAAACAACTAACTTATAGACTGAGAATTAGTTAGCATTAGTAATAAAATAAACTGTTAATTGCAACCCTAAATTCATGATATTCAAAGAAAAGAAAGGCATCAAAACCTCAAGAATTTCTTCTTGAAAATGTATTCACATTCTTTTTTTTTTTTTTTTTTTACCAAATTTGAGCTGTAGATCTGACTTACCCATGATATTATGAAGTCAAGTTTTGGCTTGTGGAGTTTTATGTGAAACACAATGCAACAATCTGGTGTTTCTGTGTGTATATCCAGGCCTTGGGGCTGTTACCGTCTATTAAAGCGTCAAAAACCAACATAGACAGACGGCCAAGATTGTCAGCGAGGGAGAAAATTACTGTTGCGCTGCGATTTCACATCTAACTCGACAACCTCGGGTGGTAACAAAAGCAGACACGCAGGAGACGCTTCTCAATGACATCAGGTGTTTCCTCAAGACTAGAACATGAGATGTATGAGACAAAGATGAACTGAGATATGGGGAGAAATTCAGGAGGAAAAAAAATGCTGAGGGTGAGAGTAAGGAACCTAGTTTGGACACGTCTGCCATCATCTAATCTGCCATCTGCCTGGACTCTCTGCTCGCTGCACCGACACACAGAAAGACAGACACACATGCAGACACACAAAATGGCAAGTGCCAGACTTCACTGCGGCCTGCCAGCCTATTGGCAGTGGGTAAATAAACGTGTGCATGCATGTGTGTGTAGGTATATACTGTCTTCCTTTCACAAGGAAATATAAAACTAGAGTACGACCTCTATTAATTATTCCCGGTATTAAAATTTGCTAATGCACACTGCATCATGTTGCATTAACCTTGACAACCTTAACAAAATCAGAAATCTAAACATCTAGTAGACAAAATAACCACCGAGGCTATAAATGTCTAACAATGTGGCCTGAGGGAAATGGAGCTAAAAATCACTTGGTTGTTTAGCTCGATGCTGCCAAGGTGCACGTTTGGCTGAGTGCTAATACTGAACACAGGGTGAACCTATCCCACAGCTCCATTCATCTATTATTCAGCCTGCTTGCAAAGGGCTGCCGCAGAGAAAACGTCTGGAAGAAGAGTGAATAAAGACACAGAAGAGAAGGGGGTGGGGTGTCACGTGAAAGCAAGGTGAAAGAAGATGTGGTGCGAGTGAGTGAACAGTACGAAATTAAAATGAGTTGTGGATGGGAAGAGGTTGACGCAACTGTAGAATAACACATAGAGGATGAGTTAACAGCTTGTTTAAACCAAATAAAACATTTTCATTCACATTTTCGCTCATTAGTGCAGTTTCAAATATTAAAAATAACAAATGAGACCTCAAACCATGAGGTCTGAGTTCTTACTTTCACCATTAAGGGAGTAAAAAAAAATATGAAAAGTGATACTGAAAGCCCACAACAAGCACCAGCGTCACACATTTACTGATTGCATGAAAGCATGTGATTAATTTCATTTTACTGCTCCTGATAATGTTTGGAAAACATGTGGGTGTGTGACTGAAAAGTGCTACTGATGTTTTTATTTTAAATTCATGAGGCAGGAATTAAAAAAAAAAAATTATACATTGATAAATTCTGCGCTTGTGTGTGTGACGAGGTTATCTTGTGTTTTTCTTTGCTTCTTTTGCTAATGAAACAAAAAATCAGTGTATATATATATATATACATATATATATATATATACACACACACAACCGTGGTATTGTGAAGTGTAATATTTACAAGTTGATAAAAGATTTTTCCAAGATTTGTTAGCAGGAGCATGTAGCACACAACCTCTAGTCAGGCGACCATAATTAGGTGCAGGTGCTCCCGGTCACACTTGTGAACATATTGACTGAAATGAGATTTAAAGTGGGAATCAAGGTATATTGTTTGTATAAATTGGTCTGATTGGCTGTGCGGATGTATGTGTCCACCCCGAGTCTACTCACATTATCTAATTCTGCCTCCTTCTTGAAAGTGGAATATGCCTCTTCATATCCATTGGAACGTAGATAATCGGCTATCGCTCGATTTCTGAAACAGACAAAGGAAACCCATAATTAGTTCTCCTGATTAGCAGACAAGAGAGTTGTTAAAGTGCCACGGGAAACGATGTGAGTAATGAAGTTGCATTCGACACTGTAAAACAAAGACCCAAAATGAGCGTGTTCAGGAAACGAGTCAGACATGTAAATTTCACATTCGCGCTGCATTATCACACTTTTAGCTGTACAATAAAAATGCTTTCCATGCATGAAGTCAGTCTGACACATGGCCCTACCTATAACAATTCACGCAGGCTGTCTGCGAGTCTCTCACATACACAAACACATATAGAGCCCTCCCCAACCCATTTGGCACAAATCAAGAACACGTCTGGCTTCTATAATGAGCTCTTGTTGCTGAGGGCAAATAATAGGAAGGAATGACTCCCTATGGTAGATATGGAGAAAACGAGAGCGTGTATACATTAGCTATATACACACCAATTCATTTCCTTTTCAGGTTTAAGTGTATACAGACAATCAGGAGCACACATCCAAAGACAATTCAGACAGCTGACACCAAAGATGGCAGGGATCGCAGCAGTGGCGTTGGTGTGTAAATGTCCCACTGTTTAAAATATGTGAGGAGAGATGTCATGATAAGACAGACAATGGGGCTAGACAGGCACAGCTGAATGGAAGAACACAGGAGGTTACCTTCGCTCTTCCTGTTTTTGTTTCTTGGGCTGCCATAAGGAAAACCCACACACTTAAATACATACACACACACGCACACACACGCATTTCTTTACGGGTGCAGCCTCAGCAGCAGCTCAATTTACCAGGAGTTATTAATGAGGTTCAAGTCAAGTGAGTTAGTCTCAGGCTTTTATTGTCCATCTAATTAGAGTCCCACAAGGGTGCAGAAAAGTGAAGTACTCCCTTCTGTTTTTTATCTATTTTTCTTTAACTCTCCTTAAGTGAATATGTATGCAGCACATGCTGTGAGTAAAGAAACGCTTTGATTTAGGGCTGGACATAGTTCAGTAGTGTCTCAAATTTAACTGCATTGTATTATTAAGATAATATTGTATTCTTTGTTGTTTGCACTACTAGTGGCTCAACTTATTCAGATATTACTATTAATTTAATAGTAGATTAAATAAGAGACAATTTGCTTTATTTTCTCTGTCTTTCATCTTCTAAATAGAAAAATTATAAAAACAATTTTACTCTAAACTAAACTTTTTACACAAGGACCAGAGTTCAGTCCATGAGAGCAGTTGCACAATATCATCTTTGGCTCTAGACTAAAGTCACCCATTTATTTATTTTTTATTCCTTCAGCTTCTTCATTCATTCAATGATAAATTATTGTAACAACTGTGATATAGTTTCAATGATATAAACATCTACTGTGAACATAGTTTTGATCTTTAGGACTGGTACTTGATCTGTCTTTGTTGGCATCATCAGTTTTTCCTATTAATAACCAGGCTTGGCAAGAAACAGAAAAATGAAGAAAGACGCAAACATTGACACTGAATTCATGAATGTCTGATACAAATGTATTTTTCCTCTAATAGACATACAATATTTCCTTGATTCAAGCCCCCCCTGTGTTTGTGCTCAGCAAACCCCACCATTAATGCCAGGAAAAGCCAGACAAGCTGTCAGGCAGCAATGCTTTGAGGTGCCAATATGAAGGGGGTGGGGGGTACAATCTGTCAGCCCAGCCTGTGCCCCCTGTGCCCTCTCGGTCAGTGTCGAGCATTGAAATTCCCATCTCCCTCGCCTCCCGCCACCTGAATCCGCATGACAACGAGAACAGACCGTATTACAGTTCAAGGTTAGCAAAAGGTTATCTGCTCCTCCAACTGCCTGTCTGATGCAGGTCTACAGAACTGGTGGGGAGGCCTGTGCTGTGCTAGTGATGTCTGAGAGAAAGTGTATAAGTAGGCGAGCTGAAGCACATCTTTGATGTGGTGTGGGTGTGTCAGTGGAATGTGTTTGTACCAGGTGAACTTCAACCAAAACCAACAAAACTAAGTCATACTAAAGAGCTCGAATATCAGGAAGAAAACTGGGGTTGAAATACCACCTACATGCTTTAAATGTCGCCACTAACGTGACGGTCAGAAATTAAGTGGCTGGCGAGGTTTGTGAGGACAAGAATCAGGATGATCTGCTGGATCTGGAGAAAAAATGCTTTCTCTCAGCACAATAAGTGGCTCTATATATATATATATATATATATATATATATATATATATATATAAAGTTACTGAGCTCAGTATTATTGCCGTAATTTGCAGTTAATATTTTTCTTCTTCATATGAACATAAATTGAATTTATGTGGATTTTGGTTGATCAAATAAAACAATCTACTATGACTGTGAATTATGTCAAATATAGGCATGTTTTCAGGCATCTACCAGCGATGAATCAATAAATTGTAAAAAAAAATAACTGACATACTTATTAATAATGACCAACGTTCTTACTGGCAGCATTAAAAATTGGCCGAACATGCAGCCAGGCAAAGCCACAAAATGGGGGCTTATATTTTTATACGCTTCCTGTCTCTGTTTTAAATGAATACCGTCTGATTTTATATGTACTCAGCAGTGTAGTGGCTAAGGGGCAGCAGGCACAGTCTTGTCACGGTGGACATCTGTCAATGAGCTTTGGTGCTGGAAGCAGCAAACACAGATCCACCTCTTCCTTGACCCTCACTTCACCCTCGACGTGCAAAATAAACAACACATACACCAACATGCAGCATGTGGAGTCCCCCAAGACTGTCACAAAGAATACAGAAACAGGAGAAAAAGAGGGAGATGTGTAATAATGTTGGCAGAAGGAGAGGAAACCGGTCGGTTTCCATGGTTACTAGCAGCCCACAGCTAGATGACGTGATGGGGAGATAATAAGGAAGAAAGCAGGGTGAGTACGTGGACAGACAGAGGAGGGGAAATGCTGTAAAAGTAACCAGCTTCAGTGAGATCATAAACCTTTCTGTGAGAAAATACCATTATTGTGAAACACTCATCATAGCACAACTATTTAAAATTGCAAAACCGTTACAAGAGCAAATAATCTTTGTACATGAGAGTTTCACATAGCTTAGATCACTACGGTTGTTGGCCACATCTACATTACAGCACTGCTCCTCACACACTATAAACCCTTAACGGACTGGGACAAACTGAGGCGGAGATGAGATGAGGCGAGGATGAATGACCTCATCCTTGTGAGAAGAGAGGTGAGTCAGGCATCCTACATGACTGCCATAGACTTCACTTCCTCCGAGCTCATTCTCCATGACCACATACTGTCATATCACTGTAGAGATGAGCCGCAATTACAAATATAGCCTCCGTCTATTGAAGGACATTCTGTATAAATGAAAAAACATGACCTGATTTATTGACTACAACATTTAAGTGTATCTGGGAGTCCATATTAGGAGGATAGATTGTACCTGGATGTGGCAAATAAATCAAAGTAAAGGTTGAAGTTGCTAAAGTTCTGAAAAGAAAAGTCTATCATGTGAGGATACTAACCTAGACTAGCAGAGCTTAATCAGTCACTCTGATTAAAGCACAGATTATGATACTTTTAACTGAGGATGTATTTTGCAAACAGCATAGGACTATAAACAGCACTCGCACCAGACAGACTCTCAATGTTGTAATTAATCTGGCAGGAGAGGGAGCTTTGCTTGCCTGGCCAGGCCGTCACCCTGTGCCATATATCTGTCCATGAACACAAACCTTACAAAAGGAGCGTTTCCAGACCTGGCAATGAAAACAGCTGTTCAATCTTTCAAAACTGCTGATGAACGTTAAATAAGAATAAGATGAAATGTGCAGTCAGCAAAGTCCCTCGGCGCATAAACATGTGTTACAGTCAACAGTTTGTTTTCCCTGTGAAAGTTGTTCACGTCCTCGTACTGTTGACGTGAACGGTTTGAGAACGTATGTATTTTTCTAATGGTTGATCATGTGACATCTGAGATGATCAGGTCGTGCTGCGTCTAAAAAAAGACATACAAGCTGCTAATTCCATGTTTCATTTATCCTCATCTTTAAGTATGTCTCGTTTAGACTGTGTTCACCTCCTTTCAGGACTCAGAGCCACAACATGTGCAGCTTTAGCTTGATATTTTCCAGATTTCCTACATGTTCAACTTAATGTGTGAATAAAAACAAGACTTTCATTTCACTCTGTCAATTCTTCCTAAAAAGGCAAGAGATCTTTTTTCTTTCTTTCTTTTTTTTTTTCAAGAAATGCCATGGTCAAAAGCTCTGCAATTTACCTAAGACATTCTTTTGTTTGAAGTTGATGAAAAGCCTGAAAACCGGTGAGGTCAGCATTTCAAGCTTGACGACATAAATAAACACAAGATGCCAGCGTTACTTCTCGATCAAACAAAACTGATCTGCTGATGAAAGGTCGTGTGTGTGAAAGTAACAAGAGACGTGTTCGGCGAAGTAGACGGTGCGTGAAGCAGAATAAAAGACTTACGGAGTTAAAAAAGTTAGGATTATAACTCCATCTTAACAGCTGAGTCCTGAACAGCTGACAACACACACATTCCACTAAAATCATATGACGGGATTGCATAATCGTCCAGCTAGAGCTAGACCCCGTGAAAACCGTAACCAATCTACAATTTCTGTGTCTTTACAGATGAAGCAAAGCCCCAGGCCTTGTTTACTGAGACATGAAGCACATCACCTGAGGGTGACAACCACTCGTTAACTAGACAATTAATCCACATCTTCATTTCAAATGGTTCTGGCCTTTTACATGAGTCTCAAGTTTCCTTTATCATAAAGTCTCTAATAAGATTGGGAACCACAATGAAGTTCATTTTAATGTAAAATAGGTTGAAAAATGAATAAAGTCTGCTTTCATAAAGTAGGGGGAGCAGCACAGCAGGGATTAACCCTTCAACCCACAGAAAACTTCAAAAGGGGAATCTCCCTTTAACTGTGATCCACCGAAGACAAAAGTCTGATTCTGAACCATCTTTTCACTAAATAGAAATTTAATAAAAACACCAACTATTCTTCATTCTGGAGAAAACACCTGTGAGTGAAAGTAGCTTTGGAGTTTCGGATCAAACAGCAGCCATCTGGTCTGCACACCCAAAATAAACAATACAGTCACACACTTTTTCTATAATGGGTGTGTAAGTACACCTTTTCTGTCGGGTGGTGACGATGGAGCTCTGTTGACTGAGATAAGACCAGGCTATGTATTTTTTTTTTCCATGCTTGGATACAAGTAGAAGACAGAGCACAGATGTGAGATCAGACGTGTCATTACACACACACACATGAAGATTATTTCATTTATTCATTCACATTGAGGTGGCCTAATATTATCTCTGGTTGTATTGCTGTTGATACTATTAATACTGTAAATGGCTTAAAGGCAAAAAATGTGACAATATGCTGACGTTAGTTGTGATTTCTTACAGCCCAGTGTGATGTGTTGACACTGCTTGTGTAATTTACCCAAAAAAATATGACTTTTTAATTCATTTTAGAAGCCGATATGAACACATTTTATTTACTGGAAAAATTTAAAAACGAAATACTTCATCAAAACATTTGTCTGACTGTTGATTAAACAATCAGTGCAGCTTTATAATTAATAATCATAGCTTGTCAAACATGAAAAAGATCTCTTTAATTTTAAAATGGAGCGGTCAGGGAAACTTTTTTAGCCACAAGGTTGCTAATGCTACATAACCTGTGTATTTGTACGACAGCTGACATAAATCACTGCCAATCAGATAAAAGTTTGGCTGCAATTTGATACCTGACACTGTGTTTGGGACATCCCTAACTCATACCACCGATGTAATAGTCGATGTTTTCATGTCTATTGATCCAGTAGGCTGCTCCTCTTCCTAAAACCAAGACCTCTTTACATGAGCACACTGATATGGGATGACAGGTCCAGGACACAGACACTGTGCCAGTTTATTTGCAAGTCCACCGCACCCCCCCGGAGCAAAAAAAGTCAGATCTGTGCTGCTGATAGACCTCCTGTGGCTACATCCAGTCATGTTCAGAACACTGAGCACCAACAGAGATTCAGGAACACAATATGCAATACAAAGTGACTGTGTGTGCCAGGGACAAATGTCTGTGTGCAACCACCTCCGATAGAGACACCTGTCACAGCCAAAACACCACAGCACAGGCACTGACACTAAAACTGGCATCTTATTCATAGATTCAAAACATTATGTCAAATGCCGACTGATAAAAAAGACAGCAAATTAACAATAATGTCTGCTTTTTCATGCACAGGTATATTTGAGTATCCTACGTTTTGTGGATAAACTATAATGAAGTTTAACAGAAACTCTGCACGCACAGTCAGTACTTTAGTCTTGTAAAAATGACAATAAGGGGCTTTTTATCTTTTTTAACTTCTGTACAAAACAGTGTTTTTTTCAGTTTGAAGGGGAAATCCATAATCTGTGCCATGAAAAGCCTCCAGTGCTTCAGGAGCAACTACTTTGTGTTGTATCACCCTCTGAACCTAGTATCACTTCCTCCATTGTTTCTCATAATCCCTACCCGATTTCAAAACAAAAATCACATCTGAAGCTTGGCAGGATTCACATACATCACATATGTTGTGGGATAATAGGGATGAAAGGCCAGTGAATTAAATTGTGTCTTGTTTTCATCACCTTTGTGTCTCATGAATGACAGAGGTCTTGGCGTCTGTTATGTCATCACGCTCGCCAACAGGGGACGACGGAAAAGGACAAAAATCACATGAACCAGCTCGTAGCCTCAAACATGGAAGACGCTGTGGGGGTTTTCTTTGTAAAGAAAAGAAAAAGTTCAAAAGAGAAAGTCCATCTGCACACGGGTGCCTCCAGGTCTTTCAGGGGAGCAGAGAGTTTGTGCTCTGTGTCTATTTTTACCACATGCCAGCGGGGACAAGTCCCCTGACCCTGGAAAGAAACACAAATGTGCTTTTCATTGGGCTTTGCTCATAAAAATAGAGCTGTTGTGAAGATTCTGCGCAATCACAGCATCTGACTGCAGTGCTGACAAAATAGCATCAGTTTAGAGGACAAAGATTGTTTCTCCTTTTAGAACATGTTGATCCACACTGTGGACCTGAAATGACATAAACAATGAGCAAGTAGAAACTGTCTTCTTTTGTTTTCTGTCTCATCAATTTTAACTGGCGATCCTCTAGAGGGGAACAACCCATAGGTTGGAAACCAGTGAAGTGAAATATTTAATTCTTACAATAAGAAAAATATCTCCACCTCAGCAACAGTAAAGTCAATAAATTGCCTCATGTAATAATGTACTGCTTTGATATACTACTTTTAATACCTTCAATAAGTCTGTATTCCACCTTAACCAGGAGTATTTTTACACTGCAAATTTAATACGTTTGCTCAAGTGAAGAATCTACGTTTTACACCTAATTTAGACATGTTAATATTGTCAAAGACAAAAAAAGAGCTCTGGCTGCAATGGGAACAAAATCTATCCAGTAACAAAGAAAGGTGGGGCCCAATGAAAAATTAGACTAAATAGCTGAGAGTGATCGGGTTCCCATTACCCCTCCGCTAAATATCTTGATTCACAAGCAGCTTTAATAAACTTAGGCTGCCAGTTAGGAAACAAGATCTTAGAGACACTTTGTAGCATCTAAACTATGAAAGCACCAACCGAGCTGAGCAACATCTCCAACCGGTGGAATGCAACAGATACTTGAATGCGACTCAAGTGGTCACACACCAGTTTCCTGTGAGCTATGGGGCCAAAGACTTGTGCAGAAAAGATGGGTATACGGGGGGTCCTGGCAGCTTCCTCTGAATGGCAAATAGCATGAAAGATTAGCATTCCAATAGACCTCTCCATACCGACAGACCCCTCCCACAGCGCCAATCTAAAAACACAGAAACATTGTTGGGAATGTTAAGAGCCTCGTCATGTGAGCACTGATGCATTTCTCAGACGGAGAAAAAAAAAAAAAAACACTATCTACCGGAGATGTCATCTCATTGAAAAGCAGGGGCAAATACCTCTGTTATATCCTTCTTTAAACTGGCAGGTTTAACATGCTTTTTAAGTGGAGATGGGGGCTCAACAAAATCATCTTATCGTCTTCTCATGACCTTGTATCTAACATTGAGATGCCTTAACTTTTATCCCTTGCCTCAGGGGTTAATTACCAAGCCCACAGACTCAGCAGGGCCAAATTACAGTTCCCCCCTCATTATCACAGTCGCTCTTACATCTCCCCCTTACCCAATACAGACACTACACAGCACATGTGCAGATATTTCTTTGTATGCCTCTTTAGTGCTGCACCAGACAATGTTGTGGGCAGATGTCAGACATCTTGGGCTCATGGTTTCCCTGTGGACTGACAGTGTGTGCAGAGCAATCCAATGAAGCTTGGTGCAACATTTTGGATCATTGTTTGTTCCCTGGCATGTATTTTTCTGGGCTAGCGGGGAAAGATATTACACCGACTATTTCACAGTAGCACAGTGACATTAAAGCAAAAACACAGCAATTTAGGAATATTCAGGGAAGCGCATAACTGTGAAATAAACATCTGGAAGATTCATCTTCATGCAAAGATAGTAGATATTCCATAAGCACTTATTGTTTTCTATTACCACACAGGGAAACAGTGACACAAAAAAGCTGTTCATCTGCAAGACAGTTGACAGATTCCCTAACAGAGATACAGGTATGTGGTACATATCTGGATATGATACCCATAGAGAAATGCCATAAATCTAAATTATTAAGCTTAACCCATACACCCACAACTCCATCGTAGGGTAAAAACTGAATCAATTTATTCTGAATCTCACATCCCCACATCCAAACCACACGTTGTGAAAGGTGTGTTGACAACTTACAGTTCATCTCGTTGCCGTTGTGACAGCACCATGGTGACAGCAAGGTGTGGGCGGGGCTGGGAGGAATCAGATGGTAGCAGGCGAATCTTGTGCAGCTGCTGCGCTCTCCTCAGTCAGGAGATGAGCTGTGCTGGTCCAAGCAACACGGCCGAGGACGAGCTGTGTACTCCAGTGGCGGGCGGTTGGTTTTTGACCAGACAAAGACTCAGACGGAGAGGAGGGGAATGCAGGAATCTGCCCCCTAAACTGACTGACTCCGGGGACGAGAGAAGTGGAGAGGCTGCAGATCAGTCACAAGCCAAGTCTACACTGCATCTGGAGAAGAGAGAAAGTCAACATTAGGTATGCAAGGCATAGAACATGAAGTAAATCTAAGTGTTTATAGGCCAGAGGAGTGTTACATCAATGTCTGTACTAGCTGATTGAAGAATCTCTCAACAATGGAAAAACTAACAGAAGAAGGAAACAATAAATGCGCTGCATTTCCCACAGTGAAACTTCCAACTGCTCTCACTATCAAGCAAAAAAAGATAACAAAAAGACACTTTCTTTCCATAAAGCAAACCCTCATTTGATTGTCAGATTAAGGCCTGTTATCTGCCTTCATGATCTTTCTGTCATGTTACCAGTCTGGTCTGAGAGCTCTGGTCTGCTCTTGCAACAAATTCCTCTATCTGTGCACATACAAGAGCTGACCCACATTCTCCCCAGCAACGTACCTCTCCTCCCAGGTTGCCAACAAAACAGAAAAACAGGACACAGTTGAGCAGACCCGTGTAACGGCAGACCTCTTGTCAAATTCCCCCGACCCTTTCATCTCATTATGACCCCCTCCTTGAAAGCTAGAGGGCCGGGCTGATAGCGTGATAAAAATCACCATGACCATCTATATCAGCAAAATGCATTAGTGTTAAAGTGGAGTGCTGATGTGCAACGCAGCCAACAATGATGTGATGAAGCCTATTTTTATAATACATCGTAGTACTTTACCATAAGAGGTGTCTACTAGAATACTAACTGTGAGCCACAATAAGCCTCTTAGTCTACTGGGACCAGCCTGACTAAATCTCTGCCAGACCAGTAAACAAAGGTACAAAGCCAATTTGTGTCCTTGTAGAGACCTGCAAGAAAATTGACAGAACTACCACAAAAACGTCCACAGACAAGTTCAACAAATAATGTATTTCAGGTATGAAATTTGCTGCATTGAAAAGGATCCAATAGAGGAGGTTTTTTGAAGTAGGCGCTGAGGTTTAGAAACGCCTCAGGGGCCTTCAATGAAACAAAATTTACACACTCCTCATTTCAGCTGATGTTGCAGAAGTGACATGACCAAAAGGAAAAGCCCTCTTGCAGAAAAAGAGCAAAGTAATTGAGGTACCCTGTACATAGTAGAGATGATCCAAAACCATTTTTACCTTCGCGATACCAATTATGATACCTGAAATTGTATCAGCAAATACCAGCCCAATGTGCTTTAATTTTCTTCTGAAGGTCCTGACCAGAAGTTATTTGTATATGTCAGCTGACTGGTGCTTCGTCTTCTGTCTATTTTTCTGTCATACTGCCATCTTCGCTTTACCAACAGTTTCACAATCACACATTTTGCTGTAATTTGAAATTTCAGTCGCTGCTAAGCAGCTAGCTTAGCACCTAGTCCCATCTTGTGACCGTTGTGTGGACAGACTGCAGCTCAAATGTCTTGGATTGCAGTCGGTGATGGCAATTGTTGTTCTGCTTGACTGAACAACTAGGACATTTGTCTATGTTAGACTCTCCAAGGTGGCAGGGCACACAACTGTCGCACGCTGCAATTAGCAAGATAGCTATAGATTTAACAGCTAACAACGGGCTGGTTAATAACGGTATTAACGGTAACGGCAGTATTAAATGAAACTGTGGTGTTTGATTAACTGCATATCTGACACGTTGACATGGCGGAGATACTATTTAACAGAAAGCAACATTATGTAACCCACAGCTAACCTCTGGACCCTGATGTCACCACCTGTCAGCCGTCCAAATGTCTGCTTACCTCTGACTGTGGGTGGATTATCGCACACCGAGTGTTTCTGGACACCGCTCAACAACCGGGCCATGGTTCAGGGTCACAGCAGTGCAACACCATGATAAGACGATGGCACTGAAGTTAAAAATGGCTCTTTCTAAACCTCCACGAGCACAACATCCATTAAAAGCATGTTCTTTCTATATCAACCTGTAAAACAGCCATTGAGTGTGAAATTAGGTCATCTACTATTTATTGATACTTCCCTCTGTGCTGCTGGCAGCTGTCATCGCTGTGTGTATCCATTAATGTGTTAGACTCCCCTCTCTGCAAATCTCATTTGTGGCTTCAGTATTGAGCAAAATGTTTGTACAATCACATAATCAAGCTAATTGCCTCAGTACAAAATGCGCTTGTGTCTTGATGGAAAGGGGAATGGGCTGTAGCCATTGTGCATCTATAAATCTGCCCGTCGACGGTTATGTGTCTTCCTCCCATTGATTCTCTGGTCTTTGTGTAGCAGCAGGAACTGTACCGTAAAGAGCCCCTCAGAGTAATCGCTTTTAATTTTCCAAAGAGTGCCAACAGGTTATGTATTGTGTAAATGTGCTTTTTAATGAATAATGGAAACCTCCTCCGTCTCTGTCAATTCAAGAATGTAAAAACCAAACACAAAAAGTCAAAAATATAATGAACCACACCTACTGTTTCACTGTCCACACACAAACCCTTGTTGTTTCTGGGCTGAGTCTACATGCTTTAAAGATGTGGACCACCTAACTTGAGATTTGAGACAAAACACTCAAACAAGAAGAGTATGTAGGAAAACACCAGAACAATAAATCTTTAAAAGAAGGTGTCACTACTACGTTACATTGAGACAAAACTCAATTCACAGTGAAACAACACTGAAGCTGGAAATCCCATCTGACTGCAACATATCTGAAAGGAGTACTATATTACAACTACGCATTACTCCACTAGTAAAATATGACATATGAGGCATGTGAGCAACATTTTCAATAAACAATATTTCCATGTCTGGACAAAGCAAACGCCCCTGAAGAATGCAATGTAGGAAGAAAATAAAAATGTCACCAGAGGCTGAAGTAAAGTCCAACAACTGGTGTGAAACTATGTCAAAGCAGTTTGTCACTAAACATACCATCACAGTAATGTTGACAATGCTGACATCTATCACCTCACTGTCACAGCTCGGAGTTTTATGCTAGCGTCATCTCCTCTTTCAAAACCAGACACCTAAAACTACTGGAATCCGGAGAGCCTTCATTTTCTTTTGGTGACTTCATCTTCACATCACCTGTGTCCTAGGAAAGTTACATTACAATCATACCTGACATACTAGATACTAAACCAAGCGGAAAAAACAAATACAAATAAACAGACACATTTCAGGACACTGTTAATGTGTGCAGTCACCTCACAATGACTGCACACATTAACAGTGTGGTTCTTGCATGTTGACAAAGTTTGACTCCAGCTGAGACAGAAATATTCAAAATCAGCGCAATGGGCAGACAAAAGTCTTCTGTGTAATGTGACACATTTTGAGTTTGGTCAAAGAAATCATTGTTGTGCAGTCGTTGCTCCAGATTTTTTCCTTCTGATATCCAACTGTTTGTGTTAAGATTGGTGGGGAAGATTTTTTTAAACAGAAGACAACTTTTTGATTGTTCAACTAAATTATTAGTACCTTTAAGAAATTCTCATTGTGGACTTCAACTCCACAGCGCAAAATCAAACAGGGCCCCAAGATAATCTCAACACTGTATAACTAACATATTAAACTATAAAAGCAAACATTTATTGAACTGAAGCGTGCTTTTAGATTTTCTAACATAATATGTCCATAACAGGACAGCACAGCTGCATACAGTTATTCAAATGCCTGCAGCATCAGTGGGATAATCATGAATGATTTATCATACCAAAGTAATGATGTATGTAAGATGATGCAGCTCTGTAATTAGTCTGTGAGAAGACTGTTCATCACAAATAATCAAGATGCTTAAAAATATAATTAAAAAGAATCCGATCGTGGAGATTTTGCAACAATATATCTTCTAACCAACAGGACCAAAGGCAGAAGATTCAGTAAATCATCTTCAGTTTCTGTAAACGCTCACAGAAATCGTCCAATCAGCTTTACCACTAACTGATGATGAACCACGTGATTCAGGCTTTTATCTGCAAGGTGCCTGAGTCGATTATGCTGGTAACTGACAGTTAACTGTATTAAATTACACAGCTCGTAAAATACCATCTTTCTTCAGTGGCTAATAAAGGGTTTTCTATTAGCACACCAAAGACGAGCAGCAGGCAGCCCACAGATGTGAAGCTTCAATCTGTATATCATAAAAAATAAATTTCAACTGTTGACACTAGATGGGAAAATAATACTCAATGACCGTTTGCCAGACCATTATCCTAACACAAGGTTTTGACAGGGTTCAACAAGTTATAGTGAAGAGTTTTAAAACCATTTAAATAGAACAAAGAATTAAATTTAATGCCTGATTCCCACACCCACATTCCCAGTCAAAGCCAACTAACAGAGGAAAAAGTGATTAAGCAGGTATGAAGCTCACAGAAACAATAAATAAGCCGCAGGCTTACATAAACCTGCACACGCAGACAACATAATCCAAACTTGATAGCCTCTTTCATTCATGTACATGTCTGAAATAATGGTTTAGTACCAGTGAAGTCCTCTTGGCAGCCATGAGGTGCATATTAAAATCAACATGATTTGAATCTCTACGGGGAACTGCATCATGCTAACAGGTTGGTGGTTTTAATTTATTATGGCTCCAGATTTAGACTCGATATGAACGCAGAGTCTGTCTGCTGTTGGTGCCAAGTATAAAATGTGTTTAAATCAAATCTCCCAACTGTCAGAAACCAAAGGAGACTTCGGAAACCACTATACAATAACTGGTTGAGTTGGTGTCTTAGCGAGGGTGTTGTGACTATTGTTTGACATTTCCTCAAAAATTACAAACAGTATTTATTGAAACACAGTGCCAAAGCTGTCATTTGTAGGTTGAGGGCAGCTGGTGCTGAAAGCAGGTCATTAATGACCAGTCAGCGAGTTGATGGGCAAGATGTCTGGAAGGTCAACCTCTTGGCTGCTGTCAACTCAGGGAAAGTGTGTAACATGTTTATCTGACCTTCAGCCACAAAGACAAACAGCAGCTCAATCATCGTCTGTTGGACAAAACATAAGGACGAGCCCCCCCCATTGGCAAAACTGTACATTTTGCTACTTTCAGGCGACAGCGCCGACAATCCTGTCAGTCTTTACTTTGATAAAACTACCCCAAAGACATTAGAAGAGGACAAGATCTGTGACTGATTTGTTACAGTCTGTTGATGAAGTGGAAACAAGTCCCAGCAAAGCAACATTCGTTTGCAACTGCTGAAGCTTTCTATTGCGGCGACGGACAATTGGTGTTGCTGTCTTTCCAATGCTGACAACGCTCAATAGAGCCTTGCTGCGGGGGTGCACTTATTCAAATCAACCTCTGATAAAAACCCCTGGACTGACTGAGAACGCTTTCAAGAAAAACCAGCTGACTGCATCCACTGGCTCCTGCAGTGACTGTTCGTGAAATGAAGCATATCTGTACTTGATTATTAAAAAATAAAAAATAAAACAACAGAGCTATTGTTCTAATATGAACTCCTTTTTACAAGTAGTTGAACAAAGAAAATGGCACCAGATGCAATTTTAAATCAATCTAAACTCATTTTGAAAAATTTTAGCTTGCTTGACATTGAGCCTACAAAAGCTTTTTGTTTAGAAAGGACAACACCAAGGCTTTCAAAGAAGAAAAATAAACAATGGATGGAGACTAGTCTGTCAGAGATCAACTTAATTACAAATGTGAGAATGATGTGTTTCTGTTTAACCAACATGTCAAAGGCACTGAAACAACAGACGAAACAGCGGAGCAGAGGATCCTAAACTGGATTTTGACCAAAGGAGGCAAGATATTCCTCATCTATAATAATAGGAATAAAACTAGCATCAGTACTGCTTGAGTGGTTAAAGGTGTGTTTATGTTGGTATGATTAGACTCACCAGAGCCCAAACAATCACTAACATTGTTGTCAAAATAGCACAAGTACAAGCTAGAACAGAGATTGCATCCCTCTTCAAGATTATCACCAAACTAAATTTTAGTCTAAAACTACAAATACTCTTACCTGTGAGAAAAGGACATGATTTATTTTGAGAGTTGATCATTTAAATGTCATAAATATCCCATAACTCCAGTTCATCGGCTAAAATTCAGTCCTTACA
Organism: Polydactylus sextarius; assembly: GCA_016801845.1. Lineage (NCBI taxonomy): Eukaryota > Metazoa > Chordata > Actinopteri > Polynemidae > Polydactylus > Polydactylus sextarius. The sequence continues at coordinate 2,877,404 of CM028926.1, forward strand.
GGCGTGGCAGGGAGAAGTAAACCAGCAAAGGATCCTCACTTTATGCTTTGTATCCAACATATCCGGGACAAGCTGGTCCAAAATTACAAGGGAGCCTCGCCTGTGCACAACCTTGTAAGCGATCAGAGCGATGATTTACGGTCATCCCAGCGTTAAGACCTGGCTCCTCACATTCCTGACCTGAATCACTCAATCATACATCCACGCAATAAAAGAGATAAACACTTGAGTACTGGGTGGACGCTTACTAGTCATACAAACTAGTCGCGTCCGATGTGCTCCACCCTGATTTTCTAACACGGTGCCAAACAAACCGCATGAAGCAGAGATGCTGGAGCTTCAGCTGAGCATCGACTGGTATGACAGACAACACACGACACGCAGAGACATGACATGTTGGTAAACTGCGACAGCGATGCACGATGCTCAGTAGCGGCGATGTTAGCACAACAAATATGCAGCTCAAACCGGGGGGACGACCGTCTCTACACGACCCTTTCAAATGCTAACACTGGACACAGCAGTGATGTGCAACCGAGGCGACTGACAACGACATATCAACATGTTGATGGCAGTAAAATGTTCAAAGTCACAGATAACAGAGCTAATGCAACATCGCCAGGAGCAATAATTCTTATTGTTATCGAGGTTTTACAACAAAGTTGACAAGCAGGACGACCAGCACTATCGCTGCTTCACACTATGCTAATTAGTAGGCATTAATAACTTCAGATGAACGCTAAATACATCTATAATGCATGCTGGATTTGTCATATCCAACACCCTGATATGTTTCCTGACCGTGGAAACGTCGGTTAAGACTTTGGTCAAGTTGACAGCCGGTAGTTTAACGTTATCGTTAGCTAAAGTTAACGTTAGCCAAGTTAGCTTCAGTCACAAAGTTAGCCCGTCACTCCAATTAAGACTCATAATGTGCATTCAAGATCAGCGGGCCTACACCATGCAGTACCAAACGTTTACCGACTTCTTTTTATATAAGTGAAGAGGATTGTTTGTCTAGAATATAAACTCCGCTGAAACGGTACCTGCTGCTCCGGTCCAAGCGGCCTATCCGCCATTTTGAGACACAGAAAGGAGGCGCAGACGTTACAGCCACATCGTCATTTTCCCACCTAACGGCCGATTCCTTCGCCCCTCGACCGGCTCCGTGACAGGAAACAGTTTGAACTCACCGTATTGTTCGTTCCAGTGAATATCCTCAACCGTTTCCAACGGTAACACGACCCGACAGGGCGTGAAATTTCCGCTCCGAAATAAGGTCTTGTGATGTGGAGGTGAGCCGAGCCTCGTCTCCTGCACCGCGGCTTGTTTTCTCCTCGCCTACCGCATTCGCCTTCAGCCGGGAGCGCGCACGAAGCTCGCGAACACGGTCTAACGGGAGTGCGCACGCCCTTGATAGCAGAAAAAAGTGGTTGTTGGTCATACGTCTTTACTGTTAACTCTTACCTGGCTTCATCAGTACACACACCGAAATGTCTTAGAATAAGATGCATTAAACTGTTGAACTACCTACAATACAGTCTAAAAATAGGTGACTCAGATTTTAAACCTTGATCTTGTTATTGAAATCCCATATATTATTGTTATATTGATACTAATTGAATCTGCAGTGGTGAAAGTATTTCTGAAGTATCTGCATTTAATATCCGATAGTAGCACGTGCATATTATGTTATTATATCTTTCAAATCAAAAATAGTTATTACCACTATCTGAAACACATGATCAGCCTTTGCTACTTAAACTTAGTGTAAATTATAATCTATGTATAGAGCACTCATCAATTAAAAATCCAAGTAGCTCACCTGCATTACTGTTTTTCTTTACACATTGTTGTGCACATTTAATGCCAGTTTATGTCTTTGTATGTAAGCAAAGGTTATGTTTATATGTAAGTACTAAGAGTGCAAAGTGAAACTGGAGTGAAACTCCTTGTTTGTGTGCACACTCGGCCATTAAACCCGTTTCTGATTCTGAGATTCAACTAACGAGTTGTCCAAACCTCAAATGAAACTTGTACCAGCTGTATTTTATTAATCTTAATATAAAAGCCTGCTCAGGGCAAAATATAATCAGATTGTTTTACACCACACACAGAACTACACACTCTTCCTCGGTCACCTTTGTGCAGAAGAAATCAGCTGAGAAAACACAAAACCACCTGGTCAATCAGTATTTTTTTTGTCACCTGTAAGTAAATGAGCCATTTTGTACAATTACTGTTACAGCTAATTTCTAACTAAAATCAATATTTAATTGTTAATGTATCTGTCTTTTCCGGTATGTTATCTCTGCAAAATAACCACAAATGGTTTATTTGCAAATGATATGTGAAAGAACACGCTTCAATTCTTGGGATTTGTGTTATGACATCTTCCTGGTGATAGCTCATGCACTTTTACCAGCTAATACTTAGTTAGACGTATGACTACAACTTAACAGAAACACTGTGTTACAAGACCACAAAAAAAAAAAAAAAGCAATACAGAGTATCTCTGCAGACAAATAGTTTGATCAAATTCAATAAGTTTATTCTATAGCATAAACTATTAAAATAACCAAACAATAGACTCACTCCTGTTGGGATTTCAACAGGTTCAGAACACGTTCAACAGGTAGCACTCTTTATTATTATTGTTACTTAGCCATTTGACTAATGTTGTGGAAAATATGCTAAATATTAAAATGTCCCTCATTATAATAATTTGACAATTCAACTGAAACACGTTTGCATTGACGTGCACTCACACTGCAACATCTCCCATCATTTAGGTCAACGCATGTTCTTCACAACGAGAAATAAATGTTAGTGTGCCACCTTATGGACATTGTTGGTATTATTGTCAAGTGAAACTTTGGGATTTTGAGGGGAGGTGGGGCAAAAGTAGGAATAAAAAGAATCCCAGGGAAAAAAAAAAAAAAAAAACAACAACAAACAAAACCAAGACGCATCATTCACCGTTATGAATCATTAAGTTTCTATCTGTTCTCACCCCGGCTCCATTCAGAAGCAGAAATAATAGGCACAATACACACGTCACACTCTTCCACAAGATGTTGTGATATTATGTTTTGGGAGCGCGGTCAGAAAAGTTACTGTAATAACTTCAGTAAGAGCTCGCCTTGTTTTGTCGTGTGAGCGTTTTTTTTTTTTTTTTTCTCTCTTTCTTGAAATAAAGCTCCTTTATATGCAGATAATTCAGCCTGTACAGTAAATAGTTCATGTTGCACCTTTTATGCCGATGTAAAAATTGCATCTTCTGAAAACAATCAGTTCCAGCACCATCTCTCTATTGCTTTAATCACATAACATTTAGACACGGCAACAATTAAGTAACAAATTGCCATGATGGGGATACATTGCATGTATACAAGCGCAAATAAACCTTTATCACTATCAGTTTTTTTTTTTTTTTTTCTTTTTGTTTTTGGTACATCACGTCGAGGCAGCCCTTCTTTTTGTCCACGTCCACTTTTGGTGGTGCTGTGAATATGTTAACACATCCAAACAGCACGAGAAAGTGCACTAAATACTGCTCAATGAACAGACGCTCGTGGCTGTTTTTTTTTTGTTTTTGTTTTTTTTGTTTTTCAGTTACATATGAAAAAGATGACATGATCCGAGAATGGAAAAAAGAACAAAATAAAAAGAAAAAAGAAAGAAAGAAAAACAAGCAAACAAACAAATAAAACACCAAGCAACAGTAAATCACTCACTTCTGCCAATGTTGAGAACCTGTCCAACGGTGAGTTAGATTTCCGTACACAAACAGATTGATAACATCGGTGAACATGAATGTAGTGAGAGGCGTCAGCCATCCAACAGGTTTACCATGCGTAGAAAAATAAAACATCTGGAAAAGCCAATGCTCGTTCAGCCTCTATTCAAACTATGCAGCAGCGAAAGCAGCAATAAACCCTGGCCAGTAGATTTTCAGTTGGACTACACAAAGACACACACACTGTCACACATACAAATGTACATGCACATATTTTTTTCTTTCAATGTGTAAAAATAGAAGGTTGACACAGCTAGTATATAGAACAATAAATCTACTGCATTAAGTGGACGTTTTTTTTTTTTTTTTTGTTTTGTTTTGTTATCTTCAAATCTGCATTTATACATCTTCTTCCACTTCTATACATTTTTCTATAAAACAGACATGGCTTAAATTAACTGATGATCAAAAGGCCTAACATACCCTCTTAATTTTTTTTTTTTCCTGTGCACTTTTACAAAAATGGTTTAATTTACTAAGAAGAAAAAAAAAAAAAAAAAAAAAAAAAAAAAGAAGAAGAGAAATCCAGCAAATGAAATCAAATTAGTTGAAAGCTCGCTAACGTGTCACTGTATTGTTTGCTTGCTTGGAGAAACAGGAACCATAAGAATACAGCAGGCACCCTCCTGGGATGTCACAAAGTACAAATGATAGAAATTATCAACTTAATTAAACATCGGGGAACATGGGAGAATGATGGGTGATTGTTGCAACGTGGCTCAAAGAAACCACTACAAAGGGAAAATTTACATTCTGCAGCCCCACTTGTAAAAGGAAAAGCAAATTCATTGACTCTATTCTGGTCTTAGTGCACAGTAGAAAGTACCCCTGAGTTCTAGGACAGGGTAGGTGCTTTACCATTTAGAGCACCATCAAGGGCAGGGGGGGAGAGGCTATATGCCTGTTAGTCTTCAGGGCTCTTTGGGGCACGGTGGGGCAGAATGTGGTCCTGGGCTAACAGTGCTGTGTGAAGTTGAGAAGAAGCATTATTTGGGGGTTATAGTACACTGGATAAGGCTCTGGTATACAATGTCATGGTCATCCTTGGTATCCCACCCCCCGGCTGCAACCACTCTTCCATATACAATCGTATTCTCTAAGCAGCTAAAACCTTGAGTGACTTCATCACCAGGTTCTCGGGCCGGGGATTTTTCAGATTGCACGTTAACGTTGATTCTACGGTGTTTGTACTTTCTCCTCCCTCATTTCCTACCTCGTAGGAAACTCCTGCTCTGTATTCCTTTTGTCCTACAGTTCGTTCACTTTGTTCTCTGGACTGCCCTGACCCATCCCTCCCCATTTTTTTTAAAATTCAATGCTGATTTAGCTTGGTTCTCAGGTCCGCAGGCCCAGTGACATGGCTGTTTTGTCACGGCCTCCCCCACCCCCCACAGCTTAAAGTAGAGGGGCTTTTGGGATATTAATCAATGGGGATTTTGTCCTCTAGCTCCAGTGGGCTGTCCTCAGTCGGCTCCTCGATCTTTCCCAACTCCTGCAGCTGCTGCCGCCTCTGAACTTCGGCCTTCAGGTTCTCCAGATCCTTTTGGCTGAAAAAAAAAAAAAAAAACAGGGATCAATGCCGGATTTATGGCAACACTGTTAAAGTAGATGATCTGAACTTCTCAGAAAAGACAGATCTAATCTTAAGCCTCAACTCAAATGCTATTCTTTTCCTTGTCTACAGAGAAATTTGGGGTAACTTTTTACAATTTAGAGGAATAGTTTGGAAACACACACCAGCTGTTTCCAATAGTTAGACTAGAGTACCAGCACAACTAATGTCTGTGCGAGTTGTGAATTTTAACAAACATTATTTAGAGTTTTAGAGCTGCTTGGTGTATTTCTCACTTTCCAACATGGCCTCTGCGCTTCCATCCATGGTTAAAGTTGTCTATTATGTATTTGAAGATAAAAAAAACCTTCAAAGTTTTTAACTAACATCAAGGTGAAGTGGGTAAATCATCGATAAAGGCTGAACTTTTTTTCAAAGCTAGCTCATTAAATATAGAGAAGGTAGAAAGCCTTCTATATTCAATGACTTAATACAGTGCAGCTGCAGTAAATTCCTGCATTTGTGTATAATGTTAAATTGTTGTTAAATGGTCTGAAACAGTATTTAAATAGCTGTAAGTGTCCAGGGCTTCTGACTACCTGAGAGGTATGAAGATGATGCCGTTGATGATGTTGAGCTGTTCCAGGACACTCGCCATGCTGGGGGCAGTGAACTGGGAAAAAAAACATAAATTCAATTATAAAGATTTTAGCAAATGAAACAAACACACAAAAAAAAAAACAAAGCAGTCTGACTCAAAGCAATCACCTTGAGGGGCATGATGCTGGCGTTGGAGCCGTTCTTGTAGATCTCGTTCATGGTTCTTTGCAGAGCGACGGCCTGCTGGGTCAGATACTTCAGGTACTCTGAGCTCTCCTTGGTTTTCTCATGTGCCTCGCCCATCTGAGAGGAGAGAAATAAATACATTTTAGTTTAAAACATCATGTTTGTTAAAGTGAAGCGAAGTGTGACCTCGCAGCACCGTGAGGTCCGCCTACCTGGTTCTTGTAAATGGTGTAGCCCTCCTTCTCGTGCTGTAGTGCAGAGCGGAACTCCGCCTTGCTCTCGTAAACCCTCGCAACCAAATGATGGCTAAAACGGAAAGAAAAAAAAAAAAACATGTTAGAGAAATGACACTATAAGTCAGTATTCTAACGACTTATGACGGATTAATGTCTCCCCACCTGAGGGCCACTTTGAGGGACCGAGATCCGTGGTACTTTGTGTTGATGGTCAAGGCGTTCTCCAGGAATCTCAGAGACAAGTCATACTCCATCACTCCGTGCAGCACCAGTCCAATGTTACTCTGTGGAGGGAGAATCATGAACATTAAAGGTTCAGTAGGTAACATTTTTTTTAGTCATATTTGCTGAAACTGTCACTACGTTGCGACACTTGTACATCAAACAGGTCATTTAATAAATCATCCAGCTCCTCTGGCTCCACCTACTGTCTGTAATCAGATTTGAAAAAATCCACCGGTGAGATTTAACCAATCAGAGAGAGGGGGAGGAGTATCTCCCTGTCAGTCTCAGCCTCACCTACTTACTGTAGCTGTAAATTGAATCTGTGAGGAAAGTACCAGTATATCAACTTTTTAGACAATTTTGACTGAACTCACGTCGAGCAGTGCCATCTCTGGGTGGTCCTCTCCACAAACCAACAGCATGAGGTAACGGGCGCGATAAAGCAGCTTCAGGGCGGTGGACAGCTGGCCGTTGGCAAAGCAGTACAAAGCCAAGTGCATCTAAGAAGCGGACAGGAAATAAAAAACAAAGTTAAGACGGACAGTAAATTAATTTTTGCATGATCTTAAAAAAAAAAAAAAAAAAAAGACCTTGGGTGTGAAACTTACATATTCTTGAATAGTGTTGGGGTGCTCAATTCCCAGGACTCTCTCGCTCATTAGAACAGCCTTCTGCTGGTTACTCAGAGCCTGTGAGCAAAAGCACAAATGTTCTTTAGTGAAATCAACAAAACACGAGTTTAAAAGCTAAAGATGATGTGAGAATATATTACGCCGACCTCAGGGTGGTCTCCCATGATGTAATTCAGGCGTGCCAGCAGACGCAGGCAGGCGCAGATCTCTACGTGCATGGGTCCGTACACGTTGTTGAAGAGGTTGAGAGCCTCGTTGATCAGCTCGCAACCCTCCTTCAGAAAACCTGCAAGAGAAAAGGAAAGCGAGTGAGACAAGTTTGCTGTTGGTACAAACCAGACTCCATCTACTAGAATAAATATGCAAGTGCCCACCTTGTTGTACTTTGGCCTGTCCACTCTGGAAGAAGTGGAAGGCGTCAGAGGCCTTGGGGTTTACGTGTTTCACAACGGGGAAAATATTCAAGATGTCCTCCTCTGTGAAGGCAGGCTTGTGGCGGCTGTCGAAGTTGTACTCTTTTATCAGAATCTATAAAAAAAAAAAAAAAAAGGAAATGAAACATTACTATCACAATACCCATTTAGTAAAGTAGAGCTCAGGATACCAGTGTAGACTGAACATGTGTTACCTGGATGCCAGTTTTGATTGAAATTTCTCTGAGTAGAGTTGTTTTCTGGAGGCCATACTTCTCCACCACCTGGTCTACGCTTTCACTGAGCAGAGAAAACATTTCAAGACCATTATCATCAAAGAAATACACAAAACGGATGAGTAAAACACAGGGTCATTTGTTCCACATTAACAGATGGGATCCTCACCACTGCATGGTGAAGTGATAGTAGCTCTGAGCCTCAGAGGCGATGTTCTTCCACAACTCGCTGGGCGTCAGGCTGGCCCACGCCGTGTTGTCTCCGCCGCCGGGGACCCTGTTGCGACGTTTGCGGTTTTTCCGGCGTGACACCAGCTCGTCGGGAGGCAGGTGAGCGACGGCGTCGGGGAAGGAGCTCAGGAAACAGTTGAGGAAATGACTCACAGCAGCAGAGAGGGCAGAGAGCTCCACACCCTTCATGGCAAAGATGAAGAAAACACTAATTAAAATAAAAGCATCGCTGTGTTTTCAGGAAGCCAGATGATGTATAGTGAATGTTACACACCTGGAGGTATGTCTTGAAGATATGTTTTGCACATCTGGTGATCAACTCACTGATTCCTATTCTCTAAGATACGAGAGAGAGAAAGAAACATATTAGTATGACAAAAGACAAGAGTGTTAAGTGTGTGATTGTCACTTTTTGTGAATCACACTCACATAGAAGTGCTCCAGCTGAGCTTTAGCGGGAGTCTTGTCCACAAACTCCAGAACGGTTCCCAAATAGCGAATGTTGATGCCTCTCTGGTGCAAAGCCTCCGTCAGTGTGGCTCCGTCCATAGGCAGAGCGCTGTGGTCCAAACAGTCTTTAACCTGCACGTACAACACGCAACACAGTTTCAAACACAGACACATAATCTGAACGTATGACATGGACTCGTGGGAGTGTGTGCGTTACTGACCAGTGATGGGATCTGACAGGACACCAGGAAGGCTGCAGCGTCTTTAAGTAGCTGCTTCTGCTTCTGGACGTCATCTGCACTGTCTTCTGGGAAGCGTACTCCTGTGCATGCCACAAGACAAACACAAACACTTACTTCTGTGCTTACCATATATTCTTTTATGAGCATTCCCTTTTTCTTAACGGTGATCATTTTGAGCCCGACTTCAAACTTTTATAAAAAACTGTATCTAGCTGCTCTAAAAGGACTATTACTTTGTGAGGCTTACCTGGAGAGAAGATGTCGGGGTTGAAGCGAATGTCGAAAGATGTGTTGCTGATGGAGCCGACTGCCTTGCAAGCATTGAGGACGACTTCCCGGCTTTTGGGATCTGCGTGTGATCGAGATCACATACGAAGGAAAGAGGGGGAAAAAAGTTTGTAAAACGTGATGAGGACAGACTCATCATTTAGTCAGTATTTCAGACAAGTGATGGTTTGAACCATGTCAACGTTAAGCCAACATAATTCCAGAAGAAATCTTAATATTTATGAAGAACAGAGTATTTAACAGTGTTTTGTGTGGGTTATTCACACAATACACTTTATCATTGATCCAGTGAGTCAATCATTTCTTCTCACTATTTGTTAATCACCGTGTTAGTCCAGCACACACATGCTAAGCTTACTGTAGACATGATTTTGGATGAGCACCCACCACCACTTCAAAGCAGTTGACCACAAGCAGCTACAACACTACAACACAGCCAAGTCAGTGTGTTTGACAAGCAGATAACTGTCATTTACGATCAAATGAGCAGAAAACAAATCACTGAACATGATTGTTTTTTTGCATTCCAGCACACATTTTGATTAATGCACACTGATGCAACCGATTATTCTGTTTATGTCCCACAGAAGAGGCACCACAGGCTGCGACGGGGGGAGACGAGACGTCCACACTGAGGACGGAGCAGGGACAGCTAACCAGGTGGAGGGAAGCCAATATGGCCTTCTAGTCATACTACTCTAATGCTATGAGCACACACACGTAGGCACATGCTTTATCCAAAATTAGCTGCATAAAAACAGCTAATTTTTTTTTTTTTTTTTTTAAATCTACTTCTCTTTGACTAAACGCTACTTTTTTTTCTTCTGCAGTTATCCACCAGAGTAGCACTCCCTGTGTTGTCCCCACTTTGTTTTTCGGGAGTATTTTTGGACGTACCAATACCAGATCCGTCTTCAGCAACTAAGGTCTCCGCGAGCTCTTTGGCCTGAGCTAATCCTGGAATACTTTCTTCAAGCTCCTTACCCTCCAGTGGGTTCTTGCACTCTCCGTTCTGGGTGACTGCTGGGTCTAGAGGCCCATTTGTGGCGGGCTTTGACGAGTTATCCTCACTGTCAGTGGCTGCCTGTGAGGCAGCAGAGGTGCTGTTGTCTGTCTGGCTTGTGCTGTCTGTGGTGACCTCTGTTGCGTTAAGAGACTCTGACGTCGTGGTCTGTGTCTGGTTTGTGTCAGCGCTGTTGTCTGTGGATGCTTCTGAGGTGTCTGTGATGGCAGGTGTATCCGCCTTAGAGTCCTTGTTTGCTTTCTGTTGCATGAGCTGTAACGCTGCCATCTTCATGAAGAGAAGATATCTGAAGAGGGACAGAGGCGACAGGTAAATAGAAGAAACTCTCCACTCTTATGTGGTGATGAAAAGCAGCACAGATGTGTACCTGTGTTCAACGAAGGCCTCGGTGAGCTCTTGGCGGAGACAAGCCAGGCGATGGCGGTGCTGGCGGGGGAAGCCTTGGCGCTGACTCTCTGGAGGCAGCTCTTCTCCATCCACAGGCAGGAAATTGAGGTCAGGGGGGAAAGTACGCAGAAGGTCCAGAATATAGTGTCTGCCATCGTTTCCGATGATGCCCTTACACTCCACAGAGGAGCACAGCTCCACTTTGTCGTTCTTCTCGTTGAGGACATTGTGTTTCTGGACCTAAAATTTATATCCAGTATATTAAAATTAAATAGTTACAAACACAGAGGATCTGAATGCAAATCTATCAGCCTCAGACTTATCATAAAACTGCACTTTAAAGGATGTAAGTGTAGGAAATCCTATAGAAAACATCAATGTACCATGACTTGACAATTCTGTATATATGTATCATGAGTACAAAATGTAATTTAATAAATGTTAAATGATTGTATTAACAACAAGGCAATGTTTTTTGTGCTTGTCCTAAAATAAATTACACATTTACATTGAGAAACATGTCACTGAGTAAAAAAGAAGCTACAACAGACAACGTGACAATGACAGCGTGACAGTTAATGGACAATATGTTTTAGGATCAATATCTAGTTCTGGTCTTTTCTTGTGATATTTAACTGGCTGTTACTGACCTTAAGAGGCCTGCTGGTCTTTTCCAGCAGCTCCAAATATTTGCCGTGAGACACAACAGTTTTTCCAAAGTCGATGGAACCGTAGATGACGCTCTGCTCCTGTTCGCGCTCCAGGATACCTGGGATGATGGACTGGGCGGTGACTCGGTAGCCTCTGTAGTCCACAACTACTGTCCCGAGGGTGTAGAGACCCTCCACATCCACCGCCCCGTAAGCTCGTACTCCGTTCAAGTCATTGGTGGGAGCGGCGTGGGCAGCGGCGTCTCCACCCAGCTCACGATAGTGGTCCCGTACGTCAAAGCCGAGGCTGAAGAAGATGTTGTTCCAGATGAACATCTGCATGCGTGTTTCCTCGCCGGGGTTAATTGCCATTACGTTGCCATCAATTACTGCCATGGCGCCTCGAGTCGCAGCTGCTGCAAAATCACTGTGGACCTGCGAGAGGAAAAACAACAGGAATTTAGAAGAAGAGGGAGAAAAGCTACACATTGTGTGCAGAGTGAGTCAGCAATTCAGGTGATTCAGTTGCATCTGGTTTCCACTGCTGATATTGTGTAATGTAGCTGATAAGACAGCTACATTAAGAGTGTAGCTCTGTTCCTTAATGTAGCTGATAAGATAGCTTCATTAAGGTATCTGTGTGGTTAGCCAAGTTAAACTTAAGACTTAACACCACATAACATGAATTTCAAAGATATCAATGATAGATATAAATGAAAAACAGTAGGAGTGTTTTTTTTAAACATGCAAAACCTGTAGAAACTGTGTGTAAAGTGAGATGGATTCACACAATAAGGCACAAGGAATTAATGGCTCAACAGTACCTTGAAAATAGCTCGCTCCCTCAGCAGCCGCTCAGGCAGGTTCTTCCGGGGAAGCTCCCTGGTGGTCTGCAGCTCCTCGTTCCAGTCTCTGGTCTGGAGACACAACAGCAAATAACAGTTTCTTAACAACCGAGACGAACATGATTTTATTTATCCGTCTGTTAAGCTGCTGCGATCAGCTGGGCCCACCTGTCCAGGTATGTGCTCCTCATAACCCAGACGGGAGGTGTAGGCGTCCTCAGCTCGGACGCAGTCCATAGCGTGGTCTACTTGCGGAGCTGTCCAGCTGTACACCTGGAATGGTGTGGCTATCCTCTCAAAGGGGTGCCTCTGGACCCTGTGGCAAAAATAAGACATCATAAGACATCAGCATTTCGTTATTGTCATAACATCAGGAAGTTTCGCTGAAATTGTATCTTTTTATGAGCAGTTCCTTGTGAGATTCACACCCAGGCGATAGTTTCTTTTCCTATTGTGTTTTGAGGCGTTGACTATCTGCCTCCTGGCCATATCTTGAGAATAAAAGACTGTGGACTCTCTTTTCTTATTGCTCTCAAGTGCTCAAACAAAATTAAGTCATTCAGCATAAGTGGAAGTTTGCCACTGGCACGAGAACAAAGATGTTGTCACCTTTTCTTTTGCAGGGCAGTGAAGTTTTTCTTGAAGGCGGGGCTGATCTGGCTCAGCAGCTCCACCAGAGAATGGCTCAGAAAGCTGGGATTGGCTGGTTTGGGGTTGAAAGTGTAGGTAGTAGACCTAGAAAAAAAAAAACCCCAACATGGATATGATCTTAAATCTATTTACTGGAGAGAAAAGATCAAGAACAAAACAAGCTTTATATGGGGATTAGTTTTTCCTATAAGGAGGTAATAGTGTTAACAATATTTTCTCACAGATATTCATCTGGAAAATGCAGAAGATTTTAACATGAGAGGATTTTACACTTGTAGTGCAAAGTTGATGGACTAAAACTGACTACAGCAATTATTTTGCAAGTTGTCGCTTGTGAAGGACGTTTTTTCTAGTTTTTAAGATCAGGACATAAAAAAGTGACGTTTCTGTTAAATGTGCAGGAGCTGTGCTAATGTCTTTACACACAAAATACATACACCATATAATGACTATGATCAAGCCATTAGAAACACAGAGACAATTATCTTTCACAATTCCACTTTACAGTGTAATCCACTTGCATCTCATTAATTTGACTGCTAAGCTTTTGCTGGCATTCAGCTGGGATCCTGCTAATAGAGCACTGTGATTGTATTTCTATCAGCAATTAACACACTGTACATCATTTGGAGAAAGACTATATATAGTGTGTATTAGTTCCATTTAAATGGAAAGAACTACCACAGAGACCGTGAAATGTGTTTGACCGGCATGACTTGACTAAACGCAGCACCTCCTGCATGAGCTGATCAGCTTTAAAGTGACAGAAACTTGGAGTATAACCAGTTACTGAAGGTAAAGTGAAACCGTGGGGTGGTAAGGAGAGATGACGTAATGTTGAAATGTTGACTGACTGGTTGAGGTAGAAGCCGCGTGTAGAGGCAGTGACGCTAACATGTCGTTCCTCCACAGTCACGATGTACAGGTACATGAGGTCACCGTGCATCTTCCTGTTGCCGGGTGGAGGGTTCCAGCCGCTCATGGTCAGGACCTTTAGGCACTGCATAGGCTGTTGAGGAATGTTAAAACCATCAGACAAACAATAAAAACAAAACATTTTCAATTAGTATTTTTATGCCGTGTGTGTAGAACCAAACCCAGGCAGCTCCTCACCTTCCAGTCCTTGTTCTGTGGCTGGAGGGGCACCAGGGGGCGCTCCTTGCTGCCAGGCAGGATGTGCTCCGGGGGCGTGCAGTCAATCTGCTCCAACTCGTTGCCCTTTTTCTTTCGCTTGCCACTGTCTGAAACCACAGTTAGATAATGTCTGACTCAAACTGTAAGGATCATTAATGTTAAGGGACACTTGACGCCATGTCGACGCCAAAAAGTACTGAGTCTGGAACGGGCTAGCGTGTCGTACCTCCAAGGTCTCCGTCGGTGAAGATGCTGAGGAAGGACAGAGAGTTGCAGTCCACACCATTGTAGGCGTCTGAGGGGTCCAGACTTTTCAACAGGTCTCTGATGTGACGCACGTGTATACGAGCTTCACGCACAGTGTAGGGCTCTGTAGCAAAGATGTATGCCAACCCAAGGTTACAAATAGTAGACATTGAGTGATTAGATAAACAAATCAAGCTAATGAGCCATCAACTTTAAGCCCAAGATCCATGATATTTTGTTAAATGATTATATCTTTGATGCCGCCATGTGTTTGATGGAGGGAAAAAAAGCACTCACATAACTTAAAATGTGATAGTGTTAAATGTGAGTAGTGTTAATCCGGTTTGTCGTATGAATGTTTAACCTCCCAACAATGTCTGACTTGATTATGCAAATTAATGGTACATTTGTTATTATACTACCTGGTTAGTCAAAGGCATTTTCATTGCAAATCAAGTGAAAAAGATGACTGCAGCTTCAAATCACAGATGGTTATTCTCTGCAGCTTCATGTACATCCTTAACAGTCAGCTTTCTGACATTTTATAAACATTTAACAGCCTGAGTTTTCTGAGCTGAACGATCTCTCAATCTGACCTTCCACCACTTTGAGCAGCGAGCCCTCCTGCAGGCCCTCGATGGATTTCAGCTCCGCAAAGTTGTCCAGCACGTTTCCGTCCAGCTGCAGAGAGAAGCAGGTGCGGTGGCAGGTGTCCTCGCGGTCCATCAACACCTGATGGATTTCCTGTACCATTTCCTGGGGTGAAACCTGGAAGACGAAAAGGGAAATATGAGAAATGAGATGATAATATTTCTGTTCCTCAAACAGCAAAGTAGTTCTGCCTCTTGAATTTTACATCATCCAGTTAGAAGCTTAACTGACAACAAAATACTGCACATTATTGTGGAATATTGAGGAACTCTAGAAAGTTGTCACACCGGTAATTATTCCAAGAACGTGCACACATTTTATTTGCCTACAGTCTCATTAAACAGCTGTGTCTTACCTGCAGATCAAATGGCTCTGTTCCAGGTGCCTGGATCTTAACAGTGAAGCCCGTGTCCTGGATCACTATCACTTCCTGTTCGTTGGACTCTTCCCCGTCCGCCTCGGCGGCCCCATCCTGCTTCAATTTCGCCTCCTCTGTGTGGTCATGAGCCCCGTCCCCATTCACCATGGCTGTATCTGCACTGTGCCCTGCCGCAGGAAGAAAAACACAAGTGGTCGGTGAACTGTTGGTCATTTGATTCTTGAGATGAAGTCACTACGGCCGCAAATATTGAGAGAATTTAAAGGCTTTTAAAACGTGATAGAAAAGCAGAGCATTCACACCTCAGGTATGCAAATAAATACCGCCGTTCACAAATCAGCACCTCATCTCCTTAACTGTCACCTGGTCAGCTGCTGAGTCAGTATAGACCAGCAGCCATGTAGAGCAACAACAGAAAGACTTTCCTACTACATGACTACACAGACACTGCCAGGCGGCCACATCATAAACAAGGCAGACAGACCCAGAGGCTGAATGACCTCTGATAACCTTATGAAATATTCATGAATGGGTTAACATAGCCGACACAGCTAAGCTACACACAAGCTAATGCTGCAGTGTTGCCGCATTTAACTCAAATATCTGACATAGTTGAATCTAAGATGACCGGACGAGGATGACTCAAATGCAAATGGGTTTGACGCAAATTGCTGAATGTCAAGTAAAATTGTGATAGAAGCAATCAATCATCAACAGCACAAACAGCCTAACACATCCTAAGAAATAAATGATTGTATCAGAAAATGACAGTAAATAACCAGCTGATCTAGAAAGAAGAAAGCAACTAATTTCCAACACTAACCTGTTGAAACTAACACTGTTGCAACACTGTTGGAGGGAGTTTCACGTGGGAGCCTTAAGGGACTGAATACAAAAGGTTTCAGAATTCACAAGAGTATTAATGGTCCCTTGCATGGCTGATTATGAATGTGTGTATATATATACACACACATATATATATACACACATACATTGATGCTAATGAATGGAGGGTGTGTGTTAATATGAGAAAGAAATAATGTGAATAAAACTGAAACTTGAGTACATTCATTCAGAAGAGCAAGGCCAAGTATGTGGATGTCAGACAACTGTTTTCTCTCGCTGGGACACAACTGTTGCCAAGCTGTTAGTGTCCTTGCTCACTGGTCAAGGGTAACACAGCGACGGGGTTACTGAAGAGAAGAGAAGGGCCCAGAGGTAGGGGTGGGGCTTCATAGCTGGACTACGACCCAGGGTGATAATGAACACACTAAAATGGTGGAAGAGTGAGGAGGGGGGGGGCAGTGACAGGCCATGCTCTGAATAACAAACACAACAGCTTCAGAGAGGACACACAAGTTAATGTTACAAACCAGAGGAGAATGAGGACTCGGTGTCAAGTGTTGCAGTGTAACAGCCTGCGTGTTCATCGTTAGAGACAGAAATTCAATCACATGGTTGCTTCAGTTAGAGTAGATCAGTACCCACCCACCGTCTTGTAAACTAATTAAATGTTCATCAAGACTTAGTGGAGCGACAACACAACAATTCATTCTTGAGGGGAAAAAAAAATGCAAAAAACTGTATAGTTCAATGATCTCAAGTGTGAGAATTTGTGGTGTTTCTATAACAAATCAAACTTTTTTTAAAACCTGTTTGCTCATATTTTATTGCCTACAGATGAATCAATTAAGAAAATAATGTCCTAATCAATAATGAAATTAACTTACATTAGCATCCTTAATCTTTACTGGATTGGATAAACTACTGGTAAAACAGGTTGATTCTGTTTTTAGGGTTTCAGTTGATGAGACAGGTTTAGAGTACTCACATTTGTTTGTTGTCACAACAGTAAACTACTTTCATTCAGATTTTATTTTACACTTGTTTATAATAGTATTGATGTCCTCAGCATATGACAGTTGAAAACAATTATCCAATTCATCACAAGATATTTATATAACCTCACCTGAAACAAAGACTTCGTTTTAAGTTCTGACCTCAAGTATTATCCATTCACCAGCGGTGCCTGGAGAGCCAAATGGTTATGGTGCTGGTTATGGTATTGGTTCGCTGGTTCATACCTGATCTAGTCAAGCTTTCCTACGCATCGTCCCCTCACTCTTCTCTCCATTTCTACTGTCTCTGTCATTAAAGGCAAAAACGGCCCCCAAAAAAGTATCGCCCATTTCACTTTAAATCCTTAAAAGATGCTATAATATGTTTGAGTTTTATCTGCCGCAGAGCTTTGAGTTTCGTTTTGAGACGAGGTGGGATGGTCACTTGCCAAGAGCTTCTCTTATTGTTGCTTTTACAAGGCAAGACGTTATAATATGACCTTTTTAGAGTGGTGCTTTCTGCTTCATGGCAGACTGGATGCTACGGCGGTTTGCTATTCACATTGCTTTCCACTACTAGAAAAATCACTTTCTGAGTAAAGAAATAAAGTCTGATTCTGACTTAATGTTGACTGCAAATACTAAAACTTTCCTATCTCCCTTTATCTCAGTAATCAGACCAGAACTAGACCAGGTCTCTATAACTCAGTAATAATGATTAAAATGACACAGAAACGACACATCTAAGAAACTCTTTCAACGAAAACAATTAATCAATGAGATAAACACTGACCTGAAACAACATAATCAACACAAATGTGGATGGACAAAGGCCAAAAGTTCACCATCAGGTCAAGGTCAAAAATCTATGTGAAATTCAAGGACGCGAACCAAATGAAGACAGAACTGAAGCAAAAACAAGACGCACTGAAACTCTACATCATGCAAGTTTACACTGTAACTGACCCACTTTCCCTCTGACTAAACATTTCTGTGAATCACACCATCAGAGTGATGATTCACAGGATCGTCTTTCAGATAAAGTGATACTTAGAAATTAGCTTTTATTGAGTTTGTTACTCAAGCCCACTTCTCCTGCTGACAGCAGAATAATGAACCCAGCTATGTCTTCAGCTACGCTGGGCAGAATTTGCATGGCGACATGGCGACCCTGGCCGCTGCCATGGCAACGTTAAGCAGCCAGTCAGACAACCCTGAAAAACAACAACAGCAACAACACAAGGTCTCTGTAATCATGTTTGCTGCACCACAAGGTGGCAACCTCTTGGTGGACAGAAAGATCCTGAGTCATGCATCTGCAACCAGATTATACAGCCACAAAGACTGAAAATACAGACTCTTTCACTGCATAAATCATCATTAATATGTAATGAAATCATTCAGGTCCATCTGAGGAGTTTCTCATGATCATGTGGCAAAAAGATATTCTCTGGTATCAGGTCCTTTGGATTTCCTGTCTTTGTTTTATATTATTGTCAAATATATTTGAGTTTCATGCTGTTTATCAAACTAAATATGCACATCCTCTGTTCTGGGAAGTAAATATTTTGACATTCTTAATATCAAAAGCTACAGAAGAAAACATGCTGTGGATGGATTGATAATAAAAACTAATCATTAGTTGCAGATTTCTACTGTAAAAATGAACAAGGAAACTAAAATTCCAGATGTTTAACATGATAAGGTGTCAGGACCAGAGGTCAGAGAGGGTTGCGACACAGTTACGCTGTGTAAACGTTGTGTGTCTCCAGTGATAAACCAGGTGATTCTTCATCCCACACAAGCATTAAGCCCCATAAAAAAACTGAAGTGACCCACACCTGGATCTGTCTGCTCTGCATGCATCCACATGAATGAGCCAATGAATCCAAAAGTTTCATGATCATTAAAGACCTTTTTTTGATGCCAGACTTGTTGTTACTCTCAAATGTGAAGATTTGAAAAAGCTGTTAAAGTGATTTTTTCAATATTTCCTTGCATTTTATGAACCAAGACTATAAACAGACATTGGGTATCTATTATTTTCATCACATTTTTTTGATTTTCAACTCATCTCCTGCGGAAAATCTCAGGGCACAGGGTGACTCATGCATGTAGCTTACAAATCTGTCATATTTTGTCAATTAACTAATCAGCTGGATGGTGAATCATTGTAGCTCTGACTGCAGCAAAGTCACGATTCATCCATAAAAGATCCCTCTGATGCAGATACACTTCTTTAGGTGACATCAGGTTGATCATTTAGTCTCTCCAAGACATTAACATATTACATTTATTACCATATAAGATGTGGCAACTGAAAAGTTTCAAATATGACCAGAAGCAATTAATCTATTAATGAACTTCTTATGCGTTTCAGCTCTATGATGCAATAAGATTGTGGAGAGAGTCAGAACAAAGAGATTTCATATAATTCAGGAATAATCCAGCCTTAGAAACACACGAATTAATATGCGTCGTGTTTTCTTTTAGAATGAGGCAGACGGAGACGATTCAAGGTCCCACATGTGACAGTGGCAGAAAGCTGCAGGGACTTTTAACACTCTACAAGTGTGTAACGTCGACTCCACCGCCTGACACCCCTCGTCTTAATTCATTATGCACCTACAGACACAGCTCTGCAGTTTCACGACAACTTTCATAAGGAAGGATACTCACCGGCTCACACGACTGTTAATGTATCATGAGCGTAACCTTCCCTCTCACTGTGCATGCACCATCATGACTTTTTTTTCCTGTGACAACCAGCTTCCGCTTCCCGGTCGAGGTGGAACGCTCTATTTGATCTTCCCCGGCGGGGGGGAGGAGTGTAGAGAGGTTAGACGGTCCTGACGGATAACAGTGCGCTTCATCCGCCTGACATCTCTCAAAGTGGGATTTTAAATCACATTAAAACGACAAAATATCATTCGCTCATCCTGGCTGCTTTATATCTTGTAAATAAAAAGGCAAATTGTGTCTGACCCCCCTGTGTCGGTGCAGGCAAGTGAGCAGCTCCACTGAAGGTGACCTTCAGTTCCTGGCTCACACATGTTGTTACCGAACATGTGCGTCTGTGCGAGATTGTACGACAGAAACTGTCACATTGCATGAACTAAGCAGGACATGAGTCACACAGTCAGCTAGTTATTTACCTTAAAAAGCCCCAGTCTTAACTGTCCGTGCTCGTGTTGGTAGCGAGAAGCGACACGTCGACACTTAAACCTTGCTAGTTAGCCGGCTAGCCAGCGAGCTAACTAGCCGCATAACTGAATGAAGATGCTAATGTTAGCATGCCGGCTCACTTGTTTGGGTTAGCCTCATATGCTCGTGTCGTCAGTGTCAGATTTACCTTAGATGCTAACAGCTATGACCCGTTGACGTATGCATGAAACTGATCTTGCGGACTGTGCTCGCTTGCTAATAACCACGCACGAGTAAACACATACATACATATATACATACATACAACATAAACTTATTATAATAATGAACAGATGGTGCAAAAAGTGCAAGGTGGAAGTTGGAGAAGCTACCTAGAAGGTGGTTCAAAGGAGGAGGGTGTCAGACACATACCATCACCTTGAGGACTTATTAGTCGCATGGGAAAGCAAGGTGAATGTCAGTAGTTATATATATTTAAATATCCAATATTAATATAAACCACATTTACAACAGAGGGTTGATGGCTACATGAAGATGCGCTACTTCAGTATGTAGTTATGACAGATCAGTGAGTGTTAAGTGCTATAACAGCAGGTGTGGTGCAGGTAGCTGCAGTCTCACCACAGCCGCAGGAATCCTTCAGATGTGTCTTGCTAGTGTCCTGGGCTCCATCCCTGGGTTCATCCGCAAGATCAACCGGATTACAGTTAGGCACTGACGCCGGGATGTCATCTGTCTTGCTCACCATGGTCGGCAGTCAGTGTGGCGACAGCAGAAATCCCCCAGCAGCTTTGCTTGAATATGTGACTCTGTGAAGGTAACACAAAACAAAAACCCCGAAATCTGCTTCTCCGGCTAACGCGGGCTAGCTGGCTACATGCGAAGGGTACAAGCTTATAAAAACAAGTCTACGGAGGAAGGACAGAGCTGTACATTGTGGTGATCACACGTGGTTTTCTCCTCCCCTCCCCTTGACCTCTTTGCCTTTGCGTTGCATTTCCCCACCCACCGAGCGTGGCGCTACGGAGAGCCACATGTGACAAATGGTTTTGATTTTGTTTTTGTTGCAAATTCCTTTGTAGTTTTTTTGTTTATTTAACAAATGACACAGAGAATCTCTCCAGTTTCTTTCAAGAGTGGAAAACTAAACTAAACAATTAAACACAACAAATAATATTTTCATAGACTGGACTGACCTTTGACAGACTGACCCAGATGTCATCAGCTCATGTAGGTCACATTGGCCTTAGTGTTCATAGTCACACTGGTACATATGACTATAATATTATAATACCCATAATGATAAGTTCAATATGTGTATTTGTTTCACTATAACTATGAAATATAAAAAACTCTAGTGTCAAAAAATGTGTTCGTCTTCTAATAAAGTAACAAAAAACAAATTATTTTAGTACCAAGTCTCATTATTTTTGTTCTATTATAATAAGTGACATTATTTGACCCTGAAGAAAAAGTTTTAAGAGTATTAAAATGCAATGAGAGTGATGCTTATATTATATTATATTATATTATATTATATTATATTATATTATATTATATTATATTATATTATATTATATTATATTATATTATATTATATTATATTATATTATATTATATTATATTATATTATATTATATTATATTATATTATATTATATTGAAGACAATAAGGTCATATGCTATTTAATGTTTTCTGTCGTCAACTTTCATGTGTAAATATGCATCCGTTCCTGAAAGAAAAACCTGAGCCATCTACATTTCATTACATAATTAATAGATAATACATAACTAGAATTACTGCCTTGTGGTTGCATGCATCTGCTGCACCATCCATTTTCAGGTATAGTGTAGGTAATAGTGCTGAAATTCACAAGTTATGGCCAAAAACAGACGCCACATCTAGCCAACAACATCTAACCAATTCGGTTTGAGTCTAAGTGAAACTGTGCCACATTTCTGGTGATTCCCTCAAGACAGTCTTGATACCTCGACCTTTGACCTTTAGCCACCAAATTGGCATCAGTTAATGCTTGAGTCCAAGTGAAGATTTGAGTCACTTTTTAAAGAATTTCCCTCAACCTGAAAAACATGTTTTTAATATCTAAAACTGCATCAAGAATTATCATTCATCTGTAGTTGATATGTTCACATGGACTCAGAACTACTCTGGAAAGCTTCGCTCAAAGTTACATACATCCACAAATGCTAGTTTAAAACGTAAAGTTTGGGTGGAAATCGCATGTGCTCCACAACCAAAGATGAAAAGGTCTAGACTGAAACCAGCAACAAGTCCAAGATCCAGAGTGTGTGTAGGTTTCTGATGGCTCCATCAATGTTAACAAGTATATGAATATTTTAAAGCAATGTATGTTCAAAACAGCATCTCTATAGGGGCAGCCCATGCATATTTCAATAAGATAATGTAAAACCATGAACTGCACACATTATAAAGTCATGGCTACAGTGAATGTGTTAGACTGATCTGCATTCAATAGAGAATGTGCTGGATATCGGGACACAAAGTGATTTAACAAAGACTGTTCGACACCTTGAGGACTGAAAAATATAATAATAAACTCAAACCACTTAAATCTTGGTTAAACAAGTGAATGGCAACATCACAGTTTTTTAAAAATATTTTCCAAGAAACAAGGTTTCAAATGTTTTTATTTTGAAAGAGCAATAAAATTCACGAGTAATAACATCAAATCATTTGCTCCTGGATTGTTTTGGGTCTACTACAGGTCAAAAAATTAAAGCAATAGATTCAATTCAATCCATTTACTTTCTATTCTGTCTCACATTCACAACACAGGATAATTGTGTTGTGAATCAAATTCACGATCCAATTCGATATTTTCTGTGAAAACGGAAATCATTGAACCACCTGCAAACGTGTTCACTTTTTTAATAACAAGCAGGCAGCAGACTAGACAATCCTTCATTTTATTCCACTTATAATGTATAGTAGATCACTATAGGAAGCTAACACAGTATATGCGGTAATCAGTCAATAGCTTATGCTCACCCAAATGACCAAAATCATACAAAGATCCAGAGCGACACCTCTCCACTTTTTTCAGATTGGGTACCACACAGCGTTATTGCTAGAGCCCACATCACATATGAAACAAGATGCTTTATGATGCCACATACAGTCAAACGGAAATGTTTCTGTAAGATACAAAAAAAAAAACAATCGTAGTTACTTTGACATGGTTGATGAAAAAATGACAGATGATGCTGCTGCTGCTGCTGCTAACATTAGTTATGAGGATCTGGGTAATTATTTTAAAAGATGGAAGACATTCTCTTTTCTCTCTTTTTTGCGTTGAGTGTTGTTTAAGTGATGTTAGACATGCTCTCAAAGTAGGAAAAAAAAAAAAGAAGCAAATCAGGCGATGATTTACTCCCCTTTAGCTGAAACATATTCATGAGGAGATATATTCATTAAGACATCACACTGTTCGTTTTCATGTTAATTAGCGGCGCGCCTCTTTGGCTCATTAGCGCTTTGCCTCGAAGCTGACAAACAAGTCATCAGTTTCTGAGTTTTATCAACTGTAGCAAAAGTGCACACAGCAGCTAGAAGTCTTTGATTCTTTATGCTACTTAATACCAAACGACAGATGATCTTAAAAAAATGCGAAATGATGTGGTATGCAGGATGTTTAAATTGATTATTGATTACTGAACAACGAATGGGGACAATTTAATCTACCTGCCGTTTCATTTGGATGACAAGTGAAGTGGAGTAATGAAGTCTAACAGTCTAAGCTCAAGATTCCTGTCAGGGGAAACAAAACAAAACAAAACAAAACAAAACAAGACAGACTTTATACTTTTATCCCCTTCAATCTCATAAAACTTGAGGAAGAATAGTGCACACAATTATGCTAATGGCTTACTAGCTGAGAGGTGAACGAAAACCCTCATCAATTTTGCATTTTTGCTAAAAAAGACAAATTAATAAAAACAACAAAATTAAAGAAAATAAAATAAAATAAAAAGGAGACGAGGTTGTCCTTCATCCAGACCAGACAGTCTTATGTGTCATAATAATAATAATAATAATATTCCCATTCGCTTGATGCTGCCACACAAAACAGCAAATCCTTGATTCCTCTTCTTGGATATGCATCCTATAAACTGTAACACAACAATTAATAATGTAAAGGTTCAGTGACAATCAACAGAAGTTTTCTTTTTTTTTCCTTTTTTCTTTTTTTGAAATCCAACAACCTGTTAAAGACGATTCAGAAAAATATTAAGCAAACGTACTGAGCTCGACTATTACAAAATACAAAGTTAAACAATCGTAAAATCTATTTTAACACCTCGAGTGTACTTAAACCAGTTGACGTGACCTACTGATAATATAGAAATATATTGATATATTGCTTTATTGAACATTTACTACTCAAACGTCATCCTAAACCTCGAACCAAAGTGGCCGACGAAGGCGAGAAATAGCCTCACGGCGACTAATCACAATTAAATTCAGGAAGGCTCATGTCAAAGATACTGACTGTAGTTACTGATGTTCAGTGAAGTCGTACAGCAAATGTATCAGTGTTTCATATGCATCTTATAAACATGTCGTTAAAACGACAGGACACAACACTTGAGTAAAGAAATGTCTGAAGTTTCCAAACTTTGTTCGGAAACTTGCATTTCTTACATCAATTTCTCCTCTCATAAGGCAGTCATACAGTGGGGGGACCGAACGGACAACAGGGGATTCATATTCAGCATTGATAACTAAATTAAGCTAAAATCTAGCCGTTAAAAGTATTTTTCACAAGACACTGTTTTATCATTGTTACACTGGAAGGGAGGGGAGCACGTGCAACACAGTCACTGTCTTGTTGTGTATGTTTACACAGCTACTTTGGGAATTTGTGTAAAACTCATAAAAATAAAGGAAAAATACAGGTTGCAGGTAGATCAACCGGACCACGCTGCAGCTGAGAACACATCAGAGAAGTAGATCAGATCTAGTTCAGATCAGTCAAGTTCCCGTTTGTCCATTTTTTTTTTTTTTTTTTACCTGAGGCGAAACAAAACCAAGACAGATTAACCTCAAAACAAAAGAATAGAAGTAGGAGTCGTCTGTTTGTTTGAGTGTGTGTGTGTGTGTGTGTGTGTGTTAGTACACAAACCATGCCTGAGTGAAGCACATGATCCAGTGAGTCAGAACTGATTATCACCTGAACGTGGCCTGTTTCACTGCAGAGGAATAGCTGCACATTTAAGCCTCTAAACGTATCTTTTAACAAGATGAATAATGTCTTATTTATTTAATCTCACGAGGTAAAGTTTGCACACGGCCACCACAACTGACTCACCGACTCACCGACTGACCTTTTGTGTACCTAAAACAGGCACTGATGAAAAACGAAGCAATTTTAGTTTCCATCTTTAAAGAAATAGTTAACAGTTCCACAAAAAATGTGTTAGTTAAAACACCTAAAAGGGATGAAAGCATCTTACTGAAACCATAATATCTGCTGTGTGAAAGGTCTATGCTGCCACAGATATCTGCAGTTAATACCTGACATGGTGTTTCAGCTGTTGAGCAGCTTGTTTTCCCTCTTGAATACAGTTTCCTACAGGGTTTGTCTTCTGTCGTTAGGGCTTAGGACTGATTGGAAAGTTATATTCTGTAGATAAAAGTATAAAATATAATACCATCACAGTGGATTTATAAGTTGACAGAGTGGCAATTAGCGGTCACGGAACAAAACAAACAAAAAAATTAAAATAATAATCATAAGATACTGGTTCTAATTGACTGCCTGTTCAAAATAAAAGAAACACACTTCCTTCTCATCTATATTTTTTTTTTTTACTTGGAGGACGAGGACTCACACAGGATATTTTCAGCAAATATTTGGCCACATGGAGTGATTTACGGTTGGCCTTCAAAGGTCACAGTTGACTGGGCCACACAGCTGGGCTCACAGACCATCTAAAATGGCCGCTACCATTGTCGAACACCCTCGTTGAAGTCTGGGAGGGGCTGCTTTGAACTAAGGCCCAACATTATATAGAGCATGTGACACCAGTGTAAACAGATCATTCTAATGCAATCGACTGACTTAAAGTGACACTTACTGAGTTTTGCTTTGCAAGCCGTTTAAGATTATATCAAAGTCTATCATTAAAAAATGTTTCTACGATAAGTGTCATATAATTCAATAGCTAAAACCAGTCTCAGTATCAATTCAGTCAAGGTGCAGAACAACATTTAACGGCATCGACAGTCCGACAGAAGATAATGGTACAGTGTTCACTCTGTGGTTAAAAGCGCAGGTCACAGTAGTTGTTAATCTGCCTTCGTCTCAGCAGCAGGGGGCACTGCAGCTGAGGACACCAGTCTGGCAGCCTCATCATGGGGCTCCACCGGCCCCTCCCCTCCTCCTTCCTCCTCGTCCGCCCTCTCCAGGCCCAGGGGAGGCTGTCTTTGTGCCGCAGAGTGCCTGGAGCGAGCTCTGTGCCTCCGAGGGTGGAGGAAGAGAGCAGGGTCTGGCATGGCTGTGGGCTCCGCAGGGCCCGTCACTCTCTCTATGGGCACACACTCCCGGGCACGCTCCACTATCGAAGAAGCCCGAGCACTCTTACGTTTGGGTTTAACCACGGGAGAGGAAGGGGAGGCTCCTGATGGCATCTGAGGAGAAACCAAGTTCTGCTTGGCACCGTACTGGGCCCCCTGACTGTTGTTGGCTCTGGTGAGGAGTCCCTGCCTCTGCTGCATCCGCTGGTGGTGCAGTTTCTGCCTCGCAGCGTGAAGCTGGAAGGAGAGGTACGCCGCCGCCTCTGTTTGTTTCTGCAGCTCTGTGTTGAGGATGGTCGAACAGTGGCTGCGGCGTTTCAGCTCCTCCAGGAAATGACGTTCTTTCTCTTTGAGGTTGGCTCTGAGGGCTCCCACCAGAGCCCCTTTGTGGGTCAGCTCCTTACGAAGCTCTCCTAAGGTGCACTCTTTGTCCGCCAGGCGGTCCTCCATGTCCTGACAGTGGGCCTCCAGGACTTCCTCTTCCTCCTGCAACTCTGACACATGAAGAAATAGAAAATGTTGAACACAAACAAGTACATAGTAAGTTCATTTGGATGCTCTTTCCACAGTTCAGACAAAATGGAAATCAGGACAAATATAGATAAACCATGCTCCACATGTACACAGAGTTTAATTGGTGGTAACTGTGGTCATTACAATAGGCACAGTTCTAATAAGGTGGTGCATATGAACCAAGAATGTATAGATAATCAGTTAATTAAAACAGAGATAGAACGGAGAGAAATGAACACGACTTAATCTCGATTACTTTGAAATTCACTAGTTTCCTCACAAGGCATCATCGCCAAGACAGCCACAGAGACAGACTGTTATTTCTGGTCTTCTCTCCACGTGAACCTCAACCTCTTTGCCAAAGTCAGGTTTAAAGCAGGATGCTGTTTTTTTCTGCTTCTGTAAACAACCTCTGTGCTTTTATTCCAGGACAAATCCCCAGAGCAGAGGGAGGTATGGATAAAAAAGCCCTGAGTCAGTGCAGCAGCCTCGGGGCCGACTGACACCGATGCCTTTGCTTGTAGAAACAGGCGAGGTAGGAGAATAACAGAGGTTTGGTTTGACCTGGGGTTGAAACTTTAGGGCTTGGAACCCATGAGGGTAAATGTAAGAGCTTTATACATTGTTTTTTTTCCTTTCAATCCTTTTCTACTATCATTATCTTTACATATTTCACCCCAGTCCTCTTTATTTCTCTGTCATCCACAATGGGTCCTCCGAGGTTTGATCAATCTCATATTTTCTGTCGCCCATCACCACACCCAGGTTGAGCTCATGCACTAACTATAGACAACCTAATGTGATCTTCATTTCGCTCCCCTCCTCTATGTCTGCAGCCAACCGCATCCTGCCGCCTTGTGTTTTCCCTTAATCGTTCTCCTCTCTACCTCTCATTACCTCTCTCTCCTTCCACCTCTTCCTCTCTCTTTTCCTGACTCTACGTCTCTCCCTTCTCAGCAAAGTCTGTAAGCAGACACCCCCATTGGGACCACAAGGAAAAAGGAGAGCACGAGAAGAAAAAGAGGATGGATCAATTTGTAAGGCTGGAGGGGTGGAGGGGGAAGAAGAAGAGAGGACCGTGCTGTATTGATGGATCGGGGGATAACCTGTCCTGAAAAAGGAGAATGGGTCTAATGGCTGGATAGTGCAGCCAAACATGACCCCCCACCCCCACCCCTGCTTTCTACAAGCACACACATAATTCCTACAGTCTTTCTTTTTGATCCGTCTCTAAACTGCTATGACAAAATGGTGCCTTTGTCTTCATCCCCGCGTCCAGACGCCACCAACGGTCCTGAAAACGTCAGCTAAGAGTCAGATGTGATGAGGCAAGCTGTGTTTTTGCGGTCGCGCTTGCCCTCACACAGCCACGACCGATTCTTTTCATAAGAGAAAATCTGCATGTGTGCGAAACGTAGATGCATGTTGCAGTCGTGATTTTTGGCTGCAGACGGTTTGTCAGAGATGTGGAGAAAGAGATATGGAGGCAGAGGTGATATGAGGGAGGAGGGTGGCTGACAAGGGATCTGTCCCCTGGGGGATGGGATGGTGGGAAGGACAGGAGGGAGGCAGAGATGGATGCAAGTGTTAGCGAGACGGTCGATTGGGGGGTTGAGGTTGAGTGCGGCGAAGGCAAAACTAACCCAGAGAGATGTAAACATATGTCTATCTTTGGGGTTTCCAAATCAGAGGAAAGCAATAAAAATATCACAAATATAAAACCAGAGACATTGATTCTTCTAAACGTACCTATTTGGCTTCTTCCTGGAGGTGTCACCTTCAGCTCACTTGTCAATTCTGCAAAACAGAAGAGAAAAAGAGAGAAAAACCACATGAAATCATTCTGTTAGTACATACAGATTACGAGTTGTTCTGAAACTATCTCATTAAAGCTCCATGTTGCCGTTTTCTCTTTGTTGTTGCTAGTTAACGTAACAGATGCTCCATGAAGTTTCCAAGACATTTTCAGTGAAGCTCCTGCATAATTTATGAAGCTGAATCTGAAACTTTACATCAAACAATGTGCGCTGGAGATAGATGTGGCCAAAGGAGGGAAAAAAAAAAAACTTCTTTAACTTCAGCAACAAGATATATTAGCTTTATTAGCATTTCCGTCTGAAATCAATATTCACTTAAATTAAAAAAAAAAAAAAAAACTACTGGCTTTGCGATTTGCCTCAAACTGAATAAATGGGGACTCTTAAAAAAAAAAAGTGGAAAGAAATGTTTGTAATCAAGTTATTTAAGCAGAGCTGCATCTATTAAAACATCTGATGAAGCTAAAAAACATTTCGACTCAAAGCTTCAGTTTGACACTGACACATTCAGCACACTGGTGAATTACAAGCTGATATGTGGTTGTTTCGGAGGGTGGGGGGGGGGATCTTGTGTGATCCTTAGAAACATTAAAGGAAAATAAATTTGACGTCTGCATATTTTAGCGTCAACATTGCAGATGTTGTTTTTTTTTTTTTTTATGTCTATGCATTACTAGCCAGCGCATCCAAATGTCTTCTGCAATAAAAAAACAGATAGATAACAGACGATGAGCACTCAGCAGCTTTCCTGTATAAATATTGGATTGGATGATAAAACTTTTTTTTTTTTTTTCTAACAGTATAGGAGCTGAATCACATTACTCCCCCAATGTGATTAGGATTATCCAAAAATATTACGTGACATGATATCTGGCGCTCTGGCATTTTTAGATTCTGGATGGATTATATCTTTTTTTTTTTTTTTTTACTAGCAATAGAGAGCAACTAATGGTTGAGGATAATAGGATACATTATCCTGGGCACAGTTATTAGTAGAGCTGGATTGTCCCTGATAAAAAAAAAAAAAAAAATGTCACAAGCTTAAGAGTCTCTAAGGTAAAATGTGTGAATCAGACCACTGGTCGTGTCTGGCCTGTCAGTCATCTCAATGGTCATTCGGAGAGGGTTTTCCTTCAGGGAAATCTTGACATTAAGCTTTCAATACACACTCACACATAAGAATGTGTGTGTGTTTTCATGCAGTGCCAGTAATTGTAATATTAATGCGGTACAGATTTTCCCCCTGTTTAATTAACTCGGGGCCAGCGGGGCCTAAAAACGAGGCGTTTGACTTGAAAAAGAGTCTTTTTTTTTTTTTTTTTAATCTGTAACTATCCGCTAACCTTTTACACACTGACGCTCTCAAATGTATTCCTTTTTATTGCGTTTTATTTGGATTTGTTCAAACACGTATTTGCGTTTTTTGTAATAAAACCCGGTGAAAAAACGTAGTTCTGTGTTGGATGTGTAGAATGTGTTACGTTATTTCTAAGCTTTTCTTCTCCTATTCCTCTTGCTCTCCGTCACACCCCTTCTCTTTTTCCCTCTGCAGTCAGCATAACACGCCCACCCATGCAGCTGGCATTAAGAGGGAAGGACAGAGGGGGTGAGGAGGGGAGGAAGAAAAGGAAGGAAGGGAGAAAGATAGTAAAGAGAGGAGGAAGTAGGGATGGAGAAGGAGTGGAGGGGTGTCAGATGAATCCCAGACTTGCAGCTCAACAAAGACAAACTCGCTGATTGCTGCTGGTTAAGCGGTAAATTATCACCGGCAAATGTGTGTCTTTATTTTCCAGTTATTATCCTCATCCAGCAGCAACCGGCAGTTCATTTAACACCAGGCAGCAAAAAAAAAAAAAAAAAAAAAAAAAAACAGTCAAACAATAAAAACGAAGAGCTCAGCTCATTTCAGCATCCGGTGTGTTTAACACTTTGTAAGTCAGGCTTATCTCCTTCAGCCTCAATGTTTTTTTTTTTTTTTTTTTTTTAATTTTATTTATTTAATTCAGTCAAGGCCCAACCTTGAATGTTTCGCAGATATCTTTAAAGGACGGCCGCACTTGTAACTGATTTCTCTGTCGCACAACAATAAACGTATTATATTAGAGGAAAACCATCACGAAAAAAAAAAAAAAAAACAAGACCAAAGCTGATTCAGCAGGTTCTTCAAGGAGACAGAAGGGTAAGAGCCTTTATGTTGATGAGGAATTCACAACTACAACAATAAAAAATGAATTAATAAAAAAGAAAAAAGAAAAAAGAGGTCAACTATACAAAGATGGCACTAATATGCGCGGGACCTGTCAGTTCAACCTTGTCGTATCCTTCCAGGCTTCACATTAGCAACCTGGCAAGTCGACGTTTTTCACACCTGCACACTGCACGAACCAATCAGCATCAAACCTCACCGTCGTCCACAAAACAGTAGCGATTTGATCTTATTTTTACCTTCAAAACTCTTCCCCCACCCAATCTGTCCTTGAAAGCATCATAAGAAACTTTAAAAAAAAAACGTTCACTAGAAAGTGTAAATGATCTTCAGTGTTTTTTTTTTTTTTGTAAATGTGGTGTAATAATAACCCTGCTTCTGCTACTGTTTCTGCTTCTTCAATCCCACAGAGGCTTCAGAGGAACATGGAAATGAAAGGTTGTGTTGTAGGCAAATACAAAACTACTGAGACAGATCTGTGACTCCAGTTGCTGCAGTAAGAAGATATATTTAAGTCTATGAGACCTGAGCTAGAAATATGTTCGTTACTCTGAGTCTCTCCGGATACTTTTTTATTGATTAAGTCATTTTTATAATGGAAACTATTGTCTTTGTGAGGTTTTAACCTCATATTATCTTGTTATGCAGGAGCTGACTCGACACATCAACACATAAACATAACTTCAACAGCAGGTCCATATTGGACAAAAAGAAATATATACAGAAGCAATCTGTAAATGCACATATACAAATGTTGTGGGAGTAGATATATGTCTCTATCATCTCATCTCAACTCACACACACACACACACACACACACATGCACAGCTTTATTGACCAGATGTGACTGTGCAGCAGAGCTACAAAGTGATGGAGGGGGTCGTTTTCAACACAACTGGTCACACTGGCTCCGAGCCATCTCTCTCTCTCTCTCTCCCTCTGTCACTCTATGTCTCTCTCTCTCTCTCTCACACACACACACACACACACCCTTCCCCTTCTACTGTATTTGTTTAACCACAATCCTCTTCATATGGATTATAAAAGCTATGTGATCTAAGGATTAACAAAACAAAATGCGTTTGATGCATCTTTCTGGAAGATGCGATCTATTGTGTGAGTGACATTTAAAAGAAAAAGCGTGTGTGTATTTCTTGTGTTAGTTTCTTCCACGTGTATACACTTGTAGTATTATTATCCTTTTTTGGAGCCAAACATCTGAAGAAGACTATTTATTTTACAACTTTGATTTTAAGGTTTTTAGATTGTGGATTAAAACGTCACATTCAAGTCACATTATTTAAAGCCATTATTGATCATATGAGGACAATCTGATGTAGATGATTAAAGATAACATAAATTTCAATTTAAAATTAACATAAATTTTGCCACTTCGAATTAATGTGTGAACACAAGTCAGAACACAGTGAGTTTTTCCCACTCTCCCTATATTGCATCAGTGAAACATAAGGTTAGGGTGTTGGCTTAAGACACATAGCAGCAATCGAAGACCGCGGGGAAAATCTTGATGGAATTATTACATTAAATATTGTAATTAATCTTTACAGTTATAGTAACAGTTGTTTCTGTGTGTGTTTGTGAGGAGTGGGGGGTGAGTTCATATGCACTTACTTCTTTGATTAAATGGATAAATCCATTAGACCCCCCCAAAACAGGAAATGATGCAATCTACAGGAATTATGGCATGACATCACCATGTAGTCACTGAGTGATACTGACTGATGGAGCAGTTACACATTACATGAACAATGAGGACCTGCATGCACGCACGCTCATGGGACCTATTAGAAAAAAAAAAGAAAATGACAACAACTGCAGCGCAGACTTGTACCCCGTGGCTACCCTCAAATTAAATACTGGGGAAAGGAAAGTCATTAAGGAACCATTTTAATGCCATTTTTAATATTACACCTGGAAAAGAACCATAATAATATCTGGCTGCAGGCTTGATTATTATTATAAAGTGAAAAACCCTCATTAGGAAAAAAAAAAGGAGCTGGAGTTGTCCTGATCCTGATAATCCATCATGTTTATAATTAAAAAGTCTTCTCTCTGAGGGTATAGGGGCGGTCAATGAGTGGGTTCCTCATCAGCCAGACTGATCACTTGTAGACTTGTGATATCATTACTTTTCTCATATTTAAAACGAATTGACTAAACGAATTAATCAGTTGATAATGGGAAGCCCTCACGCTGGAGCTTTTAACTGCGTACATACGAGCAATAACGTCTCTCCCGCTCATGCAAAGGCACAAAAACAACACCGACAACAGCAGCGACAAGAGCAGTGCGTCGTTCACCTGAGCATCGTTTCTGCAGGGAGAGGATCTCCAGGTGGAGACCGTGAAGCAGAGTGAGGTGCTCCTGCCTGAGGAACACCATGCTCCTCTCCACGCCGTCTATCTGCCGAGACAGGCTGCTCTCATCACCCATGGTGGAGCCTGCAGAGACAGAGGGAGGGAAATGACAAGACTCTTTGTTTACTCCATCAGCATTTATTCCATCCAGTCTCAATATGATTCTGTAAAGCTTGCACTCCAGCAGCCTAATGTCACTTTCTCCCAACTGTGAACCCTGCTTGTGTCAGCTACACAGAGTGAGAGAGAGAGAGAGAGAAGTGCAAGTTAAGTATTGAGGTCATGTGGGAGCTATAAATAAGGGATTGATGAGCAGAGGAATCAACAGAAATGGGTGAAACCATGCATTTCCTGCCAAGCTGCAGCTAAATCGATAACTAAGATGTAGAAGTCGATACTTACAGTTAAATAGATGTTAAGTAGCAAAAAATCTTAAGAAATGTGATTTCCAAGCGTTATAAAAACGTCCTCCGTCCGGGACATGTTGGCCTCCAGTGCTGGTCCAGATTCTGCAGGCTGCGGCATTCACCGAAAGACATTTTACGTGAAGCGTTGATGCGCTTCTCAGCGGCATGTGACGCCGTTTGATTATAGGAAGAACGAGAGGATGGAGAGATGAGGAAAAATGCGAAACCGCCACGACGCATGGCACCGTCGTCTCTCGGTTAAACCGCTCCCTCCTGCTGCTGCTGCTGCTGCTGCTGCAACATCTGCGCCGGGCATCATTAAGAGGAGGCTGTTCTCACATCGGTCGATATGAAAAGCCCGTGAGGGAAGGGAAAGGAAAGTGCGCAGTCCATTTCAACGTGCACACATCGCCTCCTCCTGCTCCTCCTCCTCCTCCTCCTCCTCCTCCTCACTAAGGCATCGAGCTACCGAGAAGAGGCTGAGCTGGGAAATGATGACAACAAGCCATCGTGACCAGAACACGCGAGAACATCGTACGACGGAGTCAGACTGACAGCTGATTGGTGGGAACAACCCTCCCCCGATCGGCTGTGCGTAAACTCAATAGAGGAGGATCAATAGAGAAGGCGTGGCTAGTGAAGTTGTTCTTGTTTGTGATTTGTGTGATTTCAGCACCATGGGCAGAGACAGACTAGTCCAGGGACAAGAGCTTCTAACTGGTACAGTGTGTTTACAGTAACGGAACAATTAAAATGTCAACAAAATTAGAGTTATAATTACTGTCATCCATTTGTATCGTAGGTTAAAAAAGTAATTTCAAACTACATTTGATAATTTATCCAACTATATAATTAAGTGCCATCATTCAGTCAGTTAATTAATATGGATTCTGCAATTAAATGGTTGTTTATAAAAGACCTGTACACATTATACATTAGTACTTGGACTATAGTAAAGTACTATACTATATCTATAGTATTATACTATACTGTTACAAAATAAACTATATACTGTTTTCTATTGTACTATACTATCTATATTTATAGTACTTGTAATAGTACTTGTATAGTGTAGTACTACATTACAGTATTAGTACTAGTATTACATTTATATATATATATATATATATATATATATATATATAGTACCTGCACAAGTACAATAGACCAAGTACTATTACAGTACTTGTATAGTATAGTACTACTATATCTATAGTACTATACTATTATACTATATATAACACACTAGAATATAGTATCTATACAGTACTTGTACAAGTTACTTTTTCACTTCTAAGGCACAAACTCTTTAATAAGTTTATAGAATCTTACCACCCAGTAGTACTGTTTTTATTTTAGTCTAAAAGTTTAAATATTTCCTTCATCACCTCTGTTATACTCAGTCAGTGTTAATGTATTTATACAGTGACATATTCTGCAAAGTACGTGAACAGAAAACTCGACATCGGTTCAATTCATCGATCTTTATTTTCACATTTGACAAATATCGTTATTCAACATATAAACTGGAATTTCAATTACAAAACAATCTTTGCCGAAACATGAAAAAATAAAACTGTTATCATATTTACACACATGATTCTGTGAAACGTGAAAAAACAGATGATTTTTCGCCTTCAGGAACCTCAGCTCGTCTCGGTTGCTTCACTTTTTTTTTTTTCTTTGCCCTTGATGACGTGCACAGTATCAATAGACTTCACTGTTGTTATTCATTTCATTTCAATGTTACAATAGTTCATCAATCGCCAGTAAAAAAAAAAAGAAGTCTTGAAAAGAAACAAACAACGAAATAAAACTGGTCTTAGTTGTTGGTTGTGATGAAGAAATGTTGTTTTACTTCTTTTCTACTCGTTCTTCTAGTAATAAAACTAATAAAGACCAACGCAGTCAACCAACACATCGTGTAGGATGAGGAGTGTCACGCAAAACGTGTGGCGTCATCCTGTGGCCTCGGGACAAATCTTAGTCATAAGTAGCAATAAGAGCTGGAATTGGAGTTGAACTGAGCAGTACAATAGCTTGTTTTCTGACCAAAGGTCTGATAATGTCATTATATAATTTATATAAAACTCAGCTATTCTTTATACCACATTTCATTAAAAGCACACAGCAAAATAGTGAACAAATCAGGTATCATATATATATATATATATATATATATATATATATATATATATATATATATATATATATATATATATATATATATATATATATATATATATAAAATTTCAATAACATTACAGTCTTAAACAACACACTTGCAATTATAAGCTGGTTTGTTAGACAGATCTTCAATTGTTCAATTGTCTTCATTAAAGCTACAAAGGTGCCCTAAAAACATTAAGGAATTGAGTGAAACAAACAAACAAAAACAACATTCAGTGCAGCGATGTCTTGATTTTAATGAGAGCATAGGGTTAATTACGTGGACTTACACATTTTGTGTCACTTTTATCAGCAAAACCGAACTGAAACTGATGCAGGATCAGCAATAAATCCTCCAATATATAATTTATATATTGGTTATAATGTTCAGCTTGTGTTGAAAGATGTTGATTCAAATCTAGGTTCTTAGTTTTGAAGGATGTGGTTTGCTTTGCCCTTGAACTGTTGAGGTGCTGCTCTGATTTAACACACTCTCATTCATTTATATGGGGTGGACAGATTAATAGAAACACCTGTTTGTGTTGTGCTGTAGTACAATTCATTAGCACAACAAACAAAGCCCCCAAATTATCAAATTAGCATCTTTCTAAAACAAAACAAAATAATAATAAAAAAAAAATCAATCAAATCGAACAATATAAGCCTCGCGAAGGTAGGATGTATTATGGGATGGCTGTGGTAGACAACATTAGTTTTAACTATGTGTGCAGCTGAAGCCTCGTTGAGGAAATCGTGGCAAAGACGAAGAAATTATGACCCGAGGAGACAAAACACGTCCCATCACGACACGACTTTTACAACTCACTTGACTATACTTTAAGACTGTTCCACCTTAAATCCGCACAGATTATTTTAAGTACAAATAAATTACCAACAAAAACAATGTTACCCCGCACACAACAAAGACAAAAGCAACAACACAAAATATTAATTGATCGGCATCAAATGTTTCTGCAAAGGCTGTGACGATATAACGAGAGTTAGAAGAAAAGGCAGCTTTGTATTCACATGTGTATCGCAGCTTGCTGTATTCACAGATCTCAGACCTGCTTGTTCCAACACTGACCTCAGAGTTATTACATTTCTGTCTGTCTATCTCTCAAGCGCTTGGCAACATAAGAAATGAAGGCAGGATGGTGAAGATGTAGAAAGGTGTTAACAAAACTAAAGACATCTCAGGTCGTCTTAGCTGTGTTTGAGGTCACTGAGGTGATGCCGAGGAGTTTGCTGTCCTCCGTAGGCCAAATGAGGAATAACAATTCCCGCCTGTCTAAAAGCTCCTACTGCAGACTGTACACATCGTCACGAGACGCTACATAAAAATATACAAACAAAATACGAAGCTCAGGTGGTAAAACAGCACTATCTACTGTAACTGTTGACACTTTAGCTCTGATCACTAATGTGACAGATGAGGAGAGATCACGTGGCCTTTCTTTTTTTTTTTTTTTTTCCCAAACTGAAACTAATGTGTGGTTCTTGCTCATTTTTCATGCCGTAGAAATTCTTTTTCTTAATAATAAATTGTAATTGTATAGATAATAGATGCTGTGCAAAATTTGATTCGAAATGGGAGTAGGTTTAATCATTTTTTAGTTATTTATTTTTTACATTTTTTTTTTTTTTTTTTTTTAGAAATGCCACTTCAAATATTTTTCGTTGTTTATTTATTCTTTTTTTTTTTTTGTTGAATTCAGTGTTTATTTGAACACTGGCAGGTAAGGCTTGTGTTAAGAGAGAGGAAAAGAACTCTTGAGCAAGCTTTCTGAGGTAGCAGGCAGTTTGTTTTTTTTTTTTAGGTTGAAGAGATTTGATGGTTAAAAAAAAAAAAAAAAAAGAAAGGAAAAAGACATATTTACCTCTGTAGTGTTGTTAATGTTGAACAACAAGAGGATTCAGAAAACACTAATTTTACTCAGAGGTAAATTAACTTTATGTGTGTATATATATATATATATATATATATTCACTTACCACAGGCTACATTATAGAAAGGATTTAGTTGAAACACCCCGTAGGATAATGAGGTGTTTGGTGACTTTTTTTTCTATTTTCTATTCATTTACATGAGAAATCCTCAATCTACCATTAATTACACACTAACGGCACTTAAGGACGACTGGAGCAGATGAATACAACCAGATGGGTAAATGTAGCTTTCAGTGTAATGGCTTTGTGTGATCTGTGTTTGGAATAAGGCCCATGGATTACACCTCAATGTGTGGATGTTCCTGTACAGTACAAGAGACAGAAAGATCTCTCCATCTCCAAGCTATGAGCGTACTACTCGCCTTTCAAATCACAACCACAGGAGGTTAATGTACAGCAATGAGTGTGTTTGTGAATCTAATCCTTCTTGTGTGTCTTCCTCCCCTACATCTCTTTCTCTTTCTTCGTCTCCCGGGTGCTGCTCTTCAAAAAGTCACTCCTGAGCAGCCGATAAAACAGGACGATGTTCATGACTGTCATGATGGCCATACCCACGCTGCCCAGCGTGTAGGCGACAAGCGGTACCTTGTCCCTGTTGAGCACCAGCCAGCGGGTCATCCAGGCCAGCGTGTTGATGCGGAACACCACGTATGTGCCCAGGTTGATGATGCTGTTCACGCGGTACTCCGTACCCGTGGTGACGTTGGCCATACGCAGCATCTGCCTGAGGTGGAGGAACACAGAGTTGATCTCCACCAACAGGGCCACAACGGCAAAACCGACGTAGTTACACGACAGCACGGAGAGACCGAAACAGGTGATCACCTACAGGAGAAGATAAGAGGAAAAAGAACATTATAGAAGAGCATTTGTACGCAAAACTTTTGCCTCTTTATCTTTTTATCTTTCAGTTTTTAAGGTCAAAGTCTATTGTTTATTTTTTTATGTTGTTTATATAATATATCTTGTTATCTAAAATAATATCCTGTCTTTATCCTTTGTGCACTAACAACACTTATGGTATACACTTTATTTATTTACTTACTAACAGACTCCCTCTATGTTTATTGAATTGAAACTAGTCTAAATTAAATTTGTGTCTTTCATTTGTGTCTGTATGCAAATAAGCTACTGGATGCCTTAACTTCCCTTTGGAAGTAATAAAGAATCTATCTATCTATTTAAACATTTTTAATTATAAACTTTGCTAAAGATTCAGATTCAGCTTTTGAATTTCATACTTGATCAATTAAAGCTGAATTTAGTAGGAAAAAAGTTCAAATTTAAAACCTTCTAGCAGAAAAATTCCTTTTTATTGTCACATTACCAAACATATCAGCTTGTAAAGCATGTAGATCTTATGACTTTATGGTGGAGGCTGAAGGTGACCGATCATAGGAACACTGGTTACATGATTCATTTCTTCTGAACAATGCTTATGAAAGTCGGTGACGTAACAGACAGATAAACTCCACAAGGTGGCAGCAACGTCATTCAAAACCCGTCCGAGAAACACAATAACAACAGACCTTGAGGTTACACTGAAGAGTCAGAGTGAGAAGGATTACATAGAGTATCTGAGAAGGTTGTGACAGAAGTAAAAGCTGCTGTCTGACACTTGCAGCAGCTGTGTTGCAGGTGTAAAATCCGGATGAAACAGAAATATATTTATACTGCCACAGGCTCCCCACAGGAGCCGGTAGCACCACATTTCTCCAGCTTCATTGACTCTCAAAGCACACGTGTGGAATAACTGCAGGACAAACTGTTTACAGAAGGGGGTTGTTCTTTGGTTTCAGGTTTGTTAAACTTTACTAAGCCCATGTGTGTTTCTTCTGGTTGAACAGGTAGTTGGATCGGCTGTGGTGTGAGAGCACGAGCTTCAGAATCAGATCCAGACTCAGTTTGAGAAGCATCCTGTGTTTGTGTGTGCGTGCGTCTCACAAGAGGTCACAGGATGTCCTCGCTAATGCGGCAAACAATCATGTGAAGCTTTGTCATAAGTTAGGTCGACGGCTGAGCCTGAATGTCAACAGAACACCATCCCTTCACTATCATTCCTGCTATACATCCACTGTTAATGTGTTATGTGTTTTTTGGCTCTTAAAAGTTCAAGAGGCTTTTTATTCAGCGGAAATGTTTCACTTCCTATAAACACTTTGAATATCTGTTAACAAGTTTAGACAGCAGTAATGGGTCATTGGTCTTGGCCACATTTCTTATTTAGTCAACTGTAAGAGGACTGCTTTTACTCTCCACATGCTTTATGGACTATGTCAACAACACAAACGACTGGCTGTTTGGTTTCAAGATATCCTGTCATAAGCTTCGGTGTTAGTCAAAGTGAAAGTTTGACTTGTAAGAGGTGTCAAGGGTCACACGGTTTCACTGAATATAAAGAATCATGAGACCATGAATTACCACACTTAACTTAAGTGAAATGAATTAGGTTCAGGGGACATTCATTTCCTCAAGACTTTCCTGGACACCCTAGAGATCTCAGTTGTTGCTACTACTTGTCAAACCTTTATCTAAACCTGACATGTCTTCACCTTAATTTTTTTATTTTTAAATTATGGGACCTGCTTTTTTGTCCCCATAAGTGAGAGAGGTCCCCATAATGGGAGTGCGTAAACAGATTTAAGTCCCCACAACGTAAGGAATACCTAGACCACACATACACACAGCTCATGTAATCAGTAGCATTCAAACCATGATGATAAAAGCCACAAAAGGCACACACACACACACACACACACACACACACACACACACACAGTCACAAATATGTGAGGTCACACCGCAGCGTTGGTTAGTCACTCCCCTGAGAAATGTGTCCTACGACCGGACAGGTGGCTGGTAAACGTGAAAACACAAGGTGTGTCACGGCAGCCGGTTATCATCGTCACTGAGGCAACAACAAACAAAAGGCTCGACAGGTAACTAAGACTGGTAACTTTACTGATCGCTGACTTCAGGAAAATTCTGACTGTTGAGCAACCGTCACTTTTCATCAGCTGCATTGGTTATGGGAAATAGGAATTAACAGTCAACAAAAATCCCACTTGAATAAACATGGCTACATATGCCTGAATGTCATGAAATGAAGCGTCTCAGTGAGATGAATGAGGCAATGATTCAGTAGGATACCGGTTTTTGTTTTAGGGTTAGACTGACATGATGTGAGATCAAGAAGCCTTTATTTGGGACAAAAACAAAACATAGAACATCGGTCATGCGACGTTCTGTTTTGAGTTGTCAAATTCACCACATCGTATTTGTTGTGTTATGACACAGACGAGACAACTCCTTATCGATAATAGACGAGGGTGAAGGATGCTGATTTCTGTCATTTGTCGTCATCCGTCAAGGATACATTTTCCAGCTTAATGTAAGTGTGTAAGTAAATTCCTACGGATGCAACACACACTTTATCGTATCAAATATGAATCAAAAACAATTAAATTGTTGTTTTCTTAGATGTTCACCACAAGTTTCAACCCAAACCAGTGAAAATTGGATTTTTCTTTTCAGTAAAACCCATGACACCAACAGTGCAACCGCAAAATCTACAGCAAAAATAACATGTGACGCACAAACACACACACACACGAAACGCCGGACCACAACTTTAACCACAGATCTAATCTGAACTGGGAAGATAAAATATGATAAACAGGGGAAGGACAAAACAAACACTTGTACAATGCAAAGACAAGATGATGAAGACAATTATCATTAATTAATCAGAGAAAGATGGGTCAAGACAGACTAAATTCAATGTGAAACTAAGTCAAACCGCTGCTTTTATTTGAAAACATGACATTGTTATGAACCTCCAGCCCGTTAATGTAGTTTTATGGTGACGATTTCTCCTTTATTGGCGTCTGCCTATGTTCTATCAGTCAACGACAGTCATGCATTAACTAATCTTTGCTCAAACATTGATAGCGGAGCAGCTCTCAGGGACACGCTCCTCAGTAATACTCTTCAAGGCCAGCAGCAGTAAATATAAAAGTTATGAAATGATTAAAAAAAAAAGCTAGCAGATGACCGTGACCATACCAGGTCATCACCTGCTGACTATGGCCCTACATGGCTCAGCAGTCAACCAGATACCAGCAGTTAACTAAACCTTGTGTGTGTGAGCCTACATGGGGCCTCTGTTAGTTTGTTAGTCATCCATAAAGAACGAGAGCCAGCTCCAACGTCCTATTCTGTTGACAGCACCCAGAGCTGAGGGGATATCACAGTAATCCCCCAGACCAGCCCCTGGATGATTCAGCATCAGCTGGTTTTCGGCCACTAAGCTCTGCTGAAGCTCGACTTAGCAGCTCAGACAACACTGTCCAATGACAGAATGAGATAACTTTTTATCTAAATCTTAATATAAACAATGAGTTCTTTAAATGTTCATAGAAGCAGATATCTAAACATCTTTTATCTGCTGAGGAAGATTATGCGACACAATGAAAAGCTCCAGATCAGCTATCAAATCCCAATGCCTAAATTATAATATGCAAACTAAAGCACAAAGAGCAAGTGTTATTTAACCTTTGCGCTGTAGATTATGTGATATAACGTGCTCTTATTGCCACCTGTATAAAAATCTAATCGGAGGGCGGAAAAACAAGGTGTTGTGGGTGTTTGTTTCCCTGCTTTTTTTCCCTGTGGACTCAATTAAATGTTCTCTACACCCTGGTGAGGGACCTTTTTTATCCCACTTTCAAGGGGGTGGGGTGGGGGTGTGTGTGGGGGGGAATGACACTACACTCAAACAATGAGTGGAGAAATTAGTAGGCACATTGCAGCAAATGTAGACGTGAACAACAGGAAACCTGGTAAAAAGAAGAAGAAGAAGAGGCTTCAAATGAAACAACAAAACTGACCACGACCAAAAAGTGGCACAAACTTTATGTGGTATAAAAGTGTGGAATAAAATGGCAGATACACCTGAGACACAAAATGATTGCGTACGATATTTAACTACACGTATTTCACCTTTCGCAATATGTTGAAAACAATACTTGCCTTTGTGTCACATGTTCTTTTTGTTTTTCCTGGTTTATTTTTCAAGAATGACATTCACTGCCACTTTTTGACACAACGTCACATGAAACTAAACACTGAGGGACCGGTGAGAAAAACACACATCTAATCATTAAACAGAGGAGTTAAGTTGCATGTGTCACCTTGTAAATGTAGGTATGTGATTCAGAAATACAATACGCATTGCTATGTCTCTGTCTTCTGCCTGAAGGGTTTTCAGTAGTCTGCAGGAAACGCTGAGGGTCATCAACCTGATGTGGTCGCACCAGACCAACCTGCTTTCAGTCTCATTCTCAACCCGCCAAGTTTTAGCCCGTTTGACAAGTTTCTCTCACATCCGTTCACTTCAAAAAGTGAACACAAAAAAAAACTCGGGTCCTTCCTCCGTCGTGGTCATACAGTTTATATTACCAAAGTCATACCACACAAAAACTTTATCAATTGTCTCGAGTTCAGTAGCAACACAGTCGACAGAAACGCTCTAAGCAGCGGTGGAGAGTTCAGTGTTAACACCTGCTCGCGGCAGCAAGACGCAGGCGCTAATGAGCTCATATTTACATCTTTACATATTTACTTATATATCTCGTGACGGCCTGTTTGTGTCTGCCAGTTTCTCAGAAAACACTCGAGAGGAAAACGCCGCAGACTTTGTGGCACATGGAAAAGAGAGGTTGACCTGGTGTCAGCAAGGCCACATTGTCCTTTAAGGCAAAATTCATCACATTCTGCGGCTTCTGGTCAAGACTGGACACTAAAGTAGCAGAGAACAAAAAGCACAGTATGCTCCACAGCTTGTTTACCTGTCTGTTTACTTCTTCAGAGACATCTCCGAGTAATAGGAATAAAGCTGTGTTTTTAATTAATGATTTGCCCTATTCAAATGTGGCCTTCAAAGTTAAGCGAGTCACAAAACACTACGACTTTACGTCACAGAGATTACTGAGAACAACTGAAAAGATCAATAAACCAAGATCATCTTCAAATGATCAATAAATACAGAGAAGTCGGATGATCATTCAAACTCATCGTTCAAACTTTCCGCACAGATACAC
The DNA here is from genome assembly GCA_016801845.1 of Polydactylus sextarius. Lineage (NCBI taxonomy): Eukaryota > Metazoa > Chordata > Actinopteri > Polynemidae > Polydactylus > Polydactylus sextarius. The sequence continues at coordinate 2,921,563 of CM028926.1, forward strand.
ATTCCTCCTCCTATTATGTCATGAACACAACTAACACAGATGTATTCACTAAATATGTATCATCTGACAGACGGTACTTTCCTATTAAAGGTCATAGATGAGTAGAAAGTGGCCTAGTGAAGGTGATGAGGAGGAAACTAAGTAGCTCAACAGAGAGGTCGTCCATCTGGTCATGAGCAGACCAGCAGTGGGTCAATAAGGACACACACACACTCACACAGAGAGAGAGAGAGAACAGGGGATAGATACCAGTCATAATTATTATCATGCGACCTGCATTAACTCCTGTCAGCTGACAGCTGCACAGCAGGACATAGCAGCGCCTCACTGTCACAGACATTTACAGATCGTGATCAAACACAACTATTTAGGACAAATAAGGTTAATAGAAACTGCATGTGTATTTATTGGTAGGTTTAGGTGTGTGGGTGTGTGTGTTATTTTAAGTACACACTAAGAGAATCTCCTCCATCATCAGGGTGAGGCTCTGTGACTGTTAATAGGTGTGTGATTGGTGAATCACAGCCTCTGACGTGTTCAGACGCTGGGCGTGAGAAGTGGTTTGTGTCGCTGTGTTGTGTGTGTGCGTGCGTGCGTGTGTGTGTGTCAGCCATTACCTCACCTCTAACAGTGGCCAAGGAGAGAATGAAGCCGTGATGGCTTTTCCAATGCATCTTAACGCACATTAAAACCAGGAAACACCAGAAAGCTCTTGAGATCTGGTTTTATTCCCCACCTCGTTCTCAAGCTACGATTTTTTTTTGTTGTTGTTGTTGTTTTTTTTCAGTGCTGTGATTGGATACCAGAGTATTTTACTTGTTTATCACTGACTGCAAGAAAAAAAAAAAACAGATTCCTTAAGGAACAGAAATATTGCACAAATCATATTCCCCTAAATTAATCACCGCTTTGCTTTGCTTGGAGTGTTACATGCATATTCTTAGAGGAATGGTGTAAATCTAGTGCATTAGAGAACAGATAGTTTGCCTTTGACTGTCACTTCTACTAACCATGCTGTAAAATCACAGTAACACCTTTTAACGTTTCAGTTTTTGTACAGTTTAAATAAATAAGATAAATCATGTTAAATAGCTTCCTTGAGAGGTGTGGATGTTTCCATTCTCATGTTTGTGCTAAACTAGACCAACCAGCTGCTGGATGGATCCAGTTACACTACATATTAGATTTGTCATATAAACGTGAGGATGGTATAAATTCGTCTTCACGTTTTATGGAATACAACATACAAAATGCAATATTCGCAGTGAGGTTGTTCCTATGCTCTACTCTCACATGCTTGCATACCCGCCCACGCAGCTTTTGGAATCATACCCAAGTCCTCTGGTATTCCCACAGCAGTTGGATCTCAGCCATATTTGCTCTCTATCTTCTGTATGTGTTAGGTTCAGGACGTTAGGTGTGGCTGAAAGAAGAATAAATGCAACCCTACTCTGCCCCACCTTGCGTTTAAGCAAAGACAGGTAGTTTACTGAATGCCAACTCCTTGGACTGACATCGCTGATGAATGGATGACTTTACAAACAGCATTCCTTGTTGTTATGCCAACTGGAAACAAACTCTACATTTTTTTTTTAAACCACTCTGGTTTTCCAATCTCCAGCCTTTTTTGGGAAAACATGGCACGTGCGTGTGTGAATGTGTAACAGAACTGCTGAGGACAGTAAAACATAAACCTCAATCACATCATCTGCTCCGTTCAGAACAAAAAGGACCTGCATCTATAGATATATGTGTATGTTTTGTTGTTTGTTGCCTTTACAGAAGAAGAGCAGCATGAAGGAAATTCCTCAGCCTGAATACGTTACACCATGTGGGTAGGAAACCCACACAAAAACAAGATGTAATGCTACCAGAGTGCAGAAGCTCTCATTGGTTTGTGAGGGTTACAAAGAGTAGGTGAATGCGGGGGGATGGGGGAGACGTTTGGAGGTTAGGAAGGCACCCGTAAGGCGGTATATGTGATATATGGAGTGGGGCTGCAGCAAAGAAAGGTTTTTGTGAGTGGTGGGGGTGTACACATTTGCAGAAACACTCTCAGGAAGTGGGAGGTTTGCTGCATGTGTGTGTCTCTCTCTCTCTCTCTCTCTCTCAGGAGCCTGAGGTTCATGTGGAGACCAGATGTCTGTCCTCCTGTCTGGATATACACAGAATCAAGGGGAACCCCAGGGGTTCCCCACCTAAAAACGTCAAGACTGCTGAGAAATACACACACACATACACACACCAAGGTATTTGCCTGCCAAAACTCATACTCATTCCTCTCTCACAAAAAGCGTCTCTCCATCTCATTGGCTGTCATTATTTTCAGTATGTGGCGTGATATTGCTGTCTTTGTGTCATTCGAGGACTTCGTCATTCATCAAAATGAAAAACCGCGCGCTCGACTAAAACTGCAGCAAAAACGACACGGTCTCCAGCAGCTCCCGGTTTGCAAAGATGATGCTGACCCTCAGAGATTTGAAAAAGTAAAACTCAAGTTGTTTCCGTGTGGTTTTGTGTCATACCAAATTGTGAGGTTAAAGAAGAGGCGTGGCAGTGCACATAGATTATGGATGGTTGGAAATATATTGTGGGCTGGCGAGCAAAAACAAAAACATGCCGTTCATACTAAACCAGATGCTTCTATGAAATATGAGGAGCTTTGGCTCTATATGTGCAAAGACAAAACATGAAGGCTAAAGGCTATTAAAAACCACAGTCTACACCTCTAGGTCACATTAACGTCTTCAACAACAAGATTAAGCACTGGAGGAAGTTCATCCATCAGGAAATGGACGAGTCGAGGTTCAGAATTGTTTGTATAAAACAAAAGCTTCCTCAGCAACAAAGAAGACTCCAAACTCTAAATGTAGACTGTAAGGTTTGCAAATCTTTCCAGTCTTTGTATTTTCCTCTATTGCTGTCATATTAGTCTGAGCTGTGGTTCTTCAGCCAGCAGCTAGTGGAAGAAATAGCTGACTCCAAGAAAAAGGGAACAGACTGAACAATAAGGAGAGATCCACAGCAGATGTGACATCCCAGTGACATTTGGTGTCATACCAGTCGTAACATGGTCAACATCCAAATACAGTATGTTTCATCTTCTAAAAGTGACATTCCCAGACTCCTCCTACTTCCACTAACATCTATTTTGAACCTTGGTAAACTGAGACAAGTGGCATTCCTATCCAAGATCCAAGAGGAAAAGGGGGAAAGATGAAGGGGAAAATGTGACTGGAGAAGTGGAGGTGAACAGGAAAACATTTTTTTTTTTTTAACAGTGACATCTATATTCTTTAGTGAAGCTTTTAAGCTGCTGAACTAGATTGATGGAGTAGGAGAGATATCCCTGCTGAGAACCTGTTTACAAAAGCTCTTCATCTAGGTGAAGCAAGCTTAAGTAAATCTGTGAGGAGGATTAAGAGAAAATTCCCTGATTCTGAATCAGGGCACTTGAAGCTGATAAAAGACAAAAGTCCAAACTGACTCAATCACAGCTGAAACCTGTGTGCTCTGTGACCTTATTAAATTTCTTGTTGAGGGTTACTGGAGTTATTCTATTTGAGCATTTGTGAGGGCACACATGGATTTTCAGAAAATATAGATATAGATAAGAGGCATGTGACTGATGACGAATACTTCTCTATTTTCCAGATGTGGTGACAGGCCACTTGGGACGATTATTGCAATTTTGGAAATAGCACAAGACAATTGAGAAATTAATTATTTCCACAGGGTGTTGCAAAATCTTGTCATTCCTAAATTTTTTTTTGTGATGCAAGAGTAACTTGTGTATTTAGGTTGAAGTATTCGACACGTGTGCTGCTTTAACTTGGAATTAGACAAACCCGACAAGAAACAGCACAGACCCTAAGATAAATGATTAACCTGTGATTCCCTCATCTGCTTTAGAGCAGTGTCGGCCTTGGCCCCTGCTCTACAGAGGTAATTGAATTTTGTCTAATGAGAGAGTGATGAGAGGCATTTATGGATAGAAACCGCAAACATGTTGCAAAACTTCAGTCAAACTCTGTCAAAGGGCAGAAGGAGACCAGAAGGAAAAACTGATCCACTTGGTCTTTCCACTGTTTATTATCAGTGAAAATCTCAAAAGGGAACATTGGACATACACAGCTACTCACATGCTTTTCCTTCATGGGAAAAATAATCTGCCTTCTACCTCTTGGCTTGGTGTTGGCATCACTCTCTTCGGGCTCATTTTGAAATTAAAAGCTCACTCTTTCCAAGAGTCTTGTGTGTGTTTTTTTTTTCCAAGGGTGGCAAACACACATCGGTTTTTACATTAACCATGTACATTTCTGTTTGTTCTTGTCAAATAATGACATAAAAAAAAAAACAAATGTAATTTATCTGCACTGTACGCTACATGACCTGCATGTTGTGTTTCTTGGTAGATGCACACGCATCTAACATCTTCAGAAGAAGACACCCTGATTCTCCGAATTATCGGGACAAAGTACAAGACTATGGTCTGACAGGATTTTATGTTTCTCAGACAGAAATAAGAGCTGTAATCTCCATTTTTGTCAATAAGGAAGGGGATGAGGGTTTGGGGGGGGTGGGGTGGAACTTTCCGTGGAATGTCTGACTATTATTTCTCCTGAACTGTGACAACAGGGATCAACAAAAGCAGTTTCACTATACGCTTGCATAACAGAGGTGTGTCAGATCACAGAAATAAAGACATCATGATAAAAAAAACACACACACACACACACATATATATATATATATATATATATATATATATATATATATATATATATATATGTGTGCATTTTAGCAGATGAAGCAGTTTTCAAAACAGCAGAGGAGGAAAATTAAATGTGACAGGAAAAACCTCATAGGTTTGACAGTGATGCGATATAAAACTCTATATAAACTTTTTTTTGGCCTTTTTAAGAACATTTTATTTTCTCAGGGCCAATCCTGTGGCTTGGAAAGGCCACGCTGATGTCATTTTAAAGCTAAATTATCTCATTTACAACCTTAAATACTAATTAGTTACCACCATTAAATTGCAACATTATAATGTGCATTACACTAAAGTAGCACCATGTGTACCAAGATTTTTTAAAGTTTGTGTGACAGGTTTTTAGCAACAGTTGCACAAAAAGAATGCAAAAAGAAAATATGAGGGCCATTAAAGAAGGTACACAGACACCAAGAAGGGAATATTATTGAAAAAAAAAATGGATGAAACCATCATTGAAGATACAATAGAGAAATAAACGGAGCAAAGAGAAAAAGAGTTAGCTAATGGAGAAGCACAAAGAGCCTTGTGAATGAGAAAGACATCTCTGTCCCTCCCACACTCTAGTGACAATCTGAAGCCAGCTGGCCTGGCCAAAGCACCCATTCACTAGGCTTCCAGGAAGTAGAGAAGAAAAAAACAAGTCTGCATGAAAAAAAAAGGGACATGTCCATCTCCTCTCTAACGTTGTTAAGTCTTTGCCACCAATAAACGGGTGGTACCAAAGCTGCTTCCCACAGCTAATACAAAGAACGAGCTTTTCAACAACTGAACACTTTGTTTTCCTGGAAAAAGGTGAGTCAGGTGTAATTTTTCATTTAATTACAACCCAGAGACACCTGATGTCATGAGCTTGTGATATCATGACCACCACATGTAGCTGGATTGACTCATAGGTAAACAACAGCATCATGAGTGGTGAGGGCAGTGACGGTCACTGACGCCGCGTCAAACCTGTGTTGTTAAGTTTTGCAAAGAGGCCAAGTTACATAATGTAACAGTATAAGACAAGAGGCGAAATCAACCAATGAAACAAACATCGTAGAAACTGCAAAATGCAATAAGATATCGAAAATATAAAGACGGAAGCACGGTTAGAGCTGAAAACAAGCTCCTCTTGTTAGACAAAAGGAGCCAATGCAGACAACCATGGAAACCAAGGAATAAATGAATAATTCAGAAATAATTTCATCTGGCTATTTATATTTAGTGAAATGATACAGCTTGAGGAATGTACTGATTCTAGCGTGGCACAAAGTGAACATGGCGCTTCACGGAAATTATGACTCTCTTGTCAGGTGACAAATGAAATGATGCAAAGGGTACATGCAAATATTGTAAGAAATTTGTCATGACGGTGGTTATGCTGTTGGTTTAATGCAATGATCTCCCGTATCTAATCATTTAATCATCTAATCATTCAATCATACAACTACTAAACCCAGCTTCCTGACAGAGAAGTGGCCCTTTTTGCTGTAAAAGTGTTCATGAGAGACTGAATATATGTAACACGTAATATGTGTTTCTTTAAGCAGCAAAGGTCATGTTCACAGTGATCTGATGTCTAAAATTGGCAGACAAATAATTCTTTATACTTAAGAATGAAAACGTTCCCGCATTTACATCTAAACGCAACATAAATCATGGCTGCACCACAATAAAAATCCTCTACTATCTCCTGCCACAGAGAATGAGGTGAGTAGTACACTGCAACAACAAGAGTAAGAGCCTGGCAACACAAAACATCGACACAGTCCTGGATGTAGGTCATGTTGCTAGAAGCAGAGGGAGAAACTATTCGCTCAGGATGTAGTTCTATATTACCACTTCAGGTCATTTCCCTGTTTATTTTCCACAGTGTTTAAAAGCAGGAGTGGGGGAAGGTAAAAACTAATCAGACTTGTTATTCTTCAGGAGAATATCTAGCATCACACCAGACCGCTGCTGACGGTCGCCATATCGCCACAAAGATAGCTGCGTCTGATGGGAAGCCGCTAGAAAAAAAATGCTGTTGTTAGGGAGTCGGGTAGAGTTCATCTTTCTCAAAACATGAAGGAAGGTTAAATGCTTGGAGAGGGGTGGGGTGGGGGGTGCTGTCATACTGGAATGATTGCCTCTTTGTTCCTCCCTCACTTGTTCTTTGTGACCAGACAAGAAAGATGGGTATTTTGTCTTTCCGGTGTCTGTGCTTGTGACAGGTGTGTTCGGGGGTTTTTGGTGTCAGATTTGTCTATGTGTTAATTACATCTAATGAATTCTTAATGGTGAGTGTTGATTTTAGGTGTCTCCTGTCAGTGATGGTCAAGGTGAAACATGTGTAGCCAAATCATGAAAGTAATATTCTATTTAAAAGGACTTACCACAATGTGATGAAACAGAAGCTCCCAGGACTGACTCAGCTTCTGGTTCAGCACCATGTCAAAGAAGTCATAGATGAAGTAACCTGTGGAGGTAGACCGGCAGCATTTTAACCAAAGTCGATGTCTTTTTTTTTTTTTTTTTACAGTACAAGTACAGCAATTCATTATTCAACCCAAACACAACAGATTCTTTTGACAAGGGCCGCCTCGAGTTTATTAAGTGTGTCATGGGGACCCTGCTTCCATGACGACAGCGATGGCAACCAAGATGCGTCTTGGAGAGGGGCTATTCATATCCACCTCCCCCAACCCTTCCCCAACACCAGCCATATCCATGGCAACGGCTCTTCAAAATGCTGGAAAAAAAATAATGAAGTGTTGAGCGTGGACGGCAGACGGGTGCACGGGAGCACGGTGCTTTGGTGAAGCTGAAATTAACCCTATTATGTTGGAAATGTTGAAACCAGTCAACGTGAAGACACGTCTGGGTTCGTCTCACCATAAAGAAATATACTTACTACAAGCTATAATCAAATTCCTCAATCAAATTATCACAAGCATCTGATTGGTTTATTTGGCATATGGTCATCAAAAGTCCAAGTTGTTTCATAAGAGCATTGACAATAGACAAGGGAAACTCCTACTCAACGCAGTCTTTTCAACAAAAGCTCCTTTTCCACATGAGGTTGAGTTTGGGTCAAGGTTGGCAATGAACGGCAAACTGGAGCATGTGACTGTTGAATAAAAAGGCTAATTTACTGATATCTCTTATATTGCCTTTATGTTTTAAAACAATGAATTTGACGCATTTAAAACACAGGTGAGAAAATGAAGAAAGACGTTTCCCTATTTATTCAACAACATGAGCACGATGTCATTGTGAAATTTGGGCTGTGAAAAGCTAATATCTACTCTGAGAAAAAAGGGGAGTCCTTAAGATGACAATCAGTGGAAAAAAACCCTAGGCTTCTAGTGAGTCATATATTTACTTTGGTCCATTCAGGAACCTTTAGAGTGACATTCATTGACATGTTTGCGTAAAAGGAGAATTCCTTTCTTAAACCAGTTAGTCAAACAAACAGGTTTCAGGCTGAAGAATGCCACCACATGACTGTTTCAGAATAACCTTGTTAAGCATGAGAAACCTGATTTAGACACCTGGCTTTGTTCAATAACACCAAAGTTACAATAGTATGTAACAGCAGCAATAGCTACAATTACTAATCAGCGTTTTCTTATGGGTCACCCACCAGAGATAGAGAGAATTAACATTGAAACTGGTTCTTTGTAACAACATTAAGAATGAACAACAAGGTATTCAAGACGCATTAAAACACTTCAACACCTACAGCACATCAACCAAAGTTGGGCTGCTCTGTCAACATTCAAAGGACTAAACAACGTCTTCATTGAACAAGGGTACAAACATTTACGGCATGTCACTGCGAGGTTTGCAGGGTGGTATTCCAACAAGCCGAGCCGAGCGCACAAAACTCCTCTTAAAATCACGCCACATCTCCGATGAGAGGTTATGATAGAGGCGCTCCATTTGCATTTGCATAAACAACTCCTGTTTCTGCTCCCACCGGCATACCGCTGATGTGGATGTCTTAGTGATGTCACACGACGGTACGAAGTTTCACCCAGTGCCTGGGGCAGATGACAATGGCCCTCATTGATCTTTACCAACACTACTCCTCACTTTACCCACTATGACGGTCGAGTTTCCTTAAGGAATGTCAAACATCCCAAGAATCTTTGCGGAGCCCCATGTTGCCAGGCACAGATCCAATAAATCTGTAGTTTTGAGAGCTTGCACGTGCCGCCAATTACACTAGAATAAGGGTTAATGGGGGGAAAAAGTTAAAAACAGGGCAAGTTACTATTTTAAGAGCAACGTGCGGTGGCGTGTTCTCTTAGGTTTGAGAAATCAAGAGGAAATCAAGCAAAAATCAAATGAATGCCAGCCTCTAGTTTGAATTCCCGGAGAAAATTCAGGAGCAAAAAATAAAAAAGTCAAATCTCATACAGAAAGTGCAAGAATACAAACATCCTGAAACACATCCAAGTTACAGTAATGTACATCTGCAACTGATTCACTTTGTTAAAGCAGAAGTAATGATGTTTACTTTGGAAACTGTTTGTCTTTTCACATATACACAATCAGAAGTCCCATATGGTAAATGTTAAGTATGTTTGTACACATGTCAGTCAATTGTAGAAACACAGAGAAGCTGTTGGGTTTAAGATGATGGTTCACATCAACATGTCTGCCTCATTGTTACAGCCAATGTGCTTCATAAAGTTCAGTTCAGCTTCAGGTTGCGCAAACACTGTAAAAGCTCATTGTACAATTTATAGACATTCACCGTTTCTTCTCCAACCGATTAAAGGCAATATAGGTGCAGACTGAAACAGGTGGGGCTACAATAACTGTTTTACATGGAGCATGTAATCCCTTTGACCTAAAGCTGCCCTGACACCATGAAGGAAAATGAGATTGGCTGTCATGGATGTTGTTACTTCCTCAATTTCCCTTCAGATGGCAGCACCATCCCTTCAGTGATTCTCATTCAGAGGACATAAAGTTGTATTTCAGCAGCTTTAACAAGGCACAAGTTGAACTTACCGATTGAAAACGACACCAAAGCATGAGAAAACACAGAGTATGTTTCTATCAAATCTTCTGCCATCTGAGGGTGAAGGAAAAAGCTGGAAAACAACAACAAAACAAAACAAAACACAAGTTGAGATAGAGTTGAAAAAGTCAGGACTATAACCAACATTATTCAAATCAATCATGTTATCTAGGTTTAGTTTGACTGCATCGTTTCTATATAATCATCATATATTTGAATGTATCCGTGAACGCGTCCAGCTGAAAATGTCATAAAAATTAGTCGTAAAGGATTAATATAAATAAACGGTTAAAAAGTTAAAAAACGATCAGAAACGTGATTACATTAAGTAAAATATATGTATTTAAATAAGCAATTTGGACACAACCGCGCCAAAAGCAATAACGCACCAATTGATGAAACCATGCGCTCCAGCTGCAAATGTCTGAGCATGTGAGCAGATGCTTATATCATTAAAATAAATAAATAAATAAATAAATAAATAAATATGAAATGTATTGGGTTAAACTCACCACAGCACGGCCCATATCGCAGTAATAAAACTGTGCACAAAAGATGTGGCGATATTTCTCCATTTCCACGCATTCCTTCGGGCAGACTCGGGCATGGGGAGTTTACTGACCCCAGCGTTGACAAGTCTGAAAAACCCGACGGAGCTCCCTGTTGTTAAAATGACTGAACTCAACTCCATGGCTGCAAAATGTTTGTTTCTAGTAGGTGAAGAATTCACGGGCCACACTTGTCCCCCCCACCCACCCACCTCCTCACTCTCAATATACAAAAACGCAGCGGAGCTTTAAGACCGTGGACTACTTGTTGACGACGACCGAGACGAATCACGTTGACATGTCGTCGTGTTCCCACTCATCAATGGTCTCTCCTCACTAAAGATGAAGCTCGTAAAACGCTCCAAACAGGCGTGTTTTTTTTTTCACGGTTATTGTCCACAGAGGGAAGGCGTGCACGACACTGTCAAATGATTTTCCACTGATCTGATCCGAAGAGAATATTTATGATGTTTTTCTTTTTTTTTCCCCCGTCTTCTTCTCTGTAATAATCCCCACCCTGAGGAAAAAAAGCTCAGTGATCAGGAGCACGGTGAGCAGGTGAAGTCCTGTTGACAGTTGTGAAACCGTCCTGTTGTAAAACCTCGTCTGCTTGTGTAACTTTTTGACATCAACGTAAACCAAACAACGGCGTCTCCCCGCCCTACTATGAAGAGGCGCGGCCAAGAGCACGTTTCTTCTGCTGTGTGGCATTCACGTGCTGTCGGAAATGTCAAGTTTAAGACCTTGACTTTGAAAAACATTTATTTATTTATTTTAAATAATAATGACTGTTAACTGCTTTTTCAATTAGAATATTTAATCAACAATTTGTCTAGAAAACATAAAAAGGTCTCACAAACATTCTACAATTCAAAAAACATCCTGTTTACGATGATCTAAAACAACAACAACAAAACATCCTCATATTGATGAGTCTCAGATCAGAGACTATATTGGAGTTTTTGTTTGGGAAAACAAAAACAAACAAACAAACAGTTATTTCATTGGCTACCTACCATCTTCTCTGCTTTCTCGACACTGTTTTTCTACTTTGAGGTCATATATCTACAACAAGTATTCATATAATAGTCGTTTTTACGTGTGCAATCAATGTGTATCAAAAATGTTTGCTTTACATTTCTAACACTCTTGTTATTTTAATATTTAATCAGCTACTTCCTAAATCTACTTCTGAAAAGTAAACATATGACAAATTGTGTATTTGAGGACCACCTGGACCTGCTGCCCCAATGAGTTGAACCTGAATAAAAGGTTGAAAATAAACAGATTTATTGAAGAGTTAATATGTTTTTTTTTTTTACATCTCTTTATTTTAAGTTCTTGTTAATTTTGTGCCATTTTATTATATTTTATTTGTAGTATAACAACACAGCACACATCAGCTTGACTAAAGAAGTGAAAAATTACGAGGAGCACCTGAAGGCAACATCGCTCTCACTCCTCCTCATTCATTCACAAACCACCGTGGATTTATGGGAATAGTAGTTTATTTCCTATGTAAATAAACAACACATGAGGAGCCAACATTCATCTTTCACCGGCGCATATTTATAGTTTAACTGACATTTAAATCGTAACGCCAGTTTTCACATTTCACGCTCGTTTTCGTTTAGTGGAAATGAACAAAACAGCATTGATCCACAGCCTGACGATGAAAATGAATGACACAGCACCACCGTGTGGTTAATGGCCACGAGGTGTTGTAACATTATGGTTATTACTCTCAGAAATTACTGAATGTACAAATAATAAATAATCCATTATTTTTGGCTGGATGCGACATAATAAAATCTTATGCATAATGAATAATTAAATCTTCATCTGATGCTATTATAATTAGTAACAACACTAAGTTCTGTCTCAGGTCCCGAGTGTTTCAATGTTCTGATATTTTACAATTGTACTTTGATCATTATCACTTCTACTTTAGCTACATTATAGATCCACATAAATAATAAATAATCCACAAATAATTCATGGTGTAATATTATTTTTTGGTTTAAGATAAGACTCAAATGATCTCATTTAAAATTCACAAACGTCTCTGCAGGACATGAATTAATTCAAATTAAACTCACTGTTAAAAGAAGCGTTTCCTTTACTTGTAGCAACATTAAGTGATAAACACTTCTGTAAGTAAACTGTAGAAATACTTGACCAGAACTTGTGACTTGTTAATCAGCCATAACATAATGAGTCAGGGAGTCTACTACACCTCTGTAGATGTGCTGTGGTATCTGACACTAACATGTCAGCAGCAGGTCCTTCATGTCCTGTAGATCGTGAGCCTCCACGGATCTGACTTATTCGTCCTGCACGTCTCAGACATTCACTTTTATGTGGGAATTTGCAGCAAAATCAAATCAATACTTCTCCGAACCTTTTTTTTTGCCACTGCCATTAGGTAATACATTTATACAACCTAGCTTAAGTTGGTTGTCATATTAAACTACAGGACACATGGTTTCCCAGCAGAACATTGCGCAGGGCATAACACTTACCCATAATTCATCCTGGCACTATGTCATCCTCAGATGAACGATGTACACTCACCTGCCCTTTCACATGATGTAAAAAGAAAACAAGATTCATCAGATCAGGTCACCTAGTTCCACTCGTAGACGCCACCAGGGGTCAGCATGAGCATACGGCTGCACATGCAACAAACTGGGACGTGCTGTCTGTTGTGACACCTCTCAAGACACAATAGCTCCTCTGTTGGATCAGACCACGCGGGGCCTGCCTACAACTCCTCACATGCATCAGTGAGTCTTGACCTTGTGTCTGGTTCTCGATGCTTTTTCCTCCTTGGATCACTTTAGGCAGATACTCACAAAAACAGACAAACATCATTTTCCTGCTTCCAACATCAAATTTAAGGGCAAAAGGTTCACTCACTACTTATAATACCCCGTCCACTCACAGGTCCCTTTTGTGAAAAGATGATCAACGTAAGTCACTTCACCTGTTAACACAAGGTGGTGGCAAAATAATTATGGGCCAAATTTGGCCCAATTAAAGTCAATTAAAGTCAAAGTCAAATCAAAGTTTTAGGAGGATTTACAGCCCCTATATGGCCTAAATTAAGAGGTGCAAAAGAAAAAAACAAAAGGACGGCAAAACTCACCCAAAACCAATTATTGAACATAACTGACCCAAAAAGACTCCAACTAAAGTCCAGTCTACCACAGTCAAGACAAAAGCCTTCACCTTGTTTACCTTTACTTTTTAATGTGTGGTTAAACTATAACTATGACATAGTCAAACCACAGACCTTCACCTGCTTCCTCTGTGACTAAATGAATCCAACATTGAAAAATGTCTGACAGACGACAGCCACAATCTTTGATATCTGGGATGGACGACTGGTGTATGTGTATGGAGCATTTTACTCCAAGTTGGAGCAACACCTGGTCCAATGTGGTCTGAACATAAAACAACAACATTAAAATCTATGTTTTTGTTAATGTAGGAAACTTCCTACAAATGTTTAAAGGGCAAGTGTCTAAAAACAAAACAAAACAAAACAAAACAAAACAAAACAAAACAAAACAAAACAAAACAAAACAAAACAAAACAAAACAAAACAAAACATGTATCAGTAAAATTAAACATCGTCCTTAACAGCCAGTTAAAGGCCATTAAAGCCAGAGGTCTCTCACCTGTCACCTGCCCGTTGCCTGGATACGATGATCCATATTATCTGTTGTCATGACAACATATAATATTCCTCCTCAGTTGACATAAGCATGTTTACACAGGTATAGGGTCGAGTCGTAATAAGCTATGGAGACATTATCCAGCCGCTAGATTTGATGACGTAACTAATCACTTCCACTCCTCCTCGATGACAATAGGTGGTGGGAGGAGCACGAGCGGAGGAGCACGGGACAGCGGCTGCTTCCTGCGCGAGCAATTCTCCTTCAGGGCTCGAGTCTGACTGTTCATCCGTGTTCTGGAAACACTGGAGGAAACCAGCTTTTGATTTATTTATATTGTATAAAGTCTATAACAAGGACAGACGACCGTCTACTCTGACAAAGCAGGTGAGCACTGCGTTATTTATTATGTGCGTACATTATTTCGCTGATTGATTTAGCTGAAATATACTGAGAACACATAGGAAGAATAGTAGATGTTGCTTTTCAAGAAAACGGGTTTGTTTGCTGCTTTGCTGTTGTGATTTCATATCTTATTTCATAGCCTGAGAGACGAAAGACGCTTTAATAATAATGTCATGATTATTTTTTTTAACCATATATTTCTATACATGTACTGTAACTTTAGCTGGGACGTTTAATATGACACTACAAGCTCTAGAAAAGTGTGATGGGTATTTTTCATTCATTCAAATCATTCATTGGTTAACCATTAAAATAACTGTTGGATCGACCATTAAAAAAAATAGTTGCGGTGTAGTTGGTGTGAGCTTTAAAACAGCACAAACTGTCTTCACATGCAATAGTGTTTTATTTAGTATTTCTGTTTATTTCAGGTATTGTAGTTCCTTGTGTGATCAGCGATGCTGAGATCAGGTCTATGTGAAGTCCTAACCAACTGTTGCAGGACATTTTCACCTTCTTATCACTGAAGATATTTTTTTTTTCTTTTATGAATCTGGACGTAATTTTGGGCTCATTGCCATGCGGATACAATCAGGCAGCTAACTGATAGTATCAAACATCTAAACCATCCAAACATTTTGCACAGCGTGGTGAATTTTGACAGAAAACAAATTGTAAAATGCGCATGTGCGTCCATTTTACTCAACATTTTTTGGATGTTTGTTTCATAACTGGAACTAACTTGATTTAACAGTCCCATTATCTGCAAGGGACACAAACGCCCAAAAACATGCAGCACATAAACATACATGCAAACATAACATACAGCAGCTAAATATGTATAGTATAAGTGGGAACAAAATTAAAAGTGAACTGTCTTAGTGCTTGTGTATGATTGTGGTCCACCCAAATACAGTTGTAATTCCAGTCTAACCTGTACGTTGGTCTGACAAAAGACATGTTTTCTCAACGTAACCATGACTTGCAATTACAGTATGAACCAGTGTCAACAAGCAGGTCAAAGTGAGGAGCAGGAGGAGGAAGTGGTGACTGAACTGGTGTGTCAGGAGGACGACCTGAAAGATGGACAGTGAGTGACAACACTGATGCTTTTCTATTGGACGCAAAAACAAGATGTCATAGTCATTTTT
This sequence comes from Polydactylus sextarius, assembly GCA_016801845.1. Taxonomy (NCBI): domain Eukaryota; kingdom Metazoa; phylum Chordata; class Actinopteri; family Polynemidae; genus Polydactylus; species Polydactylus sextarius. Next base: position 2,937,120 of record CM028926.1, read on the forward strand.
CCTCAACGTTGTCTCACTTTGAGTCTGATTTGTGTTTATTTAGGATGAAGGAAGTGACCGTAGCGGAACAGAAGATGTTGCTTGTCCGTACAAATGGTCAGTACAGTGCGATTGGAAACCGGTGCTCTCATTACAATGCTCCTCTGATTATGGGTAAGCACTTATCTCTTTACAACAGTATTCCATTACTAACTTGATTAGGTATTTTTTTTTTTTTTTTTTTGCATTGAATGGGAGTAATCTTAACTGTATAATCTCTGATCATACAGGACCACTGGTTGGTGACAAAGTCAGATGTGCCATTCACGGTGCTTGCTTTAACGTCAAAACTGGAGACATTGAAGATTACCCAGGTCTAGACTCTCTGCCCAGCTACAAGGTGGGACACGCCTGTAAAGATCAACATCTATTGCACTTGCAGAGTATTTGCAAAGTCAGATTAAACAACCCAGTGCTTATATGTTGTTTTTCTTACAGGGGTAGTACAGTGGTAGTAAAACTGCTAAGTCAGATTTATCCCTTGTTCACAACTGGTAGTTCTGTTACCAGATGTTACTGTGGTTCAGTTCACTTCCTCAATTTGTCAAAATGTTTCCTTTTTTTTGTCGAATCTCTGGCAATGTGATTTTGAACTTACAGACAAGTGATTTGGATTTTTTTTTCTTCCTATTTAACAGGTCAAAGTGGAAAATGGCGGGGTGTATGTCTCCATCAACAAAAAAGTAAGCGACACTAATTTGAACCCATTTGATTTAAAAAAAAATGTGTTAAACATCTCTTATCTGTACTTTTCTTCCAGTGTCTAAAGATGACTAGGCGAGTTAAGGAAATGTGCACTGTGGCGCCAGATGACCAACATATAATTTTGCTCATAGGAGGAGGTAAGGATGAACAAATACAGGAACCTTTATATGACGTTTAACGCCACAAGGTATTAGTCCGAGGAAGTGACTTGCAGGTTGGAGGCACTGCACTGTTTTCTGCTGTTTGAGTAGCTGCTTCAGTATGTATTCATGTGTTTTAAAAGGTTTTTTATGAATAGTATTTTAGCAGGATAAAGAAAGAGAATAATGTCTAGAGGTGACACTTCGTGGCTGAATTTGATTGTGTGATTTCAAGGCCCTGCCTCCCTCGTATGTGCCGAGACACTGAGACAGAACGGCTACCAGGGTCGAATCATCATGGTCACCAAAGACGCACTTCCTCCATATGACAAACCCAAACTGAGTAAAGTAAGAACTTCACCATATCACCATGGAGGTTACCTGTATTTGTGTCAAACTGTCATGTCTCATTTCAGGCTATGAACGCCGACAGCAGCAGCATGCTCCTCCGTCCGAGTGACTTTTATCAACAGTATGGAATAGAAGTTTGGACACAGAAGGAGGTGAGCAACAAACAGATAATGTATTTATCTTTTCTAGTATTCTCACCGTCTTTTTTTTTTCCAGTAATGCGTTTTGTGTTGCAGGTGATGGCGGTCAACTCCGCTGAAAAAACGGTGACATTGAACGACGGCGTTTCGCAGCGTTACGACCAACTCCTCATCTCTACTGGCTGCAGGTACGAATCATAGCTCACGTGTTTCAGACACAAGATTTTCATACAACAACAGTGATGTAAAGTCTAGTTAAGTAAAGTAAAATCTTTCATTTTGTTTACAGAGCACGACCACTCAGCTGTCCTGGCTCTGACCTGCAAGGAGTAAAACTACTACAAAGTTATGAAGACGCCAAAGAGATTTACAGCTCCAGTCTTGGGAAGAAGGCTGTTATCATCGGGGCCTCCTTTATAGGTTATTGCCATTATTTTTGTTTTTGTGTTGATCATGCATAAAATGCAGTTTCAATACTTGACAAGTGCCAGATAAAGCTACTTTATAACTCATGTAACAGCAGACACCAATGAAACACAATAGGTATGGAGGTGGCGTCCTTCTTATCAGACAAAGCTGCCAGTGTGGCCATGGTTGGTGCTACCTGTTACCCGTTTGAGCGCTCTCTGGGCCCGGAGATTGGCAGAATGACGATGGAAGTAAGTACATTACAGGGGACTAATTTGTTGGATTTATTTTTAGCTTTTATTAAATAAAATGAACTCTCAAACACTTTTTTCCCCCCTCCCTCGCAGATGTTGGAGGAAAAGAATGTGAAGTTTTACATGAATGACAGACTCATCGAGATTAAAGGGGAAAATGGAAAAGTATGTTTACTTTAATTCTATTAGCACGGGCTTCATCATGGTAGGTGTTCTGAATAATATTAACAATAATAAGAGGCCAAGTAAACCATGACTGGTCACTCACACTACAACTGTGCTGCTTCAAACCTATTCTGAATGTTTATTGTAGATTCTTAAAATCAAGTCTTTTCTTTTAGGTGAAGGAGGTGGTGCTCAACAGTGGTACAGTCCTGGAAGCTGATGTGGTCATTGCTGGAATTGGTAATTTTATTACTCTAACTTAGCATGTTCAGTCAAATATTATACTTTTGCATAAATCTTTCCTGTGCAAAAATCAAACCATAAGATCTTGTGTTTTTTTCAGGAGTAATCCCCAATTCAGACTTCTTGACAGGAAGTGAGGTTAAGGTGAATTCAAGAAAAGCTGTGATTGTTGACAAGGTAACACAAAGTCAATGGTGGTCATAGCATAAAACCGAAAGAATAAAGAATAAAAGTAAATTTACAGTTTTATATTTGCTTTATCAACTGGATTCGGTTAATTTGAAGAACTTATTTTGGATATATTGTATATTTACATTCTTAATGTTAAGGGCTCTTGTTGTTAACTCATTTATAATTTTCAAACAGTTCATGGGGACAAATGTAAGTGATATTTTTAGCGCTGGAGATGTTACCTCCTTCCCTCTGTTCATTCGTGGAGATCAGATGGTCAACATCGGTCACTGGCAGATGTCACATGCTCAAGGTAACTGACCACATGCTTTGATTTTGAGTTTCTGGTGAAGTCATTTGACATTGTCATAAAAAGTGATGAGCTACATGTTATGGGTGACCATTATTTTTGTGCTTTGGTTTAATTTGATTGTGCTGCTTTTTTAAAAAAATCTTCTTTAACACAGGTAGAGTAGCGGCCCTGAACATGCTGAAGAAAAGGACCAAAATTGAATCTGTTCCTTTTTTCTGGACTTCGTTGCTTGGAAAGAGCATCAGATACACGGGTAAAATATTTAGTTACTCTGTTTGCAGTGTTTTGGGAGGAAAATGTCACCTTTACATTAGAATATTTATGCCCTGGTTGTGTCGATTCTTACTTCACCTTTTCATTTCCTCATTCTAGGTTATGGAGAAGGATACACCGAGATCATATTCAAAGGAAAAGTGGAAGAGAGGAAATTTCTGGCCTTTTACATAAAGTGAGCAGCAGTAGAGTAAACGCAGATACATGCTGAAAATAAACATATTTCATTTGTGTGATTTTTTTCTTTTGCGTCTCCTCCATCAACAGGGATGAGGTGGTGGTAGCTGCCGCCTGCCTCACGTACGACAAGGCCGTGGCTTGTCTTGCAGAGCTGATGGCCACCGGCAAGATTTTAACGAAGGCACAGGCTCAGTGAGTAGCACTTTGCATTCACAAGCATGTACTGCACATACTAAACACACTGACATGCTCATATGTAACATACAACAGCAGAACTGTGTGATAATCTGTTATTTAAAGGCCACTATTATCATTATTGTTGCAGATTTCAATGTTAATTAACTACTACTTTTTAATTAACTACTAACTTTTTTAAATAATCATTGTTTTCATTTCTTTATCTTCTCAGAGCTGATGACTTGAGCTGGCTGCAGATGTAACCAGCCAGAGTATCACCTCACACTGATGATGAATGTCCGCTCTCTTTGTTGCTCCACTGTGTCCATCACTTATTGCCAGACTGGACTGTTACACTTACTGCCTCAGGCCTCTCAAAGCCAGACCTGTCAGACCTCTTCACTGTTACCATAGCAGCAAACGCAGCTTTATTGAATTTGTGCTCACAGTGAATAATCTGATCTCTGTGTCATGCGCAGAACCTGGAGAAAACTAAACTGACATGTATTTATTAAGTTTTGACCACCAGCTACTAAAATTCCTGTGTGTAAATCATCACAGTTTCTCATTGTCAGCAGTCAGAAAATATCATTGTGAACAGTCATTTTATTTACTTGAAATGGACCAACTGAAGAGTTACAATGTTTTAAGGAATAACACATTTTAAATCTAAAATGTACACATTAATATTAACTAATTGATTGTTTTTTCTTACTTTCATGTTATACTGTATAGGTGATACACTGTAATGCCTTAATCCATTTTACTACCATTGTTTGTTGTTTACAGCAAAGATGCAGCTAATTGTTTAATCTTCATCATATATTGTCAAATCTGATTTGTGTGATATCAGTACTTTGTAGCATCTTAAAGTGCATATTAATGAAATGCTCAGGTGTTTAAGAATTTGTTAATATAGAAGTTTCATCAACACTGATTATCCATATATTATATTTACTGTTGTTAAGCTACGGTTACACTATAGAGATGTGCATTTTATTCCTTATCAGTAGAAAATATTTGCTGCTACTTCTGTTTTTCTATTGAACTATTCTTCTATTTGACCCTTTTTCTGTCAAGCCGGGCCTTTTTGTGCTTCTGTGAGAATTTATTTAACATTAAAATAAACCGTCCACCGCCTGTAAATTGTCTCCTCGGCTGCAAAGTACTTCAATCACAAAATTAACAAGTCGTGTGTACTGAATCTTCAAAACTGCATGCCAGAGTAAACATGTTCTTCTGTGTTCAGATGAGTCTTTACTTGCTTGTCTTGGAGCATTGTTTGACCGAGCATCCAAGTTTGTCAGCCAGGAGAAACGGGCTGAGGTGGCAGTACTGTGGCAACAAAATAGAGAATATCAGCAGTCACTCTGAGAGTCATTCTACATGGTTCTGTCTCATACTATAAAACCTTAAGCTGTGAAATTGCTTGAGAGATAATAACTTAAAATTGCATGATTTAAAATCATGAAAATATCATTTCATTTGATTGTTTCCATGCAAAAAGATGAATTGATGGATGGAGTGATAATGAGTTATTAAGAATTAAAGCATCTTTGCCAGTACATCCAAAATATCAGCTACCTGTGGTGTTGCCTCTGAGCAGGTCTCTGGTTTATCCAATGCTTCAATTTTGAAATCAGGGAGGAAACGGGAACTCTGGAGGATTGCTGCCATTTCTCCATTCACCTCCACTGCAACATCTTTCTGCAAAGCAAATAAGTAAACATTTACCTGATCTATTTTGATAACAAACATAATAAATATCTACCCTTTAAGCATACCTTGAAATGGTGTGATGAATCAAAGTCCAGTTGATCTGGGAAGTCGGCCACAGTTCCTTTATAGGTCACTGTTGCACCAGTCGTGATGGGCCTTTTGGGGAGCTTGAAGAGTCGGTAAGTGCCTGAAGCATAGTTGATGTCACCTGCAAAATGAAAAGCGGGCTTGGTCGTAGAAGGAATGCTGTTAACGTTATGCGTCACTGCAAAACCGCAGTTTGACATTTTTCACCTGCTTTGGCTTTGAGTTCACTGTTGTGGACCACAATTTGACTTGATGAAACAAGATGCGGAGTGCTGAAACCGACGCTGTGAGCCAGTGAGATGAGATCTTTCCAAAACAGACAACCACTCATTCCTTCACCTAAGAAACAGATCACAGCCAATACACACAGTGTCAGTGATGTAAGAATTCCACAACTTGGAATCTCAGATTATAATGCAGCATTATTTTTTACCCCATAAGACTACATCTTCCTTCATATGATCAGGGATGACTTTACTAGCATACATGTCACTGTAGTACATTTCACCTCCTTCCTGTACAAAAAGAGGGAATGGTGAAAATCATAAAATGTATAAATATTTTCATACTGATGTAGTTGCTAGAGACCCAAACTAACCTTCAAGACGTTGTAGGCTTGCTGTAGCACTGCTCTTTTATCAGCACACAAACAGATTACACAGTTGGATCTGGATTAGACATTAGAAGGAAACAAAAAGTTTTGTTTATCAGCCTAACAAAGCTGAAGAATTTAAGCATCAGTCATAACAGGGCTTTTACATACAGCACAACATCCATTGAGTCATTCTGTATGCCGGCTTCACCCAACTCCTCCATGTATCCCTGGACAAAGGTGACATTAGGCTCCTTGTAGCCAAACGTCTTTTGATGATACTCAACATACTGACGAGATGCAGTGATCTAATGAGAGAAGATTTAAATTAGTAGAAATTACAGATATAAAGCGTCAGAGGCTTGAGTACATTTATGTGTAATTACCAGCTCCTCTGTCATATCGATCCCTGTCACATGTCCATTCTGTCCAACAAGTTTACTGAAGGCAAAACAGTCTCTACCAGAGCCACTACCAAGATCCAACACTCTGCAGCCTTCGAGCTTTGCTGGAAATGGAAGACCACACCCAAAGAATCTGAAGGAGAAAAGTTTTAGAAATGGTAAACGTGCTGTCCAATGATGGAAAACATAATGAAAACAAAGAGATAATTCTGTGCTTCTAAAGTAAAGTTGTTGTCGTTTTGATTTGTATCAGCTCTATCTGTGTGTCATGTTTGTCTCACCACAACTGCACCATCAGGCTACAGTTGCAGATGCACATATATATACATAACAGAAGTAAATGTACCTTTTGGTTACCTCGGGATGAACCAGATTCAGTGCATCTGTGACACTTTTTGGCACCCGGAGGCGAGACAAATTGCAGGATGAAGCACTGGTTTGCAAATCATCAGAGGTCTCCAATCGTTTGCCATAGTAGTTCTGAAAACATGTATACAGCCAAAAACCTGTCAGGTACATTTAAACATTATAAAAATGCTCTGTTTTTATGCAATCATGGATCTCAGTTCACTGTCACTTTAAAAATTATGTTATTTACAGCCATGCAGATATAACACAGTCAAATTACAAGAATCCACACATAGCAAAATCATTACAGGCAAAATTTGGCCCAGTAGCTCTGAAACAAACTGTACAAATCTTAACCAGCTACACCCTCTTCAGTTTAATTGTGCCACCCAATTTAGGAAGCCAACAATTTCAAAACAGGTAGTATTACCACAAAGGAACAATGGCAACTTAACCTGATATTTACTAATGGTTTCCCAGATAGCAAAATCATCATCTGAGGGCAAATTTGGCCTAATTTTGGCAAAGTTTCAGAAGGATGTACCTTTATGGTCCAAACTAGACGTGCAAAAAAAAAACAAAAACGAAAAAAGAGTCCAAAGTTCCCAAAGTTACCTTGACTTTTTTAAATAGTGTAGAAAACCATAACCATGACATAGTCACACCAAAGACCTTACCCCTGCTTCCTCTATGACTAAATGAATCCAAAAAATGCCAAATGTCTGATAGACAACAGCCACAATCCAGAAAAGATTTTTTAAAAAGGGACAAAAACATTGACTAGATACTAAAATAACAGATTGAGGGAAAGGTGATAATTAAAGTGTCCAGCGAATGATTAATTACACTTATGATTATATTCATTGTTGGTTATAAGGTACACATTTTCACAAATTAAACTAGCGTAAGATTATCCTATTTTACATACATTTTACCACTGCATTCAACCAATAAGAATAAATAAAGTCTTTGCATGAAACATTTGATGCGGGGTCTCGCTCTCATTCTGCAACGAACGTGAAAACTGGAAAAATGTCACTTTTTCAACTTCAAGAAGTTGTAAATCTTCGTACCTCTTACTTATACTGTAGTTTTATTACGTAATCTAAGCAGTGCTGAGGGACAAAACCACAAAATGGCTATTGAAATAAAACCGATCAGTTACAGATTGAATCTTTTAGTGATAAATACCTTCACGTTCTCTCGAATGTTGTCATCAGTGGCCATTGCATGAAAAAGACTTGCAACGACAAAAGCAGTTTAAAACCAAGTTTAAAAAGAAGTTTATATCATGTAAACAAGGTGAAATGGGAAAAGTTGTTTCTGTGAGAACTTCACTTTTTGTCACAGCGGATACAACGAGGTCACAACGATCAGCTGCAGCTTCCTTCCGGTTGATTTCTTTCAAAGTAAAAGCATCAACTAATGGAAATGGTCAACATGTGTAAAAGCCGTATTTGTTCCCTCCGTTGTCGCTTACGGCCATACCACCCTGAACACGCCCGATCTCGTCCGATCTCAGAAGCTAAGCAGGGTCGGGCCTGGTTAGTACTTGGATGGGAGACCGCCTGGGAGGCTGCATCCGAATCCTTAGCATGCACTGTGTACTACTGAGTGCCTACTACTTGACCGTTACAGTAGTAGCTACTACATATCAACCAGCCAGTAGTAGGCACAATTCGGATGTACTACAACACCACCATCTTGCCTGTTTTGTGACCCGGATGTTTACATCAACATCATGATTTTGCGTCTTGAAGCGGAGGGTTAGCATCGCAGTCATAGCGGCGACTTTTTACACACATTGGTGATGTGAATGACTATGGACATTTTTTATTTACTGAAGTACATGTGGCTTTTATTTACTTAACAGTCTGCATTTGCGCTTTAATGCAATCGCTTTTTAAGGTTTGTATAGAAACGGTCGGAAAAGAAGTTATACATCACAGGACATCTGACCCTTTTGTGGTTCCCCTGTTATCACTAAACAAATTTGGATAAAATTGTAAAAATATCAAAATAATCTCTCCCTGGCTGCTGTCTCCATTCCCATTCACCAACGAGCACATAGATGTGGTTGCCGATCAGTGTTTACTATACGTAATTAATTTATCCCAGTAAGTATTGGATGTCACATTTAGGGGGTGAGGTTTCTTCTTCTACAGTTTTCAACCTCCCGATGACTTCTGGGATAGCGTAGTTAGCGTAGTGTACATCGCTTGCATACTGCAAAATCCTTGCGGAAGTAGTAAACCATCCGGGAACCTTTCGCCTACTACTGAAAGCATACTAAGGTATTCGGATGTACTAGAGCGTGGCTTACTCATTTTTGCCTACTACGTAGTAGGCTAGTAGGGGTATTCGGATGCAGCCTGTGTGTCAGTGATAGCGTAAGATTGTCCTATGAGATTTTACAGATATTTTCCACTGCATTCAACCAATAAAAAGTCTTTGCATGAAACATTTGATGCGGGGTCTCGCTCTCATTCTGCAACAAACGTGAAAACTGGAAAAATGTCACTTTTTCAACTTCAAGAAGTTGTAAATCTTCGTACCTCTTACTTATACTGTAGTATTATGTAATCTAAGCAGTGCTGAGGGATAAAACCACAAAATGGCTATTGAAATAAAACCGATCAGTTACAGACTGAATCTTTTAGTGATAAATACCTTCACGTTCTCTCAAATGTTGTCATCAGTGACCATTGCATGAAAAAGACTTGCAACGACAAAAGCAGTTTAAAACCAAGTTCAAAAAGGTGTTTATATCATGTAAACAAGGTGAAATGGGAAAAGTTGTTTCTGTGAGAACTTCACTTTTTGTCACAGCGGACACAACGAGGTCACAACCATCAGCTGCAACTCGCTTGCGGTTGATTTCTTTCAAAGTAAAAGCATCAACTAATGAAAATGGTCAACATGTGTAAAAGCCGTATTTGTTCCCTCTGTTGTCGCTTACGGCCATACCACCCTGAACACGCCCGATCTCGTCCGATCTCAGAAGCTAAGCAGGGTCGGGCCTGGTTAGTACTTGGATGGGAGACCGCCTGGGAATACCAGGTGCTGTAAGCTTTTATACTTTACACTTACAAACAGCAGAGGTCGCTCATGCAGCTCTTGTCCCAGTTTTACAGCACATAGACATTTCAAATAGGAAGTAGCCCACTCACTCGTCAGCAAATGCACCAACACCCCTCACTTTGAATGGATCTAACTATTTTGGCCACTATAGGAGATGGTCTTTGACATCACAAAGACCATCTCCTACAGTGGCCTGGATTTGATCAATTTATTTTTAAGAAGATAAATTAATAAATAAGTCTGAAACATTTAATAAATAGATAAAGAATGAGATAAAATAATTTAAAAAACTGAGTCACTGACATTGTTACTGCCCACCCATTAGTATTAGTGATGCTGAACGTCAGTGATGCTAAGACTTAACGATGTTAAGCATTACTGATGCAAAGCGATGTTGAATGGTAGTGATGCCAAACGTTTGTGATGCTAAACATTACCTATAAGCGTTATTTGTTTTGTAATTTAATGTATGTGTTTATATTTTCTTTTCAGTTTTGTAGTTTACAGGAGAGACAGGAAGTGTTTAACATCAGTGATTTGATTTATTTGGATTAATAGTTTCATACATTACATTTGCTGTTTGTTTTTTTTTTCTTCTTTACGCGTACAACAAAATCCATTTGGTCATTTGGTCCAATGGTCATTAATATTTTTCCTATATTTGAGCAGCTTTAGTCCAGATCACATCAGTGTCCAATCAACATTCAGATAAAATATGGACTAAGCAGCAATATTATTGGTTGAGACACAGTTTGTAAACAGCATCATTTGAAATCAGAACTTTCAGAATAAAATCTGGCATTTGAAAATTAACATGACTTTTATTTTGAAAACCAAAAGCCAAATTCAGTCCTAGTCTATGTCCACGGCCACAGAATGTGATGTCACGCGTAGTGTGACACATGTCATGTCCGCGCCACAGAATGGAGTGATGTCACAGTGGGCGTGGTCACATTAAAGGAACGTGCTGAAAGAATAAAGGTTGCCTTGACGCTGCCACTTCAAAGGACGTGACATCACAAGAGAGTTTAAATACCCCTGCCAGCAGGAGTCAGTCAGTCAGACAGACAGCAGGGAGCGAACGTACGAGACATTTGGAGAATCACACACCATCAACATACAGACATCATCGACATACAATCAAGAACAACACCGTCAAGAGCAATGCCCGGCAAGAACAAAAACCGTCGCCAAGAGGCACATCAAGGCAATGGCCTACAAGAAGGAGAAGGTGGACCTTGCTGGTCCATAGAGTACACGGCCTACCTCAAGAGAGAAGCCGATAAGGTCCGGCCGCCATTCGATGGCATGACCAAGGAGATGAGGATGGACAGACTGGCGCTGTGCCACCGACTGCACAACGACAAACTGTTCATCGACAGGTTGGAGACACGTATCGCCATCATGGAGAAACAGTTCAAGGAAAATGCCAGCGAATATGAAAGGACCATCCTGAACAAAGACCTGGAGTTGTTCCAGCTCAAGAAAGAGCTCACCACCACCCAGGATGCCTACAAGTACCTGGAGGAGCAGCTTCTCTCCAACCAGGACACCAGCAGGCACCTGGAAGAGCAACTCTGTGATACCAAGGAACAGCTAATCTCCACCCAGAATGCCAACAAGTGCCTGGAGGAACAACTTGCCTCCACCCAGAATGCCTACAGGCACCTGGAGGAGCAGCTCGCTTTCACCCAGGATGCCAACAGGCACCTGGAGGAGCAGCTTGCCTCCACCCAGGCTGCAAACAGACACCTGGAAGAGCAACTCCGGGGTGCAGAGGAGCAGCTAATCTCCACCCAGGATGCCAACAGGCACCTAGAGGAGCAGCTTGCCTCCACCCAGGATGCAAACAGGCACCTGGAGGAGCAGCTTGCCTCCACCCAGGCTGCAAACAGACACCTGGAAGAGCAACTCCAAGGTGCAGAGGAGCAGCTAATCTCCACCCAGGATGCCAACAGGCACCTAGAGGAGCAGCTTGCCTCCACCCAGGATGCAAACAGGCACCTGGAGGAGCAGCTTGCCTCCACCCAGGCTGCAAACAGTCACCTGGAAGAGCAACTCCGAGATACCAAGGAGCAGCTAATCTCCACCCAGGACGCCAACAGGCACCTGGAGGAGCAGCAGGCTGTGGCTGCAAGCACAGAAAATGAAGGCCAAATGACGGTAATGACAAAGAAAGAACTGAAAAAGAAAAAGAAGGCTGAGAAAAAAGCACAAAAGCAGAAGGAGAAGGAGGAGAAGGAGGCCAAGAAAAAGAAAGAAAAGGAGGAGAAGGAGGCCAAGAAAAAGAAGAAGAAAGGGATATGGAGCTGGTGGCAGAAGAAGGAGAAGCGTGACAGTGATGGTGTTAGTGAGGAGGTGGAGGAGGAGGCTGCTGGGTGTTCACACTCAAAACTTTAACTCCTCCCCTTCATCACCCCTACACCTCACCTCCTTCACCCGACTTCTCTACCATCTCCACTGACTTTCTCACTCCTCCACCCTCGTATCATCTCCTCTCTCCTTTTGCCATGCCCCCACACCCACACCCACACCAACCCACAGCCCCCACCCACACCCACCCCCAGCCCCCCTCACACCAACCCCCAGCCCCCCTCACACCAACCCCCAGCCCCACACTAACCCCCAGCCCCACACTAACCCCCTGCCCCCAATGCCCCTCCTACACACACACCCCCCCACACCCCCCCTCCTCCCTCTCTCTCTCTCTCTCTCTCTCTCTCTCTCTCTCTCTCTCTCTCCTCTCCCTCCCCTCTCCTCCCTCCCTCTCCCCCTCTCTCTCTCCTCTCTGTCTCTCTCTCTCTCTCTCTCTCTCTATCCCCCCTCCAAGAACCGCCACCTTGCCGTGGTGGAGGGGCTTGAGTACCCTAGTGACCCTAGGAGCCGTACTTTATCGGGGGCTTTAGCCCCTGATAGGCTCTCTCAAGACCAAGTGGTCCTAGGTGAAGGGTCAGACTAAGAGCGGTTCATAGACTTCTGATGTAGAAAAAATACAAATGAAAGAAATACATCTATGAATTGATAAAATAAATAAAATATTAAATGAAGGAAAAATAACTAAAATAAATAGTAATGAAATCAAATAAAACTGACACACACTGACACAAAATAATAAATGAATAAAAAATACCTAAAATGTCAAATTAAGAAATAAATATATAAATTATATAAGATAAATAAAATAATTTTTCCTTCATGTAATATTTTATTTATTAATTCAATATCTATATAAGGTTTGTTGTTTGTTTTTTACTATTTCATGTAAAAGTTATTACACACTTTATTTATTATTTTATTCTATATATTTTAATGTCTTTTTACTGTACGATTTAGATGTTTTTATCCATATCTATCCAAATTACAAAATAAATTACGCTTATAGGTAATGTTCAGCATCACTAATACTAATGGGTGGGCAGTAACAATGTCAGTGACTCAGTTTTTTAAATTATTTTATCTTATTCTTTATCTATTTATTAAATGTTTCAGACTTATTTATTAATTTATCTTTTTAAAACATAAATTGATCAAATCCAGGCCACTGTAGGAGATGGTCTTTGTGATGTCAAAGACCATCTCCTATAGTGGCCAAAATAGTTAGATCCATTCAAAGTGAGGAGTGTTGGTGCATTTGCTGACGAGTGAGTGGGCTACTTCCTATTTGAAATGTCTATGTGCTGTAAAACTGGGACAAGAGCTGCATGAGCGACCTCTGCTGTTTGTAAGTGTAAAGTATAAAAGCTTACAGCACCTGGTATTCCCAGGCGGTCTCCCATCCAAGTACTAACCAGGCCCGACCCTGCTTAGCTTCCGAGATCGGACGAGATCGGGCGTGTTCAGGGTGGTATGGCCGTAAGCGACAACACTGAGAATAAATAAAGCTTTTATACATGATGACCAGAATTACTGACATTGGTTAGACTTATACATTTTCAAAGTTTCTTTTAATCTGAACATCAGAATAATCACTTCAAACAGAGATTCAGAGAGTAAGACAAAGTTAACCCTCATGTTGTGTCCCAGTCAAATTTGACAGATTTAACTTTTAGATTTAACTTTTATCTCTGAAAATTTTAATTCAATTTAAGTTCAACTGATCAGCCTGAACTAAGATTCCATGACTTTGTCCACAAAGAGGATTTCACCACGAAATCTAAATTGGATTAATTTGCATACAATTCTGTGTGTTTTATTCAACTTTTGTGCACTCTTGGTGTTCCTGGACATTAGACATGAGTGGGGGAGACGACCATTAGTGTCAAAAAAAAAAAAACTGAGCTCAGGTACATCTTCATTTGTCAGATGGACACACGCACAAACAAGATGTATAAACTGGGATCAATGAGACATACAGGCCATAAATAACACAAGAAGTTAAGTTATATTGTATTATTACAGTTTTTAATGTTGAGTCTTAATGGAGCGGCCATTTTCAACTGGGAACACAAAATTGTTTAACTTTAAATGAACACGTGGGTTAAGTCCAGGCCACTGTGGGAGATGGTCTCCCTCCTTGAAACGTCCGTCTGATCTGAAACAGCAGCATGAGCGACCTCTGCTGTTTGTAAGTGTAAAGTATAAAAGCTTACAGCACCTGGTATTCCCAGGCGGTCTCCCATCCAAGTACTAACCAGGCCCGACCCTGCTTAGCTTCCGAGATCGGACGAGATCGGGCGTGTTCAGGGTGGTATGGCCGTAAGCGATGACAGAGGGAACAAATACAGCTTTTATACATGTTGACCAACACTGGTGTCGATTTGAGTTCATGCAAATACTTTTAAAGCTGCACTTAATCTGTATATTTAACAAGTCACAATAGTGATAGTGATCAATTCAAAGTGTGGGATGTTAACGCATTTTCCCATGAGTGAATGGGCTCTTACCTTTTTCAAATGTCCATGTGTTGGAAAAGAGCAGCAGCAGCGACCTCTGTTGATTGTGATTGAGTGAAAAGTGAAAATACACCAAAAACCAAAAAGAAACTAATCATTTAACTGATTCTTCCACTAAAAAAATCCTGTCAGGAACTGTAGTGCTCATTGAAGTAAATACTTTGCACAAACTGAAGTTCATCCACGCTGGATAATGGTGTGGACTCACCATGGAGGTAAATTGAAGAGTTTCCCTTGATCAACTGCTTCCATGGACCATCCCCCGGTTGAGAGCTGCAAAATTAACCTGACCAGAATAAAATGACAGTGATAATGTTACAAGCCTCAAAACGAGTTACTTGTTCACAGAAGATATATCCTGTTTGCACAGGAAAAGAAAAGACAGAGGCTGCGTCCGAATCCTTAGTACACACTGCATACTACTGAGTGCCTACTACTCGAGCGTTACAGTAGTAGCTACTACATATCAACCAGCCAGTAGTAGGCCCAATTTGGATGTACTACAACACCGCCATCTTGCCTGTTTTGTGACCCGCATGTTTACATCAATGTCATGATTTTGCGTCTTGAAGCGGAGGGTTAGCATCGCAGTCATAGCGGCGACTTTTTACACACATTGGTGATGTGAATGACTATGGACATTTTTTATTTACTGAAGTACATGTGGCTTTTATTTACTTAACAGTCTGCATTTGCGTTTTAATGCAATAGCTTTTTAAGGTTTGTATAGAAACGGTAGGAAAAGAAGTTATACATCACAGGACATCTGACCCTTTTGTGGTTCCCCTGTTATCACTAAACAAATTTGGATAAAATTGTAAAAATATCAAAATAATCTCTCCCTGGCTGCTGTCTCCATTCCCATTCACCAACGAGCACATAGATGTGGTTGCCGATCAGTGTTTACTATACGTAATTAATTTATCCCAGTAAGTATTGGATGTCACATTTAGGGGGGTGAGGTTTCTTCTTCTACAGTTTTCAACCTCCCGATGACTTCTGGGATAGCGTAGTTAGCGTAGTGTACATCGCTTGCATACTGCAAAATCCTTGCGGAAGTAGTAAACCATCCGGGAACCTTTCGCCTACTACTGAAAGCATACTAAGGTATTCGGAGGTACTAGAGCGTGGCTTACTCATTTTTGCCTACTACGTAGTAGGCTAGTAGGGGTATTCGGATGCAGCCTGTGTGTCAGTGATAGCGTAAGATTGTCCTATGAGATTTTACAGATATTTTCCACTGCATTCAACCAATAAAAAGTCTTTGCATGAAACATTTGATGCGGGGTCTCGCTCTCATTCTGCAACAAACGTGAAAACTGGAAAAATGTCACTTTTTCAACTTCAAGAAGTTGTAAATCTTCGTACCTCTTACTTATACTGTAGTATTATGTAATCTAAGCAGTGCTGAGGGATAAAACCACAAAATGGCTATTGAAATAAAACCGATCAGTTACAGATTGAATCTTTTAGTGATAAATACCTTCACGTTCTCTCAAATGTTGTCATCAGTGACCATTGCATGAAAAAGACTTGCAACGACAAAAGCAGTTTAAAACCAAGTTCAAAAAGGTGTTTATATCATGTAAACAAGGTAAAACGAGAAAGTTGTTTCTGTGAGAACTTCACTTTTTGTCACAGCGGACACAACGAGGTCACAACCATCAGCTGCAACTCGCTTGCGGTTGATTTCTTTCAAAGTAAAAGCATCAACTAATGAAAATGGTCAACATGTGTAAAAGCCGTATTTGTTCCCTCCGTTGTCGCTTACGGCCATACCACCCTGAACACGCCCGATCTCGTCCGATCTCGGAAGCTAAGCAGGGTCGGGCCTGGTTAGTACTTGGATGGGAGACCGCCTGGGAATACCAGGTGCTGTAAGCTTTTATACTTTACACTTACAAACAGCAGAGGTCGCTCATGCAGCTCTTGTCCCAGTTTTACAGCACATAGACATTTCAAATAGGAAGTAGCCCACTCACTCGTCAGCAAATGCACCAACACCCCTCACTTTGAATGGATCTAACTATTTTGGCCACTATAGGAGATGGTCTTTGACATCACAAAGACCATCTCCTACAGTGGCCCGGATTTGATCAATTTATTTTTTAAGAAGATAAATTAATAAATAAGTCTGAAACATTTAATAAATAGATAAAGAATGAGATAAAATAATTTAAAACACTGAGTCACTGACATTGTTACTGCCCACCCAGTAGTATTAGTGATGCTGAACGTCAGTGATGCTAAGACTTAACGATGTTAAGCATTACTGATGCAAAGCGATGTTGAATGGTAGTGATGCCAAACGTTTGTGATGCTAAACATTACCTATAAGCGTTATTTGTTTTGTAATTTAATGTATGTGTTTATATTTTCTTTTCAGTTTTGTAGTTTACAGGAGAGACAGGAAGTGTTTAACATCAGTGATTTGATTTATTTGGATTAATAGTTTCATACATTACATTTTGTTTGTTTGTTTTTTTTTTTCTTCTTTACGCATACAACAAAATCCATTTGGTCATTTGGTCCAATGGTCATTAATATTTTTCCTATATTTGAGCAGCTTTAGTCCAGATCACATCAGTGTCCAATCAACATTCAGATAAAATATGGACTAAGCAGCAATATTATTGGTTGAGACACAGTTTGTAAACAGCATCATTTGAAATCAGAACTTTCAGAATAAAATCTGGCATTTGAAAATTAACATGACTTTTATTTTGAAAACCAAAAGCCAAATTCAGTCCTAGTCTATGTCCACGGCCACAGAATGTGATGTCACGCGTAGTGTGACACATGTCATGTCCGCGCCACAGAATGGAGTGATGTCACAGTGGGCGTGGTCACATTAAAGGATGCTGAAAGAATAAAGGTTGCCTTGACGCTGCCACTTCAAAGGACGTGACATCACAAGAGAGTTTAAATACCCCTGCCAGCAGGAGTCAGTCAGTCAGACAGACAGCAGGGAGCGAACGTACGAGACATTTGGAGAATCACACACCATCAACATACAGACATCATCGACATACAATCAAGAACAACACCGTCAAGAGCAATGCCCGGCAAGAACAAAAACCGTCGCCAAGAGGCACATCAAGGCAATGGCCTACAAGAAGGAGAAGGTGGACCTTGCTGGTCCATAGAGTACACGGCCTACCTCAAGAGAGAAGCCGATAAGGTCCGGCCGCCATTCGATGGCATGACCAAGGAGATGAGGATGGACAGACTGGCGCTGTGCCACCGACTGCACAACGACAAACTGTTCATCGACAGGTTGGAGACACGTATCGCCATCATGGAGAAACAGTTCAAGGAAAATGCCAGCGAATATGAAAGGACCATCCTGAACAAAGACCTGGAGTTGTTCCAGCTCAAGAAAGAGCTCACCACCACCCAGGATGCCTACAAGTACCTGGAGGAGCAGCTTCTCTCCAACCAGGACACCAGCAGGCACCTGGAAGAGCAACTCTGTGATACCAAGGAACAGCTAATCTCCACCCAGAATGCCAACAAGTGCCTGGAGGAACAACTTGCCTCCACCCAGAATGCCTACAGGCACCTGGAGGAGCAGCTCGCTTTCACCCAGGATGCCAACAGGCACCTGGAGGAGCAGCTTGCCTCCACCCAGGCTGCAAACAGACACCTGGAAGAGCAACTCCGGGGTGCAGAGGAGCAGCTAATCTCCACCCAGGATGCCAACAGGCACCTAGAGGAGCAGCTTGCCTCCACCCAGGATGCAAACAGGCACCTGGAGGAGCAGCTTGCCTCCACCCAGGCTGCAAACAGACACCTGGAAGAGCAACTCCAAGGTGCAGAGGAGCAGCTAATCTCCACCCAGGATGCCAACAGGCACCTAGAGGAGCAGCTTGCCTCCACCCAGGATGCAAACAGGCACCTGGAGGAGCAGCTTGCCTCCACCCAGGCTGCAAACAGTCACCTGGAAGAGCAACTCCGAGATACCAAGGAGCAGCTAATCTCCACCCAGGACGCCAACAGGCACCTGGAGGAGCAGCAGGCTGTGGCTGCAAGCACAGAAAATGAAGGCCAAATGACGGTAATGACAAAGAAAGAACTGAAAAAGAAAAAGAAGGCTGAGAAAAAAGCACAAAAGCAGAAGGAGAAGGAGGAGAAGGAGGCCAAGAAAAAGAAAGAAAAGGAGGAGAAGGAGGCCAAGAAAAAGAAGAAGAAAGGGATATGGAGCTGGTGGCAGAAGAAGGAGAAGCGTGACAGTGATGGTGTTAGTGAGGAGGTGGAGGAGGAGGCTGCTGGGTGTTCACACTCAAAACTTTAACTCCTCCCCTTCATCACCCCTACACCTCACCTCCTTCACCCGACTTCTCTACCATCTCCACTGACTTTCTCACTCCTCCACCCTCGTATCATCTCCTCTCTCCTTTTGCCATGCCCCCACACCCACACCAACCCACAGCCCCCCCCCACCCACCCCCAGCCCCCCACCCACCCCCACGCCCCCCTCACACCAACCCCCAGCCCCCCTCACACCAACCCCCAGCCCCACACTAACCCCCTGCCCCACACTAACCCCCAGCCCCACACTAACCCCCTGCCCCCAATGCCCCCCCACACACACCCCCCACCCCCCTCCCTCTCTCTCTCTCCTCTCTCTCTCTCTCTCTCTCTCTTTTCTCTCTCTCTCTCCCCTCCTCCCCCCTCTCCCCCCCCTCTCTCTCTCTCTCTCTCTCTCTCTCTCTCTCTCTCTCTCTCTCTCTCTCTATCCCCCCTCCAAGAACCGCCACCTTGCCGTGGTGGAGGGGCTTGAGTACCCTAGTGACCCTAGGAGCCGTACTTTATCGGGGGCTTTAGCCCCTGATAGGCTCTCTCAAGACCAAGTGGTCCTAGGTGAAGGGTCAGACTAAGAGCGGTTCATAGACTTCTGATGTAGAAAAAATACAAATGAAAGAAATACATCTATGAATTGATAAAATAAATAAAATATTAAATGAAGGAAAAATAACTAAAATAAATAGTAATGAAATCAAATAAAACTGACACACACTGACACAAAATAATAAATGAATAAAAAATACCTAAAATGTCAAATTAAGGAATAAATATATAAATTATATAAGATAAAATAATTTTTCCTTCATGTAATATTTTATTTATTAATTCAATATCTATATAAGGTTTGTTGTTTGTTTTTTACTATTTCATGTAAAAGTTATTACACACTTTATTTATTATTTTATTCTATATATTTTAATGTCTTTTTACTGTACAATTTAGATGTTTTTATCCATATCTATCCAAATTACAAAATAAATTACGCTTATAGGTAATGTTCAGCATCACTAATACTAATGGGTGGGCAGTAACAATGTCAGTGACTCAGTTTTTTAAATTATTTTATCTTATTCTTTATCTATTTATTAAATGTTTCAGACTTATTTATTAATTTATCTTTTTAAAACATAAATTGATCAAATCCAGGCCACTGTAGGAGATGGTCTTTGTGATGTCAAAGACCATCTCCTATAGTGGCCAAAATAGTTAGATCCATTCAAAGTGAGGAGTGTTGGTGCATTTGCTGACGAGTGAGTGGGCTACTTCCTATTTGAAATGTCTATGTGCTGTAAAACTGGGACAAGAGCTGCATGAGCGACCTCTGCTGTTTGTAAGTGTAAAGTATAAAAGCTTACAGCACCTGGTATTCCCAGGCGGTCTCCCATCCAAGTACTAACCAGGCCCGACCCTGCTTAGCTTCCGAGATCGGACGAGATCGGGCGTGTTCAGGGTGGTATGGCCGTAAGCGACAACACTGAGAATAAATAAAGCTTTTATACATGATGACCAGAATTACTGACATTGGTTAGACTTATACATTTTCAAAGTTTCTTTTAATCTGAACATCAGAATAATCACTTCAAACAGAGATTCAGAGAGTAAGACAAAGTTAACCCTCATGTTGTGTCCCAGTCAAATTTGACAGATTTAACTTTTAGATTTAACTTTTATCTCTGAAAATTTTAATTCAATTTAAGTTCAACTGATCAGCCTGAACTAAGATTCCATGACTTTGTCCACAAAGAGGATTTCACCACGAAATCTAAATTGGATTAATTTGCATACAATTCTGTGTGTTTTATTCAACTTTTGTGCACTCTTGGTGTTCCTGGACATTAGACATGAGTGGGGGAGACGACCATTAGTGTCAAAAAAAAAAAAAACTGAGCTCAGGTACATCTTCATTTGTCAGATGGACACACGCACAAACAAGATGTATAAACTGGGATCAATGAGACATACAGGCCATAAATAACACAAGAAGTTAAGTTATATTGTATTATTACAGTTTTTAATGTTGAGTCTTAATGGAGCGGCCATTTTCAACTGGGAACACAAAATTGTTTAACTTTAAATGAACACGTGGGTTAAGTCCAGGCCACTGTGGGAGATGGTCTCCCTCCTTGAAACGTCCGTCTGATCTGAAACAGCAGCATGAGCGACCTCTGCTGTTTGTAAGTGTAAAGTATAAAAGCTTACAGCACCTGGTATTCCCAGGCGGTCTCCCATCCAAGTACTAACCAGGCCCGACCCTGCTTAGCTTCCGAGATCGGACGAGATCGGGCGTGTTCAGGGTGGTATGGCCGTAAGCGATGACAGAGGGAACAAATACAGCTTTTATACATGTTGACCAACACTGGTGTCGATTTGAGTTCATGCAAATACTTTTAAAGCTGCACTTAATCTGTATATTTAACAAGTCACAATAGTGATAGTGATCAATTCAAAGTGTGGGATGTTAACGCATTTTCCCATGAGTGAATGGGCTCTTACCTTTTTCAAATGTCCATGTGTTGGAAAAGAGCAGCAGCAGCGACCTCTGTTGATTGTGATTGAGTGAAAAGTGAAAATACACCAAAAACCAAAAAGAAACTAATCATTTAACTGATTCTTCCACTAAAAAAAATCCTGTCAGGAACTGTAGTGCTCATTGAAGTAAATACTTTGCACAAACTGAAGTTCATCCACGCTGGATAATGGTGTGGACTCACCATGGAGGTAAATTGAAGAGTTTCCCTTGATCAACTGCTTCCATGGACCATCCCCCGGTTGAGAGCTGCAAAATTAACCTGACCAGAATAAAATGACAGTGATAATGTTACAAGCCTCAAAACGAGTTACTTGTTCACAGAAGATATATCCTGTTTGCACAGAAAAAAAAAAAGACAGAGGCTGCGTCCGAATCCTTAGTACACACTGCATACTACTGAGTGCCTACTACTCGAAAGCGTTACAGTAGTAGCTACTACATATCAACCAGCCAGTAGTAGGCCCAATTTGGATGTACTACAACACCGCCATCTTGCCTGTTTTGTGACCCGCATGTTTACATCAATGTCATGATTTTGCGTCTTGAAGCGGAGGTTTAGCATCGCAGTCATAGCGGCGACTTTTTACACACATTGGTGATGTGAATGACTATGGACATTTTTATTTACTGAAGTACATGTGGCTTTTATTTACTTAACAGTCTGCATTTGCGTTTTAATGCAATAGCTTTTTAAGGTTTGTATAGAAACGGTAGGAAAAGAAGTTATACATCACAGGACATCTGACCCTTTTGTGGTTCCCCTGTTATCACTAAACAAATTTGGATAAAATTGTAAAAATATCAAAATAATCTCTCCCTGGCTGCTGTCTCCATTCCCATTCACCAACGAGCACATAGATGTGGTTGCCGATCAGTGTTTACTATACGTAATTAATTTATCCCAGTAAGTATTGGATGTCACATTTAGGGGGTGAGGTTTCTTCTTCTACAGTTTTCAACCTCCCGATGACTTCTGGGATAGCGTAGTTAGCGTAGTGTACATCGCTTGCATACTGCAAAATCCTTGCGGAAGTAGTAAACCATCCGGGAACCTTTCGCCTACTACTGAAAGCATACTAAGGTATTCGGAGGTACTAGAGCGTGGCTTACTCATTTTTGCCTACTACGTAGTAGGCTAGTAGGGGTATTCGGATGCAGCCTGTGTGTCAGTGATAGCGTAAGATTGTCCTATGAGATTTTACAGATATTTTCCACTGCATTCAACCAATAAAAAGTCTTTGCATGAAACATTTGATGCGGGGTCTCGCTCTCATTCTGCAACAAACGTGAAAACTGGAAAAATGTCACTTTTTCAACTTCAAGAAGTTGTAAATCTTTCTTACTTATACTGTAGTATTATGTAATCTAAGCAGTGCTGAGGATAAAACCACAAAATGGCTATTGAAATAAAACCGATCAGTTACAGACTGAATCTTTTAGTGATAAATACCTTCACGTTCTCTCAAATGTTGTCATCAGTGACCATTGCATGAAAAAGACTTGCAACGACAAAAGCAGTTTAAAACCAAGTTCAAAAAGGTGTTTATATCATGTAAACAAGGTAAAACGAGAAAGTTGTTTCTGTGAGAACTTCACTTTTTGTCACAGCGGACAACGAGGTCACAACCATCAGCTGCAACTCGCTTGCGGTTGATTTCTTTCAAAGTAAAAGCATCAACTAATGAAAATGGTCAACATGTGTAAAAGCCGTATTTGTTCCCTCCGTTGTCGCTTACGGCCATACCACCCTGAACACGCCCGATCTCGTCCGATCTCGGAAGCTAAGCAGGGTCGGGCCTGGTTAGTACTTGGATGGGAGACCGCCTGGGAATACCAGGTGCTGTAAGCTTTTATACTTTACACTTACAAACAGCAGAGGTCGCTCATGCAGCTCTTGTCCCAGTTTTACAGCACATAGACATTTCAAATAGGAAGTAGCCCACTCACTCGTCAGCAAATGCACCAACACCCCTCACTTTGAATGGATCTAACTATTTTGGCCACTATAGGAGATGGTCTTTGACATCACAAAGACCATCTCCTACAGTGGCCTGGATTTGATCAATTTATTTTTTAAGAAGATAAATTAATAAATAAGTCTGAAACATTTAATAAATAGATAAAGAATGAGATAAAATAATTTAAAAAAACTGAGTCACTGACATTGTTACTGCCCACCCATTAGTATTAGTGATGCTGAACGTCAGTGATGCTAAGACTTAACGATGTTAAGCATTACTGATGCAAAGCGATGTTGAATGGTAGTGATGCCAAACGTTTGTGATGCTAAACATTACCTATAAGCGTTATTTGTTTTGTAATTTAATGTATGTGTTTATATTTTCTTTTCAGTTTTGTAGTTTACAGGAGAGACAGGAAGTGTTTAACATCAGTGATTTGATTTATTTGGATTAATAGTTTCATACATTACATTTGCTGTTTGTTTTTTTTTTTTCTTCTTTACGTACAACAAAATCCATTTGGTCATTTGGTCCAATGGTCATTAATATTTTTCCTATATTTGAGCAGCTTTAGTCCAGATCACATCAGTGTCCAATCAACATTCAGATAAAATATGGACTAAGCAGCAATATTATTGGTTGAGACACAGTTTGTAAACAGCATCATTTGAAATCAGAACTTTCAGAATAAAATCTGGCATTTGAAAATTAACATGACTTTTATTTTGAAAACCAAAAGCCAAATTCAGTCCTAGTCTATGTCCACGGCCACAGAATGTGATGTCACGCGTAGTGTGACACATGTCATGTCCGCGCCACAGAATGGAGTGATGTCACAGTGGGCGTGGTCACATTAAAGGAACGTGCTGAAAGAATAAAGGTTGCCTTGACGCTGCCACTTCAAAGGACGTGACATCACAAGAGAGTTTAAATACCCCTGCCAGCAGGAGTCAGTCAGTCAGACAGACAGCAGGGAGCGAACGTACGAGACATTTGGAGAATCACACACCATCAACATACAGACATCATCGACATACAATCAAGAACAACACCGTCAAGAGCAATGCCCGGCAAGAACAAAAACCGTCGCCAAGAGGCACATCAAGGCAATGGCCTACAAGAAGGAGAAGGTGGACCTTGCTGGTCCATAGAGTACACGGCCTACCTCAAGAGAGAAGCCGATAAGGTCCGGCCGCCATTCGATGGCATGACCAAGGAGATGAGGATGGACAGACTGGCGCTGTGCCACCGACTGCACAACGACAAACTGTTCATCGACAGGTTGGAGACACGTATCGCCATCATGGAGAAACAGTTCAAGGAAAATGCCAGCGAATATGAAAGAACCAGCTAAATAATGTTTTTGCTTGTGTTTTTAACACTTAACTTCTATTGTATAGTTTATAACCATACTACTGCCTGTTTGAACACGTTTTACATATGTAAACAATCATATAAACTACCTATCAACATCCCATTTTTGAACTGAATGAGTAACTTTATCATAGAAATTCAGATAACAACTCACATAAAACATAAATGAAAATAAATGCACACTGTAGGGAGCTTTGTGATGTCAAAAACCAAATGAAAATATCAACAGACCGCCATTTTCTATAGTTATTTCCTCTAGGCATATTTATTCTCTGCTGGAAAGCTTACACAGACTGGTATTCCACTTCACCTTTCATGGTTTATGGCCACGACACACTAATTGAATAAATAAATACATATCTCCATTAACAAACTTCTTTTTAATTTAAAATTGGATTAATACGTGTTTTATTCAACTTTTAATGCCTCTTGGTGTTCCTGGACATTAGACATGAGTGGGGAAGGCGACCATTAGTGTCAAAAAAAAAAAACTGAGCTCAGGTACATCTTCATTTGTCAGATGGACAGCACAAACAAAGATGTATAAACTGGGATCAATGGGACATCCAGGTATAAATAACACACAAAGTTAAGTTATATTGTATTATTACAGTCTGACCATTTTCAACTAGGAACACAAAAGTTATTTAACTTTAAATGAACACGTGGAGTTAAGTCAGAGCCATGGGGAGATGTCCCTCCTTGACATCCGTCTGATCTGAAACAGCAGCTTGAGCGACCCCTGCTGTTTGTAAGTGCTAAAGAAATATAAAGCTACAGCACCTGGTATTCCCCAGGCGGTCTCCCCATCCAAGCACTAACAGGCCCGACCCTGCTTAGCTTCCGAGATCATCGGATGAGATCGGGCGTGTTCGAGGTGAGTAGGCGCGGCCGTAAGCGATGACATGAGGAACAAACACAGCTTTTATACATGTTGACCAACACCTGGTGTGTCGATTTGAGTTCATGCAAATACTTTTTAAAGCTGCACTTAATCTGTATATTTAACAAGTCACAATAGTGATAGTGATCAATTCAAAGTGTGGGATGTTAACGCATTTTCCCATGAGTGAATGTGGCTCTTACCTTTTCAAATGTCCATGTGTTGGAAAGAGCAGCAGCAGCGACCTCTGTTGTATCGTGGATTGAGTGAAAAGTGAAAATACACCAAAGTTCAAAAAAGAAACTAATCATTTAACTGATTCTTCCACTAAAAAATCCTGTCAGGAACTGTAGTGCTCATTGAAGTAAATACTTTTGCAAAACTGGAAGTTCATCACGCTGGATAATGGTGTGGACTCACCATGGAGTGTAAATTGAAGAGTTTCCCTGATCAACTGTTTCCATGGACCATCCCCCGGTTGAGCTGCAAAATTAACTGACCAGAATAAATGACAGTGATAATGTTACAAGCCTCAAAGCGAGTTACTTGTTTTCACAGAAGATATATCCTGTTTGCACAGGAAAGAAAAGACAGAGGCTGCATCCGAATCCTTAGTACACACTGCATACTACTGAGTGCCTACTACTACCGAAGCGTTACAGTAGTAGCTAGCTACATATCAACCAGCCAGTAGTAGGCCCAATTTGGATGTATCTACAACACGCCATCTTGCCTGTTTGGTGACCTGCATGTTTACATCAATGTCATGATTTTGCGTCTTGAAGCGGAGGGTTGTAGCCATGATCAGCCAGCGGCGACTTTTTACACACACATTGGTGATGTGAATGACTATGGACATTTTTTATTACTGAAGTACATGTGGCTTTTATTTGCTAACAGTCTGCATTTGCGTGCTTTTAATGCAATAGCTTTTAAGGTTTGTATAAACGGTAGGAAAAGAAGTTATACATCACAGGACATCTGACCCTTTTGTGGTTCCCCTATTATCACTAAACAAATTTGGATAAAATTGTAAAAATATCAAATAATCTCTCCCTGGCTGCTGTCTCCATTTCCCATTCACCAACGAGCGCACCTAGATGTGGTTGCCGATCAGTGTTTAACTATCGTAATTAATTTATCCCAGTAAGTATTGGATGTCACATTTGAGGGGTGAGGTTTTCTTCTATTCTACAGTTTTCAACCTCCCGATGACTTCTGGGATAGCGCGTCGGTTAGCGCGGAAGTGTACATCCGGCTTGCATACTGCAAAAATCTAAGGTACTTGGACGGACTAGTAGTAAACCATCAGAAGTTTACTACGCCTAGTAGGGGTACTGAAATCATCACTATGTCTTTTCATGCAGAAAATATAAGGTATTTGGGCCGGACTAGGCCTAATTCCTCACAAAGTTTTGAACTGGAATCGTAGTAGACTATTAAGAAATTACAAAACGGATGCAGTCACATTGTCATCAGCTTGCGTTCTTCATGGCTATTGTATAGGCTGATACTCTTTATTAAATCATAGCTCAATTCCTACATTCACATTGTCCTCTAGGCGGGAAAGTGAGGCTACTTCCACTTCACCTCTCATGGTTTACAACATAATATCTCCATTAACAAACTTCATTCATACATGCAAAAAGGTTTTAACAATCCTTAGCAGAAGAAGAAGAATCCTCGTTAGAAGGTGGTAGAGTTACAGACGTACGTCTCATTTCTTATAAAAAACTCATAAAATACAGTAACTCCAAAATTTGTGACCAAACAATAAACCAAATGTGATTAATATAAATAGAACAGAGGTAATACCATTAATTATATAGAATGAAATTCGGATTGGTGTGAAACTGGAGCAGAGTAATTAATTCTGTGTATTAACTTTGAGAAACAAAGACCAGTAAGCAGGTAATGTACTGAGATGGAGCGCTGAGAAGAAATACAATGACATGCTGCATCATTAGTCTTTTACACTGTCATAGATTTGATTTATGGTTAAAATATACACTTGCTACAGAGTTTGACTCAAACAGAAATGTGTGAAACCTCAGCGGTCGGGGCAGATAAACCTGTTTCTGGGTGAGGTTGTGTTTCTGTGAAAAAGACAAAGAGACAATAGAAGAAGAGGGAGAATGCTACCGCAATAAAACAGTGAAACATGACATCATTCCTACAAACTGAAGTCGTACAAAGTTATCTAGTGAACATATCTAAGTGGTCTAGTTTATCAAGTGAATCATCTCCAATTTGTTCTGCAGGTACAAAGGATACCCCGCTGACCCACCATGAATAGCTCTTTAATGAAACTGCAGTCCACTTTTCCCTGCAGGTTGGTTTCATCTCTGACACAGCTCAGCTCCACTGATAACTGCCAGTTCATTAATTTCATCCTAAAGAGAGTACAGAGAAGATGTATTTTTTGTTAGCTAAGTATTTTTTAAACACTGCAAAACCAGAAGCAGAAAATGATCCATGTATTTGTTGAAAATATGACACAAAATGCTTTAAAGTGGTTTACAGCCTAAAAGTGGTGAACGTTACAGGAAGAAAAGAATATCTTGTTATACCAAGTGCTGGGGATCATTGCCTTAGTCTCCATTCTTTTGTATTTAAGCTGCTTAACCTGCAGGGTTTAACCTGAAGTGCTCACAGCTGCTGCTGTTGTGTGTATTTGCATTAAACTGTATCAGACTCAGACTCTGCTGGAACGATGTCTCTGTGGAAATTTTCAACAAACATTACATTTGGGAATCTTATTTTAAACACGTGAACTGTGAGGATTTAATATATTTGTTCTCAAACATGGTAAACTACTTACAGGATTTATACAGTTCTCACGGTGCAGTTGAATAAAAACGCACATTTGACTTTTATTAGTTTAGATTAGTTTTGATATTTCTGCTTTCCTCTGGTATAAAGTAAAACAGACAACATATTGCCAACAGATTTACATCTGCAGAGCCGGTAGCACACTTCAAGGTGACATTACAGGGTCAGCTGAATCTACACACCTCACTGTCAACAGCTTTTAAAGAGGTAATTTCTTTATTTTTAAATAGGTCCTGTAAAAAAAAAGTCTACACGGAGGCCTGTGGAGTATCTTGAGTAACAAGGACAGTGTATTGAAAGAATGTATGCATTGCTTGGGTGGCTGTGTTGTGACTAGTTTGCTGCTCGGTGTGCCAAATAGCATAGCAATATATAATTCAGATAATTCATGTACAATGGGAATAACAACAGCATGTGTAGCCTTGGGAGACATGAATGCGGGAGGCAGATCATATTATCACAGTTAATGAGGCCAAATAAACAACATTTTCTGTTTAACACCGGCTGTCCAAATGAATTCTACAAATAGACTCACAGTTGTTGGTTTTGTTTAAAAAAAAACAAAAAAAAAAAACTCTGACTGAGCCTCAGTTGAGTTGAACCCCATCCTCTCTCCTTTGTGCATCATTACTCAACTCTTCAAGTCCGACTCAGCCAGATATGAACATTAGCGGCGTAACATGGAGAGATAGCATGAGCACAACATTCCTGAGCCTTATCAGTCTTCTGGCTTTAAAAAAAAACAAAAAAAGCCCTCCACTCACTGACCTCTTCACAGCATACCTCTCTGTTCTCTCATTCTCTCTGTATCTTCGCTCCCCTCGTTTCCCTCTGACTCACAGCTCATTGTACTTCTCCTACTCAGGAGTGCTGTTTGCTCGCTGTCCTTGCCCCCCCCTCCACTAACCTTTCACTGCCACCCACACGTCTCTTCATCCATCCTCTCGGAGAACAATACAGAGGAGAGCTAACAACTGTAATTACCACAGCTATAAGTTACAGCGGTTTCATTAAAAAAAAAAAAAAAAAAAGAAGAAGAAAAAGTAGATACCACATTAACACATTTAGATGCTAAAGAAGAAGCATATCTAATACATGTAGGATTACATTATGTATGCATAAGCCATATTTTACAAAACTAGGACAACAGCTTATTATAGTATGTGTGGAGGTGTGAGTGAGTTCGCGCTCCTCTGATAACAGCTCTGTGCCCCTTCATGCATATACCCACCCACAGTATAGTGCAAATGCAGCAGACTAGACTATGTACACAAGTGCATATGGAACCAACACAGGGGGCATCTGCCACACATGCACATATTTGAACCCAGGCTAATCACCATGGTTACGGGCCTTTTGGTTCACACCGATTGGCTGATGTTATTGTGATGACCCGTGATCGACTTACCCCCCCTGTGGTTTCTCATTGGCTGTTTGCCCCAAGATGATGATGATGATGTCATCACGCGTGGCATGTTGCAGCAGTGATGTGGCATTGAGATATGCACTGCTGGGCACGGATGGAGTGAGAGGTACGAGATCAAAGCTGGAGGTGATGGTCGTTTTCGTGTAATTTGCAGTTTTAGCCACGTGACAGCAGAAGTGCGTGACTTGAATGCGAGCGTGAT
Source organism: Polydactylus sextarius (assembly GCA_016801845.1). Taxonomy (NCBI): domain Eukaryota; kingdom Metazoa; phylum Chordata; class Actinopteri; family Polynemidae; genus Polydactylus; species Polydactylus sextarius. The sequence goes on from CM028926.1 coordinate 2,967,318, forward strand.
TATCACAGGCCTTTCATGGAAGCTTTGTGTTTGGATCAGATTGCCTGATGTATTAGCAGGATGGTGTATAAAACAACAACAACAACAACAACAAAACTGTTGCCCAGATAACTGATATAATACCAAGATTAACCAGTAGAGGGCATAATTAGAAAACAAGACAGACTGGAAGATGCAGATGCTTGAATTTTAAGTTTTGATGGAATCATTTTCCTATAGCTTATCAAAATGTGTTTCAGCATATTGATATAAAATGTATATAACAAACATAATGATTGTATTTGCATGTCATGCAATTGCACATACATAGTAATATGTGTGTAGTGTATATATATATATATATATATATATATATATATATGTATATGTATATGTGTGTGTACATATTCACATCTTAAACTGTTTCCAGTGTCAATAAATTTCACTCACTGAAAAACAAACCAGATATTGGCATTAAAACTGTTCAAGACAGAGATATAAATGAGGGACCGTCGACTACCCACTGCACCGTCTTTTATGAATGTCTCAAGGTGGAATTATTATAACATGCAATGGAGCTTATTTTGTGGCCATTGATTTTGCAATTTGAAAAAGGGTTTCGACAATAAACGTGATAATGGCGCTCTAAATCTGGAATCTAAAAAGTATATCTCAATAACTAAAGAGACATAAAGATCAGAAGCAATTTCAGTGGTAAAGAAACTACAGACTTATATTTTATCTAAAAATATTTCAGATAGTATTTATTTGTGGACTGATTTTTATACAGATGTTTGAGCGTCTTGTCAGCCATCTTTCCTCACCTTCTGTTGTGACCCCATTACTCTTCCTCTCCTCCTTCAGCTGCATCTGACTCATTCTGAACCCTCTAGTCCAGTCTGCTTCTCATGACACCCACCTCCGCTCCACTGAACCCATCAAATCAACAAATTACTCTTCTCAAGGTCGCCTAACGAACCCTTTAATTGAATACAACTTATAATCTCTCTCGACGCGGTGCAGTGACCCACGCCTCCTCCAGACCTGCGGGAAGAGAGAGCGACGCCGCCCGGGGGTCAGTTTATAGGAGGTTAACCAGGCGTGAGGAGCTAAAGTAAAACACTCACGTACCGTTTTTAACTGAAGCTCCTCCACCAGGTGTTTTCACAGTCCTACAACATCATCAGCTGACTGCAAGACTCAGTCACTCTTACTCACTGACTATCTTTTCATTAGTCACATGGTGTCTCAGCATGTATGACAATGTTGGTTCTTTCATTTTTGTTCCTGTGCTTTGGTTAATAAGCTAATACCTGCTCAATTAATCACAGCACCATCAGCTGTTCAGCTGCATCACATTACTTAGCATCTTTAAACTAACAACATAGTAAACATACCTGGAAAGCAGCAAATATAATAGTTAATATAAAAGTGTATTGGTTTATATTATCTTTTGGTGCTGCCATCTTGGAAATCACACTCCAGTAAAAAGAGACTCTAGTCTCAGTGTGAACTTTTAATCATAAAGGTTTACAGTTTATTTATTCTTTGGCAGAGAAAAGTACAAAAACAATGAAACAGATAAAGGAGGAACGTTTCTGTTTATCTATTTGTTGTTCAGTTCAATTCAATTTTCTTACTATAGCACCAAGTCGTGAAAAAAAACAAAACAAAAAAAAAGAAACATTTATCTTCAGACACTTTGCAATATTATAGAAAAAAAAAAAAAACAAACAACAGGAAAAAAAGGTACATCTACGTATAATACAAAAGATCTCATTGAATTCTAGGACAACATCATGTAAGAATAAAAGCACAGACTGTATGTGCACACGCCAGGACGACCAACAAACCCAACACTCCAACACTCCAACAGGAAGAGGTGATAGCATCATTTCCTCACTGATAACTATGGAGTGGAGTCTGCAACTGAGAATGTGACTGTGGGAAAGAATTTGTGAATGTGTGTGTGTGTGTGTGAGTGACAAACTCATTCTCTTTTCACTGCAGTTTTTTTTTTTTTGCACTGGAGAGACTGAGGTGTTGAATCTTCACCAAAATCTGCAAAGTGAGTATCCTTTACTGGTTCAATGTGGAAACCAATTAACTGGTGAATCGTGATATGTCAGTAGTTTCCCCCTCTGTGGAGTTTCCCCTGCAGCTACTGATTCATCATTGTGTTGTAGGTAAATAGCTGGAAACAACTAAGTTCCATTGGCAATATGTTGTCTGTAATTAGGAATAATTACGCTCATTTGGGATCCACTACACAGCCAAGACACAAGTCCTGAGGTTCTCACCTCTACATCTTTTCACTTGCAAACATAATGCACATACATAATGCAACAACAGATTTGCCATTTACCCTGCGGTTTCAGTCTGACTCATCTGGTGGCAGAAAAGGGGACAGATGTTGAGAGAGAAAAGGGGCGAAAATGAAGCTGCTTTAGTAGCATTTATAACAAAAAAGGAAGCGAAAGAGGCTGGAATGTAGGTGTATCGTAAAAGATCGTGGCAGAATGTTCTGTTTAGGTTTCTCACAGAAAGCAAATAGGCATCAAGCATCACGCACATACACACACACAACCTCAAAAGCAGTCGACAGCTAAATCAGAGAAGAAACATGTCATGAGACAAATTTGATGTAAAGTGCATAATAAGCAATATCTTTGTACTGGAAATAAACAAGGAAACAGCTACATGTTGCAGAAAAGCAAACACACACACAATAGAGGGCAACATCTCTGTCCCTCTGCAATTAAAGTCTTAGTCATACTGCGCCAGAGGCTATTTCAGTCCTCTTCCAGCCCAGTTTCCTCAGCCATCTTCATAACATGTTTTTTTTTTTCTTCCTCTTCCGTATTTCTTTCTTTCTTTCTTTCTCTTTTTCTTCCTGTATTTCTTAGGGACACGGACGCAACTCAGAATGCACAGATGATGATTATTTCCGATGCATGTTAACAAACCAATCCGAACTCAGCTGAAAAATCTATGGATGTGTGTGACTGTATTTTGATGGACGTTCCCATCAAGAGACAGGAGAGTGAAAAAAAATCATGGTTTGACAATGCTCATCTGCTCGTCATGAGCACACAACATGCTCAACAGCACTGTCCTACTAAATCACTAGAATATACACCCTTCTTCACACACCTCACTGTCCTGTCACTCAGTCATTACACACAGTGGCTCTCTCTGAATAGATCCCTCGCCACCGTCTCTTGTCAGTCTTGCCTCCCACACCTCTCAGCTTGCCGTAGATCCACTGTGTTCCTGAGCGGCCCAGAATACCGCTGAATGACAGCTCTGCCCAACATGCCACGTCTGCTGCTGACAAATTTGGCAGCATCCCTTTTCTCTCTCATCTGCTCACATCGCCTTCCTCTCGGGCTGCATTCCTGTCCGTGTTTTTCATCTGGTTTTCATTCCCCAGGAACTATAGGCTTCTTTTTTCTTGTTCTTGTTCTTCTTCTCTTTCTGTGCACTAGCAATGTTTGGAAGTTACCTTCTTTTTTTTTTTTTTTTTACTACCAGGGTCTAAGTTTTCTACAATCAAAAGCAACAAGAGAATGCTCATGTTTCGTCACATGAACCTTGAACCATGACACAAATAACAGCTGATGGAAAGATGTGACACTCACTACCGTGTCGCATCGTGTCAGTACTTCCCAGAAACTTGTAACACATTACGAAAGCAATTTTCTTTGTCCTTCTCCAAATGTGATTTGCTGGAAATCCCCTGCGGGATGCACTGACACGGTACATAAACTGTGTGGTGTCAGTGGTATGAAGTCAGTGTCACATAATCAAAGTCTGCAGGGTGCTGAAAATATTTACAGTCAATGATTTAGGATGGCTCGTCTCTCCACAAAGACAATGATGTCATCGGGGCACGAAGGGCTGACATAGCTAGCTAACAAATTCACACCCTCCGCTGCAGTGCGACTAAAACGATAGAGGGATATCTGTTGGGACGGGCGGCCTGAAGTTTAAAGTCATCTCAGTTTAGGAACAGGTAGAGGAGGGGTTAAATGAGACACACTTGGCCATGAGTGATCAAAGACACTGCAGCATGAGCTCACCAGAGAAAGAAATGAGCTCATGTCTTACCCGTTAAAGCAGTAGCCCGAGAGATTCTGGCTTTATTTTTTGTCATAGTGACTCCTTTGTCAAAAGAAGAGCTAATATGACTGTTCTTTACTGAATAACAAATTCAATACGAGGTGATTCTGGACACAGCTATAGCGTTTTTTGTTTGGCTCGCGGCTATGAGCTAGTCTCCAATCAATACTACTAGAAATATAAAAACAGTGAGGTAAAAATATCGGTGGGATTTTCCTGATATGTGCTTTTAACAGGCGACGCCAACACATTAGTGCTGCGTAACACCAGGCTTTTTCCAGGAGACGAATTTCAAGTGTCGCTCTAACAATTTTAAACACCAGTTCGCTCATCATGTTATGAATTATATTATGCCTGTGAAAATGACTGTGAAATGTCTAGAGAATTGTCCTTTTTTTTTAAAAAATAATCTTTGCAATGTCATCAGGCTGAAAAAGTAATTTCAGTGCTTTTATATCTTGCATGCAAATATCTTTGATTTAACATTAGAAACTTGGACATATACAGAAGATATCATGTAAAATGAAAGGTAGAAAATTTGAATTAAAGATTTTAATTGCAAAAAATATTTAGCAGTATTTTTCTATATTATCATTTATTTTAACAATTATTTTTTTTACAGTGTAAGGTGTTAGCATATTACATTAATATTGCTGTCCCACCAAATGTCATCATTAAAAAAAGCTGTGTACAGCCCTATGTGGGACTTCAAATACATGACATAAGTCACGTGTGGGCAATTTAAATACAAAGTGTTTAAATTCATTTAAATTCAAGTGTTGCTCTACCAATTTTAAACTTTAGACTTTTAACATCCTCAACCTAAAAGTCAGGCATTACCAACTGGTCTTCATGTGTAAAAGCAGTAGCCCTCTGAGAATACTGTAGCATACCTTGTACAAACAGGTTCAAATGCAGCCTTTGTGTTTAGAATATGTCACCGGCGATCCCAAACTGAGATATCCAGCTAATGTCACTCAATTTATTTATTTATTTTTTCACCAGAATCAACAAACAGCTCATTATAGTAAAAACCACATAAAACTGTTTCCATCGTCTTCCAACAAACAGACTTTGACATGTCAAATTGAAGGAATGGCCGGTTATTATTTATCTGACAGTGACAAAACTTCACAAAGGATTTGTATAAAAATATCACCAATTATCACATTTGGTAGCATCTGTGTCTCCAAGTATTTGCATATTCCTCATCTTGTTTCATGTCAGTCATATAATGAGTTGAACCATGATGCAGATGCCTGCACTTCATCTCAGAACAATGTAAAAGCGTCGCTGACTGACGCTTTGCACACCCACACAGTAGAAGAAAGAAAGAAAGATAGATAGATAGATAGATAGATAGATAGATAGATAGATAGATAGATAGATAGATAGATAGATAGATAGATAGATAGATAGATAGATAGATAGATAGATAGATAGATAGATAGATAGATAGATAGATAGATAGATAGATAGATAGATAGATAGATATTGCTCAAAGCAGCTTCCTCATCTTTAGTTTTGTTATTTTTTTGTCACTCTTTTGCAATACGAGATAAAATAAAAAGCCTGAGGGTCTAATCTATTTTTCCTGCTCCCACACACAGTGAGTCATCTATCCACACTCAGCTAACCCCTCGTCTCTCTCTCCCTCTCTCTAAGGATAGTATACCAGGCGTATAAGAGGCTTCTCTCTCCCAGACGAGCTGTTTGACTGTGACCCCGCAGACTAATGGAACACTTCACCAAGACACACTTTCACACCTCAACCTAAATTAGAAAACTGCATGTAAAACAGGAGGCAGGGGTTGGTTTTGCCTTGTCACAGATTCAACACACACCGAATGTTCAGTTTTATTCCATATTTGTGATGCGTGTGCATTTGGTGAGTAGAAAGAATTGAGCCTTGTGTCACACAAACGATACCTATTTTTGTATTCAGTCTTATTGACATTCAGCATTAATCGACCCTGGTTTACATTCATTAATAACCCTCAATGTTTTTGTCCGTTCTATGCTTTTCTTGCCCAGATATAATTTCTAATTTCTAACCTTTCTGTTGTATTAGGCAAGCTCAGTTTTTTTTAACCTTCATATTCACATTGTTTCTTGCAGATAATAATAAAATAATGATTTGTTAAGTAAGGGTATCAAATGTCTTTAATTATACTACATAGAGCTATTATTCCTTCAGCTGTCCAGTCCTTTTTATACAGTGCAACACTATAAACACTGTGTCTAATCCCCCTTTTGGTTTGTCTAAATTCACTTTGTGGGTCACAGATTATCACTGAGGCTTATTTTCGACGTATTACCATGAGTCATAATAATTGTGGTCTGATGTTATGTAATGAATTCACTGGATATTTAAAATCTGACCTTGTATCCTATGAGTTCTCCCACAATTTTCTCTCAATCCCTGACAAACATCGGCGGCTAAAACGATCTCGAATTCCAATATTACAAACTATCGGGCTGTGTTAGTTTTACCTTTCTGTGCCTGATGAATTGGAAACAGAGCAGTGATGCACATATGTGTGAAAAGCAACTTGTCACGTATGAAATATGACAGCTCACGTGTGAAATGTGTAAAAAGAACATGTCTGTTCGCGAATCTATCACATGTAATTGTAGATGTGAAATGCTAGACGTTTTAACACTAGTTTTATTTGTGAAACATGTTCAAATCACCTGTTCCTATATCATTTATAATACACAACGCAGCATCTGAACCCAGTGACTTGGAATGAAAACAGAGCTAGGTCAGTGTGTTTGTGGGTCTATGACAGGCCCTTTATTCTACAGAATACAATAGTGCCAGTTAGTACAGTCGCCCCACTGTCCCGTCTGGTGGCCAAATGGCAGAATGCAGACTGACCTACAGTATGGCTCCTTTTCTCTTTACTCCTTTTTTGGGGGGTGGGTGAGTGGGAGGGGTTGGGGAGATGCACTTATTCACACAAAGCACAAGAGCCGGCACAGTCCACGAGAGAGAAGACGCATTCATCGAGGGAAAACAGTGAATTTTTGGGAAACGTTTGGCCAGAGTTTGACAGGAGGGGTGAGGGTAAACGTTCAAACAACTGCCACACACACACACACACACACACACACACACACACACACACACAAACCCACTCTCACACAAAACACACACAGGCATGTAGATTTGAAGCCACACCATCCCACCCTGTTTCAGTTTCCTGTCAACGGCTACAATAGTACCTGCCTGCAAGCTGTGCAACCCAACCCTATCTTATCAACTGCAGGCTCAGACACGGCCACAAAACTGTGCAGTATGCAAGTGTGGAGTGTGTGTGTGTGTGTGTTAAAGTGTTGGTGTGTGTGCCCCATGGGGAATGAATTCACTTCATAGGAATGCACAGCTGAGTCTGGGTGTTTTTACACCAAAACACCAACTGTATGTTTTAAAAAAAAAAACAACAAAAAAAACAAGGCTACTTTTGCCAAATTTTTAGGAGTTAGCACACTCTAAAGCCTCTCTAAAAAACACAACAGAGCAGTATGTGGAGTAATGACTGTAGCAGGCATGATCTTGTGACTATTTGGCGTGTGATGTAATCTACGAGACAAGAGTAGTCGAAGCTAACTAGCCATGAGAGGTTGCTGTCAGAGTCTGTGTTAATGCTGGAAAAGCAAAGGTTCAGAGTCTTTGTGACTCTGCTAACAAGTCTTCTCCAAGAGGCACAACGCTGCTGTTTATCACATTAGTCTTAGCATTTGTCCTAAATACGTTATTCAGCTCTGAATATGCCGCACTTATTGACTTTCTGCGTGAGCTGCCGCTGCAGGGTCGAGTTCATCAATGTAATTTTTTCAGCTCTCATCTGGTTTGAGGTCAATAGCGCAGCAGTCAGGTGTACCAACGCACAAACCGAGGCTATCGTGAACTCGTGCTCTGCTTCTTATACTCGGCCCAGCAGCTGCGATCATAACCGGGGGTGGGGGTGGGATGGGTGGGGGTGGTCGATGTAAAAAATAGACCTCAGAGTCTTGACTATTACATCACCGCTGGGGTCGGGCCGCGATATTTCATTTAGCTGAACTAAACCCTTCAATTTCAAGCAGACAGAAATTTCACAAAAGAATTTTCTTTTTTTTTGACAAGCTCTTTTTTATCTATTTATCTGATCTTGCTGCTCATTGTCTTTGCCTCATTCATGTTCTTTTCTGTCACTGCAGCTGTTATATTTGTGAGAGTGTCTCCATCTTGTCCTGGCTTGAATACTTCCTCTCTACCGCCTACAGTTCTCTGGAAATAGACAAATAACCCGCGGAGAGCTCTGCACCTTGACAAACAGTAAAATTGCCATTTGCCAAGCAGGCTACCATCTTCTTGTCTCATTGCTCTTACATCTTTCTCACTCTTTTTTTTTTTCCAATCGAAAAATGTTTCAGACCGCAGACACTTAAAATGCTTATTACACCAAATAGTTACACTGAACTTGCCAGGCTTGTGTACGAGCCTCAAAGCCAGACGTGTGAATAACATCACCAACCTTGTGTGAGCAAGTCCTGACCAGAAACCAATATGACAAAACCTCTCCTGATTGTATGAATCTTAATGGCTCATTACACCAGTAAATGCAAATCTTATACTGTATGAGAGAAAAAAATGGGCCAAACATTTAAAGAAAGAAGTAATTTGCCAGAAAATCAACAGGGAGCTTATCTTATCGTCCAGTAGTCAGTGCAAACACACTCTCCACTGTATCAGTACAAACACTCTGCCCTGTCTGATTTTTCAAGAACCCTCTGGCTCATTTATATCACCTATCTCTTACTGACTCAGCTACTGCTTTACCAGATCCTTAAACTCTGTCACTTCATGGTTTTGTTATTGTTTTGGCGATCTAAAAATCACATCTAATCTGATGTGGCAGTCCAAGAAAACTGATCCATATTACAGTATCACATTTCAAACCAAACACATTAATATAATAGTATAATATACCATATTGTGGGTAGGTTTGCGTTGGTACATGATACCTACAAATCACAGTGTAATTATATACTGTACACAGAGGGAGAGATACAACAGACAAGTGCAGACAGCACCAATTAAATGCTGGTTTAAGTGTGTTGTTGTCATGGCGACTAAGCTAGTAGGCTACCTCTGAAATTCTGTTTCATATTAAATGCCGTTGCTTTTGTTCCTGCGCCCGTCTCTGTATCCTTAACCTCCCCTCCTCAGTGTATCTGTCTCTCACATCGTCCCCGTCTGAATGTGTCCGACATCAAAAAAAAAAAAAAAAAAAAAACATTCCCAGTTAACCAGCTTCCCACTGCCTCGACCTCTCCTTCTCAACCCATCTCTTTGTACGTCTCTTTCCATTTCTCCTCCAGCTGTGCCCTCATCCATGTTACTGTGTTAGACAGTTAGCAGACACTGTAGCACAATATGTAGTGGGGGTGGAGGATTTTTGTGCCGCGGGGGTTTTACAATCTGTCTTTCCCCTCATTTCTAAAGAAAACACGACATGTTTTCATTGTTTACTCGGGTGTTAAGAGATACCGTGGTAAATGGTTTTATGTGATCTGTCTAATCTTAGAGAGAAAGCCTGAGTAGAGGAGATGCGTGGGAGCTCTGGAGTACTTTGATTTCACTGACCTTCTCTTGTTGTACTGTCTGGCTGCTGCAAGTTTACACAGGTATGAAACACAGACAGACTGACAGTCAGGAGCATTCAAACAGTGAACAGGTGAAAAGATTTTTGGCAATGTTTTTTTTTTTTTTTTTTTTTTTTTTTACTATGAGCTACCAAAATATACAGTTATTGTTAGCACTTTTCCAATACATGTTGCACGCCGCCGTTCAAACACTTCCTGGCGGCCACTGGTTTACATTTTTGACGGTGTCTGGAAACACATGAACAATGAGTCTCAAAGTCTCACAATGCAAAGGGTCAGAAAATCCATCATGTTGTAAACTAACCAACAGGTCAGACAGTTTAAAGCGAAAGAGGTCAAACCTCAACCAGGAAGCCGGTCTGTAAACTGTGACTTTCCTTTTTCATTTTCTGCGCATAATACGGCAAACGTGTGGGATTTACTCAGAGTTGTGTGACTAAATTTGCAAAAACAAATGCAGACTTGATGTTCACTACGATATGTTACACAAATCAGAAACTGTAAATTGATTTACAAACTGTAAAAGAAATGAAGGAAACCAATGAGAAATGTCGGGAACAGCAGAACCAGCAAAAACTTGTTTTTTTTTTAATGGTTTAAATGGCTTGTATCTACATGGTTTGTAGTAGATGGTCCTGTAAACTGAAACCTTTGTGTGAAGAGAGTGTAAGAGACAGAATATGTCTCTATAATTCCCTGAACAATGCAAAAAAAAAGACAACATTTCTATATGGGTTACTGGATGTGTGGGAAGAAGGTATGAGTTGTCTCCTGTATTATGGCTCAGGAAAAGGCCTGATGACTCAGGTAAGCTGGGGAGGGCAAGCTGCTTCAGAGACAGATGGAAAACATGAGATGTAGACAAGTATAGGCAGGCAGGTAGAAGGCAAACTAGCCAGGAGGAGGAGGAAGAGGAGGAGGAGGACGGAAGACTGTGAAGGAAGCAGAGAGAATGACGGATGAACACAGGACAAACCTGTTGGGTATCACTGTTATACAACAACAAATGTGAAGGTGCAGACTAATGACTATGATGCAGAATACAAGAACATGATATTGAGGTTTGGCTAATTGTGTAGTGTGTAGTGTGTGTGTGTGTGTGTGTGTGTGTGTGTGTGTGTGTGCTGGTGCCTCTGCAGCCTTCACATGGGGGATTTATCTTTGCCCAGCAGGCAGTGTTGTACCATATGCTCCACAGAGTAGATATTCCTAAAACAACACACACACACAGTCAGACACAAAGGCACACAGGCTCGCACATTAAGACAGACATGGAGAGGAAGAGGAGGATGAGAAAGACGGAGACGGTCACTGGTGAACGACAGAGAGAGAGAGAGAGAGAGAGAGAGCCCATCTGCCCATCCTGGATCGCTGAAATTCACAGATCACAAACCAAATAATAATTACACAACAAGCTAACAGTGTGCAGAGGCGGGCGGGTGGATTATATTTGCTAACAAATATGCAAATCATGAAGGTTTCAATAAAACCTGAATGTTTGAGAAGAAAGAGGTGAGGTAACGACATGATGACAACCCACTCAGGCTTTTTTTTTTTTTTTTTTGTTATTGCTCCAGACAAGAAGTTTGAAAGCGTTGAAAAGATGACGAGATGCCCTCAAATTCCCCTCAAACAGCAGGCCCTCCGAGGGGGGCTGGCTGGAGGTCCACTAAGCCCCTCAGAGCCCATATGGTCTGATGGCTTACACATCCCCAGATGAAGGCAAGCCCAGAGGCTGGATCCTAGAACAGGAAGAAGAAACAGGAACGAGGGCAGGGACTAGGCTGCATGTTATGAGTCCTCGTGTGTGAAACGCTGCAGGAAAGTCATCATTCACGCTTGTGCATGTGTATATTTGGGTAACCATTTGTCTGTCCTCGAGGCTACACAGGTTTGTGCAAGGAAACTAACTCTACACGATTTGACAAGGCTGAAATTTATGTGTGTGTGTGTGTATGTGTCAGGGTAAATAAATAAAGAGCAGTAATGGCTGTGTCACATGACCCGCCTGCACGGTGACACTAATGGCATTAGACCTGAATGAGAGACTTGTAGTGTGGTCTCCTCTCACCTCTTCTCCGACTTGTCTCCATCACCTTCTCCTCACTACTTCCATCTAGTTTATTGCTTTGTTTAAGACCATTGCTAAAGTCATTAGGACTACCCACCTTCATAATTGGATGACAACTCATTCCAACTGTCAATTTGAATGATTAGTGATAAATCTCCCTCATATCAGTCTGTATTGTTGTGACTGGAGTCAAACCGCAGTTCCCAAACTGAAAGAGGATCAAGAGTGATTAAGATATTAAAGACGAGACGTGCCTGTTCAAGTAATTATTCTGAGAATTCATGAGGTTTTGCTGTTTTTGTGACGTTGTAATGATCTTTTACTTGTGGATAACACCTAGGAAGGCATACTGATAATCTAGAAAATGTGCTATTTGGTTTCTTGATCATCATCAGCTAGCCTCACTCTGTCTAAGAGTAATAAAATCTATCTTCTAGTATCTCTATAGCTCATTAGAATCAATGCGAAAATAAAAATGATTATTTAAACAGTTGTTTGGGTTTTTATAGGAACTTATTACAACTGTTTCTTGGCAGGGCACATTGACACACTTCCTTAAATCTTGGCTTGTGTTCAGCAAGATATAGTCTGGTAGATGAATTTATACCTTAGGACAATTAGTTGTTTCCAGTCTTTGTACTACACTGAGTAAATCAACTCCTGGCAGAAGTATTAACTACATAGACATGATCAATATTCAAAAAATGTTCAAATATTGTTTTATCTTAAGTTTAAAAAGCTCAAAACCCAAAGGGTGCAATTTTTTTTTTTTAAAGTGACTCTTGCTGCAAGCAGCTAGTTGATAAGCTGGGAGGTAACCCAAACTAATGAGGAAAAAATGTGAATGAGAGAAAGGCTTTAGACGAGCCCTGCAGGAGAGAAGAGGAGGAGGAGAAGGAGGAGGAGGAGAAGAAGAGTGAAGGGAAAAGGAAAAGAGCAGCACAAGGACTGACACTGAGTCACACAGCAGGACAGGAAGTCTTAGATGGAGACACCCTTCCTTCCTGTCAGCACACTGATCACCAACACTGGACACCATTCAGTCTCTAATCACATGACACGCGACAAGTATTATGGTGGACTTTACAATGTCTTGTAAAAACTATATGATGTGCGTGTTCTGCCTGACACTAACTTATTTTAGAAAACCACTGCATCAGGTCAATGACTCTGGGTTCACACTGAAGCCAATAAGTGTCTTCTCAGAGAGCAATGTTTTTTTCCCCTGTGGCGTTAAAAAAAAAGGTTGGATATATCTTTTTCTATCCAAGTGAAGTTGACTTTTGTTAAAAACCCACAGGCGGCAGGATTAGGATGTGCTGAAACCTCAGCAGGCAGACAGTGAATCTGAGCACACTAATTGATCAACAAATTACTTTGTGATGGAGTATAGGTTGCCACAGGCGAAGTAGAAGGAGCGCGCTCCAGATTTATATGCATCGCACACCTGTTAACTTCAGTGCTTCAGTTATCATATTGTGCCTGTAGCCATGCGAGCTATTTGCATATGAGCACAAACAAACTTCAAATATCATTTTAACACCTTTCAAAGAAAGAAGCAGGACTGAATAAGGATTTCACAGTCAGTCCCAGGCTAAGGTAGATCTGTTCTAGTCTGTTATAATGGAGGGAAATGGCAAATAGCTTCAGCTGTCTTAAACTGGATGACATACATATGTAAAACCATTACTGTGCCAGATCTAGCAGATTCAGATTTTTGGCACTAAGGGGCTTGAATTGACCTTGAAACTCCTGCTGCAGTCATGTCTTATAAGTCAGATCATTATTTCATGCTGCAGTGGGAAAACATTTCAAGCCAGCCTCATCTCAGTGTAATTCCTATTCCAAAATATAATGACAATGACAGTTTCTGCGCACAAGAAAAAGATAGGGATGAAAATAAATTGCCTTTTGCCTAATAATGCAGGTTTCAAGATGTTAGAAAAAATCCTGGCATTGCAAATCATTCGTGAGCTTCAAGAATGTAAATAATGTAGTTTTGTGATGCGCTGACCACTGAACGTAAACACAAGTGTTGTTTGCTTATGAGATAATTCCACTTTCATTAAGTGCAATTGCACCGACTTAAGAAATGCGACAACGTTCTGCAGTAACTGACATCAGTATTGTTATGGCTCGCATTTCAAACTTTCAGTGGTCATAAGAAGCACAGAGTCCTGGTAATCATAGTGCAGCGGGATCCAGAGTCCGGTGGTAATGTGGGTCAGTAGACTGGAGATTCCCAGTGTCACAGGAGACTTCCTCTTCTCCAGCTCCACACAGGATATGAGCAATTTCCTCAGAGCCTAGTCTCTCTAAAATTCCCAGAAACTAAGTCAGTGTTGAGGCTCATATCTAGGCCAACTTTTGCAAACTTAAGTTAACACATGGACTATAATGACACCCATGTTATGCTCTCACAATAAGAGTGTGTACATACCGCACGCAAGGATCTACTTGAGCGCAAAACAATATAACGGTAGTTTCAGCGAAAACGAAAGAGACTTGTGTGTGACTCATGGTAATAACCTGGAGTTATGTGTTAATAGTGATTTGGCTGTGGAGGTATGAATGTTTGGTTGCTCACTTCCTGTTACAGTCCATGTGTGTGTGAGACAGATACTCTGACATTCTGGGTGGGGCTGCTGTGTAATTTTACTGGGGTAAAGCAAATGAACAGTCAGCTGTGCCACGCACCGATTTATCTGAGGGCATTTCCTGTCGGAGCCATATTTGGAAGTTGTTTCCGAACGTTTCAAGTGCCTGGAAAATTATTACATAACATATATAGAGTCCAAATGTCATTTTTTACAAAGTTCATGCACCTAATGTATTAGTTAGTTAGGACTGTAATAAATCCACTTGCCAGGCCACAAATTCCTCAAAACAAAATCTTCAGTCATCCATTTCCTTTTAGGGTTGGTTTGTTCATTAGATGATTAGTAGACAATAGTCAGCATAATTCAATTGTATTCAACTGTGTCCATTTAAATAACATAAAAAAACAAATCAGGCAAGATGAGTTAAATGTTATTTGAAAAGCTACCATGAAAATAAAAATCTGTGAAGCCAGTGGGTGAGCTGATTTGTCATTTTTGGTCATGTAATAGCTATGAGGAAGTTATGAACATGACATTTTGGCACCGTCACAATCATGCTCGGGTGAAAGTGTGGGAGAGGCATCCTCACTAAATTTCTTTTCAGACTGACAGGAAGATAGATAAGCACAGGATGACAAACACACACTGTATATCCTCAGAGTTCACATGAACACTTCTTACTACATACGAAAACTTCAGCTCTTCAGCTCCCACAAGTTTCTTTTTCTGACATCCCGGTTGCTCGGTTTACAAAAGATGTTGCATAAACCTGCGTCAGTAGAAATGTAAAGATGAATCTGGGCTCGTAAGTGGTGGGAGGAAGGAGGCAGATGGATAGAAATGAGAAGAGGAGGAGTTAATACCTAAATAGACACACGTAGGTCTTGACTTACCAAGGATAACACATACCATGAACTGAAAAGGCTGAAAATGAGAAAGCCCCAGAAAGGTCTAACAAACTAAATTGGTGGCAACAATGCCACAACATAGAGTAATGATGAAACAAAGGAGAATGGGGGAAAAGATGATGGAATGAGAAAAAGGAATGGGATTGCAGATGGGGGGGGGGGAAGGTCACGGATGTCACGGCATGTTAGTCAGAATGCTGAAGTTGCCGTGGTGACAAGAAGGCAACGCCACGGTGGTGGGAGGCCGTCACGTGACCCAGCGTCAAGCCCTGGAGGAGGATGCCATGAACCCTCTACCCTCAGCGCCTGACGCACCAGATGGGGGGTGGATGGAAAAGAAAAGAGGACAGAAGGATGGAACTGGAAGCTGATTGGAAATGATTGATTGTGCGAAAAAGCTACGATTCTGAACAAAAGCCTACGTGATATTGATTGAGTGTATTTTTCAAAATAAAGGTCTGGGAGAGTGAAGTAATACAATGAAATACGACAGATTTCTCTCAACAAAAGTCTAAAGTCGCTGTTGTTGCCACACCACAAGCACTCCTTCCCCGGGGCAAGCTGCACCAACCACCACAACCAGTAGCTAATTGAAGATACAGTATGCAAATATTCTGAAATGCAAATATTCTTTCTTTAACGTTTGAAGTCAACCTTGCTCTTCTTGATCGGTGAAGGCATCTGTCACAGCTCAGATCTGTCAATCATTGAGTCAACTTCTGGTCTACTACACCTCTTAACGCCCTCGAGCTTAACGGGATGATGATGGAAGATGCCACTACGGCTGGCTCACAGGTTAGTGCGCTCCTGACTCGTTGGACAGTAAAAACACGGACGATATTTCAAAATATAACACAAGAGTCACAACGATTTAAAATATGAACCATCACGGCAACAATAGCATGTTACATCAGTAAGCATAGGATACTCAATAACTCAATAGTAGCTCTGAAACAAACTGGCTACACCCTCTTCAGTTTTAATGGTTCAACCCAATTTAGGAAGCCAACAAATTTCAAAGTAGGTAGAATTACTGTGAACGAACAACAGTAACGTAAGGAGATTTGCTAATGGTTCCCTAGATAGCAAAATCATTAGGAGCCAAATTTGGCCCAGTTTTGGCAAAGTTTTGGGTTGATGTGTATGGCCCAAATTAGTGGTGCAACAGAAAAAAACAAAAGGACGCCAAAACCAATAATAGAACCCCAAAATGTAGACATAACTACCCCAAAAAGAGTCCAAAAATCCCCACATTCAAGCCAAAAGCCTTTACATTGCTTACCTTTACTTTTTAATTAGTGTGGTTAAACTATAACTATGACATAGTCAAACCAAAGATGTTCACCCTGCTTCCTCTGTGACTAAATGAAGCCAAAAATGCCAAATGTCTGCCAGACTACAGAAACAATCTTTGATATCTGTGTTACAAAGAAATACTGCTCTGATGTTAACTGTGTCCCAAGACGTCCCTATAGTGCTGCTAGCAGTGGTTAAGGGGTGTGGGTATTATTAAATTATAAAAAAAAATCTAGGCATTATCACAACCAATAGTTAACATCTTCTGTGGTTTCACCCAAACATTCCAAAGTTGTACAAAAACAAGGTTGGGTCCAAATGATGTTGTATGTGTGTATGTGTGTGTGTGTGTGTGTGTGTTCCCTTTTCTAAATATGACCTTATGTGTCACTTGTGAGCATCTGATATAGGCCTGTGATCAGATGGCGAAATATAAACACTACAAGAAAATATTCAAAGCCATTGACTTCTTCTAAGTCCTCAAGCAAAAAAAAAAAAAAAAAAAAAGCCGGCCTGTCATTCAAGTGAGAAACCACACCCAAACCCTAGGAGCTACATCTGAAGACCACTGGAGAGCAACAGCTGCCAAGAAGCTGACAGTGTCTGACTTAACTCCTTAACTAGTGTCCTGACTGTAACACTGCGCAATCAGAACCCTTATTGATTATATCTGAAACATCATTATCACTGATAACACCCTTTTACATTTCAGAGTCTACTCAGGCAGCTCAGGGCACTAATTATATATTTAATTATACCTACAGAAAGATCAAATTGCAACTTGCCATGTCTGCATACACATAATGACCCAATTCTCTCTCCCCTATAATAATTAAAACACTGATTGTAACTGTAGTTCAATTACAAATCACGTCCTTAAGCATTACTTGTCCTCAGTGACACCAAGTGAACAAAAGCTATTAATCCACACAAGGGACACTGCAAGTAACTAGTCCTGTTTGACAGGCTCCTTTGGCCTAGTTTCCTTTTCAAATCGAGCTCTGGTGTGAACTGAGGCAACTGTGCTATGATTATCTAAAGATGGGTATAAAGAGCAGTTTGACTGTGCGCCCAGTGGGATCCATCTTGTGACACAGTGGGGCGGTGTCTGGGGGTCTGTTTAGACAAACCAAGCACTCTCTCTTTTATCCTTTATCTCTGCGGCTGCTCTCACTTACTATACCTTTGTGTCTGTTGTAGCCACTTGGTGATATTCTTCAATCAAAACCGCGAACAGAAAAAGACAAATCAGGAAAGCTTGGAGGAAATCACTTCCAATCGGACGTAACGGTCGACCGGGCCAAAACCAATAAATAAATCTCATTGAACACATAAACGCCACCCCTTATTGTATCCCGACTTTCTACCCTCTCCCACATCTCTCTTTTAATTCAGGCTAAAGACATGTCCAGACATTACAGTTGAAGGAATGAGAGGAATGAGAGGAATTCTGGGGCATTCCCATCCAGGCTCAGTCAGCTCTGAGTGAGAAGGCCACTCCCTGATTTACAGACAGAGAGAGAAAGCGCTGAATGAGGTAGCAAACGGACAACCACTCACGACAACTTCTTATTCTTATCTGACCCTTGTTATATTAACTTAGTCCAGTGCACTTACACAACAAGAAGCTCAGAGTTTACACACTTCTGCATGAGTAAGAGGCAACAGTTCCCCAAAAGAGCGGTTTCACAATTTCCTAACAATCGTGTGGCAAGATATCACAGCTCAAGGTGCAGTGTGGTCAAAGAATCTGATGTGGTCGTGGATTAAGTAATAAAGGGAGGTAATAAGGAAGGTGGCAGGTTGAATCCTGTGAGGAATCACAGATGAGTGATGCCTCAGCTTGCTTATGTCTGGACAAGGACTAGGTGCTGGAATGCTGCAGGAATTTCAACTGCATTGTGTTTAAATGTACAATGTGCACAATTGCAGTGAGTGTGTGTGTGTGTGTGTGTGCGTTCATGTGAGAGTGAAAGAGAGAAAAAAAAAAAACAAAGCTCACTCAGCCTTCGAAGGGGAAGACAAACAGGGAGCGAATGGGTATTTCTGTGTTGTTATGGTAATGCACGACACAAAAAGGAAATAACAGTGACTCTCGCTGATTAACAACGATGCCGCATGTAAACGAAATGAAGGCACCGTGACATGACTGATTTTTTTTTTTTTTTTGGTTCAATTAAAAGTGTCAAGGGACGCGGCATGTCAAAATAAACCCGCACAGGAAAAAAAAAAAAAAAAAGGCTAATAGGGTCAAATTGATTTCAGAGAGGATTCTGCTTCAGATAGATACACTGCATAACAAGCACATCTGCCAAAAAAAAAAAAAAAAAAAAAGGCAAAACCACACTCTTGAACACAACAGAGCTTCAAAAATAGCATGATGACGCTGAGAGAGAAAGAGAAGCCTGTAATTCACCAAGGAGCCTATATAGTGATTAAGTCCCATGTAAAAAAATGCAAACACACACCACCCACTCTCACTGGCTGTTGCAACACTTCCTGTAAGAGCAACTGCTTCCAACAGCAAAAAAAAAGGACGACACACATCTTGCATCTGTGCAGCAACCGGTACATTCAACCTGTATCTTAATCATCAAGGATCAATATCTATTTTTTAACTGTAACCATGGTTATTATTAATATAAGACTGTAAAATCTGCCTCTGCTGTTTTCTTTTTTTTTTTTTTTTTTTTTAATTATCTCTGAAAGCAAAATCGCACTTCCTGTCACGAGCAAAGAAAATATACATTCACGGCGACTGAAAGATGATCAAACACACCGACACCCTCTTCTCTTACAGTCACCATTCCAGCAGCGACTGAACTCCCATAGGTCACGAGGCCACCCTGAGCAGCCATACCACATCCCAACCCCCCTTAACCATGGCAACCACATCACATGACCATCTCCCATGACCGGCAACCACTGACAAGCTGGGACATCTGTAAACCTGAACGCCACCGATTTCCTCTTAAGTTTCAAATGTCACCAAGAGATTTAAAAATAGATGAAGAAGATTAAAACAACAACATTGCAGTTGAAAGTATGCAAGAAAAAATAAAGGAATAAATGTGGCTGCAACATAGTGAAATTTAATACCTAAAAGGCAGAGTCAATTAAATTCACAGCCACACCAGTCAGCGCTGGTGCTGAGCTGTGCTAAAAAAAAAAAAAAAAAAAAAAAAAAGAGCAGGAAGTGAAACTTTCACCTTTTCGCTCTTTTAAAAAGAGATAGATAAAAAGAAAACAGGAACGTAAAAAGGCCCCGTTCTCTCCAAAGGGCAAATTCTTCTGCTATCAGATGTTTACACCACAGCAAGAGATTGAAGCTGCACACGGTAGAAGATGGTGGGGGTGTACATTTACAGTATCTGGGGCATAGCTGTAATAACTTCCCCCTCTTATTCACTATCGAGTTAACTATTATTTTTAAGACAAGAGTTCAACTTCAGCTCCGTTCATGTCTAATCATACAATCTATATTAAGACCTTGCAGGTACTGTGTTATTAGTTTGGACTTCACATAGATAGCATAGTGGTAAACTAGTCAAGGCTTGTGGTGGATGTAAAGGAAGATCTGAGGCCTTCTGTTAACAGTCACACAAACACAAAGCTCTGCTGAGGAGAACACTGAAACCGAATATTAAGCTGTAAAGTCTGTCTTTTCAGCTTTAGGGAGCGAGAAAAACACACACAATTTGTGTATATGCACGTGGTATTCTGCTCTCACACACGCACACACACACACACACACGCTTAAACACAGAATCTGCAAATAACATAACTCTAGGCTGGGAAATATTTCAATGATACAGTTTAAAATCTCTCAGTTGTACTGGGGTGATAAAAAGAAAAACTGAACCGACTTTTAAATAACTGAAGCAAATGTGAAACATAATTTACACAATAAAACACAAATGATTGATTTGATTTGACCGTTACTGGCTGTACACACTCTTCTTTAATTAATACCACAGTATTGATTTGAACCATGTCGCTCAGCTCTGACATATACTCGTTTTTGATGGCATCTGTTGGATGTAATATTCACACACACGCATACAACCTTGTCACCCCGAGCTCACCATGCCCCGTAGTCACATGGTGCAGGCAAAGCCAAACTATACATATGATACGATTGCTTACACTGGCTAACGGGCACAGATACCCAGGCCTACATAGTCCAACGTAAGGTTTTGAGCCTGTGCTGGACAGTGACAGGCAGACACATATGCTCAGGACTCCTCAGACGCACACTCACAGTACATACCGCAACATAACACACACATACAGTACCGCTGTAAGACCAGCACATATCCCCGTTCAACACAGTTGACCAGACTCTGTGAAGCTTGTTTTGTGTTTGTTTACTCTCTCCCCCCTGAAGCCATTCTGCGGTCTTTCAGCCATCCGGTGCTAGGTAATCCCCATAGGTAAACAGAAGCAGAGCGGGGTCTGTTTGGTCATAACGGTCGCTCCACATCACACCCCTACACCTACATACACACACACACACACACACACACTGGACTCAGGTTGGAGCTCTGGGCTGAAACACTACTACACCCACACATTTAAAAAAAAAAAAAAAAGGACATTTCTCTTGGTTGGCCTCGTCTATTAAGGAGGCGCTTTTATCTTGATGCCATTTTGTTGATGGATACCATTAAGGTTCATCATAGAGGAAGATATGACCAATCTCACCAGGTCCTTTACAATTATCTTTACACGAATCCCTGCCATTCTAGGGCGTTACGTATGTTGCAATAGGCTGAAAATAACCACACTTAGCTTACCACTAAGAGAGGCCAGTTACTCATCTCTTTTTCAAACTAGTCGTAACATGCACACAGCTCGGTCTGTTTATGGGTCAACTTTTGATTTTGCACGTGTGCTTTGGTGATCTCAGTGTTAACCAAATGGAAAGTTTTGTGTTTGTGGGTGAAAAACGAAAAAAAAAAAAAAAAAAAAACATGACTAGGCAATGGTACAAAAACAAAGATAGTTTTTTTTTGTAGGTTAACAGCAAAATGACTTTCGCGATACAACTAAAACTGCATGCAATGAGGTAATGAGGCTGCCTTTAAAGTGCCCATAAAACTGCCTGATGTAAAAACTCAACAAACATTGCATTTCCTATTGTACTCTACTTCCTGTTGAGCAGTAGGCTACCCCACATAATCAACAATCAAACCACTAATGTACATTTGTGTTTTGGGGGAAGTCGTGTTACTGCAATTCACACACACAAGGGGATATTTACTTTTAAACTACAGTGTTACTGTGGGTATCTGTAGTAATCCGGTTATTTTGTGTATTCACGCGTACTAAGCTGATGTTTAAGCAATGACACCCTCTTGTTCAAACTGCTCATGACAACTTTTGTTTAAACTCAGCAAACTGGCAATTAGCCACCGTGGTAAAAACGCTGAAACGAGTAAGATGTCAACAAACAGAAAACACAGCCTGGTTTCTTTTTAAAAAAATGCAATTTGTATTAAAAGTCTTGTCTTTAAAACAGACGGCCCACTTTTAAAAGGCTGGTCTGAAATTAAACTTACAATCAGGTTAGATTTGTCAACGGTACATCGTCACATTTCCTGTTAAAAACAACAAAAAAAATAAACAGAACAAACAAAATTCCTTTGATTTAAGTGGTCTGGCAGGTAAGCATTTGGTGTTGTTATCACGTCTAGGGGGTTTCCAGTACCTGTGCATTTCAAGATATAGGTTTGGCCAGACCAAGCAGACATTGCAAAAGAATTAACACCTTAGACTTCAAAATGGCCAACATAAAAGATACAGAAATTTGCCATTCCATTAACAAAAAGCCTATTGTAGTATTTTTTTTTCAGCCTCCACCCCTACGAGATTATCCAGGAGAACAGTTCACTAGTTTGTGGATTGCCATGTTGAAGGGTTCTTTTGGTGATACATGTAGGTTGGCACTAAATCTGAACAGCTGATTTGTTTTGGAAAGGCACTTGACACAAGGGCGATTGGGTCACCGTCCCCCATGTCACTTCAGTTAAGGTCCTCTCACACGTTGAAGAGGAGATGAAGGAAAACAAAAGTGGCACTCATCACGTTTACTCCACCAGCAGATAAGAGGTGTCAATTTCTTTTGACTTTGGAGAAAAATAGGTTTTGGAGTGTTGTGGAGCGGTGCTCCATAATGGGATAGGCAGAGACATCACCCAAATCTTTACCTGCCCCAGACTGTGCAGTTGTTTAACAAAATATACTCTATCTCTCTGTCTTCTTATACAGAAATATCCATTTATGAGTGTCTCTAAGTGTTGCTCTCCATATCTTTTCCATAAGGGTATAGTTCCAGTTGGGAGCACAGTTGGAACTGGCGAGGAGGTTGTTGCTGAAACTCTGGATCTGACACTGTGTTGACATCAATGGTGGACACTGATCGAGCAGCAAAGATACTCCAACCCAGCAGAATTCCTGAAGAGTGGACCCCTCCCTCTGTCTCAGTTGCTCCCCTCCTCCTCCTCCTCTCGTCCCCCTGCAGCATTCCTCCCTTCATTTTCCTCCAAGGCCAGGGTGAGACACGAAGAAGAGCTCAACAGTACACACTTGCTGCAACACACTGTCAAAAACAAGAAATAGAGGAGATACATAAATTCACTACAATGACAACTTCTGACAGAAAAAAAAAAACATGATGTATTTAAGCTGTAATATTGGGCTTGGCTCAACAAAACCCAACTTGGTAATTCCCGAATGTAGGCCAGACAATAACCTCATTATGGAAAAACATTGAAAAATTTGAGAAGTTGTTAAATAACTCACACACACTGCTGACATGAGTACAGATTCATCTACCAACTTACTAAACTAATAAAGTCAGTCATAGCTCGTCTCTCCAGTTCTGCAAATGAGTCAGACACTTCCCCAGTTTGCTAAACAAAACAATAGACTGCAACTCTCCTACTGTGGACTGGCAGTAAACACTAATGCTGGTTTCATACTGAATACATGAGAACTGACAATAAGCTGAAAATAAAAAGTAAAACATACCAGCTGGATATACATCCGGTATTTAGCTCATCACGACTTTATACTTTATATGGGCATGTGCCATGAAAGGATTTCAATTACAAGTTTGTTATGAGTCTACTGGTTATGTAGTGTCACTTTTTATGAAACTATCACTTGCGTCAGCTTTATATTTCCAGTGTAGGGTGTCTCAACTTACCATTGCAAACTTAAAACCGAGCAAAGAATAAAACTTTATGGTTGTCCTTTTTTTCTTAAAGAATGACACAAGACGAACAGCACTGGTCGTCGCCATTTGGTGTTGAGGCATAGTTCATCTGTCGGACTATCTCTGCAAACAGTTCGTCCACCGAGCTTTTATTTTTGGCTGAAGTTTCCATGAACGGGCAGTTCCACTCGTCCGCCAGTGCCTTTCCTTCACTGCACTGGACCTCCCTCTCCCCCTCCAGGTCCACTTTGTTTCCAACCAGAATCATCGGCACTCTCTCGTACCTTTTCACCCGAATGATCTGATCCCTCATCGGTTTGATATCCTGGAAGCTCTGCTGGTTCACCAAGCTGTAGACCAGGATGAAACCCTGCCCGTTTTTGATGTACAGGTCTCGCATTGAAGCGAACTGTTCGGTCCCCGCCGTGTCCAAAATCTCCAGGACGGACGGAGAGGAGTCCACTTCGATCTCCTTCCTATAGAAATCCTCTATCGTGGGGTCGTATTTTTCTATGAAAGACCCCGTCACGAATTGGACGGTTAATGCGGATTTACCGACCCCACCGGACCCGAGAACCACTACTTTGTACTCTCTCATGGTTCCCAAAACAGCCGACACTCCTGCTTCCTCTCCGCTGTGAGCCCGCTAGCCGCCCTGCTGGGTTTCAAACTGCTCACCGTAGCGCCTCCGCCAGCAGTTTTGTACGGGCTCCGGTCGTTGAATACGGGGCGTGGCCGTCAACTAATGTCGTTTAAGAGGTAAATACGGTTGTTTCCGACCCACTCTCAGCATTTGTATTGTGGCATGCTGAGTTCCCGACGACAGCTCAGCCGGTTCTTAAACGAGCTTCCCCCGTGTTCGTTCAAGTAGCTACCGTGTGCCCGTTGCTCTCTTTGGCCGAGTCAAGTCAACCGTAACGGAAAAGCGCAACTTCCTGGTTGGATTTTCAAAATAAAACTATGATGGCGTATTCAAGCTCGAAAAGTCAATCCAATCGCGGTTTTTCCACTTGTGAAATAAAAATATAGAAAATATAATTCTTCCCAAACTACATGTGATCTTTATTATACTTGCGTTGATGATATTTTTGATATATTTTTATATTATTTTGAAGGTGAGTTTTTCAGCTTCCAGTGTAGCCCTATCTAACTGAGGCTAACTTTACGTCGTGTGTGCTTGCGCTTCCTGCCCACACTCAGCACGCAGTCTGCGTCCCACGTCACTCAAATAAATACTCTCCAGTGTGTTTAGTTAAAGGTGCAGTGCGGCTGTTATCGCACAGTCAGTGCGGCTGCTGCTCTCAGTACCCACGCAGACCTGCCACACCTTAGTTTCGACATCTCTGATCCTCAGGCTTACTACAGCTTGACTCATTCCCCACACAACTTACAGGAAAAACCCCCATTTGCTTCAATTTTGCAGTCAGCTGATTGCTTAACATCCAAAATGAAGTGCGAGTACTTTATGAACTTTGTGGGTCCATCACGAGTTTTAGTACTTTCAAAGACGACATGATGACAGTGAGTGTGTGAAGCAATATTAAACTACATCAATGGGCTAGGAAAAAAAAAAAAAAAAAGTTAAAATGTGCTTTTTTACTATTGCGTTAATGCTTACATGCATCTTTAGAAATACCCCCAAACCCAAATTACATAACAAAGAGTTGTAAAGAGGAAGTGACTCACATTAAAAAGAAGTTGCCTTCACATTTGTGAGGGCTTTTATCTGACATGTCTAACCACTTCTATGCTTACTTTGTTTACTTGATGTGACCCTATTATCATCAGACTCATCTTTATTTCCTTGTGCAGTAACTTGGCCACCTGGCCAATTTTCTGTATTCAGAGAGATAATATCTGAACCACAGAGCTACCAGGAAGGAAAGCAAACTGTTCTCATGCTTGTTGTTCAAATTTATTATGAATTCAAAAGTTGAAGTGACTCATAAGTTGAGGTGTAATGTTTGATCAGCCCAAAAAGGCATATGATACTTATGTAACAGTCAATAATTTTAGTCATCACATTTCTCTCTATTGTGTGTCCGTATGGGCGTGTAGTTCATCAATACATCCCAGTGAAAACTGTGAAATAACCGCTGTTTCCAATCAATGCCCGTCAGCAAAGAGCAGCGATGACTAATCCGCAGTCATGACCTCGTCACCTCACAGGATGGCTGGGGAAACTACTGCTGGATCAATAGTTTTAATTTATCCACAATCCAAACCAGAGATACAACACAACACACATTTATGAGTGAGAAATTATTCGATGAGTCAGTATATATCACTTTGATTGTTGAAATAATAATGATAATATTCATTCACAAACATATGATTTCCATCTGACAACACTCAAACAGAAGCACATGTAGATGCAAAAAACACTAGAAATTCTGAGCATTGTGCCAGATGTTTTCATTTTTCAGGTGAAATCAGGTTAAATATGTGGATTGGCCCTGTCACGTGTGCTCTCCAAGCGCCCTGCAGCCAGTCAGCACCTCCTGAGATCCCATTAAAGAAACAAGCCAGAGTCTATATATGAAGACAATAAGGCCTCTGCCACATGGGGAGGTGGTGGGTAATGTGACCTTAAGCCTTGTGATGTGGATTGTCACATCTGTGAGAGTGATCACCCTGGATGTAAGGAGCAGAGCAGAGTTTAGTTTCACACGGCATTGCTAATTAGATAGACATGGTCATTTAATCAATTCATATTATACTGAAAAATGGCGACTGTATGAAAGACCACACTCTCATCATGGTAGTTAGGGGCTTCTGGCTACAGTTTTTTCTTCCTGTAATTTCCAAAAATATAGATATTGGACAGCTTTGATAGTCTGATAAAGAACTCTTTAAATGAAGACATTGTGAGTGTGAGCGTGTGTGTTGTTAAGTTCATTTAAACCAGCCACTTCAGTACAGCTGAGACAATCTGTTAACACAACTTCGACACGTTATCACCTACACAACATTAGCATTCATTTAAATAGAGCCGTGTTTCCTTTACACTTCAGTGATCCGAAGTCCAGACTTTTCTTTATGCTTCGGTGGGAATTGGGTGTCTCTGATTTCTCTGATTTTTTTCCATTTTGTCATCCAGCTTTTGGATTTTTGTTTTTAACAAGCAGCTGAAAACAGCTGCTTGCTACATCTGGAAGTGATGCTGGTGGGAGCAGTGAGACTGAACCAAACATTTAAGTGGGAGGATAGTTGAACTATAGTTAGTTAGATAGCTGAACTACTGTACACAGGCTATACATGGTCATTTGATCCATTGCTGATGTAAAACATTGATTGTAGCAGATTTAAGGAGAGTAGGGCTGGTGACTGAATTTATAAATGATTTTAATTTATTCCTTAAACACTAAACAATAACGTCAATTGAACCGAGAACAATTCAGTCAAATATTAGAGTAATCAGTTGTGTTTGCATTGCTAAAACTTAAAATTTACCACATTACTCCACCTTATAACATCTATCAAGGGTCCTGGACTCTTTGCCCCTCACCTAATACCATTTCATCTCATATCATCCCCAGCATGCTCTAATTGAAATCTCTTGAAATAGCCCGAGGACTGGCCCTGTGTGATCCGTTCAGGAAAAGGTGGAGTTCTGCAATAACACAATAAGATGTACAGTGACAGGTCTTTAATCCTCACTCCAGGTCCTGTGAGAGTGACAGTAGACTAATTAAAATGTCTGATAGATCGCTGAGCTAATTAATGATGGAGATAAGTCCTCTCTGATGTGGAATCAGAGGCCTCTTAAACAACAGATTTCAGGCTGTAAAGACAAATGATTTGTCACAAAAATTAGTTTGAATTTCTGTTTTTTTTTTACAGCCTCCTGACCTTGAATTAATTACTCTATTTTCATTGTTTTTTTTTGTTTTTTTTATCTCAACTCATCCTCTATGGCGGCGTGAATGTTTTGATTTATTAATAATGTATATGTCGGAAGAGACTCATTCATCATTATAACACAGTCAGAGCACGGAGCAAATAATGTTTTCCACAACTGTCTTGTTAAAATGATTCACTACTTCATACACGATAAACTACAGTTGCAGCTATTTATTATACATTGTGGTCTGTAAGTGCTATTTGTTGTGCTTAATAACTCAAAAATAGTCCATGAAAGTTTAATGCAGCTAAATCTCCTTCTCTATTCTTCTTCCTCATAGGTAATAGCCACACTTCCTCATACTAGCAGCTGTTTAACATCAAGTCTTCACAGATCACAATGTGCCTATTGTTGTCTGATTTTTTTTTAATTTAAAAAAGGGTAAAAGTTCATTTGTATCCCTGGTTGGTGTCATTTAATGATAAGACAAACATATATAATACAGAACTAACCTTTCCAGATAATTCTATATGTATTTGTATTTTATTAACACACATTTCTAACAGAGTATGTGTATTTTTTAATGTTTTAACAAATAACAAATTACTCGTTATTTGATCTTCATATCATCGTATAACATATGAAACATGACATTTGGACAAAAATCACTTTTACACACCCAGTACTGTTCTTAACCAGGCATAAACTTAATGCTATTTCCTAAACTACTGAGTCACTGGGACACAAAATACTGACTGAAATCAGAGATGAAACCAGAAATTATCGCAAAATAGAGCAGAAGTTTCTCTCCAAGGAGGTGAAGACTATTCCTGAGGACACTGGATTAGTCTTAGAGGTCACAAAATGATTCATGAGATGTGAAAAATCTGTCACATTAACTATTTTACTGACTTTATCTTTGTGTTTTATTGTGAAATACTGGTGAGTCATACCTCCTCTATGGACTATTAAAAAAATCTAATAAAACAATCTGAGAGGAACATCACTTTGGTTGCTGATAACACTGAAACTTTACTGTGAAAGGTCATGATCTTCAAGATTTGGGAACTTGAATATTAATTGAATAAAAAAATCACTTCTTTCTGTAGTGAGCCAGTTCATCCAGTGGAGGGCAGCAGATTTACACCAAATCATGAGAGTAGAAATGTCCTGCACCAGTTAAAGATAAAGTTAACATCTCAGGTGAGCAGGAGACGTGACGCTGAGCAAGAGCTGTGTAAAATGTGGTGTGCATGTGTTATTTTTGCACAGAGAATTTGCCTGGAAACACATGGACGACTGCATGAGAAGTTGGCGTTAACGTTGTGACTGCATTTGGTTTATGTCATATTTAACATATTTTGTTAAATATGTAACAGCTTCGACAATTCTGAAACCAGACGCAAATGTATTGCTCGAATGCAGCGAAGTAGAGACGATTCTGTGTCGACGTCTCGCTGGAAGAGAATCCAGTATTGTTCAAACTGAAGAAAGAATGAAGACAAAAGACAAAACGCCATTATGCTCCCCAACAAAGCTGGAACAGTGTGGAAAGAAGCTCGTATAGTCAATGAACACTGTGACATAGAAGTTTTCAACTGAAGTGATTACAAAACGCATGAAAAAAATAAAAAGGAAAGCAAAAGAATACATGATGGAAGACAAGACATTAAGAAGAAGAAGAAAAAGAAAGAAGAAGTGGTAAACGGAAAAGAGAGAGGATGACAGAGAGAGAGAGAGACTAGACACAGGGTCTTTCACCCAGTCCACAAAGCCGGCCTTTCATGTGTGGAATTTGGCCATCATTAATAATACATACAGTTCTATCCAGTTCACTACAGTCAGTTGTTGGAGGTTAAAGTTTAAGGCTGGAAGTCATAGTAGGCATCATCATCACAGAGAAGAGTCTGACGTTCTCATTTCCTCGATGAAGCCGACTGAGGCAGTTCATAATAAAGAGAAGTGCTGTATGTAAGTGTCTTCTTTTCATGGCTTGGAGCTTGAGGAAGGTTACCTCATGAGGATGCAGCAATTTTGTAAACGCTCCCTCAAGCAGATGTGAATATTCTTGTCATAACCAGATGACATCCTGGTTGAACGGTTCAGAGTTGTGGGCCAGCGAAATAAACGACTGAATCCCAGCAGCAATGTAATTACTGCTGCTGCTGCAAACACAATGGGAGCAATTCATCCATTAAAAAAAGGAGGTATGAGTGTGTGTGAGTGTATGGAGTAGGTTAAGAGGAGAGCACCCACACACATACATACAGATAATACACATACGCAATCTACGAAATAGAAATTGGAATTGGAAAAGCTCTGGGGTCTACTGAGGTTTCATGAAAGACGCCGAATGGACACAGAACTGACTTCTAACCTTATATGATTCTGCTTTCTGTCAATGCGAGGTGTGCTGGGATGACATTTTAACCCACTAAGAAAGACAGTTGTGTGTTGAAGGATGTTTTTTTTTTTTTTTTTACAATTAGCTAAGATAGTTTTATTTGCTGTTCAACCTACAGACCAACACAACACTGAATATCTTCAAATACTGCATCTCCCTTTTCTCGTCCTCAAATAAAAAGATTGTTGTCACTCTTTTGTTTATGTGCTAAATTTGAAGAAGATCCAATCAGAAAATTGGATTGGAAATACGGTGGCCGAGAGGTATCAACAAGATGTCGTCCTTCTATTTGGGAAAAACAACTCTGATATTTACTGTTTCTCTACCATATCTCTACCATGACACCTCTGTCTCACTCTCACTTGTTTTTCACTGATACAAATGTGTTTAACATTTAATGTGGAAAACTAGTGAATTGCCCGCTGACCAGATGCTAACACATAATGGGAAACGCCATAAATAGGCTAAGGCAATTAGCGATCGCGGTAATTTTAACTCAGCAAAAGATGGTTTACCTCAACATGCTTAACATCCCCATGTTATACCATGTTATTTATCTGATTTACACGACAGCATGTCATTTCTGTCTCTACATGGTCGTATGTTTACATTTCTTCTCCGTTCATGGTGGAGTTTAGCACCGATGACACACACTCACACACACACTCACACAGAGAGAGCGACATGTATATACGTAGATCTAGAGATATCTAGATATAAACTGTAGATGGTATATCACAGGGCTATCTGTAGACTAGGACTAGGGTAGACTATCTTTGGTCAGTATCTCCCTCTGTGAGCCAAGTCAGTTGCGCCACCACTAATAATAAAAAACTCTAAAAGGTGGAGCCATATTTAACTAGTTTTGTCCCATGACAGCGCCTGTAGTCTGAATATGACGACGCAACATGGTGACCTGCATCTAGCGAGTCGCTCTTGAAATATATAAATGGAAATTTCAAAGCCCACCAGAACATTTCAACTTGCTGATTTTACTGAATGAAAAAAAAGACTTTTGTTAATAAACAACCTGAAAAATGACACATTATGAGTTTAAAGGATAAGAGTTTGACCATGTCGCTGGAAACTCTCTTTCTTCTTCAAGCTCACTTGGTGTTTCATTCTAGTTTGATGCATAATATAGACTCTGTGCTCTTGTAAAAGTAAAACAAGGTCACAGGTTGTCTCTGTAAGCAGGTTGTTATGACCCTTAATTGCATTTTACTTTTAGATTACGTTCAACAGCCACTATAATTACAACGGGGCAAAGGAAGACGTCAAGCGACACAGTACAAAGAGCAACAAAGTCTGCATATGGAATGAGCTCTCCATCAGCTCTCCATCCACCACGGTGGATGGAGAGCTGAACCAAACAAAGGACTTTGGTTTCCTGTGTGAAACTGAGACTCAACACTTTTTTTTATATCCACGGGAGATCCACACCCTTAACCACGTGTTTACACCTGCCACCTGTAGTTTCGCTGGCTTGATTGTTTATGTTGGAGGATTTATTGCAGCGCTGGAAAAATGAATCATTCAAACAAGAGTCAGTAACACATGGTAACCAGTCCACTTGCTGGATTCAGAGCTGCCATAATTGATCAAATTGTTTGCATAGTTTTGCAGTCATCTGACAATGGGCCTTTTTTGTTCCCTCAGCAGATATTTACAGTGAAATGGAATTGATTCTATTATCTACACATGTGTTCTTCCCGTTGTTGCGTGTCAATATATTTTAAAGAAAAAAAAAACATTTTTGTAAAGAAACACGTCTTGCTGTAATTAGAACAGGAAATACTTGGTCGGTTCCTGGAGGGATATTGGGTAACATTTGGATTGTGTTTTTGTACACAAATTATCACAAAGAGTTGAAAGGTGGGTCATGTGGTAGTTTTGCAGCTCTGGTTTCACAACCAGACAGACTTTAAATGGAGGAGGAGCATTTTTTTTTTACGAAATAAGTGGTTATAAACACAAGCTAGATATGAACGATGTGCCACAATAGATTATTTAAAATGTCTCAGTATCAGTGTGGACGTGACCTTAAACCACCCTCGCCCTATGAAAGCCTCGAGTCAGGCCTCTGTGACTCACAGTGGAGCCAACCCACCCCTCCCCTCCCCCACTGGATCAATAGTCATTGCTAAGTTCATGTGGTGTGAGATCAGCAGGCTATAGCAACAGGTACTCGAGCTTCATTCTCCCAAAACAAAAGTGCTCGACCGAAGCCAAGATGGGCTCAGTCAGCCATGCAGATGACTGCTTGATCGTGACCACAGTCACTTGGCTAAGTTTAGCTGGGAATTCAGGACAAGTGGATCACCTTACACACACGCACACAAACACACATTCACACAGGCATATACAGACATGTATTAGTCCAGAGGGCAATCACAGTGAAAACAAAAGTGGTGCAAAAGCAAAAAACATATAACCGGTGTTTGGTAACAGTTGAGCTGCCGCCTCATTTTGATCTGTTAACGTCAGTAACTGAAGTTTCACAATTATATTCCTCTTTGTTGGTCCACAGCTCCATATAAAGGGCATCACTTCCACATCATTTTTCACTACATCCTCATTTCACTTCCCTCTGCAAAACTGTCAATAAGAGAAACTCAGCCTCACTTTAGGGTGTGTTTCCGTCCAGATGGGCGAATCCCTCCAGACAAGATATCAGACAGACACCTGCGCAAGGTTAGTCCGCGTATGTGTGTGCGTCTGTTCGTGGTTTGGTGTGTCTATGTGTGTTTGTGTGTGTTGCCATTTTTTTCACCTCTTCTAACCCGGACCATTTATCATCCACATACACTCGATGGCCACTATACTCTCACACCGGTGCCACTTACACTTCACGCAGACATCTACTGTAAAAACACACAAACACACACTGACAAACGCATGCACGCCGAACTGCTAGGATTAATAGGGTAAGGCAGCCAAGCGGCAAAGGATAATAGAATCTAAGCAACAAAGCTATAAGGGAAGGGAAAATAGAAAGGGAGGGATGGGGAAGGGAGTTGTCTGGAGCAGGAGCAATCACTGGAGGAGGTCAGTGGAAGGGGAGGGGAATTTATGGTCAAGAGAGAGAGGTCAGGAGTGAAATTGGAAGCACAAAGTAAGTATTGAGTATAAAAATACAAAAGTTTTTGTGTCTTTTTCTTTTTTGATTAACCCTCATACTCTAGTTTTGTATGTAGGTGTTTGTGCTGCAGCTTCAGAGGACGAAATGTTTTGTCAGCCATTTCCTTCGTGACAAGAGGATGCACTCCACTGCTGATCGTCTCTTTCTGCTAATGGATAATGGAGGAGCGTATGGGTATGCATCTATGTGTGGGCTCATTAGTATTTGTGAATGCATTTGGGTGCAGAGAAAATGGATATTGAATCTGCAAATGTTGATGCGATTTTAGACATTCAACTAACTTTAGTTTTACTTGTTTTGTTTCACGTCGAATCATTATTTTTTTTTTCGATTTTTAAGTCTCCTCAACCAGGAGGTTGATGAACTCTTAACTTGATTTGAATTTATGGAGGATGACAAAACCTTCCCTTGGTACATTTCACATTTTAAACACACCTTAACTAATAGAGCGACGGCAATAAAAGTGCTGAAACACCTAGGAGCCACCTGCTGAACGTACAAGATCTAATGATCCAGGAATACACACACCTCCCCCAGGAGCCTAAGATAGTTGTAATTGCTGCTTTATCTGTGGTAGATCATTAACACACTGAACCAGAATAGAAAGAACAGCACAAGTTAACAATGTTCAGGTACTGTCACTGTATGCACAGGAATCTACAGGACACTCACACATACACGTTTGTTTTCATGCCTTGTGGGGACATTTCATTGACTTCCATTCATTTCCTGGAGACTTTCCTGGAAACCCTAGAGATCCCATTTGTTGGTACCACTTGTCTAACCTCTCTAAACCTGACTAACCTTAACCAAACCTTAAGTCATGTCTTCACCTTCATTTTTTGTTATTTACATCAATGGGGACCAGCTTTTTGTTCCCACAAGGGAGACGCGTCCCTACAATGTGAGTGTGTAAACAGGTTTAAGTCCCCACGATGTAGGAAAAACCAGGTACACATACACACACACACGCACGCACACACAGACAGTGTGGGGAGCAGAAAAGTAACAAGATAATTGAGACACAGAACTCTGAAGTGATTAACTTTGAAACAGATAAATCAAAAAAACACAAAGGCAAAGTTAAATGCCAATTAGACCCATGCGTCAGCTTTAAAAGATATCGGCTATCGCTGCTTTAATATGAACTTTCAAAGCTGCAGGTTTTTAATGCAATTATAAAACGGTCTTATAAAAAGTCTGCCACACTATCAGTTTTGCAACTGTTGTAACAGAAAGGTCATTGATACGAAAAGGCTGTTCACAGGAAATGATTAATTTTGTTTTGTTGTTTTTTCAATGAACAAAAAAAACGGCAATAAAATCGAAGTTGTTGCCATTTCGCATAACCCAGTGCGGTCACGAAGGATCAGGAAATACTTACTAACTGAGGCCAGTGTCTTCAAAATTCAACAAAGTGCAGCTGTGGATTCTGACCTTCTGTCCAGCTTGCGGCTACCGTGCCAAATTATTACAAAGAACATGTGTTAGTCTCATTGTTTATTGTCACCGTCGTTCTACTCCACATGCAGAAATAAGTGTATATGGCATATGTTGGACCACACACACACACACAGATTTAGAGAGGAAAAAAAAGAGAATTTCAAAAATGTTTAGACACGTTTGTGACTGCACAACAAACACAAGTAACATGAGCAGCACTTTCATGAGATCATACAAGGCATTTTTGCTCCTTCACTTTATGGTCACGGAGGTGAAGATGAGCTATGTCTGAAATTTACTGTGACAATCTTTGCTCAGTGTTTAGCGCACAGGGTGCTGTGTGTCGCCTGAGCAACAGATCAGAAATTTATAAAAGGCATAAACCCAACTATTACATCACTTATACGATTCAAATAAAATGTTTGAGGCAACTTCTGTTTATCACATAACACACAATATCTTCTATCTGAGTGTCACAAACTCTTTTTTAAATCACCTCAGTTGATTTGCACACTTTCAACTAATGAAAGAGGAGGAGCATTTAACATTACCACAAAGCCGGCAGGGACATGTTTTAAAGTATGTGTCCAGTGAGCAGTTTTCTCAGACATGAATGGATCACTATCTTAAAATGCAGTTCATAACCATCACACAGCCTTCATTGTTCTGTGGGAGTCATAAAACATACAGAATACAATTGATTCCTGATTGTCTAATTGTCTTGAGGTTTCCGAAACAAACCTTTCACAATAATAATGGCTCCATAAACTGAACACACTTAGCTGAACAAATACAAAAGTGGTTACATGAATGATCTTCAAGCGTTCGTAACACAAAACTCATGGATGAGTGAGAACTGATCTACAAATCTTTACTGACACACAAGTTTGTCTTTTGCAGCAAAACGGCTCAGGACTTGCCTGAAAAGGAAAAAAAAAAAAAAAAACTACTGACGAGTGAATCTGTGAAAGCGAACGATGACTCTGCCGCATATATGGTCATGTTTGTCCTATATTTCCATTATTTACGTGCTGTGTAAACAGGTATACAAAACTCACACAGAGGTTTAATTACACTTCCTGTGACACAAGCGCTAACACACGCCTTAATAAGGAACAGTGGATATAATCTGCTGATACTTTGCTTTAGTCTTAAGAGATTTATCCGCAGCAGGGCAGTGGGCAGACTGACAGGTTGCCAGCTAATAAAAGCACTGGACTCCCGGTGGAGTGCATAGCTCATCACTCGCTACAGTTGTTTCACAACTTGCAGACAAGCTGCGGGCAAAGTGAAGACACTATTTTCTACTTTCACGCTGTTTTAAAAATGAGTTTTAGTTACATTTTTTTTCACAGCACTTTTTGTTTGCAGTTGAATATTTATTTAGGCTCTTTTACCTACATTCTTTTTAGCACTGTGGACAAAATAAACCTATTCTACCCATTAAGCCTAGAGCGTGACATTAGACATTATGCAGATTAACTATATTTTTAGCTTTCCTTTTTCCTTCACATTGCCTCTTTCCTTGTGCCAACAGTGCACCCTAGTTCTCAGCCTCGTGTTCTCACACCTTGCCTTATCTCACCTCCTCCAGACAGACAGTACCCTTTTTAACCTCAATTCATTTCACAGCTACCTCCTCTCATCACTCTCGTCTGACAGTCAAACCCATCTGCACGCTCTCTTATAACAGAGATTTAGCTTTACCTTTTTTTTTATTATTTATCTTTTGAACCAAATATAACTTCCAGGTTGACCAGCTAAATTTAAGTTGAAATTCTGAGACCAGATGTCGTCCTCTCACACCTGGTTAAACCGCTTGAGCTTGCATCTTTCTGACCCCAACTGTATGAAATCAAAGACGTGGCTGTGTGGATGTCGGCTAGTAAGTCGATCGTTCCGAGTTGATCGATGACAACACCAAGAGGCAGCAGAAAATCAACAAGAAGCCAGATGTGAGCGGCTCTAGAGATATTACTCATAAACCTTATGACAACCAAAATATGACAGTCCACGCTCTACCTCACACGCACTCTCAACCTTGTTCTTCCTGTCTAATGCATCTAATCCTTTACACATCTTCCATTTAACACCACTACCGTAACCTACACACTTTAAAATAATAACCTTTCCTGTTTGTTGGTATGCTTATACAATACAGTAACAGAGCAAAGAGTCTTTCAATTTGTTTATACTTGTGTATATAACAGTTAGACCAAGGCATATATTTGGCTCTGAGAGCACAAACATGTATGTCTGTCAGTGTGATGAACATGAAGTCATTTCATGGTCTTGAAGTCGGCCAATACCAGAGGCGACAGTGAACATATTGCACTGAAGAAAGTCTCATTTCAAAAACCTTTTACTGTCAGAAACAGCCACACCTCAGGCCTCTGGTGCTTTTGATAGCACATCATTCATTCTGTTTACCACTATCATTTTTTTCTCTCTCTCTCTCTCTTTTTTTTCTCCTTATTTTTTGCTGCATTGTTGCGAGCAGTGACGCTGTCAATGTCAAATGTACAAACACAACAGAACAGATGGTTTCAACCGATCGAAATGGATGGTCACTATTAAATCATAAGGTTCCACTAATTTCAATTTCAGCAAACTATATTATAAAATATTTAATAAAAGCAGTATTTCTATTGCTGCTGCATTAAGCTCTAAGCAGCAATCTGATATTATAGTTGGCTGTGGTTAACTTTAGGAGTCTATAGGAGCCATTTTACTGTAGTAGAGTAAGAATATAAAGGAACACAAAAGGAAAAATACTGCAGTAATGTACGAGTACCTAAGAATTGTACTTAGTATAAATACTTGGGTTGATAAAGTTGTTTGGTTTTCACCACTGGTTTCAAATACATATAACAGCATAGAATATAACTGATCTTCTCCTGCTGAAATGAAAGAATATATCATATAATAAGTTATGAATCACTGTTTAACACTTTATACAGCAACATGAAAATGTCCTGTTTGAGATACTAACTTCCTTCATGCTGCAGAAGATAAACATTTTACCTGACTTACATACTTATAAGCGATAACACAGGTTTGACCAAAGATTTACTCAGTGTGGACACTAGATAGACAGGTTTAAGTACAAACATAGCCTCTGGTTATGGATACAATCATCTGTGAAGTCTATAAAAAGATATTTGTCGTTTTACTTTCATTAGATTTATAAGCTACAAATTCTCTGGTAGATTCATTCATCAGGGCAGTAAAACTGTCTCGTTGTTACATTTGACTATTAATGGTCGTGTGTGCAACTGCAACTCTTACCTTGCAATGCACTGGACTTGTGACTGACTACACTGACTTTTATTGTACAGTCTCTGTTGGTTCTGCAGATTCTTATCTGTGTTGTCTTGCCCCATAGATACACACGTGTATGGGCACATTTGTTTGTATATTTGCTGGCACGCACCAATAGCTTGAATCTTTCTACTTCTATTATTTTTACTACATGTCAGTGAGGTGTGATCTATCGCTACCTGGCAGACAGTGTAGTATAGTGTAACAGTATAGTGTAACCAAGAGTCACTGAATAAAATATATGTATATATTTTCAAGTGTTTACTTAACTGCTGCAGTGGAAAACTTGTTAGTGCTGCGTGACTTCCTTTAAAAACACGACAGCGTTGTGTACAAACAGACTGTATGTCCTTTATTAATGGCTCTCAAGGCTCTGCAAAGTCTGTATAAGTACTGAATGTTGCAA
Source organism: Polydactylus sextarius (assembly GCA_016801845.1). NCBI lineage: Eukaryota > Metazoa > Chordata > Actinopteri > Polynemidae > Polydactylus > Polydactylus sextarius. The sequence continues at coordinate 3,005,728 of CM028926.1, forward strand.
AAAGTACCATGCACGAGTGTAATTCATTGTAGAATAATGTGTCAATTGGCTTCAGGTTGTTGCGAGATTCACATGAAATTTATACATGTGGGAGTTTATATCATCTGATGTGGTTTTCGCAGCATCATCACATGGTGTTGATGGATGCGCTAGAATTTGCAGCACGACCACAACTCTGTGATCACGCCGTCTCATGATGGTACCACGGGTTGGTTACCAAGGACCACACACTGACATTTTGATCACGTTTGGTTTTTGTGTGGTAAGTGGTCGTTTCTTTTCTTTTCTTTTCTTTCTTTTTTTTTTTTTTTTTTTTGGCTCAAGCTGATGGTGCCCCTGTGATGGATGTGGCTGTCCTAGATCCCACGATAAATCCCTATGAACAAAGCTCAGTATTTTAGTTTAACTGCACTGATTGTGATTACAGTGCAGGACGGTCCACTGGAAAATACAAACACACACACACTAACAAAAACTTTGCTCTCTACAGCTGCCATTACTTTTCACACTTAACTCTTCTTTCTGTTCTTCTCTGTTACTGAACTGTCACCTCCAAACACTTCCTAAAAAAGAAATCTTCCCCTGAAGGTGGTGACATGCAGTGAAGACAAGTTTTTTTTTTTCCTAATTGCAGGATTAGAATAGAGAGATGTGAGAAAAAGAGGTGAAAGGTAGCTGAGAAGGGAGGGAGGGAGGGAGGGAGGAGATACTGGCAAACATCCTGCCTCTCTGCAAGTCAAGATTTGACACAGTGGCTCAAAAGCGTCGACGCTGGCTCAAGACTTAGAGCTGGCTGAATCCGACCTACCTTTGATCTCATCACGTGTACGCAGTGCACTAATTTTATCTTTGTAAAGTGTCCAGAAACACACACACACACACACACACAGATATATATGAGCCATGTGCATACTAAAGAGGCTGCCCTTCACAATTATGACTAATCAACCACCTCATCAAAGAAGGTCTCCATTGCTCTATAACACAAGAGACACACAGACATATGCACATGCATGCAACATTCGCCAAAGCCTGCAATGCTGCTTGCACCTCAAAGCCAGGAAATCAAAAGCTGTTTGTATTCATGGGCCCTGTTAGGAGGAAGAGGGTTGGTTGGTTTCCTGTGCCCACAACAACTGTGTAGCCCTGGGGTCCTGGCAACGGCCTCACACCCCTGTCTGCATCAATAACTCCCACACCATTGTGACAGACACAAAAGCTGTCTTAGGATAAGCCAGGAGAGAAAGGTGCCACTCTTTATTCTGCCCTCGTCCCCCCTCACTTCCTCCTGGTTGTATTGAAAAAAGCAAGTCAACAGGAGAGAGAGAGAAAGAGGAGGAGGAGCAGCGAGAAGACAGAACGTCTCCAAAACCAACAGTTTGTTGAACTGAATTCGTCAATACGGCCGTGCACATATTGGACTAAGAATAAGTGAAGCGTGTTCCAACACATAAACGCTATGAATCAGACTCAAACTTACTCACGGTGTTTAAAGAATTGTGTGAGTCTTACTACATTATCTGGCATGTTTTAAATATAAAAATTTATTGACAAAGATACACGTGGCCCCAAATATCTTGTACAGGCGATTCATTTCCTTTCTTGACAACAGCTGACCACATCACAGATTTACAGTTGTATTAGTAGAGACATCAAACATCTACATAGTCCAAGTTAAAATACATACTGAGAAAGCTCCACAATCATTCTCAGAATCACTACAACAGATAAAAACAAAGATGAACGGTGATTATCTGCTGAAACACAAACACAGTGCAGTATTTACGTTGAGGTATCTCATACAAAAAAAGGCTTCAACATTGATGGAGTCACAAAGCAAGTTTGTATCTGTCTCTTCTGTTCATGTATACACTAGTATTCCCTATGACGCGATAAAAAGTTGAGCAGTTAGACCCTGCTGTGGTTTGATATTTAACTCATGCATTAAAGGTGTGGATTAGTGACACCGACTTGAACGAAACAGTTAACGACACAATCTCATCTGGAACGTCACAACATCTTGTACAGTACATGTTGAAAGAAAAGAAAAAAAAAACATTCAATGCAGTATCATATACACAGAAATACTGTAATTGTTATTTTCTCATTTATTTCCCTTTAGGGAACACGTTAACAAGGAGAGAAAGTCTGGGGTAACAGAGCCGTAGCAGACCTTAACCTCAGAGCTGTCAAAATGAAAAACTAGTCGACCACACGTCTTGCCCAGTCAGTGATAGATTGAGAAAGAAATGTGGAGTGATGGGCAGCCCTCTGAGGAGAGGGTCCCTGCTCATAGTGCATTATACTGTCTGCACGGCACATCCATGCAGCAATCTCAGGTTCAGTGCATTTACTTTTTTCCCCCCTCTAAAAGCCCCATGTGCACTTCCTTGTCCACAAGGTCTCACCTGCTTAATAGCTATTGATTAAGCATCAGCTCAGTGGCTAGAGAAGGTGCCGTCCATTCTCAGTTCATGTTTTTTCCTGAACAAATTGACGAACGGGGCGTAACTGCCTCTAAGGAAACCAATTTTTCTCAACCTGCCTGATCATAATGTTCATTTTGTCTGACATGTAAGCAACACTAGCTATTCCATAAAAACAAAGAGTGATGGCTCTAACATTTAGAGTACAATATGTGTACAGGACAATACAGTATAATAGCTTATCAACATCGACAGGCTGCAAGCAAGCGATGGTTATCACAGGGTTAAATGGAGTATTTATCCTACAGTTCTATAAGCCATCCTCCAAAAAAACTCTACATAGCCTTCAGTCCAAACAGTGCATTTCTTTATTCAATACCAAGTCCTTTGTGGTTTCTAAAACTACTAGAGATCCCCGCCTGGCACCAGGCACACACAGATGCCCAGTCACAGCCTCCGGTCTCCATTCTCCACATATTCAGCCAAACTGTTGAGTGCCGTCTCCTCACTTTTGGACTGAAGGACAGTGTCCCCCTTCCTGGAGGGTTTTTTAGTGGCCCGTGAGAGCTTCCTCCTGAAGGTATCACCAGCCAGGAAGTAAAGAATAGGATCCACACAACTGTTCAGGCTCGCCAGTCCCCGGGTCACCTGGTAGGTGGCATAGACTTGGTTATTAAACTCGCACATGTCCGGGCTCTGGAAGTACAGCCTGGCCCTCATGTTGAGGTTCTTCATCACGTGAAAAGGCAGATACGAGACGGCGAAGACCGCCAGCACGATGATAACCAGGTGGATTGATTTCTGTCGCAGGGGAGCGTTGTTCATATCATTACAGATTAAGGCTTTAACGATCATGCCATAGCAACAAAATATGATAATAAAAGGGATGCAGAACCCGAACACAGTCAAAGTCATGCTGTAAATGAAATAACCTGGCAACTCATCCACAGTGGTGGTGTCATAACAAGTGGTTGCATTACCCTTCAAGCCCGTCCTGGAATAATAAAGGATGGGGGAGATAGCTATAACGACCACGAACCACACCAACGCGCTGGTAATAACCGCATTTTTCTTCTTGAGACGACCCAGAGACTTAAGCGGGTGCACCACACCGGTGTACCTATGAATACTGATGCAGGTCAGAAAGAGAATACTCCCATAAAGATTCACGTGGAATATAAAACGTTGCAGTCGGCACAAGACGTCCCCAAATATCCAGTCTGTTTTGTTGAAGTAATAGAAGATGAGGAAGGGCAGAGAGAGGACGTAGCAGAAATCAGCCAGAGCCAGGTTGAACATGTAGACGGAGATGCTGCTCCACGGTCTCATGTGGCACACGAACATCCAAATGGCCAGGCTGTTGCCCATCAGTCCTGTGATGAAGACCATGATGTAAACAGTGGGCAGGTAGTAGAACTGGAAACCTGTCTTGGTGAGGGAACATCCTCTGGTGTGATTGGGGAGAGCTGTGCCATTCAGCAGGGAGGTCAAGTTCAAGTCGCTGGACATGGTGTCAGGGGCAGAGGCAGGTCGTCTTCCTGCAGGAGAAAAAGACCAGAGGAGGAAATGTCATCTCAAGCGTGGTATTTAATCATGAAAATAGGAAAATTGCTAGATTAGATTTCTTGTTGTTATTTCGTTTTTTAGTTTAAAGCACCAATTACTCGATGTTCAAGCTCCAAACTTCATTTTGCCGAACGCCTACCTGCAGTCCAACAAACACACTCACTGAGAAACAGGAATGACAAACACTCACCGTTGAGACAGGCTTGTATTCCACATTCCTATAGTCTTCACAGTTTGCAAAGGTTTGAGTCAACAAGCGGATTTGTTCGTTACGAGCTGTCAGGTGTCTTCATTCGGTCTCCATAATAGTGTTGGGAATTTCTTTTTCTACAAAAAAAAAGTTGCGATATCCTTCGGGTTTACGCAGAGTCCTCGCGGTGGGAAAAAGCTCTGGCGTCAGTCCGTCACGAGAGGCGACGGTTTCCCGCAGCAGCGGCGGTGGGACTCAACAGAGAGACAGCTGCAAGCTCTGGCATGACGAGCGAGAATTGCAAAGCAATGCTCCGTAAAAGAGCGAGAGGAGGCTCTCTCTCTGCGTTATGGAGAGGGGAGGTGCGCGCCACACAAACCACTTAGCAGCTTCCCGTCTCCAAACGCGCTTTCTGTTCCTCTCCCCTCCCACAGGAACCTTATCAGATACGAACTGCCAGTTTTAATATTCACATATTACCTTCCTAGCCAAGAAGAGTCCTGGTTATAAAAAGAAAGATAATTAAAAAAAAAAATACTTTGGCACTGCTGTCCTACAAGGAAGATATGTAAGATCCAGGTTGAATAGATTTATGCACGATAATAATAATATTAAACATATGATACATAGATATTTACCAGGCCAAAAATGAGTATTAATGACATTGTCTCAAAAGTTTAAAAAGAAGTATGTTATTAGATTACAAATCACAGTGAATGGAGTAATTTAAATGGGAATTGGGCAAAGCAACAATGGAAGACAATGACACGCCACAGTTCTGGGTTTGTCCCTGAAACTTGAAATGTTCTTCCACAATTACTGTCAATCATGTTCAGTCAGGAGCTGATTAAAACACTAATTAATAGAGGAATGAAAAGGCAGGACAGAACAGAAACATAAAAAAAACCAAAACAAAACAAAACAATAAATGTCTCTTTTGTGCACAAAGATAGATGTTCTGGGTCCACTTAAAGACTGCGACAGACAGCTGGGTGTGTATGAAACAGCCAAGGACAGAGCAGACTCTGGCTTGAGTAGCAGACAGACATAGAGGGAGGATGGTGGGGAATAGTCAAGGCATTGGGGCTGTGGAGTGAGGGAGCCAAAGGTTAAGTTAATTACACTGTGATACGAAACATCTTAAAGATGGTGGAAAGTGCAGCAAGCCAAGACTGTAGTGATGATCTAATGGACGGTATTAATAAGACAGACTATAAATGTCCTCCATAAACTTGGTAGATGTACATTAAGACCCATCAGGAAATATTAGGTGACGCATAGTTTAGTAAAACGTAATACTTTTGTGCAGCCACAAAACATAGAAATTAAATTAGTTGACACACATTTGTATTATGTTTCACAATAATTTCCCATAAAAAATGGATATTTAACAATATTTCTTACAGAAAGGATGTGTAATTCTTTTAAGCATTGATTTAAAATACACAGTAGCTATTTGGAAATTTCTCTGTAGATCAGCGGTTTCATGGTTCCTTAAAATTCAATACACACATTACACAATACACTAGAAGTTTCGGATGTAAAACTGAAACAGTTAATCCAGTAATTCTGTCAGCTCCTTTAGTGCAATAGTCTATATTCACAAAAGCCAGAGCAACTCAGCTGTGTAATTGCACCTTCCCCATAAACGTTATGCATCATTTCACACAAATGCATGTGAAATGCACTGGATTACTGGAAATGGAAAACCATTAAATGGAAGGAACATCCAACAAGTCCCAATTAGAGTCTATATATTTGCATGTGACATGAAGGTGAGAAAATATTTGAAGGAAATAAAGATAGATGAACAAGTGAGGAGATTTTCCACAATTATGCTTCTTCCACACTAATTTTCACAATAGTTGTGGATATTAAAGTTGCTGTGATGGCTCATTGGAGTATCTTTGTTTTGGAAACTCACATTGTGGCAATGCAGTGTCGGTACATAATCAGTTCAAGATATCTAACAGTATACATCTGCCAAAACACAGAGAATGATACATGCCCCTTGTGGTTTACCCTTTCTGTGTAGTGCAAACACAGCAAGTGTGCAGCTGCTGGCAATAAGGCACTTTTCAATTAGAATGGATTTCTGCAGGCATTTTGGTAGAGAAAACTCATTGCTTAAACATGGCCGACACACAATCTTGACATGTGACATTTAAAGTGTTTCTGTTCTGTCTGTCCTCGTCAGACTGCCTTCTGTGTTGTCTTACAAGAAGGAAATCACATCAAAAGCAAAGACGTAAAATTGAAACTCAAAACAGGGTGACCAGAGTTAAGAAACGTTCCCTGTTCCTTTCTTTCTTTTCTGCCAAGGACCTCATCCTATTTGGCTCTGACCTCCATTTTCTGCCACAGAAGCTGACAGGGACAGAGACATATTGGGCACGGTTGGTCGCACACTGTGCGGTTAATTTAAATGTATTAAGGTCTAACATTTGCGAGGTCAGTGTAGCTCAACCTGTCAGAGGAGCTAGTGATTGGTGTTAATATTTCCACTTCCGTCAGTCAAGCATGTCTTTACTGACCATATTTTTTTATGTGGTCTTGGTAGAGAGGTGAGAGAAGGAATGTCATCTGTCAAGTTAGACAACTTGTAGTCGCAGATTGCAACATGTAAACACAAAACGAGTAAAAGCCAAAGCTGCAATAGGCTGTGGAAAAAGACACTAAATCACTGACAACTGAGACAACAACACCTGTAATAACCATCTAAGGATCAGGAGAATACAATAAGAACTCTAAACGCTGTAGGAAGTTCTTGACCATTGGAAATAATGAGAGCAGTTTTCACTCCAGAGCTTCTACCCCTTAACCCTCCCCCTCTATTTTGCGCGTTCATGTGAGAGGAAGACCTATCTCGATTCTCTTCTGGATGAAGGGTGAGGGGCCACACAGCCAAACGAAGCAATGCCAGGATTTTTAAACGAAGGGGAATGAGAAATTTCCCAGTATACACCAGACAAAGATGGGAAAACGGGGCACCTGTTCCACTAATAAATAATGTTTGTTAACGTTAGCTTAGCAATCACTAGTTGTCACTTTGCTAACGCTTTCCATTCATCTGATAAAAGGAATCTTTTCTGATGGTGACTTCAACTAAAACATGTGGAATTAATGTCAACGAATAGCTTGTCAGCTCTTTAATCCATCTGCAACTTCATCGGTATAAACAAGTCTGGAGACGGCATCTTTGTTTGTTGTCATTCGGTTGTCATGGACACTTGTTGTGTCATCTTACGTAGCAACTAGCAACGACTTCTGATGACGTGTAACGGTAAAGTAGAGGTGTCTCGTTTCCTAGAGGAATGTTTTCACCCCTCAACACTTCATTTCAAGGGACAAGGGGTAAAAAAGAGAAATTGAATTGGCCTTTAGTCAGATGCAGATAGTGTTTGGCCAGTTGCCATGAAGCAGATGTTTAAATCATCACAACATACATATTTTTCTGATCCCTATAAAAACATTGTAAAGCCTTTTCAAGGAAGCTGAAACGGTGAAGAAAGGAAGAAAATCCGACCGTGGCAATAGAGATCATGTAACCTCTGAAATAAGAAACATCATCATCACTGTCTTAGAAGTGAAAAAATGTCATTTGTAAATATTAAAATGTACCCGTATTTAGTCGGTACAATGAAGAGAAACAACCGCCTTGGAACAGTGCGGCATGTTTACTCGCTTCATACTGTCACAGATTTGGTTTTCAGGGGTTCCCAGTCAGAACAAATCCACGTCCCAGGGTGCAGTGTTGCCCTGCACATGCTCCCAGGTGTGAAGTTAGATAAGGATAAAACTGAAATTACCCTGTGCAGCTCCTGTCCCCTCTCTCCAAGTGTCTTATGGATCACTGCCCTCAAGTCCACAACATCCTAACCACCATTTCATTTGGTCTCAAGTGTGTAGTGAGCGAAAAAAAAAGAAAAAAAGAAAAAAAGAATGCACTGAGGAGTGTGACATTACCGCAAACACTTTAAAACAGGTCACTACGTAAGAGCTACAGATGAAATACATCAGGGCACATTCTAAACTTTAATAAGTCCATTGGGGCCTTTTGTTTCCCAGCTGCACCAGAGTTAGCCCCGTCTCCTAAACTCATTGGGTGTAATAAACACTTCTCCTCATGTCCCAGATGTAATCATGATGACAAGTGTAAAACACAGATGGGAAATTCTATTTGTCTCAGACTCTGTGCTGTATTTCTTTACATCGCGCTTCGCTGGTTCCTCTGACAACCCAATCACCTTCAGAGATGGGGCAGCTAACAGTGTTTCCTGCCTGTGTGATTCTCATTAACTGTGGTCGAACCAGTTGTCTGCAACACTGACTGATGGAAATCTGACGCAAAGCTGCGATGGCATACTTAGACCAGTCTGGACGTCTTATTAGAAAAACCAAATCTAACAAATTAGTAGATTTGTCAGAAACGTATTTTCCTCTTTCCTTTCCTGTATGGATCTCTGTATGTGTGCACCCTATTTCATCTACTTTGTTCTTTTCGTGTTTCTGTCCTCTCATTCATCTCTCGTTGTCTTTTTTCCCCTCTTTCTTTGGGCCCAGATTATCTATAGTTTTTTTTTTTTATATATATTAAATTCTCTTGCTTCCTTATTTCTGTCTATCCAATTTCAGGCTCATTACACGACCAGAAGAAGACCACCACACACAGCACTGATTCTGATGAGCATCTCCACTGGCATTGATCTCTCTTATCAGCCGTCACACAGACTACCCTGAAAAATAATTAATTCTTCTTCTGCCTCTTTTTTTTTTTTTTTTCCTACCACTCGGCACCACTAGTCTGCTTCCTCGTGCAAATCATCTTTTATTTTCATTAATTTTCCTCTTCCCTACATCAACGCCTGCAGAGGTGAGGTGATTTGAATTTACCCACGTAGAAACAATGCTTTCTCTCATGCTGCTTCTGTATTTACAGCCTAAACACCCATTACTATACTGGCGCCTCATACAGAGAAACTTGGAAAGCAAAAAAAAAAACATTTAGCCACATTTCCCAGCAACACTGTGAAAGTCTGATAGCCTTTCCTCCCATGGGACTTGTGCTGTAATGACTTTGCATGGTTCACTTGTTAACAAACTGGTATCAACTTGGTACCAAACGCTGTGTGATCACAGTGTCAGGTTTCAAAAACATCACTGTTGTGTTTGCGATAGTGAGCACCAGCGCAACAAGGCTCACGATCATGACTTTTTTTTTTTTTCTGAATCTTTCATCAATCTTTCATATTTGGAATTAAAGAACAATATTTATATATTTTAGCTTGAACCCAGACCTTTTTAAGTTAATATTTATCGTAGAGGGAATTTGATGTTTGAAGACTGAATAAACTACGGTGATCTATTTAATCCACAATTATATAAATGATTCTCCTTCCGCCCTTTCTAAACAGGTTAGTGTACACTGTAATGCACTGCGCACCGATTCTTATAAAAATAGGGTGAACAGGGTGAACAGAATGTTTACTCTACTTCAACACGAGATCTGATATCCCTCGTGTCATTAGTTTCCATAGAACAATTTTATAATCGTGGGAAGAAACAGTTTACATTACATTTATGTTTACATAAAGCTGCTCTACTCAGTGTTTTTATGTCAACATTAGGTCATAGCGGCATCTCACAAAGGACTAGTGGTAGTGACACTTTCAGAGGACAATCACCCGACACTGCATTTTTAATCTGTCAGCACCCAGTTTTAGAGCAACAGGCTGCTGTTTTGGTTCAACTCTCAACACCCTCATTTGCATTGTTTTAGAGTCTCAGGAAACATCAGCGTTTTAGCTGAAAGTCCCTGCTGCCTCCTCAGTACCAAATATCCGAGAAAGGTAGCGACAAGCCAGCAAACATAGAGGAATATTTATCCACTAAAAAGCAAGGTATTTTTCCATGAGAATAAGTGAAACAGACAAGGAGAGTGAACACAGGACCTGTGCCAGGTGCAGAAACACTACTCCAAGTGAATTCCAATGTCTCTCCAACTGCTTGCTAGACCCCTAACGTCTGAAAGGATGTTTACAAATCAGTACTGTGTCCAAAGCTTGTTTCGGTTGCCCTATATAGCCAAAAAAAACAAAAAAAACAATTTCTTTAAAGATATGCTGGGCAGACAGTAATGTTAGTCATAAAGGCATGATCACAATAACCTTGGGACGTAATGCATCTAAGTGCCCTTCTTTCCAGATATGATTGGCCAGAAAATCAGCGCTCACAGTGTATGAACCTTAAAAGAAAGGTCAGTTAAAACAGGTGCACCCTTTAGTTTTCAGTAAACAGCCCAGGTGTGTTCCCACACAAACATTCTCACATAAAGGTCATCTGCTCCCCAGGGCTCCTCTGACTGCAACTGTGATCAACAGGCTGAACTAACGCCACGTCCAAACCTCTGCTGCACCTGCTCTTATCTGTTTTCATCTCTGCTCTCTCTCTCTGCCTTCATATGTTTTGTGTGCATCAGTGATATCTGATAGCCGTCTATCTTAACCAAATGGCAAAGTATGATTGACTTAAACTGGTTCATATTGGGCAACTGACTTATCTATAAGCTGATCAATGCAAGCTGAATGTCAATGGTTTTCTATCAAGCAGAGAGAAGGTCAGTGTGTCTGTTCTGTGTAAATACCATCCTAATGTAGTTCCTGGACAACCATGCTGCCAGGCCTTTGACTGTGTGGAGCAAGTCCAAGTGTGATAGATATTTGTGTATTTTTCTAAAGCGACCGTGATGTCGATACAAAGCGTATCTCTGTGAAAGAAAGCGAGATGAAGTTTCATGCCAGTGAGCAATGAGGCAAAAGTTTTGGCAAAGGTTACTGACGACGTTGCGTGAAGAAGCGCTGACTAGTCACAGCCTGCCCGGTTTTTATCATTTGTTCCACATAAAATGGCACTATAAATCGAGCGGATCAAAATATATTGCATTAAAAATACTACTGCTGAACCCAGTTTGCTAATTTGCAATCACATTTCTCAGAAACACTGCAGTTTCTTCACAGAGGTCATTTACACCTCATTAGAGCAGAGAAGGAATTCTTTGTAAATTCAGCAAATAACACTGTGATGATATATTGGCTCACCTTGATTTCTAACTAGCGTCCCAGTTAAATGGGATTTCACCCATCACACTCTGTCTGATTCCTTTACGAACATTTCTTTTCACTTACTCATTTTCTTGGATCAAACTCTCAAAGTCAAATGAGACCCCTGTGGACCTCAAACAACCAGAACATAAACTTAATCAGTTCATGTTCGAATTCATGTTCAAGTTCATGTCACCAACTGAATGCTAAAACACGATTGTCCACATAAAGATGTAAATTATTACATATTCTGATAAATTACCAAAGCACTACACCACACCCTCTACTATCCAATAACAGAGCCCAATGGGACTGATTACAGAAAAAAATGAGAATGGCCCACTCTGTGATACAGATACAAGTTTAAGTATTGCTTAAACATTAAAAAGGAATGAGGGAAAATAAATAGGCAAAAAAATCGGGGCAATCTGTCTTGTTATTAAGTCCAATTTCCTCTATTTTCAAAAGGCAGGGTTGTTTGTGATTGTAGGTGGTGACTGCTGCTGTTCCCACGAGATGAGAGTAAGTCTGCTGGCAATTAAGGAGTCGAATGCTCTAATGGAGCGGGTTACTGGAGTAATTTAATGATGGCACAAATGGGTTTGAGGAAAAATAGCATTTTGACACATCTTTGCATAATTATTAGAAAAAAAAGAACTAAATACATACATGAGGTTGTGTGACAGTTGGCCATCTCTCATTGTGTTGAATTCACAATGAGAGATGATCTTCTGCAGCGGCAGCAACAGCAGTAGTACTTCCAAAACTATTCATTCATTGTTGTTGAATAAATACATAAGATCAGCTTTACAGATAAATGTATGTATATGAGGTTATCAGAATGACTGAAGACACATCTCACTCTGACTTTGACTCATTGACTCAAAGTGTTTCTGTAATTTACCAGCTCAACAGTTCTAAATAAAAGTAAGATGGGTGATGCCAACAACAAATTCTGAAGCATTAGCAAATCTGGTTTCTCAACTACATAACTGAAAATATTGGGAAGGAATCATTATTTCTTCCAGTTGGTCTGGTCCGTTTACCGCCAGAACAAACAGTTTCAACATTGATGACAAAACAAGCACTTTTTCAAACTCTATTGCCAATTGCGAGGCTGTAAAAAAAAAAAAAAAGACAAGAAAACAGAGCGACAGTAAGGCACTTAACCTGATTTACGAGAGTTTTAAGTTGTGTAGGGATGGATGGAAGGGGGTTGGATGTTCAGAGAGGTTGTGTAATGGAGAGGGTCCTCTGTTGCCTTGACGGCTGGAAACAAGGACGCTGACATACTGAGATGCTTAAAGGAAAGTGGGGGTGAATGAGCAGCGGCTAATGGCACACATTAGTGTAAAGCTCTTTGTGTTGCCATATAGTGGAAACTCAAAGGGACTCAGGAACTTATTGAAATTATACAGGATGTACATTACGATGTTTCCAGGAGAGTCCCACATCGATTTACTCTCTATGCTCATATACAGCTAAACTAAACAAGATTTTAATCAGATTTAATCAGGAATCCATTATCACCCAACATAACTGTGGTAACCTGTAGTAGTGCTCATCGGAAACAACTTTTTTCATGATGTGGTTTTTTTTGTGTGTGTATTTGTGTGTTTGAGTGAGTGCTTTGGTGCAAACATCCCACTTTGTGTGGAAGTAAGTTGAATGAATGAATGAATGAATGAATTAATGAAAGGCACCCTATGAATGGACAGTTCATTACAGCATCAGTGTCAATGTCCCATCTGTGAATCAGTCAGCAATGGCTCTGATTCACTAAATCCTTAATGGAATAAAGCCAATTGATGAAAGACGCCCCAGATAAATGGAAGGAAGAGGTGAAAAGTGAGGCTGGGAAATTACTTTGTGAAACTTTTCCCATTAGACAATCAAGCCACCGTAAAATTGCTGAAGATTCAGGGTGGAAAGCAAATTAGTTTGTACATTTCACCAGCAAACTGACAAGGTGAAAAATATTACCTTTTGATGTATTTGAGACACGGCACAAAACTGGAGCGGTGACTTCTTCCATCTTGGTGTGAGCACAGACATGTCTAAACTAGATAAGGGCAATTAATACACACTAAACCAATATACTGGGAATAAAAGAAGAAGAAGAAGAAGGAGGAAGATAGAAAGAAGGATAAACAAGAAAAACAAGAGGTTAGTGTGTGAAAGTGAAAATGGCATGATGCAACAAGTTAGCAGGCTTACTCTCTCAGCCCACCTTTGTTAAGACACGTACTATTACGTAATCAAGTACACATGAATTTCCGAAGAAATGCATGTGGTGCAACTACATTCCAAAGTTTCAGTGCATTCACATACTTAGTATTGACATAAGGGTTTGTCTTGCACACTGCTGCATGTTGAGGAACATGTCAATCATAAATTGACAAGTGTACAAGGAGCCACAAAAAGCGGGTTGCTAGTTTAAACAAGCCTCAGGCTGATGCATGAGAAGCAAAAGGCAAATGTTATGTGGAGGTCTTTCAGGAGCTGCAGTTTAGAGTGTCTCCCTGTCAGACAGCTGGTTATCAATATTCTGCACCATGACAGGGAAAGGGAGCGAGATGGATGAAGCACAGGAGGGAGGAAGACTTAAAAGGCACATTAAGGGACAGCACACAGGGTGAATGAATAAAAGAGTAGCAGAGGGACTAAGGCGAAGGGTGAGAGAAGAAGAGAGAGCAGAGGGAAAACTGACAGATATGAAGAGAAAAAGGAAGCAACAGTGTGTTACATCTGGGAGAGAGGGGAGTGCCAAGAAGGAAACAATCCGTCCTTTCTTGTTGTCAGAGGCAAAAGAAAAGGACAGGAAGGCGGCAGTGCACCATGGGAGCTCTGAGGCATTTAATTGGAGATGAAGGGAAACAGGCTTTACCACAAGGTTCAAACTGAGTAGCATTAGAGGTAACAAATTAATGCTGAGAATGAACCACATCTCGCTCCTATCAAATAGGAGGTTTCAGCAAAGTCCAACTACAGCAGATGGGATATGAAATGAAAAAATAATGAAAGAAAGCTTATGTCTCAGTCTGGATAAAGATGGTCATTTCAGTCATTTGGTTTAGACTAACCTCGTTTACTTTTTTCAGATAATCTCTAATATAATATTATAAAGTAGCAAGGTAGCAGGTTTTACTTTTTAAGAACAATGAAAGTAATGTTAATTTAGTGACAGTGCTTTAGTTACAGACGCCTGGAGGTCAAGTCAGAACAGAACAGATGTTTCCCTCAAATTGCTTCATTAATTATCATCCTGTTCGTAAACAAGCTCAGCTTCATGCTGCCACTTTTTGTATATTGAGCTACTTAACTTTTTCTCTAAACTTTTGAGAGATTTGTATCACTTTTTTCCTCTTTCCCCACATTCTCTAGTCTTTCCCCACCCAACTTTCTCAGACTCAGGATTAAACCAACACATCAACCAGATATGCTACGTTTTTTAACCTCATAACTGTATGGTCTGATGAGCACCGTTTTTCCAGGCCTAATAAGGTGACAGAAAGGATTAGAAGAGGAACTAAGTGCAACTTCAGACACTTTGCATTTCCAGTTTCTTCTACTGGCCCGTTATGGTTTGCTGGTTGATATTAGATTTTCAAAAATACACAGATGAGTGTGAATGTGATTGATTCCAAAACAGGATATTTCAGCACTGCCCCAAATAAAAATAGACTTTCCTGAGCAGCTGTTGGTTCTTGTATGCGTCTGTCTGAGTCACGGCACCATCAAGATTTATTCACACACGGGTTTGGGAGCCGCAGGCTCACGGAGAAACATGACATTGGGTTGGGCACATGAGCAGGAAATAGCAGAGAAATTGGAGTTACTGTCCTTGGATGAAACAACAATTCATTGTTTCGCTTTCTCTATTTTGACCTCCAGTGCATTTTTAAACACATTTCAAGTACATAATGACAGTGTCAACATGATAAGACCCCATTTCTGGGAAAATAGTACTGTCTGCTGTGTGAGGCCAGGAAAGGGAAGATAGAGAAGAATAGAGAGAGAAATTGAAGAACAGGACCCCGTGGCTGAAAAACATATTCTTTATGGTGAATTCTTATCTTTTTTTATATATGGCACAAAATATTTCCTATTTCCTATTTTGGCACAAAATAATTAAAAAGAAAAAAATGATGTTATACTCACTCACCAGGAGGCATGTGAGATTAAATTTGGCGTGACAAGCCAGAAAGATGAACTGGTGCACTGAAAGAGTAATTTGTCCTACAAAAACAAAAAAAAAAACATGTTTATTTGCTTTCGTGCTCAAAGTTAGATGAGAAGGTCGATAACACTCTCACGTCTCGCAGTTTCCGTTTTCAGACAGTGAGCAAGCTTTCCAGAGTTGCTGAAGTATTTTGAAGCAGTGCACATCATCCCATCCACACCACTAAAATTAGCCCCTCTCACTCCCTCAGTATAGTTTCTGTTTTTTCTGACATGCTGAGAAACTTGGAACATCATCAACTCAATCGGCTGTAATAAACAGCTTTGTCCATTCAGACGTCTTTGCTCTTTTTTTTTTTTTTTTTTTTTTTTAGGTTCAGCTGCTGTCACATGTAAACTGGTATCAAGATTCTCCAGTGGCCATGTAACTAATTTTATTGGACACTAGGGGGCAGCCATTACCATACCGTTAGCTTTTAAGTTAATATGATGAATTACTTAGCAAATTTAGGTCACAACATTATCATTCACATTCATGATGTGTTCAGTATTTACTCTTTTAGCTCAGTTTCTGAGCCAACTGCCAAATATATCTGCCTCTTAAAAAATTTGAACCCATGATCTATTTAACCACTAATATAAGTTGAACACCCACTCAAGAGTTATGTTACCTTGGTCAAAGGATTTTCGAGTTTGCTTTTCACAGCCGAATAACAAACAAGGAAAGTAAGTGGGACAGTCAGCTAAATGCACCTAAATCCCCTTTTTTGCCATCTTTCATCTCTTTTGCTGTGTTTTCATAACAACTGGTGGTGGAGGGTGGTCCAGATGTGTAGATTTGTCACTTTCACTGCTTCATGGACACATCAGCTGTTCAGGAAAATGATGAATCTGCTGATCTGGAACCCCCTTCATCAGTGGTTGTTTTGAAAACAAGATGTTGGGTAAGTCTTGTAAGACTTAACGATTTAATAAACTCTTGGTTCACTTACAAAGTTATCGGTACTTCGGTTTATGTGTAGGGACATAATTCATGCTACTGCTGAAGTGAAATGATATTTTGAACTTTATTAGTGGTTAAAAATTAAACTTTAGATACATTTGGCCGACTGCCCCATTTACTTTCATTGTTAGCTATTTCTTTGTGAGACCGTCAAACTCATAATTCTCCTCAACCAATATAAACTAGCTCTTGAGAGGGTGTTCGACTTGTATTTGTGGTGAAATAAACTGAGGGTTCAAATTACTCCGGACCATCACTTTAAGCGACTAAATGCTAAATACTCCATTATGTTTGACATGTCTATGAGTGCACAGTGAGTTTGTTGATTTTTAGGTAAAAACTTACCAGCACTACCTGCTGCAGGTCCAACACATGCAATGAGACCAATGAGAATAAACCAAAACTGTAAGATTGTTGGTTGTTCAGCTAAAGACTAAGGTGAAAAACATAAAGACCCATTAAGCCAGAGGGAGCTCCAGATCAATGTGTTATTTCACTCTGCGGTTTTATTGCAATGGGGGAAACTTTCATATTGTCATGTGATATATTGTTGTTATGTAAATATTGGCTATGGCTGCCTCAAGACTACAACTAAATGCAGTGATATGCTAACTTCTCTTGGCATAAATAACTGAGACAGGAGGAAATAGTTTTCCTGGTTCTGCCCAAAAGTAAACAAGCACAGTGTAAAGTTCACTTTACAAACAATTTGTTGATTTCTGTTATCTCTCTTTATTTATTTATTTATTTATCTATTTATTTTTAGAAAAGTGCAGCTGCAGAGGCACCACTGGAATAATTAATTTGAAACTAATTTAATGTGGCACATACAGCCGCCTTTAAAGATAAGATCGAAACCGCTGAGATAAAAATACATCAGAGACTAGATTCTAAGAGAAGAGAGAAACTGCATAAACGTCTTACTGGTCAAACTGCCTGTCTCAGCAATAGGCTTTTCTCACTTTCCCTAAATCATTGTGAATTAATTACACCAGCAGTGCCAACTGCTGCGACCATATCTTGGTGATATCTTCTGTGAACAAGCTGCTGTATGAGCTGAACATGGGTGGCAGAGATGGACAGGATAAGGAGCACTGAGGGACAAAAAGATAGAAAGAGCCGCTGAGGAAACTTGATGTGCAGTCATACACATACATGGTGATGAGCTGAACCGCATACTGATTTACACATGTCTTATTCGGTCCAGTGCAGATTTATATTGCAGATTTATGTAGGCTGTCTGTGGAGATCACCACCTTTCTTCTCTCCACCTTGTCAAGTGACACTGTGACAGTTGACTTGAACCCATTTCAGCCATTCACTCGTTTAACTCTTCTCTTCGTTCTGCTAAATGTCTAGAGTCTCATCACAAAAATGAAGTATAGCCTACACCACAGCTGTCGAAACAAATTTTTTTTTTTCCTCGCTTTCTTCCTGTGGGCTCTGCAATCACAGTAGGATCTTTCTTTAGGCTTTGTCTCACACTCTCTCTCTCTTTCTACAGCACTTACTCTCTCATTCCCCCAACTTCTGTTTCCTTCGTCCTCAAATAGCACCACAGCTTGATAAAGAAAAACCACTGTCTAATTAACTCACAATAAAGCATATCTATCCTTCACTATGTTACATTACGACCTACATTCCCCGGCTTTGCTGACCTCCCCGCTCGATCCTTTATTCACATCTTTGTGTTACATGTAAAGCTGACAGACATCCTGTCCCCAAGTGAATAGTAGCTGTTCATGTCTGGGTACAGCTGTGCCCTCAGTACCCTCTTTGTGTGAACCATACTCTGTCAGCAAAGTGGCCTGCCAGCTGTTTTGCACCCCCTTGTTCTTCTTCAACTGTCGAAGAGCTAAATTATTAATTAAACTGCAGATTCTTTTGCAGAAGGTTAGGCTTAAGATTATACCATGTTGTGGTTTGACAACTGCAGTTCAGCATTTTGCTGCATTATTAGTAGACCTTTGTAACTTTCTGGAACCATTTACAAACGAACACTTTCTGCCACTTCTGTTGCACCACTTCATTTTCCAGCTCGTGTCATGACCTCGAAAAAGAGTGCACAGAGTCTAGGTTGATAGCAACCCACAAGGAGACGTCAATGAACTGTTTCCAGACCAAATGGCGCGTGTACGACTTCATACCTTTCTGCGTTAATGGGACTCATGAATCCAAAAGGAGAAAGAGAAAACAAAACGAGGAGGAACAGACTGGTGTGCCTTTGTGGCCATCTAATAGTTTATGGAGGGTGAGTGGGTTTTATCATGGTTTGTATCAAATACAATCAGGAAAACCAAGCAGGAGGTGTAGGATAGAAGTAACTTTTAGACTGAAGCTTTCTACTCTATACTCTCATCGAAATAAAGACAGCTACTGTGAGTAGATATGAAGTTTATTCTTTTGCTGAAATAGCTTGTGGGTTTATATTGATTCCCCTAAATTATACAAATCTACTTCCATATACCTATCTGGAAGGAAATATGAGGAGTGGATATTTGAGAGGTAATTAGGGGCAAATTTAATCACAGCATAGTCCATTAAACACTTAAAAATACAAGCATTTAGTGTTAGATGTACTTCAGCCCCCTACTGTCAACAACAAATTAGACAGACATGCGTGGATTGTGCACATTTTCGAAATCTACGTACATACTGCTACTCATTTTGTCAACAACAATCTCGCCTCAATGCATTCGCTTCAAAAAGTATTCAGTGCCACTCTGAATTTAAATACTACTCTGATAGAGATGTGAGAAACTGTTGGAAGGATCACTTTCTCAGCAGAGTTGCATCAATCAGGTTGTGGTTGTGTGACTAGACAGAAGCTACTCTTGCGTAAAAGGCATATGACAGTCCGCTTGGGGTTCACTAGATAGGATTTGTAGAACTCTGACAGCATGAGGAAAAACATTTTCTGGTCTAGTGAAACAAAAATGGGACCCTTTGATCACAACTCCATGCACGATGTAAGGGGAAACATCCACCACTCCTCATCTCCTGGATAATACCATCCCTATGGTGAAGCATGGTGGTGGCAGCCCCCTGTTGGGATGCTTCTCACTGGCAGAGACGGACAGACTGGTTAAAATTGAGTGAAGGATGAGTGACGCCAAAAACAGGAAGGCCAAACTACATCTGGCAGGGGTGACAGCTCACTTTCCAGTGTAGAAGTGTAGAAAATATGAAGGAGTCTGAACACTTTATGAAGCCAGTGTATAATGTCTAAACATATAAAGTCATTGGGAGGCGGCTGCAACTTCTCTAAAAGCATCACAATGACACAATGAAAACTAACGATGTATTCAGTGAGCCTTTCAAAACCACAAACGATTAACCATTAGTGAGAGTTGCCCCTAAATAGCAACAACCCTGAGACTTGTTAACAGAGTTTTCACAGCCAGGCTTTGAAAATGGAAGTGTTATTGCCTCGGATGTTTTTCAACAGGATTCAGTTACATGACTCCATCAGATCACAACTAAATCACAAGCCTGTCATCGGCAACGCGGCTGACAGTCGGCGTTAAATTCTGTGAAGGACTCGAACCAGTCAGATCGATACCCAGCCTCCTCTCTGCCAGGAGGAGATGTGATTAGTCAAACCTGCTGCAACTCTCCCACTCTGTTTTCCCATCACACACCAGCACACTTACTGTAATCACACAGACCTGGATGCAGGCACGCACACGTGCGCGCACACACTCACACAAACACTCATTCTACAGAGAATTGGTTGTTTTCAGGCATGCTGCAAGCAGCACTCACTGAAAGTCAAGTGGTGACTCAGCAGACAGATAACAGTGAGGAAAACACAAGCAGCAGGGTTTAAGACAAGGTGGAGAGGATGGGGCGTTAAAATAATGAAACACTTTGACGCCAGGTCTACCTTTTTGATCATTATGTATTGTTCCCGGGACTTTTGTCTACACATAAAACATGATGAAAACACTCACGATGCCTCAAAATAAACATATCATAATTATTCTTTTATACTCTTGAATTTCACCATCCCACTTCCCGGACCATTGAGTACTCACTGATTTAAAGACCACCATCTCTACATCTTTTCCTCCCGTGGCTCCGTTCCAGTCTCTCTTCCTCTCCACATCCTTTCCTCTCTTCCTCATTATTGCTTCTGTGAAGAGGTCAGGGCATTAGACCATCACTCAGCAGCTTCTCTAATCTTTTAATCGAACAGAATTAAACATCCCACATCACCGTTTTTTCCTCTGTATCTTTAACAAATGAATAAAATGTTTAAATTTAGATTGTATTTCCCGGTATCATCTTCCCCCTCGTGACGTTATTCATTAAATGACATTTATTGTGTATTAATGGACACTTATGCCTGAGTGCTTGCAGTACAACTCTTTATTTCCTTTTTCCCCCATGTGACAACTTGACAGGGGATGCAATCTTTTTATACTCACACACATTATTCCACCTTCTTTGTTGTTTCAAGGGTGGGGGGGCTAATTGAAAAACTAGGCCTGTTGAGGGGGCAGTGGTAAGTGAGATTCATGACGCGTTGCCGACACAAGGTCGTAAATCATACTTTGTGAGGTGGGCGACAGAAGCTGCCATTATTGGATCAGCATTGCTTCATTAAGTCTCCACACGACGCAGTCTGCTACTAACGCCTGTGGACAGGGAGATGGAGGGAGGGGAGGACAGGGCAGAGACATCTTAGAAGGAAAGGAAAGAGAAATAGATGCAGAGGAAGATGTAGATGTGAAAAGACAAAAGCAAACGAACACAATGACGGCGTGAAAAGGGGGACGGTGAACCAAGACGAAAAAGAGCAAGGAGGAATATTAAAAAGAGAAAAATGGAACAAAGCCACAGTCATTATATTTTCAGACAGTCTGAGGTAGAAATTGGTGATTAAGGAAACAATGCATTAAGGATAATTGCCTGCTGCTTCCTGCAAGCTTGGTCAACATTTCCACAACAACTTAGGCAGCTTGTTGGCAATTTACAACATCCAGAGGTTAATTCATTGGCCAATTTCCATCTATTTAACTATTTGTCCAAACTGTCTATCCATATCATTTCCCTGAAATCAAGTCATTATTTAATTAATTAGATTGTGTTATGTAATATATAAAGCATCAGAAATAATAGTTTCACTCCATTTAAATACTGTCATAATTAAATCAATACCTCATAGCTTCAGCGAAGGAGTTACACATACTTATGATGGTACATTGTGTCATCAGTGGTGAAGTACAAGCCTGAATTGGCAAAGAGATAGTGCCATCTGATGGCTACACTCAGCATCACACATCTGTGAGCAGCTTAGTTTTCATTTTACTGTAAAGAAAAACAGCTTACCTGTGACTGGGCATCAAAACGGGAGTTTCTGTTATAGTCCATGTTATTTGAACACTGTTTCAGGATATTGCGCTCTAACTGCACTTCAGCCTCTGAGGTCTAATCACCCACATTAACTGAACATTAACATTAACACACCTGTGTCAGGGACCCAGGTGTGGTCAAAGACTTCAATCATTACAAACTAAAGTCCTAAACACGACTGTCTTGTCTCCTCCACAATGTGACCTATAAGAACTAGATACTAGATGAACGAATTACCTCAATATCTGAAGATATACCTCACTGAACTGATGTTAATGCACTTCTTGGAAAAAAAAAAAAAAAAAAAATTATCAGATTTGAGCGGTGAATCAGCACACATTTCTTAGAGAAATCAGACACTTATTACTATCTCAATTAAAATCTTTGCTCTTAATTAGAAGCTTCAGTGGGCAGAACAAATTGATGCATCATGTGTGACATCTAAAGTGGTCTTTTAATATCAGAATATCAGAATTAATGTGCAATCACTAAGTGAACTGAAAAAATGATGAAAAAATGATGAAATTAGACAGGGCCGTTTTATATATATTGGTATCAGCTGATTATCATAGTGTTGCATATAATTTTAGATTGTAAATGTTATTTGTAAAATGTTCTGTTTGATGTGTTTGAACCATAATTGAGCAATCATTACAGAAAATGTTTGTTGTATGTCATGGCAGATTAAAGATGTTAGACAGTAAATTAGTGCAGACAGATGTTTAAAGGTGCAGCGTGTTGGATTAAAGGGGATGTGTTAGAAGATTTATTATCTTGAAATAAGACACTTAGAAGTGAGTCCTCCGATTCCATCATGTTTCTATAATTGAACAAACACTTTCTCTGGAGAGGACCATCCATCCATCGATTTTCTACCCCTTTATCCCATACTCAGGGTCATGGGGGGACTGGAGCCTAGGAACTTTCATATTTTTATATTACCTGAAGGTCACCATACCCAGATAGCAAAATCATTATTGGCCAAATTTGGCAAAGTTTTTTTTAAGGATGTATGGCCTCTAAATGGTCCAAATTAGGGGTACAAAAGAAAAAAAACAAAAGGATGCCAAAAATTCACCCAAAACCAGCACATGACTGCCCTATCAAGAGTCCAAATCCATCACAGTCAAACCAAAAGCCTTCACCTTGCTTACCTTTACTTTTTAAGAAGTGAGGTTAAACCATAACTGCGACATAGTCAAAACAAAGACCTTGTTCTGCTTCCTTGGTGACTAAATGAATCCAAAAATGCCAAACGTCTGCCAGACCACAGCCACAATCTTTGCTCTCTGGGTAGGTTGAAGTTTGCAAAATCAACCCCTAGATGTCACTAAATCTTACACACTGAATCTTTACCAAGATAGAAACAAAGTATTTTCACTATGACGCAATGGATCTGAAGATTTTGACCACTAACTGCTGGTTAATGGTTTATATGTATTGCACAGACATGCAAGTGGCTTTTGTTGGTTTAAGTGACCAATCCATGTTATAGCCATGAGGAGGTACCACTGTCTTGTCTTGTAAACATGACAATGGCTCTTGGAAAGACATTGTGTAGAAATAGCAAAACTACTATTAGCGCCTTTAATAACACACATAATCTCCAGGCAAATGAAAAAAAAAAAAAAAAAAAACAAGTCTTGAGGAAAATCCTCCTTACTTCAGTTCATTTGTAAATTTTTATTACATTTTTATTCATAACAGCAAGAATCAATATAGCAATACAGGCCACCTGAAAAAATGTGTCAAGAACCTATTTCTTACTTCTTATCCATCAAAGTTGGCACACCGCAGGTTCTATTAATTACACTCATGACTTTAATTAGTACACAATGTTGTAGTTAATAAAACCCCAGCAAATCTCATTCACACCAGGTTCAGAAGACACCGTTCCTTAACTCTGAGTCATTTCTGGCTTCTTCACACACATTTCTTTCTTATAAGTTTATATTTTATGGCTTTAGACTGTGGCAATCACTGGCTTTCTCTACAGGTGCTTTTCACAGGAGGTGGCCAGCAAGTGAGCGCGACACATCCTTTCAGGCGGCCTGGAACAGTAAAACAAGCAGAAACAAACTGCGGCAGAAGACAGAATACATCATATTAGCACTACAAGCAGAGAAAACAAACAACAAACGAAAAAAAGTTCAGTTTACATTATATCATAAACGTAAGCATGCGTGCTTGTAGAAGATGAGAGATGACAACGATGAATCAGGACAAAATTTTCGAACTAACAAGTTTATGACCAAACCACTAAAAAGTATTTCAATCTGAAATTAATCTTAAATTCTGCCTGATGTTGAACTACATTCCTGTTTGGTCAGTTTCATCTACTAGAAGCACAGCTTACAGAAACATAAAGAACATACTTATAACTATGGTGTTTGTGTTGCATGTATTTTAACTCTCCAAGTGGTGAAACTTTAGTGAGTATATTCTCAGGAATCTTTTTTTTTTCTCTTTTATTTTTTTAAATAAACCACTATTCTATTTTTGTATTTTTATATATATTTTATTCCATTACATTGATAGAATATTGTATACTGTAAATACATCTTTCTGTGTAACATGTTTTCTTATTCAATATTACTGTGTCATGATTTTTTTTTTAAATGGTATATGTATTTTTCCTTTAACATGCATTCCTCTCTGAGTAAAGTAAAGAGACAGGACGTGTTGTGATTGGTTGGGCCTGGGAGGGCGTGGCCATGACACACAGACCTGTCAGTTCAGGCAGGTTAGGGGACCAGACAAACCCAGTCAGGCCCTTACGCTGGAGGGTAGTGGACACCTCCTCCGGAAGGTTACCTGGCAAACTACAAGCTGCTGACAAAAAAGAAGAGCAAGACTTGGCCTTTTCTGAAACGGGTAGGAGAGTGAGAACTCAGTGCCCTTTTTGATGCAAGCAATTTTGTTCAGCCTTTCATAAGATTTTTTTTGTTATCCTAGCAAAATTCCTTGTCATTATAGACATAATTTTTTTTATTCAAAATAAGATCTCAATATACATGATTCTCTCTTTTTTGACTATGTACAGAAGTGCAAAAAAGTCAACCTTTATCACCTTTATCGCCTCGAGATTTCCCCACCCCACCCTTGTTGTTTGCAGTTGGCTGAGGAAGAGATGAGTGTGCAAACTCAGTTCCCTACTCACCACGTTCACCTGACCCCGCCAGCAACGCCCCTGAAAAAGTGATCAAATATGCAGCTTGTTTTCCAACATGGCCCAATTTCCAGGGAGAGTAAAAATATTAAAACAATAGTTACTATTTGAAATGGATACAGTAGAAAATAACATCTTTACTCTAAACATCTAAGAACTAGATTTTTTATAATAGTCTTTTTTTTTCTTATATGACTAGTTACAAACCTTACAATCATTAAAATATTACTCGGTTTTATTGGCAACGGTTGCCACAGTGACAACTTAGCCTCTCTGTTCTATTATTTCATCACTGTTAGATACTCATATAAAACATCTTTGTTCAAAGAACACAAAAAGACTAGAGAAATGAACAATATGCATACAGTTCAACAATATGCATAACGTAGAAAATATTGAGTTTACAATCATAATCATACTAAAATTAACATTACATGGAATTTCAGGAAACTGTGCATGAGGAACACACAAACACACCTTATATTCATAATAAGAAAGATAAATATAATAAGCAAAACTAAAAATCCGAACTAATATCAAAATATCATCCAAACAAAACAAAGTAAGACACTCCTCATCTAAAGAAAAACTACAAGAAAGTTAAGAAAACACTGACAAAAAAGTGACAATTACATAGTGCTCTGTGTGTGTGTGTGTGTGTGTGTGTGTG
This sequence comes from Polydactylus sextarius, assembly GCA_016801845.1. Lineage (NCBI taxonomy): Eukaryota > Metazoa > Chordata > Actinopteri > Polynemidae > Polydactylus > Polydactylus sextarius. Next base: position 3,031,392 of record CM028926.1, read on the forward strand.
TGTGTGTGTATGTGTGTGTCGGTGTTTCGGTGTGTGTGTGTGTGTGTGTGTGTGTGTGTGTGTGTGTGTGTTAATATGGCGTGGATTAGGCAACTGGATGGTTCAAAATGGCATGTTGCATTGTGCTGACCCGATGGTACATTCTAAGGCTTTGGATGAGAAATACAATCGTTTTATATTCTTGCCACTTTCCCTGTACTATCCACCAATTAAATATGCCTGAAGAACACCCAGAACACAACAAAAACAAAGAGTTCTAGAGATCTACTCTAAACACCCGATCCTTCTTAGGGCTCACTTATGCAGCCCATGCATTTTTAAAATTTAGCCCCACTAGTCTACCCACAATATCTAGTAACAGTGACACAAAAAGACTTTGGCTGACTATCTGAAAACAGTTCTCAGGTAGACGTATTTAACAAATATTCTTAAATATGTCAGACTATATATACACTACACTAAATCTATGTTTACAACCTGCCTTGAAATATGCATAACCCTACAAACGAAAAACATATCAGGTCATACAAATCACATATCATCAGTTGCACTGTAGATTTCGACTTCTGTCTCACAGCAGTTTGGATACCAACTGATCGCCCTGTTGTTTCAAAGTTATACGTCGTAACATCTTCATCCATGAAAGAGTCTTTGGTCTCTCACGCAGGCCAAGACCCCACAAGCAACGCATCTGACTTTTAGAGTCAATAGACTTAATGGACATGGAGAGATCTGTGTCCGCACAGATCCAGTCATTTACTGTCTAGACAACTGACAGCAAGAATAAAGTCTCATGAAAAACAAAAAACCAAAAAAAACCAAAAACAAATTAAAAATCTATTCATTCAGTAGAAGATTTGAGTAAAGCGGACAATCTCAGGGGGGAAGGTAATCTATTCAGCAGTGGTGCTATTTGGAATCACAGGTAATGACAGGTCATCATGGACATTACATGCTGCCCAAGAGAGAAAATAGAGACGTATTAAAGGGAGTTGTTGATTTAATACTTTGTCACACTTCTTAGATCGTCAGTCGTGTTTTTGAGATGTATGGCACTTTACAGGGACGCCTGCCAGGTTAAAGACATGTGCTTAAGAAATAGAAAGGTAGGCTACAAAGGTTTGAAAGACACCTCAAAGACATTCAGTTGCTATTTTGCCTCTGAGTGCACTCATGTAATTTCCCTTATCACTGGTTTAACAAAATAAAAATCATAAAGAAAATCATTGTGCATGCATATGTGTCATATTATTCTTCTTTTACCTCAACTGAAATACAAGGTGCACCTTTGTGTAAACAAATGAACACATTTATGTCAAAGACCAACAATCAATGAACAAACGAACAACAGAAGTCATGATTCTTGGTCAATGGACGTACCAATCCAGCAATCGATTTTTTTCTTTTTCTTTTCTTGCGTTCTTTTTTTTTTTTTTTTTTTTTTTTTTTTTGACGACTGCTCCACACATTTACCTCATGTTAACATTCAAAGTGTGTCCGGTGAATAAAGGTAAAGTTGCCTCCACAGAGCGAAAGGCAGTCTGTAAATGCAAATGATGCTCTTTTTTTTTTTCTGTAATTGTGTAATAGTGTGCATGAAGTACTCATGAAAACAATCCTAACAAACTGTGCCTCCTATGTTAACATGCAGATTGATTCCAAACCAGTTTCCGATTTGGTTCTCCGTTTTGCTCTCGATGTTACAGGCATGAAGGGTGACTGCTAATCTTGGACTTGACACCAGCACACTCCAGTTCCATCTGGAAAATAAAGGTCACACGACACAGCAAATTACAAGCAAATAACAAGGACAAATTGTAACAAAGTTTCTTATTTTCTTGAAGTCTAGTCCCTTACTTCTTACTTCAAAGGCCAAACTACAACCATCTAACAATTTATCATCAGTGACAACATCATTCTATTTTTTTCTTTTTTACAATATCCAATATTCAGGGGAATTAAGATTAGGAAAAGATCATAGTAAATAGTAAATAATTACTAATTAATCACAACTTTGTGTTTTGAATTGAACTCATGACATGTCACTTCCTGTGTTGGCATTGATCATTGGAATTAATAAATAATAAATGAATAAATATCTTTGTTGTCACTTTAATGAAATAACATAATTATGACGCACCGCAACAAAGCAGTTCATTTACATGTATTAATTAGATTGTATTTCTATGAATAAACTGAGGATAATTCTACATTACTATTCACAGTTGCCTGATGAAATGCAAGTCACAGTCAGTGGCTATAACACAGTCATCTATTATACACTTCCTTGAACGTGAAACAAAACCACGTCGATAGGGAATCAGGGGAGTAACGCGATATGAAATGATGGTGCACGACCACAAAAACTTCTGCACTGACCAAGTTACATTTAGCAAAAAGGAAATAAATGGATCTCTGTTGGATTAGGGATCATGTTTCTTGAGATGTGAATGCTGAATCCAACCCTGTTACTCAGAGGAATAGTTTGATACTTTGGGAAATAATGCTTGCTCCTGCTGCTGTTGCTACATTTTGGTTAAAACAAGGCCAAACCAAAGCTTTTCCTTCTGCTTCTAGTGTTTATGTTCAGCTAAGTTAAGCAGCTATTGACTGTAGCTTCATGTTTACCCTAAAATGGTAGAGTGGTGTCAATCTTCCCCTCTAATAATGAGCATATTTCCCATAATGTCAAATTCTTTTCTTATTTCTATTCCTATTCCTTTTTTTTTTTTTTTTTACAAAGACTGGCAACTGCCAAAACAAATAACTTTATCAGCGGTAAAAATGTTGCAGCTCCTCAGTGTAACTTTTTAAAAAGAGAAGTAATAAGCAGTGTTGGTCCAAAAAGCGGTGCATGAAATGTGGGAAAGAGGTGCGGTACATACTGTTCTGATTGAGACTCCTACATCTGGGTCACATACTTGTGACTAGTCAGATGGTCTGCAGATATTATTGGAATCTGATTGAGAGGAAGAAACGAGAGAGAGAGAGAGAGAGGAAAAAGAAAAGCAGAGGCAGAGAGCAATAAACAAAAGGGACAAAAAGGAGGGAGACATCAGTTGAAATGAGGACAAACACCACTTCAACCTCAATTGATAATATAAATAAGCATATAAATGATTTAAATAATCACAGACTCAGACGCTGTGAATGGCTTTGCAAAGATCAGAGACGAGCACTCGTGCACTCATGCATTTTTCATTAAGAGAGAACATTACTGGAATCATAAGATAAAAAAACAAATAAACAAAAAATAAACTAAGTGGACAGACAGGACTGATACCAAAAGTGAAAGAGAGGAGCAGGAGAGGAGCAAACCTGATTGGCTGTTGCGGTTGCAAAGGGAACACTTGTGGCAGATGTGGTGGCTGCAGACACAGTGGCTGGAGTAGCACCGTGCATCATGGGTACTTGGAAGGAAAGATCACACAGGCAGTTGAACCAAAAGCAGATTTATATTTACACTTCATTTTTACGTCTGTCTATAGAATGCTCATAAACATGAGAAAACACTTTGAGATGCTTTAAATGACCAAAAGTTTCCATATTATATATTAAATTAACTCAAACATTTGAATTAAGGGACATGCAAAGACGCAGAGGAGTCAGGCGGCAGTACTTTCTATTACAGTCTGTTTGTTTTCCCATTGAACAGTTGAATGCTCGTTAACCAACTGTGCACCAAATGTCACTGCAATTAAATCACTACTGAAAAATGAGACAAAAATAATGAATCTTTCAACGACTAACACTACGGTCTACTTTGATTTACACAACCAATAATAACTCCTCATGTTTATATGGCACTTATAACAGACAGTATAATGAGGTGTTCCAGAGGTTAGAGAGCTTGGGATGGAAGGATAATGAAGCAGGGGGGTCGGGAGATTTTGAACTGCAACAAGCATTAGGTGACAGACAGAACTGTGGCAGAGCGAATAGAGATTCATTCCATACCACAAAGATGTACTGCAGAGTATAATACAGACACAACTCCAAATTGAAATTACACAAATTTAAAAAAATAACAGATCACATATACATTTTTTTTTTTTTTTTTTTTTAGGTCGATGTCAACGTCTAAATTAACAAAAATGGACAATGTGCTCACATTATGTGGTGAGTTGAATGAAACGTGAGTGACTAAAATGGGCTCAAAGATAATCAGTAAGGAAAGCTGGCACCTACCAACACTTGTTGCAGGTGTCATGCACAATATCGAGCCTGCCCATCATGCATTGCAACAAGGAGTGGAGTGAATAGGGAGGAGAAGAAATCAAGAAAACCCATTACAAGTGTTATAAAGTCAAGGCAATATTGGATTAAAACTGTGCTCTGAGTACATTAACCCTTTAACCCTAATACAATGGCTGAACATGATTAAGTAACAATATTGATTACTGAAAATACACATTCTGCATATAAAAGAAGCACGAAATCTATGAGTGCGTAAAGTTGGGGTATCATCTGCCTGTCCAGCCCCAGATTACTGTTTAAATACTTCATTAAGTTATAGGGGCAAATTAAACACTATCAGTGGTCCCATTTTCCTGTCAGCAGCACAGCCACTGTTTTCACAGTGGTAGTTTTCAATGACCTGCTTTTACAATCCTCAAAGTGTGTTGCAGTGACCTGACAGTCCAATAGTGTGGGACATATGAGTATCTGAATCTCTCACAGACGGGAATCAATGGCAGGCTATTCTTAGGCTGTCAGATGAGAATATGGGACACAGTGTAAGATGACTATGCAGCGGCCAGAGAAGAGTGGTTCAAATAAGCTCCATGTGTATAGATGTTGTGTGTGTGTGTGTGTGTGTGTGTGTATCTGACATGGTCTATATTAAGGTGTTGGATAGAGAGAAGACATGTCCCGGCCCTTCTCAAAATCAGTTTTGTCCTCTCATAGTTTTACTTTCATTTTTTTTTTAAAATATGTGTCTACTTATTGTGCAGCTGCCAAAATCTGGATGAGAGACAAAAAAAACCCCTTTACTTTATTAGTATTATTCTGCACTCACAGTAATAAATTCACTGTGAATATTTTGCTGCCCTGGGTTTTGCCTGTCAGGATATTCTAAATCCAGCCTGAGAGAAAACTCTCAGGCTGCAGGAAACTCTAACTCATTTATTAGTTCCCTTTTCTGTCATGTTTTTAATTGCAGCTCATCATCAAGTCTTGGAAATCTTGAAAAAGAAAAACTAGACAGACAAAGCAATAAAACTCAATACTCTTGATATAAGAATTAATACAAATAAATGATTATTGTCAGGTAAGATATTAAAATACTGCATTTAAACAACTTTTACAGCAGGTACAAAAAACATTTCTATCACAGTGTGTATCTTATCAAACAAATATTAAACTAATTAGCTGGATATGCATAAAACAGCTGCAGTGTCTTAGAAACAACAACCCTGATGGCCATGCATAAATTCATACAATTATTCAGCTGTTAACAGTCAATGCTAAAACATAATGAAGAAGCTTTGAGAGAAACTACGTGTGACTTGACGGTCAGTAGTAGTGAGATAACTGCTACAAACATGGTTAGATAAAGAGCAGGTCTTACCTGATGGTATGAAGGCAGCCTGCTGCTGAATCTGCATGTTGGCCAGGGCCTGTTGGTACTGGAATACGCCAGCATTGAACATAGTAGTGGCACCGTTGGCTTTTTCAAGTGCAGGTCTCTTTGGTAAAGGAGGCAAGACGGGAGGGAGCCCCTGATGAGGGGACAACACCAAAATAAAGGGATGGGGGGGAGTGAGAGAAATCAAAGGATGGTGGCAGTGACATTCAGGACAGAGAGAAGAAAGAATTTCATTAGAGGATACAGTTGCCCTTTTGAACAGCTATGACAAACACTGGCAAGCAAGCAGTGGACTACACTACCTCTGTCAGAGCAGGACTGGACATGTCATCATCATGATATATGATAAGATTTACAACGATACAATAGAAAAATAATTACTTTTCAAGCTAAGGCATAACTAGATCTTTGACAGCTCTAATAAAAGTTATTGTATTGTTCATTGGACCATCAACAGAAACGATGTAGTTAGGGAAAGCTGCACTGCCAACTCCATGATAATAGTACACTACAAGCCATGTTAAGACTGTCATGACACCTCTCAGACAATTACACATGCATTATGGGAAGTGACAAAATCATGCAAAGACTAATATACCTCATTAAAGACTAAAATACTACAGTTTCATGCCACCAATTAAATGCTTTTGATATTCACATAAGGAGGATGAACTGATCACCGACAAGGAAAAAATATAAAGGGTTTCCTAAGTTTCCTTTTGTTTTTGATGTGTGATGTTTTAAATTAATATTCAAAAGTATTTCATGCTGCAAAACTAAAGGCTGCAATCAGTTCATCACCCCTCAGCGTTTCCTCAGTTCAGATCATTAAATATGTATTGTATTTTGTAGAACTACAAAAACATATATCTACTATACCACAGCTGCATGCCAAGCTAAAAGGTGAAAGGTCATAGTACCAGGTCAAAAGTTGCGTCGAGGGGTCGCTTCAGTGATTTGACAGCCGACTGAGTCTTAATTAGCAGGCAGCGAGCACATGATGGCAATGGGCCAATGGGGGGTTCAAGCGCATTAACATAAACCAGCAAGCGGAGGTGCATCATGGGGGCAGCAGTGCAGTGTGGGTTGGTGAGAAAAAACAAACAAATAAAACAACAAACAAACAAATAAAAAAACAAATCATTGGAATGCAATATACAACAATAACAAGACTAGTGCATGCACATTAATGGCTGTAAGGTTACTGAAAAAGAATTATGGCCCTTCACATAAGTTACTGTCAGAGAAGTTTCATCTCTTTCATCAACTACAACTTGAGTTTAATGGTGTTCTGGTCCAGAAAGGAGGATTAACCAGATTTATTAGGAGCGTATGATGAATGTCATGTAATATAAACCTGGCTGCTGCTCCAGATAATAACATATAGTCTGATGTTACTGAGCAAACTGTTATAACATCATCTGAAGTGAAAAACTGCTTTTAAATTGGCGCCGTTTTGTGATCGTGTATCGGCTGTCACGGCTCCTAAATATCAATCAATATCATGTTCGCTATCATGCTATGTGTGCTTTTAAATACGCTAGATAAAAAAAAAGCTTTATTTCATTATTTATGTATGCTCATAAAATTAGAATATAAATTAAAGAAAAGCTGTTGAAGATAATTAAATCCAAGTCTGTGACCACGCTGTAAAAATGAACTTTTTTCCCCCTCCACTAACTGTAATTTTGAATGCCATTCAAGCTAATTAAGAATAAAAAAAGAATGAATCCAGCTCCCACATATAACATCTTGGAGGTAAGAGAGGTTGAAGAGAGCAGATCGTACTGATAGTATTGCTCAATTGTGGAGACAGGTCCGGTTATACTGAATATATTGACTTATATACTGAATATTTGACTTTATGGAATAGTTTGAAAAAGTGAAAAGTCAATCAATCTTACCCTCCTTTCAGGATTACCTGTTGGATAATGTCACCTACAGTAACCGGCTGAACAAAGTCTCATTGTGTCCATTGATAGAAAATTATCAGTGAATTACAGAAACAGGATCAGAATGAACAGTAGTTAAAGATTTAATATACTTACTCGCAGTGAACAGCAAAAAATATATATACGATTAACAAAGCAGCAAAACAAGGAAGAGCAGGAGTCGGGGAGAGCTCTGTCACATATTTGCATGAACACTACAGCCTGCTGCTTATAAAGCACACATCGACTCTTTATCATCTAAGCGCAGACTGAGTCAGAGCTGAAGAGAGCGGCAACAGTGGAGACTGGAGTGTGTGCTAGGAGCTCGAGTAAAAGCACAAGGAGGAAGACGTTGACTGAAACAATGGCTTTAGTTTGATGTATGTACTCAAACACCAAGATAAAATTACCCATGTTGTGTTTATTGAACACAACAATGCTATTAATTTGTTTAAGCTCATCACATAAACTCTAGACTGGTTTGTCCTTGATTTTTTTTTTGTTTTTTTTTGTTTTTTGAATAACTATGAGTTCTGTTCAAGGTTTCACTTCATTTGTTTTAACTGACAGTCAGGCCTCTGGCTATACAGGTTCTGAGGGTGCTGTGATGCTTATGATGCTCTTTTGCTTGACTCTTTCTTAGTGGAGTAAACTGTGGACAGATACCTACCATGGCTGCAGCAGCCGCAGCTTGGTTGACTTGGTGCTGGGCGGCTTTAATCTTGGCCTGCAGGTGAGCTGGAGGGTGAAAGTACTTGCACTTCTCTCTCGAGCAGCGGCCTTTAATGTAGTCCATGCACACAGTGACTGTGTTGTCGTTGGTGTCAATCATAGTGCTATCTGCGGGGTGGGCGAAGCGACAGTCGTTCTCCCCACGTGTACAGTTACCCCGCTGGTATTCCCGACATACCTGGGTGCACAAACACACATTTATTTTTTTGTCTTTTATTTGAACTTTTATTTGACATTAAGAATGTGATCATAAAGAAACTGGTGCACAAAAAAAAAAAACCCACCAAACCCACTCACACATTATAAAGTTCACACTGTTCACTTTACTTCACGTTTGATGAAGTAATCACTCTCTGCAGTCATTTCAGAACTTGACAATCACTTTACCAGACAGAGCTAACCAATCTTAATGACAGGTTTGGCCATTACTGTAGATTGATAAGCAGAACAGACCGTAACCAGCGTTTACAGACTCATCAATCACACTAACTTTATCCATTATTCAAATGAGCTGCGCTGTTGTTCTTTCGGATGATAAACAGAAGGGGGCAGCACCTGCGTGGAACAGATGGAGTAAGTGTTTGCCTCAGCCTGAATGTAAGGGCCCAATGAGGCTCATGGGAAATATGAGGCTGGTTACCCACATGGGAGGCTGTAGCTGACGTAATCAACAGCCTGCACAAAAACACACACACACACACACACACACACATACACACACAAGGCGCATTAATTATGAGGTAGTGTTTTTTTTCTTTCTCCAGAATTAAATTTTGACATTTAAAAATCTGTGCAACAACTTAACATCTCAGTTCGAAGTCACGTCAGACACTGCTGCTCGGGCTCTGTCCTCTTCTACGCCAAATGAAACGTAATTTCATGGTATGCTGTATCGATCTATCAGTTAACGTGATACTACAAGCCATTTACCAAATGTTCTGTTTACCAGTCTCACTGTCTGCATGCATAAAGGATTTGATTTGCGGTGGACCCGGCTGCCAGACAAAAGGCCACCGGCGCAGTTATCTACAACCTAACCTCGCTCTGTCTCCTGTCATGACAGCTCATCATCCACAATCACTAATCTGTGTGAGAGAAGGACTCTCTCTCTCTCTCTCTCTGCTGTCTCTTCTTTCTCTTATGCACCACTGTCATAAAGTCACACATTCACAAACGGATGAAAACCTACACACACACACACACACACACACACACACACACACACACACATATAATAATTCCCTACCACTGCTTCCATCACCACTGCTGCTACTGGTCTTATTCAAAAAAAAAAAAAAAAAAAAAAAAAAGAGAGACTGCCTTGTTGTCAGGCAGATGTTGGAGAAGCAGGGGAGGGAGGGAGGAAACAAGGGAGAGAACAGAAAATGTAAGAGTGCTTGATGAATAAAGAGTAAAGGACAGAGATATGAGGATCAAGGAGACAAAGTGAGAGTCTTCAGGGATCAAGTCAGTGTGGCTAGAAAAAAAATATATTGAAGAAAGATCTGATGCTCCCTGAACCAGGTGTGTTCCTCTGAACAGTGGTTAATCATGCATTAGAGAGAGCTAAACCCACTGCACGTACCTTAGTTGGACAAACAAATAAAGGGCCTGTTAATCATATTTTTGTCCCCATGGTAACTGTCCCTCTGGGCCATTTACATCACCATGGTTGCAGGTAAGCAATATATGATTTTATGCACAGTGAAATGCTGCAGTACGGCTCCATACGAGACACAGACAGAGAGAGACTGTCGGAAAATATTCCTCAGGAAAAACACTGTGGTGAATTGTCTTCTAAAATAGGAATTTCTTTCAGGCTTCTCAGGAAATACTCTGCAACATATCTACTGACTGGTATGTGTGTCGGTCCACAGAATTCCAGCTATGTTTATTTTGAACTACACACCAGAAACTAAAATACGTCTGGCCCTTTTTCTCTAAGATATTTTTAGCAAACCTAGTTCTTGACAAATTAGGCTGGGTATGAATTCTCTCAAATCAGAAAAGAGCGTCAGCAGTACACACTGAAGACTGAGCACTTCAGGCGGTGTTGACCACTGGGCTTAAATATCTAGAATAGAAAATCAGATTTAACGCCTCTACTGCCAATTATTGCATTTGGTTGATAAATATTTCATATATATGTGTGAGTCAACTAGACTTTGGTGCAGAATGCTACCAGCTACGTTTGCCAAGAAATATTAACAACTTTTTACCTCCAGTTTGCCACAACTTCTACAACTCACCAGTCACGACTTGTCTATGAAATGCAATCAGCACTGTGTCCTTTGTCTGTGTTGTCTTTGTCTCTGTCTGCCCCAGCCCCTCCCCTGATGACCATAACAGGTCTACAAATTGATTTCCCATCTTCCCCTGCATCTCTTTTTTTTTTCCTGTCACTGACTCTTTCCCTTGCTCTGCATGTTGTCCACTTGTTAATTGGGCCAAGAGATGTCCTCGGCCTCACCTCCATTAATTACCCAGCTACTCAGCGTTATATTTTAAATGTAACCTCACTAACGTTCTCACACGCCTCCTGCCTGCCTCCAACGATTTGCCCATTATAGTGCTCTGCGTGTTCCCCGGGTGGGGCTACATAATGGATGAGATTGACTTACTGTCCAATTAATGATTATCTGAACACAGCTAGAGGAGCAGTGCTCATCGGGTTTCATGACGAATTGTTTTCATAGAGAAATTAAAGATTTTTTTTTTTCTGAAAAACATTTCACACTGGTACAGTCCGAATTAAGGCCGTGCCAAACAATGTTGTCTTCCGTCTGTTGATGGGATGCGGTATTGACAACAGTAATGTTTTTTTTTTTTTCTCCAGAGTTACTCTCATTAACATCTCTTTCTCTTTGCTTAAGTCTGGGTAATGACTGTATTATGGTGATGGGATATAGTTACTGTAACAGAAACTGTGTACCAGATTCATAATTAAAGTCTACAAACAGAACTGTTGAAGCAAGACTTTCCAACCCATGCCTTTAATATTCAAATAGGCACAGCCCACATTTCAAAGCTCAATCTGTTTGCATAGCTGGGGAAAAGATCCTCACTGGGTGCCGTGTTTACTAGAGTTTTGTTAATCTATCTTTTAATCTGTTACTGATATGAAAGTGACAAAATAATTATGCAAATCCTCTCTCGTCTGTGTGATCAGTGGTTTGTGTGTGTGTATATGGTCATGTTTTTTCCCCGTCACTGTGAGAATAAGTGTGATTCTCACCTCCAGTCTGTCTGTCCTCATGAGTTTCTGTGCGGCAGCGGCAGCAGCAGCCGGTACGGGGACACTGGGGTTGCTGGTGACCAGTACAGGGGCACTGGGCAAGATGTCAGCGGGCATCAAGCCGGGCGACACGGGGCCAAGGTAAGGGTTAAACGCGGCGGCCGCTGCTGCAGCAGCGTTGGCGTTGGTTGCAAGGCTGGGTGTGACTGAAAACATGGGCTGTGGGCACATGAGAAATGACAGTTGGTTAAAATTCACAATTATTCAAAGAATTTCTCACAAAGTCTTTTCTCACAAAAATGTTGAACTGAATTGCAACTACCAATATGTATAATTGCATCCTCCCTCGCTTCATTATATCGCAGTAGAGAGATGTATACAATTATCAAAAGCCAAGCAGAGGAGTTGAAATGTGAAATGTGGAAAGAAAAATAGACAATTAATTGGCTTATATGTAAAGAAAACAATGTGTTTGATGGCTGCTTGCACTTGAAATGTTTTAACATAAAGAAGATGCCTAAGATTTGTAAACGGTGTCACCGTCATACACAAAAGATCATATAGATGTCAAGCTGTGCATATACGTAAAGGGAAGGGGGGACTGTACCGAACAACAACATATGTCTTCTGCGTGTAGTTTGAAATAGAAAAAACATTCATGACAGTTCCAAGATGGAGGCTAAAGAGCATGCTAGCTGACATAGCATACTGCAAGTTTTCCCTGCACGTTCCTGACCTCAGCCCCAGACTGAGGATTGTCTCTTGAGCTTCTGCCAACACAACACAGTGAGTAATAGAACAGCAGCAGCCAGAGCTGGACACTTTACATTCCTCCCAAAAACCTCATTGCTGCTCTGGGAAAAATTGGAAATAATGGATGGAGATTTCTAATTCTTTCAGTTCATCCCTCCAGAATTATTTGAAGAATTATGTCCTATCACAAGATACTCTGGAAGACGTTAAAGTGCTTCTCTCAACGTGCTCAGATTTCAGCGTGGGATATTCGTAGCTCAAGGTTGGGATGAGATAAATATGATGTCATCGAAAAGCTTCAGAGTCATGAGGTTTTAACAAAGCGCTGATGTCACCCTGTGAAATGTGACCTTCTTAATGGCCATTTCTGACACGTCTCTTCATTTGTCATTGAATCATTTCCAGTAATAGTGTGACAAAGCACAATCTTGCTAAAAAACCACAGCTGCAACAGATTTTAAATGATTATGTTAAACTGGGCATATTTACACAGTAGGTAAAGAAAATAATCTCACTGCATGATTTCTGTCAGTAATTTAGATAACAGCAGTGATGTTTATGTGTGTGTGTGTGTGTGTGTGTGTGTGTGTGTGTACCATAGCTCATTTTCAGACTCTTTCTTGGTTACAATTTCACCATTTTATTTAAATGGTTATATACAGGTCAAAGATCTAAAGCATTATGATGTCTCAGTCTCAGTGTTTTATTTAATTTGATCTCAAATCAAATCATCATTTTGTCATTTTAATACTGACATAAACAAAATATCTTTAATATGTTTCAATGTGAAAAAAAATGATTTTAGATTCACTGGATATTGTTGGACTGCTTGGTCAGCTACACTGAATTCACTTTGGGCTTAGTCTGTTGTGATGCAACCTCTATTCAACACTCGTCTGTCTTCCTGCTGAACCTCTGCCCAAAAATGGAAATACATCAAATTACACAAGCAAGACACCACTGGAATTTCATTTCCGTGTGGTTTTTATTGTTAAATCTCTCTCTCTCTTTTTTAGAAACTGTCAACACCAAACAAATCACACGAATGAATGAGTGAGGGAGTGAATGAGATACAGAACTGTAGATATAGTGGGCTCTCTGCTGACGTTGCCTCTGTAATAAAAAGCATCATGAGCACCACCACTCACAGCGAGCTGTAATGGACCTTAATTATTTCACCCCGTGCGCAGGCCCATGTGAGAAATAAAAGCAGTCTCCTACACACTTGAAGGAAAAGGTATAGGGGTATATGGGTATGTGGCTAGGAGGGGTGGAGGCAGTTAAAGATAATAAAAAAAGTGGGAGAGCAGCAAAAAAAATGTGGTATAGATACTGAAGACACGTTAGGAAACTAAGTTTAAGACACAAGGGAGGGATCGAGGAAGAGAAGCTCGTACCATAGCTGTTTTATTTGACTTTTCTTTGTAGTGCGGGGCTAAAACCATCTTTCCTCACTGCTGTCGTCCTATCTTCTTCACTTTACCTACCTGTCTTAACTCTGTCTATTTATCACTTCCTGCCTCACTTCTCTCTTTCTTCTTCTGCTGTGTCCTTTCTCTGTCAGTCCTACACTTCTTCCTCCTCCCCGACCCTTTATTTTCTCTCTCTCACCACGACAAAAACAGGAGGGGAAAGCTTAACAGTTCCGGGGAGATCTATTGCTTCTCTAAAACCCTTTCATGGTTTCCTTTCTTCCTCTCAATAGACCTCTCGACACAACCCGTCTTCCCCAGATAAGGCTGATAAACCATCAGCTAAGTGTGCACATACAGTGTGTGTGTGTGCACCTGAGCATCTGAAGCACATTTGAATATTTGGAGACAAATTCACTCCACTGCTCTCACTTTAACATACAAGGAAAGAGGAGAAAAGTACAGGAATTACTTCTCCCAGGGGCGTCCAGTAGAGTCACATTATATAATTTTACTGCATATGCAAGTGGGTGTACATGCATAGATTAGTGGGTGTGTTAATGATGGCATAATAATAATAATAATAATAATATGATTCAGCAGCTGTATTTTTGTTTAGTTTTCTCAGCATGTAAATTCAGCAATATACTGAGAGGTCTGCTGTGGAAACAGTGAGGAGGTAGATCGTGAATTTAAATGCAGTGATCCAGTTAATTTTCAACCAGACAATAATTCAAAGTTATTTGTTTATCTTCAAATAAAACTAGAACTATCACTCTGTAGTCATATATCTCCAACAAACAGATCAGTTAGATGTAAATACTGCTTTAAATTCTGCTTTAAATGACCTTGAACTTTGACTTTCAAAATGTATTCAGTTCTCGCTTCAGATTGGGTGAACATTTCTCTCATATTTACAATGATTTCCTCAAGGCGGTTTTGAGATATAAGATTCAATAGGCCAAGAACCTGTTTTGTGAGGTCATAATAACATTGACCTTTGACCTCATGCTTTAGTCGAGGTGCCAGATGTCAAATATGATGATGTTTGACCTTTGACTAACCACTAAAATGTAAACAGTTGAGTCTGAGTAAATGTTTGTGTAACATTTGAAGACATTTTCTTAAGATGTCACACATAAAAAAAAAAAAAAAAAAAGGTAGTGAATCATAACCATCACTTCATATACCAAAGATAATACTGTATAACACATTTCTGGTGAGTTCCCCAAGTTCACAAATCAATCAATCATCATCAGTGTGTTTCATTAATGTACGCGCAATAAAAATGTGTATGCATATGCGACCTCTCACCACTGGCTGTAGCTGTGTGCCGGGCATCATGGCGTTGGCGAGCTGCATCTGCTGGGCCAGCATTGCCATGTTTTTCTGTTGGATGAGGTTGTTCCTTCCATTGATCTCCAGCTGAGTCTTTAGGTGAGGAGGAGGATGCAGGTACTTACAGTTCTCCCTGGAACAGCGACCCTGTTGTGGCGACAGAGGAGGAGGAGAAAATAAGGAGGGATAAAGGTGGATGGAGACATGCAAAGAAGTGAATTACAAAAGCGTTTTCCATTAACTGGCTGCCTTATATAAAGAAGTAATGAGCCTCGACTGAAGTTGCTGCCCTCCCATTTAGCAGGCGTTGACCTAACATTCCTGACATCTGGGCCTGCCACAGGGTTTGACGTAAAGAAGACCGATCATCTCTGCTTTCTTTATCCCTGTTCGTGACTTAGCTACGCACTCGACACCTTTCTCCTATTTTCTCAAGGTTTCGTCGAGAAACAAATTAGCTTCAAGAGTAAAGATGAAGAGGATTAGTTGTCTATCTGCCTCAGCTAACAGACAGTAACACACACACAGCAAAAGATACTACTCTACACTTTTTGTGTTAACTTTTAACTGTTGAATACAGCTACAACGATTATTATTTTTTATCATACACTATTCTGTACATCATCATTTTTGACCAGTTACTAAGTCTCTGAAATGTCAGAAACTGTGTTGATTTTTCACAAATATGATTCCCCAAAGCTCAAGGTGAATACTTAAGTACAAAAGTTCTTCTGTGGTTAGTTTTTCTTGAAACCGACTTAAGGTATTCATTTTACTTTCAAAATAGTTTCCATCAATTAATGGGCCAAATATTTCAGCTTGAGTGCTCGACCTCTGCAGGGAACTCTTTGGGTCTTATTACATCAAATAGGCCTTGCATTTGTTGAGACAAATTATGTTACAACGAAAAGAGCCTTGAGTTTAAAAAGGTCAAGAATATATGTCTTTATACGACGGTTGTTTAGTAAAAATGCTCCGATCTTTACCTGTTACCTGCTGCTGAACTCTTACTCTAACTCTAAAGAGAAATAGTTCTGGGGTTTGTCAGTTAGCACACTCTCCTCTGTCCTACAATCTGCCAGATGCCGGATGTTTTACAAGGCCCAGTGAATCATTATTGATCTCTTGCAATTGAGATGAATGAGTTATGTGTCAATATTTTACATCAATTCAGAAAAGAACTAGCCGGGGCACTAATGCTGGGTTGATACACAAACTGGAGACCAGTGTGACAATAAACATACACACATCATGGTACTCTATCCTCTGTTGTGCTTGTGTCTATATACAGTGAGGCGGGTATCTGGGTGCTCGCTGCTGTGGGTGATTATATTCATCCAGCAGCCGACAGCCCAAGGGGAGAAGGAGGGAATGTAATTTACACTGTCATTATGCTTGCTCCAGCGAACACTCCCCCAGATAGGTGTAATATCTTAGATATCTCCTCCTCTTTTTTCTTACTCCCTCTTTCTCCTCCATTCGCCTCCTTTCATCTTGATCTCACATACATCCCCTTGCCCCATGCTGATATTTGCTCTCCTTATGATGAATACAGAGCAGTGTTGATGCAGCAGTGCCGCTGTGATCCTTGTATGTGAACATGTTCATATGTGTGTGTGTGTTTTTTTGTTTCTCTCGCCTCAATCTTCACCCCATCCACCCCCCACCCTCCCCAAAAATGCATCCTCCAGCCATCCGGCCCCATTACTGCTTTATATAAATCTATTTTCAGGGAATGGGGAAACCAACCCTGCGACAACTCCACACTACCACCTCCCATGGGGAATTAAAGGTTGGCTGTCATGCTACTGCTTATCTCAGTGAGATTACCTGCTGCCCACTGCAGCCCACCTGCGTTCACAACCAAACACACACACACTCACACACACTCACCATCCACTCCACAATCCCTCTGTTCATCCAACCTCTCCTCTCTCTCTCCCTTCCTGTCGTCTCCCCGTCTCACTGTATCTCTCCATCTCTCCCTCTTTATTTCCTCTTGCAGCCTGTTCTGCCTAGCTACAGAGGGAGAGGTACTTTGCATTGGAGAGCAGCAGAATGTCAAGAGTTCTTCCAGCATTTTCATTGGCCGAGAGCTGAGAGAAAGAGGCTGAGTATTCCCAGTCTGCCGATTGGCCTAGAGGCACACATTAACAATGCTCTGAGTCTGGCTCATCCCTGTGTGGCTGTGACTATTGATCAGCACTAATTGGTTAATGTCTTTTGATTTTCAGGGCACATTCCCCCTGGGTGACCAGACAGGAGCATGGCAGCCCCAGCTGTTTGTGTGTATATGTGTGTGCGTGTTACATGTGACAACGCAGAACGTATAAATAAATAAAATCCACCAAAAAACACTCGCTGTAGAGTGTCATCTACTCTGTTTTACACTGGTCCGAGATTTTTTTTAAACACTAGTGTTACCAAATGTCAAACAATACTGAGAATGACCAGAATCTGAAATATTGCATTGATCCTGAGGGAAAACTGGATGATGATGATAATAGGATGCAAAATAATGTGACATTTTGAAGCCAAAGACTCTGTAGGAAAAAAAAAAAGCTGCAATGTTCTGAGAATGATGTTGTTATATTATGAAAGTTTAGCAAACAGGTGGAAGCAATCTGTCGCCTGCTTTTCTGTATCAAACGTGGAATGAAAATTATGTTTTTCCCCTTCCATAACTGTGCAATGTCACTCGGAAAATAAAACACAGTCCAAGTTTAAATGTTTTGTACAAATATCACTTTGCAGACATATTGCCAAGATTATAGGAAGAGTTTTATTTCCTTCATCCGAAAAAAAAAAAAAAATCCTCCACCTTGAAGCGTACTTTGAGCAGACTAGCAGAACTAGAGGGAAACTAAAGATAAAACATCATACTATGATAATGTTTATGTGTATTTAATGTACAATAATGTACAATAACACATATGACACATTGCCCCAGAGTGACTTATAATGTGATGCAATCTAATGTGTATGAGTAACTTGTGTTCATTCAGTTTTGTTGATTGGTGACTATTTTGTGAGACACAAACGCAAACAAAACACCTGGTGGATTAAGTATTACCTTCGCCTTAAGGGTGAAATCAGAATATTTTCGTCTGCAGTAATGAGAGTTTTTCGTCTGTGCATTTTATCAGCTCCATTCAGAACGGTCAATATCACACAACACATACCTACCCCACCGTTTTCACCAATACCCTCTTTATGTGTTTCTGTGTTGTCTGAACAATTCAATGCCGTGTGCGTCCGACGTCACCGTCGATCACTGCCTGCAATGCTAATGTCCTGGATCCTCTCCTGCCTTTTTTTTTTTTTTTCCCTTGTTACTTTCCCTCCTATCTAAACAATGTCAGTACAGGTTAGTGGTGAACATATCTGAGCCAAAGCAGTTCTCCCTCTGGCTAGAGTGTGTGACTACCAGACTCTACTTCAAGTTCGCCTTAACCTGTCTGCCTGTCCTCTGCTCAGACGCTAATATGCTAACAGACTACCTGCATCTGTCCCTCTCTCTCTCTCTCTCTCACACACACACACATACACACACTTTCTCTCAATTGCTCTGTCTTCCTGCTTGTCTCTTGTCTGACTGCTCCCCACCTTTCAGGTGATTGTCTGGACTAGTTTGTTCTGCCACTGAGCCTTTGCTAAAAACAAATTGTAGCCTCCAATCAACATGCACCACATCTTTTTGGTAAACACCTTCCACGTCTCATTACCAAATATAGTTTTTGAAACTCGAACGGATTCGATTTTTTTCTTTTTCTGGCCAAGTTTCCCATTGCTTTTAATTGGTAAGCCATTAAAGGCAAAAGAAGCAGCCGTCACGTCTCTGCTCTTAAGTGCATGTGTGTGAATATAAGGTGCAATGGAACAGAACACTTTACATTTATAAATCACTTTGGCCTCATTAGACCAGACATCTTTCTGCTTTATTCCAACTCCTGAATTCACACTTACGTACATGTAAAGACAAGTGCAGACACGTGCACACGCACATTCAAACACGCTTATATTATTTATGATATTACAAACACGTGTACACGCAGGCGTAGGCGCTCACAAACACACACATGGATGAGCGTGTCCTAACCTTGAGTGACTAATTAGCGTTGCGGCATTCGGGTATCACATGTGCGGCCAGTTCTCAACACAGCGACAAGATGGTTTTAATCAGCGCCACATCATCCTGTGTGACAAGGTCACATCATCGAAGCCAACCGCAGGAACAACAAATGAGTCAGGACAGTACACACCCTAAATATTCACCTTCTCTTACTCTCCAACCTAAATTTTCCTTTTAAATGTTCTAATTAAAATGTTTAAATGGCACCAAACAGTGACCCAAGTGACCCTTTCAGCCCAAGTTTCGGTAAGGTCATCATATCCACAATGTATTATTCTTTGTAAAAGGTTTCAGATGTGCACTAACTGCCATTCAATGTTCACTTAAATGTTTACTTTAGCACGCAGCGGTGGCCTGGGTGTGAAAGTTTTACGTAGCGCTACAGTGTTGCACAGAGGTGTGTGGTAAAAAAGGATAAGAGGGATTAGTCGGATCTGTATGTGTATACTAAGTAATGCTTTACAAGAAATAACGTTTTACAACTGTGGCAAAGAGATTACTGTACTCTTTTATGTTCTCAAAACAGTTCACACATAAATGAGTAGCGGCCACATTATTCGTGTTAACTATTTTAAACAGGCCCCACTTTTTAAGCTTCCCTATTGCACCAAGTTCATTGCAGAAGCATAAATAATTTCTAAACAGTAGCATGTTTCCCTGTGACCCCAGTTATTTTCATTCAGTCCTATTCTTTTTTTTTTATTATTGTTTTTATTTTTTATATTATGTAATTTGTTCCTTTTCATTTTCATCTGTTTGACCCAAGTTGAACTGAAATAAATGATCACGCTTAAATGACGGTGGAATAAAGGTTGAGGAAGTTCAATCATCAAATGTTCGGAGCCCTTTTAACAACGCCTGCCAAACCGCGGTCACATGATTATGAAGTCACTGAATTAGTATTTTGTGTGTGTGCATGCGCGTTGGGATTATATTATCAAAATGTCACTCCATCAGTCTTATTTGTTGCCTCTGGTACTTTGGCAGCTCTGAAGAATGGGCCTGTGGAATCCCACAAAATAAGACCCGTGGCAGAATTCCTCCTCTCACAGACTAGCAACAGAGACAAAAACAAGAACAGAAGAAGAGGGAAGTAGATAGTCAGGAAGACGTACAAAGACAGAAAAAAAGGAGAGAGAGAGACAGATGCGGAGCGTGTTTTTCCTATTAATATTAATCAAAGCAGTCTGTGCGAGAGACTTCAGCAGTGTCTTTGCTGGCAGATATCTACATCCTCCAAAGGTTTGAATGGTGCTTTGCTTTCAACCAGGCCCTTCTGCACGTTCACTCCTGTAATCACCCATTGATTCTAAATGATCTTTTAATCTACCCATCCAGAATGACTCATTCCAACTTAACCACACATAATCCTACAGCCTCAGATCTTTTCCGCATTCTCTCCCTTTCTCTCGCTGTGTCTGAGCTCCCTTTCCGTCTCTGGTTGCTGCTGCTGCTGCTGTACACCACCGTGACCAGTGTGACAACTGTAGAGCTCAAGTCTGGACAGTCACCGTCCTAAACCCCTGTGCATTATCAATTCTTTCCCAACGGCAACGCCTCTCCCTCCTCCTCCTCCTCCTCCCAAAGACAACCATCAATCAAAAAAAACGCCGGCTGGATGAGGGTCGTGATGAGAATACTTTGCACTGGCACACACGCACTGACTCGCCAACCATGCGCACACACACGCACACACGCACACGCATACAGAAACATGTACTTTCTTGACCAAAGATTCCTGTTGGCAAGCATACGTCAGACAAATTATGACATCAGAAACAGCACAAAGAACGGCCTGTCTGAGGACTGAGAGTGCTGCCAGACTGGCCAATAACACACACACACACACACACACACACACACACACAATTTTCAGACTATGCCGACCAAGTGTGGACCACTATTTTTCATCATTTTGAGGGAAAAAAAAATGGAGAAATACAAAGTGTTCTGTCTTCATCCATAACATAAGTGCAACACTGCTTGTGCAACACTCTTTTAAAAATGATCAAGATATGACTTGCAACCTTGGCTGATATTAACTTATCAAGGACTAGATCTTAAAAGCCTAAAGTGCAGCTGTTTGTGGTGAACACAGATTGAGACATGGATCCACACAACAGCTTTCTTCGTGTCTTTTTAAACCATGATCTTTGTTACATGTAAACATCTTTATTGAGTGTCTAAAAGGTGCAACAACATAGAAATACTATTAAAATATCTAATCTAACTGCAGTAGGATGACACAGTAAGGCTACTTTACTTTAGTGTTTCATTGTAGTTGCAAAAAAATATCCTTCTAAAAAAACCACATCCTGACTATTTCCTCTAAAATACTTTAAACATCTTTAATATTTCATCTGGGTATTGGAAAAATCAGTAATGTTTGAACCCACAATCTTGAAACTTGACAGCACACTGACCAATTTGGTCAGAGAGACTTCTGAGAGATATTACTTGGAGCTTTTGAATCTTTGAGCATTGGACTTCAAAATTCATAGACTATACTGTTGTACAATATGTAAAACCAGAGCTTATAATATGTCGGATAGGTATGCAAGTTCATAGACATGCATATTAATATATCATGGGACTTAAACCTGATAGCATGTTCTTTAAGTCAACAGGGGAAATCATCCTGCATTCTTTATCTTCTCTTTCTGCCTCCCTGTGTGCTACTGCTAACATTAGATGTCTATATAAGTCTCATTATCTCTTTACATTCATTTATCAAATCTGGAACCACCATGGTGAATTAAGATAATGGCTTGGATCAGTTAATGACCTTAAAATCTCATTTACCTGGGCAGAGACTTAAGTCTTAGGGGCAACAACAAAGTTAGATATGTGGGTTGAGGAATCACAGAGGTTACACAAAACAAGCTACGTGAAACCGAGTGCAAGGAAATAGTTCAACAGTTCACAGAAAGAAAAAAAACAAAAAAAAAAAACGAACCTCTGCTCCTGAAAGCAAAGCTCTTCTACGTCACAGATGATGCACAGTCCACAGAAAGCTTTTAACTGTAGTGCTCAATTAGCCAGAACACCAATTACAGCTCCCAGAAGCACTTCTTAGCCTGGCAGTGTTTTAGCATGTTTTGGGTTGGTGCGAGTACAAAATTGTTAGCACAGGAATCTAATGATGGGGCAAAAATCATTAGCCATCATGGGTAATGACAGCACTCTCCCACTGTCTGACTGAGCTGTTTCCTCTTTGGTATCTAATGTTATACATGACTGAAATGTCTGGATCAAGTGGTCCACGTTAAACTGACATTTCACACTTTGTTCATATTTAGTCTTGATCAGCGATGTGACAGAAAGTAAAAATAGAAACACCGGGTTAATTTTATCATACAATTAACAAAACGCCTATCACAAAAACATAGGTATAAGTGAAAAACCCCTTCACTTCACGACAAACCATTGCACAAATATATTCAGTTTACAATGTGCAGCCCTGCTTGTTGCTTCAGGCTCAGCACCCCCCTACAAAGAATAGCCTATCAGATGAATGTCTAGAAACTCAGACTTTAAATGATATCACCTGTGTGATCAAAGAAAGTGCCCCCACACGGGTGTGCGGGGGTGTTAACGCTGCATTCACTACATATTACGTAATTACAAGCAACCGAGTTGCAGCAAACATTAATGTCAACCCCCTATTTGTAACTGCCAGACTCCCACTTGGTGATTAGAGCCACTTAAGTACCAACAAAGCTGAAGGTCACCATTACTGATGGTTAATAAAATATTATATCAATATGACTACACACGACTCGGCTCATTTAAAGCAAGCCACGCGCAATTAGTTTGTGCGTGGATTCATTTATCTGCTGCAAACACGAAACGTGTGAAACTAGATAACTAAGCGGCGATACCTTGGTGACTATTTTAAGGTCGTGACAGCGAGGCTAGCAGCAGGGAGGTGACCGTGTTGGAATAATGTGTGAACAAGTTGAAGCAATGGGAGATGTTCTTGTTCTGCGTCTCGTCCTGCTGACTCGACGTGATTGCAGATTGAGAACACAATATAAGGAAAGTGATAGCGCTTTCTGAAATGATATTACCTCGACGCAGATCAAATGACTTCCACGAATAAGTTTCAAATAAGTGCTGATGATGCGTGTTAATAATTCCAGCAGTGCTTTATGTTTCCAACATGTTCTCTTTCTTATTTGGATTATCTATTAACAAAAATATTTACTTTTTTATTCACAGCTATGATCTGATTAGGAGAGGCAGAGGGAGATACTGACCAGAGATAGTCTACTGGAGGGTGTGTGAGTGTGTGTTCATCAGTGCTGAACGCCGCCATGAGAGATTCAGAAAACGGAGGAAAAATGTAAACATGCGACCGTGTAGAGACAAAAATGACATATTGTCGTGGAGATAAGATAATCAACATGGTACAACATGGGTATGTTAAACATGTTGAGGAAACCGATCTTTTGCTGAGTTAAAATTACCACGACCACAAATTGCATGAGCCCATCTATGGTGTTTCCATATCCAATTGAAGAGCTTAGTTTCTGATTTCACAGTGGGACATCCCTGAGCCTTTGGCAGCCGATGAAAATTGGCCACAGAATGTGGGTCTGTAATATCAAGTGACGATCAGACCCTCTATGGGTCAAATCGACGGACACAAAACTGTCACTTTCCTGTGTTGAGAATGGACACGTTAAACTCTCCCGAATCAGAAAAGTCACCACCAGCGCTTTGAGAACTAAAACTGGTGGTGAAGGGAGCGTGGAGATGAAATAGAAAGTAAAAGTCAGCAGCAGAACCTCCTTTTCATCTTTGCTCGCTATGCTCCTTTCTCTGACCCTGCTTCAGTCACAGAGCCCAGACTTGTTCATTGCTTGTAAAATCTGCTTGAAGCGCTGGATGAAAAAGTTCAAATGAGAAAGTCTCTATAGTGTGTGTGACTCCCTGGACAGTGCAGTATAGGTGGTAAGCGCCGTCCTGGCTCCTGTGGGAACTTCATTGTAGAATTGTACAAGTCTCTAATTAGCTTTGTTCTCATTTGTCTCACTTCAGACAAACACACACACACAGTCGGTGCACACCTGCATATATACACATATAGATAATGATGTAGAGAGAGAGGCCACCCCGCAGCCCATGAGATCTGGCCCTCCTTCTCTATTTCTCTTTCAATTAACCCTTTTCCTCCATGCTCTATCTGTTCATCTTTTTCTCTCTGTCTTCATCTCTCCTTCAACACTCCTTCAAGTGTTCTCTATTCACAAACGTTTAAAGTTTAGTCTAATTCAGTTTTATCTCCTGTTCACTGTGCCAAGGAGGCAGGCAGAGAGCAGACCCATTAAAACACCCTTAATGGAAGACTGGTGAACAGACACACAGGACTCAACAGCTTTTAGGCTTAATTATTTTCTGCCCATCTTTGTAACGCTCATTCTGCAGATATATGGGCCTCAATGGCTGCTGGGAATAGACTTCTTTCTTTTTTTAAAAATCCATCCCCTATTTTTTTTTTTTTTTTTCACATCTCAATCTTCTCTTATCTTCACACTCTTCTTAGATTACTTCACACCCATTGTCATTAAGTGTTCATCAAGAATGGGAAAAGAGGAGGATCTTCTTTTCTTTTTTTTTTTTTCTTGTTTGTATCTCTTTCTGATGTCAGCGAACGGAGAAAATCAGAGGATGGAAAAAAAAAAAAAAGGGAAAATGAAGTTGTCCTTGTGAATGAACAAAAGAATCTCGCTGACAGAGACTGGCAGCTGCCTTTGATTTGTGCTGTGATCTCTAGCAGCTACACAAAGTGGCTCCAAAGTGAAAACAAAAGACACTGTTGGCAATAGGCAGCGTGCTGCCGTCAGCGGGTGAAAACTACACGAGTGGACGCAAACAACCACCACAGACCTAGCTGCATGAGTGACCAAAAACATTTTTTAATATGCTCTCCTTTGTATAATTATCAGAAGGGGCATTAAGTATCAAACAGACATTAGTTTTTTCATCTTCTTCTTTGCATTCCTGATACAAAAACGAATTGGGATCAGATGCAGTAAAGTCAGAAGGCTGGAATGTTCTATTCTATTCTACCTCTGATGAGTCATGGGGGGACGTGGCAGATAATCACAAAACCACGCCCTAAAAGTTTCCAGCTAGCAGAGAAAAACGAAGAGAAAGTTGTCAAATGAAAGTAGAGACATCTCTTGTTACAATTGCACACGTGGTGTAACACACACACACACACACACACACACACACACACACACACACACACACACACACACACACACACTCGCACACCTATTCTCCTCCAACAAAGGGTGTCACTGTGCTGGCATCAGAGGGTGATCATTGCCTTGAGGTTGAAGCAGATAAGAGAGGATTAGCATTCATCACTGCATAGAGTGATGATACCCACCGCAAGCACACACACACACACACACACACACACACACACACACACACACACACACACACACACACACACACACACACACACACACAGAAGGTCACACAAGCTACTATGCAATTTCTCCTTTAGAAGACTAGACAACATATAACAGAGCAACAGTGAGAAATCTTTTATATCACCAACAACCGCGCAGCTGAAACATTCTCAGCTTAAAAAAAAAAAAAAAGATATTTAATTTACGGTGTTTTCATGCTGAAGTTAACATTATTCTGTCCAAGAAGACTCAGCACAAAAAGCAAGATATGTTAAAAACAGTCAAACAACTTTTTTCATTTTATCATTATTTATTATTCAGGATTCTTTGGCTTCGACACTATAAAGGACCATTCAGCAGACGCTCTGCTGAGTTCCCATAAAAACGCACCACAGAGACACACGGAAAAGCTTTGAAACGGAAGCCAAGTCATTCGTAGGTT
Source organism: Polydactylus sextarius (assembly GCA_016801845.1). Classification (NCBI taxonomy): domain Eukaryota; kingdom Metazoa; phylum Chordata; class Actinopteri; family Polynemidae; genus Polydactylus; species Polydactylus sextarius. Next base: position 3,057,388 of record CM028926.1, read on the forward strand.
GGAGGTATATCATGTCGAAAAAAGCATGACATAATGTGTCTAAATCCCTCCGTCCCCTCGACACACACAAACAAACACATGCTGGATGACGGAGCAGAGGCCAAACCCCATCATCCTCCTCTCCCAGCCACCCCTCGCCCCCCCCTTTCCTCCACGTAGCGCCTTCCGGCTGCACACTCATCCACATCGATCCACATTGATCAAAGTCAGCTTGTACCACTTCAGCAAAGAGCAGGGGAAGAGTGGGCAGGGTCATCACCTCATCTAAGCCTCTCTCACGATGGACTCATCTGTCGTCAGCGGTGCCACCGCCACGCTGCTGGAGTCACCAAAGAACTGTTGACCATCAAAGAGCGAATGTGAACAAACTGGGATTCAATTTGACTGAATTTTGCATGAGCGCCGAAGATTTGACTATAATCTTTATGTCATCTAGATAAAATATTTTGCTGCATGTAGTCTAGATTTCAGATATGAGCAGGAGAGATGGCACACCGAGCAAAGTGACAGACAGCACGCCGTCGACAGACCCAACACCACACAGCTGCTCTATCTCTCTCTGATGGCTGAGCCTGATACAACTGTAATCCAGTTAAAGCCTTCTGAAGAATCACAGTGTCCAACAGAAAACCCTGTGACATGTACTATAACAATACGGGGATATTGCAGACATTCTTCAATCCTCGCGTTCACCGAACACACGACCGGCACGACTCCCGTTCAATTCCACGCCTTCCTCTGTTATTACTTTCTCTCCATCCACTCGCCATCTATCTGCTGTTCATTCCTCTCCATCTGTCCATCACTGTCCACGTTACACCATTTGATGTCTATGCACCCATCCATCACTCTTTCACTCTGTTTCACTCCATTTCATTGCCGCACAGCCCTTTTTGCCTCTTTGGGTATAATCTGCTAGTTGACGCCACCCTCCTGTCTGTCCGTCTCTGCAGGGATCACATTCTTAGCCTCATATTTAATGTCATGATGATGTAATTAGAGACTGAGGCATTTCCGCAAACAAAATTGGCTTCTTGGGTCATTTCACAGCTATTTTTTTTTTTTTTTTTTTGCGTTCGCTGCAGACTCGCATGACTTCAGGGTGGGAAAAACAAGTGATTTTTACAGGTTGCTGTAAACCTCTGATTCAGAGTTGATGTATTAACTTTTGTAGAAAGAAAGAAAGAAGAGAGAAGGAGGGAGAGAGAAAACCCACGCTGAAAGCAGCAAAAAACATCCACTCCATAATGGTCATGAAGGATCAATACTGCATGGAGACAAAGTGCTGCTAAACAGTGTGGTTTCTGTTAATTAGCACTTCTGTAATGATCTCTCTTTCCTTTTTCTCCTCCTTCTTTCACCACTCCCTCGCTTTCTGTGCTTACCTTCCACTCCTTGCACTTTATTGCTCTCCTCCATTAAAACCCTTTCTTTCTTCAGCTTCATAACACGTTCATTCCTCTGTCTAAATCTGTTGATTCTATCCTCCCAACCAATAACCTCTCAGCAGAGAAAACAAAGCGAGAGGAGGAATCTGAGTTCCTTTCATAAGCGTGATAAATGTCCCACTCCTGCGTTTGTGGCTGATGGCTCTCAAGGATGATATTTAATGAACCTCTCATCCAACTCTGATTATTTTCTAATTAAAGGAGTGAGTGATGAGAGCAATGAGTAAATTCATGAATGCATGTTTGTAACTGCAGGCGGAAAAAAAGTAAAACAACAAACATGGCAATGACGGGACGCAGAGACGAGAATCGTATTCAGTCGAGCCTTGTTTACTGTGCTCCCTGAGGAGCGGAGGACGTTTGGCAGAAAAAAGAAAAAAAGCGTTTTGAGACTGAATTTAAATTCTGTTTGTAATGTAAAATATGTATGCATTTAGTGAAAATATTGAAAATGGTTTTCGCTGGATGATGAGATTGAAGTTACCTTCTAACATCTTATATGAAAACATATTTTCATTATGTTTAGTAAAGCACTAGCTTTAGGTATCAGAAAGTCTGATACGTAACACAATTACTTAGTATTGCTCTTATAGCTACTATGTCTCCTTGGAATCTGGTTTATATACTGTTGACTTTTGTAAAGACAACATTATTTTGACCTGGATTAACAAATCTTAAAACTACAAATGGAAATTAGGGTCCGCTCCCATGTTAGAAGCTTTTTTAGCACATACTTAGTGGTGCCATGCTCACCATCTTTAGCATGCTAACACAAAGTACCACTGAGGTCAATAGAAATGTAATTTGCTATGACGAAACTAAATAGAATACTGAGTCATAATCCAATGTATTCAATACATTAAAATCCTTTTTGCTTGTTCTGGATAAGAAGTTAAGGGATTGTCAGAATTACTATAATTAATCAAGGAATTCAACTTTCAGTTCATTTAATTAGATTTTACATATGTCCCTCAAAACCCCAAATGTCAATTAATGGTGGTTCCATAGATTAAAAATCAACAGTCTCTATAGAATTTGTCTGCTGGGGACTATGAAATTTTTATGACAATATCTCTGGTAGTTTTTTATCCAATAGTTATTTCAGTCTGGGAGAAAAATGGTGAATGGTTAACACTACCATTCTACCACGCCAAGAGTCATGACACTAGCAAAAAACTGTACTATATAGCAATTTGTCTCTCTCAACACATATTGGCCATTTCAGATTTATTGTATATAAATACATTAAAGCTATTTCAGGTTTATTCATATAAAACCAGCCTGTGAATGAATACTGTGTTAGGATTCAGAGAAGTATGAGCGCATCTTATGGTTTATAAACAGCTCACAGCAGTTTCTACCAAACACGTTTATCTGAGCCTTGCACAAAAAATATATAATCTCTATCTCCTCCTTTGGCCAGTTTATTGTACCCATGGGGTATCTGATGACTGACACAGGACCTAAGGTGTAGGCTGTGCAAAGATGCTGCTGAAACGGTTCAACACACAACAGCAGGGTGTACGAAGCAGGCGGGAACACGAACGCCATGAACAAGTGGAGGGAATGAAACATCTGCACTGAGATGAGATCCCAAGACCAAAATGGACAACATCACAAGGCGGATGAGAATGCCAATATTAATATCAGGAAGAAGGAAAACAAGAAGTTGGAAAAATGCCAAGGGCTAAAAGAGGAGATAGAAAAGATTTGGACAATAAAGGCAACACTTGTGCCTGTGGCTATATATGAGAGCACTAGGGGCTTTAACTGGCAAGCTAGGAGTGTGGCTCCAGCAGAGTGCAGTCCAAGGAACAGCTAAGATACTGGGCAGAAACCTCAAACTCCCAGGCCTCTGATAGAGGACCTGAGGGGTGAGATGGAAATTTCTATACCTGCCTCTCCTTTGAAGGTATGGCTGAATTGTAAAGCAGCAAATCAGTAAGAGGCAGGTTACAAAGCGGTGTCCCTCCCGTGAGGCTCACACACATAGACGGACAACAACTCACACTCCCTCTCACATATCAGTTTAAAGTTGCTAATTAACCAAAACTTGCATATCTTTGGTATATACAAAGAGACCAGTGCACCCAGAGGAGACACGAGCAGATATGGGATGGGCATACAAATTCCACAGTCAGGCAGTCACACACTGCAAAGAGACAGTATTACCACTGCATCATCACCACCACCAGCCCATATTTAGTATTTAATCAAAAACAAGAGCTCATCTACCCTTTGTTTCCTCCGTGATCATCTGAATTCTCTCGCGTCCCATTATCATTTCTCTGTTCCATTACGTCATGTTTTGAAATCATGCAATGACGACACACAAATACATAATCAATTCAAAATGTCGAACAACACAGTAGTGAGAGACTTGCCCAGCCTCGAACTTCCTGTCTGTTGCAGCCTGTAATGCCATTAACCAGGCACCAAAGCCACTCTAACGTGATTATCTACCTGAGGTGAATGCTCATGATTTCAGAGGACTCTTTCTGCTTGACTGAGATCAGTGTGTACGTGTGTCACTGTGTGTGTGTGTGTGTGTGTGTGTGTGTGTGTGTGTGTGTGTGGGTGACTGCAGTAGAGAGTAAGCATTTATTGTTTGTGTTCAGGGTTGAAAGTGAGGGATTACATTTCAGAAGTGTAACTGCACAGCAGCAGAACTCCTGAGATCAAATGAAGAGCAGAAGGTCAGTGACAGACAGAGGAGAGAGGAGAAGGAGAAGGAAGAGAGTCAGGACAGGGGGCAGACATACTTATGGCGATGCCAAACAACAAAAGCGGGAGAACGAGTTGGCAGACGACTCGCTGTCCTAGAGTGAATTAATGTTCCGTTACTCCCACTCTCCATCTACTTCTCCCTCCACCACGCGTACACCTTGCTTGTCCGCAGTCTAATTTAAATGTTTGTTTTACCGCATCACTCTCAAAGAATTACAAACGGTCTGATTTAAAAGCAAAGTCGGAAGATGCCGTGGCAAAAAGGAGGAGGAGGGCGACGGCGACGAAAAGGAGGGGTACTCGGTGTACTTGGAGAAAGACGGGGAGTTAGTTTAGTGAGGCTGGGGAGAGAGAGGGAGAGGGGGCAGACAGTCTAACAGGAATGGATCAGGCCATAACTGATTAGATATTCTGTTCACAACAGCAGGAGCAGCAGGAGCAGCAATAGCAATGGGACATCACGACTCAGCACGCAGAGAGGCTGATATTACCTTTGTACTGCCTAAATGTGCAGGGCCCTCCGGCCTCGTGTTGAAAACACATGCAGAGGTACAAATATGCAAGTCTAGAGAATGATCTCACTCAGTCGTGTTGGGGAGATTTGCATGCAGGGAGTTGTTGTTTGAGGTAATCTTGAGATTAAATGTGAAAGACTGACAGGAGCCAAAAGGTGAAAGAAAGACCATTTCGAGTGGTAGCAGGCTATTCCTGAACGTCCTTGTATGTATTTTGGCTCTGATGTTGTTGTGTCATGTCTCCATGCTGATGCAGCATGTTTAAAGATGGATATGTGTGTGTGTGTGTGTGTGTGTGTGTGTGCACGCGTGTGTTTGTGTGTACTCGTACGTGTCTATGCTGAGGCAGCGTATCCACAGATGGATGTAAAAATGGTGGCCTCTCTGAGGACAGAGAGACATTTAGAGGAGACGTTTCAAGGGAGGACTCACTCGTGAATAAAGCCAGACAAAGTTAATAGCTGCTGGCTGTGTGTTCACAGATTACTTCATGGCAGTGTGCTAAAAGCTTCTTTTCATAATGTCCTGAACTGAGCTGAGAAATCAGATTCAGTATACCGTATCCTGTTTAGTTAGGCCCAAAAATATATTCTATAAATGGACCTGAAGAATGCTAGAAGATAACAGTTAGATGGAGCACACCCACTTGCTTATATTAATAGTTTTGGCCATCCCTTGCACCAATAAACAACACTTTACAAAAAGAGCTCAGATGATACTCGTATAAAGCAAATGTCTACACAATTTTCAAACATAACTCTGACTAACCTGCTATCACCTCCCAAAAATGATCGTCAACCTGTTTTAAAGTGCAACTTCAATTCAAATTCGCCTTTTCATCTAAAACCTTAAATATAGCTTTGTTGTTTCTTTTGATTTATGTGTTAATTTTTTATATTTAACAAGCTAGGGTAACTAGCTTCCACTTTAATAATAAAGAAAGAAAGAAAGCAGCATGGGTGTTCCCACATGTTGTATGTTGTAAAGAACAGAAAGTCTTTGTCCCCCCGAAGTGGATAAATGCAAAACCACTAATCTAACAACATTATGTGAACAGGGACACTGTGGTTTTCAGCGAACAATGGAGTTAAAGAGTGATCAGATGCAACAAATTCAACCCCTACTGTGGACACACACCTCTTTCATGTGTGAACAGCATTTTCATATTTAACCAAAATGTGATGACGCACGATGAAGAGAAGTAAGCAGCATCAACCATGGAAGTATGATTCATCTGTTCCTGGTGGTTGGACAGAGTTAAAAAAAGAGAGAGAGAGAGAGAGAAGAAAAAAAAATCCAGACAAACAAATGTCTCCCCAAAATATGATGTAAAGCGATAAAGACAAAGGATAAAAATCGCTGTGTGTGAAATGGAAATGAAAGTGTCTGAGACGTCTTGGAGAGACAAAAAAGAAGAAGAAGAAGAAGAAAAAAAAGAGAGAACGTGGGGTGAGGAGAGGGGGGTGGGGGCAGACTGGAGACAGATTAAGGGATGTAATGAGAGGAGAGGATGAGAGCGAAGAGCATGACAGCAGAATACAGATGCAAAGCAGATTAACACCGTTGGAGTGAATTTACCATTCAAAGAGTTCTTATCCTACATACTGCATCTCTCTTTACACTGTGCACTCAAACACACACATACACGCACACACAGCTATACCTACTGGACTCTCATCTCAATACATATTGCCTTACCTATTCCCATATTATCTCTTCTCTTTGCTTTCCTTCCTCGCACTCTTTCCTCCACTCATCCTCACACACATTCATACATATTCTGCGTCTTTCCAAGGATGCTGAGGCCTCTTATAAGTGGATCACCATACATTTCCAGTGTTGTTTTAGTTTGTGCTTCGGTTGCTGTGTCTGTGCAGCGGTGTGAAAATATATATGATATCTGGTGTGTATGTGCGTATGCGTTGTACACACTCTAAAATATATAGCCCACAATCATTGATCACTCAGACAGAAAGAAAGAGAGCCGGTTATAACTCACATACAGTGACTAGTGGTAAACACGAACATATATTACAAACATATTTCTGAACATGCTGCATTGATTTAAACACTGCATTGATCCAGCTTATACAGCACAGTAAAGTACATCATTGTTTTTATATCATTTTTTAATGATGTGGGTCTTGAATTAAATATTTTCATAGTCTGGGAAGTTCTGGAAAAATCTAACAATATTACATCTCTTTTTTGTAAATCACAGCATATTTATTGGAGAGTTTTTTTGTCTATGGAGCTTGTGCTTCTTATATACACTTTAAGATGATAAATCATAAAAAAATATACTGACAGGCTCTAGAGAACAGTCTGTTTCAAGTGATTATAGGACTTGAAACGGGACTAATATACAAGCAGAATCACAAGAATGACAGTAATGAATGTCCTGTCTTAAAGCAATAATGTGTACACTACTTTTCAAAGCTGAGTCACGATTAGCACGATCATCACTTTCGGGATGATGTAGTGCTTAATAAAATACAAAACAATGTAAGTACATACAGTATCACAGAGTTTGAATTAAGCTCAGGCAACAGCAGCGCCCTTAAAGGCCAAACGTTGAGTTAAGAACATGGCTAACAGCGTCCAACAAATGGGAGCTGACTGGCGTCTTTGTCGACTAAGTGTTTCGCTTAATGGCCAAGATGCCTGAAACAGCATCTGTCTGGTCAACTGCTCGCTGTCCAATTTGGCAATCAAGTCTCCACATGACACCTCCAGGCCACTGCAGCGCTGTGAAATTAAAACCCCGCAGCACCAAAATAAGGTAAGTTAGTCTCCAGTTAATAATAGTCAGGCACCACACCTGCCATAAAACTCATAAGACCAGAGAGTTTCAGCGTTTTCGTTTTCATCTGCCTCCATTTGTTGAACTTCCACTCTACTCTTCTTTTTTATTTACGTAGCTGCTTGTTTCACTGGCTCTGTACAATGAAGTTGAATCGAATGCTGTCTGAGCAGGTAATTACAACAAGTGACAGTTAATAGTTAACGATACATGTAATAATTTTAATAAAAAAAAAAAAATAAGGCAACATTTAATTAACGACACTCTGATGAGAGTGTGACACTGCTGTATTTACTCAAGCCAAAGTACCAAATCAAATGTGACAGCCTGAAATGCTAATTCTGTGCAAACCCTCGGTGTTAGACTGATTGCCTGCTGACCCCAATATGTGTAACTGCATTTACTTAATTTCCCTCCAATAATAATGTGCATAATTATTAACTGTTTCAGGCTCTGACAAGAAAAAAAAAAAAGAAAACTCGTAGACGTCTACCAAACACAGTCACAGATTCCTGCTTCTAATTCATTCCTGATTTTTCCAATATTCAATTCAATATTTAAATTTTATCATAAAAGTATCAGCGGTTCCATATACTTATTTAACAAATGAACAGGTGGAGTACACATTCTGACAAATGACAAAAAATATTAGAAAAACACAAAACTATTTAAAAACTCAGACCATGAAAATTACCCAGGATACTTTGTGAATCCAGCAAGTGACAAGACAGATGGCGCGATGTCTTAATTTGATGCACATACAAACGGATTCTGTACCTTCTGTACAAATTCCTTCCTTTCATCTGGATAGTTTTATTATTATTATCATTATTATTATTAATTAAGATCTCTACCGGTACCACTTCTCCCTTCATCGTCAAGGGTCATCCCCCTTTCAAGGCCACTTGAAACAACGTGCTACTAGTGTTAAGGGAGGAGAAATGGGACTGAGCCTCAGACTAAATTTCCCTTCCTCATAATACAAATATTTTCTCTAATATTTTGAAACTCACAAGTCTATTTCATCTGCTTATAGAAGGAAAACTGATTTATCACTTTCTATTTATATTCTATTTATTATTATCCAAATGGAATTTAAACTTTTTACTAAATTTTCTAGATTACAGGCCAGATGAGCCAAAGTTTGAACAAATTACCGCAAGTCAAAGCAACAAAACATTTCTCTCAAATCTTCAGTTTTAGCAGATAAAAAAGAAAGTGCGAATGTGAGAGATCAGATTCTTTCTCGGTTTAAACCTTTACTGGCACACTCGTTACGGAAAATTTCCCGTATGAACATAAAATAATCACAGATAATTTAGATCCATGACCACTTTGAAGTTTTTCATATAATCTTGTTTTCATCGAAACAAGAAAATTGGTAAATCCTCAGCAGGCTCATTAGACTGCATGTAAACACTGAGCAACAATCTTTATACAGAGTTATAATATAATCACCACAAGAAGAAAAATCTTTCCAAGCAGGAAAGTCGAAATTGTACTATTCACTCCAAAACTCTCCTCCTATCTGTTCCTGATATTATATATTCCCCCTTGCAAGAGATAATTAAGAAATCTGTAGCAATCTGTAAACTTTAACAGCTCTTAGAGTTTTTTTTCCCCCCACCCAAAATCTTATCAGTGTTAAATACGAAGCTCCTGAATTAAGTGGCTGTTAAAATGATGCCAGTTTTATTTTTTCACAGAAAACAGCAGCTTTGGACAGTTATAGTAAATATGATTGATGGCAAGATTTTACAAAGGAGAAGTAAAAAATCAAAAGTATCAAAATGTTCATAGTGCAAAAAAAAAAAAAAAATGAAAATCTTAATGAGACAGTGGATGTGAGACGATTTCAGCTTGGTCATCATGGCCACTCCATCACACTGGACTGAAGCTCCTGTGGCTTTTCTGGCTCAATTTTACCTGTTTCCCATCACAGCACAGTGGTGAGTTTATTGTATTTTGTCGGTCTAAATACCCCCAGATTTTCTTTTTATCCACTAACAATGAAAACAGCCCTGTGTCCAGCTACTAATAGCAACAACCTGCTGAAATCCTGAACCAGGAGCCAAAAGAACAAGCAACTGTTGTTTGTGTGTGACTCCCATGTTAAGGACTCAGATGAGTTGTGCAACCAGTGTTCTTACCAAGACTCTTTACAGACACTGTGCTACCGAGGACAACATTATTTCGTTTCAGTCATAATTCTTGAGGTGAAATCAAACAGAGCGTGAAAAGAATTTCAGTGACTGCATGATTGCTCATACTTGTCGTGACAACATTAACAGATTTGAGGAAAACAGGCATGCGTCACGTAGACCCAGTCCAAACTTATCTGACTCTAGCTTAGCATCAGCTAACATCAGAACCGATACAACACTGACTGTTAAGCAGTCAAACACAAGCAAGTTGAACGATCGGGTCTAGGTTTTGAGGACCTTAAAGCTGCTAAAAGTGAGAAAGAAAACAAAAACAACCATCGCTAAGGTTGAACGTTCAGAGCCGAACTGATTCAATTCCATCAACCACAAAGATCTCTTCGCTGCTCCCCTGACAATAGTAAATAGGTAAATGACCTCAATGTCCGCACATATCTGCAAAGGTTTCTTTTCTTTGTTACTCCTGTGATTCCAGGCTGAGCAGGTCAGTTCTTCTGTAATATCGGTGAATACTGCGCACTGCATATGACTCATTTCCTGTATCACTCCGTTCTCTATCACTCCATCCTGTTTCACGCCAGCCATCAAATGGAACTTTCCACTACATTCACCCCTGACAAACACTCTTTTTTTTAGATAACATGGAATGACTGAGTGGAGATTTTATGAGGGAAGAGGGGAAATAAAGACATCTGCATGCAGAATAGCCAAGGCTGTGGTTTCAGAATAAAACCGATAATTTATTTATTAAATCTGAAACGGACCTTTTTAATACGACAAAAGACAAGACGAGAAATCTGCACGTATGTTGCTCTACTTCTCCTGCTACAGTCACAACCTTTTCTTGTCAGCCTGCTCTCAAAAGGGATGAAGGGCGGGTTGTATGACAAATGTCCAGAAGTGTGAAGCCACATGTACCATAATCTATCCTTTTACTCCCTTTTCCCTCCCCACCTCCTCCAGCCTGTCCTTCCCCATCCTCTTGCCCCTCTCTCTCCATGCCTAGCTATGTGTTATGAATTCATCCGCAGATAAAGCAGATCTATCATTCTGTCATGGAGGCAGGGAAGGGAGGTAGACTGTGGAATGCCCTGGCACTGAGAGCAGGGAAGGGCTCTAAGCTGAGTGCTACGCTTCCTCGCACATTCCCTGCTGTGCCCTCTCCAGCTCAGTCTGACTGTCTGTTTTCATGATCCATGCTCTGCACCCGTAGCCCACCACCACCACCACAATCCCACCACCCTAATCCATCCCCGTCTCACCTGTACCGACCAAAACCCACCCCGGCTATCCAAACCAAGCAGCCCATGACTGTAATAACACAGAGCCTGGCTTAACAAGAACAACCCTCCCTTCACTCCCCTCCCAGTTATAAAACCAACCTAAGCTGTTGCCTGGACTGGCTTGACTGACTTCCAGCTCTGGTTTACAGTTACACTGGATGGCACCCTGTTGCCAATCAGAAAGATAAATTACAGGACATGTGTGCGACACGGTGGACAGAAGTGTAGGATCCAAAATATTTGTGCCTGTTTGAGTCAAAACACCCAGATTGACTAATATCTGATATCACTGTATACAATATAGTTACAGCATCTTGAATGATAAAATAGAAGTTTGAGGTCTGACTTGTGTTTTTGCACATGTATAATTAAGTTTATTTGTATTGCACTTGTTAAGACCAATATTGCAAAGTGTTTTACAAAAAGATAAATAGTAATTTATGAATAAACTGGTGTTTTCAGTACACATGTCCTTGTCTTCATGTATATATAATATATTACACTACAAAAGGCCAGTGCTTGGCTCACAGCCATGACACATGCCGCTACAGCTGAACCTCGCCGCACTTCTTTTAGAAGTGTGATCCAATGTATATTCAGAGTACTTGCACTGTTATTTAGGACTGAAGGGACAATATGTTGCCACCAACCACCCACATCCTTCATCCCCAACAGTGTTTATTTGCTGGTTTGTTTATTGCCTGACGGCAGGATTATGTATAAAGAGCCGAACCAATTTGCACCTAACCTAGTGGAAAGATGGGGCACGAGTCAGAGGAGAGGAAGACATTACATTTTGGTTTTGCTCCATTTAAATGGGCAGGACCCAGGAGCATTTTAAAAATGACTTTCCTATATAAATATAAATACTTAAGGTGTTAAAATCTATGCGTTTGTGCAATTTGGTGCAAGTCCAGAGAATAATGTAGCTGTGACAGACGTGTGGGATTGTTTAGCCTTGGCAGAGGAATGTTTTTACTGTATTGCCATTCTCCTGCGTTAAGAAATATATTTTTTATGAGATACGTACTGCAGTGATTGAGGGAATAATTCCTGTTTTGTTTTAAATCAACTTGGCATCAAACGAAACATTTTGAATCTGCAAAATATCCATGTCTTATTTTTGTAAACTCATTTGATTAAGGTTAGGAAAAGGTCAAAGTTGAAGTCACAAGATATTTTCTTTTTAGTCATGTACATAATGGGATTGTCAGTCTGTTTGTTTCTCAGTTGTCATGAAATTTTGTGCGCTCATTGTCCCCCTGAGGATAAACCCTAAAAAAATGTTAGGGATCGTCTGACTTTTCCTCGAGCGTCACCACAGGGCTGATGTTTGTAGTTTTCAGAGGAGTGACTGCTGTGAAATTATGCACACGCTGTCATGAACTACGACTATAACTATAACTATGTGATCTTTTCACTCTGCAACATCAGGTGAAAAAAAAAAAATGCGGAACTTAAGATGCAGATCTTAGCCTCAAGTGTCAAACTCCTGTGCTCTCTACTCATCCGCCACTTTGCTTCCCAACAACCTCTCTGCAGTACAAGTGTTGACAAAAACAAACCCACTGAATTTCATCTAAGTAGCAATTGTGGTTCCCTCTAAGCTTATTAGGCAAAACAGTTTAGTAGAACACAAACTGCATTTGTAAGAGACAGGCTTGTTGACACACTGTGACAAAAATGATTGTTGACACAAAAATCAAACTCGCCATGAATTATTATTGAACTTTTGATCAAAACTAAACTGAAACACATTCTATTGACGATATAATCGGCTGTGCTTTTAAGCATCAGGTAAACTGTTTTTTTTAATTATTATTCATTATTTATTTTGTGTTTTTTGCAGCAGTGAATATGCAGCGTTCTGCGATAAAAACTCCACGCTAAAATATTTTTATTTTCTTTCTCTGGTCCATTCTCCCCCAGCTCTGTGTGAGAGAGAGAGAGAGAGGAGCTGCATAGTGGGAGTGTGTTGTCTCAGTGCCAGGGCAAAAATAGACAGTAAATTACAGAGCCTTCTGAGAACACCCCACTGTGCTGCATGACCTCAAAATAACACACACAGACATACACTTACAGACTGACATACAAACATGACATACACAGTATGCTGTCCTACTTCGATATTTCCCCATTCAGCCCCGTCCATGTGGACCGTCAGCCAGAAACCTTTTGCAATATGCCAATTTGACGGTCCTGTGCTAAAGTTGTGTGCTGGTGAAGGAAACTCTGAGTCTGATTCACAGATGGTTATGTGATTACGGCCACATCTCAGCTTACCACACACACACACACACACATACACACAGATACACACTAAAAAATATTACAGATATGTATTTATCCTCCTAGCTGTGATTTAACTCCATGGTACTCCTAAGAAACTGTCTCAAACAGAAGAAAAATCACTGCTTGTTTGTCTGCGACAAAAAAAAACTCGTTCTCTGAAAATTCATTCCTAATGGTCCCAAATGACGCATGATTTCCTGAAACTTCTTGATGCAATGCTCGGCAAACCCTGCAAGCTTAAAAACAAAAAAACGAAGACAGAAAAGATAGAGCATTGATGAATAAATATCACAGGTGTTTGTCATACTCACCTTGAGTGAGTCAAAACAGGCAATGACTCTGCCGTTTTCCACTTGACAGCTCTTGGCAGGGTGGGCGAACTTGCACTCGCTGTCCGGTCTCGAACACGTTCCTCTCTGGAATTCCCGACAAACCTCCAACGTCAGCCACTTTGTGTCCCGGATCGGTGTCACATTCACCGCCATTTTGAACCAGGCAAGAGGGGTCGATTAAGAGGGACAGGTATCCAGCAATTGTGTGCGAGTCTGTATGTTTCTAATGACACTGAGGCAAATGAGAAGAATGAATAAATAACTGACATGGGGGAAAAGACAGTTTTATAAGTTTTGTTTTTCCTGGGGTTGGGGGTGGGGGCTCTAAGGTGAAGCCTGCGAGGCCGGAGGGTTCACCTACCACCTGTGGCCCATCCTAACAGTCTGTTTTGTGGCTGTAATAGGAATCCTTCACCGCCTGTCACCCAAGGCCTGGGCTGATGACGGCCACAGAGGTTTGCTTCGCAATCTCTCCCTTCTCACTCTCAAACACACTGCACGAACTGTCAGATGAGATGAATGGCAAAACACATTATCGATTGAGTTGGCCCATGATGAAAAGATGCAGGGCTGGAGGAAAGGAGGGAAGGAGGGAGGAGGAGGAAAAGGATGTGGTGGAGTAGGCTGTGGTGGAGGGGACAGCAGGGAGACAATCTCCTTCCACTCACACGGGCCAATATAAGCTGTCTGTCTTCAGTCTCAGACTGTCTGCAGAGAACGGGATGGTGGTTGACTTTGACAGAAGAGGGCCGTATGGCATGGATGGAGAGAGATCTGGCTGGCAGAGCAGAGCGGAGCAGAGCAGAGGAGGCGACGGAGGGAAGGAGGGAGGTGTCAGTGGTGTGGAGAGCGGCTCAGTGGATGGGGTTGGCAGTCCTGGCAGTCCTGGGGCTCCTGGTGTGGCTGGCAACTCTGGCAGACATGAACAGGCACAGAGGCAGAGGTGGCTTCAGTAGAGCCAAACAGCCACAGGGGTCAGCGGAGGAAGGCACTTCTCTCTGCGGAGAGGGAGGGAATAGTGTCAGTCGAGGGCTAGACGTACACACACACACACACACACACACACACACACACACAGGCACATATTTGGATTTGTACACACAGCTTCATTCAAACTGGTTTCCCATTCATCCTCATCCTCTCTCACAGTAACCCTCACAGAGACTGCCAGGCTCTCAGCTGGAAAATCAAATCAAAACACCATATCGCTAACAGTAAAGCTCACGCATCGAGGCACAGACAATTTATTTCAAAGGAAGACAGTGAGGAGGAAAGCGAGAGAGAGATGAAGACACAGAGAGGAAGAAAAAGACTTAGAAAGAATTGGAAGAATTATCTGTATGCATCTGAGTGTGACCAAAAAAAAAAAAAAAAAAAGAAAAAGAAAAGAAAAAGCGACCCATAAAAATGGGTGTTAGTAATACTAATACTGTTAAAATCATATAACAACACTATTCAAACTTAATATATTTAAACAAAAAGAAAACAGGAAAGTGCACGAAACATAAAATAAAGAGTAACAGTGTACACTTCCAGAGAACAGACAACAGAGATGATAATAATGATAATAATAATAATAAAAAAAAAAAGAATGTGGCAAACTTTCTTCTTTTATTTATTTATTTATTTTTTGTTCCTGCTTTCTACTTAAATCCAAACTTAGAACAGCCCCCCGAAACACCTACAGCTGCTCCACCTACAGTAAGAGCCCTCAAACCTACATCCCCCATATGGTTACATCACTTCCAGGTCCCCCACACTCCAACAGATGTAATGTTTTTGTGAATGTGTTTTCCTCCAGCACTGATCTGATCTCTTTATAAAGCCGACATCTAGACAGAAGTTAGTGGGCAACTTTAAAAGTATGTTATTTAAGTACCCTGTTTTTATACACTAGTCCTGTTCCTGTATAAGGACTTGAAAATACATAACTCTGTTTTGCCTCACAGCTGATTACTGTGTGATAGTTAAGGTCAGATGTGCACTCGGAGACTCAATAGTCGGCATGTATTTATTTCTGAGTCAAACAACAAAATGTCCCGCTCCGTGTGTGTGTGTGTGTGTCTGCTGTTCAACTTCAACTGTGTTCAGACAAAAAATGTCAGAGGAAAAGTTCAGCTGCCAAACGCAGCTGAAGCTACTTTATTAGGAAAATAAAATCACGACAACAACTGTGTTGAATGATGTGAAAAATCTGTATCAAAAACAGTCACAAACCGATGATATGGATCTTGTTTAAGATCTCAAGTCCAGCGCTTTGCTAGAAAACTTCAAATCTCTGCTTTCTATTATTAGCCTACTAGCTTTGTTTTAGTTTCTCACATGTAGAGGATGCAACACATTACAGTATTTTTCACTTGGGACTGTCAAAGCTCGTTCTGGGAACTTGAAGTAATCATAAACTGGATTAAGAAAGCTTAGTTTGGACAAGAAAAGAGAAAGAGGGTAAGATATGATACAGATGTGTTTAACAGCTATTTATTAAAATATAAAAAATAAAGAAAATAACCCTGGAACAAACTAAACACCACCGACTGATACAGACACAAACGATTTACTTCAAAAGAGTAGTGGCTCCAACAAAAATGAACTAAAAAAAAGGAGGAAAAGTGAAACAGGAAAGAAGAATTAAAAATACTCCCCTGGTCAAACATTGATTGCTTATGTGTCATGGTCTGGTCGCGTATTTGGGCCAGTCACTGGCCTGAACTACTTTTTTAGACCAAAGCTGATATTTTGGGCAGCATGTGTGTTTGTGTGTGTGTGCAGACAAGAGCAAGAGGCCAGGGCAACCCACTGTATCTGGCAGGAAGACTGGACTGTGGCAAGGGAGACAGGGTACCATTACTAGAACATTAAATTTGGAGAGGCAGAATTCACATCCTTCCTTCAATCTCTGTCTAACTTTCTATTTTCTCTATCGCACTGAGATGACCTACATAAAAACAAATGCAAATCAATGTTAAGTTGTTGGCAATTCTAATCGAGGGTCATGCTATAGGCTACATAGGAGATATGTTTTTCATTTGTCTATTTCATGAATGTCTGATGGCATGAATACATTTTTATTTCAGTTAGCAATGCGCCCGTCCAGTCCACCTGATCAGTA
This sequence comes from Polydactylus sextarius, assembly GCA_016801845.1. Lineage (NCBI taxonomy): Eukaryota > Metazoa > Chordata > Actinopteri > Polynemidae > Polydactylus > Polydactylus sextarius. The sequence goes on from CM028926.1 coordinate 3,074,059, forward strand.
TCAAGGGCCATCACCGATCCTCTCGCTGATTGGGTTTTAGCCAAAACGTGACGAGTAAATAAATACTGCATCTTTGTCGTGGTCGTAATAACATCAATTATATCTGCTATCAGTTACATTCATTAACTCGCAGGCAAGACAGCGGACACTTTTTAGTGCCACGTTAATCTGTAGCATCATGTTACCGACCATAAAAATTATCCCAACGAGTTCAACACGGTGTGATATACAGATTTCACAATTGGTGACAAAATGATCCCTCATATTAGATCAGGATGTGGTATGAGTAGATACTACTGATGAGCTGATGTAATGCTTTGGTACTAGGAAGGGAAAAAGTCATCAATACATGCCTAATTTTTAACAAATGTAATGCAGCCTACAAAGGACTGAAGCGAGTGTTAGTACTCTGCTAAAATGCTGCTTCCACTAAATAACCTAAGGTGTAATTTTCACAACAGTGTAACTTTGGTTTCACCACCTCCGTTGCAGACGTTTGGGAAACACACCTCCAGCAAAGCAACATATTTTGGGGAAGCAGTGCAAGCTACCCAAAGCCTTCCAAATAAAACAGAATTTTATGAATGCTTTTCTCTGAGTGTGGCTGAAAGTAAAAACAAACATTAGACTTTGTAGCTGACTGCAGGTGAATCTACTTTTGGTGAAACTTAGCCGGGTAGCCAAACTGTAATCATGTACAATGTAAGTCTGTATTTCTGAAGATGACAGGTCCTGAATGCGTTTTAGAAAATGGGCCAAACATCTGAACTGTGTCACTTTTGTGATTATCATAGAGTTTCCTTCAGTAACAAAGATACATGTACTAATTAAACTCCCAAAACCAACCATAAAAGTGTATAATAAGCCAGTGTTTTCAATTTTTATCCATATATATCTACACAGAGATATGGAAAAAAAAAAAAATACCTTTGTCACAAAATGGTTTTAAATCTAAAAGTGGTTCTCAGCATGGGGAAAAAACACCAAGACACAAACTAACATAGAAATATAGCTCACCGCAGAGCTGGTGGTGGTGTGTCAGAGGCAATGGGTCTGAGCAAAGAGGAAGGAAACACAAGTTCAGAGAGAAAAGCCACTAAATATCCAGTAGCACTGAACTTTTGGCATATATCAACATAACAGAGACTATGTTCCATTTAAAATGACTGCATGAATGAAAAGGAAGCAAATAGCAGGAGAATGTATACAGATTAGATTAGACAAATATGCCCCGAAGTCCTAAGGCAGTGTCGTGATAGTTTTCTCAAAGCAGTTAGGTTTTCTGTGGATTTTCATATGGCACTTGTGTAATACCCCTGTGGAAACGGCTATGACAAAATGAGCAGCCGTGAGCTTTAATATCAAAGGTAGATTTAATAAATGGGGCTCCACCTACGTGTATAATTAGGCACGTGTATCTCGTGCCAAAAGCTTGAACAAAGAAGAACAACACATTTGGATGCAGAGAGAGAGAGAGAGAGAGAGAGAGGCTCATTAGATGAACCTTGCGTCAAAACAGAGGATTAAAACTACGGGGGCAGAAAATGTGAGAAATGACTCTGGTGTTGAGGAAATATATAAATAAAAGAGTCATCAATAAGTATCTTAGCATGTGTGAATAATGCATGTGGCCATTTCCCGTAGCCAGAGGCAGGAGATATTATTACACCATCAGATCAACTAGCCAAGGTAATAAGTTGGAGGAGATCGGGTAGAGAAGGCTGGGGGGATATTACGCACCCCCGAATGTCCAACGCCCCCGACTACCCCAAGACACAAATGCAGTACACACACACGCGCATGCATACACACATATGCTTTATTAAAGGTATAAGGTTAAAATCTTTTTCGTATAAATCATCACCAACTTCAGTTGTTAATGATGTGGTCAACACAATGTGGGGTGTCGCGCTGCGAGTGTCACTGGGGTTCGTGTGTCTCATTTAAAGAAAGCCACCTGATCCTGCGCTAATCTGTCTGCTAAAACTGTGCCACTCATGTGGATGAACTCTGGATTATATCATACCTGTAACAAAAAAAAAAAAACACACCGACTGACTCCACTGCTGTTGGGACCTAATTCTACCCCGACAGTCATTTTCATACTACCTTCACTCGGCTGCTTGTGCCAGTATTAATAGCTAAAGCCGGATTCTGTACATCATCATAATCTTTGAACAGGATTATGAGTCTTAGGTATTGGAAGCTATAGAAGCTGTGGTGCTACTTGTTAACACGCTGATGTTGAGCGTGTTCAACATAACAGGTGAGCATGTACACGTTAGCCTTTGCTGATTAGTGAGGACAACTTTGGCTGCTGCGAAAGTCATTTGTTTTTCATTTCACTGAAAAATATTCTGCGGTGAAACAAAGAACGAACTAAACTGCAATTCACACTGAGCAGGTCATTTATATCCGTAACAGTTTCCATCGCAATTCATCCAGTTACTGAGACATTTTACTTGAAATGACAAATACAACATGTTGTTTGTACTGCAAGAGGGAAAGTCTGGAGATCACCAAAGTCAGTAGGATTCATCCTCTGGGTACCATAAACGGTTATATAAAATACCATGGGAATGAATGAAATAATTATTTGGATAGTCTAGACAAAAAGCAAGCCCAACAAGCTAATATTAGCATCCTTTGACATAGCTATAAATAATAATTATATATGGGTTTGTTTACAATGCTAAGCCAGCACAAAGTTTTTTTTTTCTTTTTCTTTATGCAGCTGTGGGTCTTGATATACTACTAATGTGCAGCATTTAGTGCAAGCCACGTGGAACTGTTAACACAAGCCACATTCAGCTCGGCATCTGAGAGCAATAGACATGGAGGAAGAAAAAGAAAGAGGAAAAAATGGAGTGAACTGGGAACACAGAGATATGAGCCATTCATTCACCTTGAATGACTTCCAGAGAAGGGGAAAAATGAAAGGAGGTGAAGAGAGAGAGAGAGAGAGAGAAAGAAACAGGTTACTGGATGTTTGATTTCCTACAGTTGACCTTTAAAACACGATAGATAGAGAAGTAGAAAGTGCAATGGTCATAACCTTCAGTAAAGTGAGAAGAAACAATTTGCTACAAAAGAAAATCCCCCACGAGAGCAACAGTGTAAACTCTGATCTGTTACAGTACCTTTGGAGTTACTGTCGAGCAATCAAAAGGTCATGTTTGTTTAGGCGGAAAGTTGACGGTTCAGACGTTCCTACGGTGTTACAAATTCACCGTGGGGCTCTGAATCAGAGTTTATTGCTCTTTTTCCCGACGGATGTTGAGAAATATAGATGATTAGAAACACAGACGTCATTGTAATCCAGTTAAAATGTAATTGTGAAACATTTTTTTTGTGTGCGTCAGTGTGAAGATGTGCAACTATCAAAAAGCAAAAGAGAGAAAAAGAAAAAGAAGGTTGGGAGGGGAAATTCAGTAATGTGAGAGGTTAAAGGGTGCTGACTGCAGCAGCAGAAAGCAGATGCTGGACGCTTCATATTACACCGCATCACCGGCTGACCAGGATATCATCTATATACGACCTGATGAGCTGCCCTTTATACTGATAGGTGCACGGGTGGGAGTAGGGTGTGTGTGCGTGTGTGTGTGTGGTGAGGTTGGTTAGTTTGATGGGTGGCAAAGAGGAGCAATTAGCACAAGTAGTGAGGAGACAGAGGTTGGTATCTGGCAGTGAAATTCAAGGTGAGCGCTTGCAGGTTTAAAAGAGTCAGAATCAGAAGGAACAAAAAAAAAAGTGGTTTTTGGTCCATTTCAAAGCATCGCTGGCTCCACCGTGACACCATCTCGACATTTCTCATCTCTCTTCATTTATCTTCTTCTGATCCCCACCTGTTCTTTTTTTTTTGTACATTTATTTCTCTTAAAACGTAGGTGCCTCAGTGTTTTCCGATTTCTCTCTCCCCAAATCGTTCTCCTTCTTAGAAATCTGCTCGCCTTCTGCTAAGTTGCTCTCCGAGTATCATGTGACATAAACAACTTTGTGAACGTGGCTCATCTTTTAATAGTAGCTGTCCTCATTTTGTTCGCCCACTGTCTCAGCCCCCTCTATCTCTCCTTCTCGCCGTCTCCCCTCTGGTTCCTTATTCACACAACACCTTGTGCTGCAGTACCACAGAAACATGCTGCAAGGTCATCATCACCACGGCAACTAGAGGAACCACGTTTTAAATGAGGATAAAGTGGATGATGGTGTCTGGTACAGCCTGATATCATATCAGATCATATCGGATGGATGAGATCATATGAAAGGTTTCAGACACCCAATAGAAAATCAGTGTCATTTATGAGACGTTTATGTCATTAACGCGGTTGGAGCAGGTTGCTAAGATGGTGCAATAGCAAGAGATGATGCTTGTGTCACACTGAGAAACATTAAAGTGATGGTCTGGAGGAACTTGAACCCAGGGTCTATTTCACCACACATACGAGTTGAACACTCCCTCAAGAGATATTTTACATTGGTTGAAGTAATGTCAAGTTTAACCGTATTTTGTTTTCACAACCAAATACCTAACAATGAAAGTAATTGGGGCCACCAGACAAATGTATCTAATTTTTAAACCACTAATAAAGTTCAAAATAACACTCTACTTCAGCAGTAGCATGAATAAGGTCCCTACATATAAACTAAATTACCAATAACTTGCACTAAGAGTTCATTAAAAAGACTGTTTTACAAGACTTACCCAACGTCTTGTTTTCATAACAACTGGTGGTGAAGGTTCCAGATCAGCAGATTCATCATTTTCCTGAACAACCGGCCAGTGTGTCCGTGAAGAACGATGAAAATGACGAATCTGCTGATCTGGAACACCTCTCATGTTTTTTGCAACAAATTTTTACAAATATTTACAAATTACTCCGGACCATCACTTTAAATTTCCTCCTATTGTTTTAACTAAATATTTGACAACCTGCCTCTCACTGGGTTTTATTTCTAAATTACTGTTGTCAACACACAGTAATAATTTGCTCACCATGATATCCAAAAAATAACTTTGCTGTGGTAAAATTTCAGGAGTTCAGATTAGAAATGAGTTGGTGAAACGTAGCTTCATGAGTATGTGTGTAGTTCAACTGTCAAACCAAAGTCTACGCACCGATACGTCCGGACAGCAATGAAAAGATCAGGCATCGTCTCGATGACAATTCAATCTAACGAGGATAAGAGAATCTGACATAAAGATTTCTCACAGTGTTCTGTCAAAGCAGCTTGACCCTGTCATTTCACGGGCTGCTAGATATCATCCCTGACCCACATTTTCCAACTTCACGCGAGCCATACTTTCACAAATCACTGCAAGTTGCGTTACTGCCTCATATCAGCCAATAGTAGTTTTACACTCATCAGCAGAACCGTGACAAATAATATTACCGTGACCATTGTTTTGTCCATAAAGAGTTACAACACAGATGCTAAATAACAAGATACTGTGAAAACTAAAATAAGGTCATGACCAAACGTAGTCCAGATTTATTGACAAATCATAAAAGACAAATGGACAAATGGAAAAATGCCCAAGTGAATTACTGTTCACCAGCAGTCTTATACCACATCCTGCATGATTCTGATTGATAAAACATCCTCCACTGCCCCGAACTATATCGGAAGTTGTTTTAACGGCTTAACATGTTGCAAAAATAAAGCAACTTCAGTAATGTTTCTAATGCAACAGCTTCTTGGAAAGAAAAAGCAAGAGATTTATGAATTTAATTTATCTCTAATCCCAGTGAAATTTGGACAAGAAAACAACAGCAAAACAGCTGGGACAAACGCTCAAAAGCAGGTGGTCATTAACTAGCAGAAGGAATGATGGTATGATTCAGGTAAAGTAGACCAGAACTGAAAAGAAAAAAAAAACAGTAGACGACAAAAGGCCAGGAAATTATTGACCATAACTTGTTTTGTTGCAAAAACCTATGCCGGCAAAGTCCGAGATCATTTATTTAGTTTTTTTTTTTATTTGTCGAAGTGACACATTTCAAATATTTTGCCATTCATGACTAGATATATAACAGGCTAATTTGCTAATGTAACATTCTAACAGCAGCAAACTAACATTGGTATGTCAATCAATGGATCTCAAGGGGTCTCAAAGGTTTTCATTTTAATCATGTATCACTCCAGAACATTCAATATCACTTTTATTTATTCTACACAAGTAGAGACATAGCTCCAACATAAAACATGTTGAGTAAACATGTCAAAGTAATAGAGCTGATATGGGCTGAGTACGTGTGCTACCTTGGGCTATGTAGCTAACTGGCATCCTTAAATACTATAATAATAAAGTCATATTTAAGATTTACATAATATCCTCATTGAAGATGGAGACATGACTCATTAAGAAAACATTAAGACACATGACAGTGAATAATTGAGAGTGGATTATAAATTTCCCCTTTTACTTTCGCCAAAGATACTGCATTTAGTCTCTATGAATCTACATCTGTGTCACAAAAAAAATTGTTTTTTTCTTCCTGCTTGAGGAACATTGAGTGATGGACATCTTTGTAACATTAATGAGCTCAAACACCTTGCCAAGGAGACAGCAGCTTTAATAAGGATCCCACATGAACCCTATCAAAGAAACGCTGGGTCCCTCCCCCATGAAAGCTTGAAATTTGATCTGACAGTCTTCGACTGAGTGCTGGTCATTTTGAAACGCTACTCCATTACATTGATGTTTCCACAGATTTAACCATCAGGGTAATCTTAGACTTGATTCCCTTTCCCAGCTTGCACACACACACACACACACACACGCACAAATAGTATTGAACACAAAGCATGAGACAGCAGACTTGCATCATCTACACACAACTACAGATGAATGGAAGGTCAGTGAGTGTATTTGTATTCAAGACACAGCCATATGAATAATATGTATGCATATGCACAACATCAACTTTCTCTCTCGTGTGTTCGCTGCATCACACACACACACATGTCTCCCTCCTTCAGCTGTAAGACAAACAGAGGGGAGGGGGAGTTGGGGGGGAGGGACGACGAGAGCAGTCAAGTGGCGCGTGTGCAAGCTGTTGTCTGCACGGTGATATCAGTGCAAGTGTTTAAACAGCCTGACATGCACAGAGACAAGGGTGAGGCACTTAGAGTGGACACCCACGTGAACAGGGACGTGATGTAATGTTTTTTTTTTAAATACTTGGTTATGTGTGAGAGTGTGCGTGTGTTTGTGTGTGTAGAGGTTGGAGAACAGGCTTGGGATTGGCAGTTAGACGTATTGTGCATATATGCATACATTTTATCTATGTATACAATTTTATTCTATCTTCACTGCAGCGTGGCTACCTGGCTGAGGGTTGTGCCATTGTGGTGTAATGCAGTGGTAGGGAGGGTGTCATTGAGTTCATGGACATAAACCAACCCACCGCCAGACCAGTCTGCTCCTCTCAGGAATAGCAATGGAGGTGGTGTGTGTGTGTGTATGAGAAGAATATGTGTGCGTAACTGTGTAAGTGTGGGTGGGTAGAAGGGTAGATCAAAAAAATGAGAAGAGTCACAGACAGACAGACGAGGTAAGATCCAGGCAGTGACTGAAAGAAAGAAGACGTCTAAGGAATATAGAAGGGATGTAATAGGTGGACGGGGGACAGACAGATGCCAGTAAAAGAGCAGTCTGCCCACCTTGAAAAAATAAGCTCCCTTGTATAAATTTACCACCTCCGCATGTGGCATTTCAAGCACAGGGGCCTTTAACAGACATAAAAAGCCAAACACACACACGTATATGTATATGTATATGTATATGCGTATGCACTTCTTTTTTACTTTTTACTTTTACTGTGTCTCTCTTTCTCTCTCTCTCTCTCTATCAAACACAGACGCATGCCAACTTGCCCAGACAGTGCAGGGAGACAGGTGCGTCAGGGAATGATAAAAACAAAAAAAAAAAAAAAAAAAAGGTGAGAGACAGAAGAACTGATAGACAGATGAGAAGACGGGGCAGAGCATAGCCTCACATAAACAGCGGAGATATTAGAGAATATAATGAGATGAAAGCAGTGAAAGGGAGAGAGGTTTCAGACAGAGCGATACAATGAGTACAGCGAGATAAGAATAATTTATGACAAACTTGGGCAGTGGAAAAAAAAAAAAGAATCCTTGACAGGAGATGGTTCAGTAGCAGCAGGATTATCACTGATTAGAAGCTGAACAGATGAAAAGTGTAACAGCAAAAAACGCTGTAAAGATTATGAATGTGCAATAGATGAAGATGATTAATGCTAATGATTAGTCCTTCTGTGAATTTTTCACATTCTGCAGTCTGGTATTTTTGATCAAATCAGGAAATACCAGAGAAATGGATGATCCCCAAAAGAGAAAAGATCACTTTTCCACATCACAACCACACACACACGTCCTAAAAATGCAGAATCCATGATTTGTCATCAGAGCAACATTTGGCCAAACAGGGATAATCTGTACTCCTCAGCTGTCTGTGACCAGTGATTCAGTTTGACACCTTAATCTGGGGAAATCACACAGGGCTCCTCCATGGAGCCAACTGTATTTACTATAGATTACATCTTCCACTAGTGTGCATTAGTCCAGTGACAGCTTTGCAGACTGCAGGGAAAACAGCAATCATACACCATTGACTGACTCACTGTGATTTTGCCTCTCACCAAATGGCCTCGTAGGACTCCCCCTCAACCATTTGTCTGAGTGACTGACCGTCTATCTGCTAGTTATACCGTCTGTGGTGGATCTCGTTGGAGCCTCGGGACTCCAAGTCATTTACTTTCACTTCCACTCACATTCTCCCCACTGTCACTTTGATCATCAGAGTAAACGCCCTATTTTCTTATATTTTTTTTTTCTTGATAATTGGATCATGTAAATCAGGATGTGCTTATACACACACACATTTTCCCACACAAACACACAGCTCATCTGCATTCAACAGACTGCCCTGTGCCTGCTGAGGACAGCAGGGAGATGACATCACTTCTAAAGGACAGATTAGTTAAGGGATGAAATGAGAAGGTGGGGGACGACGGAAAAGAGGACAAATTTGTAGAAAATCGTGTTCCTCATTTTTTAATAATTAACACAAACGTCACATACAGGCAGCCATGCATTCTCTCTCTCTCTCTTTCCTTTACTCTTGGTCTGTTTGAGGCTTTTTCTTCTCTCACACAGTCAGAGTCATGTGTGCTGTGAAATTCAGTATGTATCTAAGTGCCTCTGCGCTCTCACTGTTCTATACTCTAATGACCTTGTAGATCTGCCTGCTCTGATCTGCAGAGAAGCTTTTTTTTTTTTTTCAACCTACTGAGAGTGAGACACCAAAAGAGAAACACAGAGTGAGCCATAAAAAGGCAGAAAGACGGCAGAATAAGAGAGAAAGCTGCAGGGAGAGAGAGAGAGAGACAGAGAGGGGTGAGGATGTGAAACTGTGAAAAAGAGGCAGAAGTGTTGAGATTAGTGGATAAGACGAAGGTGTGTGCTGTATCAATACAGCATCAGTTGATAATACATAGAAATCAAATGCAAAACAGTTTTCCCTCCAGCATTTTGGTAACATCTCTTACTCAAAGTCTGGGTTTTTCCACATAATTCCACTGTCCATTACACTTTCAATTTAAAAGTCAAACCAGGGCTTTTATTGTGAAGTCTGTAGATACAGAGCTGTTGTTAAGATTAATTGAAAAGTGTTTTGCGATCCTAAACCTAATTAATGTCAGATGCGTTCAACCCATTTCAGCAACGAAGCTTTTAATTCAAGTGGTTGGTCACGTCCAATCACGAGCCAATACGGCTCTCATTTTTGTCACTGATAGAAATATAAGCTTCCACACGCACTCGAGCCATTTAATTCAAATTATCTTAATGTCTTTTTTTTTTTTTTTTTTTTTTTTTGAGAGGGGGGGCATTTCAATAACATGCTAATTTCAGGTATGTGCGTTCATTTTTTGTGTGTCAGACTGGCGCAGACAGCACGGGTAAAGCTGGAGTTTAATCATTTCCTGAGGGCAGTCGTAGTGTAAACACCAGTAGTACTGTCATTACACAGGAGGAGTGTAGGGCTGTTCATATGTACGAGTGTGTGTCAGAGTGAGTCGGTGTGTGTGTGTGTGTGGTGTTGGTGTTTTCATTCACTCATCCATAAACCTGAGTGCATATTTAGCTTTAGAGTTAACGGTAAGAGTCACACTACAGGGATTTCAGTGAAGTCCAAGAGAGAAAAAGAGCAAGAGAGAGAGAGTGTGTGTGTGTAGTCTGCCAGAAAAGGAAATGTGTGTCAATGTGTGCGCCTGTGTGTGTGTGTGTGTGTGTGTGTTAACCGCTCTGCGGAACATTAAACACTAACGTTACCCATTCTTTTGTCTGCTCAGCTCTTTTCCACATTAAAACTGTCCCACTTGAAACTAACACACATTAAAAGCCAAGCATGGTGGCCCTCTGCATATGTAGACACGCACGCACGCACACACACACACACATACGTACTTACGTTTAAGTCACTCACTCAGATACACATTGACACATCACACTCAACTTCCAGGCGGTGGATAAAAATAAATAAGTCAAAAAAAAAAAAAAAATCCAAAAAGAAATATGGCAGAACAAAGCAGAAACTGTAAGCAGGGATCACTCAGTCGTGTGTCAAAACAAATACAAAGTAACACACACACCAAACACACATACACACACGCGCACACACACACATACACAGAGTAAACAGCAAAGACTTACTGTATCTCTGCAAGGACTCATCTGACTGCTGCTGAGGGGAGAATGGAAAGTGAAAACCTCATGCTTGCTTCACGGCACTCCTCTCTTTCACTCCCTCCGTCACTGCCCCCTCCTCCCTCCTTTTTCCTTTCCTTTCTCCCTCCCCTGCTTCTTTTCCTTCCTCCTCCTCCTCCTCTTCCTCGTCCTCCTTCCCTCCCTGTCCTTCACTCCCTCACTCATTCTCTCTCCCTCTCCCTCTCCACTCCTTCTTCCCTCTTGGCAGAGCCCTACTGTATTCAGACACACCATTCTCCATATAAGGCAGCACAGCTAAACATGTCACACATAATTTATCCACAGCGGGCTACAAGTTCACCTTTCACAGCTCGCGCTTGGATCGTATGCAAAAGAGGGAGGAGAGGAGAGGAGGAAGGCAGGGCAACGCCAGGGAGCCTAACTCAGACAAACTTCTACTGTCAACAGCCACGTTCTCGCAATTTTCACACCGCATGTGTGTATGTTAACAAATGTTGACAATCAGGCCGTGAAAATGCTACTGGAGACCAAAAATGAAATTCACCTGCACTGTTCCGACACCTCCCACTCCTTTCTTTCCCTCCTCCTCCCAGTCTCTCCACCATCTGTATCTGCAGGCAGTAAATCTCATACAGATGCTGTTTGTGAGACCTGTCCACCTGCACGGCCCCTTTCTCTACAGCCCTCTCTGTCTCTGCTCTCCTTATCTGAGCCGCAACCTCTATAAAACATGACTGACAGAGAGCGAGGAGATAGAACTGCAAGGAAAACAAAATTAAAGAAGGGTTAAACCACGACAGATAAACGTTTAAAACATTTGTGTGTGTGTGTGTGTGTGTTCGAGTGTTTGGGATTGAAGAATTGAGTTGCAGCGAGTGAGAGTGCAAGCGGGGTCAGATAAAAATAATATGTCAACAAATAAGACACCGTCCAGAGTGCTGTCTGGTTGCAGCTGTGAGAATCAGCGTGATTCACTCTGATCATGTGTTAGGTTTTGCACAATCGATGGCTTTAAAAATACATGCCTGCTGACCTCTCTCCTGCCTCTTCTGTTTCCCCTGGTTTCACTTTTTTTCCCCTTAATTTTACAGCCTTTATAAAAATAAAAACCAGAAATGCTGTATGCAAATAGCTAGTTGAGAATAAAGAAAAAGAAGAAGGAAAAAAAAAAAGCAAAGAACAGAGAAGGAAGAGGGAATGGGAATAATAATAGCTGTACTTGAGTAGCATTGCTAGCTGATAGCTTTTTCCTCCCTCCTCCACAGCTTCAGTCCACTCACAGGACAGCCAGAGTCACAGCTCTGTTGCCATGGTGTCTAACTCCATCAAACACTACGTCAGGTGCATGTGTGTCTATGTGAGCATGTGTGAGTGCATGGTGTTGTATGTGTGTGTGCGTGTGTGTGTGTGTGTGTGTCAGGTGGGTGTTACCAAGTGACTCAGAGCCACATCACTGACTTGTGGCTGCAATATGTCAGTGTGTTTGGAATTTATCACCGTATTGGCTTGTGTGTGCACATACGTGTGCGTGCGTGCGTGTGTTTGTGAAAGCGTGTGAGGGAAAGGTGTTGATTGAACAGCAGCCTGCCCTCAAAAGCACCTATGATGGATCTCGGTGCTTCTCTTAGTGTTAATGTTAAGCCTCAGCCTGTATAAATATTTATCAATTTGTTCATACGGACAAAGCAAGCGCTACAGATGCCGGTAATATGGAATTTCGATTTGAAACCGGGTAAGTCACTGTCCGTGCCCAAAAAAGGCCCTGAGGTTGTCTGGGATAAGATGTCTCCAAGCGTGTACATGTTGTATTGTGACTGTCTTAAATACATGTGGAGTATGGAAAAAAAATTTAAAAAACTTATACAGAATGGCTGAGTTATGCTCTGTAAGGAAATATTATTATATTGCCCCATTTAGAGCACAGATGTCATACAGGTTACAGATTTAGTGTCTTGCTCATGGACAGTTCAGTATGTCATCTGCTTTCCAACATTTTCTAAAGCAGTAATACCAAACTGTAAAAATACTCAATGGTCACATTACAAGTAAAAAAAATCTTCCATTCAAAATTCTACTTTTAGCCACCTGGGGGCACCGGGAACAAGCTGTAAACACAACACTCATATTAACACCTCAGAGTTGTTGTGAGCTTGTCCGGAAACGCTTCCCCACCTACACATCCACTGGATACACAACATCATTTTCATCCATTTGGAGTCGTGCTTCTGGTGAGCTGAAAGGAATAAATCAAGTTTACTCGCTGCTTTTACTTCTAGTTTGGTCTTCACCACATATGTGGCTCTTTAGCTGCTAACTGTCAGTAACTTTATCTGGCTTTTTGTGGTGGAGGGGAAGTGCACAGATGCTTCATGAAGCATTTTTACATGAAAAGCTGTGACAGTTGTGGTGAGAGTGAATGGGGACAGAAAACCAAAACAATGAGCTGAAAGATGCTAAAATGCACTATAGAGCATTATTCTTGCCAGTGATGCATTTGAAATAACATAGAGACATTTGAACCATTTTAAAACAAATATTCTCAGGGTTATACTAGCAAAAGCTGCAAATGTTCAATATTTAGTATCAAGGCATAGCCTGTGTTAGTAATACGCTTTATTCATTTGTGCATTGAAATGTTGACGCTTAAACCGCTTCATATACTGTTGCTGTAGTTAAATTTACTGAATAAAAAATGCATATGTGTTTCTGTAATCTGGATTTGCAACGACTTCACTTTGCCTAAGACATGTAAAATACAGATAAGACTGATAAAAATGGAAATATCAAAGCGAGTGACTAGCACCTTAAAATGATACTTAAGAACAATTCGGGAGTAAATGTACTTTCCGCTGCAAAGTAGAAACAGAGTGAAAGGTTTTGGACTTGCAGATAATTGCTGCAATTGCAGATAATTTAATGCACAGTAAGGTTCCTGCTCACTGCTCTGCTGATGTCTGCGTACGGTTGGAGAGAATGAGACGGACTTTTTGAGGCATTCGCTTTTCTGACACGAGCCGATGGTATTAAAAAGAGGCCACAGATCCACAAACATGTGTCCCTTGTGTTCCAGATTGTTAAAGACAGCAATTATGGAGAGGGAAAAATTGAGGGGGGAAAAATTGAACAAGAAGATCCAGATCCATATATCACCTTTGATCCATGCTGTTAGAAAAAAACAGAGCTGGACAGAGTGCAAAAGAATATCTACTGGGGAACCTCAAGGATGTTACTGAATGGAAAATCCAGCAGCATGACCCAGTCTGCGTCTGAGAGGTTTTCAGCATTAATAACGGACCTCTGTTCTATTGTTGAGTATCTAAGGTCAAATCATTAAATGGATCATCTTCAAACAACTGCAGCTATTTCAGTCCGTTAAAACTGCATGACCTTGCAGAGCCTCTGCGTCTTTCTTTTTAGTCTGAGCAGTTTTCTGTTTGGGAACCAAAATATTCTAGGGGGCCCCAATATGTGACCTCAGTGGAAAATGTGGGAATATGTCAACACGGATTTCTATAACAGACTTGTAGTGGAATAAATGAATTACCATTGTTCAAAAACCTCTTAAACTCTGAAACTCCTCACTGTAATAGTTCTGGTATGACTACTGTTTGACAGAGTCCTGCTGGATTTACTCTGCTGGATTTACTATGGTGTGAAGCTTGAGCCAGCATTAAAAACCAACCACTTATAGTATCTCTGGGCTTCATCTCGAGCTCACTAAAGTACATACACTTCCAAGAACACATTATATACTCAGATGACTACAGTATACAGACGTACACATGTACACAGTTTTATCAGGAGATCGGGTCTTCAGGAATACCACCTGCACTGAATTATTACACTGTGGTGGCAGAGATATAGATGCTACTGTCCCATTAGTGTCTGGTGGATTATTCTATCATTTGACAACAGGGATAGTGACAGGAGGGGTGGAGCGTGGGTGGAGCTTTTTTGCATTTTATTTCCGAAACCATAAAAACACTTTGCATGAGCTGTAAGTGTTTGGCATAGTTAGCTTTCCATGTCCACATAATGTACATTATCAAAAGATATGAGACACCTCTTTAAGAGGTAATGCAATTCATATCCGTCAATTATATTATGCCTGTTTGGAATTAAGACGAAATTTAGAAATCAACTGTTTTATTTCAAACCTACTTTCACTCTAAGCCAATAATTTGACCTTTTGTTGAGTCTCCAGTGTTGAAATATGATTTTGCAATTTGGTCTCGGGGTGGAAGAGTGAAATTTCCCATTCGAATCCTGAGGTAATAAAGTTTAAGAGTCCCTTTCCCTTAAGCTGCTGCAGTCGTGCTGCTTTCCAGTCTGTCTGGGTTTCTGGCGCAACAGATATGGTCACAAGCCTCAGTGGCCGTTAAACCACAAAATGACCCGTAATGGTGGAGCCACGCTTTTACCGACCTATCAGCTTGCTTCACACAACATGAATGTGCTTTGAAAAAAAGAAAAGAAGATCTTCAGTTCTTCAGTGATTGTACTCATGATAATACATAATGCCTCACTGGTTTGAGTTGACTGGGCTCATGTTTTAAATAGCATAATTATTCTTTTCTTCACTTCAGTTACATAAAACATATGAGGCAAAGAATTCTGCGCAATTAAACATTAAACAGTTCTCACTTATTTTCTTTTCTATTTTTTTTTTAATTATAATAATGTCCTAACTATTCATAACCAACATAACAGGAACACGTTGGATTTTACCCAGGCTTCAGAAACACAGTTTCAGGGAAGAGTTATCCTTTCTGAAAAGTTTCCGTGTTCACCACAAGCCACCAGCCGTAATGTACCTACATGCAAAACCTTCCAAGCATATTCAAATCAGCAACAGTTAAACAGTGTCTGCAATCTGAAGGGGAAGAAAATATGCAAAAAGAATAAACCCAGTAACAGACAAAAAACTGCCACAGACCACTCCGCATGCATATCAGCTATTTCACAAATCTTCTTTAAGACATATCCTCACAATTGGAAAAAAAAAAAAAAAAAAAAAAAATCCCAAAAGCAAAATTTCTTAGTGGGGGGAAAAAAAATGAAATAAATAAATGAAAAATACAGCAGCAATCACTAGCAACAGGCAGGGAAGTTGTCAGAATCATAACATGTCAAATATTAATGACACCCTGCCGTCTGTGCAGAGCAACTCCCTCCTCGTCCTCTCAAGAGGCAGATAGAGAAGGACAGATAAACAGATCATCTTTTAAACCCAGCGGTCGTCCACTCAGTCAGAGAAAAGCTGTCTTACCTGCCTGTCTGTGTGTTTCTCTTTGCGCTCGGTCTGGGTGTATGAGTGTGTGTGCGCTCACACACAATCCCTACGAACAGGAACTGATGAATCTGCACGACTTCAGCCCTGCAGCGTGCAGTGCATTATGGGGTTTCAGTCTCTCTCTCTCTCTCTCTCTCCCTGTCTCTCTCTCTCTCTCCCTCTCTGTCAGTGTGTGTCTCGTTCGCTCTTCCTCTCTCTTTTGGCACAGTGTTAAAGGGGGATGTCCTCGCCTCCTGTCTGAAGAGGAGGGTGAACTCGTACTGTGTCCACACACACACACCATCTCTCTCTCTCTCACACACACACACACACACACACAATGCAGAAGAAGCCTCGTGATGACGACTGCCGCGGCTCCGGTTGCCGTGGCAACAGCCTCCCTCTCTCCCTCCACCCCTCTTTCTCTCTCTCTCTCTCTCTCTCCTGTAGCTCTTCAGGCTCCCCCTAAGTGTATTCTGTTTAAACAGAGAAATAGAGTGCGAAAAAAAAAAAAAAGGAGGAAAAAACAGTGTTCACCCATTGCACTTGTTCTTCTCTCATCTCTACTTCTGCTTCTTCTTGTTTGTTCACTTTTAAGCCTGAGCTAACGGGCTAAAGCAGAAATGAGGAGAGACTGTTGTGGTCACGTGATCGATAACTGTTGCTTCTGCCTTCGGAGATAAAGAGAGGGTGGTGTGTAATAGAGACAGACACAGATACTGAATGTGTGTGTGCATGTGCACGCATCTCTGAGCACTTGTGTGCACGCATGTGTGTGTGTGTTTCAGTGAGTGGGTTGATTTGGTGGTTCTTGGAAACAGGCTATGGTTCCTGTTTGTGGTTTCTTTCCTTTTCTCCATTGCAACTGCCAGTGCTCTGAGGCCTGCAACCCTTTGATAACACACATTTTAGTCACATTACTAATAAGGGAAGTGCAGCTGGTCTGACCAATGAAATAAATGGGTCGGGCGTACACATGCATGCAGGCAAAAAGAGCGCGCACACACACACACACACACACAACAAAAACAACAAAACTGATGAAATCATTTTAATTTTCATCATTACTCACTTTACTGGACGTGGGTTTTTAACTCTCGTATAGTGGGCTGACAAAACAATAATTGCTGCTCAATAGGTTTTCAAAAAAAAAAAAAAAGAAAAAAAAGGATGGGTAGTGGGGGGAAAAAGAGAGCATGAGGGTGAGGCAGAAAAGCAGATGAGACCTCCTCTCGACCGTCTCCCATGGCGACAGAATGGGTGGAAGGCCACGGCTGTCCTTCAGGTCCTGTAAATCAACAGCTCACAGCTGAGTCCTGCAGTGCAACCATTGCACTAGCAACTCCTCATACTCATTTTTCAACACGTAGCCTTCCTGTTTTTTTTTTTTTTTGTGTGTGTGTGTGTGTTATTGTTTCTTATCTTCCTCTGACCCTGCGTGACTGCTTTTTGTAACCAAAATAAGCGTATGTTCATTCATTTATAATCAATATATAAGTGATGCAAAAAAGAAAAAAACAACTACTGTACATCTCCCACAGACCCATTTTCTTGTCTTCCCAGTAGCCATGGGAACAGGTAGGAACTGGGATTCACTGAGCACTGATTGTTGACATTCTTGCAAGGATGATTGAATCAGCACTTCTGGCAAAGGAAGGGGGAAAGGGAATGTATAGACAAAGTAGGAGGCAACAGGTGGTAGTGAGCGTGAGTGCGAGTGTAGCATTATACGTGTTTGTTTATCCACACAGACGACCAGGATCATATTTGCTGCCCTACTTAAGGTAGAGCTCCTCTGTGTGTTTAACGCTGTGGAGAGAAAACTGCATTAAGTCAATATATGAGGGGCTTTATCGTGGTAATTTCTTTTTTATTGGAGGGTGGTCTTAACCAGTGAACGCTCGTATGGTCCGTGTAATGAAGGGTCCTTGAATTTGAGGGACACTAAATAACCTGCTCAGATTTGAAAGCCTGGGTGATTAGTCTGCTTTCTGGGGCTAATGGCAACAGCAGGTGTCCACAGGCTCCGTGTGCCACATCTATTCATTAGAGACATTAACACTAACCACTGGCACACGTACACTTGACACACACACACACACACACACACAGCTCACCGCTCATTGGAACTATTCATTAACAATGTCGCAGCACCCCTTAAGCGCAATGACCATTGATTAGGCTTTTGCATAATGATGGTGGTGTAGCTGGTGGTGTAATTATTGCTACCCTCAGACTTTTGTTCACCAAGGTTTGATTTTTTACTCTGTTTTTTATTTTTTTAACAGAATACTTGAGCTATAGGCATTGAGCCTCTTTCTTATTCTATATATATATATATATATATATATATATATATCAGTCTTACATAAAGTTACTGTTATTACTGCAGTACAGGAGGAAACCCCTCGGTTCACATCACATCTTAGAAAATCTAAGGTATTTGAGCTACATACAATAGTTTCTCAGCTCTGGAGTTTTGAGTCTGTGAAAACTAAGCTATTGCTAAATATTAACTATTTAATATATTGGCAGCTTCTTGCTTTTTTGGAAATCCAGTGTATCACATATCACTGTGATTGTAGAATATAATTTTCAGATATAAACTATCTGAACTATCTATCCAAATCTACAGAGTCTGTAAAAGTTATCTTGGTTGGCAATATATTATGGCGCTCTCGATAGTAAGGTGTTTTTTTTTTTTTTTTTGTTATTTTAAACTTTCAGAACCACTATTATTCTCCATCTATTCTCTGCACAACCAGTGGCCCCCACGAAGTGGCAGAGCTTGCAAAGGTCAGCGAGGTGCTGGGGGTCAAAGTTCAACAAACTTGGGCACAATAAACATCTGAATAAAACAGAATAAAACAGACAAAACAGACATATCACATTCTATGACCAGAAGGAAGAAGAAAATAGATGAAATCAACATTGTATTTGCGGAAGATTGTAGAAGAGCTGGCCTGTGTATTCTCTGTTGCAGCACGGTAATGAACAGAAAAACATGGTTTCAACAATATTAGCAGCAATACAGAGATATTAGCTTTAGCAGAAGGACTTTTGGCATTTACACACATACACACACACACAAATAAGGTATTTTGGATGCTGTATAGTATCGCTTGTAAAGAGAGGTTAAAGATTAAATCTTCCGTGTAGTTGATATGAATAGTTACTTGGTCACGATCTGCTTTTCTTCAGGCAGAAATACTCGTCTAAGTTTTCTATTACCGAGCATCTAAACGACGCTACATCTCAACACGGTTCAGAGAGGAGGGTCAGAGTGGCAGTATTAAAGGATTTCCAGTAGCTGGTGTCAGGTTGAACCGGCTTTTTTTTTTTTTTTTAACAAACAATGTGTCTGACAGGAAAAATAATATTTGCACATTTATTTTTTTTCTTCTTTTTTATCTGAGAGATGGCGTTGGGATGGATGAGGGGTTCGATGTCTGTCTCTGTTATTATCAGTCTGTTCCCACAGCGCTGCACTCACACCAAACAGAATGGGAAAGCAAGTGTTGAATTCTTTTTAATATTCCTTCAAATTCATGCCATCAAAAGTCCCAGTGTCACCTCAACAATATAGTTCTTGTGCAGGGATATTAGTCATGTCGGAGTTGGGAATTATATTCTGCTTTTAGCTCCGTGTTTGGCCAAAGGAACATTAAGAGTAACAAATAATTGTTGCTCAATTTATGCAGCAAGCAACACAAAAATGGCTGAAAAACAGCATCCACAAATATGTTTCCTTCTAAGGCTTCAGACTGAGCGACAGAGCCAAAATGTTGTCGCCACTCTTAAATTAAAACTTGTTGGTGTTTGAGGATATGAAACATCCACCACACAAACACCAATGAGATGCCAACTGCAGCTTCTGTAATGACCGAGGAAAGTCACAGAAGTAAAACAACACCTCTCGAGAGTCTGGAAAAAAAAAAAAAACACTCAGAATGTAATCATCAAGCAAATAGCAACGCAGCAACAACCCCTCCCACATAAACAACACGTAGAAGAAGAGTCCTCGGTGCAAAGTCCAAAGTAAACATTTAATCACTAAAGAAATGTTAAAATCATAGAGGTGCACTCATTATTTTTGAAATGCCAAAGCTGCCAATGCTGTTGGCAGTGATTTGTCCTGAGACTTTGTCTTAAGTGAATAACAATAACAGCAGATCAATCAAAATTAGACATGCATGCAAAACTAAAAGTTACTATAGTACTGATGCTTAGAGTTGTTGTAGAGTTTGAATGTTAACAATGTACATGTATTCACAAAGTTAAGAATTGTGTGTATATTACATCACAGCCATTATTTATTCTAATTAAAAGGCTTTTAATCAAATGTGCTTAGAGAAGTGGATCGTCCTCTGGCTGTCAGCTTGACAAGCAGCTGAGCCCCGCTGCCCCTGACTGCGTTCTGCACATGAATGCCACTTCTTTGTTGAGACAATAATGTGATTTGTTGAAAAAAGAAGAAAAAAAAAAGTGTTGAATAGAAGAAAAATCCTTGTTAACGCCACTCTGACAGAATGGTGCAATGTAGCTGCAACCTTGCCTCTTTTTGTAGCAGCGTCTTGCTGGGGTGGGGGGGTTGAACTATATTGTATACGAGCATTGAAGGTACAGTCAGTTACCTAACAATGCAGAGAAAAGAGCTTGTGCTTTACACGACAAATACAGACTAAAAGAAAAAAAAAAAAAAAAAAACCTGGTGTGAGAATTGAGCGGGTCGGGTTCTGTACGTGCTGATTTCTCTGAACACATAGGTTACTGTGGGTCTTGATCCAAATACCTGACCCTACTGAGAGAATAATCAGAGTACTGAAAAATCACACACACACACACACACACACATGTGTTCATAAGCTGAAGCCTGGAGACTTACACATGCATACACATGAAACAGTGTGGGAGCGAACAATTCTCAGTAGATTGCCCTCGGTAACTTACAGTCGGTAAATATTCATAAGGACAATCCCTCGGTTCATCGCAACTAAGCAGAGAGACATGTGAACATGAGAGATGGGAGAGGAGAAGATATGGAGAGATAATGAAGAACAGTGGAACATGTGTCAGAGAAGGAGAACAGATGCTAAGACAGACAGAAGGTCAGAGAATAGCAGAGGATAAACAAAAACATTTGTTTTATTATCGATTTTGTGTGTGTGTGTTTTAAAACTGAAACACTTTGGTCTGAAAGATTATAATCGGTAACCGGCAGTATGTTGGAAATGTATAAACAAAACTAAAATTATGTTATTTTCGTGGCAATTAAAACCGTCATCACCTGGATCACAGAGTGTCTTTGCTGACGGGGTTAAAACAACACGACTGAGTATCTATGATCTGTGTCCACAGTTTGCACTAACCTCTGTTGGGAAATCTTATTTTGATTTGCAACTTTTTTGTGTGTGTGTGTGTGTGTTAATCACCTGCAGCAGCTCCCAGGCAATGTGAAATCAAGATTTTTTTTTTGTTTGATTAGAAACATTAAATAAAATAATATCACTAGTAGTGAATCTTGAATCCTCAACACACTCTGGGCATATTCAAAAGCTCGTGTATTAGTGTGTGAGTGTGTGTGGGGGTTATTCACTAAACCAGGTGCGTGTTGTTTAATGATTTAGAACACTGCTTCGTTTCTTTCTTTTTTCCTTTTTTTTTTCACGATTCAAAGTCAGAATATCTTTCTCTTAAGTCACAGGCTGGATACAGATCAGCCCAGTGGGTAAGCCATGAAAATCCCTGTGGTTCGAGCACATTGGCTCTGCTCTGTGCACCTCATTCACTTCAATCTTCCCCATGTGTTCTTCTTTTACAATCATGATATACACAGCTACATTCACCTTAGCCTTTTGAGCGAGACGCTGCTTCATCTACCCTGAAAGAAAACAAGATGCTGATCCTCTGAAACTCTGTCCGACTGCGAGGGGCTGGATGTTCCGAGCGGTGGACGGTGTAGCTTATTTTAGTGTGAGGATGATTCTCATTTTCCTTCGGTATTGATCTCAAGCGATGTACATGCTGTACACTATCCCAGCTCTCTGAGTCTAAGTACTATCACTTACACTGACCAGCAGAAATGTTTTTTTTTTTTTTTTGCTCAAATTCTGTTTTGTCAAAATGTCCCAGAGTACTCTAATAGGCTTTTTTTCCTGACACATGGCAGATCAGCCCTTTGCTTCTGTATCAAATTTAATCTTTGGCCCTCTTGAAGCGATGATAATCACGACATCTGTGTCTCCTTTAGCTAAAAATAAATCAGGCTCTTAGAGGTGCTGGACACCTTAATAGACTAATTAACTTGAATCCCAGGAGTTCTGTAACAGCCAAATGAAATTAAAAAAACACCACACACAACACTTTGTATTGGAGCCAGTGACTTAGTATTTTTCTGTTGGTGTGTGTGATACTTTGCATGAATATCATTTTTTTTTTTAATCTCTCTCTTTCACTGTAATACATTTACACCATGCAAATCTCTGTCACACACATACTCCCAGACGCGATGATTTTTCACTTTTCACGCCCTTTCCCCCTTTCCTTTTGAGACAGTAATCCTCAGCTGCAGCACTAATAGCATTAGCCGAGCATATCCAATCCCCTTAGTGCCCCAACAGGGAGCACAGAGCTCAGACCTACACTGAGACACACACACTCAACAGAGAGGACTACATTACCCATACTGCCTCAGGAAACCCTGATCCAGCTCATTACTGATTAAAGTAAATTAAAAGAAAGCTTAAATAAATAGAAATAAGTGATATAATCGTTATTGTAATCATAACAACAAAACTGAAAGAGTAACAGAAAGCAGCTTTCTGGTGAATGAAAGCAGAAGATAAACATTGATATTATCTAGATGGTGATATGAATCCAAAACCATGCTTCAAGCTATTTTATCAGTCAGATATGTGTAAGTGTGCAACAGTGTGGAGGCTAGTCTGCAATATTTCACCCACCTCAGGATGGATTATTCTGAATTTTTGTACAGGTATTCATTGTTCCCAGAAGATGAAACCGAAACACTTTCATGACACCCATACATTTCATCAAAGTTGTAAGTTTCACCATTTATCCTAAAAAGTGCGCTAAAACTGTGCCAAAAAACACATTCTCACATATCGACTAGAAGCTTTTAGACTCTTAATCTTCACCTGTGACCTTTCCACACTGATATAATGGTTCATTTAGTTCAAATCATTACAGTATTAGTACAGCAATGTAATAAATCAGCTACATATATCTAAAGACATTACACGTCTGTGATTTAAATGTTGTTGTTTGCCGTTCGATGTAAAGATTTTCTCGAAACAGATTCACTGCGCGTCACTGCTTGTGTTCATAAGCATGCATGACAGCACAGATTATTAAAAATGATGAACAAACACTTTGTGAGAACATGCGCAGCACGTTTGCGTGTTTTAGATGAGTAAACAACTTGAAACAATGTTAACATAATATTTCAGATTGGAATTCACATCAGCGTTCTGGGCTGTTCGGAGTTTGCTGCATTGTTACTGAATTATTCATTTACACACAGAACAGACTGGCATTTTTTTTTTTTGTTTGCCTATGCAAACACAATTTATGGACATCTGTTTTTGTGTATATGTGTATCTAATTATGTATATGTGTGTGTTCACATAGATAGACAGACAGACAGACAGACAGATAGACAGATAGATAAATTAATTTGCAGTCATCTCTGAATGCTCTATCAGCCCTGCAGTGCAAACAAACCTTGTTTCCAAACACAGCCTTCTAAGGCAGAGAGCAGCAACCATGCCAACCACAAGAAGACTTGTCTTCCTTCCTCCCAGCCCCTGTTTTCCAGTCTGCCAACCACTCTGCTGCTTCTTGACTCCGGCTCTGTCTCTCAGCCGTTACCCATTGCTCACAGTGAGTCACTGACTTGAAAACAGGCTGCAGTCTGCCACGGCATCAGCGTATAAGTAATCATCCTACTATGCAGAGTCAATATTGCGTCTTTTTTTTTTTTCTTCTTTCCTTTCTTTTCTTTTCTCTTCTTTTCCTTTTTTCCCTTTTTTTCCTGCGTGTGTGTATAAAAGCCAGACATAGAAAATGATGTAGACACGTGGCAGGAGGGAGGAAAGTACAAAGGAATCAAGAGGAAGGGAAGGCGATAAAAGAAAAAAAAAGAAAGAGGCAGTTGTATGTCAGGCCTATGAATGAGCTGTAACATAATGAGTGTAGATGAAAACTGACTGTCTGAGCTAACTCAATTCTTTGCTCTGCTAGTCACAGTTCTTAGCTTAATGATGTTTGCTTCAGACTATCGATGCCACAGCCAATTCTGGATTGCCTTTTTTTGGTCATATGTTTTCCTGTGCGCGACGAACCTCTTCACCACTTGCATGTGTAGAATGTTGAACTTGGCTCAGGCCACACACAAAATGACATCATCCACACTGTGCAGCAGACATCCGTTTAAGACATGTTTACAGTGCTTAAACCACCGGCATGCCTCTATCCTCGCTCGTATAAACACGGAACAGGGCTGACCATGTGCACACTTGTATGTGTGAGCGGTGTTTACACAGCACAGATAGAGAAATATAACCGGAGCAGGGGGTAAGGCTGTAATCTGTGGGGCTTGTGGTTAAATACAGAACAAGAATAAGGCAGCAAAAGCACAAGGATGTTCCCGGGAGGTCTTTGTAAAGGGTATCAGAGATTTTAAGGGGCAAGGTGTAGTGTGTACACAAAGGTGAGGAGGAGGCATGATTCTTGCTCAGGAATGCTGTAAAGCTGTTTGTAGAGTCAGCAGGCCAATGAAAAAGCTTAAGCGTTGGACCTCCGCCAAAGCAGTGATGGGAAAAATTTAGAAAAGAAAGAAAACAGGGCAATGGGAATAAAAGCAAAGAATGTCATCCATAGAGAGAAAAAGAGAAATCTCAGGCGGTTTGTCCATTGAAGAGAGTTTTACATTCTCTGTGAGAATGCGGCTTTAGGTTTCTAATATATGGGAAGCTCTCGTTAGAAGTGGATCAAAGCTCGTTGTGCTTCACTGCACCATGTTGACCAGTTCTCATCTCTACTGCACAATGCATTCATCCTCTTTCTTCCATGCTGCCTATCAGCAACACATCTGTTTCACACACCTCTGTGCTCCCTGACCATATATCTATATTCATCTATATCCAGGCCAGGTGTACATAAGTGTATGTCCCCCTATAGAGGCAAAAATGTTATAGAAACCATCACCTTCCCAGTCAGACAGTATGTAAAGTCAACATCACTGAAATAAAGTGCAAATCTATTCAACGTAATGATCCAGTAAGAAATACTTTTTCAATTTCTCAACCTTTGAGTTTTTGATCAAGTCATAGCAGTTAGAGACAGAAAGTATGTGTAATATAATCACAGTGGTACAGTCAGGGTGTTAATAAAGAACCTAATTCAACAGTAGATTTGAAAGACAGTTCCACGTGTAATGGTGCTAAAATGCTAAATTAGCTTCATGCTAGCAGCTCTTTGAGGCTGTACTTAGCCTCACCTCTGAGCTAAAAGCTAAAGATGCTGAGAAGGTGATGTTTACTACATCCACACATTCATTTTACTTTGGCATGTTAGGAGCATGCTAACATTGCCAGAGCTGGAGGGAATGTAATTAATTTTTGCTGCTAATAGATCGTAAGCTAAAATATTTAATGAAAAAAATAATAAAAAATCATATTCTGACCTGATAATGATACAAGTCAGAGAATAACAATTCATCCTGAGGGGACATTTCATGTAAATCCATCCAGTAGTTGGGAGTTTTCAGTCTGGACCTGATACTGCCTCCCTGAAGAAATATGGTAATTTAAAGTTGAAGTATTATGTTAGTGACTGAGATGAAAAAAAAAAACAAGGCAGTGCTTTGAATTGCAAAGCAAATGAGGAACTGTGGTGAGAGTAGAGAGTAGAGAATCTGTGCAAGTTCAATTTAGATTTATCTCCATCTGAGTAAGAATCCAATTTAGATCCACCCCTCCTTAACCACATGCCCATGCAGGCTCCCCTTCACAGTTCAACATAACTCAAGGACAGTGAGTCAGCCAGCCAATACGAGCCTAATCTAATCTCCGTTGCTGAAATCTGAGTCGCCATGAGATGAGCAGAGAGCTGTGATGTCACAGGGCAAGACCTCCACCCCGTCTACCTGCTGAGAAAGGGGATGAGGATGAGAGAGTGGACGAGCAGGAGTGGAAATGAGAAGATGGGAGTGGAGTGCTTCACTTGTTCTAACACTGACAGTTTTTTTTTTTTTTTTTTTCTCCGCTGTCTGTGTGCAGCAGAGCACGGAGTTGAGACATTAGTATCATGTCACTCATAATCGCCTCATGGGAGGAGGTGAAGGAAAGAGAAGGCAGAGCAACTGACCGACGAGGAAAGATGGAGAAACGAAAAAAAGAGTGTAATCATGCTGGGTTGGGTGGTTGGAGGATCTTAAATACTACTATACTATTATATATATATATATATATATATATATATAATATATATATATACTCCATATGAGAAATCAAATAAGAGACAACATAAACACTTGAAATCTTCAGTGCTTTAGTTTCTTCAGTCTTACGAGCACTTCCAAACATGGGTTCTCCTTATTTCCTCCCTTTATTTTCTTAAAACCAAGCAGACTGAGACAAATTCCTGTGGGTGTGTTATTTATGAGAAGTGTTGACCACTTCAACAATAGCTGGCAGAGTGAATCCCGTCATTTGATGCCAACACATACAAGGCAGGAAGTCAAAAGACCTCACAAGGAAAAAGCCAACATTCTCCATCTCTGACACTGAGACCTGATATACAAAGAGAGATTTTTTGAACGACAGCAGTGAGGGGTTAGTTTTAGTTCATAATCTTAGTTTTTATTTAGCCAAATTCACAGTGAAATGCATCCAGATTATGTTACTGCTAGTGGTGCATTGTTTTCCTCCAAGCATCCTATTGCAAATGGTGTTTTCTTGTGCGTGGAAACAGATTTCAGTGATGTCCTCCTCTGTGCTGTGAGATTTCCCGGTCCCCTGACACCGTGTGACACCAATTAGGAGGCCGAGGGTATGACAAGCCATTGGTCCAAACACTGTAACTGACAAAAAAAAACTCTCTAGCTGTGTTTCTTTGTCTGATATCATAGTTGAAAAGTGAGGGAGCAAAACTGAGACAAGTTTAGAGAATTACAGCGATGAGGATCGGGGGGGAAATGGGAAGAACCTTGCAAACGGAGG
Organism: Polydactylus sextarius; assembly: GCA_016801845.1. Classification (NCBI taxonomy): domain Eukaryota; kingdom Metazoa; phylum Chordata; class Actinopteri; family Polynemidae; genus Polydactylus; species Polydactylus sextarius. The sequence continues at coordinate 3,101,329 of CM028926.1, forward strand.
AGGAGGAGGAGGTGGAGGAGGGAATTGAGTTGAAGCTGAGAGGGAATGAAGAACAGCTGATGTCAGTGTTGCAAATGGCGGTTTTCTGTCAATAGCCCGCTCTTGACTGTCAGCTGACAGACCTGCTGATTCAGACCTCACAGAATAAGAGTGACAAGTGCGCTGATATGCTGTTAGAGTTTCTGACATATAATGCCCCTTCCCCCCCTTCTTCCTACTGCTGCTTTTTAGAGTAATATCACATCATTGCCTCTGCTAAACCAAACCATTACAATGTGTTTTACATAACATAACGTGTTTCACACCTCCTAGTTTCCCCCAAAACAGCAGCAGTATGATGTCATCGAGTCAAGAAACAGAACAGGAGGGCCATTATTTTCTGCATGGTGCCGTAATGCTCACATCTGTAAAACCCGGTGATGCTGGTAATGAAACAAGAGAAGACTTTGAAAAGGCCATGAGGTGTGTGTAATCTGCGAGTGTGTTTGCGTGCGTGTGTGTGTACGAGCGCACGCACCTGGAAAGCAATTTCTCCCTCGAAAATGTACAAATGCCACCTGCTGAAAATGAATGATAGCGTTTCACGTGAGCTGAGTCTGACAGCAACTCAAACAGGCAAATCATACACAGATGTTGCCCCGTGCGTCACAACAACTGCTTGTTTAATATGGGTAACAAGTGTCGTACCTTTCAGAAAAAAGGCTCACAGACTTCTATTTGGGGAGATTAAAACAGACAGCTGCTAACTGCATTTCTGACAGTGTATGTATGCTATAGGAAATCTAAAAAATCTAAAACAGTGGGATGATTTTAAAAGCAGAGATTTTGTAAGAGCGCCACACACAAATGTAAACTATCTGGAAATTACCGTGGCATGACATTAACTATGCTTGACTGACCGTGAGAGCTGGCAATCAGACCAAAGTGAAAACATGGCGAGGTTCAATATTAGCCCCTGCTGAGGCCAGGAAGCCTTAGCTCTGCAACGTGTCCAATGACTAGCGTAGCGATTAGCTGACAGTTAGCTGACCTGATGGTGGTTTTGAATTTATACGTCCCAGTAGACAGAAGAGGCAATCATATCAGTAGCGCTGAGAAAGCCTGACACAGCATACACCACCGGCGTGTGTAAAACAAGCCTCTGGAGCTGCCGTGACTGAAAATGAAATAGATCTAGAGCAAGAGAAAAAAAAAAGGAGGTGGAGGAGTTTAAAGAACGGGTGACTGCAGGTCACAGACCCTACTATAAGACTTCACATAGCAGTGGGGCACGCAGCATTCTGGCTAATTCTACTTTCTGTCAAAATGAACGATGTAACATGTCTCGCTTTCATCACCTTGTCAACTCGTCAGTTTTCGCTGGAGCTCCAAACTATGCGTTTCTTTCTCTTTTTTTGTCTGCAGAAACATTTTAAACACGTGAACTGCACGGACGGACAAAGTGTTGACGTGATGTGTACACATTTGACTTCAGGCAAACACAGCAGGGCCAAAAAAACAATCATGAGTACTGACGTGGAAGAACATTATTCTAGTTGATTAGAGTATAAATGGTCTCAGATGTTGCAATCAATGTTATGTCTGATTGACCAGAGTATTATATGTCGTGAAAATGTCTTTGAAATGGCCAAACTCTGAACTTTTCTTTCTGCAGCAGTCAGAAGGTAGATTTAATTTGACAGTGTCTCCGACACAGAAGAAACAGCGTGAGTCTAAATGGTTCTCTCACTGAATTAAACTGTAAACTGGCTGAAGAAGCAAAAAACTGTATATTTTTACAACTAATGATGATGTTTCACTGAGGCAAAAATGACCACATGCATTTGAAACATGAAAACAAGGATTGTTTTGGAGGGTTTTTTTTTTACAAATATATATATATATTAAAATCAGTTTGCATAACCAGTCCAGGTCTGTGACCTCCCACCCACCAATGTGGAACTGAAGTGGGCACAGCGCTCATTCTCACATTTGTCTGAGCATGCTGCTTCTCAAACAAACACTAGATGAATTATTGAAACACTCCCCGACTCAAGCCAATGAGGAGAAGTAGGAATTTGATGTTTGGAGGGAAATAAGGGAAACAAGACAGTAAAGGAGAAGAGAGAGACAGAGAGAGGGAGAGAGACAGAGAGAGAGGTTGACACCATAAAGGGAAGATGGGAGACTATGGGAGAAGAGAAATTTCTACAAAGACAAAGCTTTCAAAAGAGCAGAGGAGGGAGGTCATACAGCGAGCGCAGGGAGTGCGAGGAGCTGGAGGACTTAATGCTGCCATGTGTCCATCAAATCTCTTTCTCTGCTTCTGTCTCTCGTGATGCATACTAAAACACTCCTGTGCCCACGTGCTACATCAGCTTTTGATCCAATTAACTCACTGTCAAATGTGAAGCATGTTGATAATTAGTGCAGAGTTGTAGTGATAAAGCTCTAAGTGTGTCACCTTCCAGAACTGGGACAGTGTAAGCTACAGGGGCTAATGGGAACACACAGTCACAACGGGCCAGACACACACACACACACACAGTCACTCACTCACTCATGTGATAACATGACAATCTATTTAAAATCATACCCGTACACTGTTGTCAGGGCGAACAACAATGTTTTCTTATTTTACATTACAGTGTTTCTTTTACATCAGTCATTTCTCTCTATTCCCTGAATGTCTGTCTACATTTGTGTGGATCTTTTTTTTTTTTTTTTTCTTTTAGCTTCAAACCACTGCAGCGAGGACATTTCAACACCATGAGGACATTCTGGTCTGGTTGATCCTCACAACTTCAAACAGCTGTTTGAACTCTGTTTGGGTACGTTTGGGACAAATTGCCCATGTCAGGGCAAAAAAAAAAAAAAAAAAAAGAGAGAAACAAGCATGGGTGATACAAAATTAGTCCATTATCTTTTCATTTCTTCACTTCACACACACTCACAAGTTATGAGAGCACTGTGACATACTGATTGGCACAGATCCATTCTCTATTAACTAGTCCATCACATCTGTCGTGTCCCACTGCTCTCATTCTATCTACTCTACTTTCATCTCCAAATGACGATCACAATTGCTTGTGAGTTGTCATTTTTTATTCTATGTGATTGTTTCATCGCCTTTAAATAAATTATTTCACTTCCTTCCGTCTATTTGTAATACTTTGTTAGGTTTCGCTGTTACATTGCAACACAGGTCACTTGTTGAGTTTCAGCTCCCTATCAGAGAAGAGGGTTAATACTGCCCTCTGCTGGATTACACATGTATCACATAATGTCTGGTAGAACAGCTGTTTAAAATGTGCAGCTGAGATAAATATGCTAATTGTAGTTTATACAGTCTCTCAAAAATTTGAACAAAATCGTAGTTGTATCCTGTCAAATCCACACATAACCCACCTACTGAAATAACACCATGTTTGTATGGAAGAGAGAAATGAAGAAATGAAGCTCCATTGGATGTTGGATGGGGTGATTTATTGGCCAATAGCCAGGCTCCTTAAAAATGCATGGATAGAAAGTACTGAAGGTCACAGAGTGTCTATGAAAAAACGTGAGGAGGGAAAGTAATGTCTGGTGTTGGTGTTTTTCCACTCTTTGATTTCCTAATGTTTTTGCATCTACCTCCAGTAGGATATGAAAACTGACTGACATTTGATCATGTCCAGCTGTAAAGTACCATACATGTGTACCTGCAATCTTTAAAAAGCGCATTCACTTTGATTTCCTAAAAACTTCAGTTGAAGTGGAGGAAAGGTGGGTGCCTCCACCTCATACAAACAGCATGAGGCTATAAAACACAAACAGTTTGTTACATAAACTGGTCATGTGTGAAATGACATTTTAATAGCATTGTGTTTGCTGTTTCCTGCCACCAGAGGGCACTCTGATTATATGAAATGAAAACACAATTTATTAAAAACAAATGCTTTATTTAAAACACTAAGATGTAGTATTAGCAGAATATTAGTATCATCATGATTAAGTCACTTCAAAGAATGTTTGTTTTAAAGGCCAAAAGTAAAATACATATTAAATATATAATGACAGTAAATATGAAACATGAAATTAAAAGGAGGGCAAATGTTTATGTTATTACAGTTCTATGAACTATTGCTCTACATCAATGTCCCTTTTAAACACTCATGATATATGCTGCCTGTAGTTGAATGAGAAGACATGGTTGTCTGATGAACTGACAACTTTTCACTGTTGATACTGGACAGACATTTGTTTTGTGTAATCTGGAACAAGTCCATTTAATTTTAACTCAGATAATCACGATCACACATCCTTAATAATTTGTATAAACCAAGGGATCTTATAATATAAACCAATCCAAGTCAGTATTAAAAATAGACTTATGTCATCGCTCCACTTTTGACCCCCGCAGAACAAATCCTAATATTTGTGAATCGCAGGAATGTTGAAAGATCCCATAGTAATATAACCAAACAAACCACTGTCGGTCCAGGATGGGCTTCTTAAAGACATTTCTATTCTATTATACCTAGCTTACTTTCCCTGCAGGACAAAAAAAAAAAAATCCACCCTGACTTATATCTCACATGTCTCTCAGCAACAGGTCATGTGTTTTCTACAGGCTGACCAACACATTGTAAGCTTTGTTGCCAAAATATACTGTGGCCTCCTTATCAGAGTCAGCATCATTGAGATCAGTGTGTGTGTGTTATGCAACCACAGGAAAGGCATTTGACACAACAAATTGATTACATAAAATACCACAGTATTAAATTTAAGTCATCTGCATACACTCCATAGCAACATGAATAAATTACAACCCTAGTTTATACAATTTTACAATGTTAAAGCTTATCACAATACAACAGGAACATTTTAATCATTTTAATGCATTTCTGCTCATGATAACTATTGTAACTGTAGATGTATGTTACATGGAGATTCATTCTCACTGTGTTGGGAAACGGTATCACCAGATTAGCTAAACATACCACTTCCTCATATGAACAAACGTATCTTAACCAGAATGAAGCACATTCACTTAATTTAAAGCTCAACATGACAATAACATGCAATTTAATTTGGTCCACTCAGCCACATCTTTAAGATTTTTCTATCTATTATATGTACCACTCAGCCTCTAAATATTCATATCCAAATAACAAAAGCTAGGTACACATATATAGGACACATACAGATAATGAGACAAACACATTTTCAGGCAATAATGTGTATACCTTTGTGTTGTGAGAGGAAGTCAGAGTACTCGTAGAAAACTCACACGGTACCGAGAGAACATGCAAACTCAACATATTTTTAAGATGAAGAGATTGTAACATTGGTGCATGATGCGGAGGAACAAATGGTCTGAATAATTTAGGTCTGAACATTTTTGCTCAAAAGCAAAAAAGCTGGAAGAGGAACTTACAGCTGAGAAGTATCTCAGTTATCCAGGTCGTGGTTATCGGTAAGTGCCGTGTGACGGTAAAAGGACTTGCTTCCAGGTGTTTATCCACTGGTGAAACCAACAACACTTAGTGAGTCATTGAGGTCATATGAATTGTTGACTCCCAGACAACATATGGGTTGTTGGAATCACTTGGGTCACGGTGTGAAAAAAAGACCATTGAAGGTTGTCCAGGTAATGAGTTGGATGTTCAGTAGTCTGAGAAGTGAATGTAGGACTTTGTTACAGCTGTCCTGCAAAGTTTAGTGGTGATTGTTCCAGAACAACAAAGATAGATTATTTTTTGTCAAACTTCTCTGGCTGTAATGTTAATATCATTGTCTGTAAAGTCCATAAGATGTAGGTGGAGTTCTGTGTCTTGACCTTAGGAACTGCTTCTCCTTTGCTGTGCCATGTGATTATGGGGTGTTTTTTAAGTTTCCCCCCAAATGTAAGTCTGCATAAACTTTGTTGTTGAGCTTTTTCTCTTGGCCTGGTGGTGTAGGATGCTGATGACCCCTTATTTGTGTTTCAGTGGGTGGTTAAGAGTCCAACAACTTCATTTGTTTTGATAATGGACCAGGTTCATGTTCTCATAAGGGCAGAGGGCAAAACACAAGAGGAGCACAGACAATTCAAGGAAGCACTTAAGACCTTTGGTTACCCGAACTGCTTTTTTTTTTTTTTTTTTTTTTGTCAAGTCCACAAATCAAGCAAAACAGACAATTGACAAAAAAAAAAACTGCTGCCATTCATGGTGTTACCGAATTATCTGAGAATTACAACACTGTGCACTTTATTGACAGTAACTCTATGGACAGTAATAAAAAATTCCTGGAACTCCTTCTTATTTTCAGTTTCATAATTAGATGTTTTTTAATAACTTCCTATCCTGTTGCCCTCACGTAGCACTTACTTAGGAACATGTGGTTAACATGTAAATATCAAATATCTGATTACATATCTATTTTATACAGTTATTTATTTTCCTGTCTTGTTTTTATACCCAGCCCTGGCCCCTAATAAATATTTGAATATAAGGCATTACATTTGAATGATATCAAAGAAGTAAAACTAAAAATACTGCTCAGTTTGTTGACTTAAGTTAAGCAGCTAATACTAATACATCACTTGGGTTTGATTCTGCTGAAACCTCTTTAGGAACTTTCCATTAAAAGTTCAGATCTGATGTTCTCATGATCTCATGATTGCGAAAAGGTGCCTGTAGAACCTAAGGGTGTTTTCACACTTCATCCCTTTCAGCCTTTAAAGCGAACTCAGATCGTTAACTGAGCATTTTTGGTGAACACTCTAAGCACACTCAGACCCCTTTAAAGCAAACTGAATGTAGACCACCCCAGGAGGTTCGCCAAAAAGTCTGTGGTACGGTTCGCCTGTGTACACAAAGCACTTCAGGTCCACTTTGCCCTTTTTGCACAGTTTTATGACCTGGGTGAAAACTACCAAGAAATGAAATTAGTAAAAAAAGAAATTAGTGAAGATCTGAGAGCTCTAGAGAAGCTACAATGTGAGAATGGAAAGAGGACTGAGGCTCCATCACAGATCAAATGGACCAGAAAGAGAACCGAGTCCTCTTTCACAATGTGACCACAAACAGAACTGAGTTTGTTTTCTCTTGGTCCACTTTTAGGGGACTGAGTTTTGTTTGTTTAAAGGGAACTATATGTGAAAACACCTTGACGCTCTTAGTACAGTACAACAAAGAGGTGTTCATCTGTTCAGTCAGAAAAAAGGTCTCATTATTATTTTAGGCAGATGACACTGCTGCATTCAACCACCTACGATATCCATGTCAAACATCACACAAATTAATTAGAGAGCATGTCTGATCACTCTATGGCTATCTCATATTTGAGATGATTTATCAGATTTTGTCACATCACAATGATTATTAGCACTCTGCTTTCCAAAATAAACCAATTAAAATATATAATCATCTTTTCCAAACATGTAAGTTACTGCTCTATAACAACTATTAGTGATTACATGAAACTATGATGATTGACTTGAAAGGTAGGTTCTTCATATGAACTCAGATTCAACATTTTTTAAAGGCACAGTGGTAAATGAGGTCAGGTCTTAAAACAGAAAAAAAAACCAAAAACTACAGTGCAACTGCATCAGTGTGTAGTTCTGCATTTTATTTCAGCAGAGTCTAAATTCAGAAGTTAAGACTCACCACAATTCTGTTTAGCAGCAATATCTCAACAAGTATCTGTTTCTTCTGCAGTAATACTCTCTACCCTACTGCAGTTTAGTCTGACGCTTTACAGAAATATAATTCTCTTGCAGTGGTGCAGGGCAGTATTTATGTTCTATACTTAAATAAAAGCAGCAAAATTCGTCAAGTTATGTTCACGTAATGCACTGCAAGTACAGAACTTAAAAAGTTACTTAAAGTAAATTTGAAGTATCAAAATTAAATTGCACTACAAAAAGGAAAAGAAAAACTGACCAAATAAGTAAAACAATTATACACTTCTGATACTCAACTGTAGAAGTTATTACATTTTATTGTTGTACTAAACTATAATTTGTACTAAACTATAATTTGTACTAAATTGCGTACTAAAGCACTTCTGTCAATTATAATGAATGTGAACAGCAAACACAGGACTAAGGGGGGCGTGATAATAAAATATCTGTAATGGAGTGAAGCTGTCAAATTAATGTATTGTTGTATTTAAAACATTATGTTACACGACAGGCCACAGTTTGATGTGATTCCACTTTATCTCTTAAATGCTATGCAAAAAAAAAATAACAATAAAAAAATTACGAGATAGGTAAACATATTTAATATTTAAACATGTGATGATTTGAAACTGATGAAATATTGATATCAATTGTAAAAAAACACACAAGGCTGAGAGAGAAGATAAAAGGAACTTATTACTCATTGAAAGCAGAGGGAGGGATGACGCCATTGCTTTTTCAACATGTATAAATGGAACCACAAACATTTAGAGAAGTAGTCAGAACTAAGAGGTAAGGACTAGTGTCAGAGACGGTGTCAAAAAAGGAAAGAAAGGCATCAATCAATTTGATTTCCCCCCCCAGAGAAAAGAGTTACAGTAAGTACAATATTTTAAACTCTCATGTTTGTTTGTGTATAATACATCACATACTGTAAACTGTAGTCAGGATATGCCTAATTAAGTCGATTGCTATAGTTACTACAGTTTGCATTAAGGTATTAGCAATATAAATAGTGAAAAAGAAACAGACTTACAGGTCATCTTACTTTCCACAACAAACAAGAGAGGGTGTTGCTGAAAAGACAAAAGCAGTTATTACTCCCTATTTATGTAAATGACAGTCAAAGTGGATCTGTGTTCCAGTCGTAAGATAATGTGGTTGATTTTTCTGACCGTGTCATATTAGAGGCACCTGCACCCGCAGCACGCAGTGTTTACCGTTTCCAGTCGACAGATAGTGGCTGCACCTGTCCCTGGTCTCACTGTCTATTCACGCTACCACCAGCTACTACGACAACCACACCATGGTAAGTCAGATCCAAACACATATAATACTAAAGCTGTGTTGAACGTTGTGAATGTGGCAACATCGCTGCCTAGTCTGTTTCTACTGAATCTGTTAATGAAAATTATCCTTAAAGTTGACGAGTCTGTTATTATCACTACTCACCCTTTGTTTTCCCCTCTTTTACCCCCTATTTCTCTACTACCACCTCTTTTCATTTTATTTTCTATTTTCTCCTCTTCTGTTTTTTTTCCTCTCTCTCTCTTTAGGTCAACTGTAACGTGACACACGTACTGGAGAAGTACTATCTGTCACCATTTTACGCAGTTGAGTTCTGCGTTGGTTTCCTGGGCAATCTTTTAGTTGTACTCGGTTACATATTTTGTTTGTCAAACTGGCAGAGTTGCAACATTTATCTTTTCAGCCTGGCAGTTTCTGACCTTATTTTCCTCTGCACGTTGCCACGCCTGTCTTACCTCTATGCAAATAACCAATCAGAAACCAGTCCCTATAGTTGCGTTATTAACCGCTACGTCCTACATGTCAATCTTTACTCCTCCATCCTCTTTATGGTTTGGCTCTCCATGGACCGCTTCCTGCTCATAAGATATCCAACACGGAACCACCTCTTGTTGAGGCCAAGAACAGCCGTCATTGTGACAGCAGTGAGTTGGCTCGCCGTCAATGTGGAAGTCGCTCCAATGATAGCACTGATGGTTCACGACTTAAATAATCAAAGCAGTCAAAACTATCGCTGCAAGGATTTTGCCAGCCTACAAGGAGATGTTGATACATTAGGGTACAGCCTGGGGCTAACCGTGACCGGTTACATTCTTCCACTGCTTGCACTTTGTGGTTTCTCCTATCAAATCTCACACCTGCTCCATGTCCAAGAGAGGGCTCAGCTGGGCAGGACAAGATCATACAAACGCCCCCTCAGGGTTGTTGCATCAGCTGCAGCTATGTTTCTGATCCTCTACACTCCCTATCATGTGCTGAGGAATATCACAATAGCATCGCGGACAGTTTGGTCAAATCTGCAGCAGTGTACACAGATGTACATACAGGGAGCGTACATCCTCACCCGACCGTTCGCTTTCTTACACAGCGTCATCAACCCAGTCTTCTACTTTTTAATGGGTGACAAGTTCAGAGAGCTCCTGTTGACTAAATTCAGAAAGGTGGTGAGATAACCAACAACCAGCCTGTCGATGCACAGGCCTGTACAAAACGATACTGTACATGCATTCACACACAACTCAATTATTTTACTCAGTTCAACATTTCCTTGAAGTGCTTTTTCTTTCTTTTGTTGTGTTTTGTAGTTTTAGTATGGGGCTGTTAACATTGCTATTAATAATACTAATAATAATAATAATATGATATGAATGATATATATTTTTCTTGAAGAAACCACACATATTACCACTTGATATATATATATATATATATATATATATATATATATATATATATATATATATATATATATATATATATATATATATATATATATATATATATATATATATATATATATATATATATATATATGATAAAACATGGAGTGGAATTGAAGTACAGTAACTAAATATATTTAAATGCTATTTCTGTCTATTTTTATATATTTATATCAACATGGTTTATTTATGTATGTGCACATATCCTGCTGTTTCTATTTGTATTGTATTTACTGAAAAAAAAAATGTGACAAAAAAAAAAATGATGCCTGTAATAAAATGAAACTGTTTTGTTATTGTAAATATTTTTTTTTTTTTTTTTTTTGATGTGTGTACATTTGTGTCAATATTGTACTGTGTCATGTCAACTCATTTCAAAATAATTCATGCAAGTGCAAGTGATCGGATGTGACAAAGACATATTCATATTTTTTTTTTTTTTGTATTTAAAAATAATCCATTCAATGTAGTTTTCTGACAGTAACTTTTATACTTTAACTCTGTATCAATGGTATTAATAAAACGTGAGTGATACCCAGACCTGCTGATCAGCACTTTTTTTCAGCACGTTTTTCTGAGAATTTTTTACATGTTACTGTGAAACTTATACAGCTGACTGAAGAACTTTCACCGTTCATAAACACTCGATATCTTTCTTTCTATCTGTGTGTTTTGAAACCGAATATTTTGCTATCTCAGTGTGTATTCGTCACCCTTTTGAAACACTGGCACGAGTATTCTCTCACCATCTCCATCAAATCAGCAAAGGAAAACAGTTTCACGATTTGATCTCCGATGTCTTTGTTTTTCCTGATCCCAGCTTGCTGAGTAACGTAGCACCTTACACTGCGAACTTTTCAACCGAGTCATCAGCAGGACTTTTATTTCCATCTCTAAAAGCTCCTCATCATTTTCCATAGACAGCTTATAGGGTTTAGAAAACTTTTTACATCTTTTCACATAAAAAACTTGAAGGGTATCAGTTGGACTAATCACTGCAGCATTAAATCATTTCCTCTTTTTTAACTGTTAACTTTATCCCAGTATAAATCAATGACACTAAAAAGTCTTGAATCGTGAACATCTTGAAAATGAAAGCCATTTTGTTTTCTTTAGTTTTCTGAATCACACCAATCAGTTGGGACTCTAAATTAGCATGTTTCAAAAACATTTTTATGCATATTTCTAAATCAGTGGCCTCAGTAATTGAAGAAACACATTGAAATTCACAGAGCTTTAAAGACAATAGACAGGATCAGGTGCTTTCTTTTAGTCATACCTAGTCTCAGCATGCTTGAGCTGTGGTTTCATTTATGTTGGCATCTTTCCTGGAATGAGTGTTAAGAAAAAAAAAAGGTTAAAGGTTGAAATATTGCTTTGATACGCATGTGGTTTTCAGGTTTTATAATAAAAGCCAGAGGAGCTGTATTGAGACAGAGCCAATGAGGAAAAGCAGTGGGAAAAGTATGTGTGAGGACAAATACAAGACATGAGGCTCTATATTACATATAATGTGATATCATAATGCAATAATGCTAATCTAATATTACCATTCAGTCAACTGAGGCCATTGAGCCAGTGATGACATTACAGGGCATTTTTATACAGGTCGTCAAGAAGATCTACTGTATGTTCAACTTGAAAAGCTTTTTTAATAAAGCACTCACTTATAAGCTGTAATGACGATCATAAACCGCATGTGTGGAATGAATTGATAAACCTAGATGGAGGCGACGTCTTCAAGGAAATGATATTTACATAAAGTATAGATTTGCACGAGAAGCGTGCACATACTTCCTCATGCATACTCACGTCCCCCTGTGTGCAAATTCTGTACTTTATGTAAGTATAATCTGTACAATAGCGCTATATGTTATTAACAGCTGCAAGGAATCATACGCTATAATCCATTTCACGTTCCTGTTATTAGCTTTGAAGGAATTTAGGAGTATTTGCACCATTTCACATACTTGGGGAGAAATGAGTGCATTAAGTATCTACATGTACACCTGCACACAAGGCGAGTATACAGTAGAATATGACCAGTGTAGTTTAGCTCATAAAGAGACCACTCTACACCCAGGGGGAAGTGTTTTGAGAGTGTTTTGTTTGATGCGCCCTGATGAACGGGGTTGACCTATCTGAATCATATGTTTATATAAATGGACTGTTCAAACTCATGCATCATCTTTTTCTGCTACCGAGAGAAAAACAACAGTTTGATACCCCCCACCCAACCACTTGAGTAGAACATGTAGGTGTGTATAGTGGTAGATTTGTGGATATAACTGCACTATGTTTTCAGATCAACTGTATTCTCTAAAACCTGAACCCAATAGATCAGGGAGCCAAGTGGATTTGGTTTTTGATGAGTCAGTTTGTACAGTTTGTAGCGTCCTCAGCATAGCTTCCTGTTTACTTTCACGTTGCGTAACAAGCAGTTGTTATTTTGTAACAGGCACAAAAAAAATCTGCCCTTTTTCTTTCTCTTCCTTGTAATAAACATCATTTCACACAAAGTACAGCTAATTGGTAGTGAAAGGTCACGTCAAATTTATTGTCAGAGAACATCAAAATTAAAAACGATGCAGATCACACACTCTCCAAGCGAACATGAAATGGAAAGAGTCGTATTTACATCTGAGAATCAGTGCTTAAGAAAACGAGCCAGGTTCCTCTGATAAGGTGTCACTTAGTCACAGGCTAAATGATTGTGTATTTTCTTTGTCAAAATGAGAAGTGGTTTAAAAAAAAAACAAAAATAAAAAAAAAACAGAAAGAACGAAAACATTCCAGCAAAGACATGTCTAAAAGCTGAGCCGTTCAGCTGTTTCACATCAACTGTAACTCTCCTAGAACAGTGGAGTTTAAACAATAGTGTTAATCACAGATCGTCATAAAGGATTTTTTTTTTGGTAACGTTTACCTCCCATTTTTTTTTTTTTTTTTTTTTAGATAGTCCACGTGCAGATAAATCACAGGCTGATGTCACCCACAGAAAGAAAGAGAAAAGGGAGACACAATTGAGTAGTTTCAAGCATTTGATATGATTGTTGGGCCTCAGGGAACAAAAGTAGAGGAGGAATACAAACTGCAGTCATGCATACACAGATCACAGATATGCGCACAGTTTTATACCAGCCACATAATCGCCTCTATACACTGTTCTATCTTACAAATTTCAGCATAAAACTGGTACTTGGTCTTGCACTGGCAACTTTCTCCAACAGAACCAATGCCAATAATAGCTTTTTATCATTAACATGTAGAAGATTACATTTACAATTTAATTAACTTCATTATTCTTCTCAAATGACTGCACTTTCTGAATTATCCCATTTAATGCAATGATTACTCACACTAAAATGAGCAAAAAAAAAAGAAGGATCAGACATGCACACCCCTTTATGAAGTTCATGGTCTTGTGATATGCTGTAATGTTTGGAGGTATTGATATTGTTAGAGCTGAATACCAACAGTTTGTGTGGAATGTAACAGATGAAATTTCTTTGCCTGTTTGCAGAGTAATGGCTGTATATCACAAGCTGATGCAAACATATTTTTTGTTATATTACTGGATGTAAGAGGAAATTAGACTAGATGCAAGAGGATGTTGTGTTAATGAAGATGCACTTCACTCTAATTTAAACCATCTTTCATACTAATACACACGAGTGTTCTTTATCCTTCTGAAAATAGCCAAGAGAATATCCTTCCACCTATTTTGGATGCAATGTCAGAAACTATTGCAAGTGAAAAATATGAGCTATTCTTTCAATGTTCAGTTTCCTGTCCTGGTTTGTAATGTGTAAAATACATGTGGGAAAATAAATGAGGTTAATATACAGTGTTTCTTAATGTATTTACAGAACAAAATGGCAAAACCAAAGAAAAAGAACTAAACAACAAAAGGTTGAACACCAAATGAAAACAATTAGCACCAAACCAGACAGAGGTGCGCTGTGTGGAAAAAAACGGAATGGATATCGACACTCAGGGTTATTTTTATACGTTCTCCTCGAGCCATTTGATATAGTTGTCTGTCATGCGACGTGCAAGCAGGAAGTCAGTTGGCCACACAGTGAACATTAGCGCTCCGTGAAATCCTGTGTCGTAGTGTTCATGTGTCACCTCCACACCAGCAGCACGGAGCCGTGTGACGTACATGATGCCATCATCCCGGAGAACATCATACTCACATGTGATAATGTAGGCCTTGGGCAGAGAGCGTAAGGCAGTGTCTGGAACCAGCAGGGGTGATGCCCTTGGGTCAGCAAAAGATTGAGACGGTCCATCCATCTCACCCGTCTCCCCTCCTTGTACACCTTGTACCACAGCAGGGGCACTGTAGTTGTATTCTCTATGATATGTTTCTGGCAGGAAGGCGCTCCAGTTGACAAACTTCAGCAAGCTTGAAGACTCAGGGTTGTTGTGGGTGTTGGCCAACATGGCTTTGAAAAGGGCCTTGTCGCTGGTGAAATACTCACTCCAGAATCGCACCATGAGGGTGCGGGGCAGGATGGGCATGTCCTGATTCTGCTGGTATGAAGGAGTGTTGAGGTCCAGAGCCTGCAGCACCGGGTAGATGAGTGCTTGGGCTTTCAACTGAATCTGCTGTCCGGGTTCTTTTTGTAACTGTGAATACAGACGTATTTTTCTATCAGATGAAATATGAGCTGGATTTCTTTAAGACATAAAGCACCATCATGTGATAAAATGTACGTCATTTACAGGAAACACTGCATGAGTCTAAATGTTTTTGCTAAACAGGTAAATCCCTCCTACTCATTGTCCTGTCCATTCATAATATATTAAGTCAAATCTCTTTCACTTTTGTTTCACAAGTAATGGTGGAAGTGATTTGCTTACGCCATCACTGGATTATTTCCATTTCGTGACTTGTCTTGACATTGGTTTCTTGTAAACATGCACATTATGCTTAGACTCCTGTGCAGTTCAGAGAAATATAATTCATCCCCCAATGTTCATTCACTTTGAAAATACCAGAAGGTGTAGTTCTCAAATGCCAGTTGTTAAAAGCAAAGCAAAAATGTACATCCTGTAGCTGGGAACATTAAACATGGTGGCAGATGTCCCCCTAAAACAATATTTCTGGTGTTCCTGGGACCTAGGAGACACTTTCCTCTCTGTTCCTTACCTCCTGTGCCATGTCTGTCCTCCATACTAACTAAAGCACAGGAAACAGCAGAGGGCACATGATGCAGGCCCAATATGACGATCGTACATGGGCATGAGGAGAAAAGTCATGCCGAGTCCTGTAAAGCCATTCTTGGCTCTGACATCACAGTTTCTAAAGAAAAGCAGTGGAAGAGCTGTCTTCATATTGCCAGCTCCCCTGGTGTTGAATTGGCCCATCCTGCCTCGCTGCATCAACTATGCAAACTTAAGTGTACATGGATGTTAAAATACTGCCATACATGCCATGCGTTCTTTGATATACAGTAAGTATTTTCAACTCAATATTATTGTCATTATGTTTGCATCCAACAAAAGGTGGCCTTGTCAAGTGTGTAAAACTGAGCTAAAGCTAGGGGATAGCATCAAGAATCCACCCGTAACTTAAATCTAAAATCACTATTACAATATTAAATTCCAAAGAGATCTTCAGACAGCTGAACCCCTCGGCTGGCTGAGGCTGAGACTCTCTAACCTCGGTTTATGTGTTGCCCATGGCACTGCTGAAAATTTAGAAGGCTTTCTTCTTTTTCATGGGCGTCAATGAATCACAGATTCTTGCAAAAGCGGTTTGAGAAATTTGTTTTCTGTGGTATTGACATTTATTACTGGTGGTCACTTGCAATGTGGGAAATCTGAGAATTTCTTTAGGCCAATTTATTTTATTTTATTTATTAGTCATGGATTTGTAAGGCAGTTTCTTAAAATGAACACACCCCTGAACATTTGGTCCAAAAGTCAAAATTATACATGACCCACTGCTAAATTATGTCCTCATGTTTTGATGGCATTTATCAATAAAAAAAAAAAAAAAAAAAAAAAAAAAAGACAAATCTCATCATATTACCTCTTTTCTTTCAGTTCTTTTCACATGTGTGAACCAAAAAAAATGGACACTATAAGGAGCCACTATATGGATCCAGTACCTGTTGAGAGACAGCAGCTGCCAGGTTCCCCCCAGCACTATCCCCAGACACAGCAATACGTCCTGGGTCTACAGAATACTGGGCCAGCACCCCCTTCTGGAGAAAATGTTTGACCACATTGTATACGTCCTCGTATGGGACTGGGAAGTGGTGCGCAGGGGCGAGGCGGTACCTGAACAAAAATAACAACAAAAAAAGATCTGTTATTCAGCCAGGTCACAGTGGAAGACATAACTTGTTAGAAAATTTACAAATTGACATTTTGGCAGTTACTTTAATTAATGAATTGTTCTCTTGAAACTCACCTGTGTAATCTAAGAAAATGCCTTAAACCTTATATATGTTTACTCAAAGTAGTGCCTTTTTAATTTCACAATTTTGTTCTTGTGCTGACCTGTTCTCCGTTAGTGTCATCTTCGCAAATGATTCACCCTCAAAGCCAAAAATTACACATGATTTCACCTAAGATTGCGAAATGCTGGAATTATTCATTGTACACAGGAATTCACAAGGCAGTTAGGAAATAGACTCACGTATCCCTTAATCACACACTTATCCACAAGTCCGCCTGTTGTCATAAGGTAAAATCTACATGCACAATCGCTTCATATACACAAAAAGAAAGAGTATATCTTAATGGTCGTTGCCTAGAAAACAGTGAGTAGTGAATGAGGGCATAGAGAGTGTGAGCAAATAAAGTTAATGTGGCAGCGTTGGAGCCGGATGTGCCAAAAACAACAGCGAGTGTAACTGTGAAAGAGAAAAGCCCGGAGAGACCAAATGAAAAAACCTGTTAGCTTCACCCTACTGCATCCTCAGTTCCATCTAGCCTTTGACTAATGAGGGAAGACAGGCAATATAATGGTTAGTGGTGGATGGAAAGTCTATTTGCCTATCAATAATATAAATTAAAATAGAGAAACAGGCATAAACATTGTGTACATGAACCATGCCTGCCCCGTCCTCTGCAGTGTTCTTATCTTCTTTCACCTCTGTCATTTTTTTCCACAGTAGTTTCTGCACTTTATCATCTTCATATAAATTATGAAATACTTACTCCACAGAAAGAACGACTGCATTGAGCTCAGTGACAATTTGTCTGGCCAGGAGATCATACGGACCCATTCCTGAACAGACAAAGAAGACAGACACAGATTAGAGCAGAGGCAGAGATGCCACAGTAACAAAATCCACCACAATAATTCACCCATCACCTAACATGACAGTAACACACTTGAGGTTCTTCTTGGCGAGGGCCATGTTACTGTAATGGTTACAGCCACTCAACAGATTGCTGCAACAGCATGACATGTGTCAAACCCCATGTCATGTCTTTAGGTTTTGGATTAGCAGGGGTAACCACCCTCTGAGGCCCCCACTGCTAAAGCAGACGGCGTGTTTTTTCTGCAAGGAAATGTGAAAGCTTTGCAGCTTGTGTTTGATGGTTGCTCATTATTTTTGATCCTGTAGTAACAGCTGTCATAGTGACTGTATACAGCTATAAAGTCATTTGGAACATCAATCAAAAAGTGAATTCTCAAAATCCTTCCTCAGACTAATAGTGGGTTTACAATGCGATGAAGACATTACAGGAGCACTCATCCATCTTCTATCCATCCTTTAAAGTTAGAGTCATAATTCTGTGTGATCAAGGAGAAGACAGGCCGACCCATCAACTTACTGGAGCTTCCCAGACACCAGCCACCTCCGTGTAGGTATATGACAGCTCTCCTGAGTTCAGTGTCACTGCCCTGCTGCTTTGGCTGGTAAAGCACCACCTCCACTCCATCAAAATTTTCCTCTGTCACCTTGACATGCTCGTCAGACACAGGCACTACCTTTTCAGCCAGAGTAATGAAGTACATTACCCCCATGTAGTCCGTCAGCCCCAGTAATTCACTGAGATCTGCCTGGAGAGTGAAGCATAGACAGCATGAGATATACAATGCACACAAGCACAAAACAGAATTGTTCATCAAACCCAAGCTGTTACCATTATCTCTGTACATATAATAAAATGAATGCCAGTTAGTTTGTCTTCTGTAAACAATCATCTTGACCAAAGCTCATAATATGCAGAGCAGAACAGGCTAAGACTGTAAAACTATATGACCATATTACAGATAGGGACTATAGTCCTGTAAATGATGCATGGTAAAATGTCAGCAGTTGCCTACAGTCATTTGTTTTTCAAAGGTCATAACTCTTTAACGTGATATGACACATACTCTATTATGTCTGAAACTGCAGATGGTCCACATGAGGCTAATCAGCTGATTGGACTTCTATTGTGACCGCAACAAACTCAAAAGTCAACTGAGCTGACACTTATATTGGTCTAAAAAAAAACAAACAAAAACAAAAACAAAAAAAAAAACACTGGATTCCTCTGCTTCAAAAAAAACAAAAACAAAAACTGATTATTTACTGAGGAAGAGACCTAAACAAAGAAAAAAGCATCAAGTTACAGGGACATTCCATTAAACGATGCTCTATTCTGAATTTAACTTGACTTAATATTAAATACTTAGATTTATCCATCACTTGCTGTTGATCTGATTAAAACACCATGATCAGGTTAACCAGTGTTTCTGAAGGACTGCGCGTCTGACTGTGGTCATACATGTGGCTATATGATAGGCTGCCTTAAATTATGAGGTTACAATAGAATTGAGAGAAATAGTCTCTTATCCTTTTTAATATCATTTTAACAGTCATGCTGATGGATCATGGATGAGCTCTTTAAGGTGTGGCCATATAAAGCCACTATTCACTCCTATACTATCGCTACAACAATGTAGCCACTGTCTATTTATGTATGGAACCTATACAGAGTCGTATTAGCTGCACCACAGTAGTGGGCTACAGTAAACCGCGGGCGTCTAACGGTCATAAACAGAGTCTAGTTTCCTTAATAGGGTCTATTATTAGAACAGGTGAGCAGGACTATACAACACATGGATTAGCATCTGATATAATCTGGTGTAAACAGCATGTATATCTACATCAGCAAAATGCAATGAACGTTTAACCTGCCCCCTTACACAGGCTACTGAGACAACAAACACAAGCGAGATAATTTGCGTATTTTTGCGTTTAAGGCGCGATTCAATTACTTAATTATGTAGAGAAATAAGTATGTACGTGTACAGGGACACATAGTACTTAACAGCCCGTCCTGGTTGAGTTTCTGTCCACAGTAAAAGCCAGTACCAGTGAATCTAATGTCAAGAGAGAAATGAAAATGCAGTTTGTTTCTTACCAGGTGGCTGAGACTTCTGAAGAAAGAGTTGGTCAGCATGAGTTTCCATCTTTCTTCTATCTCCTCCGGAATTGGCTCATAAATATAATAAGCGCTAAAACAGCAGAGCGCGAAGAATAAAATGATGCTTCCCAGCCTCATTTTACAACGTGCGTCCCCCAGCAAATGACTGCAGGTTGCAAACACAAACAGGCTGTTGGCTGCGCGTGGTAATAAGTCACTCCGGCGCGCGACAAAGCTAAAGCTCGGAATTAATTTTGGATGCAGACCAGCTAAATATGACAGCACGTGTCTGGTGTCATTTGGTAGTTTTCGGTATGCATGGTCGGAGCCGTTCCTTGCTGCTCGTGCGCAGAGCGTAACGCATGTCTGTCTCGTGGAGCCGTGGAATTAATTGAAGTGTCAGTGATATGGAAACAGGAGCGCGCACGCTGTGCACTCACGAGGCAGAATCGTCCCACGTTGGCCCGCACCGCAAATTCCTCAACTGTTATAAACGTATGCGGCTTAAACGGCACGCGCGACGAAACTGCACCGAGACGCAGCTGATGCTCTAATATCCCGGCTCATGAAACGGCACCGACTCACATATTCAACTTTATAAACAGTTTTTAAAGTGTTTGAACGCACAGTGGCTGTTCACGTCAGAAGTATTACGCCTGCACTGATCTATCTGAGAAAACTCCCTACAGGGTGCTGATGCACGAGCGTCAGCTGTGCGCTCCACGAGACCCCAGTCCACGGGTGTAAATCCTGTACATCCAAATCGCCTAATAGCGAGGGGAGGGAGAGAGAGAGAGAAACTATTCAGTGTCTGCGTGACTCATAACCTTGTGGCAAAATGAAGCGACTCTGGTGCAGCGTAAGGTTGCAAGGCAGCCTAAGCTAATTATATTATTGGTGACAGTGCCAGATGAGAAGTGTCGTTCGCTGCCAGGCCCGACTGCCACAGCAATATGACTCCCTCACGCACCGACGTTTTCAAAAAGGAACCTGCATGAAGAACTGATTTAGTTCCTGCAAGAGCTTGACCGAGAAGTTGTGCCGCTCTCGAGCCATTACAGGATGTTATTTAGTGTTTGTTGAGATTGATGGCAGTCTACTTCTGCATGCAGGGGAAAGAAAACTTGCTGACACTTGAGTGAGAAGCAGTCAAGCGGATCCACAAAGGAATGAGTCTGGTACCATTTCAAGCAGTTTAAGTCTCCCAGGGACATCTTAGACCAGTAATTACTAACAAATCACATAGTAAAGTTTATCAAAGGAAAAGCTGCTTACAAAAAAATGTACACTCATGCAGAATTCTCATGTGACAGTTGATTACATCAGTGCATTCATGGGATTTAGTTCGTGTTTGATGTCTTTGTTCTAAACCAATCCTCAGGGCCATTTCACATTGTCAGGAGGGAGGAAGGGGAAGTATAAGGTTACAGGTAAGAAAGATGCCTCTCAAACAAAAGAAGTGTTAACCTCCAACTCAAACTTCAGGCTCTTGTGTTTTTAAAGAGAGAGACAACGCAGAGATTAGAACCACATGTCTCGCTTACGGTGTGGACTCTTAACATTTTGTAACAATTCACAATAGTTAGATTAACATTGTGGTTGTACAGTAGTGACAGTTCTCTGAAACCTCCACCTCAGAAACCTGAGCCATATGACTGCATGTGACTTGGTGTTGAACTCTGTGTTATGATCTTTTCAAACTTTTCCGAAGTCACGTTGTAATTTACAATTGGCCGGTGTTTAGCAGCAGGTATGTGTCTCCCTCCATCAGTCAGCCGACTGTATAAAGATACATTCTGCAGGATCCAGCATGTGACCGAGGCTTGGTGAAAGCCTCAGTGAGACTGATCACTGCTGAGCAGCAGAATTCTTGATGTCTTCTCTGAATACGAAATCACACTTCAGACATTCAGGGATTCTCCCTGGAATTCCCTCGCTCCTTTTCGCCTCCAACCACCAGCCTCTACCTCAGTTGCCTTGTAAATCTTTCATGGAGCTCTCCTCACTCTTTAGTGGGGAGGACGGGTGTCAGAGGCGTGGGTGGGGATGTTATCTTCATCTAGCCAATGTAGTCAAGCTGTGCAGTGCCATGTGGCTACCCCAACACCCTGCTGTGTGGGGGGTATCTCACGCAGATGTGAAAATATCTGAAGACTCAAACAAGGATTTTGAGCACTGAAGTGTGAATGTGTGTGTTTGTATTGAAGTGTGTGTGCACGCACGTTCACTCATCTACAGACGCATATCAAATTCTTATAATTAAGATACTAGGTCCAGATTTTCACTGCCAGTGATGAGTGTGAGCTGCGACTTTGTAATTCAAAGAACCCCCGCTGAGGCAAAGTGGATGGGCTGCACGAGGATACATGTACATTTGTGAGTGTCTAACTTAAATTACCACGTTCTCCCCTTCTCAGCAGAAAAAAAAGCCATGCACAGAAAAAATGTGTGTGGATGGAAATGCAGTTAAAGCTTCCACAACGCTGATTAGGCAAATCTAACGTCTGTGGCCACGGCCCCACACTGTGCATCAGTAACCTGCAATGACCGTTTTGTCAGAGGTAACGGAGGGCGGAAAATGTAGTGGCGCTTTACACCATAGGTGACACTAGAACCCGGGGGGTGCCCATGAAAGTTTCCGATTCTCTGGACATAACAGAGTCAGAGGAAGTTTTACAGAAAAAAAGTCACTGACAGCACAGACAAACACAAAACACCACTGGTGCAACTTTTCTCAGGGGAGAACACTGTAAGAGAGCGGCTGTGGGCACACACACATATCAACTCACTGGTCTTGGACAGGTTGGGTTTTGTAAAATATTTGGAGTAGACTATTACTCTACCTCCATAATAAACTGTTGTCTTAAAAGTTTTGTGTATTTGGAGGCACCCAGATAGCTGAATTGTTATGCTACACCAGCTTGGTGCATATGCCTTGCGGTGATTGCGAGTTTAAATTCCAATTGAGACAATTTCCATTGCATGTCATTCCCCTGCTCTCCTCCCCTGTCTCCGGTCCATCTTCACCATGTCAAATAAATAGCCAAAAAATAACTATAAAAAAAATGATGTACTTGACAGTGTTGTGTATTTACTCTCATTGGCAGAAGGACACATTAGTTTCGTGTCACAGTTTTATCTAAACATGCTAAATTCAGTCCTCAACAATTATCAGGCTTTCCAAGAACTGCCTTCAGAGGACACATGAGTATTATTTGAAAATTAAGGAGGACAAGCCTGACTGAAAGGCAGAGCATTTTGCCTCAGCACTGTGTCACATGCGGGTTGCTAATTAAACCATGACAGTGTTTGTGTTTGACAGCTGTTAGTCTGACACATGCTCTTTTAGCTTTGACCTCATCCTCCCAATGAACAAACATTGCTTATTAAAAGACGGCACAGATTGATGAGCACAGACAGGACAGATTGAGAGGCGCTGATGGTAATTTCATTAGACTTGGAGTCAACATTGATAAGACTTTTAAGGTGATCACAGCAGCAGGCATGACAATGCAGAAGAAGTGGACACACCTTCCTATGACGAAGAAAAACACTGGACAACGTCCAGGTGTAGCAGCTGTCTGTCTAAACCTTTTCATGGTTTGCTGTTTCTATGAATGAAGTAAAACCATCTAAATACAGAATGTGTTTTTAAACTGTTTGCTCACGTATCAAAGAGAATGCAAAACATGCAAAACAACATATGTAAAGCACACTATCATCATCACTATACTAGCTATCATAGGTTAGTTCAATATTAACTGTATAACAAACAACCAAATGCAGCAAATAGCCTTCATGGAAGTTGATTCAACTCCTAAGGGCATCAGTTGCTGTCGTGACTTATTGATTGGCAAGAACAATACTTCATGATAAGATAAATCTCAGACTTCTCAAACCCTGTTAAACTGATCACATTCCAGCTGTCGGAAATTAGTTCCATGTGAAAAATACTGAATTGAGAATTTTATTTAATAACCTGGCTGTCTTAAGTCTTCAGAGAGCAGCAAAACTATAAAAGAAATGATTGATATCCACTGAACAACAAAAGAGCACAACTGGACTTGAATAAAAGTTGTTTTCATGTTAGTGCTCAGTCATAGGACAGGACTGACTAATCCAAGGTGATAAAGAAAAAAAACCTAAACACATGACCCTATAAGCGAGATGTAGGAAAATATGTCACTATATTAAGACACTGTGTACAGTGGCTCCTCCAAGATATAACAAAAAATAGTATCTGTCCTGAACAAGACATTGGGTGGACTCAGATACATAACGTCTGGCTCACTTCCTTGAATATCTGTTACAGGATCTTTGCCTAATTATGCAGGCTACAATAGGAGGGATGGAATAGACAGTGTGTCTTTCCCACATCATCTATTCAGCTACCCAGACAACAACAATGCAGCTATTAAGTTGCCACTGTATTTATTTACAGCAATCCTGCAATTCTCTGTTGTGAACTGGGTAAACCAACTGGCTTTGATTTCAGGCTGCGGGCTAGAAGTAGAGCTACAACCTGACCATTTGTAATAATGAGCTTGGCTGGATTCCTGGTGCTGCTGGTCCATCCTCCTGACATTCATCCAACCAAAACACTGTGCAACGGAGCACCCTTAACATTTACCATTTCAGCTCTTCTGTCCTCCTACCTTCGAGGTCGAGGTATCTTGGCGGCCAACTTGCGCAACTGTATAAACATTCAATTACTACATCAAATGAGAGATAAATACATCATATCACATGGATATGTGATGACAGTTGGGAAATCTGCCACTGAAGGAAAAAAAGATAACACACATGTTGAATTCATAAATGGTTGAGCTTGAAGTCATGAGTCATCAGTCATGAAAAACACAATGTGTATGTCTAAAGGTAATACAGTTTTTATGAGAATGTGTGAAAGCAGTAAGAACAGTAATGAATTTATGGTTTATAAGTAACAACAGTAGTGATTAAGTCTTATTCTGACTTAAAGCAATGGCAAATATTTGCACTGAAGTAAGTCAAAGCTTGATCTGTGCCTATTTTGACCAATTAAGATGTGTATAAAAGAGTTTTTGCATGTGTGGGTGACAGAAACCTGCATATCCCCAGAGCACATAGCCTTCCCTACTGAGCCAGTAATTTCATTATGCAACAAGCTGAAAGATGAGAGGATACAGTAATGTATTCTTTGAGTTAGTATTCCAATAAACATTAGCTAGCTTGTTTGTGTAATTTAGCTCGTGGGGTTGGGAATGTGTTTGGCAAAGGAGTGAAACAAGATATGTAATCTGCAGTGGACTTTTTAAGTCAATAAGGCAGAATTAGCTACATAGACGGCACATTTTATCAAAGGGGCAACGCTAACGCTGCCGTTTCAGACTAATCAAAGTAAGAGAGTGAAATATTGCAAAGTTTGTTTGGAGCAAAATCTGTAGTTGCTGAGAAATGCTGGCACATGAGGTAAGATTTCAGAATCAAAATCAGAAAAATGGAATTGCTAAGTCTTAACATGATGATATCTTAAAAGTTGGAAATACTTTGTTTTGTTTTTTTGTTTGTTTGTTTGTTTTATGCCAAATGCAAAAATCAAACCCAAGAATGGATTTATTCAAATGACCTCATCTCCACTCAACCTCCTGTTTGAATGATGCTGCCATAAAAGTAGAGGCCCACACTGTTTAAGGACGCAACCCGCTTTTTAAAATTTATTGGTTCAGAAAAAACAAATATATTTCGAGCTGCCACAGCGTATAAAAAAATCTGAAATACTGAGAAATGAACAAACACATTTTTGGCTTCAGTCAAAATCTGCCACAATTTGTTGACAATAAAAAACCAAAGAGATTCAAGAGATTATCCCTTTAGGTGCCAAATTATCCCAGTGTTACCACCACTGCCATCTCATTTTAAACAGATCACAAAACATCAAACACAATGTGTCTTTCATAAGAAAGCCATTATATCACAGTTCAAACTGTTGATCAACACATTATAACAACTCATCCATTACATTTAATTACTTACAGAGAAGCTTTACAAGGAGGTCCAAAAATCCACAATATTTAGTTTCACATTAATGTGTGAACAAGCAAAAGAATGTAAAATAATCAAGATTAATATACTGGAAGATTAATAAACTGTTGGCTCATAGTCAATTGGCAAAACTGCTGTCGTTTTCATGTCTCTTTTCCAATCAGGACTGCTGACCTGCCTTGTACTTTCATGTAGTTTGGGAATTTTACACGACCACTGGAAATGTTCAACTTTAATTTCCATCTTCTTTCCTCAAGAGATCATCCCTGCATGACTAGAAGTCATAGCAGCTGTACGGATCTTGAGGGTTATTATTTCCACACTGTGCCTCACGATCATGGGACTGGGAGAAGGAAACAGCGGTGGATAAGCTCTTTATCAGAGGTCGCCTATGCAACAGTTTTGTCATAAGGAATGTTGGCCTCTCACCCCATTCCATGTGAGATTCTACTATGTTATCACCAGACGCAAGAATACCAGAGGGTATCTGCATTTGGTTACACATTGACAAGACAACTCAGTCATAGTAAAAATGTTAGTTAGAAAAACGTATCCCCAACATCGTCGAGAGACTCGTCTGAGAAACAACACACAGCTTTGGTCATCTTTACATCTACTTTGTGAGGTTTCACGTAAGCATGAGCCACATCCACCTGAATGCTAGAAAAATGTCATCATGAACTAAGATATGTCCCAATTTATGTAAGAATCCAACTTCAACCTCATGGTGGTGCTAGAGTAGAGGTCAGGGGCTCCCCAAAGACCAGATGTGTATTTCTGTCTGCACAAAAGTAGCAAACTATGGTCCCATTGATAAATCACCTATCTATTGACAATCATGCCAAGTGTTTCCATTCAGGAAGCTCTGAGGCTTCTTTCAAAGTACAAAAAAGAAGTTTCCTGGCATGTTAGGTATGAAATAGTGAGTGTATGTTTAAATACAAAACCCCATTTTAACAAGAATTCCTGCCGAGACCAAACTTTCTCTTCTGTTTATTCTATTTCTACATGACTTTTTGACATTGCTATTTTAATAGCTTTACCTACTCTTGTGTTAAAATATTGTCTTATTTGTGTTTTGTTTAAATAATATATATTTTAATGTTTTGGTGAACAAATTCATCACTACTCCATTTAACAACAAAACACACCAGAATTAAAAGCAAAGCTAACAACAGTTTTTTGAATTGTCATTGACCAGGAAACTGTTATGGTGCATTACTACTAACTTATAAATAGGATAAAGAATATGAACGTATTCAGTCCCATCTGTATTTAGTGATTTTTACTCTCCAGCAGAGGGTGCTATGACCTAACTAAGCTACTGCGAGACTCCAGTATGTCCACTTCACAACACAACGTCAGGTGAAAAACGTACATTTACAAAATGTCGTCTATTTTAGAGCTCATGACAAATCAGGTGGGAATTATAAAACTATAATGAAAATAAATGTCTTGATGATCAAAATCATGATCAACAATGACAGTATGTATGCACACCGATTGTTTGAACAGGTTTTCTGAGTTATATATTGTGATCAATCTTCAAAATGTCCAATGATTTTTTTCAAGTAAATTATAGAGATGCTGATATTTTATGCAATTTCTAATTGATCTACCATAACTGTGTCCTACATGGCTGTGAAGGGCAACAATGGCAACATTGCATCTTGTATTTCCATCACAGAGTTTCTTTCATGTGCAAAAAATTTGAAAAACAATTCAACGTGAGCTAGAAGCATGGTAAAAAAAAAAAAAAAAAAAAACAAAAAACCTCATGATCAATGGTGTAGCAGTAGTTTGCTTTGAGAAAATATCTGACAGTGCAGCAGAGTTACGTCCAAACTTCAGGCACTTCTGAAAACACAATAAATCTATTCAACAGCCTTAAAAGGAAGCAACAAAAGCAGCATGCCCAGAGTGTTTCACTAAGGTCGGAACAACCTGACTCACCACCAACCCATGAGGTCCCAGAACATTTAAAAAAAAAAAAAAAAAAAAAGTTATAACCCACTGGTGCAACAGAGGAAAGAATATGAGAAAAGCAGCAACAAAAAGAGGTGACTGAGTCGGTCACATTATTTCTAGATAAGGACGTGCTATCATTTAAAGTTGTGGACAAAATGAAATGGCTACTGGTGCATGGTGTAATCCAGTATCTTTGACACAAACTGTGCAAAATGTATTTTAAATGACGCGTTTAGAAAAGACCATGGGCTGATTTCTAAACCAGAAAGGAAGATTGCAGCTCAGATCGTAGATCAAAATTCTGTGAAAAAAAAAAAAAAAAAAAAAAAAGATTGTCAATTACAGAGCTTAAAGTGCATTACCTAACATTTTAGGCCATCATGTTTGCAGCCTGAATATGTTGTTTGTGGACCAGTTATCATGCAGACTGGGCCAAATACCTCAATGAATTTAATACAGTTGCTGTTCTGTCATCACTTCATAGCGGTGCATGCTGAGTAAACAAGGCCACACAGTGGCCATAAAAGTCATACAATGTCTCTCTTTACATCTGTATACTTCATATATTCAGTATGATCCATTAACATTTTAGACTAGATGACAGAAGAGTCAGAAGTTTCCAACCAAATAGGAAAAAAGTACACACACTCATCACACACAGCTGGAGTCTATGACAATTCAAACTGAAAAATATATCAGTTGAACGGACATTTTTGGTATGACATTCACATTCTGTGTGAATTATTAAAGACTTCACATCTGCCTTAATGCTGTGTACCATCACAGATTCTCCACGTCCTGTACTTTGTTATTAAGACTTTTGATGGTCCTTGAAGCTGCAGTGTGTTGCGCTGCTGACCTCTAGAGGTGAAAGGTCAAAGATGTTAAAACTTATCCCAAACACTGTAGCCAACGTTGGATCTTGGTCAGTACAGCACATTAGCACATTAGATGTGTCAAATGTCTGCACATAAACATATTAACAGCAGTAAAACTATAGTAACAGTGTGACACGTCATAGCTCATGTGTTTTGCTTTACTGAGGCATTTAACCAACTGTGGCTCATTCACTGTCGGTTGCCTTCTTTCCCTGATTTAAAGTGAAGAATCTCACACATCTAAAAATAATAAACTAGTAAGAGACTCGACAGGAATTGGTTCCAAATGAACGTATTAAAAGAAACAATAACACATGGTGAAGGAAGTACGTAGGAACACTATTAATGACTACACCATCTCATGTAACGTTTCATTTTTCCCCTTCTGACACTTCTGAGTCACCTTTAAATGCTGAGTAAATCTGTTGCTTCCTACTCAGTAGTTGAACTTCCACAGTCTGGTTCACTTTCTCCGAGTGGAGCAGATGGAAAATTCAAAGTCATGACACTAGAGAGCTGAGACTAATCAGTTCAGACACACCTACACATGTAGCACAACGACAATAACTGATGGCAAAGTCATCTCCTTATGCCACTCTTTTCAGGTTGTTCTCATTTTCCTCAAGTTAAACATTTTACAGACTTAACTAAGGTCCAGTGAAGTGCAAGTACAATGTTGTGTACTGCATATATTGTTCACATTTCTAGCCTGAATAAGTGCACTTAATAATAATAATAATAATAATAATAACTTGTTTCAGTCAACTCGAGCATCCAAACAAGTGAAGAGATGTAAAAGAAATGAAAACTGCGAACCTTTCCTGGTCTCTGCTCGCGTTTTGTTGGACCAGGTTGGACCATAAATCACAACTAGGCAAATTACAAATGTTTAGTCCAGGGCTGCAATTAGAGCACATTTGAATAATGTATATAGGAGATTTCCTAAATGACTGTTTTGGTTCTGTAATAACATGAATAATAACGTAGACCTCTCACAATGGGATATATTTTAAATCTAAAAGAGACTGTGTAGATCCTTGATCTCTAAGGTAACCGGTTCATAACAGTATAAAACCCAAGAGGTTGAGGTTCTTCGACATTTCAGGTTAAAACATGATGCAGCCTCTATGCAGCTCTGATGAGACTACTGGATGCTGCTCTAAAAACTTGAACAGGTTGTTTGACAGGTTTCCCTTCTATGTGCTACAGAAGGCCTAGAGCAGGTCAAGTGCAGCATAATATAAGTTTTCATCTTTTTAAATGGCTCCCAAACTGAAAATAAGTCAACGACATGGAGATTTTGTGGGTGGAAACATGGATGCTTGCCTTTGCTTTTCATCACTGTCTTCTCTATCACTTCCTGAGTTGAACAATGCAGCTCTGTGACTTATGTCAACCCGTTAACTATAAATCTCAACACACAGATACGGTTTTAATGTTCAGGGTGAAATAAGGTCACAGAGGATTACAGGCTGACTCATCTCTTCCTGCTCCAGGTTCCTGTGCCTTTTGAATTTAGGAGTTTCTGGATGGGCAACAGTAAGACTTGTAAAGCACTCAGATCTGTTCCTGTGACAGGCAACTTGGCCAGTCCCAGGGACACAGAAACTGGAAGATCTATTTGGTCTGAGTGAGATCACTGGGCCATGATTGTTTGATTCTGATGTCCTCTTGGCATCGTCAGAGACATCCTGAGATCATTAAAGTGACTGTGGATGATTTAATTCTCAGGTACCTCATACGCAGACATTTTGGAGAGCACTTTGGGAATTTTGGAAAGACTCGAGCCCTAAATTAATATTGCAGCTCTGTTATGTAGTATCTCTAAAAAGCTCTAATGTAGCTGATGGTAACTCAGGTCAGCCATATTGACCATGCGATTGAGTCATGCGAATCAATCACAGTGTTGTGGAACAGTGTGAAAACATTAATTAATTACTTAATCTTTTTTTTAACAGAGAACTGGCATCTCACAGCGGCTCTGAGATCTATCTAGGTTATTCAAGACTTTAGCCATTGAAAAACACAAACGTTAATCAAATCTAACCTGAATGTAGAACAGCATAATATTTCTATTGGCTTGACATACATGAGACATTTACTTCTGGGCCCTAGAAGAAGAAAACTGGATCCTTCTTGGTGGCCAATGCGCACACCACAACCACATGTCTACTAGTTGAACAGAATCCAAATCAGTCAGCTTGTGGGATGTTTCATTCTGCATGCATTACTTTTCACCGACTCAACTTGGCCTGTGAGCTTGCCAGTTATTTTGATGCCAGTTTGTGTATTTCTTATACAGTACACTGTCTTACAATGAGAGGACTGTGTTTAAAAACCTGTGTTTACATGTTTTACATAGTTTGAACTTGGGGACTGCATGGAGGGACAGGTACAGTACTTGGGTGTAGGCTGAGTGGGAGTAGAAAGAGTGGGATCTGCAATTGATCAGAACACTGGCAACAGGTAATAATAACAGTAGCAACAAAAAAAAGCTACTAAGATGATCAGATAATTATTGAGGAATAGGTGCCATCTGCATATATAGATACAAAAGTAATTAGAAACCAGTGATTTATAAAGTTGTGGACTGTCCCTTCTGTTTGTTATTCTTTGCTGTCAGTGTTGTCTCTGGCTGTGAATGTCCACCCGACATCTTGACCCCTCTGCCCTCACAGACTTCACTGAGAAACTGGTAAGTGACAGGGTGTGAGAGGTAGCAAAGGCTAAAAATGAGACTGCAAATGGCACAATATTACATCACCACGACAATGCTAAAATATGTGGCAGAGTCGTTTGGGGGTTCTTTACGTTGTTTTCTTTTCATGGGTAAACTGCCTGATATCAGCACATTTCAGGCTGCTGCTTTACAGAAGAAACAGGGGTCATTTTAAAATAATTAATCCTTGTTTGTTCAATGTTACATTGCCATTCATTTTCTGTTGTTGTTTTTTTTTCCATGTCTTTCATGCTTCAGGCCTTTCCCTGGTAATTCTGTGAGCTAATGAAGAACAGGCACAACAATTACAACTTTTTTTTTTTTTTTTTGTATTTTAGACATTTTGTAGACACGCTGTTCATAAATGACACAATAGAATCAGCGAAAATTACATAATGTAAAAATATGAATAATAAAAAATACCACCGCCAGATTTCATTCAGCCTGGTCATGATACCACTCATCAAAACAGTCACTCTCTTGTGGAAGATGTGCCTTTTTCACTTCAAACATCATGTTTGCATGTGCTGAAAAATATGGATTGGGTTTTATTCCTGGAATCTATTCTATGTTTAGTGCTACGAGTCAGGCAAGAGACAGCCACATAACTTCTGACATTAAAGCTGACAATTTATTTTGGTCAGGAAGTGCACAGCTTTCTTGTTATTCCATCAGCAATAAAAATGGTTATAGCAATGAAATCATTTCCAAACATGTTTTCAACTTAAAATGCAGCCTGATGCACTCAGAGATTCTTTAAATTCTTATAGATTGTAGCAAAATTACAAATTTAGTCCTGGTCTTGCAACAGAAACAGTGAGAGCTGTTTTTGATTAATCACACTCTGCCTCAGTGACTTAACTCTCACATGTGTGTTCAATGTGCCACTTTTACATATGTGCAGATGAAACAGAATGATAAACAGAGAGGACATGGGCAGACCGACCAGCAGGACCCTGATATCCTGTAACGGCTCTAATCAAATGTGCTGTTTTTATTGCAGCCATTAGGACCTAAAGGAGCACTAGACATGAAAATAAAGTGCAATAAAAAGGTAGCAGGGGATGCTTTGGTTTTCTAGTCATGGGTCACCCAGCCCATGGTCTGCAGCACTGGATCAGAAACATATGTACTTATGCTTTCATCATGTTAAATCAGCGACACCTTTGACTTTAACCTCTGAAATCACTGAAACGTACAGTAGTGAAACATGACGGGAAGCTCAGTGGTGGGTTTGATGCTTCTGTACGTCAGAGTCACTCGGCCTTCGCAAACAGCACCACTGCATCTCGCTACACCAGTCAGATCACAAGAAGGCGAAAATATCTGTATTGTTTGCTCTACTTAAATATGTGACTTAACTGTTTTTAACTCAGCTTGCAGAAAAGTAAATTGTATATATTCACTAGGTATATTAAAACTTCTTTCTCTATGACAGGGGCTGTTGAAATTGGTACTGTGTGTTCTTGTTAATGTAACATTGATTACTGTCTTGCACTGTCTTAATAACAATGTTAGACATTATTAGAAAACATTATTGAGCCACTGAATTGCTCACTTGTTATGACAATGTAATTCTACTGCCAAACAGGAGATTTGGACACATCGCAACTTGTTTCAAAGCACGTCTCTTAAACTATGTGTGTTTTTAGTTTTCTTCAAAATTACAGTCAAGGTACAAACCAGCACATAACATGAACAAGCAACATGCCAATCTGGAGAGCAGTCTATCTGCTGCGGGGGGCAGAAAATATCCGTGGTCCCTTTGAATGCCGTTGCTATGGTAACCTGATCACTGCAATCATAGGGATAAACAAAGCAGTAAACACATAAGTTACCAACTATCTCAAATGACACATGTGTATTCCTGGCATGTTTATTCATACCAGGATGAGGTCACAGACATTCACATGCACTAACGCGTTAGTGCACACAACAACATATCATGATCGCTGGTCATGTGCACATGGCACGAACATACCAGAGGCCTACGGCGCAGGCGGTGTGGTTCTTGAGGACACTTCAACTTTGGCTTTTCAGTGTTTTTGACTTCTCACTGGGTTAAATCACTAAAAATAGAAAATAAGCACAACCTCTAACCTGCTCTGGTGCAGGTTTAGACAATTAAATCAAAACCCATCAACAGCCTAGAAACTGACCGGTTGTACTCATCTTTATTAAAGGATCCTGCTTTTTTAGACTTCCCATTTGTCCACTCAGTAGGAGAGTTTATCAAACTAAACTAATACAGAACTAGAATCATCTTCATCTACTGCAACATTTATATTGATAAAACACTTTAATTCTATCACTGATAACACAAGAAGGATGCGACAACTGTTAATTCTTTCAGATTGACCTGATTAGACTACACTCTCCTCTCTGCAGGGACAGCAGAAACAACCTTTCTCTATCTGCAATTCGTATTCACAAGTTTGTTCATCTTCAGACAAAAGACCAAACATTCCATCGGTAGTTAGATTTAGTGCCTCCTCCTTGGTACACGCCCCAGGCCTCTTTAAACAATAACAATATATTTTAAAAAAGTGACCGACGAGGATATTTTGACTAAGTGCAAAAACTTTCAGAAACAAACGGAGGAAGCAAACAAATGAAATCTAAGAGCAGCTGATTTGCTGTCCTCTCCCTGCAGCACAGTTAATCAGAAACCGACTCACAAGTTTCAGGCAGCAGTAAAGGAGGGACGCATGAAAAAGGAGTTTGAAAAGTGTGTTGGTGGGGAGGTGGGAATAATGGTTTACTACATGAGAGACTCAAGGAGTCTGATCTTTGCACCCCATCATTGTGTCAAACTATGTTTTGCTGGCCTTGCGAGGAAAATATTTGAGTATGTTTAGGTGCAACATTTTTACGAGGAGAAACAAAAGATGACGTATGGAGATCAGCATGAATGCACCAGAAATACATACAGAACAGGGGGTGCACTGCAGCTGAGAGCTTAAGTGGCTACACATGTCCATCCATATTGTAGTCATAATGTCCACAAAGTGCACTGTGATTATAAAGAATCCCAGCTGATCTGAAACACAATACAAATGAACCTGGCAAAAGATCTATTGTTGTTCACATATCATCACCTTGTCAGTGGCTCTTTACAGAAGAAAAGAAATCTGCTGAAACTACAAATAAGGTCCTTGCACCTTCTAGATGTTGCGTGTCAGGCAAACTGATAGTTTAGCTCTGCATACCAGGAAAAAGTATTGTTTACATCTTTGTGTTAGTGTAAGTGCCATTTAAAGCAAATTCATGAGACATTACCTCTCATGAATGGCCTCTAGCTCGACATGAAGGAGATAAACATTACCTCGGACCAGATGTAGCTGCTGACAAACAATATCACTAATAACTAGCAGTAACAAACTCATGACTAAATAATAATAATAAAACCTATATTTCCATAATTTAGGCAACATTGTCTTATTGGAATTTGAAACAGGTCTGCTCCCTGTGTGGCAGATAAATATACATATGAATTGTAATTAGGAAATTATAATTAGCCCACAGACTGCTGCCTCCTGGCGTCACTGCAGACTGCCAGAGTTTGGAGGAGTCGGGTTCAAGATCTTTATAGTTGGCAAAGTTCAGCTGCTGCTACAACACTCTGCTCAGACAGTAACTAACTTATTCACCCCACACTGTGTAGCAAGAGCCAGGTGGAGTCTGGAGACACTGACAACCGAAGCCAGTGACAAATTTAAATCGAGCCAAAAAGTTTTGCCAGAGGCCATACAGAACATGAGGAGAGGAAAGTGTGTGGAGAATAAATTACTTTTGTCATTCGCATCTATTCGTTCCTAACCTCTGTTCTTGTGAATATTCATGAGGCCAAAGTCCAACCATATGGTTTTGTTTTTGTTGTAGTTTTGGAGACTAATATACTTAGAGCTTACTGGCTCTCAAATACTCACATTACAGTCATTACAGCGAGAAGGTGCTGCTGATCTCAGAGCTGGAAAACAAAGATCCATTATAAACCCACCAAGCAGCCCATATGGGATCTGCAGCATTAGCTCGATGTGATGTGCATCCTTCATGTACCCAAAACAGTTTTCACTATCGCAATGATTTACATGCTCACCAACACAGATGACAGTCAGTGACAGGTTCATAAATCAACATTGACTGGGTCAATAGTGAGCAGCCAACTGGGTTTTGAGGGCTCAATAACATTGCTGGGTAAAAATATCACTGAATTCCAAACTGACAATGTCGGGGGAGGAAGTCCTCAGACATAAACTGAACGGTATTCATACACTGCATGACATACTCCTGTGCCGTGACCTTTGAGGCAGTGACTTGTGAGTCTTTAATGAAAAAAAAAAATAATAATAAAAAATAAAAGCAAAAAAAGGCAAAATCCTGAACATCACAAATATGAGAAAGCCACTCATGATGTATTTATAAATGAAGCAATGAATGTGCAACAAAATAAATTAGTAACTTACTGATAGTTCATTTAACCAAGTAACCAATCAAGCAATCACTCGGGTATTTAATATAATATGAGTAAAATCTGTGTGAGAATTTTACTTTTTTACATTTCTGCTGCTCAAAATGAACCCAGTCACAGTAGATGCATGTACATGCTTAGAATGTATTACCCTAGATGTCTTTACATGAATGTACACACAATAATGTACAAACATGTACACGGAGGTATTCGCTTTCATAGGAGGAATAATAATGTGTTAACTGTGACAGACTATGAATGCCAGCGGAGGTCATGTTTCTTACAGCTGCAGGAGTTATTACAGCACGTTCATGCACAAACACCTTCAAAGTGTTGGTGTTCACGGTGGCAAGAAGCTGATAAATGTCAAGTGAAAATTTTAATGCAGTTACCCAAAGGCATAACCTTTGATTCCAAAGTAAACAACTGTGCCGCCCAACATCAAAATTCACAACACAGAACATATTAATATGTCAGATAAAATGGTTTAAGTTACACTTGGACTACAGCACTATATAATTTAAAATAAAAAAAAAAAGATACTGTATGCTGTGGGACTGTTAGGAGCAACTGGTGCAAATCTCAGTTGTTAAACCAGTGAAACTTAATCGAACCAAACAAGTGAGGCATTAAATAGGCCCACTCACATACCAGAACTCCTTGTTCTCAAACACATCACACTCTTCTGATCGTGGCATCTGAGGCTGACACAGAGCAGCAGTTCTTTTAACAAAAAAAAAAAAAAAAAATCTGTTGCAGTTTCGTTGCAACTGGGGATTCAAAACAGTAACGACTATTGATGGTGGTGAAATAAATTATGTCATCACCTGATGCAAGAATCCAAAGTTATATGTGGGATCTGCGATGGAAAAGTAATACAGATAATTTACTTTCTTAGGGAACAATTTGTCACAGGGTTTTTATTGAGTGCTAAGTAAAGAATGATCCCTTCTTTGTAACAAATTGCTGCTGACGTGAATCTGCTCCAGAAACCAAATTCCAATGACCTTAATTTAATGTGGAGCAGCTTATCATCTTAACATTTGTCTTGTCATCTGGTGCATTAGAGTAAAGTTTATTTATTAGTGATGCGGGGGAAGTTTTAGAAGATGGAGGAGATAAAAACAAGCACCTCTGAGCCAGATATATTCTTAAGTGCCATAGCACAACCCTAAAGGGCCAAAGGTCATCAGACTCATGACGGACAGTTGTTAACATGTGTGACTAATGTCAAAAGAATCAGACACGTCAAGAAAGCTGGGATCTTTTCCATCAGTGTTGTTGAGTTGAGTTTGTGAAACTTGAGTCAGAGTACAAGTAGGTGTGAGGTCAGAACTGAATTCCAGGAACTAGAATACACTAAAACACACACCTATGCTACATATCTACACATGGAAACTATATTTAATTCTCTTTAAAACATAATCTACTTTTTTACTCATTATAATCAAAAGTCATTATCTCTGATGACAATCTGAGGTAATCTACATTGTTGTTTCAAGGCACAATTGCAAAAAAAAAAAAGAAACCAATGCTCCATAAAGTCTACTATATTTATGGTTCAGGTAACTCTGAATGTCAGTGTAGCAAAATTATGGAGAAATTTAACAGTGTGTGCGAGGGGAGTCAGAGAGACACAAAGCAGACTTTAAACATAGTGAAAGGATTACAACACCCCCACTAAAGCCATGTAGTGAGTGTGGAGCACACTGAACGACTCAGTAAAGACAACACGCAAAATGATAGGTACACTAATGACAAGAGTCACTTTGCTATGCAACATCAAAAAAAAAAAAAAAAAAAAAGAATGATTTTTGAAGGTTGAATGGTTAATTTCTGTTTGGGCAAAGTGATGCTGCAATTTGTGCAGAGAAAAAAAAATGCAAATAAAAAAGGTACAACGACTTCTTGAATGGATGACTGAACAACTGAGAAACCAAACTGTTCACATCTTATATATCGATAACAAACTCCTGCCTATCTGCCCACAAGTTATTGCTCTGTTCCACATCTTTCTCAACATCCCCAAATAAGTCCTTGCACAACAAAACATATTTTCTCCCTCATGTTCTGTATACACAAAGTCATTTTAATGTGTATTCTTCTATCCAAACTGTTAAAGAGCTGCTGTCTGTTTGTTTGCTACACTGTAGAAAACACGTTGCTGGAGACAAAAAACACCTGCAATCACACGATCTTCATCAACATGGCAGTTTAGATGCACTTTTCTACCACTTCAAATGGAACTTAAGCAATGTGACAGCTGATGTGTAGAGAACTCCGTCTACTGATTGCAAACATGTACACCGAATGTGTCTGAATACGAGTAAATATTTTATATGTGCTACTTCAACACACAAAATGGGACATAAAATATATCTAACTATTAAAAAGGACAGAATTCCACACGAGCAAAAACATGTCAAGGTTGTTGAGAAAGTGTCTCATGTAAGGCGATATTTTTTCCAAACCACATTATTCCTGTCATTCGCCTCCCACAGCGGTGGGCCCCCAGTCGTAACCAGCCAGTGAGTGTGCAGAGCGAGGCCAAAGCTGTATGTGTCTACAAATTCCTCAGAGCCTACCAGCTAGCTGCGACTTTTAGCAGCCGAACTATCCCTCCTCGCTCCCTTCAGCCCACACTGTGGAGTGAAGGAGAGAGCAATATTAGTTAGTGTTTCCAACTTTCAGCCTCTCTATGAAGGGATAAACCCCTGTACACAAACAATTCAAATCAAACATCATACAACAGCATCAAGTTAATTTAAAAATCTACCAAGAAATTTCAATTTATCCCCCAAAACACTGAAAGTATTGTGGCTTGTAACACAGTTGTCCTGATAGTACTCCATCATCTGGAGGATATTAAAGCCAAAGAGAAACAGTTTCCTCGGCCAGAAAGAAAGAATGGACCGGGCTCAACTTTGTGATCAGCAGAATCGCAAACAAACAAATCATATTGAACCAGCCACGTAGCTTTGCACACGCAAACAAACGCACACACAAAACCTGTTGCAAACTGTGATCTTCTGTTATCGCCTCTTTTCAACTCTATAAGCTTCTTATCACCGCAATTTGCCACCTCTATGAAGAGGCTTAGCTCTTCAATTATGATGATGACTTGGATCAAGACATAATTAACTAATGCTGTGTGCCATCCTAGAAGGGAAAAAAAAAAAAAAAAAAAAAAAATCAGCTCTGTTGTCAGATTAAACCCATTTTGATTGGGGCATGAATAGAAATGGGCATGAAATCCTGCATAATTGAATTTAGTCGTTTGTATCGAGATTTGTTGTAAGAGTTGAGAGCGGAGCTTCGCCGACACCAGTGTTCATGAAAATTGGTAGGTAAATCACGCGGGTGGCTGTCAACAGGCCTGAGAGAAGCCACTGACAATATATGGCATGATTAATGATGCTTCATTACGGTTGGTGAATTTTACAAGAATGTAACCGCACAATGACTGTTGCATTGTTCTTCATTAACAGTAACAGCAGCTGGATGAAACCAAGCACAGTTCGTGGTTTCTGGGTGAGAGGAGAAAAGAAAAAAAAAAAAAAGAGGAGGAGAGGTGTTATTGTCTTATTGTCCACATGTGTTGGTGTGTTGTCCAGATGTTAAAGTAAACACTGATGACACAAGCAATGGAACATGCCAACCTCTCCTGTGACCTAAAATAACCGATGAACCAGATCCATAAACCCTCAGTTCATGCAAATGATTTAAACACAACAAAGTTATACTGTCTTGTTGCTTTTTCCTCTTGAATGTAACTGAAGTTACACCGTGATGCACACAACACAAACATTATGCAAATGTGAGTACAGTACATGTATGTGAGGAAGTTAATCTCTGTATGGATGCGTGTGTGTGTCCTGACCGTGTTCATGTTAGTTGATGTTTAACGGTGTGGATGTGGGATGTGGTGAACCAGCAGTTTTGCGAGAGGGAACATAGTACTTTGGAGGCCAAGCTACACACGGTGCGAGTTAAAGACAACTTGAGTTGTGGTTTGACGCATTCTTCCTCAAAAATACTGTTTACAAGCGAACAACACTGAAATCTTGATGCCGACAGTCGCAATGAATCACTCAGAAAGCATGAATACTTAAAGTTGAACTTCCTATTTTCTTATCTAGTAACATAAGTCATGTTATCAGAGCATCGAAGCTCTACCGAGCGCCACGAAATTACACAGAGGATGGTATGATGTCCTGATTTCCAGAACACATGCTTGGGCTCTGGACAACATAACTTCAACTTAAATGCCCCCCAAAAAAGATAAAAGAAAGTACAAAAGATTCAGTTGCATATTGCATTAATAACAGCAGAATTCAAAGAAAGAAAGTAAAAAATATGCTGATTGGGCACAGAAGATCTTTAACAATTTAACAAACCAGTCAAAAGAATTGTATTTTGGAAACAGGCATGAAGAAACTGCCCCCTACATGCCTACAGTGATGGATGGTTTGTGGCTTTTATCACAAGCAAAACTCACAAATAGTAAAAAAAAAAAAAAAAAAAACCAAAGAACTTAAACGCCTCACTTAAAGGAAAAGAAGAAAGTAAAATGCTTACTGTGCTCATCTGTAACACATTTATCCTTGACCATCATGATTGGATGACGCTTTAATCTGACAAAAAGAGTTTCATAAAGAGTCTGCAGTGTGGACAAGTTTGGACGGGTTGCTCTGACACGCCTAATCATCATAAACGCCAGAAAGAAAATTACTCGGCAGCCATATCTAATAGTTCACATCAGGGAAGGATCCTTCATCTAAATTTGTGCTTCTGTGCAAACAATGCTGTGACCTAGTTAATCACATAAGTTAAATATTATTGTGTTGGCAGCAATCAAGAGTTCAACTTTTGTCCCCCAGTAATTCAAGTTGAGGAGGGGATTTGGTGTTTTTCTTGGAGTGCAACAATCAATCAGACTCGTGGCACTTGAAGCAAGACCACTTCTCCCTGATTGTTTCATAGTCGCAGATACTCTAGGATTACACTGCAGCAGATTACAGGGGGGCGGAGGAGAGCAAAGTGTGCAGGCGCTCGCACAGCAATGACTGCTCAGACACAGTGCGCTCATCTGAGGAATCAAAGTGGAGAACTACTGAAACTTAGTGTGGACCTTTTAACTTTTTTTTTTTTTTTTTTTTTTTTTTTTCCAATCGGGAGATTTACATTCTTTCAACTGCAGCAGTTCCGTTTTCTACAGCTGCAGATGAGCGGGGAGGGGGGAGATTTTTTTAAGGCTTAAATGCAATTGTTTGTAAGTTATAAAAGTATTATATTGATCTATTCTGCAAGTAGCTGCATGTGTATTCTGATCAGTTTTATCTTTTATAAATGCGGATAATAAATGTGACGAGAAAAAAATTGTAATAGTAGTAGTAGTAAATGAAATGTATAGTTGGTATGATCTTTTTTCCGATTTTCTCTGCTTGATCTTTTTCATTAGTTTCATCAGTGCATAATGGTTTTTAACTGCAGTAATGTTTTATCATTCTCCAGGTGGGTTTTATTAATGGTTCAGGACGGAGTGTAGTCCTCTCATCCCCGGTCACAATGAGCGTGTGTGTGTGCAGCGCTTCATACCTGCGGAGGTGGCTGCTCCAGGCTCTGTTGTTGTTGTGGTTGGCGGCCGCTGTGCTGCCGTCGAGCGGTGACTGCCCCAAATCCTGCGCCTGTTATGTTCCCACCGAGGTGCACTGCACCTTCAGATACCTGACCGCAATACCTGACCACATCCAGCCAGCTGTGGAAAGAATTAACCTCGGGTGAGCTTTCGCTTTCTTTCCAGCTCCTTCTCCTGGAGAAATGCAGATACCTCAGGAGAGGAGGAATTATTTTATTGACTGATTTAAACCACAGGCTATATAAACATTTCAAAGAAACACATGTGGGCTAGTGCAGGTTTTAAAGTCTGAACTACTACATACCTTGACTGAGTGCAAAAATTAGTAAAAAAAAAAAAATAGATGTCCATCACTGAAAAAAAAAAAAAAAAAAAAAAAATTATGTTACATGCATCTTTAGCACAGGCTAATTGGTAATTAGTGAACATTAGCTAAAAGCTAAAGCTAATTGTAGCTCAGGCTAAAACTAATTAGTGAACGTTAGCTAGCTAATATGAGGTTTAGCTTAGTTTTTTTTTTGTTGTTGTTGTTGTTTGTTTGTTTATTTATGTTTGTTTGTTTTAACTAGCAAACCTACAACAACTATTTCAACAACTTCCACACTTCACCGGCCAAATTACTATCATGGTCTCCATTTAGTTAGCACCAGCTAGCTAACAGTGGCTAAGCTAGCTTCAGTGCTTGTTAGTCCCAAACATGCAGTAGCAGTGTCTCAGTGTGCATATGTGTGTGTGTGTGTGTGTGTATATATATATATATATATATATATATATAGAGAGAGAGAGAGACATATATCTTTACCATTGCTTTGTCTGATAAAACATTTTCCTCTTGAGCTGTGATGTGCAGCCATGTTAACTCCCACAGGTGTTTCCACTGATGTTGCTTGATTGAGCCTCTTCTCACTGACCTTTACAAGTTTTTCACTCTCAAACCGACAGGCGAGTTATCCTGTCAGAGCGGGATAATCACAGCTGTAATCAATAACAAATAATGGCTGCATTCCATGTAAGACAACCGAGGCCAAGTTTTCTTGTTTTTTTTTTTTTTTAATTATTTATTGTGCACGATGGCTCATTGGCATGGCTTTCTTTGATATTTAATCTAACTGAGACACCATTAATGTTATTAGGAACATCTGTCTGTTTCCTGCTGTGATAATTCTAAAAGTCTTCCATTAAAAACAGGATAGTAAATGAAAGCAAATTTCAGTGTGATCCCAGCTTCAGGACATAGTGGGTGTGTAGTGTACAGTCTATTGCCAGATTGCACAATGAATCTGCCTACTCTGTTCCACTCAATGTGATGACAAAGAGTACACTTAGTATTTTTTATAAATAAAGTTTTTACTTCATATATTACAAATCTGTCAGTATTATCTGCCCATTAGAGCCATCTGTCCCATTCTTGTGAACTCGATCTCAGCAGCACCTTCAGGGAATTTCTTCAAATTTAGCACAAACGTCTACTGTGACTCAGAGGTGAACTAATTAGAATTCGGTGATCAAAAGTCAAAGGTCACTGTCACCTCATTAAACATTTCTAACCATAAGTCAAGAATTCATATGCTAATTAAGACAAAAATGAATACAAATGTCTAATGAGATAATGCAGAAATGGTGACATTGCATATCCACAGTGTCAAACATCAGCTTCTCTGGGCCAATGTGATACCCTAGAAAAACATTTTCCTGGTCATTATTCAACACCATGCCTCAGGAACGGAAGTGAAGATCGTGACTTGGTTAGATACTGAATTGGTTGCATTTATCTTAGGTTCTTCCTTGTTCTGAGAGTCAAGGGGCTGTTTGCTTGTTTTGTGTGACTAAATCAACAAAGCTAAGATACTAAATTCATTGTCATATATGACAAAGAAAAGCATCAAATACTCGCTTTAAAAAAAAAAGCTGAAATCACTAACCACTAATTGTTATTTTTGTTTTTGAAGATGAAACCATTAATCAGTCAGTCTCTCTGCTGTGTGGACTAACTTTAACTGCACATTCACACTTCAAATGTCAACTTTGTGCAGTGAATAAGATAATCATCCTTCAATGGGAAAATTCACCGTCTTGGTAATCTAGGGATAGGCTGGGCTGTGAGGGATCCAACTGTTTGTAGCCTTTGTGTCTGGGGAAAATTAGGCTGGATTCATTGACTGCTCTTGATGGAGCATTTGAAATCTCCTAACTGTGAATCTGCGAGGTGTGCAGTTGATCAATCCAGCCAACGAAGGACGCAAAAGATGTTTTGGATGAAATAAAAACCAATTTTTTTGAAAGAAAGTAAACTTTTTCTCTTGTCCTCTGACTGTTTGGTCTCTAACAAAGTATAAAGTCTAACACTGACAGAATAGCATATATTTATTTGTCCTGCAAGGGGAAATGTATCTGTTTGACAGCATAAGGCTTGTGGGTGCAATGTTTGCAGCTGGGACATGACAGTTCACAGGTAGCTGTAGCTGTAGATACATATTTTTTTTGCATATTTATACTAAATATTTCTTGTTACAAAATAAGTTTATACTGGGACTATATGGGTATATAAAATTATGAGTCTGATTGCTTTACAAAGTGTCTCTCATGTGAGCCTGTAGATGGCATTGTCAGCCAGTGTTAGAGCCAGTGTTAATTTTCATTTTTAAAATGGCAGAATGCTGCAAACACTTAACTGCATAGCATAGCTAGGTGGGATAAGTCAATGGAAATTGGGAAAAGTCCCGAAACCTGACAAACCAATGTGGTGCAACTTGAACAAAGCCAGCCCACCAACTCCACTTACTCCATCACCGACATGGTGCACAGTCTGGCCAGAAAGATTTATTTTATTTAAGATATTATCAAACTTTTACCAGTGTAGACCTCTTATGTTCAACATGAGCAAGTTGAGCCACATTGGAAAGACAAGTGTGGGTGTGAGTCTGTTTTCATCGTTCATTCGCTGTCATAAATAACATTACTTATGAGCTAAAGTCTCTTTTTCATTTCTCTGTTTGTAGGTACAACAGTATAACCGTCCTGAGAGAAAATGATCTTTCAGGACTTGAGAACTTGGAGCTGTTGATGCTCCATAGCAACACTATACACAGCATTGAAGACAGAGCTTTTCAAGACCTCAAGTCCTTACAGGTAAAATCAAATGCTTGCCAGCCTCTTGTCAACAGATTATATACCTTGTCTTAAAATAGTCCAAATCGCTGAGCTAGAATATCAAAAGCATGGAGTCATGTGAAAGGCTTATCTGCATCCTGTGGTTTAGTTCAATAAGTGTACACAGTAATATAAAAATATCAAGAGTGTACACACATCCCTAACATTAGCAGATGATTGATTGGTCTTAAGATTCTTATGTCTGATGTACAAATATCTACACAAAGAGTGTATTGTTGTAGGGTTTTAATAGTGGATT
Organism: Polydactylus sextarius; assembly: GCA_016801845.1. Taxonomy (NCBI): domain Eukaryota; kingdom Metazoa; phylum Chordata; class Actinopteri; family Polynemidae; genus Polydactylus; species Polydactylus sextarius. The sequence continues at coordinate 3,146,203 of CM028926.1, forward strand.
GGTTTGAATTTATTTGAAATGAAGGGTGCTCTCCACTAAATGCTTACTGCTGCACATTTTCAGACTAAATCAATTCTTTTCAAATTGTGCTGCCTGCCAGCAGTTGTCTATTAATTTCATAGCCTCGAGCCAACATTGTGTCCAACTTGTCGATCCTGTTCTCACAGGTCCTGAAGATGTCCTATAATAAAGTAAAGGAAATCAACAAAGAGACATTCAAAGGCCTGGATAGTCTGCTTAGACTCCACATGGACCACAACCACATTGAGTTCATCAACCCAGAGGCTTTCTATGGCCTAACAAATCTACAATTGGTCCATCTGGAGGGAAACCACCTCCAGCAACTCCACCCAGACACATTTGTCACACTGAGACACAGCCAAGTATTCAAGGTGTCCTCAGTAAAAAACATCCACCTTTCAGACAATTTCCTCACGACTTTGCCTGCAGATATTTTCTCTGGCTGCAGCCAATTAGAGAACGTCTTCCTTCATGGCAACCCCTGGACATGTGACTGTCGTATGAAGTGGTTTCCAGCGTGGGCACAGAGGAACACAGGTGAGGACTTTATGTTTGCTTTGGAAAAGCCCAAAATTGTTTAGAGAGATGTAGGGTTATAATGTTTATGTGAGAGTCAATGTAAGAAGTCTTTTTTAAAATCTTAAATCTTTCACTTACCCTTGCACAAGTGAAAAATTATCACTGATCAAACCCTCTGTAAATCCACATTGTCAGCTTTAACAAGACACATCCGTTAATATGACACATCTGGTAAAACTGGTAACTTTATCAGTACTTTAATAAGTTATTCTACTCAGACATTTAAAGTATGTTTTCTCTCTTACAAAGTCATAGTACATGGGACAGTATCCTGAGGAAGAAATGCACATCCAAGAGAAACACATAAATCTCTGCAGAGACATAATTGGAGGCAGAGATCATATCTTCTCATCAGGGGGGCTACACAGAAATCACTAAAGACACAGACAAACAAAAGTTAGATCTTATACTCATGACTTGGCAAATGCAAATTTCTACCCATAAATTATGGTTTGGTACGGTGATGATGATTTTTTTTGGTTCACAAGTTTTACTGATTTATTTTGGTTTTGCTGGATAACGTGAAAGTTCTGAATATTTTTTTCTTACATGCAACCAACTAAACACTCCACCACTTGATTTAAATGTTTCCAGGTGTGTTGAAATGCAGGCGGGACAGAAGAGGACAGCTGTGTCCTGTTTGTGAAAATCCTGCCCCATACCACAACAGGCCTCTGTCTCTTCTCCCTAATGATGCCTTCACTTGTACAAAACCCTGGATCCAGCCCCATCTAAAACAGAAAAACATCACCTTGGATGAAGGGGACTTTACTCCAGTTTCCCCTAAGGACTTCATTGCCCCGTTAGGCTCCATACAGATGAACTTGACTGACCATTTTCACAGTGACGCAAGCCTATCCTGCACGGTCCAGAGACCCTCTGCTTTTGATAACTTAACACAAACCCTGGAGGAGGCAGAGGAAGGAAAAAATGTCACTATATTCACCACCGGCATAACAACATATTTGGTGTGTAACATGGACTATGAACAAATTCAGCAGCTGTGGCAGATCTTGGCCACCTACAGTGACTCACCCATGAGGCTGGAGAGAGGTCCAATGTTGGCCAGAAGCCCAGAAATGGTGTTCAGGTACAGTCAGCTGAAACCAAATGAGGGGGAAGAAGGAATTCACACGAACATCGTGGCCGACATTAAAGCGTCTCCCGCATGGTTGATGCAGGGAGAAGTGAGCTTCCAGCTTGACCGCACTACAACCACTTTCTCAACTCTGCACATTAAGTACCAGTCTGTGGTCAACATGCGAGTGGAAAATACATCACCTAAGAGAGATCGCTATTCTTGGACCATGATCAAGAAGGATAATCAAACTGTGACTGAGCACACTGTACTTACAGGTGAGAGAGATTCATTTTTAAGAAACTAGCTCATATTTCACCATAAATTCTTTACTGATGCTTAAAAATCTGAGAAGATTCTGTTCTGCCATAAGCATTTAAAAAACTTTCAGGTAGTCATGTGTTTTTAAATGTGAAAGTAATAATTATTATCATTTATCATCATTTTAATTATATATTTATTTGATTTTTAACATAGGTGGTGTGGCACATTTGAGCTGTCAAATTAAAGGTGAGCCAAAGCCCATGTTGGAGTGGATTTTACCCGATGGAAGTAAGGTCAGAGCCCCTTTCTCCAGTGAGGACAGGAGGATCATAATCACTGCTGAAGGGGGGCTCAGTCTACGAGGTGCAGACGCCTCAGACACAGGCCTCTACCGGTGCATCGCCACAAACTACCTGGATGCGGATATCCTCGTGTTTCGTGTCACAGTTCTGTCTCCTGATGTTGAAGAAGCTGAGGTCAATGGTCTCCAGCTGTCACGACCACTGGGTGCAAAGCTTGTATTTCACTGCAGCTCCTCAGGGAGTCCTGAGGCCTCGGCACAGTGGATTCTTCCTGATCACTCAATACTGTACAAGTCGCAAGGGAACAGAAAGATGTACGACAATGGAACTTTACTGATTCAGAGGCTCACAGAGAGGGACCGAGGGTTTTATAGGTGTGTTGTTGCAAACCACCTGGGAGCTGATCTGCTTGTGTCTCAGGTGACAGTGACCGAAAGATCTGAAAATATGACGGTTTCAGACAGTGAGGGATCGGGGATGGAAATGGAGCTCACGGTGGACCAAGGCATAACAGAAAATACAGTCACCGTCAGTGAGGTCCCCTCTTCCAGTCCCTCTGACACAACTAGTCAGGAATCCAGGACCGTCACATCAGATCGACCATACCCCAGACTCAGGCCACAGGCTAGAGGAGGCCATGGAGGTAGACTGGGGCAGAGAAGGAGGGGGTCAGCAAGCAACAGACGCATTTGGAGTAATAGAGTCTTTGATAAAGCTTCCAGGAAAGTAGATCCACAGAAATTTGCTGAACTAATGAAGAAGGCTCAAGATGGAGTGAGAATACACAGTGACACAGAGAAAGACAGGGTCAAATATGAAGACTCTAAAAGTGAAATTGGCTCTGGTGACGGTCATAATGAAGACCATCTCATTGTTATGCCAAGAATAGAAAATCAAAGTGGTTCTATGGAAACCACAGTTTCAAACATACTCACAACAGAGTCATATATGCAGTCAGACTCTACACCGATCAAGTCTGCATTCACAGACAATCCAAGTCTTTTTGAGAAGTCAGATTTTAATGCCTTGGAGAAAACCAGTAAGCCACCGTCAAATCTGCATCCAGTCACTCTCCAGCTCACTGTGACAGACACTTCACAGGAAACTCAGCTTCAGTTCTCAGGAGAACAACCTGCAGAGACATCCACAGAGGCAGCACTATCATTCACCACAGATCCCAATATCACTCCAATGATGGATGGACCAGGCCCAGTGGAGCTGATCATCCACACAGACCCAGAGAGCCAGACCACATTCACAGCTATTACCACCACAGAGAGACAGCAAGACGAGATTACCTTCCACACCACCCAAACAATCAAATCACCTCGCCTCCCCGCAGGATCCACCATCATCTCCCGGCAGCGTATCCATATTATCCCAAATAAGAACGGCAGAGTAGGGGGCCGCAGGAGAACCTTCCAAGGCCGCAGGAGGATCATAAAACCCAACAGGATCACTGACATACAGTCATTCATGAGTAAACTTAAACAGTCCTCAGTGAAGAAAGAAGGGAATGCCTCTGTCCCGTATCGAATTGAACTGACTACAGGTAAGCAGCATTGCTTTGTATTATTTTGTTACTTAATAGATTGTGAACCATTGTGAAACAAAATTGATGTATTCGTGTTCCCTCTTGTGTTTTTGTGTTATTTTTTTTTCTCTCAGACTGTAACTGTGATGAAGACAAGAAGAGGACAGTAATCAGTGACGTGCAGGTGGTCACTCCGACAGCTTCCATAAGAACAGAGAGACCTGCCACTACACAAAAGTCAGCATCTTCCTCCACAAAAGATTACATCACAGATGTTGAGTCTAAAACAGAGGAATCTAGTGGTTACATAACCTCTGCTGATGCCCCCGGGTTTAACCCTATAATTAATCAGTTTGTGACCACAAATAGTGAACTGTCTGTCCCAACCACAACCACGACTACGACAGCCTCTAAGGTTATTCGTGGAAGAATTCCATGGGACAGGCTGTTTGGAGGCAAAGACAGGGAGAAGATTCTGGGCAGGCTGAGGAGGCCATTAAATACCCCAAAAACCTCAACGACAGCACAAACTACCACAACCACAACAGTTACAACCCCTGCTGCTATTCCAACCACCGTTGCAGATTCACTAGCTGAACCTGAGACTCTGTCCCCACCAAGACACACAGGGGTCAGAGAGAGCTCATCATATGATGACGATGGAGAATCATCCTCTGCAGATTTTGACTTTACAACGCTTGGACCCAGGTTTCAACGTATAACTACTACCAGGTCTCCCTATTATTCTAGGTACTCCACCACTGCTCAAACACCGCCAGAATCACAAACTCTACCCTCTCCACCTACTGTCAAACCAACTTCAATTAAAAATCCAGATGAAAACCTGTCATCTGGGTCAGGTGGACCCCCTGACAATTGGGTTGTAGGAAGACAGAGGCCTGGTGGGGCAAGAGGACGGCAAGGGCGGAGAAGGAGGCCCTTCAGGGGCAGGAGACCCTTCAAGACACCTGTAATCCCTAAAGTACATCCTACTACCACAACTAAGGCTTCAATTACAGAGGCAACCCCACTACCTCAACACAGTGTTACACTTTATAAGCCCCTGTACACACCACCTAGGAAAGAGGACAGAGCCACAGTAACTGTTTCCGCAGACTTGTATGACCAATTTGCAAAGAGCACATCTAAGATTTCACCAGCCTATACTACAACTGACTCACCTTTCATCTCCTCAACATATAACCCCATGACCACACTGATGCCCACTACTGCTAAACGGTCTTACACAACCGTCCAGACCAGAGTCCACAGCAACATCAGACCTCCAACACAGAGAAACAATGCTCACATCACTGCCAGGCCGCTAACAAGGAGAGTCAGGCCCACTGCGCGAAGCAACGCTGTCAGAGACAATGCACATAAAGGTTTTAACTTTGACAAAGTGACCGTCGTCACAGCCGTGCAAGGACACATCAACACCCCTGCACCGCATGACATTAAAGGCACACACACTGCCATCTCTAGTGTCTATAATAGTGTCCCTGGAAATGAAGCTACAAATGGCTACGTTCCTGACTTTGAACTCACTACAAAGATCATGACAAACAAACCTAAGATAGTCGGGGGCAATGCAGCCAGCTTTACTGTTTTGTCCAACTCTGATGCTTTCCTGCCATGTGAGGCTGCTGGAAACCCCCAACCACGTATAACCTGGAAACGTTTCTCATCAAGCACAGGTACAATAATAGTTTCATTAATTGTTTTTACTAATAAAAAATATCTAGAAAAGTTTAAGAAAAGTGTTGTGTGCATTCTTTATTTTTATTTTTTTAGACCAGGAGGCACAGTGTTGTTAATTAAAATGTTCTGAAACAATGCATTTGGTTGTGACATTGTCTTAGTAACCCTGGTGAAGTTTTTGTCTTTGTTATGATGATGAACTTTTTTTAACAATAACAAAAATATACATAAAAGAATGAGAAAACAAATGAAAGACCAGAAAAGGTAAACATAAAGTTAAGTTGTTTTAAGTTTATATTTGTGGAAGTAATGTATATTGTATTTGGCTGTTTCTAGTTTAATGTTTTTTGAATTAATTGTCTTTTTCTGTCCCCCAGAAAGCGCCGTTACCATTATGGGGAGGATGGGCAAGTTTGAGGTGTTGACCAACGGTACTCTGTTCATCCAGAATGCTAACATCAAGGATCGTGGCCAGTATCTCTGTCTAGCTGAGAACGATCATGGATCAGATAAACTTCTTGTCACCCTCTCTGTTGTGGCTTATCCATCACGTATTCTGGAGCCAAAAATGCGTGAGATGAAATCTCATGCTGGAAACACTGTGGAGATGAAATGTAGAGCAGAGGGTCGACCCACACCGATGATATCCTGGATTCTGGCCAACCGCACCCAAGTCAGAGGTCAAAACGCACATAACGGAAGGGTGTCAGTATCTACTGAGGGCACTCTGGTCATAGAGGATGTGTCTGTTTATGACAGAGGACATTATAAATGCATCGCCAGTAATCCAGCTGGAGCTGATACTGCCACAGTACGACTTCAGGTGGTGGCAGCTCCACCTGACATCATGGAGGAAAAACGGCAGCAGCTCAAAGTTGATGTCAACCAGAACTTGTGGCTGCCCTGCACTGGCCAAGGCAGCCCCCAGCCTGCTATTCACTGGGTCCTCCATGATGGGACAGTAGTTCAGTCCAACAGGCCTGCAAGAAACTCAAGGATGTCAATGTACAAAAATGGGACACTTCACATTAAGGATGTGACTCAAGCAGACAGTGGGAAATATGAATGCATTGCCACAAGTTCTACAGGCTCAGAGCGAAGGGTGGTGACACTGACGGTGGAGAAGAGGGAGTTGGCTCCTCAGATAGTGGAAACATCTCAGCGCATGACAGAGTTGTCCTTCGGAGATCAGTTAAGACTAAACTGTATAGCAGTAGGAGACCCCAAACCTAGGATTCTCTGGAGGCTACCATCCAAAGCTGTGGTGGACCAGTGGCACAGGTAAAAATGGCAACATTATAAATATTTTGGACTGAACAGATAAAAATTTCTTATCAGTTTAAAGGCTTTGACCCTTTGGATTGTCAATATATATTGTATTTTTGTATTATATATTATTAATTTGAAGTGATGCCACATACTGCAGTATGAAGACAAGTCATATTTACACTGGAACATTGCCAACTTGCATCAGGGTCAGGGCAGTCTCAATAAATATTGTATATTATCTATTACTCTTGACAGACTAAGGCAAAAAAGGATAAGCTGATGGCATGTGCAGAAGCAACATATAAAAAAGAGGCTGTGCATGTTATAGTCAAAACACCATTAAAAAAACATGAGAGCACAATGAGAATATTAGCTAACGCCCACTTGTTATACTTCTGTGTATTTAACATCAGAGAAGAAATAACAGGAGAGAGAGGGATCATGTCACAGTATTTTCAAGAATCACATGGCATTCAGGTCACTGACAAGGCGGGGGCTCATTTTACTGGTAATGTTGTAAAATACGAAGCCACTTCTGTAGAATCTAATGTACATTTGTTAATTGCCAGTCATTAATTTGACTTCCTGCTGTTAGTGTTTATTTTTAAATATTAATTCTGTTTTCTTTTATGGTTCTTTTATGGTTTAATGGTCCCTTCTTTGGATGCAGCAAATGCTTTTTGGGTCAAGAATCACAGTATTTGCAAATTTCTCTAAATTTTCTCAAGTTATCAACAGAGATAAATTATGTTCCAATTTTCTTTCACTTTTCTCCAGGATGGGCAGCAGAATCCAGGTCCTGGGTAATGGTACACTTATCATTAACACTGTGAGTGATAAAGATGGTGGAGACTATCTCTGTGTGGCAAGAAGCAAAATTGGTGATGATTTCCAGCTCATGAAAGTCAGTGTGTCCATGAAGCCAGCCAAGATAGAGCCCAAGCTCTATGGAAAGAAGCAGGTAGCCTATGGTAATGACTTGAAGGTCGACTGTAAAGCCTCAGGAGCACCGAAGCCAGAGATCTCCTGGGGTCTACCAGATGGGACTGTGGTCAACAGCGCTCTGCAGTCTGATGCCAGCAGTGGAGGAGGACGAACACGGCGTTACACTCTGTTTGACAACGGAACTCTTTATGTAAACCAGGTATGCAGCTACATCAACCATAAACATACACAAAAATGATAAAATAATCATTTAAAAATGTACACACATTTGTGTCATGTTTCTCCAGGTTGGTATGTCAGAGGAAGGAGACTACACTTGTTACGCTGAGAACCAAGTTGGCAAGGATGAAATGCTTGTACATATCACTGTTGTGACAGCTCCGCCCAGAATACGATCACCTAGTCAGACGTATGCCAAGGTGAGGCCTGGAGGGAACATTCGCTTTGACTGTGAAGGATTTGGGGAACCCAAACCCAAGATCCTGTGGATGCTGCCCACCAATGATGTAATTGCGGCATCAAATGAACGTTATCTAATGCATGTCAATGGGTCTTTAGATATCAGAGATGTGAAGATAATTGATGCTGGGGAGTATGTTTGTATAGCACGCAACCCTGCTGGAGAAAAAAGAAAAGTCTACAAGCTTGATATAGATGGAAACCCACCAGTAATCAATGGCTACCGCCAGAACAGAACTGTAATCAAAGATGCAGCAGCTAAATTCTCCAGGAAATTAATAGACTGTCAGGCTGAAGGAAATCCCACTCCTAGTATCACTTGGATTATGCCTGATAACATCTTCCTGAAAGCACCATACTTTGGCAGCAGGATTAATGTCCACCATAACGGGACATTAGAGATTCGAAACATACGGCCAAGCGATACAGCAGAGTTTATATGCATGGCGAGGAATGATGGAGGAGAGGCAGTGATGGTGGTGCAGTTGGAAGTGACCAGCATGCTCAGAAGGCCCATCTTCAAGAACCCCTTTAATGAGCGTATTGTATCTCGGATCGGAAAAACCACAATCCTGAACTGCTCTGCTGATGGACACCCACAGCCAGAGATCATCTGGATTTTGCCTAACGGATCACGGTTTACTGATGCACCTGACCGTGGCTCTCGCCACCACCGAGGCAGCGACGGGACTTTGATCATCTATAGCTCTCGTAAAGAGGATGCTGGGAAGTACCGCTGTGGCGCCAAGAATTTCTTGGGCTACATAGAGAAGCTAATAATTTTGGATGTTGGGCAGAAACCTTACATCTTGACAAGGCCTAGGGGCATCATTCGAGGTGTGTCTGGAGAACCTCTTTTCCTTCACTGTTTATCTGATGGGAGTCCCAGACCCATAATCCACTGGACTATTCCTGGTGGTCATACTATTACTCAACCTCAAGTCATTGGGCGCTACCATCTATTAGAAAATGGTACTTTGGTTGTTCAGGATACAACTCTCCATGATCGAGGAAACTACATCTGCAGAGCTAAGAATGATGCCGGGGAGGCTGTACTCACCGTACCGGTTGTTATCATCGCCTTCCCACCACGGATCACGACAGGACCACCTCCCACTGTCCGGGTCACCACTGGAACACCTATTCAGCTCAACTGTGCAGCTATTGGAGTCCCGAAGCCAGAGATAACCTGGGAACTGCCTGATCTTTCAGTTCTGTCAACGGCAGCACAGGGCCGACCTATGGGTAGTGAGCTACTTCACCCTCAGGGCACACTTATTATCCAGAGGCCCACAGCCTCAGACTCAGGCACATACAAGTGCCTGGCCAAGAATCGACATGGTAGAGACTCAAAGACCACATATATACATGTTGTGTGAGGAAAAAGAGATAATTGCGATAAGGACAGCGGTACATATGAATATTTTGTTGGCAGTGTACAGTAGACTGTGTGAAGACTGTGGCTCATGGAATGTTATTTTAAAAAGTGACAGATGTGGATTAAACAATAAACAGAGCCAAAGAAGAGAAAGGAAATGGACATTTTAAATTGAAAAAAATGGAAAAATTTTTTTTTTTTTTTGGGAAAACCCGGGCCTGGGGCTAGAAAGTTGTTATTGTAACTTTGGAACCGGGGGCCTGGAAATTCATAGGTGGTTCTCATTTCAGGTGGTTCTCATGGGAGCAAAAGGTCCAATGCTTAGAGTCAAACTTTAAGTGATTTCTCTGACCAGGCATTGCCGGCCACACAGAGGGATACTATTACAGCGCATGCTGAGAGGAGGGAAAATGGTGTAGCAGATTGCAAGAAAGAAAAAAAGGGCTCCCAAGAGGATTTTAATACCCTTTAGTCAGTCGCCAGAAGTTGTTGCTGTCATTACACGTTGCTTTGTGCTTTAAAAGAAAATACAAAAGGCATATTACAGCAGATCTGTCAAGGGCAATTCGGTGAATTGGAAGTGGAAGATAATAGGTTTATTCAAAAAATACATGTGGCTTGTTTTACACTGGATACATATCTGCTTAGACAGTAAAATGCTTTCACATGAGAATGACATCAGTACATTTTCTATTTTTTATGAGAGTTTCCGAGTTCAACAAAGAGACTAAGTCTATTCACCGTGCGGTATATTGGTTTAAAAAAAAAAATCCATAAACACACTATCATTTTATTGTGTTGTACACAAGAATTTACAGTAATGTTATACATTATGCTAATCTGTAATGATACAGTATATGTTTATCTATTTGTAGTATCTACTTTATCAAAGTATGGGGGACAAAATGAAATGAAAAAATAAACACAGTTCACGCCTTTTAAGTTTTTATTAGATTATTCGACACACAACATATATCACAGAATTGGCTCTTTTAGTTACAAGTAGGCCGTTATAATGCTGCTGTAATGCAGGTCACTAGGATTACACCAGTTAGACCTCACTCTACAGGAGGAGGTCATTCCTGTGGCTGCAGGTCCAGACACACGCAGTTTTAATTCTCCAGCTGTGAAAACAGTTCTTCACCCAGCTCTGCAGTGTGTACGACCCACAGGGGAGCCTTTGAATTTTGTTTGTGATTGCATGCTGGTATAACTGCCCTTCTGCAAATTAAACTGAAAGACGAGGGAGGAAGTTTAACATAAAAAAAATGAGTTAAGTAGTTGATTTGGTGTAATATTCCTATTTTAAGACAAAGATATTCCAAGCACATAACTTCAGTTAACATTGGTGAAGAGTGATATGCTCCCCCACACAGTGATGTTTGCTTTCTAACTATATTTTTTTTCTTTTCTGCAACTGCTTGCAGATACAATTTTAAAGGCATTTGTTAAAGTCAAATATCTTTTCAGCAAAGGCAACAACTGGAAACAATTTCTCAGTAAATTGACCCAATGGTGAATTGGCTATAATGATACACGTTTGAAATTGCCTTTTTCACAAGGTCTCATAAATAATTCTGGGTTTTTTTTTTTTTACACTGATCAAGAGAGATAACAAAAAGGAATTTCTGTAGCCCATGACATTAAATTGGAGGTTAATATAAGGTTATGTTTTTAAATTTACTACAGCGAATGTGAGTGACATCTTGTATTTTTAAATGAATTCCCATAATGTTGTTTTTACTCTACAGCTTTTGATTTTATCATAAAAATATCTCAGATAAAGAGTTTTCTGTGTCCTCCACTGCAGTTTCCTCCCGATGCTGGAATATGAAGAAAAGCTTAAAACAGAGCCGTTCAACAGGACATGATTAATTTACAGTGGCTTCCAAAACCTAACAGCTGCATTTTAATGGAGGCTCTAAAAACAGGTTTTCCGAAGTTTAGAGCCAGTCTACAGCAGCGTGATGCGACTGAGTCAGATATGGGGAAAGAGGGAATTGTCTTCCATAAACTCTGGAATGCAGGCCACTCCATGACGCGCGAGAAAAGTGCTCTCATATGTGAGCGAAGTGAGAGTCAATCAATCAAAGAATCTCAATTAAATTGCATCACATGGTCTCGGCTGCTCAGACAGTTCATCATTAACGTTATGTGCCTTCTGTGGGTGGTGAAGAGTTTATTTATTCAGTTCTGGTTTTGAGGTTCATGTTTGGAGAGTGATGGAGTTTACCTTCCAGTCACTTGGATATTTATGAAGATTTTAAACATGTGATTTTCTCATTTGCTTCTTTCCTCTTGAGTGTTGAGAAGGAAAAGACTGGAAGTCTAACACATACCATGGAACAGTGTGTCTTTCTGTGTGAACTTTACCTTCACTAGGTTTTATATATATATATATATATATATATATATATATATATATATATATATATATATATATACAGTACTGTGTACAGTGCTTCAGTGACCAACAACCACAAGGAATAAGCTGTTGACCGAGTTACTGTCCCACACTCAGATCAGTGATATTTAGTCTGACATAAGCTGTTGGCAGATCCAGATGTGACAGGGGTCTTAACATCAGCTGCTGATCTCACCTTGGTCAAAATGGGAAAAGCCACTGGCTAAAAGATAATATCCAAAGTGTCAAGATGAGACAAACTAGGGCAGAATTCCCCCCTCGGTGAACAATAAAGTCGTCACTAGAGACCTAAAGCGTGTTTTGAGTGACCCCAACTCATAATGTCTTGCCAATATGCTTGTCACTGCAGCATCTCTTTTGGGTGAGCCAAAGTGAGATCAGCAGCTGATCCCCAGACCCCTGTCACATCTGGATGTGCCAACAGTTTCTGTCAGGCTAAACATGTCTATTAGTGATCTGAGTGTGGAACAATGACTTTGTTATCAGCTTATTCCTTGTGGTTGTTGGTCACTGAAGCACTGCTGGGGCAACAAATGTGAGGGTGGCCAGAGTCTGAATCCAGAATTATTAGTACATTTTATCTGTTCTTAAATATTTTGTACAAATTTCCTTATATCTGTATAAAGAAAGTAAGAAATAAATATGTATGGTCTTTAAAGCACTGCTAAAACACAACATGTGGGATTTAGCAGTGTAACTTTCTATAACTTTTACACAGAACCCAATTTCTTGTCACAGCCATTGAATTGAGACTTGTCAACATGAAGAGTTACACTACCTCTACAATTTCACAAGATCAATAAACGAAATCTGTTTTAACACTAGAGGGAGTAGGTAAAAACATGGCTACTTCTTGGCCCCCATGATGACTGGAAAAACAGAGCAAATCTGCACAGAATCAAATTAAATGAACATTGTCTTCACCATTACCCAACACTTCACCTTTTCCTTAGGACTCATTACACACAAAGGTACATTCTCTGGAAGCATGCTGTTAATTTTTCCACAATTATTCACCTTCGCATTCTTAATCTGGATTCAACCGCCAACTTGCAAACATCTATTACTTAATATCACACCACTTATTCTGTCGTTACCACAATGGCCTCTGAACTCTGCCCAAACAGCTGTGAACATTTAACAATAGATGCATTCTTCAACCAACGTTTCCCCGCCTCTCTATTCTCCATGTTTCTCCCCATCAGTAGGCCTGTTGATCTCTATTCCAGGAACTGATGTAGTGATGAAGGTCAGATCTGTTCAGTCACTCAGCAAGTCGATTGAGAGTATAGTTTTATGTTCAGCATTTAATGTGTTTAGTGACCTGGGGCTGTCATATTATACATGCTGTACACTATTTTTTTTCCCAGTAGTTCCCACTATTTTACAGGCAGTGTTGAGCAAATTTGCAATGCAGCTTGACCGATACTTTATTTTTGAGGAAAAATCCTCCCAAGAAAATATGGCACATGGTAATTTGATAATTTATCGATATAACACAAATAATCTGACGGAATTTCTTAAAAAGAGAGTGGATAATGGACTGCTGCCATGAAACAGTCCATGTGAATACTTATTACATGTTTAAAGAAGAAATTGATGGCTAGGCAGCCTCTTCGCTAACTGCCAACTCTATAACTACAGTTATTTAAGAGTCCGTACTTAATCTGAATGTGCAGCATGTTGTCATACATCTCTGCGTGTGGGGGGAACGCCTGGGCAGTACAATTACAAATACTTAAAAAGAGGAAACTTAGAGCTGAGTTGGAAAAAGTAGAAAGGAAGGCTAAAGTCTACAGTGGGGATAGACGAGGGAAACCAGTGAAGGGTGAGACATATTTTTGGTCTGCGGTATGAATTCCATACTTAAACTAGACTGCTCGCAACCTGAACATGGAAACTGAGATCTCAGGAGAGAGCGCTGTCGGGACTTGACCGACAGCAGTTTCAGACAGTACTCCACTGTTTGCCCAGAGAGTCTGCCTTATGTCTTTGAAGCTGCAAACTTGGCAACATGTTACAGTCCATCCCCAGTAATATATACTGGCCCACATGGTTCTTTTTGTTGTATTCCGAGAGTATTGATGAAAAAAAACAACAAAAAAAAACATCCAGGAGTATTTCCATTACGCACGCAGATTTGCAAATACGCAGGCATCCGTTTGCTCATACATTAGATCGGCGTCTCTCTCAGTACCTGTGCTGAATCTGGAATTTTACACCACCATTATAGAATCCGCACCTCCACCTTCTAGCCACAAGTAAGACAGATGCATCTTTGCACCTTCCTCCCAGGTTGGATCTGTCATACTGTGATGGTGATTCCACGTTTCTCAAGTCTTTTTTCTTCTCAGGCCTATGTTTGATTATCTTTCAGTTTTACCAGGAGCTTATATGTTGGCTGTTCCAGTGAGGGAAAAGAAAGTATGCAGGTATCAGTTGTCCTCTTGTTTCCACTCTTATATTTAACACAATATTTGATTTGTGAATTGAACGAAACACCTCACATGACAGCCCTAATTCATAAGTGCTTTCACTCCCTCAGATATTGTCTGTAAGCGTAAAGAGTGAACCTTTATGCTAATATGAGCCAGGTACAAGAGTGAAACTACAGTCATAACTAAAATAACTTAAGTCATAAATTGGCCAAAGCTTTCAGTCAGTAAATATCGCAACCATTAAATGCTGAAGGGTCCTATAAATAAAATTAAAAAGGATCCAACTTTGTGCTGGGAGTTTATGTATATTCTAAGCAATGGTATATATGCTTTAATGGGGCCATATTATTTGGTCTGTGTCTTGAGGGCAGTAGAAGTACTTGAGTAGGGGTCCTCGAATGTGATTGGGTGCAGATGTGGTTCTTTGGTCTTAAGAGAGTAACCAGGTGGATGGGTGAAGCCCACTGCAGTTTACCTAACCTCTCTGACTTCAGTCACATCAAAGAACTTCTAGATTATTTAGTCCCAAAGGGGAAGGAAGCTTTAAATAAGCCAGGTCACCCAATTAGGCTGCTTCAACAAAGTAGCACTGGTACTTTTACAGCAGAAGGTGGTGATGAAGTTTCTGTCTGATGCTTTTAACTGGTCAAGGAAGTTGTGATGAAGGGGTGAAGGTAAGTGGGGAAGAGGTGTCAGTAGGACCTTAAGGGTGAAGCAACTTGTAGTAGCCAGACCTTCACCCAGGCTTTGATATTAATGACACAGAAATGCATGTGCAAGTGTATTCAATAGCAGGACCGGTTCTAATATCATTGGGCTCTGCATGCCTGCATAGAGAGGGAACAGTAATTTATGTTTGTTCATCCATATGTTTTGAAATCTTAATGTTCCAGGTATTGAACAATACAAAGGTAGAGCTGCAGGGTTGTTATTAAGCGCCGCCATGTCTTGGCAAATTACAATCTTCCAGTCAGACACAACAACAGTCAGCATTTCCTCTGAGCCTCTGGAAATAAAGTTTCATTTACCACTGTGTAATAAAGCCAATGTGTAATTTAAGTGCAATCTGCAGGAGCTGTAACACAGCTGAGGAAACACTAAACACTTATAAATAATAAATGAAGAGGACAACAGCAACAGACGTCCCTATATAAAAGCTTCCTCTTGTTTAAGTAACAAATACTGCCCATAGGGGGGTCTGATAAAAAATGTGCCGTATATATTTATGATTTAAATATGGCGCAAAAATCCTCCAGAGTCCATTAAAGTGGAATAGACAGGTATAAATGATGCTTTACTTGTAAAAGGTTAGATTTAGTTTTACACCAAATGCTTGCAGTTAAGTCAATTTACATGACATAATTCAAACCACCTGCTGTGGCTTGTCTGCTGTGATGTAAACGTCTCAACAGCACCTAGCAACCTCAGATACCATGAAGACATCACAGGGAAAACAGACTGAGTGGCTGGCCACTAGTGAAAGTTATGTTTGTAACTTGGATGGTGTTATTAATATTAATGATTATAATCATCATCATTTCTTCTATCTGATATTGGTCTGTGAATTTATGTATTTCCCATCATTGTGGTTAACAGCAGAAACTGACACTCTGTGCCCCGTCCCTTGGTCTATCTGCTGCCCTCTGTGCACACAGATCTCTGCTGAGCACACAGAGACACTCTGTCAAATATGCCTGGTATCCCAGAGTGGCCAGCCTCTCAAAGGAAGCTTGTTATCCCTCTTTTTTTTTTTCGCCCTCCAGCTCTCAAGCCACAGCTCTGCATCCTGTTTTCTCAGGCGTGGGTCGTGGGATTATGAGACCAATGCTCTGGATACGAATTTAAAGGAGGAATGCCACTGCCAACAAGTGCCAGGAGCAGTTTTTTTTTTTTTTTTTTAACGTTTTCCCTTTAGCTTTATTGTAGTTGCAATATGAATGTGTCCCCATGTCTCCATGTTGGTGGTTTAAATTACAGCGACGGCTGCTTAAGGTGTCTTATATCCTGTCTGGACTGTTAATGTTGTTGCACAGTGTGACAATACATTTCCACACAACCACCTGCGTCTTCCAGCTTCCAGCATAATATTATAATAAGATAACATGAATGGATGACTGTGTTAGTGCAGCCCTCACAGTTTTTTTTTTTTTTTTTTTATTAGTCACAAGGTGAACAAAGCTCTCATTAAAATGTAAAAATAATGTTCAGGCCATTCACTGAGGCATATGGCAGAACCAGAAGATGATCAGTGATTTGCAGCCGGACCCAAACAAAAGCAGTTGCTAGGAAAATATCTACGTGAGCAACAAACTGGAGCTGAGGATGGAATGAACTACATCATTCACCGGTAGAAACTAAAAACCCAGGGGCCAGTTGGACCCGCTGATGTCGGTGTGTGTCTGTACATGAGTGTGTGCAGTTTTGATGCAGACGGACAAACGCACCCATACGGGACACATGGGGCTCATGAGAAATGAAAGAATGTACCTAAGTCAGCAGTTATCAATGTAGAGGCCTCACAATGCTCCTTAAGAAATAAAACTCGCGGCTATAGTGGAACAAGTAGACCATTCCAGTAAATTATTTATCATAAACGTGTAGTGATGCTTCACATACTAATGGTGTGTGACACTGAATGTGGTTTCCATCCTATAAAACTAGAAACACTGTAGCTTACAGTATTTTTTTTTTAGTTATACCCTCGTCTTCCTTCATCTCCACAAGAGCTGCTTCAGATTTGTCGGTGTGGATGACCATATGGGAGGCAGAACCTCTGGAACCTACATGGAACAGCAGCAGCAGTAGCTAAAGAAACCTTACACTGTTAAAACAAAGTGTGGCCCACACATTTCAACTGTGTGAGGAGACGTCAATGTGAAAGCCTGCCAAAGGAAATGTATACATATAAACATGCATACATAAAGGCAAAGACAGTCACAAACAAACCACAAGTAACGTGGACCACCCTGAGTGTTTTTTCTCTCTTTTCTTTCTCTCCGTATGTGGTAAGAAGTCCCTTTCTTACGTCTTTCTACCTGTCATGATGACAAGATGATTAAACCGACAACTGTTTGTGAAGGTCAAAGGTCACAGTTCAGCCTAGCTCTGCCCTCAGATCAACCAGGGCGCTTCAGACCACAGCTGTTACGGCTCTGTTTCTGTGATTAGCTTGATGTTTGCCCTGGAAAGCGAGGGTTTCTTCCCTTCACATCTTCCCTAACCTCACACTAACCCCTGTGATAAAAGCACCTCCAGAGCCTACATAAAGACAGGCTATTTTTGTTCCATGACAGCAGACCATGTGCAAAGATTAGATGAAGTTTTTTTTTTGTTTTGTTTTTTTCTCCCTCCACTCTCCAAAGCTCTTATAACCACAGGATGAAGCAAGAGTCTTGGTCTTGACTGGGGAGATGATAGCTGCGCAACAGTAGGTTTGTGGTCTGTGGATTTGGGAGAAAGTGAGAATGGTGACTTAAAGGGTCAAGGGGTGATGTGTGAGGTGAGGAAAGTAGTGCGCATACAAAGTGGGGAAATGTGTGTGTGTGTGTGGTTAGGAGGCTCAGAGGGGTTTAAATGGAAATTCATTCAAGTCTTGTGTTACACTCTTTTTGTTTCCTCTCTTCATTCCCTTCTTCCTGTCTGTCTGAGAGGAAGCTGACCAGGATTAGTGTGTGTGTGTGTGTGTGTCTGTAGAGCAGCTTCGCCTGCCTGTCTGTAACTGTGCATTCACACACTATTTGATCATGTCTTTGTGTGAATTATACAATGGCCAGTTGTGCTGAAGCAAGCGTGAGAGCTCGGTTACCAAAATAAAAGGAGGACGCACAATTTTAAAAACCGCTCAACCATTTTACAAAATCGTGTCCGACCTGATTGGACATTGTATGGAGGCAAAAGAAAGAAAGTAAAGCAGGAAAACAGAGAGACACACAGATAGACTAGTGTTAAACTGAAAAGCAGCAAGTGTAGCTGCTGAGTGCCGTGCAGGAGGATACATGTGTGATGCTCTGATCAGACCCAGATGTGCAGAGATCACAGCTGTGAGAAATATGACACACAAACACACACACATATATATATATATGTGTGTGTGTGTGTGTGTGTGTGTGTGTGTGTGTGTGTGTCTTTCAGTCTGACCTATCCATGCGACAGCCATAAAAGCATGCAGATGTAAAAATACACACATGCCAACAACACAGACATGTGAATCTGTTCATTTAGATGAGCATTTATTTAGGAAACGAATACCGCTGACTCTGCCAACCTTGCTCCAGACACAGGAAGTTGCAGCATTGTCATGCTAACTGCTGAAGAAGGGTGTGGGGGTCATGTGATGAGGTGAGAGGTCGATGCAGAAGTTAAATTCAACTCTTCAATTCCTAAAATAATATATATTTTTAAAAAAAAAAGCAGTTGTGAAACTTTCACTCGGAAAACATAAACTTAAGACATAGCAACGGTAAAATGTGTCATATATTATTTTGTAGCAACACAACAGAGTAGATTAGAGAACTGCAGTAGTGTTTAATATTGAGGTTTAATGTTTTACAAACACTATTGAGTCTGGTTGATGCTTCAACACCTGAGTAAGTCCACACTTTTTTATTGCCTCATTTACAATAACTTAATAAACGACTGCCTTTTACAACAACATAAGTTGCAGTTAATTATATTTACATTTCATTTTCACACCTTCAAAACAGATAGGCCATAGAATATTCGACAAATGTGCATAGATACTTTTTTGTCATTATTATTTACTATATCTAAATTAAGACTAAATACCTAAATAAAATTAAGGAGCAATTGTTGTTGCTGTTTAAATTTTACTTCATGTAATAATCGTATTCTATCTCACCACTGTTTTATTATTAATCTCATGCATTATTATCATTGTGAGACATTCCAGATGTTACACTGGACTCCTGCTATGTTATTTCAATATGATGAATGCGAATCTGTTTTGCTCTGGTTTCTGTCACCATGTCTCGTTTGAAGAAGGATTTTTGGACTCGACTGTTATTGCTGATATACGTTAACGACACATGAGGGAGGGAGGGGAAGCATCCTCGTGTGCTCTCTAGTGACCTGAGACGTTATCGCCAAAATGACCCGAGAAGGCAGCAAGTTCAAAATCTGAATGAAACTTGAAAGAGTCACTGGAAAACTTTTATATCAGTGAGGAACCTTCCAGAAATAGTTTCATTTTTTTTCCACCGTAGAGTAGAAAATATTACGACCATATGCTTCCAAGCTGTTTGTTTTTAAAGGAACCGGTTTACAATCCTTTTAGGCATCTAATCATGCCACCTTATTTATACTCTTTGGAGGATGTGTTATAAATTGTTACATCTGTCACAATGAAATGTGAAATGTTAATGTAATGAATGTTTTACTGAGACTGTCGTTGTCTATTTCTGCCCAGTGCATCTTGGGATTGGCTGCAGTTCAGCTGGATGTAGAGGAAGAAGAAGGGAATTAGTGATGGAATTTTCATAACAGTGGTTGAATTTGTGATAGAGAGAAATACAGATTTACTCAGATAGTCAGAAAATACAAGATATATTTTTATATATTCTTTTCCTGTTTTACAGAAACCGAATAATCGCGATACTTCAAACTTCCATGGGGACCTTCAACCTGCAAGTGGCTCCTATGGACCTATTGTGGCCCCATGATGGTGATTCCTGCCCACATCTTCAACTATCTACTAGTAGTCAAACTAGTAATAAAACCATCTATATGATTTAAAGAAAGGATCATCTCCCAGTGTCTTAATCCCAGATCAAAGCAAAACTTGATTCAACTAAACAAGCCGGTCGTGTGTCTCCATCAAGCTCTCACGAAAACAATGAATGCGTCTATTGTTTCAAATGCTCTCTAAACTCAGAAAAAAAGCAGAACATCAAAAATAACCAAAGACTATTCATAAAAACAACTTTGAAATTATTCTGAAGAAAGACAAAAAAAAAATACTGCAATATTAATGCAATACACTTCCATACATTGCATCAGTTTATGGAAAAAACCAAATAACTTTTAAATGTTTTTTTTAATTGAACTTTTTTTTTTTTTGCTCAAATAAACACACTGAACTGAAATCTCTATTTTTTTTTTTTTCTTTCTCAAAGACATTTAGAAATCGTCTGCAACCTTTCCACATGACAGGAAACAAAAAAAGGAGAAGGTAACGAGAGAGAAAGTCTTCCTGGTGCGATCACATAAACAGACACACACACACACACACACACACGCATGAAAAAATGGTCAGTATCAGATCATGTTAGCACAGAAAACAGAAGAGAGCGAGAGAGAGACACACACACACAAACTCACTAAGAACTCCTGGGATTTTGATCAGATTCATCTGAAACATATCAGCAAAAGCAGGTCAGTTAAAACATGTTTCCTTGTATTTATTACAACAAATCATGCCTGAATAAATTTAGATTGTATCATGAAATATACTTTTAACATTATACATTTATATATTAAATTCAGCTTATTGGTATTTAATCAGGTCACATATTTCATTGTTCTCCAGGCACTGAGCTACAGTAATTAGAAATAAAACAATTTTAACATCAAACACATTAAACATTAACTTGCTTCTTGCGCATTTCTCAGTGTGAAGAGTGAAGAGGTGACTGTGTGAACAAGACCATAATGTGGATCAAGTGAACAAGAGAACAACATGATAAAAATGTAAACGAAAATGTTAAACACATGTTAAAAGTACTGAAAAATAGCAGTTTAGTTATCCTAAAACAAATAGAAAAGAAAATAGTTGTGGGCGTTTACAGGAAATCTAGAAAAAAAAACCCCACAAAACATGAGATGCAGATTAGCAGAAAATCAATTGGCTGCACCAAAAGTCAAGAGCGCTCTTCAGGATGATGGTAGAGTTTGTTTCCTTGTCAACGATCAAGTTAAAAAAACCTCATGACCGTAACCAGCGGATCCAGTAAGAGATAAAAAGCCTTTGGTTAGGTAAACCTCTTAAACGCAAAAACCAAGCTGTGAATCTGTGTGTCTACTCTGTGAACTGATGGGACAAAAAAAATCAAACTCTATCAAGACTTATTTGGCTACTTTATATTTTATTTGACCTGTACTGAATGTGCTGAATCTCAGCACCTGAAGAACAAAATGTGACAAAGTCATTATATGAGATTAAGTTCAGTAATTTTGAGAACAAACTGAGAAACAACCTTTGCTTTCCTTTTTATCTTTTAGAGAAAAAACAACTCATGGAGAGAAATGCAACCTTTTCACTGTTAGCTGGAAGTAATAACCACAGCAATATCACATGTTCCCGTGACAACACTTTGAAGACGGTGGTTTTTCCTGTCCTCTACTCCTTCCTCTTCTTGGTGGGGCTGTCATTGAATGGCATAGCAGTATGGGTGTTTTTTCGCATCCCCTCAAAATCTCATTTCATTATATACTTGAAGAATATTGTAATTGCAGATGTCATTATGACCTTCACGTTCCCTTTTAAGGTAGGTTATTATAAAGAGTTTCAAATTTTAACCAGTGTTGTGTGATGGTCCGGAGTAATTTGAACCCAGGGTCTATTTCATCATGCATACAAGTCAACACCCCCCCAAGAGATATTGTATATTGATAAAAAGATTTTCAAGTTTGACCATCTTTTGTTTTCATAGTAGCTAGCTGAATGTAGCTTACAATGAAAGTAAATGGCCAGTCAGCCAAATGTATCTAAATTGTCATTTTTTAACCACTAATAAAGCTTAAAATTTCACTTCACTTCCACAGTAGTATGAAATGGGTCCCTACACATAAACCAAATTATTGCTAATAATAATAAACTGAGAGTTTAAATTAAAAAAAAAACAAGAATTACAATTAGTATTGTTTTCATAACAAGTAAATGTGTCTCTTCACGGACACATCGGCCTGTCGTTCAAGAAAATGATGAATCTGCTGATCTGAAACACTCTTCATCACCAGTTGTTATGAAAACAAGACGTTGGGTAAATCTTGTAAAGCAGCCTTACTAATAAACTCTCTGTGCACTTACAGTCCCAAGTTACTTAAGTTATTGGTACTTTGGTTTATACTTCATGCTACTGCCATATTGAAGTGCTATTTTGAGCTTCATTAGTGGTTTAAAAAATAACAATTTAGATACATTTGGCAGGTGACCCCTCTTATTTTCATTGTTTGCTATTTGGTTGTGAAAACAAAAGACAGTCAAACACAATATTACTTCAACCTATGTAATCTAGCTCTTGGGGGAGACTCGAAATAGTCCCTGGGTTCAAATTGCACTGGATCACTTTAAGTAACTGTCTGACTGTTCTCATGATTCATCAAATTTGTGGATCTGGGTGTTAACAAGTCAATAAGTGTTTAACAGACAGATGCTGTGTTTGTCCAGGTGTTATCAGACTCCAACATGGCATCCATCGGCCTACGTATATTTGTGTGTCGAGTATCCTCAGTGCTCTTCTACCTCACTATGTACATCAGCATCCTCTTCTTTGGCCTCATCAGCATCGATCGCTGTCGGAAGACCCTCAAGCCTTTCAGGGGGACGAACGCAGCCCGGTTGACCCGTCGGAAACTCCTTTCAGGTGCCATCTGGACCTTTCTGTTCGTTCTCTGTCTGCCCAATGTGATCCTGACGTATAAAACCCCAACGTCTATATACTTCAAGTGCAGCGACCTGAAGACAAAGGCTGGGCTGTTTTGGCACGAGGTGGTAAATTATGTCTGTCAAGTTATTTTCTGGGGCAACCTTGTGACCGTGATCGTTTGCTACACTCTAATCACCAAAGAGTTGTACAGGTCATACTCCCGCACAAAGACCCAAAACAGCAGAGAGACAATATGTCAAACACCCAGTGGGACAACAACTCGTACGCCCAAACAACCGACAAGAAAAATGAGTGCGAATGTGTTCCTGGTTCTGGCGGTGTTCTTTGTGTGCTTTGTGCCATTTCATTTCGCCCGTGTGCCATATACTATGAGCCAGACCCGAGAAGTTCTCTTTGACTGTAAACTGAAGCTTTTTTTCTTTCAGCTCAAAGAGAGCACACTTTTTCTCACCTCCATAAACTCTCTCCTGGATCCACTCATCTACTTTTTCCTGTGTAAGTCCTTCAGGTCCACTCTATTTAAGACCCTGCGGCTGCCTCCGGGTACCTGCAGCTGGTTGACAGGGAGAGGATCAGATGCCGACACAGGCAGCTCCCCTTTGAGAGACTCCTCTGCATGTGCATGAAACCACTGGACATGAAAAAGCCTTTTGTAATGTAGCAGTGGTATCGATGATGTTGAAAATTGATTCAAATCTAAATTCAGCTCATCCACTAGGTGTTGTAGAGAGTCGAAGTCTGCACAGCAAAGGATCTGGTGCACATCTGTATTGAAAAACAAAATAATAAACACACTGTTGGGAGCAACATGACATATGTGAGGTAACAGATACAATGTTGTGTTTTCAGTGCAGTCATTTGAAGTCCCACATACTGTTCTCATTACAGAAATAAATATGCATATTTTTGTTGATGATCATGATAAAATTATCGTAGCACTGCATCTAATCAATGTAACCTTGTAAATATTAGTGATCATCTTCCTCTTTTCTTTTTATTTGTGAGAAACAGTGAGGTTTAGACATATAAACAAAAAACACATTTTATTTTGCTGATTGTTTATCTTTCTCTTTTCTATTCCAAGTACCAAAAACATTAAGTTTCTCTTCTGTGTCTTCATACCCATTAATCTACCTACACTTCCTTCAAGTCTTTGAAATAAAATCCTGTCAATGCATTTTCACATCGTATTTTTTTCATGTGTCTGAAAGTTGATGTTTCTGTTTGCGCTGATTGATTTGGTCAGTCAATCAAACCGAATAGCAGGTTAGTTAAATGTCGATGTTAAATGTCTGCAGTCACGTGACTGTGGGATGTGGTTTTTCTCGGTCTGTCATGTTGAAGGTATTCAGAAATGTAGTTGAGGATAGTGTTTATATAATAGGGGCTTTCCGAATAATGGAGCTGTGTGTGTCACTTTCAGTTACCACCACAAACCAGTTTTACAGAAAATCATTATGAAACAACATTAAAGGAAGCAAAAATAACGTTTGACATAAAGGGAAATATGTTTCTCACCATCCAACCTATGTCTTAATGCTTTACATTGTTTAAAAGAAAATCATTTTTCTGAAAAATAGCGTTTAAGTTTAAAACGTGAAGAGACATATGAAATCAGAAACATTATTGAGGTGTTGTTCAAAGTCACTACATCACTCTAGCCTGAAAAAGCATGGCTTACCACAGAGCTACTTATTTGAATCCTTTTTTTAACCTCATAGTAAGTCACTGTTTGTGGATTTGCATCTCCCGGGTTGAAGAGGCTGACACATTTGTGATTTTTCTTGTTAAGTTGTTCATCTCTCAGGCTGCACCAGTGTCGAGTTACCTGTCTGAGGTGAGTGGCATAATGTTATTAAACGAGAAGCTATGGAGCGAATTCAATTAATAACATGTCTTTATTGTTTTTATTTGGTTGAAAGAAGGAGTATATAGACCCATTTTAGTATAGTTCATAGTAATTTGAATGTAATTTGACTTTTTGCAAATTTAATTCTGAGAATAAAAATAGTGGTTTATTGTCCGGTAGCATTAAATTAGCTTTCTTGCACAGATTCATTTCAAATCAAATAGTTATTTGCTGTTTCTTTTGCTATTGCAGCTACTGGATCATCACTGTCATGCCCCATACTCTGCAAATTTAATTGCACAAATGGACACTGAATGTGTAAAATTCATGATGTGTAGACTGATGAGATGAGTCTAGATAAAACCCTGACTGCTTATATTCATTAAGTAGAGAAATGAGACGAAAAAAAAAAATGGCATTAACATTTGGTAGATGGTGTTTAGTGTATTCAGTCTGTCTATATTTGATCATGTAATAAGACAATTCAACCCACTCTTTTTTTGTATCGATTAAAAACAACAAACCCAACAGTTGCATAACTTCCATCACTTTGTAGAAAAGTGGAAGAGTCAACTTCAGCATGCAGAGTGTATTCAAATGCTTTGGTTGAATTTTAGTTTTTTAAAAAAGTCTTTTAAACGAATGACAGATGCAAATCAGGGTAATCTGAGCAAGATGGAAAATTTTAAAGGTGGTAAAGGCTTCTAGTGCAAAGTAACAAAAGTACAAATCTAAAACCAATATAATCAGATGTAACCAGTTAGGATTTGAAAAGAGTACGCAAAAATGATTGATTCTCTTTGTGATGTTTCTTTTTTTTCTCCTTTTTATTCCAGATTTTATGATGATGGCAAACAACACATCACGGACGTCGTCCGGCTGCGACCATTCCGTTCATTTATCTGTAAACGTCGCCATCTCGTACCTTTACTTCTTCTTGTTCCCCATTGCGTTACTGCTCAACAGTGTGGCAACGTGGGTGTCTCTGCACCTCCGCTCCACCTCGACCTTCATCGTTTACCTTAAAAACTTGGTGGCCGCTGACCTGCTCGTGACTCTGACGCTCCCCATGATGGCAGCTGGCATGCTCCCTGGAGCTGCGGTTGAATTGATGGCCTTCAACTGCCGCTACTCCACCGTCATCTTCTACACTAGTATGTACACAAGCATTTCTTTAATGGGTCTCATCGGTCTGGACCGCTTCTTCAAAGTCGTCAGACCGTGTGGAAAACTGCTCGGACAAAGTGTGACGTTCAGTCGTGTTATGTCCGCTTTGGTTTGGGTGATTCTATTTGGTGGCACAACTTTCCCGACCATCGCTCTAACTCAAGACAGTCCTGGAAATGCGACCGGAGATTTCTGTATGACCCTGAAAAGTCCGGCCGGTGTAACACTTCACATCTTTGTGGTTTTATTTATGGAAATTCTTTTCTGGTTCGTCAGCGTACTGATTGTTCTTTGCTACATCTATATCACCCTGAAAGTCTTACAGTCCTTCAAAAACTCTGGAAGCAACAACAACAAAGGAAAAAAGAAAACCAAACTGCGCGTCTTCTTGATCCTTCTTGTGTATTTTGTGTGTTTTATGCCTCTCCACTTGGTTCGCATTCCTTTCTCAATATATGAAGTCCATACCAAGGATGACTGCCCTAATCAATGGACTCTGATAGTTGAGGGCACAGCCTTGTGGATCTCTGCCACAAATACCTGCCTGGACCCTCTTCTCTACATCTTTCTGTGCAGGGAATTCAGAGACAAACTGGTTGACATGATAAAAGCTACAGGGATGTGTGTTGGGTTGTTTCACAGTGAGAAATAGTCAATAAAATAATAAAAATCACTGTCTTTTAGAAGTAAGGGACAAATAAAATTTGCTAAGTCAAAAAATACAATGTAGAATTATATTAAGGTGAATAAATGAGGAACCAAGTAACTATTTGAGCTTTAAATGTTGTTGTTGTGTGTGTACTGTTGCCCTATGTTGCCCTCTAGTGACCTAATGCATAGACCGGCATTTATTGAGGGTAAATGTCTCCTACAGTATAAAAAAACAAGGTAAATAAAAAACATATTATGGACATGATGAGGTAGAGTCTTTCTCTAGCATTCACAGTGTAACATTATGTTTAACCCCAGGCTGAAGGGTTATTATTGTACATCTATCAATAAAATGTGAGTTTGAAGTCATCTTTTGTTTTCTTTTCTTTCTTTGTGATGAGGTCATTTCTGATACATTCTCACTATTAGACAAATGTCTCAATATTGATGTAACTCAGTCTAGTGTCCCATGAGTTTATAAGGCCTTTTCTTTGACTGGTTTAATTAAATGGCAACAAGTAAATTGTAACATAAATCTTTCCACAACAATCCCATGTCCGCATTTGATAACGTCCCTTTGCAAAAAGAGCATTTGCCCCAAAATGATTTATTTTATTTGAATGATTCTTTTTATTTTTTTTCTGTTCAGTTTTCCACAACCTCATTAAATGATTCCATTATTCTTTAATTGCTTTCTGTGTAATAAAATATTTGTATATGCAGCAATGGTCTTCTCTGTGCCAAGCAGTGAAATTAAAATTAAATACCAATGTACCACAACACCATCAACTATGCAGAAAGAATTATTTCAGCTACTGTTGCAATTTAGCAACGATGTTAGATTTGTTTTGATTCGATTTGTCAGAAAAGCAACCGAAAATCCTGATGACTCAAAGAGGTCAACATCAGTGATGTGTGAGGTACATGTACAGGTCAGGGGACGTGTCCAAACTCAGTGTTGAGCTGTGTTTACACTGCAATCTGACTAAGTGTTTGACATCTGTTTTGGTTTTGGTTAAAAAAAGGCCAGCAAGTTTTCCCTATTTTTTGCATATGCTGTAATAAATCGCCATTCTCATCACAGCTTAAACGTTGATTTGCTTGCTAGGAAAATCAACAGTGTGTCTTAAACACCTTGTTTTAGTACGACTGTCACACAACACAACCTTGTGTTTGGAGGGAGTTACTCAACTCATCGACTGTAAGTTGTTATCAAAACGTGTCTTTAGTTTAGTTCAGTGATCAAATGTTTGATCTGTGATATCTTATCACGACGCCAAATTTAGACATTAGAAGAGTTCTATGAAAACAACTTGTATAACTGGCTGTGATGCAATGATTATGTGTTTCTATGGGGAAAAAAGTAAAATCTAAAACTAATGTATCTCTGTATCTCTACATATGAAAATACATTGATGCTGCATTTAATCACAACTGTTTACATGGTTAAGAAATGATACAAAGTCATAGGTTTGATTTGACTTATTATTTTTTGCTGTGTTCTGCAATTAAGTAGACAGAGCTTGCTCATTTTGAATATATATATATATATATATATATATATATATATATATATATATAGCTATGCTTACCATACACAAGGAAGCACACATACATATAGTTATATAAGTATAGTATATATAATTTTTGCTTCACCATAACTAACCAACTCCTTTCTTTGCTTCATTTAGCGAACAATACTGACTAACGTGTGACCAACAACAGATGAAGTGATGAATAGCAGCGAACAGAGTGAGTTAAGATTAATTTTGGATTTAAAGTGAAAAAAATCAGGCATTTATTTTCTCTTGCATGATTTCCATGAGACCATGTATTTGAAATATATATTCAAATTGCCATACAGATTGTGATTTCTTTCTTTCAAACGCATTTATTTGCTTTCCTCAGGTGCTGGGATGACATCGAATCAGACGTCTCAAAATGATTCTGAGTGTAATAATTTAACTTACAACCCGTACATTGTCCCAGTTCTTCATTTTTTAATGTTGCCCATAGCCTTGTTGTTGAATGGTGTGGCAGCCTGGGTGGCTCTACACCTCAAGTCCACCTCCACCTTTGTGGTTTATCTGAAGAATCTAGTAGCTGCTGACATTATCATGACTTTGCTGATCCCAATCCAAGCTGCAAGTGACTTGCCAGGTGCATCGAATCTACTAGTTGTACTGTCATGCCGTTATTTCAACGCCATTTTCTACAGTACCCTTTACACTTGTATCACTTTGTTGGGTATTATTGGTTTAGACCGTTTCTTCAAGATCATGCTGCCTCAGGGCAAGTTTTTTCAGAATCTGATCTATAGCAAAGTGATATCAGGCTCAGTGTGGATAATCTTGTTTGGAGGCACAGCTTTACCAAACATCATCGTGAGTAATCAATCAGTAACCGATACAGAAAAGATCACCAGTTGTATGAAGCTGAAGGGACAAATTGGACTTGAGCTCCATCAAAATATTGTGATTTGCCTGAATGTTTTCTTCTGGCTCGTCAGCGTGCTCATTGTGGTATGCTACATTTGCATCGCAAACAGAGTCATCCAGTCTTTCCGAAACTCCGGCAGCAACAACAACCAGGGGAAACAAAAGATCAAACTACG
This sequence comes from Polydactylus sextarius, assembly GCA_016801845.1. Classification (NCBI taxonomy): domain Eukaryota; kingdom Metazoa; phylum Chordata; class Actinopteri; family Polynemidae; genus Polydactylus; species Polydactylus sextarius. The sequence goes on from CM028926.1 coordinate 3,175,501, forward strand.
TGTTTTTTTGGTCGTGATCGTGTTTTTCGGATCGTTCTGCCCGTACCACATCGTAAGGGTCCCGTACACTTTTCATCAAGTCAGCTCTTCTACTAATCCCACCTGCCAATACAAGTTTGCCAAGGAACTCAGCCTCTGGCTCGCCGATACAAACATTTGCATGAACCCACTTCTCTACGTGTTCCTCTGTCGAGAGTTCAAGGAGAAACTGATATCGATGATTAAAAATGTTCCCATCTCATTCAAAGTAGCTTCAGGAGGCAAAACAGAGGCTACTTCAACACAGACTCAGTTCTGATGGTGTGATATGAACATAGCTCAGATATTAATGCAAATTTAGTTGACTCAGATTATTATTTAGTTAATAGATATCATTTTCCAAGAGTTTCCTATTTACTGCATTTACTTTTTTTTTTTTTAGAACACAATCTAATGTTTGCTGTGCTGTTTTGTGTATTGTTAAAGTGTGCCTATAAATAGCTCGAAAACCTCTTCCTGAAAACAGGAAACACGATGAGATTAACATTATGAGACAAATGGGGGATGTTATTAATTTGCTGTCAAAAAAAAAAAAAAAAACTGTAGCTGAACTAAAAGTTCAAAGTTTGAAAGTAAATAGAGGCAGAGAAAATGTGTTTGGCTGCTGACATGCAAAGCAAGTGTATGAATAGTTAACATTTGCATCTCATGTTGAAGCCTATTGAAACAATGTTTGTGGTAACAGGAAAATTGCCCAAATCTTTAATGGGGCTTTTCAGATAAACAATGTCAGGAGGGTTTACAGCAAAGAATAAATGATACGTGTCAAACCTTGATGTGCCTTGATTTTTCTAGATTTTGTGTATATTTTATGTAAAACTGCATTTATATATATAAATTATGCTTTAAATCTTCTAACTGGCATTATTTTTGCTTGGTCTTGTGTAAATTTCAGAAAAGACGGTTTTGAAATAAAGTTTCATTGTTCATATAATTCCAGCTAAGCGTGTGGTCATGTGGGGGTTTGTTTTCTGGTAGAAGTGTAATGGAAATGAAACTAAAAAAAAAATGAGGTTGTTGCATAAAATTGTGCTATTACAGTTTCCTTGCTGTTTACAGCAAAAAGAAGAGGAAGAAAAAAAAACACATTTCGGGACTGGTAGTAAACACATATGTGCTATTTCTCAACTACTTTTCCTCCCATCTGTCACAATTCCTGGCTAAGATCCAAACCATATCACACAGGAAATCGTGTTGCGTTGTTCTCAGAATAAACTATTTTTACCAACAAAGTACAAGGATAAGAGTGGAAAAGAATGTTCAGTCACGTATACTGTACTTGTAGTTACTGTACATGGAATTAGATGATTGTTTTAGGTTATAAATGTCAATAGAGTGTGTAGAAATCAGAAAATAATGCACTTAATAAGGCAACTTGGCTCCTCTGTCATATCATATTATGATAAAATACTTTAAAGCAAAAACAAAAGCCAAGTATAAGGGAAGCAGTGCAACAGCAGTGAAACCACAGTTTTTTTTTTTTTATTTTTGTCAATGTGGTTGCTGATGCTAAGATTGAGGCACATGATGAGACAAGACAGGCAGATAGACGGTGTAAATAAGATGGAGGGATGGAGGGAGGGGCAGTGTGGTGGGTGGTGGTGGAGGGGTGCAGGAGGTCTCTAGATGTGGGTCGAGAAATGAGTCTACCGCTTTAGTGTTCGGCTGTCAACAGCTACTGAGAGACTGACGCAAGCCAGCGGAGGCAAGAGGACTGGCACGGAGCAGAACAAGCCTCTCGGCAGACAATTGGAACAGGAAGCGAGGAAGGAAAGGGTCTTTCACCCGGAGGAAGACTGGCAAACTCACTGGGATTGTGACAAGACAGCCACACAGTAGCTCCAGAGACCACCCATTGTAAGAGCATCAAACGTACACACACACACACACACACAAACTTAAAGAGGGAGAGAGAGAAAAATACTGAGAGAGTAAGACTAGAACCTCCAAAGGTCAGAAGTAGTATTTCTGAATTAACTAAAGAACTTAACTAATACCAAGAATTTTTTTGTGGGTTTGTGGGTTTTCCTTTGTTGCACTTTCTTGCTTCAGGGTAAGAAGTGTTAAAATCTTTTTTTACTTCTTCCTCTTTTGAAAAACGGGTTGTTACTTCTGACCTTTTTCTTTCCTCTTCAAATGCCCCACGGTCACAGAAGATAAGGACGCAGCAAGACGGTAAGACTCAGCTATCGCCTTCCTTTAGCCGAAGCACTGGTGTGAGATGGGGCACATAAGAGCAGAAACAGCAGCTGTAACAGAACTAATTAACATTAGAATACACAATAAAAACAGACACAAGTTAGGCTGTAGTGTGTATGTTGGTTGCCATAGCACCTGCTCCTGTTCTTGATGTTATTCCAAGCTGTTGGGATTTTCAATGTAAAGACAGGACACTGGACATATACGGTCTCACACAGGAGGTGAATTCAGAATGAACAGATTTAACGGTAATTTGTTAAATGTCTTTACAATCGTATGTCTGTCTCTGCATCCTGGTTGTAAATTGTCATCACTATAGTATAGTACACAGTGACCTTTTGTCTGTATGTTGTAAAAATGTGGCACGTACATTGTATTTAGTGTTTGTATAAATTTGTACAACCCTGAAAAACTTATATGCACGTGCATATGATTCCTGGAAAAACAAACTAAGTGATTCAGCTACAGTTATGTTTAAGACACATCATTTATTTATGTTTTCATATGATGTGTCTCTATCTACCAAAGGTCCATCAAAGATCCTAAGATGAACGGCACCATGTCCAACAACTCCGTCAAGTGTTATCGAGATACCAGCATAACAGCTGTGGTTTTCCCCTGCCTATACAGCATCCTCTTTGTAGTCGCTCTCGTACTAAATTCCTTGGCTGCATGGATCTTTTTCAATATCCCCAGCACCTCGACATTTGTGGTCTTTCTAAAAAATGTGGTAAGAAAATAAATTTTCATAGACTTTATTCTTTAATTAAACTGAACAGAACAAAAACTAACTGATGCTCCTTTAACAACAGGTGGTGGCCGACTTACTGATGACTTTAACCATCCCTCTGAGAGTCTTAAGTGATGCAGGAGTGGGTTTCTGGCATCTACGTGCCTTTCACTGCCGATACTCTGCGGTTCTCTTCTATATAACCATGTACATCAGTATCCTCTTGCTGGGTCTGATCAGCCTGGACCGCTATCTGAAGATCGTCAAGCCTTTTGGGAAGTGTGCCCTGCAGCGGGTCCGTGTGGGTCAGGTGCTCAGCGCAGCTGTTTGGGTGGTTATGTTATCTTTAGCGCTACCCAATGTTATTCTAAGTGACCAGCCGCCGAAGCCATCTGGAGGTAAACTGAAGTGCACCTCCATGAAGAGCAACGCCGGCCTGATGTGGCACGCAGGATTCAACTACTTCTGTCAGGTAGCTGTTCATTTCTAGTACTTCTTAATCTTGTCAGAATGAAATGAGAAGATAAATACTATCATTGCATTATTGTTGTTTAAAATAAAGTTGGTACCTGCAGCTGATCAGCTAAGGTTAGTAGAAAACACTTGAATCATGGGTGAAGAGACACCCTGAATCTACTGCAGCTCAAAAATCAAAAAGTAACACGTTTACATAACACTTCAGTGAAAATGTGACAAGTATGGTGTTAGTGGTGGAGTTATCCATTAAGTGTTTTCCTGTTTACTAAGCTATTACTTTGCCACATGTTAAAGTCAAAGTCAACTTTATCGTCAGTTCTGCCATGCACCAATGTGTCCCTACGGTGTAGACATAGATAAGATAAGAATATATACAAATATGTAAAAAAGTATGTAAAAATAGAATGACACTAAATATAAAAATAAACATAAAATAGACAGAATGAGATAGATACATGCACAATACATGTGCATTGATGTGGAATGGTGGTAGTGTACATTAACCTCTGTGTGTGTGTGTGTGTGTGTGGCTGACATCAAAAACTCAAACAGATTTTAAATGTTTTTGATGGTTATTGCATAGTCGTGTTTATACAGTGGGTTAAAATAATACAAGATTTATTTCATCATATTGCCTATTGTTTGCGCTGAAAAAAAAGGTTATAAGACACTTAATATTAATTATTATTGATATATCTATATATTCATTAAAACACTGTGATACGAAAACAAAACAAAACAAAACAATCAGTGAGAATGCTCTAAGTTCGAAGGTTTTAAAAAACATGTGGTCATTTTCACTTTGATTAATGTGCAGCAAAGTTTTATAAGTATTGGTATTTGGAGTTTGTTTGGACAAAATAGAAAGATTTTTAGAGTTTTATATCAATCTGCCTGTCTGACTCTCTGTCTGCCTGTCTATCTGTCTATCTATCTATCTTTGCAATTTGCAAAGCACTATTCTCTGCATACCCGCTTGACTTCTCAAGATCAAAAATGTGTTAACAATTGTTCGAACTTCCTGTCTTGCTTAATGTGTTTTTTTTTTTTTTTTTTTTTTTTTCATGTTTACTCCCAGGTGGTTTTTTGGGGCACGCTGGCCTTGATGGTTGTTTGCTACACATTCATCAGCAAAAAGGTTTATGAGTCATACAAAGCATCAAAGAGCAGATCTCAGGCAGCCAGTCGGAGAACCAAAGCAAAGGTCTTTGTGGTGGTGGGGGTGTTTTTCATCTGCTTTGCCCCTTTTCACTTTGCACGAATTCCGTACACTCTGACCCAAACCGGCAGCATGGCCAATCAATGCTGGGCACAGAACGCACTCTACATTGCCAAGGAAACCACCTTGTGGCTATCAGCTACAAATGTATGCCTGGATCCGCTTATCTACGTGTTCCTGTGTAAAGTGTTCAGGAAAAAACTGACAGCCACACTCTGCCGAAGGCCACTCCACAAAGGTATCAAGGAATCGCCCACAGCAACATCGACTCAGGTGGAGATGTCACACATAGTTCACAGTAACAAACTGTCAAATAATGGGATGTCTCAGTAACACGATGGACAGTGCCCAATGGGCCACAATTAATAACTGTAATATTCAAGGCGAGGCGAGACACTGCCTGTAAAAGAATGGGGTATTTTACTTGTAAATAGCCTTTTATATTCAAGTCAAAGGTCACGCAAGTTGATGGAAATGTGTTAAATGGACAAAATTGCGTAACAAAAAAAAAAATTCTAACATGTTGAGAGTGACTAGTTTAGTACAGTACTTAACCAACCACTTCTCTCATGTGTTTGCTAAGTCATCTCTCACATTTCCATAATTGTGCTTATTGTCCTTTTCCACTTCCTTCTCCCTAATCTTGCTCACACTGCACTTTCCCTTCACAATACTTTGACTACGGGGGTAGAGATCTTGACAGCACATACTCTCCACTGATTACACAGCAAGCGAAATGTCACCAGGGACTGAATGATAACAAAAATGAGCAGGGAGCGAACAACTGCAACAGACTCTGCTTACAGCTGTAACTACTTCTGTGCAATATGAATAACAATAATCATAACAATGATAATAAAAATCAATATTTTTCATACTATAACCACATGTTGTTCAACTTTTATGCTGGAAATATCAATAATAAATATAATACTGGCTTGTAGTAGTCATACTATTAGACCAGATGTTTTTTTTGTTTTTTTTTCTCATGAAATTATAGGGCCACCGCAAACAGTTGTAAGATACATATGTACATATGGTTCAAAATTAGATGTATGTAGAGGTAATGTCACAGTGTAAGAAAAGCAGCCAATCGTAATGGAGGGTAAAACCACCCAAACCCAGTTCCTGTAACACAGTGGTGAAAAGTCACGTTCACATATCAAATTTACTCTCAGAGGAAACAGAATGAATTAGTTGAATTAGTTTGAAACGTGTCTGCAGTCGTCATGGTAATAACTGACAAGAAATGATTATGATTACACTTATCTCTTACACACCATTAGTGGGGATCAGTATCAAGTTTTATGCTGAACATCTTGATAATAAATATAATATTTTAACTTGCAGTGGTCTACTACACTATACTATTGGCCTAAGTGTTTTTCTTTTGCTCTCAGGCCTCCCAACAACTGTAAGGTGCACTACGTACGAACATGGTTAAAAATTATTTTGAGATTGTGTGACATGAGATATGAAAGCTACCACCTGTACAACAAACAGAGGCAAGCACATGTGACTGTGTAAGAAAGGCAGTCAACCACAATGGAGAATAAAAACAACCCAAAGCCAGTTCCTCTACTACAGGGGTGCTGATAGAGGTATAAATATATGGTTTATCATGTGGTTCATATGTACAATCATGTTCATATAAAAATATATAGTTTAAAAGGAAACAGAAGGGCAGTTGATATAGTTTACTTGATTTAGTTGGAGTTATTTGTGGCCTCTGTCCTTGTGATAATCACTGACAAGAAATGATGATGCTCACCATTAGTGGTGATCACTATCTGAGGCATTTCTGATTTCTCATTTTTTTAGAGCCAAATATCAACAAACAGGAACTGAAGACGCTCTTTGGTCAAACGATGAAGTTACAGTTTAACTGTGACATCGCTGAGTGTAAAAAAAAAACAATACAAAGCATGACTACAAGCATTTTTGCGAGCAGAGCATATAGCAGTGCCTTTCACAACATTGCAGTAACGTCTGATTAATCTTTGAATTGAACATGAGAGGGAAAAATATGAAGAACTGGAATAAATTGACTTTTTTCCCAACATTGTAACACCCAAAGCTGGGTTTAGGGCCTTCACAAACTGGTTCTGCGGGAGGATTAATGTCGGTTCCCACCTGATTTACAATCATGTCTGCATGCGGGTCTGATTAATGTAATAATGAAATATGATCTTCCTCTATCCCATCCTCTGCCGGCTACGACACAGGCTGATATTTGGGCAGGAAATTAATGAGCTACCGAGCGGTCGGAGCGGTGACTGCAGCCAGGGGAGGGACTGTTCGTCACCCTCAGATTAAATCCTCTGACAGATGACCCCGCAGTAGTGAATTATGAGAAATTCTAAATGACATTCATGGAAATTAAATAAACCCTGGAGATAGAGTTGCCTAGCAGTATGCACAGACACAAGTATAGGGACAGAAAAGAGCCAGATAAATGTGGGGCAGGTTAAATCTGTGGCTGACAGTTTCATAGAAATGGATGTATGTGGAGGACGTAATGAAAGGTGGTAGTGGAGCTTACATTTCAGAGAAACCTGTCAAGTCTACACGTCTGTGATGCCAATCAGGAGACGTTTTTGAACTGTTTCATGTCAATACAGCTCATAGAGAAGCTTTTAAGTGGTTTATTACAGTTATGGACTTAAGCTGTGGGTCAGAAAGTCATTACAACATGTTGATCAGCTGTTCAAACTTTCCCTAAATGAAAAAAAGGAAACTGAAAAGGCTTACCTCATCCTTCATAAAAAGCTATTTTGAGAATCAGGGCAAGGTAATGACACTGAACTACAGTCACACCCAACTGTAGAGTAATGCAAATAAAGCTTTCAAATTAAATAATAAAGCTAAAGGCTCAGTTAGGATTAAAAAAAAAAAAGACGAGTGACTTCATATTTGAGCGATAATTCTCTGTTGTTTAAAGTTCATAGTTCAAATATTCAAAACAAAACTGGAAAGATCTGGATTGTAACTAAAACTGGTCAATAAAACAAATCTGTCTTTGTGCTTTTACATAAAAAATGCTTGGCTACAGAGTTTCATAGATATGTTATATGTCTGCCTGAAGTCAGGCCCAAAGTTTATGACTGCCAGTGAAAGTCCACCAAGCTGGAACATAATGTGTTTGGTTGTGAGACTCAATTTATGTCACTTGATACATTTTCAGACTTTGCACAGCTGCATGCGGGGTCACAAACTTGTGCATTTTTTCCATAAATGCATAATGATTTGATTTTCTTCTTTTAGTATTTCCATAAGATTTCTCAGCTTCTGTGAGAAATAATTGTTACCAAATCCACAAAAAAAAAAAATAAAATAAAATAAAACTAATTAATCAAATTAAACTTTTTTTTTTATATATAATGATATTATTATAATGATATAATGCTATTTTATTTGAAAAGTCATTTAAATTATGTTTCTGGTAAAAGCAGTGTAAAAATATGATTTGATTTCCTTATTTTTGTCACAAACGTGACTAAGTGAAGATGATTATAGGTCAGTCTGCTCTGAAATCAACCACATAGACGCTCTTTGGTGGTGCGCGCTCCCGCGGCGCGCTTAAACTTCCTTACTGACACGCGCCAGAAACATAAACAGCCAGCTAAGCTAGGCTACAAGCTAAAATGCTAACGGTGCGTTCAATGTACCTCGTTTAAATTACGGGACGGGGGGAAACGTTTAACGTCAACAAACGACTTGAAAATATCCGTCAGATATAATGGACATTTCCGACACGTCGAAACTGTTAGTAAGATAAAGTAAAGTAAGTCTGTAAATTAGCTACCTATGTGTATTTTTAGATAAAAATTCTGATTTTATCCATGGTAACTGAAGGCAACATGACTCCACATGACATGCCTGGCGGGTCATATGATCTAGCGCCTACGTCTTCCTCGTCGCCGTCAACTTTTCCCAAAACAAACGAACATGGCGGATTTTGACGAGCGCCGGAGCCTGTTGGGAGATGATGATGATCCATCGGCGAGGGGCAGACACTCAGCCAGAGGACCCGGCAGACCGATGGCGGCTATTTGCGACCCCAGCCACCTCATGCACCGAATCGTTGTCCTCATATTCATGTGCTTCCTGGGATTCGGTGAGCAGTAAAAAGCCTTTACTTCCTCAAACGCACCCGGCTTACTATATGGGAATTTAACTTCTATTCAACGAGTAAACTAAATCTTGTCTCTTATGGTTCATACAACATTAAAAAATAAAGTATCATCCTGTCTGTGTGTATGTTAATTCAATTAATTTATTCCAGGAAGCTACTTCTGTTATGACAACCCGGCTGCTCTTCAAACTGAAGTCATCCAGGTAATTTATCCTCTGCAAATCCAAAGTTGTGCACCAGGGCATTGTATCACAAATGCACAAAAGACAGATTAGATTTCTATATTCAGGGAATCACTGGTGCTTGTAGTAAAATCTGCATAATAATCCAACCGTTACAGCCAAATTACCCTTCTCCTAAAAGCCTCTAGAGGATTTTTATCTCGAGTTCATAGACTGTACTCTGTTTCACAATTTGATCTTAAACCTAAAACAGCTGAAGGGATCATCCAGAGTCTAATATGTCTCCTCTCTAATTTGTACCAGGACATGAACCTGAATACTGCAAAGTTCATGCAGCTGTACGCCTGGTACTCTTGGCCCAATGTGGTTCTCTGCTTCTTAGGGGGTTTCCTGATTGACAGGGTCTTTGGCATCAGGTAAAACAACCAATAAGTCACATGTTATGTTATGAGTTCAGCCATTAATCTAAGTCACTGCGAGTACTCCTCATTAAAGTTAAAGAGAAAGTGAATCTTTTGTGGTTGTCTTCTTGTTTGTTTTTTATAGGCTGGGAACCATCATCTTTTCCTTGTTTGTTTGTGTTGGACAGGTAGGTTTATGACATATGTGTCTGTGAGACACATGTTTCTACTATTTTTTTATTTTCTATGTTAATATGAATAAATTAGATTGTTTTATTTAGGTGCTTTATCTCTTCCACCTCTACACAGGTGATATTTGCTGTTGGAGCTTTGGTAAACTATTTCTGGTTGATGGAAGCTGGACGTTTTATATTTGGGTAAATAATAATAATGAATTATCACCTCTCTCTAACGCTTTCACAATCTCCAAAAACTTACTAAACCTGGGTCACATGTCTAAATCCTGAGTCTAGTGTGGTAGATTCAACTATGAAGCTCATGCTGGTTACAAGCTCTTCTTCTCTTTGTCTTTTTCCTGTGTAGCATCGGAGGAGAGTCCTTGGCTGTGGCTCAGAACACGTATGCAGTCAACTGGTTTAAGGGAAAGGAGCTAAATCTGGTGTTTGGCCTTCAGCTGAGCATGGCTCGACTGGTAATGATACAGCCGCGGGAACATGAAGTTATACAAGCTTTCAAATAACATTGTAATGCTGTTTTTCTCTAGTCTGTAACCATGGTGAATAAGCTCAGTATATAAAATGCACATCGCTGATGCAGTGAATTGAAATCGCTCCTCTCGTCTTGTCTTTAAGGGCAGCACAGTGAACATGAACATCATGGGGTGGGTGTACAACAAAGTTGCAGTCCTTGTTGGCACTGGACACGTCGCGCTGGGAACATCACTCATGATAGGTATGTCTTTTTTACACTGAGAGGATGTGCCTGAGTCTTGGAGGCAACTTGAAGCCAGGAAGTATTAAACATTAACACTCAGGTTACATGTGTTTTATTTCTGTCTGTGCTAGAGATAATGGATCCTTTTTGTGTAACTAATGGTCTCAGATAACACGGCCGACACAGAGAGAGAAGTGGTATAGAGAACTAAAAGTGCTTCTGGATGCCACAGATGAATCATAAGAATTTAGAGAAGTGCCTGTTCTTTTCTACAGCGACTTCTTAGTCAAGTGAAAACTAATTCCATTTTATGTTTGTTCAGGAAAAACCAACTGTCACCAGTAATCCTAATTTGAATTTCTACATAATCTTACCACCATAAACATAAGACTGTAACTTACAGCTACTCGCTTTCTTCTGTTTTTTTTGTATCCTTCATTTGTATTTATGTGTCTAATTTAATTTCTTCTTCTATCCTAGCTGCTCTTACTTGCCTTTTTTCATTGATCTGTGCCTTGGTATTGGGATTCTTGGATAAAAGAGCAGAGAGGATCCTCCAGAAAGAACAAGGAAAAACAGGTGATGTATTCTGAGTCTTTATGACATCTGTCATTATCTACTGGACAGTCAGTGCGGCCGACCACAATGAAGGGCCACGTTTTGTTTTTTGCTGTTATCTGCATATAGTTGACAGTTGGCTAGATGGATCATTCATCTGTTGTGATGTGGTTTCCCTCTGATGATGGTCACAGTTAACTTCAATATCTGGTGTATTAGTGACTTTCCCTTTTGAATTCATGGCTTCTTTTTTTTGCAGAGAAGCTGCTGTTAGAGTTGTCGAAAACAAAAACCGGTCTAAAGCTGATTTGTGTGTGTGTGTTATCTTTGAATATCAGGTGAAGTGATCAAGCTGACAGATGTGAAAGATTTCCCCCTGCCTCTGTGGCTCATTTTCATCATCTGTGTTGGCTACTATGTCGCCGTTTTCCCCTTTATCGGACTGGGACAGTGAGTACTCAAAGCTTTCCTTTGATTTTTATATCACTGATATAATACTATAAAAGATTGTCTTCTTCTGTGTGACTTAAAACAGTTAGTGCTCATTAGTGCGCATCATTAAATCACCCTAATGTATGATATTAATTTATACATCTTATTTACTTTAATGGATTGTTTCTATATCTTGATAAGATCAAAGTATGGGTTATGTGTGGGTACATTTTATATTAAAACATATATTATTACATTTGTTGAAGATATAAACTTTGGATCATTGATCTATAGTTTCATTTTTAAAAAAATTATTCCTTAAGACAGCCGGGAATCACCATATTGACACGAATATAAGACGGTCCATTTTTGGAAAAATTAGTGGGATTTTTTTGTTTGTTTTCATCAATATTTGTTTGAGATTTTTGTCTTTAATCATAGACACAGGAATGTTTGTGTGTGTGTGTGTGTGTGTGTGTGTGTATATATATATATATATACACACACACACACGTCAATGTGGTGCGCCATAACTACTTGGCTATCCAAGCACCCCCCAAGAGTGGTGTTCAACATGGCATTAGCATTAGCATTTTCAAACTTTTTTAACAACACAGTATAGGTGACAGAAAAGGGGCTAAATGGAGTTTGGGACTATTTTCATTTGTGGATTAACACATGTGGTGCTCCAATGAATACACTTATATAAGGTACCAAGACGTTGGTGGGATTAACTCAAACTCATGTTCATGTTTTCAGGAAATGTGTGTAGTGTTGATGATGAAGGGACACACAATACTTGACACTGACACCAATTAGCAGATTTTCTACAAACAGAACCGTTATTCCATCAGAATAAAGTGACAGATGCTATGATCACAAACATCCGCTACATGTACGACAGCTTGTTTGACTGATGTTATAATAGTTAGATCGTGAGGAATTAATTAAGTTGGGAATCTCCATTAAAGTAGCAGTAATCTAAGGAAAGATTGGACAGTTAACCTCACAAGGCTGCGTTGTTATCACACCACAAAGCGCGAGTCACAAATGGAAAGAGAGTGAAAGAAAGCAAATGCAGCTATCACAAGCAGTGTTTCCTGTGTGGAAAGCGCGCTCGAATCACTTAGCAACTGACGTGTTGTTGTTTCCACAGAGGGTCAGTGTGCACAGTGCAAATGGCACAAAACAATGTGTGTTAAATTGACAGCTACCTGCCGCAGGAGTCGACTCAATTGTGCCTCCCCTTGAGATCACATCAACATAAAGGCTAAGCAGTCGTCTCTACGGTGCTCCCATCATCTTGTCTTTTTATTCACAGGGTATTCTTCATTGAAAAATTCAACTTTTCCCCGGCTGAAGCCCGAGCTGTCAACAGGTAACTCGAATCAGGTGTAATAGGCCAATAAAACCAATCTACCTTCAGGCGCATACCCTGTTATTTTGACTGTGTTGCACATTTTTCTTATTCAATTGACTGCTGGCGAAATTAAATTTCCAGCAACAGAGGAAGTTTTGTAGCTGAAAAATGTTCAACAAGCTGAAGCTGAAAAAAAAAAAACAAAGTAAATCAATTAAAGTTCTGCATTTAAGTTACTGTCGTTAAAGTCAAACTGCAGAATCACGCTCAGAATTTTCTTTTCGAACTATAAAGACACAGTAAAAAGCAACATGCAAAAGCATGAAGCTCAGTACCAGAACTAGTTTATCTGCTTTTTCAGTGGATTGATTTCTGTTATGATCTCATCTCTTAAATATAGACTTCCTCTTTCATCCAGTTCTCTGTCTCTTCTAGTATCGTGTACATCATCTCAGCCCCGGCTTCTCCAGTCCTGGGCTTTGTTGTTGACAGGACAGGGAGGAACGTGGTTTGGGTGATAATAGCCGTGGTGGCTACACTCGCCTCTCACATGATGCTGGCCTTCACTTTCTGGAACCCATGGATCGCAATGGTAACGCCTCTGACAGCCTTCTCTGATCCACTTTAACCAAAGTTTTATCCTGAATGGTTGGATGACTGGAATGATTTGTGGCACATTGACATTGGTCATCGTACTAACTATGATAATAGTTTGTTAGTTAGATTGAGGAACTGTGAATCACAGGGACTGGGAATATAAAATCCTTGAAAGTCAAAATGAATTTTTGATATTGTTGAATTTTTGTCCCACATGTATTTGTAAACACATTGATTTTTTTGTGTGTGCTGAAACTAAATTTGTTTTAGTCTGTGCGTGTGTGTGTGTGTGTGTGTGTGTGTGTGTGTGTGTGTGTGTGTGTGTGTGTGTGTGTGTGTGTGTGTGTGTGTGTGTGTGTGTGTGTGTGTGTGTGTGTGTGTGTGTGTGTGCCTGCGTGCCTCCAGCCTCAGTTGCTGGGAATAATAGAAGTTGGCTTATGAATAAATCAAAACAGATTCTCTTTTGCTGTGAGCCCCAAATGTTGGTTCTTAAAAAAGAAAGAAAAAGTTTCTCACTAAAATATTTCTTATGTGTAACATTCAATATTCATGACTCATTAAGCAACAATCAAATTAGCTGTTAATGCTTATCAGGAATTTAACTCTTAGTTAACATCATCAGATTAACTGTATTAGCTCATAGAAATGTGTAACAACCTTTTGTTTAACAGTATCTTGTCTTAGCTAAACTAATTTTTCAGTAGAATGTTAAATGCATGTTTTCATACTTTTTATACATCTATGTTACATCTTATCAACCAGTTCAACGGCAAGCCTGTGAAAATATAAACATATTGTTTTCCAGTCCCTGCTGGGAGTCTCTTACTCCTTACTGGCCTGTGCGCTGTGGCCCATGGTGGCGTTTGTGGTTCCTGAGCATCAGCTGGGGACGGCCTACGGCTTGTATGTACCTTTAATGACTTCATGACTCCATTCATACGTACATGCTTCTTATTTGTACCACCGACAGATTTTTTTTTTTTCTCCCAATAACGCCAGTATTTTTCTTCCGCTTTTGTCCACCAGCATGCAATCAATCCAGAACCTTGGACTTGCTCTCATCGCCATGGCAGCAGGAGTCATCCTAGATAACAGAGGATACCTGGTTTTAGAAGTGTTCTTCTGCGCCTGCATTTGTGGTCAGTCTTTTTACCGTCTGTCCTTGCGTGTGCTTATGAAATTATAGCTTTTCGCACTACCTGTTCGACACTTCAGAGTGACATCGCTGGTGTTTTTCTTCCATCTTTCGTGCAGTTGCGCTGATGGCAGTGGTGACGCTCTACTTTGTGGATTATCTCAGAGGTAAGAAAAGACCAGAGCCGTTAACACTTTCTCTCTCCTCTTCTTTCCCTCAATAATGTCTCAGTTTTTTTTTCCTTCTTACAGCCTCCCTCTCTCATTTCATTTTCTAATTTGGGCATTCTTCTCTTTACACTGTCACCGAACCATCGTGCACTTAATCCCTCCATCTTCCTCTGTTTCTCTGTTTCTCCAGGAGGAGATTTGAACCAGTCGGCTGCAACCAGAGCCAGACTTCAGAAAGAAGCCACTTCAGAGGCAGAGTAAGTAACTTTGACCCTTCACTCACCACTTCTCCATCTATTCCATCCCAGAAACATAATCAACAACCCACCCATATGATTGAGCGACTTAATCATATTTCGTGGAGGAAAATGTGCAGGAGCTTCTGTGCTAATAAACTAGATGTGTCCTTAGCTGAACCTAGCACAGCTGATTTAATCCAAATCTAATGTTACTGGTGATATTTTCTATTCCATTCTAGCCTGAGTGACTAGTGTCATAAGTAATTTAACAGACTGAGCTTTCAGTGTGAGTTACAGTCAGTGTTGATGTTTTACTGTTCGACTGTCAGATGATTATTGTAAAGACTTGTTCTTTGAGCTTGTTTTCTTCACTCCGACCACATGACTCGCACACAGAATCGTACTTCATGTTATCAGTCTATTTACAACTCCCAGTTATAACAATTTACACGGTTCAGGAGCATAAAGAGGTGATGAGTCATGTTTTCAGCCAGAATGTTTGGCTATTTTTGAGCCAAAGTGCTCATTGCTCCTGTGGTACTAAGATACAGTGTATTAGATTATTGCTAATAAGAATCAAATCTTAAATGATAATAATATATTATATTATATTATAATTCCAGTTCTTTTTATGGGTTTCCCTCACTTATTACAAACAGATTGTAAAGATTAGTAATGTGGGCCGAAAATAATGTCACTGTTTGAAGACTATTTTGACACAGAAGGCTTAGTTCTAGAAATAAAAACTATCCATACATGTTTCACATCTTTGCTGTGGTGGCGAGACTCGAACATTTTTGAGGAAATGCATCGTCCCCACATGGAGGAAATGGTTTTTCTGCATTAGACGTGTTAAGGCCTCCATTTATTTAGGTCACAGCTTTCGGACTAGCATGCAGCATCATGTCTGAGTCAACAGCAAACCAATTGTGGTTTGTTTGTTCTTCTCTTGCAAGATAAAAACAAACTTGTCTATCTCTCCGTTTCTTTGTTGATCTATCTTAACCGTGTGTATATTGTCTTCTACATCATATGTGGCTCTTGCTGAGTGACTAATATTTTCTGGTGTGTTGGTACTGTAATTGATATTTTCCAGATGATGATGATGATGATGAGCGAACACACATGGTCCTGGGCTTCAGAGCCAGCAAGCTGCACTGTCCACCCCAAAGCTGTCAATCAACTGCCACGGGGCAGGACTGCGCTACTGACTCCGCCCAGTGCTGTCATCTGTGGCTCTTCCCACCAGAACTCTCTGTCTGGCCGTGGCTATTACATTATCCCTGTATCACTAGCTGACTTCATCACCTATCAGGACACTGACAAATGACAAATCCCCCGTTTGGACAACAGCGACTTCTACTGACTTTATCTCTACCTACATTCACTCTCTACTGACTGCTGTGTGTTCGTGTGCCGAACTTCAGCGTGAGATTTTATCGGTTTAGAAGAAAGTTAAGATGCGTGAAATGTTTTTAAAATATGTAAAGTCCGGATTATTGAATGAGGATGAGACTTGTATCCTGTGGAAAGGTGCCTATATGACTGATAAATAGCACTGCATTTTTATTACATGTTAATGATACAACTAAAAAAATATAGGGTTCCAGTGTAAGTCAATTGTTTGATATGTATATAGAAGTTGTGAGTGTTTTAAATTGTTTTTTTTATGTCTCTTTTTACAAATTGTTGGCAGCAGGATTCTGTTACTTGCCTCGACATTAATTTTATGTACATATCATTTGTCAGCATTCACAATAACTGCCAACTGAAATCTACCTTTGTGGATTCTGCTTAGATCATATTCATTTTTAATCACATGCATCATTGACCTTTTATGGAGGATGATCACAGAAAGAGCATCGTTTCTGTTCTTTTCTTTTTTTATTATTGCTTGGTTCTTTTACTTCTTAATGCGTTTATCTGCTCTTCTGCTGTTTGGAAAGTTCGTAAAAACAATTTATTTTGGATGTCTCATCATCAAATGGTAATTTTACTCTTTATCTTAATGATTAGAAATACAAGCAAAAGAAAAAAGAACACATGCCTATGTGTGCATTTAACCAATATAATGATATGACAGTTTAAAATCTTTACCAACTGTTTTATCAAAGTGACCTTTTTTTTTTTTTCTTTTTTTTAAAGAATCATTTCCACATTGAAATAATGTTTCGCGGATTTTGTTTCGCTCGTTAATCAAACTCAGGTAATTAACTCGTTGTTGTAAACGCTGCTTCAAGTTGTTGCTTGCTAGACAAAAAAAAAAAAAAGAAAAAAAAAGAAATGATATCGACACACTCGACGTTTAAGTGTCACCATTCCAGTGACGTGGAAAAGACATTTATCTGTTTTTTTCAGGGTTGCACACTGTGGATGATTAACATTCACTACCTCAGTTGGGCAAATGAGTCCCAGTCAAATTCATCACAAAAGACATTTGAGACAATAGTCGGTAGGGTAAGGTTAAGATGTTGTGATTGCACATTAAATTGACAATTGTGTCACAGCCAGTAACGCGCTGCTTTCTTCAGCCGTCACTCGTTTGCACTACAATGCTATGGCACCAGTGCAGCCTGTATTTAAAGGAGAATATATGTGTTAAATTACCAAGTGTTAACTGATGTTACTGATTTACAGTGTATACAAGAGGTTATATGATTCGGAAATTAAAGAAGATGTGTAGTACTATTAAAGGAAAGTCACTTAAAAAAAAAAAGTTTTTTGTAAAACCAAATCATATTTGATACCAGATTGTTCATGACACAACTACATTTAATTAAACGTAGTTATTGTACAACTTTGTTTCTGCTGCAGATTTTTTTCTCTCTGTTCGTTTTCATATAAATGTGTCCTTTCAGTGTTGTGTGTAGAGATAATAAAGATGGCCACATTATCATTTCCACAGGATTAAAAGGAGGCCCAGTAAGCTAACAGAGGGTGAGCTTGCTAGACTAGCACCCATGTCTGCTTTCGGCCTACGCAACCGTTACCTCTCCAGGCTTGGAGCACAGGTATGCTGACACACACACACTTGTGATTAGACGCAATTCAAACAGAAAGCAATTTATTAATGAGTCCAGCCCCTAAGGAAGACCAGGATGGTTGGTTTTTATTGCTGCACCAGTAATTAAACACAAGTAACTCTTCTACTAAAACTGTGGTCTCTCTTTCCTCTTTACACAATGTGTCTTGTCCTCTCTGCTCTCAGCTCCCAGACCACTGCTCCAGCCATCTGTCATCACTTGCCCACAGGAGCGTTCTGAAATGATGCCCTTCATTCAGCTGTCTGCTCCCCCGACACTAGAGTTCTCTGGCTCCTGACAAGAGTGCACTGAAAATAATGCGGATGCTTAAGTGTCCTTTCTTCAACAAGATATTGCTGTACTTTTTTTTTTTACCTTCAAGGTATTTTTAACCCTCACACAACTGACTGTTGTTCTGGGTGTTTAGACGGGTGTCTGTTCTGTTAGTTTCTATTTGCACTACACTTAAGGTGTTGCACTATATCACAGATTATATATATATATATATAATTTTTTTTCTTGGAGTTTAGTATCCAAATGGGGATGGTGCTTTATGATTCCCTGTTGTTGTTTTGGAGGTTCAACCCTCTACAAACGACAGAGGGCAGTAATTCCCACAAATGTTAAATATCAGTTCTGGCCACAGCATCACTGCTTTTTAAATAATAACCACCACCTTTAGCAATCTCAGCATTTCCAGTATCAGTTAGTTCTTTACTTTTTGCTGATCCTCAGGCTTTTATAGGCTACATTAAGTTACTAGAATAATTGACATCGTACAAAAAGCGACGTGTGACCTGTTGAATGTTGCCAACACATATTTTTTTTATATTTAAAATAATAAAACGATTTATTAAACACAGCTTGGAAACAGTGTTGGCACAGTCCCGACTTATTACTTTCCACTGACTCATGATAAAAGTAATTGTATAGACTGATGAGTCCTGTGATGGTGATGGGTGTTTTTTTTTTTTTTTTTACTCTTCGGACCTGTTTGTGCTGCCCACATCCACCAAACACACGCTTGGCTGCACTCTCTTCTTCCTCCTCCACAACACGGCCCGAAGCGCCTGACGGTGCCGACGAGAGCCCCAAAAGTAGAGGAGAGGGTTTGCGCAGCAGTTAAAGCTGACAACGGGTTTCCAAACTTTATAGGAGATCATGACCACGTTAAGCAGGTGACAATCCCCGGACATGTAGACCCTGACAAACAAGTAGACCGTCCGAGCAATGTGATAAGGCACAAAACACACGACAAACATGAGACACACTATTGAGAGAGTGTACAGGGACTTGTTACGTATACGAGCTGTCCTGGCGTTGGAGATGCTGCCTGCGGCCCTGCAACAAAGTACCTTCATCATGGAGCAGTAGCAGGTGACCACGACAATAAATGGCACCAGAAATCCCACGATGGCTAAAAATAATCCATAGGGGAAGTAAACTTTAAATTGTTTCGGGTTCGTCATTTCAAAGCACACAGTCACGTTGTTGATTACACCAGTGTGCGCAAAGACAAGTGTGGGTAAAATCTCAGCGGTAGCCAAGACCCAAACAGAAACAGTGGCGAAGATGGCGAGTTTTGTGGTCCTGAGACGCACGGCGACGATGGGGTAACACACGCCGAAGAAACGGTGCACGCTGACGCACGTCAGAAACAACATGCTGCAGTGGAGGTTGACGAAAAAGAAAAATCTGACGCTTTTGCAAATGACGTCGCCGAATGGCCACAAGTCTCCCATGGCGTTGCTGATGATGAGCGGGGGCAAGGCCAGCACGTAGAGGAGATCCGCCACGGCGAGGTTGGTCATGTAAATCATCGTGCTGCTCCTGCTGCGCGTCCGACAACACACGCACCACAGCAGGGCGCCGTTTAAAGTCAGGCCCAGCAGAAACACAAGGCTGTAGGACACAGGCACCAGGATCCTCTTGTAGTAGTTAGTCACTGGACAGATTTGGAAGCCCTCCATTCAACAACAACAAAAATTAACTCAGGTGATTTAATAATATGGAAACCTGATCACTAAACTCAATCTAAACCTTGATTATCTATCTGATACATCCAGGCACCAGCAGCTCTACTATCTAACTGCTTTAAAGGGATGACGTGTGCTCTGTTAGAAAAAAAAAAATACCAAATGCAGGTGTTTGTTCAACTTGTGCGTCGCTTCTGTTCCCAGCCCACACCTGTGTAATGCAAACCATTATAACGCCATATCTGGGACGTGAGCAAATAGATTGACACACAGTGAAGCATTTCAAAAGCCTTGGAATAATAGGTTGAGATACTGTAGTGTTGCGGTTGCGATTGCCCTTCCCCAGAGAGCGAAGCACGCAGGTAATTAATGCTGTGATTAAAGCCGATTGCCAGGTTAAATGACACCGTCAATGCGCGCTCTGAGGAGGAGGAAGAGGAGGAGGAGGAGAGGGTGCGCACAAGCTCAGCATCCGATTGGCTACGAGAATTTTCCAAGTCTGGTCTCTCTCGTGCTGCTCCCGACTCTCAAGTGTTCACTTCATCTGTGTCTGACCACGGACATAGAGAGAGAGAGAGAGAGAGGCAGAACTCATGATGCTGAGGAGCGGCTCGTACAGGTTAGTGTCACATCATCACAGCCACCGACTCATCCTCCATCATATGCGCACACGTGAGAAAACGGTGTTTATTCAGGATTAAATCATAAATAAAACAAAACATGACAAGCTCCAGCACAGGCTGCCTCGACACGCACTGATGAGTGATAAAATCCTGCATAACGGTACTCTCTCTGCAGCAGGACAAGAGAAGAGTGCGAGCTGTTCACACATTCAGACATTAAAGCAGATTGCACGTTTGTTTTTGGAGAGGCGTTGTGTTTGTTGTTGTCTTGTTCAGTGTGTGTTGGTATCTTAACTTGAGCGGTGTCTTTCCAGAAGCATGTACCAGGGAGAGGAGGCGAGGCTGCGCAGCGGGGGTCTGGCTGTGGCTCGGGAGAGGAAACACCTTGCTCTGTGCATCAAGAATCAGGTAAGAGGAGAGGGTGATAAAACAGCCTGTTAGAGTCAGCTGGATTTGCATTTGTTCCTTTAACTGTGTGGGAAAACACTGTGAGTAAATGATAGTATCTTTCAAAGAGGGAACATCTCAAACAATGATGTAATTTACTTTTTATTTTTTGTGTTGATTGGAGCTGAAAAGACTCACCTTGAGACAAATATAGGACCACACTTAATAATGTTTTAACAACTAATTCCCAGTGGTTTAAAGCAGAGAGGCGGATAATGAAACTTAACTTAATTAACATAAGCAAAACTACCTCCTTTGAATTTTTCCTCCCTTATTCACTCATTCAAATGACACAATTAGCTGAGGCTCCGTTTGGTTTGGGTTAATTGCTTTTTTTCATGCTGGCTTTAAGGCACTTAAAATGTTTTTGTCATGGTAGCTGCTGAAAAGGTCTCATTAATACTACATAGTGTATACATTGACTTCATTTTCAGCGGGGAATAGTAAAGGCATAGCTGAACTGCTCAGACAACAGAGGAGGTTTGCCATCTTCCTCCTCATCATCATCATCTTCAAGTTGACACCGAAGCTCATGTGTAGAGGAAAATAAATAACCTCTTCACAGTTGCTTTTGAAGAGTGGTTGTTGTAATTGATGCATTATGTAAATGAGTTTTGCTTGAATTATCTTTTAACGAGAAGTGTGCAGTATTTCCTTTATGTGCTTCTGTGTAAGTGTAGGTGCACAAGTTCACCTGGTTGTATTGAGCTTCTGAATATTTAATGCCAGTGATGTAGTGTTGGGCATTATCAGCGGCAGGGGATATTGGGTGTGTGAGCACTGAAAGCACCGTTCCATCACAGCTTTCGTCTTACTCTGCAGTATATTATAATGATGCAGCCCTCCCAGCACACACACACACAATTACATACTCATACTCTTATTCACTGAATGTTCCCCAAAACTTTTTAAATTTTGACTCCGAATTTGTTCAGACTGTGAAATTTCATCACCTCTTCCCCAAAATGACCATGTGAGACTACATGTTAGTAGAGGAGGTTCATGTGAGATTGGTGAGGAAGACATGAAGACACACTGTGTCAAATATGAGGTAGAAATAGAAATGCAGGTTATTGGATATGGAGGCTGCTCCACTCGCTGTGTCTGTGTGAATGATTCAGATTCATTGCCAAGGCATGAACCCCCTGAGAAACACATTAATCTATCCAGCTATTACCCTGTAATCAATGGGATGTTGGAATTTTACGGCCACGGGCTCCATGTTGTTAACCACTTCACACAGAGCTTATCTAAACAGCGGGCCGCGGGGAGGGTCACAGTTAATGGGGTTAAGCATGAAATATACAGTACAGGTGACATTGTTGACACAGCACTGGCAGCTGAAATCCTAGAATCATTCATCAATATCATCCGTGAAGCCCCTTGTTGCTACTAATTAAATGAACATGCAGGAAGAAAAAGAAATGTCTCAGGACGCCACATTTCTAAATGAACTTGTGAGCACAGAAATGTAACAGACATTGGTGCCATTCAGATTCTGATTCATAGCACACGGCAGCATCCGATCACCAACGCAAACTGTGCCAGTTAGAGCTACAACGCTCTATAGAAGGGAGGTACATAGCTCGATTGTGGTGCCAGGGAAGGGTGTCATATTTCAGAAGTGCATTATCGTCTCTCTCCCAGTGGGACAGGGCTGTGCTGAGTGCTGTTTGCACCAGCTCACTCAAACGCTCCGCGATTGAGTCGTAATAACCAGCACAGGAGCGAGATGAGCCTGCAAACTGACAGATAGCTGCCTCTCAGCCCGCTGTGACCACATGACGGATAAATGTGTGTGTGCGTGCACGCAAGTCTGTGCTCTCATTCATCGCCACGTAACAAAAAAATAATAATAAAATCCATCTTTTTTTATGCATTAAAATGCACTTTAACTCCCACAAAACGTACACAAAGATACATGCGTGGATGGTTGTGTGTGTGGCACCGCGCACACACACACACACACACACACACACACACACACACACACACACACACTCTCACTCTCACTCTCTCTCTCCTCCAGTCACTTCCATCCATTCCCACTACCATGTCTTGGAAGGCTGGTTTGGTCTAAATGAGTGAGCCTAGTCTTTGATCACTGAAACAAGACCCAGTGTATGTGTGTGTATGATTGTGGATGTGTGTGTCTTTCCTCACCATATGTTAACCACAACAGCTCTCCTCTGGTTAATAGACAGGGACTAGTCCCAAGTGCTCAATTTTGCATTTTGATAGACCGTATGATCATTTTCTCACCAGCACACCTCTTCCAACTCACCTTCCTCCACGCTCGTTGAGATGCCGCCTTCTCCTTTTTCATGTTGAATCATCTTGTACTCTCCTTGTATTATTATTAGAAAAACCTGCTTTGCCACCTACCAGATTAGCCTTTTCTAGCCTCCCAGTCCCTTTAAAATGTTCAACAGTAGTAATTATTAGCCAACATCAGCGGGAATTGAATCAATAATGACATTAGTGATGGAACCGTATTTATTTATTAAGTCAAAAATGCCAAGCATGCATGGATTTTTTCCATTTTCTCATATGTGAGGATTTGCTTTTGTATTCTTATATTATTGTTTTGTTGGGTTTTTTTTTTCATTTTTAAGCTGTCGACCAGATAAAATGAGCATTTAAGGTAATATGTTAATGTTTTAGATTAAACCATTAAACAAATATTAACTGATAATGAAAACAATCGCCGTCGAGCTGTTTAATTATGTATATGTAATTAACTCCAGATCTTTATGTGCCATCAGTGATGTCGCTGTTTTTATCTCAACCTTATAGGTCAGTTTTACAGCACCTGCTCCAGTCTGCTATTGATGGCCATGGAATTGCAGAGTCTTGGATATACTGTGAATGTATAGGTCTCCTCATACTGTTATCTGATCAGCATGAAACTGCTTTCTTGCTGCAGTTTCAGTCAATGCGAGTTTATCATTTTGATTCTCTGTCAATTTATGCCTCCAAACCGGACTATCTTTTCTCTCACTTTTGTAACCTTCCTCTCTCCTCAAATAGGGTTTTTTTTTTTTTTTTTTTTTTTTTAAAGTTCCAGTAAATTTACACAAACTCTTCCAGTTTCATAAGCAGAACATACGTGTTTTACCTCACAGCCATGACACTAAGGGAAAATAACATTTCATATCATGTAATCACACATCAGTAATATCTACATGTCTCACTGGGCTTCTTTTATATTCAGGGACTCAGGCAAATGAGTAAATGTTGACTTCCATATTACTCCTCACATGTACTGCGCATGTAAATTGATTTCCGATGTTGTGATTAACGAGTATCTCCAGCGGTACAACCCCATCTCCTCCTGATTGGACATTTCCCCCTGCGGTGATCGGCCAGTCAAGCTACGGCAAAGCAGCCAATAGTCTGATGCAGATGTTTCAACGCGTCACCTTGCTGCAATCAGATCCTTGGAGATTAGATTGATGTGGTGTATGTGTGAGGTAATGTGTGTAAGCATGCAGCCATGGTTGCTCTTTTAGTGCATTCAGGTGTGTGTCAGTGTTTATGCAGTGTTCATGTGTGGGAGTTTATCTCAGTGAGAGACCACACAGGTCTGAAGGACACTAAGAGCTGACCATCTCTCACCCACACCAGAGGGAATAAACCTTTGTCTTTGTCTTTGTGTGTGTGTGTGTGTGTGTGTGTGTCTTGGTGTGGACATTTAGTTTTACCCGTCATCGATCTCTGTGATAGAACTAGGACTCTGAGAAATTATGATTTTAATAACTCATCAATTAAAGGGAAGAAGAAGACTTTCTGCTTTGAGCTGCTATTTTCTCTCCTCTTGCTTCCTCTTTTCCTCCCCTCTCTCATTTTTCAGGGACATAATACTTATTATTGTCTACCCTTGCCTCCTCTAACCTTTCACTTTATCGATTGCCCTTATTTTGATATTGAAAACAACGCGGCTAATCCGTTTACGAACTCAACGGAAGAGAGTTCCCTTAATATCCCGGTTATTATGCAATTGTGCATTTGTGTTTTCAGTGATTGATTTAATAGATTGTCATGCAACTTATAGCCTATGAGTAATGTATTTCTCCTGTCATCAGCTGCAGTTGGTGTTTCTATGGCTCTCATATAATTTTAGTGCAATTTATCCGGTCCAGAGAACCCAAGACGTTATAGTTGGTTGTAAACGCACAAAAAATAGTAGCTGTAAAAAGAAAAAAAAAAAAGACCAACATAAGGTAACGCATGTCAAGCAAGTACTATAATCTTTGAAAACTTAAAGCAATAGTACCACTTCTACAGTGACATGTTCTTTGGTTAATATTCTAACCACAGTATTAATGTTCTTACATTGACGTTTCAGTCACTTCATGTAACTAAATAACTGATAACATGTAACTGTTGCTTTAAATCAGACAGTTTGGTATTTTAGAACACTATGTACAAGTTTATAAAACCATGTTTCATTTCAGTATGTTTCTCTTATTATTTGCTGTGAATTCTTACTAGTATGAATAGTATATCTGTCAGAATGCAGTTTGCAGTTAGTGCAGCACATCACTTGTTGATACAGTTATATTTTAAACCCATATTGGCTTTTTGCCTGGCATCCTGATCACTTAATCCTTCCTGGCTTCGCTGAGGAAAAATAGCAAGAACATTGAGAACTGTTGAGCACAGCGTCCGCTCTACATGTGGCCAAACGTGCATAACATAAGATTCCCACAAACACACACACACACACACACACACAAGTGCATGCATTAAATGCCATGCTGGAGGGTGCAATTAAATGTCATTCTGTCAGATATTAACTGAAAACGTTGACAAGCTGACAGTTTAACAAAATTTCACAGTCAGTTTGTGTGATGGTTTTTAATTTGGGGTTTGTTCCTGGTCGGGAGCAGTTGGAGGACAAAAAAACATTTGTTTCTTCTGTTTAATGGGATATTCTCAACTGGACAGACATATTGTGAAATCTGAAGGTCTTGTATGCATTTTACTGGCAGTTCTTTGTCAGTTGAGTTTTCCTTTTTTTTGGACACTTGGAAGCTGTGGCTAACTTAGCAAAGACATGAAATTGTGTGTATTTCCACCCGATCGATATAAATGCAACTTTCACTTTCTGTTTAAAACTCTGGGAAATCTGTAGCTCTCTAAATTCTAAATGTTTCTGACATGATCACCAGCTACTCGCAAACTTTTGCTTGTTTACTGTCTTGTGCTGGACAGGCAGCAGACTGTGGGTTCATGAGAGATTTTTTTTTCCAGCTGTAAGTGAGGATAGTGAGAGTTGCAAAACCTGTGAAAGAGACCAAATGTGAAACTGCGAGTGCTGTAAAACCAAAGCAAACTGAAAAACACCAAAATGCTGTAAAAAACCTCCCTGAGACTAACTGTGGTTTATTATTACGGGTTCACCTCTTTTTACATGGACATGTACTGATCCGTGAGCCTAATATGCATATCTCTACACTCTGGATGCCATCGCAATCACACGGACATGAACACGAACAAATATTTGCAGCTTGCACGCTGCTGGCTGACAGAGAGGTGGGTGAATGCTAGAGATTGAGTGGAGCTGCTTTGCTGCTATGGGAGCACGTCCATCTGCCTGGTCCCATTGAGTTTTATGGATGTGGCCCCAGAGCTTCCTGCAATGGGCCTCACCCCCTGGCCTGCAGATGGTGTCTGGCTGGTTGGCACCTACAGAGCACACACATGCTGTTATGCATCAGTGATAGCATACCAGTTGTTTTTTTTCCCCTTCCATTTTGTGTTTATGATTATTCATGCCTCTTTTAACAGACACAGACATGCTGTCACTCTTAAGGCAAATAAAACAGAAACAATCAAACTAGAACTTCTTTTATTACTGTACTTGAATTACTGAACTTCCATTCTCACCATGCAGCAACATTCTTGTTCAGAAACCCTTAATGTGGACCGTACCATTTTAAAGTCCTCAACGCTAGAAGCAGCTGGACCCGCTTGGTCATTCATTCTCATCGAGTGACTCACTCATTTGTTTTGTCTGTCCTGGTACTATTTGACGTGCATTCACAGATAGCAAAGATTGTGGCTGTAGTCTGGGAGATATTTGGCAGTTTTGGATTCGTTTTGTCACAGAGGAAGCAGGGTGAAGGCCTTTGGTTGGTTTTACTATGTCATGGTCATGGTTTAACCTCACTAATTAAAAAAGTCGAGGTAAGCAATGTAAAAGCTTTTGGTTTGACTGCGGAGGCTTTTGACTCTTTTTGGGGTAGTTATGGCTGTTTTGAAGTTCCATAATTGGTTTTGGGTGAGTTTTGGCATTATTTATTTATTTATTTTATTTGGGCCAAATCCGGACCATACATCCTTCCAAAACTTCCAAATTTGGCACATGATGATTTGCTATCTGGGTTGCTAAATGTAAGTAGCCAGTGGGACTGGTTTTGTAGGAAGTAAAATTCTCAGCTCAGCCCCTTTAACTAGCTGAACACAAATTTAAGACGATCCTCTTTCATCCTCATCTGAATTTGGTCTGAATTCATACTTTCAGTGCTGTTTGTGTAATCCACCTGACTAATAAATAATAAAAGACTCATAACCTCCTTCATAGAGGTATAGATGAGAGCACTTTTTCTCTATTTTGACTCAGTTATGCAGCTGTGCCAGACAGTTATCATGCGTGGGTGAAGGAGCAGTTACACATCAACAAAGTGGTACATACTGTATCTTATTGAGGT
This sequence comes from Polydactylus sextarius, assembly GCA_016801845.1. Lineage (NCBI taxonomy): Eukaryota > Metazoa > Chordata > Actinopteri > Polynemidae > Polydactylus > Polydactylus sextarius. The sequence continues at coordinate 3,203,053 of CM028926.1, forward strand.
ACGGGGATCCTTCTGTATCATGTTCTCGGTGTAAGGAATTAAAAAAAAAAAAAGCACCTTGTTGACATACCGATATTATTCACTGCACAGGAAGAAGTGAAGAGGTATCATCGTTACTGCAACCGCAGCGGAGCACAAGCAGTTCCCAAGGTGGAGAGGTAGGCCACTACAAAGCAGTGTTCTTACTCTTTCACGAAAGAAAAACCTATGTTTTACAAATAGCATTCAATCTACAACGAGAGGATGTTATAATGTCTACACAGCTCTTCTTCTGTCACAGCAATACCTTATTTTAATCTCTATGCGCTCATTTTTCTGTAACTTCCAATATTATCTGAAATATGAATATTTTACATACAATACTTACATTTACAAGATACATTACATACAGCATAATTGAGTTTATCTGTATTTCCTTGTCATTGCCATAGAAGCTATCCTTGTAGGAGTGAGGAGGAGGATGATAACAGCCCTCACCGTCGTGAGCAGCAGCAGCACCTGGAGATCAAGGCCATTGTGTGAGTATCACCTGCAGCTTATATATATATGTGTCTGTTTTTTTTTTGTTTTTTTTTGTTTTTTGTTTTTTGTTCCTTTTTCAGAATATGTGTTTATTTTCTCCATTTTAATTAGTTTGAACAGGTTGTCACCAACGTTACCTTTGACCTGAAAAAGAAAATTGCATTTGTTGTGCGGCTGTGAGCAATTTACACGCGGCTTTAATTCAGTCTTACCTCTGATTAAGTTTCGGAGTCGGGTCAAAGTGCGCTTTTGAGTGCATGAACCCTCGCACATTGCCGTCTAACACCATTTCACTTAAACATGGGCCCCTTAGTTTTATAGGTGTAAGAGGGAAGGACAGCTCTCGCCTCAGGCTTTCACTTGCTTGAAAGTCAAGGATGGAGAAGTAGAAAAACCAATGTTTCTGTATAGAGTTAAAATGATTGGGGTGTAGAAAGGTGAGACGGATAAAATAAAAATGACAGGGTGAAAAGGCAGAGGAACAGGAAGTGTAGAGAGAAGGGAGGGTGGAGAGGTAGAAAAAGCGAAGAGTGAGGAGAAGTAAAGTAGAAAATAGGGATGGAGGAAGGAAGAGGGAGCTGGGGGAGTATTGGTTTTGGTGGTAGGAGTTATGGCTTAATTCAATTTGTTCCATTTGGCTCAGCTGTCTCTCTGCTCTGCTGGAGGTGAATGTGTTTTTCCATCAGGTAATTGATCCTACACTCCATCCTGGACCTTGGCTTTTGGGGGGGGGATGAAAGAAGAAACATGGAAAGTAAGAAAAACAGAGAAATCAGTCTGGGGAGGTTGTGAACAGGGTGAGATGAGATGTCAAGAAAAATGAGCGAAATCGGAAGTGGGAAAAACAGGAAGTTTGAGCAGAAACTAAATGTATGAAAGAAATGTAAAATCCCATGTCAAGGTTTTTGTATTATTGATATCCTCAGTGTTTATGAACACATGATACCAAAGAGTCCTTGATCATTTAGATTGAGTGCTCCATTAAATCCAAAGTTACAGATGTTCTAGGACTATATTCACATTGACAAAGAGTTCATACTGTGTGTTGGTAGCAAAATCACGGCAATCAAATGAGTTTTGAGAACATTAGTGTTTTGTAATTTCAACTAAAAGAGCTGTAACAGCAGCAAGACAAATTGCTAATTTTTAAACCTTTGTAAGGCTTAAAATAACATTTGACTTGTGTGTAGTGAGGAGAGGGTTCCTACAAACCAAAGACAAACCAAAGTGTTGTTAACTTTGCAAATGTACAGACAGATTCAACAGTAGATAATTTACAAAGTCAGTGCATTACCTGGAGTCGTTTTTCCTGACAGCGCCATCTTGAGGAGTCTGTAAAAAAGTCGAAAACATGAACTTTCTCAAAATTATGCTACCAACACAAAGTATGAACTCCTTATCATCTGAAAATATCTCCAAAATATCTAATTTCTTTACTTTTCATTTAACCATTCCCAGCATGACTGATAACTTTTGCAGCAGATGTCATTGATATTCACATTTTATCCCTTGATTGTTCCCAGGATCCAGCGCGCCTGGCGTGCAAGCGTGTCCCGCAGAGTGAGCCGTCAGGGTCAAGGCAAGAACCGTACTGGCCATCATCGGGGTGAGACGGCGCCTTCAGAGAACCTCCAGGACCTTGCGATGACCACCAATATTTCTCTGGTATGACCGCGTAAAAGAAAAATCAAACAAAACCACAAGCACACGGTGCAACATGAGAGCGAGGCAGGTGGCGAGAGATCTAGACATCTTGAAGTTATCTTGTGCAAGTTATCAGCTGTGATCTGTTGTTCCTGTATAGAAGCAAAAAATGAATGGGTGAGTGGATGCATGGATGGATAGAGTAATAAAGATGAGAGCGAAATAGAATATGAGGGAGGGGTGTTTACCTCTAGTGTCATCTGGGGGACTGCGGGGGTCGTATTGGTGGAGGTGGATGGGATGCCAGCTGGCACTGTGCCCAGATCTGTAATTAGCCATTAATTAGGTAAATTTTCAGAGCTGGTTGATTGATTAATGAAGTGCCTCTGCCCTTGTCCTCCCCTGCCGCCCCCCCACCACCACCACCACTCTTCTCACCTCCCTCCCTTTCCCGAGGGAGCGGAGGGGTAGAATTAAACAGTGCTCACAGGGCATGGCAGTTAAACAAAAGCCAGAAAGAAAGAAAAAAAAACTGTATGAGCAGCAGATAAACAGTGAGCAGAGGAAGAGGAGGAGGGGGCAAGAATGAAAAAGTCGGGGTGGGGTGGAGAAGGAGGGGGTGAGTGGAGGCAGAGATAAGGAGATGAATGCATGAGATGGGAAAAAGATGCCTTTGGACCACCTCGACTTCTAAGCGACAGACAAGGCACAAACAGACACACACAGACAGTCTGCTCAGCTGCTTTCTCAGTCTGTGCCTGTGCCTGGCTCTCACTGTGTAGTAATCACACTGAGCCACACAAGCTACCAGCACAAGTCTGCCCACGCTCTTTGCAGAGACCCAGTGCAGAAAAATATGATGTCATGTCTGCATAGCCTTGTTTGTGTGTATGTGTGTGTGTCGTTTTGTAAGAAATGCTGGAGGAAAGGAAGATTCCCTTAGTAAACAGATGGGCTGGTGTCCTGGAGAGACTCTGAGATTCTGTGTGTCTGTGTGTGTGTGTGTGTGTGTGTGTGTGTGTGTGTGTGCGTGTGTGTGTGCGTGCATGTGTGTGCGTGTGTATGGTTTTGTTTGGGGGTTGTTTGTTCTGCTTGAAAGAGTTTGTTGTTCATTAGCACAGCAGCAAATGTCTTCCTAATTAGAAAGTTACTGTAACTTAAAAACCAAGACCACACCACCCACCCCCTTCCACCACCTCTTCCCTCCTTCTTCCTTTTCTTAATTGTCACTTTTATTGGAAACATTAATTACCATTATTGAAACTATGTGAGCACTTCAACACGTGTGCTTCAGTGTAACTAAATACATACATATAACTAGTTCTCTTGAGTATGATTTCAAGCATTTTACTGTATTTTTCCCGGTCATGTCTTATATCACTATGTGACAGCTTTAGTTATTTTGCAGAAAAACATATGACCATCTTGTAGAATAAGACACACTGTTCTAGACTGAACATCTCAGCGGTTTACTTTACATATGATTAGTTGATAGTAAAGCCAGTTGAAACTCTTGTTCTATTTCTGTCACATCTTAGCTTCTGATAAAGTAAGCACGCTAACCCGCTAGCCTGGACTTGGCATGGCCTCCTATCGTTTTCTGATGGCAAGTCACTGTAATGTCTCTGTCTGCTCTAAAGATGTAGCTCTGCTCAGAGCGTACATTATAACCTCTTTGTCTTGTAAAGCTGAAGCTCTTGGCAAGCGATCATCCCCACCACTCGCTCCTGGCACAAAAGCACATTTTGCAGCAGAGAAAATGTACATACAGCATAAAAATAGCCAAAATAAAGGTCTCTTGATATGATAGATCGCAGAATGATTGGCTGCTGTCTTGCTCTGCAGAGTGTGCACATGTTTTGGCCACTTTTAGCTAAGTTACCCCTCTGAAATGAGGGGTAATTAAGGGGTAAGTAAACATATATACTATAGAGAAAGCTATCAAATCTTCAGAAATGTCCTGCTATTGTATTTCGAGCACAAGATATATATGTTTCATTGTTTTTCTTTTCGATGCTAGGAAGTCACTGTTGTTTTTCACCCTTACTCCTTCACCCTCTCCACCTCCAACACTGCCCTCACACACTTTCTAACAAATATTTTTTTTTTCCTCTATCACCTTCTCTCTCTCTCTCTCTCTCTCTCTCTCATATTATCTTGGTCTGTCTTGTTTTCTTCCTCTGTTCATATACTGTATCAGTCTTCTGTGGCTGTTGTGCTCTCTGAAGGACAGACATTCATCAGTGTTAAGGCCAGAGTGCCACATTGTGTGTAAGCGTGTGTGTGTGTGAGCAGTGAGCGTGCATGTGCATGCTCGTGCACTTGTGTTCATGTGAACTGGTGCGAAGGACCTTGCGATGGCCTGTAGGGGAAGGGTGGGGGGGCATTCAAACATAGTTCATGCATATTTCATGGAACTCTGATATTGAACGCTACGCGAGCACACACACACTCATGCATAGATAAGACACTGCAGCACACACTGAGGTTTTTCTCCCTCATCTGCTGTAACGGAGAAACATCGTTGATCCACACTCTCTTTCTCATAACACCTCCCAGAATCCAACTCTGTTTATATCAATGTCAGGTTGTCTCTTGTGCCTGTCTGTGTTCATCTTCCATATATTGCTGCTGCATTCCCAAAAAAGGTTGGCTCGAGCTCGGTGTAACCCTAGATCTAGATGTATTATTTATACACCAAGGGGCTGGGGCCTTCATACCCTGCACTGGTCATTCTTGGCCTGTTGATAGTAAATCAATAGGTCTGACTGTTCTGACACTGCTGCTGTATGTTTACTGACCTGCTGCTATTGCTGTGCAGATGCTTTGTAAGAGGTTGGATGCGAGGCTGTTCCAAAAGCATGGGCAGTGTGTGAGCATTTCTAAGCTGCAAAGTTACAGCGCCTGGCAAAGTCGTAATCAATAACACTATAAAATCCACCTCCTATGAGACGGTATTCTTCAATACTCACAGAAAGGAATATATATATATATATATTTTTTTTTTTTAATGTGAAATTGAGAATTAGCCTAGAAAATTATTATCACTGTCACATCTGTCTGTTCAACATAAGGCTACACACTGGAGGTTATCTTAGCTTAATGTAATGAATGGAAACAAAGGGAATCTGCTAGCTTGGATCTGTCTGAAAGAAAGTAAAATGTCTAGGAAATGAACATAACATTAGACCATATGTTTAGCTTGAAACTGTGAAAAAAATCTAACTGTAAAGACAATTTGTGGATAATTTGAGAGATAATTTCCCTTAGCTTCCAGTCTTTATTTGAAGCTATGCTAAGCTAAGTGTCTCCTGCCATCTTGTGTATCTAACTCATTTTATGTGATTTAAAATACTAGCATTAACCAAAACACTTAACATGTTTAAAAGCATGAGCTGAAGGCAGCCCTCATCATTGTGGTGCAAGCCATATTTCTACCCCCAGGGTAAACTTCACATTCTCCGTATCCACTTATGTGCAGTTTTGAATACAGATAAAAAAATCTTGGAAACAGCAGAGAGATTTAACCAGTGAGGTCTAACACATCGAGGGCATCTAGCTATCTAGGCATATGGTAGTTTTTTTGTTTTGTTTTGTTTTCTTAGAATTAATGTAGATCATTCAGGGCCAGTTTGCTCTTCATGTAGCTTTGAAACCGCAGTGTTCCTTTATAGTGCGGCATGAATGTGCTGTTAAATGTGTAAATATGCATTTACACGCGAGCGTCTGTATGTGCTGACTTTGTTGCTTGAGTGGATTCGCAGCTGAGCGCGGCCCTCTGGGATGGTTTGGTGGGTTTTATTCAGTGATACAAACCAGTGATCAAAGCCAAAGTGTTGGGAGATGAGTATGATGATGAAATACTTCATCGCTGAGCCTGTTGTTACAACAAAATGAATACTGCTACTGGGCACCCCGATGACAAATGAAATGATTTTAATGATGGATAGTGAAGAGAAGAGAAGGACTGTCAATAGGAGAAAGAAGGGAAGGAAAAAAGAGCTGTATGTGAAACTTGGATAAAAACACATTACGTCATCTATGCGTTGGCTGTTCTAATACAAGTGTGTGCGCTGGTGGTTGTGTTGTTTTCAAACTGTGTGTGGACATTGATCTGTTCCTATCTCTGTGACATATTTGCACATTTTTCTCTCTTTTTCTGGGGCCCAGACGGAGGGAAAGTGTTAGTGTAAGCATTCCTGCAGCCTGCATGGGAGATCATTCTCTCATCTCTCACCACCGAGAATCTCACAAAGTGAAGTGACGGCTTCATCTATGCCTCCACCTCTACTCCCCTTAATCCCTTCTCTCGCTCTTTGTCATCCCTCACGTCCCCTCCCACTGTCTCCTGATGCACACACCGTCGCATACACACATTCACTTTCACAAACACGCAGCAGTTCCCCATTTCTGCAGACAGATGCAAACAGATTACTTGTTTTATTGGTGTCAGTTGGTGTCTCATTTGAAATGAATTTATATACCTCTGCCTCGGAGTTGACATCGATCGGGCTTAACTCATTTAATAACCATGACATTTGCCTATTAGCTTATTTACAGTCAAAACAGGCCCGGGCTCTGCTTGGCTTCCTGAGAGGCAGTAACTCTCACATTTGTATCCGTTGGAGAGAGAAAATGTGATTGCATGTGCAAAATATAAACTCTGGAGGAATATTCACTCCTGGCGTACACACAGATATGCACTCACACACACACTAAATTGAACACCCATCATGTATAAACACACATTTATTATATACTTATATACTGTAAATCTCAAAATATCAGACAGAGTATTTGTTTACCCAAACTTGTCACACTTACATCAGACATATGCCTCGATTCCTGGTTGTCTCTGTTATTACAAACCCTGCCCCCCCGTATGTTTTACTTTTGTCTTGGTAAATTCTTCATAATGTAACCTACATTTTTACAGAGCTGATTTCACCAGAGCTTTATCATCTTCTCTTATCTTTTCTTTCTCTTTCTACTCTGTTTTCACTCACTTAACAGACAAGAGAACCACTACATACAGTATATTAAAAGGTTTTGTGGATATTTATTTCCAGGAATCATTTTAGATCCAAAAACGCAAAGCTGTGTGCAGTAGTTGAATATGCCAGTGTTACTTTCAAGGTCAAAGATTTCATTTCATTTCCATTCTATCTAAAAGTCATTCCTGTGGTATGACAGAGTAACAAAAAAGTGTATTAGCCTTAGCCTTTTATCATGATGAAAGTAGCCAGTAAATATATCTGAATGACCTTTTTACAGGGTCTCTATTTTAAAACGAGTCAGTTTGAAACATAAGGGCAACCAAAGACAGTGTTTCCTGTTAACAGACAGAGCTAACATTAGCTTCGTTTTAAAAGTTAATCAGTGGCAGTTTTCATTTCATAGTTGAAAAGGACTGATTGTGGCTTGAACTGGAGCTGTTTCATCTTATAACACTTTCTGTGGCTTTCAGGACACAATCGCTCCCTTGTGTCACGATCACAGGAACTGCAAAGCAGAACGAAGCAGTAATAGTAGTAGACTGACTTCTGTTAAAAAAAATGACATGTGACATTATTGTTACACTCAAGGTTGTAGTGTTGTGGAAATACTGTACATCTGAGCCACTTCAGCACAGTTAACTGCAGCACACACCTTTTTAGTCATTCTTTTTGGACCCTCCCCGATTATTATTTGACATTCCCATATGATTTTGCTGATTATAATGATACATGACAATAGTTTTTAATCAGTTTTTTGAATCTACATAGATATTACTGTACCTCATCCAGCACAAAATTGTATGCTTTGAATGTGAAGCTCCAAAATAGCCATTGATTTTGTGAAAGCCCATTGGGAAGATATCACAGAGATTTATCATGGCTATATGGTAGAGAGGGAAAACGAGGAGAGGAGAGAGCTGATGACTCCAGGAGGTGCAGAGAGAGAACGATGGATGGCTAAAAAGTCGAAAAAGAGGAGGTGTGAGAATAGAAAGAAGATGTGTTGCACTTTGGAGATTATGAGGATAATAACTCTGCATTAGAGGCTTCACAAGCCTACGTTTGTGTGGGTGTGAGATCGACAGTATGAGCAGGCATGGTACAGCGTTTGTGTGTCTCATTTCTTCTTCACCGCTCTGCAAAGACTAATGTTGACTGATACACGTCGACCTGCAAGGGTACACATATGTACATGCTCACATCGGCTCACGCACACCGTTAAAAACACACTAACAGTCTTCAGTGGCACATTAAGAGCACCTTATGACCCCTGCAAAAAAAATCAATGGAAGCTGTTACACAAATGGAGAAGAGCTGACAAGTGAAAATGAGCAGAGGGTAAGATAGATGTTGATCAAGACAGCGGGTGAAGATAGGACGGGAGTGGACCTTTCTGACTCTTTTTAGTCCTCTCACTTTGTGTCATTAACGCTTCTTTGTGAGAGTCACTTGAACGGATATTTACAGCAGGATGTGTGTGATCAGAGCAGTAATTTACAGCTGGTGTATGGGGATTTGATTGGATGCTGCCGCAAACTTCTCCTGAGCTCCTAATTGGATATTTATCTAGAAAACATGCCATTTAGCTGACATTAGTTAAACTAAACAAGTAGATAGCCGCATGCAGACATGGATGTGGCACATATATACAAACACACAGACTATAACAACACATAAATCTGCTGGAAGCGTCTCTCAACCATCTGCGGCAGTAATAACAATCTGGTACCTAAGGCTAGATGCTCCACTGTTCTATTACAGAACACTCTTCACTACTCTCTCTCCTCATCCTGCAGTCCCCAGTTTTCCTCCCCTCATTCTTTTCTTCCACTATCTTTCCTGCTTTTCACCCCTCTCCCTGCCCACGCTTACTCCATCCACTTACACAAAGGACTTGTCCCCCTCTTTAGCCCAACTCATATGCAGATGGGATCAGTCCTCATGGTCAGTGAGTCTGCCATAATGAGATCCCTGGAGGGGAGAGGAGTATCGTAAGGAGAAAAGAGTGGCAAAGAGAAGAGAAGAAGAGTCGAGAGTTGATCTTCCTCTCTGACCTGCGTCAGATAGGAAACCTCTGCAATATCTCACCCCCGCTCACTACCACTACTCCCCTTCTTTTACTCCACCATCTCTTCTATCTCCTCTGTTCATCAGCTATCTACCATTACTGCCCATTAACTAGATCAGAGGCATTATAATTCTCTTCTGACAGCACCCCTGCTGTGTGTGCAACACTGTCGGTGGTGTTGGTGGTGGTGGAGGCAGGAGTTAGTAGCCATCCTCAGAGAGGAGACGAGAGGAAAGGGAATCGTGGTTGTAGAGTCAAATCAAAAGAGTCCATAAATGTAAAAGAAGGCTGGGGATAGCAGTGGAGGGTGGGAGTAAGTGAAGGCCTGGATGTTTTATCTCATATACCGTGCAGCGGATCCATGAGGTATTCATTTCTTCTCTTTTGACCTGATCATTGGCACCTCGCTTGTCACTGAACCACAACCGTTTTACACACAGACCTTTTATAAAACTCTCCCTCTTACACACCTGTGTTTTCCAGCTACACGCTTCGTTTAAAGTTTGATTATCATCTTCCAAAGACCATTCACATGATTAGTCGTGTTTCAGCCGTCGACCATAAAAAGAGAGAGCGGCGGCGGAGATGAGCCGGTCAGTGGCTGTTAAAATGGAAGCACCTCCCTGATATCATAAAGTCCGAGCTGTGACAGTTAGCCACTGTTAGTCTCATTAATCTGTGCACTAACGGAGGGGAAAACTGCTCATCACTGCTCTAATAATGTATTAACAGTTAAAGCACGGCTTGAGAGATGTTGTTTCGGTGGTGCCGGTGCTCTTGGTTGCTCCTACTCATCTAGAAAACTGCCCATCATTCCCTGTCTCTCTCTCTCTATCTCTAAGGCATACCTACAATAGTGAAAGCTATTATAATATTGAGCATGCAAATGAGTATTTCAGTGGCCAATGTGGTGCTGTGTCAGCTGTGGGGGTTCCTTGCTATAACAACCCACTGATCTTTTATTCCTGTTGAGTGGGCTTCTACATTTTCACATGCACTTGTCGACTTTTAGTAGCTATTGTCAAAACTGTCACCACCACCAGAAGAAATTAATTCTGAATACATTTAAGAGGGAATTTAGGCATTTTCTGCAGCGTCCAGGATAAATAGTTGGACGCGAGTTATGGAGGAGATTTGCAAGACAGCAGGTCTTGACATTATCTCCTCAGAGGTTTTTTTTTTTTTTTTTTTCTTTTCTTTTTGATCAGGCTCGTAGCTGCAGGGCTCAGTCAGTTCTCAGTTGACGTTTCTGGATAAAGATTGTTTATTGAAAACTGGCCATGTGAGATTTAGGCTGGATTCTGCAAAGCTAACCTTTACCCACTTGTTCACATTTTATATATATATATATAAGTGTGTGTGCTTTTTCTATTTTTCTATCCAAGTGTGAATTTATAATATTGGATATGTGTGTTAAGTACGCCAATAGGGGTTCTGGAGTTGTCCTGTGGGTGGATTTCTCACAGGCACATTTGATCTCCGTCTGCCCTTTCTCATGTCTTTTTGATCTACGAGTCAGGGATGAAGGGAGGAGGCAGCGTCCTCCAGGATGATGCACATAATGAGTATCTATTCTTTACTGCATCACAAGGAGAAGATAACAATACGTTGAAGGAGAATAACGATGCAGTGGGAGATCGCTGTGAGCTGCGTGCCCGCTCTTTCTCTAATACAATTCATGTTGGTGAGTAAAAAGTGCGACGGTGTGATGCTGGTTTGCTCCTGGTGTGTTGGAGAATCTTCTCAGCCAAGAGCCTTTGCTTTGAAGTTTTGACTTTGTCTATAATAGATTGACGAATCTTTGAAGTCACAGTGAAACTACTTGCATTTGCATATACTTTTACATTAATTGCTGTATAGGCACATGTGTGTTTGTCTTGTGCAGCCTTATACAGAGTACCTGTGTAGTTGTCCCTCTGGCAGTTTAAACCATGGCCCAATGAGTCCTAATAATCTCCTACCATCACCATGGTAACAGTGAACTTGCTCAGGATATCCTTATTTACTTATGCAAATAACTTCCCGCGGCTCTCCGACCTGTCAATCACAATCGTAAAGCATATTGTCAAAATTCAGCCAGAAAGGTGAGAACTGTCCGTCTCAGCTCTTGGTTACATAACCAGTTTGTCCAAAGCGCTGAGAAGTCCTCTATGTACAAATCGCCGCCTGGAAAAGTTTCTAAAGCTAAAGCTTTCTCACATCGCCTCACAGCCAGCCGTGCTGGCGAGTTTTAAATTAGAACTTTTTTCTATGGTTTATCTATTTATAATCCTATAATCCTCGTTTTTCTTTGACACGTTGCTCGTGTGCTGTTTTTTTTTTTTTGAAACGGTTGAAACTAAAGTCTAACAATTACAATGTTTAATACTTACATCTACTCTAACAATTGGAAAAGTTTTTTGAAAATTAACAAGGCGGAAAGAAAACTATTTCAGTCTATTCTCTGCACACGTCTACTGCACATGCTGCGAGAAAGATCCTTTTCTTGTTACTCTTCCAGTTTTCTTCCATTTTTTTCCTATTAAAGATCTAGTGTGTCATTGTGCTGTGAAGATTTATTAAACCTCCTGAGGAAAACGTGTAATTTGTCATACAGGGGCATACAAATGAAATTTGACTTGACTGTCCTCGTTTCTAGATGCCCACCCGCTTCAAGGAGTTCAAGTATCTGTGGGTTTTGTTCCCAAGTCGGTGTTTATTGATTGGCAGATGCATCAATATTAGCAATGAGGACACTGCTTTCATAAATCAGTGTGTCAACCCTCATTAGTGGTGCTGACATTTGATCAGTGACTGAAAGCATGAGATTGTGAAAACAAGTTGATGTTGTTGGCCCTTTGGTTTGAGCCATTTTGCTTATCCTCTTATCTTATCACCAGGATCCAGATGCTGAATAAGCTGAAAATAAATATGAATAAGAAAATAAATGACTGAATTTGTGGACTAGGTTGATCATCACTAGTTAATAAATCATCACGATCTCTCTATATGAAATCTTAAGTAGCTCTGTGATCATGATATGAGGCAATTTGGAAATGCATGATCAGTAATAGCAAACAGGAAACACTCTGGGTCTGTAGCCGCTGTGTATGGTTAATGACTACTCATGAGTTACTGTTCTATCTCTGCAAACATAATGGTGTGTGTGTGTGCATGTGTGTGTGTATGTGTGTGTGCGCGCGCATAAGGGGGGAGAGGTTTATGATGCCGTTTACAGTAAAACATTTAGTTTGAGGAATGATATCATGCGTTAGCTCCAAATGTTCCTCCTGCACCCATTTAGCAGAGCAGAGACCGTTTCCCACCGAGGAGCAAACACAGGATGAGAGAGCAGAATTAGTGTTAAACTTAAAAAAAAATAATAATAATAATAAAAAAAAAAAAGATGGTGCTCTGACTCAGCCTCATCATTTGTCTACTTTGAGCTGCAGAAGTGTCAGTGTCCCACAGTGGGGACTGATTTCAGAGGGTTAAATATGGTCAGTTGTCAGTCTGACAGCACTAATGTGGACATGGAGTCTTTAAAGTGACAGATAGAAATTAAACCACACCTCATGTCTGTGGCAAATAAATATATCTGTACTTTTTAAAAAAAAAAATCAACTGACTTATACTCAGTTGTCATTTTTCCCTTTTCTTTTTAATAAGGCACCGGTGATATTGTACGTATATCATCACAATGTAAAAAACCTGCAATATCTGAGTATTAAGTTAAGATTTATGATTGAAATTACTTTTGAGCTAACCATAATGTTAGCAGTTGTATGTTTCTAGGGGCATTACTCTACGTTTGACACGTTTATTGCACATATATTTTCTATGGAGAAGGCTTAAAATAAACTCTAATAACGTTTCCTCTTAAGGCAGAAACATTTGTAATGTTCAACTTTTAGTATTTGCTCTTTTGCTCGAATGTGATGATGTATTGTTTGTACTGCAACTGATGAGTTTTTATAATTATTATGAGTAATTATGAAGTATTTCAGCCTGTATCTTGGAAAATCTTAAAAACAAAATGCCACGAAGAAGCAAATCCTTACATTTCAAAGGTTTGAACCAACTAATATTCAGCTTTTTTACCTGATAAATAACAGAAATGACCTGTAGCCTCTAACTGATTTGTTGAACTTTATATAGCATTAGTGTACACATAATACTTGGTGTGTATGTGCCTTAAAAGCCTCTGTCATCCTCTCACAGAACCTCATCTCATCATTATATGATGCAAGGTCACCACTTTTTCTGCAGGCGTTACTTAAACACAAAAAACTGGACATGATACATCATCATACGTATTCAACGTGAAGTTCTCTGAGAGTAATAAGAGACTTGGCTGGCAGAGGAATGAGCTGATAAAACACTTAGGTGAAAAATGGGAGTATGAATCTCTAAAGCTGTAATATGTAGCTCTCAGGAAGAAAAATGGCTCATAAAATAATTTCACTATTTCCAATTTATGGCCACGTAGAAGCTTATTTTTGTAGTGAGGAAACAATGAGTGTATGTTATCCTTAGTGTGGTGGTGCCATTAAAGCACAGCAGCTAATTACTAACTGGATTCCCTAGGTGGTAATCTGGAAATCTAGTTTTTCCCTCTGGTGAAATTTTATTTACTCAGCACTGAAGGCGGTCAATTGACTTCTGGAAGTTAAAGAAGAAAAAAAAAAAAGAAAATCTCCGTATGGATTTTTCTCCTTTTAATTGGCGCAGTGGTTAACCATCTCTGCTGGTGGTGGTGGAAATGGTTGCAGGAAGTCCCCTTTTTAAAGCACAAGAAGACAGAGGAGGAATTACTGGGTTTATAAGCTCACTTTTAATTATCTCTCATCTTCTGCATCTTTTTACATGCCTTCCTCTCTCCTCTCTCACACACTCTGTGTGTTGACTGTTAATTGGCTTGTCTGTCACCCCCCAAAATACTTCTCTCCTCAGTGCACAAGGCGTATAAATATCCCTTTTTTCTTCAAGTCTCCCTTTTCTCTCGGCCCCTTGTTCGGTTGAACATAAAATCACTGAAAGTCGTGTACAGATTTAAAAAAAAAAAAAAAAAAAGTAAAAAATGACAAAATGACAAATTCACACCTGAAGAATTTAAAGTGTTGTTTTAAGAGGTTGTAACCTAGAATCAAATATTTCATATTCTCCTTTTCATACCCACCCATCCTTATCTTGCTCTCTCTCATCTCATCTCTTCTCTTCTCACTTCACTCTGTCGTTTTTCTTTCCCATCTCCACACTTCAACCAAAAAAAGTAAGAGACCTCATTAAATCATTTTTGGTGCCTTGTGTGCACCTTTCACAGTGGCATTATAGCAGACAAGGTCAGAATACTGATATATAGAGTGCACAGACACACACACACACACACACACACACATTTATATATATAGCTCAGGTGAGTTTAAACAGAGCAGATTTGTGATTTAAGAGTCTGAATTTCAACAAAAGCACTTCATCTCTGAGACCACTTTAATGTCACCACCCCTCTTGCCATTCTGTCGTAGCTCAGTGTGAAGATCAGAAACGAGGAGAAGCTACTATCCTCGCTCTTTCTGAAGGTAACAATTACAGCTTACAAGCTTTTCTAAAGATCTTTAATGAACATTTTATATTTTGTTTAATCTGCACAAAAACCAAAAGCTAAATCTGCTGGCAGGAGTGATATACAGTACAGTACAGACGCGGCAGCGGTATCAGACTTCTTGTCAAACTAAGCCAAGAAAGCACATTTCCCAAAATGTCAAATGATTCCTTTAATGTCCTCGCTTCAGCTGAGCTTATTTTCGATAATAATAATGTCAATAAACAGAAAGCAGACCGCAGTCGTCTCCGTCAGTGGATGATGGACGACATGAATGAAGTTAAAAAAAACATATCTGTAATTTTTTATCTCAACATGTCTGTGTTGCCAAACGCTCTTGAGCTAAATCAAGATAATTCAGCAGTCTGTTGGATGGAGCTCGTCTGTATCAGTGACAGGAGGGCTGGTGGCTGTAGTAGCGTGTGTAGAGGCTCTGTAATGTTATATTTAGCTCCTTATCTCTCAGACGGCGCTCTGAGCACACAGTCGCCTGGCGCAGCAGCCTGTTCTGGTGAGAACTGTGGAAACTGGGAACACTTAATGCTATCACAGCCCAGACACAACTATAGTCACGATAATAATCCTTGGCGTTTCTTGTCTTTTCTATGTGTAACTATGATCGTATTGTAGTAGTGGTTGTCAAGTTTATTTTACCTTAGCTTCACTTGTAGCAAAAAAAAAATACAGATTTCCCTCATTTTTTTCACTTTTTCAGTTCCTGGGTATGTTTTCTCCTCAGTTGAATCATGTCCTAGTACTCTTTTCCCTCACTAACCTCTTTGGTAGAATGAGAGTTAGAAAGTAGGGTTGCCTTTTTTTTTGCGACACTGTGTGATGTTCCCTCTGATCCCTCTGAGTGTTTGAAGTTGCATTACATCAGACTCTCCATCCTGCCTCCAAAGCCGGTCTGCCATTGTGTATCTGTGTGTTAGGAGGAATCGAGTTGAGCTGAACCATTGATTTTCCCATATGTCCTGTGTAAACATGAGAAACGTGCATCCACACAGGAATTTTCTAAATTATACTAATACATATAAGCAGTATGCATGGCTGCCTCAAGCTTGTATATGTTACAGGTATGTGCACAGTGTTTGAAGTGACGTCAGTATTTTCTGCTGCTGCTAAAACACTGGGGGCTTTCTCTCTGCATTATAGATGAGGATGCTGTGAATAGCTTGTTTGTTTTCTAAATTAAGTTTCTCTCTCTCTGCCTGGATCTCTTTCTGAGACTTGTTACACGTTGGTTCTTTACACCTAAAGACAAGCCAAAGCCTGTACATGTCAGGCTACGTTAGAGTTTTTCTGCATGTTGACACGTCCATCAGTGTAAAGTGGCTGGTATTTGGTGTGAAAGGCACTCATCTTTAATGCATACTGCCAGTGTGTGTATGGAAGCAACACCCTCGAAGCTAGATGCTTTCCTGCTGGTTAGCCTCAAGTGGATTGCAGCTAGTCGCTAAAAACACACTCAGACTATGAAAGACTCCACAACTCAGACCTCAGACCTCGTTTATTCAGCATAAAGAAAAATCATCATGGCTGAAAACTGAAACTGCGAGGTGTTATAAGATAAATTAGACTCATGGCCACGTTGAAGACAGTCCACGTGGACACCTTTGACTTGAAATATTCACTTTAAAGGGGAAGTCCGGCATGTCTGAACCTATATTCTACTGTTGGAGGTCTTTGATTAATGTCAGTTGGCAAAAAAATCAAACAAATTGGTGCTATGTTAGCGGAGATATCGTGGTAGCAGCAAGCCTGGCTGGGCAGCTAATAAGCTAAGTGATAGGGGCAGCTTTCTAATGTCAAAGTAAACAGCGTTGTTGTGTCACTAAAAAGGTTGTACATCTCTTTCTAAGCCCTGTGCAACGTAGCTAGGAGTCTTACCAACATAACATTATGTCTGTTTAACTCAGTAGTGGTAAAGAAATGGTAGAAAACAAGTGTTTAATGTCACATACCTCTGTTGATTTTCATCGTGTTCGTGAAAGTCCAAAAGAACTTGTCGAATTTGTTTCTGTTCCCTTTTTTGTCAATATAGGCCTAAATTATAAGAGACAAAGACTGGATTGTTTCCATGTTGTTGTAAATGTTGTAAATGCATTTGTGATGTTGTAATGATTAAAATGCTCGACCATAGTTTTTGAGGAAATAATGTTGCTTTTTCACTGATATAAATGGGAATGTCGCTGTACTGTATGAATGTTGCCACAAACACGACATCTCTACTAATGTAGCACTGGTTTCATTTTTTGACTAGTGACCTATAACAGTAGAATATCGGTTAATATGTGTTTCCCTTTAAGCTACACTGGCTGCTTCAGGCTCCATCCCTGAAAATTTGAAATCATAGGGACAAAAAAATCCCTCAAAATGTTTGGTTAATATCGATGACATTATGTGTATCTTGTTTCCACTATTTCTCCACTGTCTTGTATCTGTCTCTGTCTCTATTTCCACTTCCTATTCTCCTCACAGATCACAAGATAGCAGACAAAGAGAAAGAAAACAAGAATAGGAATATTTGGTAACAAAGATTGCTGCGTATTTGTTTTGGCTTTTGTCAGAAACAATACCCAGTGATTGGGCATATTTCCTTTTATGTTCTTGATTTGCTTTATTTCAGAGCAGAACACTGTATTCTGAATCAACAAGGTCAGACATACAACACAAGCAACAGAGCCATGTCAGTGATATTTATTCATAGTAAATCAACTATTGTAAGTATTTACTGTTTTTCTGAACTTTGTCTGTTATTATAATATGTTATAAGTGATATATTACTCCTATAGTTTATTAAAGTCATTATATTCCTTTAGCTTGTCTGTTGGATCATGTAGTGGCTCCAGTATCGTCCAGTATAAAATCATGCCACATGCATAAACCCCCTGTGAGTAATGGCCTTTTACCTCAGTTGATTTTTTTTTATATACTTTGACATAAATAGCCTGCAAACTCAGATAGAAACTCTCTTTGATGTTATATGAAAGAGAGATTACTGTGGCTAGACTGCTGTGGTGTTTTCATTTATCAGTCCAAGGATCTATCAGTTGTTACTGTGCCCAGCTGTTACTGGGGTCTGGGTGGGTGGATCACAAGTCCCAGCATCTTTGTATAACCTTTAGCCAGGCTGTTTCTTTCTATTCCTCTCTGGCGTCATTTTCCTCTGGTCAGACTTTGACAGAGCTGAGGTTGGAGGCCATTGATTCACAGAGAGAAAAAAGAAGAGGGAAGGCAGAAGGAAAACAATAGAGTTGTTGTACAGTTTACTGGTTCAAATCAATCTGACGCTCACATATATAGCGCGTCCATTTTCCAATAAAGACTCGTTGATCTGCTACACTACATGCACACCCTGCACACACAAACAAACACAAAAAACTGACCTGGTGGCAGCGATGTCTGTCAGGGGTTTGCCTCTGTCTCACTGTGAGGTTGATCTCTAACCTCAGCTGCTCACATGCTCACCCAGTGGACGCACACAGGCACACAAGCACACACAAAGGCCTAATATGGTCAATGAGACCCAGAGAGCATTATAATGGTATGTCATGTCTCTCTTGGAGGACTCTCTCCTGCCTCGGACAGTCTATTCCCATGTCAGGTAACCTGACCGTGCTGAATGTCAAGACAAAATGACTTATCAATCTCCCATCCTTCTCTTTGTCTCCCTCTCACCCTCATTCCCTTGTTCATGCTACCCAACAGTGTGGTCCTCAAGGGGTGCAACTAGCAAGAGGTCAGACCCCTCCTCCTCTATTCTCTGTTTCTATCCAACTTTTTGTCCTTGTCCAGAGGGACGGGGGGGGCATTGACTGACATTTATCTTCATGGGTATGGAGTATGCCTTCAGACTGGGAAATGGCATTTTGTGAATTTATTTGTGTGTGTGTGTGTGTGTGTGTGTGTGTTTCTGTGTCTGTGTGTGTTTAAATGAAGATGAACCCTTTGGCACCAAATAGAATAATTCTTGCAGCTTGAACTGAACTGTTTCTAAAATGTTACCAGTAACAAAGTAACAGTAGATGAAGCTCCATTGTGAAAATCCCATTACCCAAGATCAGAGTCTCACATTTAGTGCTTTCAGATTTTGAATTCTCCACCAAACATGGCTTTAAAGGATTTATGACTCTGAAGAAGCAGAAATCTTAAAAGTGGATATTTCAACGCAGAAAACTATGAGATTATTTTGTCATATTCACTCTCAAGATCTCAAGGTCATGTCTGTAATTTGTAATTTGGGCAAACCGACCCAACTGTAGTCACTAAAAGCTGCAGGGGCGAAGCGAAATCTGCTCCTGCGGCTTGTTTGATTGTTTGGAACAAACGCATCGCGGAGCTTAAAACTCAAATCTGTCACAGGTTGCAAATAATCATTTTCACACATTATTTAGCTTTAAGATGATCGAGCGAGCAACAGCTTCTGCCCAAACAAACGTCCTCTCGGTGAAGTTTGGAGCTGAGCTGAACACTTTAATGATTTCACTCATAGCACTTTTGAGTCTGTGGCTTAAAAGAAGCGCGACATTTCATTCTTGACCTTGGAAATCGTTTGACAAAGAGAAAAAAAAAAAGCTGCAGCTTCAAGGATCACTTATTAGTGTTGTTAACGATCTTTCACACATCATCTTTATCATCCTTTGTACTCAATACAATTAGTGCAAAAACTAAAATAAACACACTTAGACACTTTACTAAGTCCTTGTTTCAACCTTATTTACTCACTGAAAAAGGAAACTATTATATAAATCTCTTGTGGTCTCGCACAGATTTCTCGTACGGCTCAATACTGAAACAACATTGTCCACAGTGACAGCTTCTTCAAAGTGTCTCAAATTTAGCTCATTTGATACCGAGGAGAATCTCTCCAGATGCAGTTCCTGTATGTCACAGATCTTCTCACAGCAGGGTGGCGTTGTGGGCCAGATGTGCATTTTGATTATTTTCTCTGGGACTGAAAGAAACCTAATCTCTAACTGAATGTAAATCACATTTAACTGTGATTTATAGTCGTGTTAATATTAAAGGAAACGGAGCGGTTGTCTGTCAGCTGTATCTTTGTGTTTACGTGTGAAAGTGCAGCATGTTCAAAAACTGTGTAGCAGATCTCAGCCATGCTGTGATAACACAATGGCTGTTCATTATCTCAAAGGTTACCCACAGTGCTGCTCTCAGACCAGCAGATGGTAAAGCCACCCATCTACTGCAGAGATCACGTTTAACTGCCACAACACACACACACACGCACACACACCACAGTCGCTGCCCTTTTTTTTCTCTTGGGTTGTATCATGGGCTGATTGAGATTCTATACCCAGCTCTGCACGCATTGCTTTTATCAGTGGACTTTTATCCTTACCCTCCCTCCCCCCCTGCCTCCACCCCCAACCCGCCCTCTATCACCTCTATCCTCCCACCTCAACCCAGCAGTCAGATATCACAGCCTGCCCCTGAGTACCGGAGTGGCCAGCTGCTTGCTCTGGTTCACCCACGCTACCACCACCACCACCATCAGTGTCATCAAATGCAACATTTCACTGACAGAATCTACAGTATATTTTTATGTGCATTCTCTTTCTCGTGTGCAGGCAGGTGTGAACATTCAAGTGAGTTAAAAGGGAGAATGAGAGCGATATTGTTTGGGCTTTTCTGTTTATGATTGTTTATGATAGCGGTAGAGTCGGAATGGGTTTATCAGCGAGCGTGTCTGCAGGCACCTCGTGTCTGAGGGGCATTTAATTAGATCTGGCCAATTTTCTCACTTACCCTCCACCCACACCCACAACCCCACCCTCCCTCCTCCTCCGCTTCCTACATTTTCTCTCCCTTTTGCATCTCTCCATCTCTTATCTCTGTCACAGTCATGCGCACACACAGTTCTCAGCTGGATGACCCCTATAGCTGGTTAGGAGCGCGGCTGAAGCGGTGAGCGCATGAATGCGCACGTGCATCCGTAGGCCTGTGATGTGTAAATACAGCAGCTATGTGAAGACGGGCGATTTTTAAAGGCTGCTGGCTGGTTAAAGAGACTGATATGTTAAACAGGTCACGTCAACAAGGACGTGGATGTGTGTGTGTGTGTGTGTGTGTGTGTGTGTGTGTGTGTGTGTGTGTTTGAATATTTGCTGACATAGGCTCTGTGCCCTCTAGCAGTTCTCTGTGCTTACCCAACTCTTATTAAAGCAGTAAATATGGCCGGGACATAAATTTGACGTCATGATTTAATTCTACTCTCTCGCTCTCTCTCTCTCTCTCTTAGGCTTTCTCCAATCTCCCTCACTTTCTCTCTGTTGAATGTGCGTTGATTCATTAATATGGCATTAATATTGCCTTCTAATTACAAGAGCCCAAAAATTGCTGGTGGGCACAGTTTGATGCATTCTATTTCAGGGTGCTCCTTCCTCTTTTGAAATATGTCCACCTTTCCATTCCTCATCAATCTCGTTTAGAGCCGGTGATATATTGTAGCTCGTGTGAGTTTTTATGAGGGTGTGTAATTGGAGTTTTATGTAGATGTTCTTGGGCTGTTAAAGAGCCAAACACGCTCCAGGTGTTACCGTGCCCTCTGTTCCCATCTCAAAGGTGCTTCAGGAGGCCGTAACGTAATGCGATACAACAAGCATACGCACTCAGAAGACAACAAAGTGAACGTACCTGCTCTACCAGTAGAGATGCATCTGCATCATCAAACACAGTTGATTCGTTGGCTCTTTTGCAAAAAGACGAGAATACCACTGGCCATTAAAAAGTGACAGCTTTGCTGTAAACATAATCAATCCCCTCTTTAATTTGGAGTTTGGCTCGTGAGGGCTTCAAGTAAAACCCACACCACATGATCACCTTCTTTATGAGAAGTTTATGGCTGTGAAGGCAAACTTTTAACTTATGTAGTATAGTCATATAGTTCATTTTTATTTCTGCGTCATTTGTGAAACATCAAGTGCACTCCAATTACAAAAAAAAACTACTGTACAATATGTCATAACACTTTATGCATTTAATGAACAGACAAAAGTAGGAAGAAAAACTATATTTGTGCTTTGAAAAATCAAGGGCAAGTTACATTATGATAATAATAACAGGCATAATGCAGTACTAATGTTATCTGCATTACATACAATGTGACGTGACGTAAATTAGCATTTAAAAACAGTTGTGGTGGTGCTGAAACAAATCCTCTCTTGTGGAGAAATGAATTCCTCTAATGACTGTGAGAAGCCATTTTGTTACACATGATGAATATTTACTCCAACATTCACGAGGCCATTAAAAACATATCAAGTCATGGAACTGTCACGAACGGCACCTTTCTCTTAAATTAAGCAGCATCATGGCACAAGTCATGGAACTGTCATGGAACTGAGAAAGGAACATGAGGTGAACGGGCAGGAAGAGGAAGGAAGGAAAGAAGGAATGAAGGGGGTGGAAGTGACACAAAGTGCTAATATTGAAATTTGACAGAGGCTTTAGAACGGGCTTTAATATTATAACTGATGCTGTATAAAACACCAGGTTGCACTTTGTAATTGTGGTGAATTTTATCATGTGGAACCTGAGCACATCCTCCTCGTCTGGCTCCATCATAAAAAGGAGCACACACACACATCAGCTGTAAAGGAGGTTTCTCCAACTTGTGAAGGATCCATTTGGGGCAGCACAAAGAGAAAATGGGACAAAATCATATAAAAGAAAAAGTACACCCTGCTTTTGCCTCCTCTCTTACACCCCCCACCCCCTCCCCTACCTTCTTGTTCTCTTTAGTCTGAGACGGAGGGAGACTGTGAAAGAGAGTAAGAGTGTGAAAGGATGTGAGAGGGTAAAAGCCGGACACCTCAAGGCCTCAGACGGGAACATGGTTTTCATCACTCAGCTCGTAGAAAGAACAGATTGATTCTTTTGTGAATTGTTCTGTACAATATGATCACATGCTGTGGAAATGAGACCACCCAGCTCCGTACAGGAGACAGAAGGTTAGGATGACATAGTGTTATAGAATTAACATAAATCATGTCGGTTTTCCTTTGTATTGCTGAATCGTCTCCTATTGAGTTACTCGTTTTAAATATTGCCTTTTCTCCTTATCTTTCTCCTCCTCTGTTAATACTCATGACTTCTCATTTTCCCTCCTCTCTCTCTCTACCTCTTCTCCCTCTGTGTCCTGTGGTTACCTGGGAAACTGTTTCTCACTACTTTTTCCTCAGCAGCGAGAGAACGAGACAAATTTAGTTAACTCTCTCTTCCTTTGGGGTTGACACAAAAATAAAGTGACACTGAACGGCATTAGCATTTTTCCTAAATCCTGTGCAACTCCGGCACATTTGTCATCGTTTCTTTGTTTTCTTTTTCTTTTTCAGCACATTTGTACTGACCAGTTTTGCTTTTGACATCATCATTCATCACATTTATACTCATCTGTATTCATTATTTCTATTCAACTCCTATAATTAACACTGGTTGCCACTTGTTCTCTCTCCTCCCCAACAACTTTACTGTAGTCTGCTGCTTATTTTACATACTGTCAGAGTAGCTATATATTACAATGGTGTTCTGACAAGTAGCATTATGTCACCAACAAAAGTTCTGTAAATGTCAGCTTTGAGTATGTGATTAAGAGGAACAGCTGGGTTTATGTTGCTGAGCTGTAACATTGTAGACTGACAGTTTTGTCAGTAAGTGGGGGTAAAAGTGAAGGATTTCTTGGTGCTGATGTATGCATTTGAAGAATTCTGAAGTATCTTTCCTGCTCAGGCCGTCATTAGACCTAGAAACTTCAAAATAGCACAGCTTGACTTCCTCGGCTGCAGACTGAAAAACTTCAAAACAGACTCCTACACTTTTCACTAGTCCTTTCTCGCTGAGGAAGCAGGAAACGTGATGAGTGGACAATCGTGTGAGCGAACGTGTTTTGATTGCGTTTAAAAAAAAAAAAAAAAAGCATTGTGAGACAGGATGCTACAGTTTTAAAGACCTGTAGGAAATTAACTGCCATCAAACACCTGTAGGCAATTAAACCCACAACAAGCACAGGCCGGTGCACCCTGTGTTTACTGCTTATTTGTTGTATTTTAATTTGTACATAATCTCATGCATGACTAGTAATTCACTGCCATTTACTGCACAACATGGCAGGTTTATCACCCTGTAGCTCGGATTGTTACCAAACTTTTTCTCAACAAGTACTTGCTCTGCAATGCAGGTTTTTCCCCTCAGTTTTCTATAAAGCTACTCTGTGTGTATGTGTGATTGTGTCTGAGTATGTGTGCACATACCTGACAGGGCCCTGGTGTGCACTCGCTGAGCTCTGTCACCCTCTCCCACAGTGAGGTGAAACGCTTTTCACCACCCTTGCTGTTTTTCTTTTCCGCGCTCCTCAGGCTGCTCGAGCATCCAGGTGGGACAGCAGGCAGAGAATACTGAAGCCCTGAAAGATGTGCTGTGCCTGCATGTCGCCTGTGTTTATCCCCGCGTCTCTTTTCCAGCGTTATGTGTGTATGCGAGTGTCACGCGCGCGTGTGTAGTTATATGCTTTTCTACCAGCCGAGTGTATCCAAAAGCTGAGACATTGCCGTAGGAAAGCTTTCTCTATCCAATACTCCCGTTGCAAGTCTTTCTCCCTCCTGCTGCTGCTTTTAGAGGATTAGAAATGCCACGTTCGTCTTTGCTCTGTGTTTGCATGACTGTGTGCTTCACAGTGAGAATGGCAGACTGATTGAAAGAAAGAGGAAGGAGTGATAGCCATGATTCTTTGCAGTAGAGACAGTCATTTCCTTTTAGTTGAAGCAACAGCACCTATAGTGTTGCTTATCAACACTTTAGCCCACATGTCACTGCTGAGTCCAACTCTGTTCTAACTGTCCCGTCTCCGATCATTGCGCTGCACAGCCATTCCCCCATTAACTCCAGCATCAAGCTGCATGACTAATTGACTAATATTAGACTACTCTGATAACAATCCTGGTTGTGGTGGTAATTGTATGAGGTAATTTTCATCCACACTAACCCCATCTCTCGTAAACTGATAAGAAGAGCGGGGAAATCTTCCCATTACAGACTAGAATTAGCTATTACATCAACAAATATCAGGTCTCATGGTTGTTACACCGGGTGGATACCAGAAATATCTTAGCTACAGAACTGATACAATGTACAATATCTCAGTTTCAGTTTGTAGAATAAAAAGTAATATAGGTACATAGGAAAATAGGATTAGAAATAAATCTTGCTAATTGTCCATTATTAGTATTATTATGTGTCTAAATGTGTGTGCTCTACTCTTTCAAAATGACTCACTTCACTAGCTTGTGCAATGTGTTTATACTTGTATTACTCATATTGAGGTTAACAGAATAGTGTTCACGCAGTCACATTATGGGCACTCACCTCCCATTTGGGGAAAAAAAAATGGTTCACGTAAGGTAATCCTTTAAACAGTAGCTGAAAACGGGGCCAAGGAAAACTGTAAGACTGATGCAAAGCAATAAACTTTGTGCCATAAATCCTAAAATAATTAAATGAAAGCTTCGATGTACTGTATTACACATGACCTCACGCATGATCCACCTACGACTCGAAAAAACAACGAAAGCGGCTTTAAGCATAATGTGTTTCAGGGTCAGTCAAACACACTAACTGTTGTCTTACGAAGTAGCTATTGTATATTTATGCATATATATGTAAATCCTTCTTACATACACACGCACACACACCAATATCCACACTGGTTAATCATTCATGATGATTGACAGTAGAGCTTATCATTAAGAGCCACAAGCTGAGACATGGCAGCCAAGTAACCTGCCTGCGCCTGATGAAGTAACAGCACTGACATTTACAGTGCAAGTATGAACACACAAACACGCACGGAAACAAAATGAAGCAGATATGGCGTGAACACATGTCCACTGCATTGGAATAATTAACCACAGCTATCTATCTATATTTCCAATCTAGCTTCATGTTCCTGCTGAGAATTCATCCACATTAGGATGGCACATGTAGCAAAAATCACTTTTATTGGCTTTACTGCGTCGCTGTAAGAGAATATTGAATTACTGACGTTCACCAATGTAGCAATTACACAAGAGATTATGCTTTCTTACTGAACTGCGGCAGTTGAGTATGAGCCATTTAGACGTTGCAGGTGGCGTCCACAAAGTGTCCACAAGCGTGATAAAGAGAGATTGTGAAAGTGAACTTGGTTACACTGTGTTCAGAATTAAAGGTCCATCACAGGCTTTTGCATAAATCCTGTTCCCTTCCCTTTTACTCCCAACACGTTCTCAGTCCCAAGTAATAAATTCTAGAGATTCGGTGGGTACAGTGCTTGCACCCATAAACCTGCATAAATCTCAATGCTACCAGCAGCACTTCTTGAATATAGGGGGATCAATTTAAAGCCTCTGAACTTGTATCACTTGCTGTAGATGATCTGACTCCTATTTGCAAAAGCAGGTGAGCAGGTGTACAAAATGATTTTCTGAGCTTATGCTGCGTGAATAATCATACATGTAGATGTAACGACTATATATATATAGTATATAGTATATATAAAACGAATGTCACATCATATGAAGTGTAGAATAGCATTTAAATTCATCCAAACCTCCTGCACAGATGTAGGGTTAAACAGGCTATAATGCACAGTTTTTCCCTTTGTATTCAGTACATACAGACTGCATGTTTTTTTTTTTTCTTTTCCGTCACGTCCCACTTTAGTTAACGTTCGCATTAATTATGTCAAAGAGTACATTGAACCGACTTAACTAGAACAGTTGCCTCATATTTTGCAACCATCAGCTTAGCCTTGAAAATAAACGACTGGATTCAACATCTGCATTCACATTGAACCGATGATCCGTGTAAAACATTTCAGACAAGTCAACACCAAGACATTTATTATTCATTCTCAGCGACTACTCAGTAATTGGATGCAAGACTTTGCAGTTGTGCACGTGCCAGCTCCAAATGTTGTCACATACACACACACATATTCTCAGCATCACATTGAGTTTTTTTGGCTGGTGCAGTGTTATAGAGGTTGTTATCCGGAGCTGTGAGCTCTCAGTTCAGCTACAACAGAGACACACACATGGAAGACTCATGGCACAGGCTCTGCTGGAGCTCCCTTTAGTTTATGTGTGTGTGTGTGTGTGTGTGTCTCCCCTCCACCTGTGATCTGTTGAGTGGAAAGATGTCGTACTGAGAGTGAGATGGGCTTTTCAGCAGCAGCGTTGTGGCCCATTGAACATCCCGCTCCTCACCCCCCAGCCAGCTCATTTTGTCTCTCTCCATCCAGGCCGGGAATTTAACTCCATCCGAGGTCGCAGGTCTCTAATGTTTCCAGGCTACACTCATTTGCTGATGCAACTGGTCCCGGACAAGTTATAAATATGGCTGCTTTGTTCACGTGGGAGGAGAGTTATGAAGATTATAAAGTATACTGACAAGAGAATTTAAAGGTATGATATGACTACAGGGTCAACCTTAAAAAACTCTTCATAGCAAATACAGTTGCTATGCTAGCAAAAGATGGGTAGATAGAAATTAGCCTATACTTTTTTTTTTACTTAGAAGAGAATGAGATACAATATTAGCTCAATGTTCAATGCAAACATACAGTAGACATCTATTGACTGTGTCCCCTGGTGAAACTATATGCATCGCTGAAAGATATGATGATGTCATTTTGATGTGTGGATCCTGAGAAGTGAAGTTTGTAAACTGTTTCCTGCTGCTACTGGATATTATCTCTGGTCAAGTTGACGCTTCAGAACGTCCATTAGACCACCGGGGAAATGTAGCGATACTCCCGATGCATGTGTCTCTATTAATTCATCTTTTGTTTCTCCCTCTCCATTTACCCTCCCTCACCAACTATTCAACTGCCTTCCTCCTCCACTTTCATGTTACATTACCTTTCTCCCATTGTCCTGTTTTTACTGGTTCGGTTCCACCCTTTTTTCCTGATTCCTTTCCAATACGCTCTCTTTTCTTCTCCTCACTCCTTCATTGCTCCTTCCTCCTCCTCTTTTCTCACCAGCTGCAGTTTCTTCCTTCAAACCGTTCTCTCTCTCTTCCTGTATCCTTTAGTGTGTTCTACAAAACTTTTATTTGAAGTCAGCTGAATAGCATTTACAGGGCAGCTACACACACACAGGAGGTTAAAGAGTCATTAGTAGAAAAAAAAAAAAAACGCTGTTGCAAATGTGAAATAATAAAAACTGGCTCTTGAGCTACATTAGTTCATCTCACCAAGGATGCCTTTTAAAAAGACACAAATTAAAGTTTTTTCAATTCGAACGTCAAACATGTGGAAGGTGTTTTGATGGTAGGGGGCGTTTAGTTAAAGAGAGATGATTCAGTCATGACTCATACAAACTACTGAAAATAAATGAATGAAATGAAATTTATTATTGGTTGCCTTTTGCAGAACTGATCTTATTATTTTGGAGATTTTGTGCCATGTGCCTTCAGATTTTAGATTTTAGACTTTTAGCTGATTAAATCTCTGTCATCATTGCCATTGATTAACAAGGTGATTTTTAATGACACTTGTAACAAACAGCAAAAGACTTTTAAACCTACAGCGTGATTCATATCATTGTCTCTACTATGTTTAGCTCCGCACTCTGTTTCTCCCTCTCCACTGTTTTATGTCCCACTCCTCCCTCTTGTCCCTCTGTGTGTTGTCGTAGACCTCGTGGCTCTGCTTTAATCTCCTCCTGCCCCGAGCATCAGTCAATCACCGGCAGCCCCAACCTGCCACCTGTCTCCATTTCCCTCACTGCGCCATGTAACACTTTCCCTTCAGCTGGTCCCTTCATCTCTCCACCCGTCCCTCACCCCATCCTCCCCCTTTTTCTGTCTCTCCACAATCTCTTGTCCTGTTTCTCAATTTTCTCTTTCTTCTTTGCATTCATCTGTGTTGCATTCATCTTAAGTGTTCCAGGAAGGCAAACGCTTCTTATTCTCCTTCTAATTTCAACTTTCGAATATTCATCTCTTCTCTTAATGAAAATGTCAGTATTGTGTATGTATGTGTGTGAGGGGGGAGGGGTCTTTAAGTAGCTTATTTGTTTTCAGGTAATTTGGTTGACCTTTACATAGCCCTTTATTCTCACCTATCTGGTTTGTTAAAGGATCAACACTGAGCATAAAGGGGGCTATTTGCTGACTGCTGCACCGGTAATGCATTATTAATAGTTTGAATTAGCTGCAGGATTGAGAAATTATCTATTTCATAGGAACTTGACCTTGAAATGAGGCTAATGTGATGTGGAGGGTGCAGACAGCAAAAAAGTGATCCATCAGGGTGGGTGTGGGGGAGAGAAACGGGAGAAGAGTTGTTTGGGGTGAAAAGAATGATGGGCGGAGATGTGAAGGAAGAGAAATGAGCGAAGGAGGGCAGACGGACAGGTGGGAAGACAGAGAGGTCTGGTGATGGGCAGAGGGCAATCTGTGAGAAGAAGGGAGAGACAGGAGAGACAAAGAGAGAAGGATGAGGAGGGGAGGAAGAGATTGCTGTTTTAAGGAGATTAGCTCTCAGATAGAGTGCATGAGACACGGAGCACGAGGGAGGGAGAGATGATGGCCAAGTCACAGCTGTAATAGGAAAAAGAGAAAATGTGAGTGTGTGCGAAGAGACCGTAAATGCTTACGGGGTTTGTTTTAGCTCCGTCTGATTGACGAGCTTGTTTGCTGGCTGTAATGTCCACGGTGTGGGACGGAGAAAATACTGATCAATTCAATGTCAACCAATGAGGAAAACGAAACACAGAGCATGCACCATGAATCTGCCGCTCAGGTCTTTTCTTTTTGTATCATGGTAGTATGATGCAAAGTGCTTCTCATCACTGAAGGATCATGATTTATCAGATTGTTCCTACTTTAATTACAGTGTGTGTGTGTGTGTGTGTGTGTGTGTGCGCCCACGGCTGCATGTTGGAGTTCTGGTTGGCTGAAACTTGACCTGTTTATGAGGCACCATAACGCAGGATTTATATTAAGGGATAAACGAAAAGCCAACAGGAACGAGGATGAGGTAGGTAGTTGCGAGATGGATGGAAAGACCAAGCAGTAGAGGAAGAGGGAGGGTCTGTAATCACGCTGCGGCACAATTTCAGACATTACCAAAAACTCGATATTTATGTGTTTACTGACCGTCTGACATCAATATCGCAGAGTATAAACAAATGTAGATTTCATCCTGTGCCAGCTTTTCGATACACTTATTCTAGGAAAAATAAATAGAGAGACGGAGAAATCCATTTTACGACCATCCCCCTCGTAGCGTATTGCTATCAGTGTTGTTTTAGCGTTACTTGCCAAAGCGGCGACGCGTGGTACATATTTACGTACGAGATTATTGGCTGCAGTACAGCGACAACTCAACAAATGAAGCAATGCCCAAAGACGGGGGCCTGCACTTTTGAGAAATATGGCAGTGGATAATATAACACTTTTCTCTAAAATCTCTCACATTTAACAACTTCCTGGACAGGCGTCACTTTTTCTTTGAATATTGTTTTTAGTTTTCTTTGAGGGCATTGTGTGATTAATCCTGTTAGCAGCAGGTTATAAATAAACTTGTCCTCATTTAACCAGACTGAATACTTTGTTCTCTTTTCTTTTTTTTTTTTTTTTCCACCTTCATCCTGTATATCTGGTGTAGTCACACAGATATCTCGTTCTGATTTTGAGTGTTTTTATAGCTAATGATCTGAGAGAGAAAGAGAGAGAAAAGGGGGGGTGGTGGTACTGGTGCGAAACAGCGGGTGGTGCAAAAGATTTCAGGTTCAAACCTGCTGGGGTGTTTGAACTTAATGTACACATTGAAGTATTCAAACATTTTATTGTTTTGTTTTTTTTTGCAAAATCATACTCATTAGCAGAAAAACCAAGCAAAGGTCAAACTATAAAAGGATGCTAACCAGGAAAGGAGAACCTGTCGATGGAAAGGCAAAAAAAAAGAAATGCACATCACATGTACACAAACGGTGTGCATTGCATTCTATTTGCATATACGTCAATATATGTTCTTGTATGACCATGACCGTGTGTTGCCGGATGCTTTGATCTGCTGATTGTTTTGTTTTTGAGACTGAATTATTCATTCAAGCAGCAAAACTCCTCCTGCCCTTTTCCTTCTCACCGTCTTCACACTTCACACACTTTTTTTTTTTTTTTTTCATCTTCCATCTATCCATTTCTATTTGCTCTATCTGACCCTTTCAGTCTCCCCTTTCCCCTCTCTCCCTCTATGGTCCACTGCTCCCTATACTTTTTGTCCCTCTTTCTTTAATTTAGATTTTCATCATACTTTGTTCTGTCTGTCTCGCTCGGCCTCCCCTTTTCATTTTATGTCTTTTGATGACAATCTCTCTTTTTCACTTCCTCATCTTTGTCTCACGCCGTCTCCCATCTCTCTGCATTGCTTCAGTCTCTCTCTCTTTCTGTTTCCCTGACTCGCCAACTCATGCTTCTCCTCTATTAGTATTCCCCCAGGATGGCTAGACTCCACAATGTGTCGCGTGTCACCTCACCAAAAGGCAAACAATGAAAAATGAAATTTCTTGAGAAACCCAGCGGTGTCGCTGCATGTGAGAGAAGTGGTGAAAGAAGATTTAGGAGAAAAAGAGGTAATAAGAAAAAGAGGAGAGAAAAAATTAAGGGGGGAGGCATGACTGACGCAGACAAAGAGACAAGGTTTTGTATCTTTTGATTAATCCATATGTATGGAGGAGACAGAGAGACAGACTGACCTGGAACATGCTGACTGCACGTGTAGAGTGAATAACTGCTCATTTTCTGAGCTCCACATTAAATTGGCCTCACTGATGTGCGCCGGGATTATATCAGTCAACTTATCTGTGTAGATGTGTGTGAGAGAGAGAGACAGATGACAAAAGTTCGCTTCAAAATGAACATGAAAACAAAATCACATCACAATTAAAGTCATTTATCAAGCAGAAATCACTAAAATTCACCCGTTTGAGCCACTCAAATATAAACCTCAATGCTTTTACTCCGTTCTACGTCATTGGCGAGTTAATATCTGTGGAGTTTGTGTTAATTTGACCAAACAATCAAGCTGACGACGTCAGCCTTCATGAACTTGTGTATCATTTATAAATCAGCTGATCCGCAAGAAGAAGAAATAAAAAGAAAAGGGGAAAAAGAGAAAGAAAAAAAGAAGGGCGGCATTCACCGCAAGCTTAAGTGGTTGTAGATTTTCTGTACAATGCACATGTATGATCACGTGATCAGCTTGTCCTTGCTAACTGCCTGCACATGTGACCGAGCACGACGCACTGTCAGACCCAGTTTTCTCATTATTACAGCACTGACAGCACAGAAAGAGCAGGTGCACTTATGCTGCGCATTTTCCCTCCATGTTCCCTTTCTGTCTGCTAAACAATAGCTGGCAGTTATAACCGCTGAATAGTCCTGTCATCTTGTGGTGTATTCATGAAATGCACAAGCAGCCGTGAAAATGAGATGCATGTATTATTCACTGTGACTGTGATCTAGTCCTGAATTTGATTTGAACCTCGTGCGTCTCTACAGTAAAACACTAGTGGCAGGCCCACTCCTTTTTCATTTGCTGGAAAAATATAGTCTGTGCACTGCCGCAGAGAGGTCCTAACTCTTTTTTTTTTTCCTTCTCTTGTATGCACCCACATATATACATTATACTAATACACACACACACACACATAGTGAACACAGCAGTCATTAATCTTCCCTCTTGCTCTCTCCCTCGTCTGTCTATAAACTCTCAAAATCAAGCATGCACTCCAGGTCTGAGGTTTTCTTACAGTCCAACACACCTCATCTTACAGGGAGAGAAGTAAGTCAGAGTGTGATATAGAGGGGGCCTCAGTGTGCGTGTCATGACGTAACTCAGGAACACGGGTTGGTGACAAGGGGGGGGGGGGAGGAAAGTGTGTGAGGGGTGTAGGTGGGTGATGAAAGGGTGAGATAAAGAGAAGCTCGGACTGAAAACGCGAGGCATAAAAGCAGAAAGTCGTCGTGGGCCAAAAGATCATTCTATTTTCCTCTGAGGCACTTGAAAGACCCACAGCAGGATGACCCAGCAGGTCCCCACACACACACACACACACACACACACGATGATGCTTCTCCAACATTTACACTTAAACACATGAAAAATATTGAGACCACCCACACACACACAGCCAAAGATCACAGTCATCAGTGTGCGTTGTCACATTTCTCAGTCTCTTTACAAAACTCTCCAACTTTAACAACAACATTGTGATGTCATGTAGCGTAATGTGATGTATCTTGCCAGTGCAGCTTCCACTGGAGGAGTTAAACCCAGTGGGTAGTTAACAAGGCTGGAAAAGAGAGAAAAAGAAAAAGCAATGAAATGGTGATAGTGTGTCTTTGTGGGTGTTTGTGTCCTGTGATGCGATAAGGTGCCCTCCTACACACAACAGCATTCGTGCACACATCACACACACACACACACACACACACGCGCACACACACTGACCTTCAGTGGGTACCTTGGTAGACAGGTGGTGGTGCCATTGCCTGTTGCTAAGCAATTACCAAGTCCATTACCCCTGCAACATGCTTGTAATGATTTTTTTCCCCTCCTTCCTCTGTGTGTGTATGTGTGTGTGTGTGAGAGAGAGAGAGTGTGTGTTTTCATTAAACTAGAAATAGTGAATAACACATAAACTTATGTTTTTTATGTTTTTTTCCTGACTTTTCTCGTCGGCTTTACTCTTTACTCTACACATTTTTTGATATGTGTTCTATACAAAGCTTCATTTGTGTAAAAAATAAAAAAACATTTTACAGTTTTATTCACTTTAAGCCTATTTAGTTGGATCACATAGCTATCAGATCCTAAATGCCAAGTAAATGTGTCCAAGATGCATTTACTATGGATGGATTATAATCACACGGTTCAAACTGCTACGACTGTGTTGGCGTTTTTGGCAGAAAAAGTAACTGGGACTGGGATTTACTCTGAGATGCATATTTGGGATGTGGCCAATAGAGATGCTTACTTTATTTGTAGCCAAGTGATATGTATGGTAAAAGTACATACAACGTTAAGTGTGTTGGGCAAATGGAGCATTGAAAGGAAACTCTCAACCTCTCTCAACCCTAAAGATGATTACTGTTATTTTAATACCTTTTTATTGTTTGTAAGAGAAAGACAATTAAGAGCTTAGATTTATTTTCAGGTGCCTGCGTCCACGTACAGAACATTACTTCATTATGTTCCTGGGCGTTTGTGCGTGCGGTCATGTTGCCCATTCTTGACACACACAGCCTGATATACGACACAGCGGCTAAATGCAGCAGCGTGCATTGGCTGTAAATAACTGGCAAGCTATTAGAAAAGGTTGGGGCAGAGTAGCTGGCGAAAATACACTGCAGGCTGCAGGCACGTGGACTTCTACACAAAAACCACCTTGATCTCATGCGTTAATGCTCGCAGATACACGGACAGATGGTCAGATGAACAGACACAAGCTGTTAAACACTCCCACCCCTCCTCTTTCACTCAGCCAGGAGACGGTGTGGATGTGGTTTTGACTGGAGTCAGATACCCACCCCTAATAGTCAGCCTCTTGCGGGAACCCATTTTGCCCCATAATGCAGAAATGATTGGTACTCTAATGCGATTATTCCTCCCAGCGTTCTATTAAAATCGCTCCACCCACCCCGCCAAAATAAATAAATAAATATTGAGTGAAAAAACATTAACCCTGTATGACTCCTGCCTTACCTGCCCCCAACTCACATTTTCACGTTTTTACGTTCATTTCAACTCTCCTCTGTCTGTAAAGGGAATAGTAATTAAAGTTCACCTTCACCTGCCACAAACTCACACATAAGTGATTATGTGAACAAATGATAGCAGGCATGCACACATGAAGTGTAATCAAGAGAAAAGCATACACCTTTACAAAGCTCACATAGTAATTATACTTTTATTCAGCGACAATTACAACCTGTTGGTAAAGTGTAGTAATAATATTATTTTTCACAGCAAGTGGCTAAGTGATGAGTTTGAAATGTTGGTTGTTACTTTCGCTATAACTATGCTACCATACTACTGCCATAACCTCATGCTTCCACTTTATTTTGTTTTGTCATTCGCTCATTCGACATGAGATGATTGTTTTGTTTCCCTAATCATCCACAGGAGATCCCACTTATCTTGATCTATAAAGGCGAGACGATAAAAAGGACAATTCAGGGATCACAACAACAACAGCAATGTGGGAAGCATTGCTCCTGGAGAGCATTAAACTCAGTTTGTGCTCATGAATAAGTGAAATGTGTTTTTGTTTCTTTTCAAGGTGATCTAATTTGTCTGAGTGTCTGATGCGCATTTATCCAACTCTTCCGGCTCTACATGTCGATATTTTCCCCTGATCTTTTATCAAAACCCTGTATATTTGCAGAACATTACATTTTTTACACTTTTCAGCTTCCTACCTGAGACTCAGATTGAAAGGATAACCGTTCTTGTGCCTGTACTTTCACTGTTTCCCACTTTCACTGCAGTTTTTTTTTTGTCCATTGCTAAGTTAACTGGCTGCTGGAAGTAGCTTCATATTAAGTGTATAAGTATGAGAGTTGTATCATTCTTCTGATGCAACTGTCTGCAAGAAAACGAATATGTGGAATTCCCTAAATGCCAAACCGTTCCCTTAAAGTTTTATTGTAATTCAGTATACAGCTACCATTACAGCTCCTACTTTAATACAATACGCTTCCAAAATTTCATAAGAAACTTGACGCATTTTCATTAACTTGTGTTTTAGTGAGTGAGCAGTAAAGTGATTCACTAGATTTTATTTCACTTTATTCCCAGTTAGATTATTTTCACACTCAGTCTATCTGTATTTGGCAAAACTTCACATCACTGCTCCTCTTCTTTACAATCATTTGGATTTCTTTTTGCCTTCCCTTTCATGCACAACCACTCTAAGTCTGCCTCTCTCTGTCTCTCTCTCATAGTTGCAGCCCAGTGCTGATGGAGAGGTAATTTATGGTGTATGCTTGTTGGCTCTAAATGGGATGTTTTATTCAGTGGTGAGAGGAAGTCGCTTCCTTTTCTACCGCTCGTCGGTGAGCCTGGCGTTAAAACACATAAAACGAGCATATGTACGTGCATGCACACGCAGTCTTAAAAGGATGATTTAGAGAGCGACGCTGACATTTCCTCCTACGTTTTTCGAGGTGGCATTAGACACGGTAGGACGGACACGCGCATGGATAGACTGGTTGACAGGCGTACATGCAACTAACAAAGTCAAAGACAGAATGAAGAATAACAAGTTCTCTTGTGGGTTTAACTATCGCACATGTGTGAGAGAGTGCAGTTAAAGTCAAGGTCACGTTTCTCTCTCTCTCTCTCTCTTTCTCTTGTGTTATCAGCTCACATGCTGACAGCCACGAATAAAAGTTGCAAGCAGCGCAAATGTTAATTTGTCTGTCTGTCTGTCTCTGGGTCTGTCTTTCTTTCATTTGTATTTGCCGTGCATCTGCCGCTGTTGGTTTAAATACATTCAAGCTAAAGCTTGAGGATGTGAATGTTTGTGTATGCGTTGAATGAACAGTGTGTGTTTACATGTGTGTGTGTGTGTGTGTGTGTGTGTGTGTGTGTGTGTGTGTGTGTGTGTGTGTTTGTTTGTGTTCATGCCAGTGTGAATAATGCAGTGAGAATAACGGTGTGAATATTCATTAGCTGTGTACCGGTGACAGTTACCCATGTACCTGTCACTCAGAGTCTCAAGTGGGAACAGTTTAGTGAACGCTACAAACACACGTACCTCATCCTTAGAAAGATGCTGTGGTGTATTGGTTACTGTACACTACCTCTGCTTTGGGATATTTTAAAAAGAATTTTATTTTTGTTTTTATTCACCCTATGCAATCATGTTTACTCAAGCATGCCGGAGTTTATATTAATGCAGCGCGTTCGCTTGAGGATGGGAGCGGGAGGTGCGAACTACTGATTTATTCATTGCATCTGTCCCTAAGAGTCATCATGTAAACAGGATAGACTCCTGCTTGTCTCCTCTGTGTGTTCACGACCTCCACTTGATGATCTTATGGCATAGCTTCCAAACTCTGCGCTTTAATTCCAGCACCAGTTCCTGCTGGAGAGACAGGTGCACTAAACATGAGTTATACCTCACCTGGGTCCTTTACGACTGGACACTAATTGAACATGTAATTGTGTTTGTTTGTGTGTTCTTGTCTATGCACGTGTAAAGCACACGCTTTCACACACACAAACACACACACACACACACACACACACATCCCAGGAACTAATTTCAACTTCATTCTCCCTCTGCGATTTCATAGAGAGAGGGAGCAAAGACAAGTCATGCAATAGCTCAGTGTGGAGCCGTAAACACAGCAGGTGAAATGATGCTCGGAGAGCACACAACTCTCCCTGAGCTCCCCAAGAATATTCACATAGTTTTCATTTTCCACAAGATTGGCTTGGGTGATGGCTACTCACTAGGAGAATAGACCAGGAGACAGGAAAATATAAAATTAGGAGACCTGCACAGAGAAGGGAATACATGTTTGTGTTTAACATTACCATTCCTCCATGTGTCATTGAGGCACAGATGATTTAAAGGGGAATATAAGAGGGATATACACTATATGTATATTTTTCTTCTGCCATCTTTCATGGAGAATGTAACCTGTTTTTACATATCTGTCTTCTCACTTACATTGTTATGTTATTAATGTGCATTACCTGGTGTCTTCATGTTCTCATAGGACACGAAGGGCGAAATAACATAGTACTTACATGAGACGTACTGGAAATCATTTAAAGGGAAAAAAATGGATAAAAACAGACAAAAATGTTGTGGTTTTGTGAAATAATGGGAAGCAGGAGAAAGTGTCATGAAGAAAGTGAAGAAAATGAGAATAAGAGATATATGAGATAAGATGGAGAGAGGATAATTGGATGTTAGAAAAGTGGAGGTATGTGATCTCTGACTTTCTCTCTAAATTCTAGAGTTGACCTTTGGTGGAAAAACACTTTGATGATCCAACTACACGTATAGCTGTCTAGTTTAGAGTCCAGCTGTCCTTCAGTGTCTTTGTACGTGTCTGTTTCTGTTTTCCATATGTCCTCTGTTAGCAGCACCCCTGACTGCTTAAACCGAATGTGCTCCGAATGTGTGTGTGTGTGTGTGTGAGCATCTTCCTTCATTTGTGAGTGCGTGTGCACCTTTTGCAGCATTGTCATAGCTTGTCCTTTAGTGATAAATCTAGCTTAGTGTAGCCGAAGGGTCAGATAGCAGAGAGATAATCTCACTATTAAAGCTACTAGCAGCCTACTATTCTTAGCTCAGGCGATCGTACCACTCTCATTATTACTCAATAGGGTGAAGGAATGCAACTCATCATCTCTCATCATCTCCACAGCCTCTGGCATCACATGCACACACCAAGACTTTACACACACACACACACACACACACACCCAAACATGTGCTCAATAGCTTATTATCTTCTATTATATCTGATATGTTTTTGTGTTGTTACAGAGGTGAAGCAAGCAGAGCAGAGGAGAAGCTCATCAATACTAACTGTAACGCAGGTATCGATGCTGATAAAGCTCCCTAGTTCTCATACTCAGCTGTGGAAAATGAGTTTAGGCTACAGATGCTCAGACTGATACAGTTATTCCGTTTTAATAATCATCTGCTGTGAAAGAGAACAGCAATACAGATACAGTATGTGTCGAGGATATGGAAGATAACTACGATACAAGGGAAGTCAGCATTTTTAGATATGAACATTATATATTTTATGTGACGAGTTTTATCTTTAACTTAATTATTAATTTCCCTGAGCAACAGTTAGATTATTTTATATGTAATTACACATTTCTTGACATTCTGATATATTATCTGTTATCTGTTTAATTAAATTAATCTTAATTTAATTGTACACATTGCTGAAATCATTTTTTTTTTCTTCCACCTAGTATTCAGTAAAATTTCTGATTTGTCAGAACTAACCTTAATAATATTATGAATCTTAATCCTTAATAATCCCATTATCAGAAAAAAGCAGTTATTAAAACTGTGTTAAGGTACTGATGCAGATCTATTGATAAGGACGGGGATGAATGAGTGAAAAGAAAGAAGTGATTAAAAAAGTGATAAACGATGTGGAACAGAGCCCAGACTTGTCAGATGACATCTCTGATAGGTTTAAAAAAAAAAAAAAAAAAAAAAAAAAAACCTTGAAAACCTTGAAAAGAAAACTTCTCTGCTGTATCTTAGTTCGGTCTGGTGACCTGTAACAAGAGTGATGTGAGACTTTTTACCCACTTTCTGCTATCTGAAGATTACTGACACTTTTAAGATTAAAAAAAAAAAATCACATGATCTTTGGATTCATCTGAGTAGTTCAGAGAAACAGCAGACAGAGTGAGATAATGAGAGAGAGCCGGGAGGAGCAATAGTCACAGCTCACCCTCCTTCCCTCCACCCAGCTCCTACTGTCATGCCCGTGTGTTTGTGGGTGTGTTGGACAGGCGGAATGGCTTGTTTATGAGCAGATTAATTGCTTTTATGGCCTTGTTTCTCCCTGTGAATGGCGCTGGGTGTTTTAATGAACACCCACACTGCCTGCCTGTCGTGCCATTCCTGTTGCTGCTTTTTAGAGCATAGCCAAGCTTTAGCTAGAGTCTGCCACAGCTAATGCCTTGCGATCACTGCATGCCCCTGCACAGGTGACTGCATTTGTTGGTGTGTGAGTCAGTGCGCGCCCTTAGCCTTTTCTAAGAGCCCGAGCACAGAAGGGTGGTTTTGCCTGAAGCCCACAGGGCAGAGGATGGCCAGCAGTGAACTGGACCATGACTTTAATCATTTCCTGCTGAGTTGAGGAGAGGTAAGCCAGGCTTTCCAGGGTGTTAAGCTACACCCAGAGATGCAGAGCTTCTTCAAAAGACTTTCAAAAGACAGAAATAGAGTGATAGCTTTGAGAGGACACCGTTTAGCAGAGAGGTTGAAGGCATTAAGACTAAGTAAGCGCTTTTCGCGTAGCAGCTTTACATGGATCAATTAAAAATCAAGCACAATCTCACCCTCTCTACTTCCCCACCCTTCTCCTCTTACTTCATCACCTGTAATTACGCATCGCTTCTTCTCTCTCTCTTTTCGATCTTTATTCTCTCTTTCTGTCTTCATCACTATTCCTCTCTTTCTCTCTCCATCTCCTCCTCTGTCTGTCCCCCTCTTTTTCATTAATCAGGTCCGCAGGCTTTCTCTTTCTTTTGACTTTCTACTTCATTAAACCTGAAACAACGATGGACCTCTGTTAATGGACAGTCTGAGCTTTAACTTGCAACTGAAGCCTGGCTGTAAGTGTGTGTTCGTATGTGTATATGTACCATCTGTGAACCAGCAAACACGTAGCTATATCACAAACACTGAGCAGAAAACAGTATGGATTAGATGGTCATTTGTGTGTGCTTTCAAAGCCACAAGTGATTGTAATGACCTTCAATCTGCTTATTATACCTTTAAAGGTTGACTCCACATACATGCTGAAATCGAAAAAAATGTTAGCCTTGTGTTATCAGTTCGATGTTAAAAGACCTAGGCTTGTACCAGTCAGATAGGGTCAAGTTGAATCATGGGAAATATTTTCTTATGTTTTTGGAGCTTGACTTGAATGTTCTTTTTGAAAAGTGTCGTGCAGCTTCTCTAACTTTACCCTAAGTGGAACAGCAGATCTCTAGAGGATTTTAAGTGATACTTGGTTGCAATTTAAACCATTGGTCTGGGTCTGGGTCCTCCGACTGAGTGCTCTGAAACCTCATTTACTTATTTATTAAAGCACAAATAACCTTAAATACACTTTAGAGGTCTTTTATAAAACTTGTTCGATGCTAAATAAAGTTCCAAATAGGATCATATCGCCTTAACTAAAAAGCCCCCAGGGAGCTTGTGTTCCTTACTCTGCATCTCTTTTACTACTCTTTCTACAACTGCCTTTACAATCTTATTAAACAACAATGCCGATCCCTCCATTTGACCATAATGCCCAATAAAAAAGACTTTATAGTTGCATACATTTCCCATCAGCTCTTTGCATATATATTGCTCTCCTCCCAGCAGTGCAGTCGTTAGCACAGTGGAATTCAGTTCAGCTTCCATGGAGGACAGGTAGTATTGAGTGGTGTTGTAAAAGCAGCTGCTTTACTGTGTGTTTGTTCTGGCATGTTAACGGCTGGCTTTACTGCTCTGATTATAGCCCACCAGGGGAGGGGGGGAGTGCTAACTACACAGGGAAAATGCTGCAGGAAAAAAAAAAAACAGGACAGGAAGACGTGGTAATGCATATTTCCTCAGGGTGAGCATATACCTTCACAGTGAAAATCAAAAAGATCCCCCCTGATCATCAGATACAGTGCTTTGTACTGATCTCAAATATCTTGGGGGGAAAGGAAAACATACATAATGAATAATACACATAATAGACATTGATTATTTGAGGTAGTGGACTGGTTTGATGGGTGCACTGCCTTCTTGCAGTGAGTCCTGTTGGTCTTAACACAAATTCCCTTGACATGAAATTGATTGCTATTCTACTGCAACACATTTGTCATTAGAGAATGGAGTTTCTTATTTGACATAACCACAAAGACAAGTGACAGGCGTGAGTGACAGATTTGTTTTCACTTTAGTCCATTTTAATTCAAACTACCAAAGAAACTTTATGGAATCACAGACACAGAATCAAGACACACATACACACACACACACACACACACACACACACACACACACGGTGTGTACATGGTATACACAGGATTTTATTTCTCCCTAGTGGACCTGACACCACACAGATGCTCATTCTGTTGCCTGGACAACCAGAACCTTCTAAAATATATGTGTGTGTGTGTGTATGAGAGACAGAGAGTGTCAGGGTACATACATGCATTTATGCCTGGCAACTCTTCTCGTCTCCGATGGCTGGCAGTGCCCACAGACTGGCAAGTCTCAGTTCAGCGATGTGTTGTTTCGTCGTGGATCTCACGTCTCTGATTTAGCTGGTGTGTGACTGTCTTTAGGTTTTCTCTTTGCTCCATTTCCTCTATCTCAGTATGCAGCTCTTCTCTCTGTCTCACTGTCGGTCATTAGCCTAACCCCCAGAGCAGAGAGAAGGGCCGTGTGTGTGTGTGTGTGTGTGTGTGTGTGAGAGTGAGAGAGTGCATCTGTGTGTGTATGTGTGAGTGAGAGGGTAAAAGAGAGGGTGCCAGCCAGCTCTGATCACAGGGTCACTCAGGGACGACATTGCCAATGTCTGGACACTGAATCCCAATGGTCATTGGCAAATCTACACACACACACACATCCAGGTGCCAGAAGTCACAGTGTCTGGCCAGGAATGGCTACAGATAACAGCACCTGTCCTCGGTTTTTGCTATCACTTCCCTGCACACACACATACACACACACGCACTAAAGACTCAGTATACTGACAGATCCTGTGTCCCCATGGCAGAGGAGAGCGATGAGGATGTGAGCTTGATGGCAGAGATGGTGTCGGCTGGCTGGCTGGCTGGGGCAAAGGACCCTAGGGAGGGTTGACTGATAGAGCCTGCCTCCAAGTCCTCTGGTTAAGCCTGTGTTTGTGTGTGTGTGTGTGTGTGTGTGTGAGAGAGAGAGAGAGAGAGAGAGAGAATATGGCAGATGGTATGATGGTGTTTAAACCAGGTAGGTTACAGTTAGTGGAGCACCAGGTCAAGACAGGTTTTTGGCTGAAAGGTGACTTTCCTAGTCCTAGTCTCAAGGTCACACTATTATTAGGTTAGGATGAACTGATCATTGGTCTTTGGAGGTAGTAAGAAATAATCCATGCCTGTGGTGAGTGGATATTAATGTTTATTTGGCTCGTCTCTCTTTGTTCGGTGATTGCTGACGTGCTCTTATGAATTCCTGGCACTGAACTGAAAAGGCAAATACATTTCCTGAAGCACTTCGGTGCTAATTTGAGTCACTTGCACTTGTACTTTGCTTATAGTTTATAGGGAAATATTGTTTGTATATTGTTTTATTTTATTCCACTACATTTATTTGACAGCTACAGTTATTACTTATGATCTTTTTACACTGGCATATAAAACTTGCATGTGTACGATGCAGGTCACTGTGCTGTATGGTGTAAAATTGCTAAAATTATCTTTTAAAAAATGAAAACTGTGTGCGTGCGTGTGTGTGCGTGTCATTTCAGTATTTATGTGTGTGCGCGCAGCTTTCTGGAAACAGTGTACCAGGGTTAATTGAGTTCATCAGGAAAGCAAACACAGCTGGCCGGTGTTCTACACTGCTTGAGGACGACAGAGTGACGACCAGGAGTCTGTTTCCAGCACTTCACATCAGGAAGCTCATCAAGTATTGAAGAGCAAAACCAACTCAGACTGAGAGACTGTGGAGGCAATGCAAGACAAAGGATATG
Organism: Polydactylus sextarius; assembly: GCA_016801845.1. NCBI lineage: Eukaryota > Metazoa > Chordata > Actinopteri > Polynemidae > Polydactylus > Polydactylus sextarius. The sequence continues at coordinate 3,246,374 of CM028926.1, forward strand.
AGTAGGATAGAAGCAGAAGACGGTGGAAGAACATGAGAATATATCATCGTTGTTATATTGAAGGAGAAGATAGTGACCTTAAAAGAGCAACAGACTTTAAAATATAGCTCAGCAACGAGAGGAAATAGATTATGACTTTGTGTTTTTATAGGCTTCTCACAAGTGTGTGTGTGTGTGCATTTGTCTCCTCTCTTTGTCTGTCACTCTGTCCCTTGAACTGAGTTAAGGGGGCATTTAGAGGAGCAGGAGAGCTATGTAAATCATGTATGTGAGTGTTAATACGTGTGTGTGGATCAGTTGGAGGTGCAAAGGACAGATTTACACCCCATGTACAGGAGAGATGAAGGCCATTTCCCAGGCAGGCCATTCCTCTCTTTTCTGTTTCTCTGGCTGGCTGGCACTGATCCAGTTTAATTTCTTCAGAGCCCACAGGCTTGTTCTTTCACCTCCATATCCCTTCTTCTTGCCGCCAACGAAGAGCCTACTTTCATATTCTCTTAGTCTTTAACTCCCTCATGGATTCTCAACTGGATCGCTTTCTGTCTCCGCAAAGTGCTGCATCTTTATCTTTCTGCCGCCCTTTGTCACCTACAGCTGAGGTATCTAACCTGTCAGGACGTGAATCACCACCTCCTGTTTTCCTGTGTTGTCTGTTTTTTTTTTTTTAATTTTGGTTGTGTGAACCTTTAACCTTCCTCCACATACCAGATGACTCTCCTGACTTGATCATCCTGAGAGAAGCGCCCCCGCCGCCTCGTATTAATGTATCGTAATGCGCTCAAAGTCAGTCACATAACATTAACGGAGATGAGATCAATTTACGCTTTAAACAGAATGTGTTTACCATATTCATGAACCTGCACTTAAAAGTCCACAACATGATACAAAAACATTAAAAAATGAACATTTTACAGAGCTGATGTTGAATCAAGCTACTGTTTTATGCCGTAAATAGAATCACTTATAAAAAAAATACATCCCTTTTTCCTCACATAATCTTACGTTTATCTATTTCATTTTTTTACAGTCCAGTTGTGGAAAAAATGTGATGCGCAGCGAGATTTTAAAATATTGTGTTAACAAGACATCACCCACACACACACAGACACACACAACTCTAAGACAATAAAAATGATAAAAGAACTATGAGGCAGTGGAAACAATAACGCTGTTGAAAACAATATTAAAACAATATGCAGTATAAAAAACACAAGATCATATCAGTGAGAGGCTATGAAGAGGATATATATATATATATATATATATATATATATATATATATATCGTCCTTGATATTCTTAAATTGTACACCCAGCTGCGAAAAAAGGAAACAGCGAGGGAGACGATGTTTGTACAGCACTAAAATCTAAAGGGACTGAGGTCTTTTAGTACATTGAGTCATTTGAGTATTGCCTAAAAACACTTTCTCCATTTTTGTTGACAAGCTGTCAATCAAAGTAGAGACCATTTTAATGTATTCCTCCTATAGCAGCAGGAGCCTGGTGGTCTCTCTCTTCACCTACCCTCAAGCCCTGTAATCTAGCACTAGATCTATGATTGCTTCTTACCCTTAGATAATAAGGAAGACCTCTCAAACAACTGCTAGTCCATTGTGCTCTATATACATCTGTCCTCATTCCTGTCCTCTTCTTCTCCAACGGGAAAGCTATGTTACAAATCATCTTTTTCCCTCTTATATCTCTCCTCGTTCTCCGTCTGTGTTCTCATCTCATCTCTTTCTTGCGCTTGTCTTATTCTATTGTCATTATTTTGTACAGTGGCGTTAAAGATAAAAGGTTGAGGGGGGTGGGGGGTGAAAGAGGGACGGATAATGAAAGGAGGCTGGCGGTCTGTATTTGGTTGTCAGTAGCTCTATTTCCTCTGTTCCTGTGGGTTCAAGGTCCCTTCTTCATCTGAGCCCCTCTCTCTCTCTTCCTCTTCCTCTCTTTGCTCTGCCTGACTCTACCATAAATCCACCAACACACATATTTGCACACACATACGCAATCATGTACACACACACACGCACATACACACCAATCAATACAAGCCTGCTTGGCACTGCCAAAGCCCAAAATGACTATAGATTTTCTGTCGACTCTGCCACTAAATTATGCAAACCTCTGGTTTATGGTCCGATATTTTTTTTTGGCATCCCTTCTCCAGGCACCAGAGGGGGTTTTCCACTAAGACATGGACAGGAGAATGCAGGTGTAGATAGCTGGAGAGTAGGCTTTTTATTTCTGAAATATAAAGATAAATCCCTTAGTTTTGGTTATTCAACAACTGCAAAACATACACTGTTATAGATTTTGAAATCAATACCGTGTATTAAGACCACTGTATATGTCCTGCTGAAGTCAAGGTTTTGTTTAAGTGCTGAATAATGTGCTGAGGAAATTAGCGATAGAATTTCACCTTTGCAAGCACAGTCATAGACAGACGCATATTTAAGAGGGTTAGCTTAAACCTTAAATCTTACTCATTTTCCTATTTGTGGAGGTGATGTATAATACATGCAAAGAAAATGGGGGAAAATGCACATTAAGTATGGAAATGTATGCCCTTTTTACTGACTTATGGGCACGGGCGCTGCCAGGATGTCTGGGCCCCATGGAAGGATATGACAGTGGGACCCTATTATATCAATATGTTGATATAATATTCTAATATTTTTTGGGCCACTATCAGTCAGGGGCCCTTGGGATCATCCTAACTTTGCCCCACCCATACAACTATAATTAATCCAGTTTAGTGATGAAAGTACATGAAACTTTCATTGTAGCTCTGTAGAAGTAATGTCATTAGATCATTTTATTTTTCCTAAATGTTTCTTAATTTGTAATATTTCAGTCCCATTACTGTATAATGTCATCAGCTTATGTAAATCCAATTTAACATCATCTAACTGTGTAGTTTTTTTGTAGCAGTGATAACTAGTAGTCTAACTCGTTTTAAGTGAACAAATGAGCAGCAACAAGTAGAAGTGACAGCAGAGGTTCTGTTCAAGACCGCATGCATGCTTTGTCCGTGTGAAAAATCGGCACATTTTTTTTATAATGCACGTTTGTGTTTGTGCTTGTGTTTTAAAGTGCGTTTACGTACAGTGTGGGCTATTAGTTTGTCTGGCCAGACCAGTGACAGGGTCATCAGTAACTCTGAGGGGGAAATTGAAATGATCGTCTCATTCAGTCTCCCAGCAACTCCATTACCCACAACCTCCCAATCAAACACATCACACACACACACACACACACATATCTTCTCTCCTTGTTTATACTCATCTTATCTCTCCATCATTGTCAATTACACCTTTCTCTCTGTCTGTTGGCTTTCCCTCTAGCCAAGTCTTTCTTTTGTGTTGACTTGACTTTAGATTATTTCATCCTTAATTCTCTTTTCTTCATTTCCTTCTACTTTTGCTCTTCCTTCTCATCTCCCCTGCCTCACTTCTGTCTGTCTCAAAAAATTCCCCAAATGACACTTTTCAAATGTGTTGACCGTGTGTGTGTATGCGTGTGTGTGTATGGTCTAGGTATACCTTACATTGCAGGGACTTAAATCTGTGTGCACACTCACATTATGGGGACCTGTCTCCTCTATAGGGACAAAACGCAGGTGCCCATAATGTAAAAAACAAAAAATGAAAGTGAAGACATGATCTAAAGTTTGGTTAAGTTTAGGGTTAGGTTAGATAAAGGTTAGACAAGTGGTAGCAACAACTGAGATCTCCAGTGTTTCCAGGGAAGTCTACGGGAAATTAATGCAAGTAAATGAAATGTGTGTGCGTGCATGCGTGTGTGTGTGTGAGTGAGCAGAACATATAAAAGAGAAACAACAGGACGGATTTGGGGGAGAAAAAAAAACCAAAACAAACCAAGGTGACACCGACTCAAAGCGGCAGAAAGTTCAGGAAGGTTTGGGGTTTTATAGAATTTACAGTCAAGGTGCAGTTTTGCTTTCACGGATCCTCCTTTCATCAGAGACACCGAAAAGGAAAAGAAAAACAGACTGAAAGAGATGAAAAACAGCTTCTTGAAGCAATCATTGATCACTAGTCAAAGTCCTTGATTTTGTCTAATGAGCTGCTTGTTCCTTCTGGGAGGCAGAGACACGAAGAAAAACAACACTGCCAGAGAAAATGGGCAAACAGCCATCACAGATGGACATTTTTACACATATATATGTGCGTACTTACACTTTTCCCCCCTGAGACCCTTTCATAGTTAATGAAGAGGAAGCATATATATCAGCATGTACTGAATATTAACCACGAAATATATTTATTTGTGTGAGTTTCATTATAGACCCATTTGCCATCCAATAGATGCAATATATTTGTTCATGCATACTTCATTATGCAGTAATGGGACAATCAAATAAAAAATTCAAATTAAAGTGTGGAATCTGCAGGTTTGACTGTAAACACACACACACACCCACACACACACACATACTGTGGAGCTGGGAGCTGCTCAGTGCCCTGATGTGACCCTCTTGGCTCATCAGGAAGAACTGCTCCTCTTAAACTTTGTTGCTCCCTTGTAATTGAATTAGTCTGCTCAATTATGTAAAGGCAGGCCTGTCCTCATTACACAGCACTATTAAAACACGAGGATGGAGCCGAACAGAAGAGGCGAGCAGCAGGCATGGAGCTGAGAGAGCGGAGCTGAAAGTCATTTAAGTGGAAGTGTAAAGTTTCACTGCTCTGATCTTCAATATGTCTGCCACATCTGTACAACACCTGTGTGCCGTAGTTCATGAAAGATGTCCTGCTGTATCGTCCGTGTCCTCCCAGTCTGTCTCTGTCTGGCTCCTCTTTGACTCTCTCTGTGCCTCTGGGCCAAACGTTTTGAAAACGCTGAGGCAGCAACTTGTCCGAGTTTTTCTTTTTCCTTCTTTTTCTAAAGCTTACTTCACTAACTTCACAAGAAAAACATCCGAGTGAGCCAAACTTCTGTCAACCCACTTGCTGCAGGGGTCCCTGAGCTCAGCACAATGATCACGCATCTGCCAAATATTCATTCATATTTGCACACACACGCACAGACAGTGTAGGGTATTTGTGCTCTTCAGTTGAAGCTTCTCCTTTTATCTGCTCTAAAACCCATGTGTCTGAGATATGAACTACTTCCTTATTTCTGACACTTTGACTCTATTTGTCCCGCCTTCTGTCTTTGTCACACAGGAGCAGCTGAAGAGCCTCCAGAGTGACTTCAAGCATGTTAATGACGGAGGATTCCAGCTGCAGAGGTAGATTGATGCACACGGACACAATAAACACACAACAGAGAAACAGAATGAGCAGTCTGCTCTTGTGCTGCTGTAAAGGACCATTTCCCTACAGATGGGACCAAACCATCGCTGTTTAATTACTGATAACCCTGACTGAGACTGGACCTTTATGTGTGTGTGTGTGTCCTCTGAATGTCCCTTACACCCTCACCCCCCCCTCCTCTCTCCCTCCTCAGTAATCATCTGACCATGGACCTAGATAACAACATCAATATCAACATGCCACCTGTTGAGAATAAGGTGTTGATGTAAGTTTACCTTTAATCTCCTTCTAACAAAGAGCAATTATAGACTTTCATTCTGATAACATACAGTACGTCTACTGAAATAGAAAATATCCTGTGTATTTCGTAACCTTCCTACAAGTTTAGTAGTTCCCATTTTAAGGTTCGAGCCTCTGTAAAGCTGTGGGATAAACAAACTTACTTCCACATTTTGTGACCTTCTACACGAGTTTCACAAAGTCTACTAATCTTACTGAGGCGTCATATTCACAGAATCTCTTCCTGTGTTCATATGCTGACTCTTCTTCTCTGATGCATTCAGTATTCAGCGGGCCTGGCGTGACTTCCTCCACAGACAGGAAGTGGAGAAGCGGAGCCCGTCCCCACCATCCCTCTCCTCCTCTGATAAAATGAGCATGTCGATCAGCATGACAACCCTGTCAGATGGCAGCACCCCAGTAAGTCAAAGAGATTTTTCATTATAAAACGAGAGCAACGCTGTGACTGACGGTGTTGCAGTGTTTCGGCTGTGTGAGTTTGTGTTGTGTGTTTTTGCTTTGGTCACTGACGGATAGATGTTGGAGTTGGTTTTAAAAATGTTTGCTTCTGCTTTGCAATCATGTCTTTCAATAAGATGCTACAGTTTTGGTGTTAAAGAGTTTTGTGTTGCAAATATGGGGCAGTGCACATGATGTCATTCCTGTCCAGAAGGGGGCAGTATCTCTCAGCTAATTTCTTCAGTGTGCACACTCACAACCAGGCTCTACTTTGGGAGCAGAGAGTAAATATACAAAGATTTAATCCACACACACACACACACACACACACACACACACACACACACACACACGCATCCTTACAGAAACATGTTGAACAACTGTTCTCAGTTAACACAGCTTCCCTTCGTTTAACCAGACCTGAACAAATCCTCAGGATTTTCTGTACTGTATCTGTTCTGGTCATTATAATTCTACACTGACATCGACTGCAGCCTTCTGGCAGAGCAGCGAGCGTGTGCACACTTCTCTACTAATCTCTGAGAAGGAAGTCAACAGGCAGGTTAAATCTCAGAGGCAGCTGAGAGAGTTCTGTGTATGAGCACACTTAGGTGGTACTTGTCCACTCAATCACTTCAGAGAAAAGCTTTCATATTGAACAAGACTGATTTGGATTCCTGTGGATAGAGGAAGGTCAGGTGGGGTCATTAGTGAAGAGAATTCATGAGTGAAGCAGGAATAGATGCAGGCTCTTCGTCGGGTTTACAGTAGCATGTGATGGATCAGTATTCAGGCCAAGAGGTTTGGATAAAGTCATCAAGCATCCTATAAGTTTATATACAAACACACACACACACAGAGAGAGAGAGAGAGAGAGAGAGAGAGAGAGTAAACACTGGTGTTTGAAATCCTTTGGGATAGCCAGGAAATGCTTAGCTCAGTGACTCAGACCTGCTGACAAGGGCAGATGATCATCACGGAGAGAGAGAGAGAGAGAAGTGTGTGTCTGTGTGCGCATACGTATGTATGTGTATTGAGACCTTAAGGTCAAGGGAGATGGAGGCGAGTGGTACAGAGGAAGGGAAGATGAAAAACAGATGTCGGTTCACAGGTTGATTGTGCTGATGCTGTAGATCTGCCGCGCTCTCCTCTGTGAAAAAGCAGCTTCTTGTCTTAGATGATTTCATCGTTTCTTTCTTTCTTTTTTTTTTAAATCCTGATTCGCACTGAAACAATCCACATGAGATCCATTTTCTCTGTCTCACGTCACACACACTTATTCTTCCGAGCTTCTTTTTCTTTCCTCTTTTATTTAGTTGATCGTCTGTTTTTCTTTCTTTTTTTTTTGTTGTACAATAATGCTTTGTGCTGGATGCGACATCTCCATCCTGTTTGAATTTCTAACAGTTTCATTTCTGTTGACCCAGCGTTACGTTCTCAATCTGCACCAGGGTCTATGCATTCATGGATGCATATACACACACACAAGGATGGAGTCATATTTTCCTCAGACATGTGGCAGTCATCTCTAAAGTGATTGAATTTGTAACCTTTATGCCTTTAACATCAGTCTCTGACAAAACCCTGCTGCACGACACTGCAGTATAAGCATGTGTATGTATGTGATAATATAAATCTTTGTGTTTTCTATTCCAAAACAAGTGCGTTTTCAAATGGGATAGTGTTGTTTTTGGGGCAGCGTGTGACTGAAATATAGTAGACCAGTGAGTCTTTACTGTATAAATGATCTTTCACGTTGTGAAATGACACTCACTCACTGCAGTGGACATCCTGCGAAAACAGAGCAGCTCTGGATATCTCTGTTTATGATCGATCCCACAGCTCCATAGCAACCTCACACAGGGAGGCAGAAATTATAGGTTTCATTAAAGGGGAACCTAACAAAACTCTGGCTTTTATGCCCAGATATGAATCAGCTGTCTAAAATTTTATTGTTTCATAATACTGTACCATGTCAACCCCCCCTCCCCTCTGACAACCTACAAGTACACACACATGCATAAACACAAAAAGGGCACTGAGCGCACACACATACACAACTACAGCTTCAATTTCAGACTGTCTCGATGATTGATGTCTTTTTATAACCAGACATCAATCAATACTGTTTGGGGACTGCCTCGATGTTTTTCTTGTAGGATTGCCCTTAAATTTCACCCTGGGGAAGATCTGAACACACACAAGGTGCTCGTTTTTTAATAACTCTGAGGTTTTTTTTTTTTTTTTTTTTTTTTTTTAAATCTACTTTTTTAAATCTAATTTTAGAATAAACTCCACTTTCCTGTCTGACCAGCAGTTTCAGGAGCTGTTCATTGCCCCGGTGCTGATTTATAATCGATGATGTAGTTGCTGAATTTCGTCACTAGAGGGAGATCCTGTATCACAGTGTTTTTTTTTTTTTTGTTTTTTTATTTGCTCTTCCTGGGGAGTGATTGGACCTGTTGAAGCAAACACACGTTGACAGCAACGCTGAACGTCATGATCTCAGAGGTATAATACTGCATCTTGCTCACAGTGTGTGTAGCTGGACATGTAAAAAGGATACAAGACACAAAAATGGCTCCCGGGTGAAGGGAGCACAAGGTCAGGGTCGTCCATCTGGTCTGCTAAGGTGCAGAGCGGCGGTGCCTTCGCCATCTGCCAGTTGTCATTCTTCTCCATCACTGCTCTCATAACATCCTGCTCATAGTTTATGTTTGCGTTTTGTTCTCTCACCTCCTTCATTATGCCTTTCTCAGAGTCCCTCTGCATCCTTCTCAACTGGTTCTGTTTTTCTTTTTCTGTCTCTTTATCACTTTGTCGCCCACCCTCTGTTCTTTTGGCTTTATCAGGTCACGCAGCTGCAGCAGTAGCAGCAGCAGCTGCAGCAGCAGCTATAACGGCCTGGCAGGTGAGACAAAAAAGAGGTTAGGTTAATTTGGGGAATTTTTGTGGAGTTACCTTGTGTCTCTTTATGTACAATACAAGAACATAACCGCATCTGCTTAAAGTCGTCCTGAAATAACCCACTCGCTATTCTGTGGCTGACTCAAATTTATCATCACACAAAGCGTGCTTTAGCAGATTACTGAGAAAACAGGCGGTTTATTCTGTGTTATAAAAAACACTTAACCACTAAAGTTCATTTTTACCCATTTAATCTAGCGCAGGGCACAGTTTGTTGCCCTAGTATTCAACTCGCACACGGTTTTAACCCTCACGGTCTTTTCTGTTCACTGCACAAACCAGACTTTCATTACTGTAGATGGAGCAAAGCGGGAAAAGGTCACATGTTGTGGAATGGTTATAATACTAAGACCTCAGCATTGTTATTGTATGAATGACTCTGCCTCGGGCTCATTGTGCCGCCACTCTGCTGTAACAGTACAGTAACATCATGGTCGACCATTCACTGATACACTGATAGGTGCAATTTAAATTAGTCGTCAACCGAAACAGAAAGTTTAATGTACATTTCTTTTTGTTGTTAAACACACAAAGTCAGGTCAGATTTATTTTATTTGTCCAAAAATCACAAATTTACAGAACAAATTTCAAGAGCATTACGATCAGTACGACATACAGCTCTTTATGGTTCAGCCGTAGTTCCAGAAAATGATGTTGACATTACAGATAATGTAAAGCATAAATTTTATATAAACCTTCAGTTTCCTAGCCACTAAAAAATACATGTCTCTGCTGTGCATTGTATGAGGGACCAAGAGATTGTTCTTAATCATTAAAATGCTCTCTATGAAGTCATCTATCGCATGCTGTCACCCTTCCAAGCAATGGTATTTCCTAATAGCCTTTCCTCACTTCTCCTCTACCGTGGACCAGAACATCCCTGTGATGATTTATGGTAATTATGCAAATGCAACATAAGGCTTTGGAAATTAATGCTATCCCCCACCAGCCTCTTCATCACTGGAGGATGGGTGTAACTGGAGCCAATGCTTTTACAATCCTGTTACCGTAATACCACAGATGATACAAAAAGCCTAGGTCAGACGATTAAGGATTCCCTTGAATTAGTTTAGGTTTATTGAAGCCATTCATGTGTTTAAGCATTTTTCTTCATTCATTAGGCGCAAATTGATTGAAAAGGCGCTCTGCACATGGGTTTATATCCTTTCTTATTCCTCAGGAGTGATGCTGCCTCTGTGTTTGTAGGCTGCGGTTTTAATTGACATAATCCTTCTTATCACAATCTCTCACCGAAATAAAAAAAAAAAAAAAAAATGAATTGCACGGTTAGTGGTGAAGTTACGGGTGTGTTGGGTCTCTACTGTGTCCGAGGTGAGCCAGGCAGAGTGACAGCCCTGGCAGGATGTAAGGAGACTGCTGTGACACGTCAGCCGTGGTATTGATTGACAGAATCATTAGTGACCCTTCACGACTCCATCACCACCTCGTGTGAAAAGACTCGGAGATCTGGAAGCTACAAAATCTACCGCAACCAAAACAAACCGATTTAAAAGACTATTAGCCTTTTATGTCTATGCACTTCAGCTCAAGGTTTCTTTGGCAATGCCTCAACCAGCCTGCAGACATGTGAAGGACACTCATATGACTCTGATAATTATGTACTAGGGAGATGGAGCCTTCTGTGCAGTAATGTGTGATGGGAGTCAGCGGAGTCTGACTCTCTGCTAATCACCTGCCAGCAGAATGTCAAGTCAAACACGGGGCCTTTTACACCTGGGACATGTCATGTCATACACATTACAGCTGTGTGACACGCTGGACGTGTGTGTGTGTGTGTGTGTGTGTGTGTGTGTGTGTGTGTGTGTGTGTGTGTGTGTGTGTGTGTGTGTGTGTGTGTGTGTGTGTGTGTGTGTGTGTGTGTGTGTGTGTGTGTGCGTGCGTGCGTGCGTGCGTGCGTGCGTGCGTGCGTGCGTGTGTGTGTGGTGAGTGAGTCACTCATGAGTCTTAATTAGTCAGAGTAGTCCGAACATTTTCTCTCTTGTCCATTAATTTCCTGGGGAGGAAAAAAATCTGCATCCATTCAAAAAAACAAAAACTGCACAACTTCACTTCTGGAAGCTGCTTTTTTAAGTTTCTAGATATCCGTAAGACATATTTACAAGTGATGGCAGTGTTACTGCTTCAGAATGACGTCATGTTGCATTTGTATCAACCAGTAAAATCCACAGGGGGTCACTGTTCTGCTTTGTTGGGACCAACCAGCTGGTACTTACTGTATCAGGGAGTAGTCCAAGTTGAAAATCCCAGGTAAAAAAACAAAAAAATCCAAACAGCACGCTGGAGGGTTTTTCTCTACTTCTTTACTGGACTAAAATTACAGTATTATTCTGGTTTTAGAAGCATAACATGTGCTGCTTCAGAAATCTGGTCAAATTTGTGCGGAACTACAAGGACTTTTGATGTTGTTGTGTAGAGGTTTCTCTTTCTCTCCAGTCAAGGGCCTCTTCTTTCAAAGATAATAACTCTTTATCAACATGTTTGTAATTAAATAGAATGGTGAGCTGCTGTTTTCTATTCTACTACACACACACACACACACACACACACACACACCATGTCTCTTCTATCGTTTGTCCTTTGCCTTTTCTCCCTGAGCCTTTTAATTTCACAACACTTCAATTAAATATTAAAGTGTTTTAGGATTACGTCAGACTTGTGAACAAGCTGCTGGGTTTTTCCAGCCTTTCTTCTATATATAAATCCTTCCCGTTTTCTTGTGTCAATTTCAGTTTCTACTTCACTGGCATGGCATGTAAATACATCTGAGCTGCCAAAACACACAGAATTAGAAGCGAGTAGATGGAGACAATGATAATAACGATGAAATCTGCTGACTGTAAACAATGCTGCCTCAAACCCTTTCGGGACTATAAATAGTTTTTGTTTTTTTTGTTTTTTTTACAGTGTTGTACTCTAACGACAGCACTGATGCTACAACATACAGCACAATATGTCTCATAAATTGGGCGCTGCAGGATCTTACAGCAAGTCACCTATTTAAAAATATAAAAAAAACAACAACATCCACACAAAAGTGAAAGCACATTCACCTTTTGTGTAGAAAATGCAAATACTTCACATTTTTATCTTTTTCTCATTTTCGTTCTCCGGTTCCGTGCAGCTGCTGTATTCATTTCAGCAGTTAATGATGTTGAGGAAACTGCAGCGTGAACCCTGAACGTACAATGGTAGGAGTTGTTTTGTATTTCTGCAAAGACAAACAGATCACAGATCTGCATAGAGAAGGATGTTATAGATAACTGTAGGTCAAACTGGCTGCTTAAAGAACCTTGAGTTCCTTCAATTGAGTGTTTATCTCGCATTTGAACGACCTACGTACAATATGTTGTACTGCGTCGTATATGGCATTAAAACAACAAACCACAGGTCACTAATGCTGCCTCTTTCCATCATTTGTCTTTTCCTTCCTGTCCTTTTCTCCCACTCTCTCCCCCACTTGCTTTCCTTTCTCTCATACCAAGAGAGCATTTCTCTCTTCTTCGATCCCACAGCCACCACCACATTATCTCATTGATCTTTACTTGCCCAGCAACATGGCCATAATTGATCATTAATGTCTGATTGGGGACAGCGGTGATATGAAAAGCGGCAGGCTGGATACAATTACGAATCATCTTTGCTATGGAATTTATTGGCTGGGGCTTTGCAGAGGTAATCAAGACCAGATTAGCCACATGCTGCACACTATTACACTTCATTCTGAAGACAGGATCCATGTAAGATTATTCAAGTGATGGACTCTGGACATGATTCACTAATAATCATTTAATTCTTTTAGCATAACAAATAGTGGATGATGGGGTGAAGACAATGACCAATGATCAAACTAAAGTATTTAGTCAGTTGGTTACTGGAATTCTCTATAACTTTAGTGACAAAACATGGAAACTCTTCTCATTTACCAGTGACACAGTCTGCTTGCTTATGCCTGTTTATTTGTATGTGTAACATCATGAATTTAATCATTTCAATGCAAATAGAGACACTGACTGTAGGTAAAATCATGATTCAAAACTGCTTTCTGCTTGTACAACTGAAACTATAGTCATGAAAATTGAATTCTTTACTATTATTTGTCACATTGTATGTACAAGCTGTTAGAAGTATTTATCACAAAAAAGGTGGCAGCTCATTTTGTACCCAAATATGACATTTATCACATCCAACTCCAACTCATTAACAGCGTGTTTGTGTTTATGCCTTAAAATGACAGAACTGAAATATCTCACCTGAGGAGTTAAAGGTAAAAAAAAAAAAATGCTTCTTGTTCCTGTTGTGAAACAAGGTCTCCCTTCATATACCTGGTGCAAGTGGTTCATGGCACATTCATGCACACATGCACACTTATTCACACGCAAGTGCACGGGAGAGAAAAGAGGTAAGAGAAAGTGTCTTTCCATTAATTTGTATGTGACAGGATTTCACACATACTGTACACCTCAAGAGCTGTGAGATGTGTGGGCGTGTGTGTGTGCATGTGTGTGTGTGAGACACTGAGTGCAAAAGGAACAGCCTGCAGCACTGTGCATATCCAGCCTCATTTACCAGATTCCACTCCTCCATTATCAGCAGGATCATTATCCTCTCTCCTCTCTGCCCTCGCTCTCTCGTTTCTACCGAGACCTAAGGTGGCACACCAAAATATCTCGCACCCACCTAGTATACTTATTATTCTGCACCCTTTGTACACATGAACCAAAAAAAAACACCTAAAAATAGTTAACATGTGAGTGTGTATGTGAGTAGGTAAGAATAAACATTTTCCCGTGACAGTGTTTAAAAAAAAATTGATGTTAGTGTGCTTGTGTGTCTTGCACTTCTGACTTTGGCAACTTGTAGGCTGTGGCAGTTTTTTTCTTTTATTATTATTTATTTATTTATTTTATATCACATCAGTGTGCAAAGGCGTGGCGGTGGTGAGATAGATATCTAAGATGAGATTATTCCCCATAATTCAACCCTGCTTCCGATGGATACCAATAACATTTGCTCATTGTCGTCCTTCGTGGTTGTTTGTTGTTTGTGCTGCACTGTTGAGAATAAAAGAATTCCATTTGTGTTGCAGAGCATGGTCATATATATATGTATATAAATGTATGTGTGTTCATGAAAGTACACATTTGTCTATGTATGCAGCCAGATATAACAGGAAATGGAGCATTAACCATTCTGCAGCTAGCTGGTCCACAGTAAAGATCATTTGTAAGGAAAGAGATACAGTAACCTGAATTATTTCACTCCCTCTCTCACATTTTTCATCAGGTTTCATTCACAGATGATTTCTTTCCTCAGTTGTGTATATTGTTGAATTTCGCCCCCTTCTTCTCATCAAAAAATGTCAGTCTTCTCCCACTCTTTTTGTTCTGATTTTTCACTGCCTGCCCATATTTCTGAGATCACCATGTTGTTATTCGACTCGAACAACCCCGCTGCTTATTCAGCCCTGCGAGATCCCTCTAATAGTCACAGTGACTGCTGAGGTGTGGAACGGTAGGTTACACTAAACCGACTCTGGAAATTTAAAAGACAGCACGAGTAGCGGCCGTCGACTCTTATATGTGTGTCTGTGTGTGGATTTGTGCGTCTGCTCTCTGGGATGTGACCATCTAAGCTATGGTTTTTATTAAAAATACTGAACATGCAGTCTGTTTGAGAAGGCGCGAGAGAGGAAGGGGATTTTGTTTCTCGGTTTATTGGTTTGGCATTTAGAGACTGTAGAAATCCCGGGAAGAAGATTGGAGGCAAATGTATTGAACAGAAGGGAGATAAAAAAGAAGGGAGAAAGAATCCTATTCTCCTTCCTACTGAGTGGTCTAGGTCTCCAGAGAGAAATAAACTGATTTGTGATTAATGAAAAGATGGAGACGAGGCTTCCTCTCATTCTCTTTCTGTCTTCCTTCTTCCTATTCCCTCTTCTTACCAAACTTTCTTACCCAGAAAATCCATCTAGGTAATGATGTCTGCGTGTAGTGAATGATTAGGAAGCAGATAAAAAGAGAAATCAGCCAATAAAAGGAACACACACAAAAAAAAAAAAACATTCTAAAGTATTATCATCACACAACCGCTCTGCGGGCGAATGGAGATAACATGTTATCATGAAGTAAACACCTGACCTCTCGCAAAACACAAAGTCACAGCTCGCTCCAAGTGTAACTTTCTCTTTCCACCAGTTTAGCAAAATTGGTAACACATCAGTAAATGCTAACAAAGTGAGAACAAGCCCCCATGGGCTCTGAGCTTAAATGATGCAGGCAGGTAATGATACAGCATAGAGATGAAGTTTAATGAGGAAATAAATAAAAATAAGGAGATCCAATGAGGGAGATCTTGAATTATGTGGAGCTCCTTCATGCCTCATTAGCTCAGTAAACTGATATCAACTGTGCTGTCCTTATCATCACCTCTACCACGGTGTCCCTCAGCACCGCACTCATCTCCACAGTCGCTGATATAACAGAGAATTGCTTTGGCCTCCACATTTCCCCCAGGGAAAACATAAAAAGTGGCGACGGATGTGGACGAAAGTTAGTTTTTAAAATGTACCAAAGAAGGAATAAGAAAATAAAGACAGTGACAGGAAGAAAAAAAGAAAGGTTGCAGAAAGGTGAAATATAAGACTTGTAAGATTCGCAGATATGAAATAGGGGTGAGCTAAAGTATCACCACGGAGCCAGCTGGGAAGATCAGAAGCCACGATGCAACACTGCACCTGTCTGTCACAAGGGAGACTTCACAGCAGCCGCCGTACGAGCAGTCACTCACAAAACATTACGCTGGGAGAGCAAACTGTCTTCAGTATGTCAAGAGTAGGGACAGGGGGAGCAGAGGCATGAAGGGAAAGATGGTAATTGGGGAAGAGAAACAGCATTTCTCCCGAAACGCAAGATGTTGACAAGACGATGTATGATTTTACACATAATGTCATGGAGAGTTCACGTAAAAAGGAAGTGCCATGCAGGGGTGAAGCAGAGGCGGGAAAGTTATTTAGGGATAAGGGAAATAAAAATGTGTATATATATATATATATATATATATATATGTGTGTGTGTGTGTGTGTGTGTGTATGCAGGGGGAGAATAAGAAGCTTCATCAATCCATTTTTATCCACTGGCAGTGAGTGGGGTCGCTGTGAGAGTTTGACACACACACAACGGTCCTTTCCACCAGCTGCTCCTCTGGGGAATCACTGCGCTTCAGTCCAAGAGATCCCTGCAGTTTGTCTTGAATCTGCTCAATGGACTCCTCATGGTTAGTCATGCTAAGAATACCTCAGTGGGTAGACTCCTCAGGACCATTATTAATGGATGCAAATCACCTCAGTTGACTGGAAGAGCAGGGACACGAGCACAATGACCTTACTGTATTTTCAAGCTTTTCCTTCTGTCACATCAAGTCAGTTTTAGAAATCTAAATCCTCTCTTTCCTTATTTTCTTTTTTTACACATTTTTCTTATGGTAAATCTAGATTCCATGGCTATAGGTGGAGACAGGAACAAGCGTTTTATCTGTAAGCTGAGCTTTTTCAGTGTGATTAAGCTCCATTTCTCCGCTGCAGTCAGATTTGTTTGCTCGTATTACTGCAGCTGCTTTATCCAACCGGCAATCACTGTTTCACAATCATTTCTGTCCCTAGCAAGCAGGATTTATTGCAGAACTATTGTATTATTCTGTTTTATTTTTGGCTGCGTGCACCTATTAAAGCGGCAGTTGACTGTAAACATTATAGTTTGTCAGAATCACGCCAAGTTCATCAAGTATTCGGTTTGTTTGTTTGTGTAGTCAGCGGAACAGTACAAGTTGCCTCTCGTACGGAGGGATGCGTACCCTCATTGTATATTGAATGACAGCAGACACACTGTCCCAGACTACAATGTCTGCATATTCACAACAGGAGACGATTCATGCAGGATTCATAGAGCAAACAGAAAACGTCTGACAGCTTTGATATGACAACATTTTTTCCCCCCACGCACACAGCTCCACGATCTCGAAATCAGTCATTTCCTAAGTTCATGAACTCCGAGAAGACTAGGAAGTGGGAGAGAGAGAGAGAGAAAAAAGCGTCACGAAAGAGATGCGGTATGCGAGGGCGAGAGTACGAGAGAGGAAGAGAGAGATGACGGCGGCGGAATATGAAGGGAAAAGAAAAGAAGGAGTCTTTCGAAGAACTCTTTCATTCCTGCTCAACTCTTCAGTGGCTTCCCACTCGTGTGGGGAGAAAAGAGGTTTTTGCTGAGAAAGGGGATCACATCACTATTAAGACCGAGGCATTTTAACTGCTTTGTTGTAAGCAGATCTCAACTGGGACCAGCAGAGGTAGAAAGTTCAGCAGGTGCAAGCAAAGAGAAGCTAAGTAGTTTAGAGACGAGGAAGTTTTCTCAGGTTGCAGTTATGTTTTATTAATTGGAGTTGTGAAAATTAATATCTGGCGAGATGTTACTGCTATAGGTTCCTTTCTGTCTTGCATATGTGTTATTAATTTATTGTCTCTTTCTCTTTGCTCGTGAGCTGTTTTGCTCTACAATGAGAATAAATATTTTATTGGATGATTTCCATTCTCCGCTATGCCGCTGTCTATCCGCCATAAAGGCTAGAATATGGAAATGACCCAAGTCTCTCTGGCACATTAAATGTATTCAAATCACATAACATCAATCACAATATATATATAATACATTTCTGTACCCCACCCCACCATCCCCAATTTAGACACGTTTCAGAATCTTTTACAAATTCAATATTGTGCTCTTACAAGTGCGGTTTTCAATGGAGGAACACTCTCTGCATGCATAATGCAGCGCAAAGACCCTCATTCAAAGCAGCCTGTGTTGGTTTCCCGGTACAAACCCACGCTGCTCGGTGAATGACGGCAGCGTCGTAGGCGCAGCCGCCATATTTCAGTCACCAGCCGTAATTAAATGACAAATGACCAAGCAGACACTAATTTGTTGAACAGGAATTGATTTGATATATTGCCGTAGTCAAGGGCATGAGGAGACTTAACTGGTACAAACATGTGCAGCGGGAATGTCTGCTGGAAACCATAAATACTCCAATTTGACAAAATCGCACCGTTAACAATATTCCAGTGAACCGCCTTCAAATCAACATCGATAAATATTAACTTTAGATGTTTTTTTAATAGACATTCCAATTTTGCCAGCACTCTAATGATACCCTGTGACCTGAATGTTGTATATTAGCTTCTAGATTCTAGGGCTTAAAATTAAACAGATATCTATCTAATTATATATTACCATATTGATAATCGTCATTTATGAGTGTAAGCATCGAGTAAGGAAGGATCTCCTCCGGAGGTTATAATGTACATCCTCATCTCATCAGTTTTAACAATGACTGGTTAACTGAAATATTTATCTTGGACATTTGCGTAAGATTATATGTCACTAATGTAGGGAACAAAAATGCAAAAAAAAATCATGAAAAAAGACGACATATCGGCCACTATATTACTGCAGACATCATACGCATTAGTAGCATGAGTTCACAGAACAAATGCGTATAAGATTTGAGAAACTACAGACAAACACAGCATGAGAGGGAGTTTGACAGAAGGCAAACTTCATTATATGAAAGCAAGTGGCCATATATTTCATCTTACTTGGTTGTTAAAGTCTGGTGTGTGTGTGTGTGTGTGCAAACACTAGGTGTTATTTTGTGTGAATGCTTGCATGCCTGTGTGTGCTATTAAGTAGAACTCACTGGACCATGCCTCCATATGTCTGGCCTCAATACAGCCGGTGTCTTTGAGTTATGGACTAAGATGAGCTAATTCGCTTTTCACCGAGGCAGTTTGCTCTGCTCAAAAGCACACTTTGTTCTGTCCACCACTCTGTTCTCTCCCGTGATGACGGACTGGAGTCAGAGATCCATATGTGGTGTGAAAAGAGAAAAACAGCCATCGTATTGGCGATGATGTTAAATGATGTCAGCTTGTTATATACAGTGTGAGTATTGTACACATTGCAGTTTGTAAACAAATGACTTAAAGGTTTTACCAACTTCCACTGTAAGAAATAGTAGAATAAATCCACATGCTTTGCTTCTGTAAATCTTTTACCTTTATATAATGTGTGTTGTGGGTTTTATGATCGTGATTTGCCTTAAACAGGGAGAAACCCAAACAGGTGTCCCTAACAGTTTGAAATTGTACCTACAAGGGATTTTCCATAAACAACTCTCATATCAGTGAACCGGTGTTCATCTCCACACAGCTAATTATCCTGTAGGAAAGAACGCATAGCATGGTTGTTTGGATCCATTTCAATAAACAGACTGCGTGTGTATAACCGGCCGCTGTGGGCAGTGGAAATCACTAAAGCACGTAGAGGAATCTATTCGCGACGAGCACACGGTGGGATTTGCGGTAATGGGTTTACTTTGCTGCAAACAGACTAGACACTAATATTACTGTCTTTAAGTTGCGAGCTTTTCGGCATATGATGGCATGTGTGTGTGTTCTGTGTGTTTTTGTTTTTTATGCATCCCAGCTCCCTCTCTTACTACTTAGTCCCTGTATAACACATGTCCCTTTGATCAGCTTTGATATTTAATTAACTAAACAAGACCAAGTCCTGTATCTGAACTCATTCAGCATTATCTTAACCTTCCTGTCTGTAATAGAAACACACAGGGGAGAGAATAAAATGTCTTATCCCAAAAGGCTCGCTATTATAGCCGTTTGTTTTCATCTTGTGCAACCAGTGCCCAGCTACAGCACTTATCTACAGTTTAGCGCAGTCCATCAACTGACAGTGTGTTATGTGAGGAAGCAGTGGTCTGCTGTATTAACACGGATGTTCACGCGACACACAGACACAGAAAAGAAAAGATAAAGAGACAGACAGTCAGAGAGTATCTGTGATGGATTCCTTTTGCGTTATATGAAATTGTGGAATTGTGGTGCTTTTATACAGTAAATCTTTTATAACTTATCTGTCTGACAGAGATGAAAACAAATGATGGAGGAAAAAAAAAGGGCTCCGCAACAGATTTTTGCATGTTCTTCCTACTGAACCCCATTTTGTATAGTAGCTACAGCAGAAAGAGAGGGGTAAAACTGAGTTATGGAATCTGTAATGAATAGTCTCGAAGATGCCACGAGCTGCCAGATCGCATAGTTTAGCTCAATCCATCACTATAAGAACATTTTCGGCTCTTCACCCGCCGCTGAAACATGAAAATCACAGCTACTCTGTCCAGTTTTAATACAGAAGCCATCAATTCATTGGCCCCATCTCACTGCGGCTTTAATTATGTGGTATCTCATCAGCCCTCCTTTTACAAGCCCGATCATCACTCAGTATAAGATGAGTGAGATGAGCCCTCTCTAATTAAATAAGAAAGAGAGATACTGAGGGAGATTACAATACCAGTGTGTGCAATATGAGCTGGGAGGAATAATGTCTACATTTGGCTGTCACCGGGGTTTATGAACTGTTTAGATAAGTCACACCGCAGTTATATAAGACGGCTGGCAAAAAGAAATGAAACCAACCTCGACAGACACATCTGCGCCTTTTTGTTTAACTATTTTAAAAAAATTGAAACTTTGCAATTCTTCTTCTTTTTTTCCCCCCCCGAGCTTCAAAACAACATAACAGAGATTGCCCAAATATATTATTTATCTTTCACCTCATTCGGTAAACAAAAACACACATGCACGAGCGCAACAAAGGCTTTTTGTGTTTGTAATTATTATTTTTTTGTTGTAGTAGAAGAGTATTTCCTGCATATTTTAGGAGTGAAAACCCCTCTCGGCTCACTTACCTCTACCACTTTTTTTTCTGCACGGTCACATTGGGAGAAATGAAAAATTTCGATAAACGAGTTCAATCAAAATTAAAATCAGGAATGAAATTTTTTGCAAGATAAGACATTTACATTGACCGAATCTGTTTTGCAGAAGATGAGAGAAGGCGGCGCTTGCAGAGAAAGGAAGTGCTTGCCTAAAATTTCTTGAAAACAGCTCACGTATACGGCCTGAAATGGAAAAAGAAAAAGAAGAAAACATTTCAGAGCCTTTGTCCAGCCTTTGTCCCTCGTTTGATATCCGTGTAAGTGTGTGTATGTAGGTGGCCTCTGCTGGAAGGTCCTGGTCCCTGCTAGTGTTATGTCTTTAACAGAGCATGGAGCATCCTGTGGAGTCTATCAGCTGGGCAGCCATCTCTCTCACAGTGGGACACCCACACTCATACACATCAGTCAGAAACCTTCATTGCTTTGCTCTTCTCCCAGAACAAATTGAAGACCAGCAAGTATCGTTTAGGGTCAAGTAGGTGGAAAGAAGAAATTGGGGGAGAAGAAAAGTCCTGTAGCTTTTGTAAAAGCAGCTTTATTTTTTTTTTTTTAAATAGTATTAGCGATGCAAATTCCTCTTCCTCTTGTGTCTCCAGTTCTCCCAATGATGCTCCCAGTCAAGGTCAGATACTTTATTAAGGCTAGTATGATTAAAACTGACCTCTAATCTGTATCCACTTAATACAACAGGTCACATAACTGGGGCTTGACATCATAGGTGAGGTCAAGAGTCAATCTACTGAGTCCTTGACCCCGGGCTCACCTCCTAACACCCCTTCATTGATTTAATAGAGCCTTCTGTGTGTGACCTTGGAGGGAACATAACACAGAAGATTTATGAGTTTTTCTTCCTTCCAGATAAAATGGTTTTAAGTGCAGTGAGATGCACAGTGGTAATTCTCCAAGGAATGCAGTACACTGTTGTATGAGGTTGAATCTTTTACTTCAGGTTGTTTTTACTTTTCTTTTCATTTGAACTCGTAGCACATCGCCGCATGTCCACCTCTATCCACCCTATTACCTCCTCTGCTCCTTCGGGATGTTTGTTCTCTGAGCTGAAGACAGACAAGCGTCACAGCTCTGCCGTATAGAGTTTAACGGCAAATAGCGGCTTGTGACTTCACAGTGCTGAAATCAACTCGGATAAGAGGATTATGGGACTGAGGACGACTGAACAGAACATTTAGTGTTGGTGCCCAGAAACAGCGCGATCAGCAGCTAAGGGTTATTAGGCAGCTCCAAGACTTAAAGACTGACTGTTTCTCATTTACTTCACCCATCTTCCTCTTTCCTGCCACTTTCCCAGAGCTTTATCTCCCACTTATTTACTTACCTTCCTTTATTAATTTTCCTGTATTTTCCTCCATCTTTCCTGTTTGATTTAGTTCCATTTCTCTCTTAAGTTGGTCTCAGATCTTTCTTTCTTCCTTGTTGTTGCAGGTTGCATTTATCATAAACTTGTCTAAACTACTGTCTGGTTAGTGTGTGTGTGTTTGGAGTGAGGTCACTTTAAAGCTGTTGAGAAAATATATGTTTAGCTCTCCTGCTGTAATGTGTGTGGAATGGCTGAGTGCTGTAAAAAAAAGAACCATAATTGCACCGCATCTGAAAGGAGCACGCATAGTGACAATCCCCCACAGACCGCAACCCCACAATGCAACTGAAGATAATTACTCAGGGAAAGACAAAGAGACACAGTCGCCACCTTATTCTCCTTTATGGAGCATCAGTCATAGAGCGTGGATGCACTGTGGCTGCAGATAATGTTCTAAAAAACAGAACATCCACCCAAACAAAAGTAGAGTTTGAGAATAAAAAGGTCCACACGAGGTTTGTTTCTATTTACCTTGTGAGATGTAACGTCTAGTGAAAGTGATAGTCCACAGGTAACTTGATTATGCCGTTCTCTTATTCTCAGTTACACAGCTACTGTTAATGCCAGTTGGGTTTAATGTCACAGAGGAACCAACGTAGTGTTTCACCCTCAGGGAGCAAAGAGACTGAGGAGAGTTAAGTAGCTGTGTAGCTGCTTGTTGTTTTCACTTTTTAGTTGTTTAAACATTTCAAAATCATCATCGGAGAACGGGATTATAATGCAGTCATTTGTTTCTAGTATCCGAAAATATTGGAACACAGTTTTATCAAAATTACCTTTTGCTTATCAAGAGAGGAAGGTGTTTGAATGTGTTATCACCAATGTGACCAATAGCATCAAATACTATATTTAAAATTGTCAAATACCTGTCAAATATATATTATTTGATTAGATATTTCCTGATTTAAGACATTTTTACTTCTGTGCTATTTTCTTTCAAATATATTTTCCATAAATCTGTAAGCTGCATTCAGGAAATTTTGTTGGCACTCAGTAGAGCACATACCTCTGCTGAGGCCAATTTTCCTCCACCAGCTTGGATTTGTGATCTGGACCAGAACCAACTTATACGGACTCATAGATCTCAACAACATAAATACACCTGGTTTTTATATCGAGATCCATAAATTATTTCCTTAAAATATCAAATACCAAAAAACGCCCTTGATTACAATGTTAAGGAAAGAGATGAACGTTTCCTGGATCTGCAACAAAACTGAATATTTTCTGCCATGTCCCATCCCTCCACCATGTTTGCTCCCAATTAGCTAAGTTCTTTTTATCCTGCTGCCAAACAAACAAACAAACAAACAAACAAACAAAACAGACAGACAGAAAGACATAGGCAGAAAGATGAGCTCCAAGGTAGAGCTTTTCTTATACCCAAATAGCAAAAGCATTATGGGCCAAATTTGTCCCAATTTTGTCAGTTTTGGAAAAAAGTACGGCTCATATATGGCCCAAATTAAAGGTGCAAAAGAACCAATGACAAAACAATTATGAAACTCCAAAACATAGACATAACTGGCCCAAAGTGAGTCCCAAATCCCCACAGTCAAACCAAAAGCCTTTACCTTTACTTTTTAATTAGTGTGGTTTGACTATGACATAGTCAAACCAAAGACCTTCACCTGCCTCCTCTGTGACTAAATGAATCCAAAAATGCCAAATGTCTGACAGACTAAAGCTACAATCTTTGCTTTCTGCGTAGCTTGAACGCAAGGTTGCAGTTTTACAGACAGGAGATTGGCTATTATGATGGGCAAAAAGTTTTCAGAACCCTTCCAAAAATAAATCACACAAAACCTTTTTAACCATACTTCATACACTGCACTCCTTTCCCCAAGTGCTTTGAGATTTGATATCCACTAGATTTTTGGGTTATCAGACTTTAGACATCTGTTGAACCACTGCACCATAGTCGTGCTTTGGCAGGAGGATGGCGCGCAGTTGTCTGAAAAAGCCTTTTTCTTAACTGATATTTGATGTGTTGAGGTGTTACAGATGTGCCACATACTTTCTCTGCGTTCACGTATGAGGTGTTTCATTTAGCTATAGAGGGATTCTGGAAAACACAACTTCCCTGACAAGGCTAGGGGACCTCCACCTCTCAACTGAGCTGTTGGTGACAACACATTCACTTAAATACATTAACACAAAGACAAATGTAAAAAACAAAGCTGGCTAAATCAATCAGACAGTAAACGGAATGAGTTTGTTTATTTGTAAAGAAGAAAGAGAGAGATGGATGAGAGGATACAGCAAATTATGGTCGACTGTGTGCACAGAAGAGAGACAGAGAAATGAAGTCATGGTGATCAATAGATGAGAGAACGTCTCTTCCAATCTGTCATATGTTAACCATGGAGTCAAATAACCTGTTTCACTCATCGTTTGTTTTTATTTTGCACACACACTTTCATGTACACACGCACGCACGCTGCACATCATCCAATAAACATTTTTTAAACCAAAGCCTTAATCTGTTGCCTGTGATGTTTTCACAGTGATGCGCTGCTTTGAACATATGTACCAGTACGTACACACACACACACACACGCAATGTTCCTCTTTAAGCAAAGCTTTTAAAATCAAAACCTCATGCTGTCTTGTCTCTGGTGTTTTTTTTTTTTTCTTTCTTTTTTTTTTGCATATACAAAAGCTCCAGTCATTTCTCAGCTCCAGCACGCACTCCATCAGACACAGAAGGTACAAGGCATTTATGCTCACAGCATGGGTACAGAGATATTCATTTCCTATTCCAGTGGCATTTGTGACTCCAATCATCTTTCACTTGTAATGTGTTTTTTTTTTTTTGCATAATTTAAACAAGAAATAAGCAATTTAGAGAATGTCTGCTAAATCCAAAAAAAAACTATATTCTGGTTTGGTGTTCAAAGCCTAACAACTGCCGTCTTAGATGCACCAAATTGGACTGTGGTGTTGAAATCACATCATAGCTTTTTCTCAGCCTTCACTGAGCATTAATGTCTCATAATATCCACCGTTGTTGTAAGGTCCCCTGCCCTCAATATTTTAGTCTTGTCGACAATCATATAGGCACAGCCTTCTTTTAATCTCCCGGCCCTTTATGTGAAGTGATATTCCCAGGAAAATAAAAACTAAACCAAAAAATGTCATCTAGGGGCGGAAAATTATTTTCAGATTTTTCTATCTCCTCGGTCAAAGAAAACCAATTTCGTTTTTATTGTCATATTTCCTGCAAATGAATTGAGTTCTTTTTTTTCTCGGTAGCTGTGAAAAAAGTTCTAATCCTTATTGCTACAGGCAGAAAAATAATTGAGTCAGGGAGAGGTCAACACACACACACACTCATGTAAAATAAAAGCACATACACACAGGCTAGGTTTGTTATACATGGGTATACTTGCACACATATAACACATACAAGCATACATGGAGAACACAGATGAAAGTCATAACAATACATAAAAAGGGTGAAAAATATATATATTAATAAATTAGATATAACGTAAATCACTTGCATATATAAAGAAAAAGAAGCAAATATTCACATCAGAAACTTTGTTTTGGTAAATAATGATTACTGACTTGTGAAAAATAGTTGCAATAGTATTTAATTGTCTAAGCACAGAAAAGTACTGACATGCTCGTTGGAGCAGATATCAACATTACTATGGCCTTACTTAGTAATATGTGTGTGTGTGTGTGTGTGTGTGTGTGTGTGTGCGTGCGCGTGCGCAGACGTGAGTTATCCTTCAGTGGCGGCCTCAGCTGACTGTGGTAGCAGGGGAAATCAAGCTGAACAGCACCCAGCAGGGACCCTTTCCTTTCCATTAGCTCTAGTACAGGTAGACCAGCCCTTCCTGTTTGACTCCTACTGTCACGTCCACAGAGGCTAACACGTGTTTGCCCATGTTTACAGACACATGCGTGTGTGCATGCTTGGCTGATGGCTACGTAGTGTGAATAGTGAAACCGTTATGATCACGCTATGCTGCCTGCATTCGCCTACCTGATATGCAGCTATTAATCATTGAGCAGACCCTATAAATATCTCCTAAAGGGATTTCTCCTGTGTGAGAGTGTGTCGCTGTAATCAAGCAAAAGAAGTGGCCCTTTGGTCTTTTCTGCTTCCTCATTCTTCCTTTGTTGAAGATTAGAAATGAAGGCTGTTATTGCAGCTTTAACCCTTATCTGTCCTTGTCTCATCTGTTTAATAAGTACTCCCTCAGACCTGGAGAAAAATACTTTGATTAAATTAGACAGCTGCCAATAGCCATTGATTTCTCCGTCTTTGGTTGTAAACATGCGCGTGTACATGAGCTCATGTGTTTGCTTTTTTACATTATCGTGTGCTTGTGCGCACTTGCATGCATGTCTGTCTGTGCTCATCCATATGCTTGAATGTGGTTGGTCCATCTGTTTGCCAGGTTTCAGTCATTAGGATTGCATCCAAGTCACACCAAGCTGAAGCACTCATCTCTCATTTAGCCTGATGGACACCCGCTCAGGGAACCACAGAGGGGAGACACGTCCTGCTCTGTCTGTCCTTCTCACTCACTCACTCTCTTAGTTTATTTGAGCATGCAAGACTATACGTGCCCGTCCCTGAATGGCTGAAGGGCACTGAATGCATTAAAATGAATAAAATATTTCAATATCTGCTCTCAGCTTAACAACATGGACCATGGATATCAAGATTGAACAGATAAGAAATTATTCCAGCTGAGCTTGACTGCCACCATCTATTGTCATTGCTGTGCTGGTTTGCCTTTACAATTCAACCCATGTTCCATTACTATATGGCACAATGTTTAACAAGCTGTGAGCTTAATTAGAGAAAGACATTAAAATACAGAGCAGGTCACCTGTGCATCTCCTTGAATGTCATTAGTAATAAAGCAGCTTTGGAATCTACGAGGACTGAGTCACATTCAAAACATACCTGGCTTTACGTCTGATATAATAGGAAGGGGTCATTTTAATTTCCAGCCTTGAGTTGGCTTTTAAAATTAAATACATATCTCCTTTTTATACTCGTGTTAGAATGTTGTATATTTAATTGTATATTGAAAGTAGCCACTAGCATAAAATACCAAGCTTAAATGGGCTGACATTATTGGAAAACTTACTTAACTTAACTGCAGATAAGAAGTTACACAACTACTCACATATCTGTGTATCACATGTATATGTAGACAAGGCTTTGTTGACATTAGTTTAACTTGTAAAAATTGGAAGAAAAAAGGGAAAGCAATAACCTTAAGTAGTAGCCTTAAAGTAGTATCTTGAGTAAGTCCTGAAAAACTATAACTTGTTATTTTACGCTTTGTTTTTGGAGTGATTAAACAATCACAATGTAACATGTTCATTTCTGAGGTTCTTATCACACATCCAGGCTAGATGTCCCCCCTGTTCAAGCTAACCAAGCTCCACATCAACATATAGACATGAGAGAAACACTGATCTTCTCTTCTAATTTTCATAAAAAATCACATAACGATATGATGATCTGTCTCTTTAAGATACTTTTGGGAGACTGGAGCATTGTTATATCCTAACTGCTACCGCTCATCTGAAAAAGTGAATCATTTCAGTCCATCATGGATCTCAGTGTGACATCCAAGCCATATCAGAGCCAGAACAAAGGAAAACAATAGCTGCAGGCTGATCTGACATCAACACAATTCATAAAGCTCTGCAGGCATACCAGTTTCAGGCATATGCCAATGCTGTTTAATTACTAGATGGAGATAATCCACAGGTAATTACTCCTTTTTATTAATTTACATTTTTAATGTCCTCATATCCATTCATTTACTTTCTCGCAGCTGCTTGAGGGGCTCTGTGGAAGGAGACATTACATGTTTCATTTCAAATTTTCTGTTTTCCCGTTGCATGGAGAAGACCCATCAGACTGATATAAATAACATGGTAATTTGGCAAAAACGTTGGACTCTAATATATTCTATATCCAGATGCAGCATTGTTGTGCCTTGAGCAATTATGTATCAACACAAGCAGCCAAGACTTCATTTCCCAAAGTTAACTCAGTGGCGTATTCATATGATTCTTTTCCTTCCTCTACAATCTAATGCCTCTGTCGGTCTCATTTTCAAGCTGTTTGTTAAGTGTACAGGTGATTTTTTGGCATAAAAAAATACGTTGGTCAAACTCTTGTTTTAAAGCAAGACTATTAAGTATTTTACCAAAGCTGTTAGTGTCCTCTCTGCCAGGTCACTTTAAGAAACTGAGACTTGAAGTAGGAGCAGAGACCAGAACATGTAAGGGCAGATCAAAAACTAACTAGAAAATTGTCAAGATAAGACAATGGCTGACTGTTGAGGAATGTGAAGGAACATGAAGACAACAAAGTCCAGTAAGAAAAAAAAAAAAAAAAAAGGTTGCGGTGAAGAGGAGGAGAGCAGGATCATTATGTTTCACAGCAGAGCCTCTTCCTTCGACATCATTCTCCCTCTTCCAATTAAACCCTCCAAGAACAGATCTCTGCAGACAGGAGGGAGGCACTCAGCTAACACCCTGAATGTCTCCCACTGGTCCAGTTTCCTTGGATAAGCAGTGGATCACAGCAACTGCAGAGCTGCTGTGTCTGAGAGCCCAGGACCTGCTTTGTCAAGCTGAGGAAGCTCCAGCTGTTCAGTTGCTATAAGGAACTCAGGTCGCATCCCTTACCGGAATAAAATGAACTTGTCTGGAGAGAACAGGAGTTTGTGGATTTATAGCAGGCTCTTTCAACACAAGCCAAATGGTGCTCTAATATAATCAGGCCTACCATCAGAAGAAACACAGCGCCTGTATGGCCTTTTGCTTGTCACATGCTTACACATACAGTACATATAAAGATATCGAGTATAAGCACAGACATATGTGTCTGTAAAATATAAAACTATAAAATACAATCTTGTATGGTGCAAAATATTGAATAACAAAGTCCTAAAAACTTGACCATTACTTGGCTCTTTGTTGATGACTCATCCTGATCACCCCCCAACTTGCCTTTTTTTAATCTCCAGGCTTTTCCCATAAATCAGTATGTCTGCTTCTACGTAATATCCTAATCACTGGCTCTTCTTTCATTGTCCTCAAACCTCAAACTGAATTCTAATGTGGTTGGATTTGATCAGCAGAGAAGCAGTCCATTTGAGTTTCTTCAATGTGCTGAGCTCTCCTGGCTGAGAAATGGAAGTGCACTACGTGTGTGTGTGTGTGTGTGTGTGTGTGTGTGTGTGTGAGAGAGAGAGAGAGAGAGAGAGCTGGAGGCAGAGAAGGTGCTCACATCAAGCATTGTTACAGTGTGTGTGTAAGTTTGTTGCTAGGATGCACATCTTTCTCAGAAGGAAATGAAATCTGGATGACGGCACAGCAGTAATCAATTAATCCTCTATGAAGTCAGAGTCATACACACACACACACCAGCACATACACAGATACAGTGATACAGCACTTTTTATTTACATTTACATTTAACAGTTTCTATTTATACTTGTGACCTTTGCTACAGAAAGTTTTTGCAGGTGTGTGTGTGTGTTGCTCTAAGTGTCTATTTTCAGGAGGTTCATCAAGCTAGAAAAGCTGCATATATCAATCATTAGACTGTAGCAGAGAACACCCACGCAGTAACACAATTACTGTTGACTTTATGCAGTAAGTTATTGGCCTTATTGAACAATGAAACTGAATGAATCTAAAAGCCAGATAGCTCTAGTGGCTTGTGAATAATGATTTCTCAGCTAGGTAATTTGATTTATCATTGCACACTTTTAGCTAGAGTCTACTTTTTCTTCATTTGTGAATTGATTCCCAAGGTTGAGAGCCAGCAGGATGATGGTACTCTGGGGTTTGTCGCAACACTTTTTCTTTTCTTTATCGCGTACGTAGGATAGATTCAAAGCAGAGAGTGAAGACACAGAGAGAGAAAGAGACACGAGGACAGATCGAGGCATTAACATAATATATTATCCATCAATATCACAGAGGTACTAATTATTTTCATAGCAAATGATTTAATGTCAGAGTGTTTTGTCTCCTTTACTCAGTCCCTCACTGCTTGATCCCTCTTAATATATTGCCCACAGTGTATTACATTCATTGTGCAGTTTTTCATCTTCATCACTTGTTTGGCTCTTGATGCCTTAGGTCTGGACACTGAGCCAGCATGGACAGAAAAAGAAAGTAGATGGGAACAGCAGTAGTTGTTTTAGCACTGTGTTGAACCACCAGTTGCTGCTTTTGAGGCTTTATGACAGCCAGGGAAGCCTTGTCAAAGAAATAGGACGCTGTAATTCTTCTGACAAGCACAATACTACTAAAGCACAAGGGCTTTGTGTCCATATGTGACTGAGAAAAGAAGCCTGCACGGTGTATTTTGGGATTGATTCCACAGGGGTGTATGTATACACTGGCAGATAGCATAAGATAAACAGTGAGTATACGAGGAGCTTGTTCACCACCGTATCCTCCCAAGAGTATAGTTCCCTTTATACATGACAGAAATATCAAAGGCCTGTTTGATCTTACCGCCGGCTTTTCACCCTCCGAAACAAATCGACATGGTTCAGGGTTTTTTTTTTTCTGAATGGCTGCTTGTTGGAGTTTTGATGATGAAACATTGCAGTCTGTTCAATCCCCCCTCATGCTCTGAATTTCTCAGCTCCTCCCTTTGGTGTTCGTTCTCTTGCCAGTTCTCACTCTCAAAGTCTGGCTTACTTCTTTTTCACAGTTCAAGATCTCACCTCATGTGGATGTGCGGCTATTTGCATCTAGATGTGCTTCATGCCAGCAGTCTGTGGAAGAGAAAACAGAGGTACCAGACCGGAGGAAAGAGGAGTTGCAACCGCAGTGGAAACAGATAAAAGTAATGATAGAGGGAAATGGAGAGCAATATGGCAGGTTAGATAATTGTAAATGCTTGGCATCACACTCCCATCTAATCTTTTTGCCACACATTCACACTGTTACAGGCTCTTAACCATTCCGTCTGGTCCAAGTTACTCTCAGTGTGTTTAATGTCCACCAATTAGGCCCAGGCTCATTTTGGACTGAGCATGTCTGATTATTTGTCATTTGTCCCATCAGAGCTGTGTTGCTGGACTCATAACTGCTACTTAATTGGCTAGGAGACAGAACACTGGGTCTATAAGGGTGCTTAGGCTGGCTACTGACTGATGATGATGGCTAGTGTGGGACCAGGAAAGCCTATCTTTTGGGTAATGGAGACTGAATGGATGGTGCCCTGCAGATGTGCTATGTTTTCTATTTAGCCGAGAGGAATCCTGGATTCTAGACTGTTGGTGGATATTAGTTGTGTTTGCTGTGGTGGTGTCTGCTCTTCTTGGTCAAACCTAAAGGTGGTTACCAGAGTGCTCTTCATGAATCTGGGGAGTTGACATGTTTTTGGAAAGGACAAATAAAAGACCAGAAATCCTCTTTAAACAGGGCAGTAAGAGAGTAACGTCAGGGGAAATGGGCACACAGCCATTCTAATTCCTTGAAGACTAAACCGGTTTAAGAAACACTCCTGCCTCCCAGAGCTAAGAACCAATAAGTTGCCCTTTAGCAATACATTTAAAGATACCCTGTGGGGCTCTCTTGGAAACAATATAGTTGAGTTGAATCAGCAAGAAAAATGAATTGATCCTGTTAACAAGTTTTGTCTGTGTAGACAACAACAACAATGAATCACCTGGTTACATGGTCCACTGATACTTCAAAACATGGATGCCATAGTTATTTAAGTTGAAGTGCGTGTATATATGTAATGTATAAAACCTTAAATGTCTTAAACGGCCTTTAGGTTTAGCACCACAGACTGTGTGGGGTTAAAAACAGGCTGATGTATTGTTGTTGTAGTGTTGATCTTTTGGCATTGACCGGAATAGTTTTATTTTATTTCATTTTTTTTAGATCAGCATTTTTCTCCTTTGTAGCCTTTTTTTTCTAAATTGATAGTTTTTTTTTTCTGAATGTGTCACCAAATGTTAAGAGAAATTTGCACAAAATCTCATTTGATAGACGCGATTGGTCTTTGAGGTAATATTTGTTTCATTTCTCATCATGTTTGGTAATTTGTCATATTCGTCTTCTTCTTCTTCTTGTTTACTTTGGAGGCAGAAACATTGTGTGTGGCCGTCTTACTGCCCCTTTTGCTTATAGATGTACACGTGCATCCTCATGTGCATATGTAAAGGGTGAAATACAAACAAAGCAAGGGATCAATTCGTCAAATCGTTACTCTGTAACAACACTAGTGGTCAGAAACTCTACTGAGGATGTCAAACTCCATTGGCCAGCAGTGGACAATGATAGTTTTCTTGGGTGATATGACTGTGAATGTGATGCTCAATGCTGGAAAAGATGACAAGTACTCGAGCAACTATCTCTTGGTAAATAATTGTTACAAACAAACAGAGAAGCAGTTCTGTGTTGATTAGGGCCGATGGACAACACCTCAGTAGATAAGACGGCAAAATGCAAAGAGATAAACGGCCAGGCTGATAAGACCCACAGGATCAGGCTATGAATAACTGGATCTGGCTCGGCGGACAAGTGAAAGGAAGAGCTGATATGGTGTGGAAATAAAGGACAACAGAGGGTGGTCTCAGCTATTTCCAGAAATAGAAAAGTAGCCAATATGTCCCAGACTGCAGGTTGGAAGAAGACAGGATGAAAGTGTGAGAAAAGAGGGAAGAAATTATGGAGAACAAGGGGTCCTGACTGCTGCAGTTTGTGTAGTCAGACCAAATATTTTCACTTCACACCTTCCATATCCACTCTTCTTCTTCTCCAGCTTCTTCATCTAACCCG
The DNA here is from genome assembly GCA_016801845.1 of Polydactylus sextarius. NCBI lineage: Eukaryota > Metazoa > Chordata > Actinopteri > Polynemidae > Polydactylus > Polydactylus sextarius. The sequence goes on from CM028926.1 coordinate 3,279,406, forward strand.
TCCTCTTTTATTAAAGAACAGGAACATATTCTCACAGACACTTTTCCATGTACTGTAACCATAACAACCAGCGCAGTGATCACATTTCTGGTCCTCCTCCCTACATATGTTCACTGTTTGTGCTGTGTTTGACTGGAGGTCATTGTTCCTTCGTTTTTCACCCCCCCGCATCTCCCTTCCTGTGTCTGCTAAAAGCTAGAGGATCTGAAAGGCCTCAGGTCCTCTGTTATACACACAGTGATAAAAGACAGTGTTTTCAACAGACATGGAGCTCAAACAGGAAGGTGTGACAAGCAAAGATGACTAACTAATTGGAGTCATGATGCCTCATTGGATTCCCAATAAAGAAATGGGAATGTCGGGATGGGAAGATGTTTCAATGTGCCATATCAACAAGTCCAACAACCATATATAATCTACATGCTTCTATACAATGTGTCCATTCATTTACACGCAATTAGCAATAAGTATCTTGCTCAAGGACACTTTGACACACTGAAGAAGCTGAGAATCAAATCACTTATTATGATTATGCATTTATTCTTTTTAGCATGTCTAGCACTCAGTATTATGGGGGTGGGGGGGTCATCTTTTCAGCTTGGGAGTTATTCCATATGCTTTACTACTCTCGACATCTTGCCAGCATAGTTGTTACTTGTAACATGGTCACATGGTCACAAATCACTTTCCCAGAATCAGCGCTGCCAATGTTAGATGCTAGATGAGCTGTAACACACTAACCAGTTCAGTTAATAATCAGTTATTCTCTTACTGAGAATAATATTACTATTACTGTAAGATTAGTCCTTACAATGCATACTATACACTATACAATGCATACACTATACACACACACACACACACACACACACACACACACACACACACATATATATATATATATATATATATATATATATATATATATATATATAAAATAACATATATATATATAATAACATATATATATAACAATAATATTAATTACTTTAAAAAACAAAATAAAAAACAGTCTTTGAATACGAATACTGATTTGGATGTTGGTTACTATGGCAACGAGCTTCAAGGCATTCAGGTCAGCCCTATATTAATGTGTGTGTGTGTGTGTGTGTGTGTGTGTGAGAGAGAACGAGAGAGAAAGAGATCTATGGAAACTCCTGCCATTGTAATGTTCAGCTCTCTGCCATTGGACCAAAAAAAAAAAAAAAAAAAAAAAAGGAGCTGAATAGGGTAAAGAGAGAGACTGGAGTTCAGAGTGAAGAAAAGAGAAATGGAAATAGATAAGAGGCATAGGTGACAAAAGAAAAGACACACAAACAGACAGGGAAAGTGAGCGGTGTGAGTAATGCCAAAGCCACTCTTATGGAACTAAAAAGCAAAAAGGTCAGCCTGTCTGTTTTGAGAGAAGCATTTGGCTCCACAGCTTGATATTCTACCCGCCCTGTTTTCTCCTCCTGTTTTGTGCGACTGTGTTTACCCCCTTTGCTCGGTGGCAACGGGGGTAAAGAGGGACAAGAATTCACAAGAGAAGGTGATTTCACCATTGAGCGGCATAACACGTGAAGGTTAAACCACACCTTATGTGTAAACAGTGACGTCTTTTTCTATTGTTCATCAACTTTCCCTTCTCTCCTCCCATCTCACTTACCTCAGCCAGACTACAAACTAGAGGCTACATATCTTGTTTATTTCTTCTGCTATTCCCTCTCTCCCTCCCTCTCTTTCTCTTCCTTCCTCTTTGTGCTCCTCTGTTCGCTGGTGATGTCACTGATGCAGAGATAAATATGTTGCTTTAAAGACCAGCTCACTGCTGAGGGACAGTCCGCAGTGCGGAGAGGTAGAGGAGGGAGACAGAGGGAGGTTTAGCAGAATGAAACCGTGTGAGACAGACAGACGGACAGGAACAACTTAGTTTTAACCAAGTTCCACTCTATTGATGCATGTTTGCTGTGATGCATGACAGACAAGTAGAGAACGACGGGGAGAACGGCTGTCAGTTCATGTTTTAAATATGCCTCACTGCTCAGTCACAAATCAATGGGATAATCCTTAGTGGAATCAACAGAAGTGATCCTGTGGTAAAGATTTAATTAATGATGTACAGCGTTTTCACACATACAACCACGCCCTTTTAACATGCATGCAGGCATTCATAAACTTCAGCGAATACCCAGAGAAAAAACAAGCTGAGTTTTGGCACGTGGAAATGTCTTGCAGTAGTGGTGATTTATAGCCCACCAGCTCACCCCTAGATGAATTCTCCCATGAATCATTGCACCTGCAGTGGTGATGGCAGAGTGGGTTGTGTCACCGGCTGCTTCTTCTGTTTGGCCCTATATGACTTTGTTTGGTAGAGATTGTTTTCTTTTTTTGTCACTGTTCATGTCTTCTCTCCAAAGTAAATACGATATACTACACAAGTCCTGCCTAGTTGGCAGCAGATTAGAAGGCAGATATGGGCATGGAGGGTCTCCAAAATATATAGCTGTGTGGATCACACATGCTGACAAACATCTGCTAATGCATTTGTGTATGTAGACATCCCATTTAGTATGAATATATAAACAGATCCATATGTGTGTTCTCAGAAACCCCCGGGTCTCAATCAGGAGACAGACGAAAAACTAACAAATCTTTAAGAAACAAGAATGAAAAATCATACAAGCAGGCAAAGAAATTCATCATAAGCAACTGGACCTAACAAATTAAAGGATAAAAGAGCAGGTTGATGCTCAAAACTATGACAATATGACTGTTTTTAGATTATACCTGTCCCTTAAAGCAGTATTACTTGTTTATTTTGAGTATATTTGCATAGTGGAACATCTCTCTATTGAAGCATTATCAGTTATTAAACAGTTAAATGATTGTAATATCTGCACATAACAGAGGTGCAGTGGTGTGATTCTGGGTGTCTGCTTGTTGTACTGTTCAAACATAGTGATTTTCAGAGTCTGAACTATATTCATGCTCTTGTTTTGCAGCACAGCCCTCTCTGCCCCCTATTTGCTACGTCGTCAGCTGCTGCTGTGTCCTCATCCGCGGTGTATGTAAGTGCTGAGTTGCGTTAGTTTAAGCCCAGATAGACCACAGGCCTGCACACGTACTGAATTTGTTTAGAAAAGCGCAGACGCAGCTCAACTTGGACACTCTTGTCAGACTTGGTAGTGAGTGGGAGGCTGAGGAATTTGCTGAAGGATTTTCTGCCTCCCTGTCTTTAATCACAATGCTAATTAAAGTTTACTGGCTAATTGTGGCTGAGATAGTGTTTCTGTATGGTGCATACTTCTCTGTGCTAGTGCCCGGCTAATTACAGAGCTAATGGTCTATTGGTCTGCTCTACTGTGGATGCATCTCTAATGCACGAACAGTAAACTGATGGATTGCAGTCTGTGTTCATCAGTCCTGGTCACACTGGAGCTTCCCAGGAGTTTCAGGCTTATGCTCAACAATGAAAGTAGAGCACTGAAATTTATCTTGTCAGTCTGCCACAGCAGTCAATAGCTGTCATTACACATCAGCTCATAAGACTTCTCATGAGCCGACATGTCTTTGACTCAATTAATCCACAGACAAACACGGTCTTGCGCGTGACAATAGACTCCCTTCATGCATGGTCACTTTTCTCCATTCAGGTTATAACACTGACAGCTGGTAGTGATGGGCTGATGTCCTGAGGCTGGTTCTAGGTGTGTGTAATGTTTGTGCATCCATCAGCCAGCTAACCCATAACAATGATTAACAGGGTTAATTTGGCACAGTGAGACTTGTGATTATGCCGCATGACGACAAGGAGGCCGCTGAAAAGCTGTCAGAGCGCTGTCGGTGCGTCGCGCTCTACCTAGACGTCACACGTGGCGTCTGTCCTTGAAGATCCCAACAGAATAAGTCAGGGTGACATGCAGATCTTCAAACGAAGATTGTTCATTTTGGTTTAGCAGTTTTTAGTAATACCTTGCTATGAAGTGTCAGATGTAAAATGATCTTGGTTGCAGTAGGTCTGTCCAGATTTTGTTAAAACTAGACTGTTCTTGTAGAGGAGGACTTGCCATAGTGATACAGTACAAATTACACACCAGTGTAATGTTCTCAGTCCACCAGTCTGAATTCCTCTACTTTGTTATCCTCATACATCCTGGAGCTCAGCGAGAGAACAACCAGCATTCCCCACAAATGAAAGCACAAAGATTCTTTTGAAATCCCGTTATTCAATACATACAGTCTCATATTTCAGAGAAACCAACGTGTTCACCTGTGTGTTGATGTTGAATTCAGGCAAGAGTCAATTCTGAGGTTGTTCAGGTTGTTCCACACAAAAGCACAGGGCCACATGCGTGTATGTGTGTGTGTATCCCTGCTTATTTACATCAGCGTATGTCCTTTGTAAAGGGATCTCTATGATGTCTTGACTGTCTGTTTGTCAGATGAATCGAAACCCTCTGTAGGCAACAAATGATAAACACAAAAAATGAAAAAAAATGGAAAAAAAGCGAGGAGAGAAAGAGAGAGACCTACTTGAATTAGGAATTCTTCTTTCTTCACTGCACGCTTTGAAGCTGTGGAGAAGCCTGGTGATCGGATCAAGGCTGCTGTACGAAATGGGATAAAGGAGGGGAGGAGTGGTGGTGGGAATGAGATTTTCCTCTCTCTGGGAATATAGGGATATTATTAGATTTCTTCACTTATGTACGCTGACAGCCACATTAAGCATGCCATCATGATACTATTGCACATGTGCACAAATGTATGTATGTGTATGTGTGTGTGTACAAAGTTTATTCTGAATTAATTGAACTGAATATTACAGTTCCATACAAAAAAAAAAAAAAACACTGTAGTGCACATATTTCTAATGGCAAATCATGTCTGAGTCCTCATCCCTCGTATCAGATCGTTGATTGAATTAGATCAGCATGTTTTGGCCTTAAGAGGATTTCTCCACATGCATTTTGTATGAGACTGTAATCGGCACTCTTGCTATCACTGCTGCTATTCAGGGAAGGGGATTATTAGTATGGATTACAAGCAACTATTTAAGAAAATCTTCAGAAAAACATCATATACCACCCACGTTGTTTGCATATATTGTAGCCGGAGGGAAAGAAATGATAAAACAGCAAAAACTAAAAAGGAAATATTATTAAAAAAAAAAAAGAAAAGGAAAAAAGTAAAAGTAAAAGCCCAGTGTTCTTGCTTCTAGTTTCATTCTGATTCTGATACACAGAATGTGAGAGATTCTTCAAGTAATTTTAGCCTAGTTGCTTTTTGCATGCTGACCCCAATCCTTTTCTATATGTGTCTTCACTTTAACATTTACTGTTAACTATGTGCCTGTGCCATTACTGCAGTGCCCTGCCTCGCCCCACTGTCTGCCTTATTGATCAGGACAGCCTCAAGCTCTCTGCATTGTAGTTCCCTGGAGCCCTGATGCTCTATATGGCCAGGAGGTAGATGCTGACTTGAGTCGTTTGTTGAGTATTAACCAAAAAAAAAAAAAAAGAAGAAAGCTGCAGACATATACATGCTTGGACAATTAAATTCGCAAAATATATTTTTTTTTTTCACAGTGCTTATTTTTATTTATTTATTCTTTCTTTCTTTTGGCTAGGCTTTTATCTTTTATCCAAGTGTCTGTCTTTAATGCTCCGGTTCGACTTACAAGAGCAGGAGCGAGTTTATCTCCCGCTCCCTCCCTCTCTCTCTCTCTGTCTGATCTCTGTGGCGAGTGTGTACCTGCCTCCCGTCTCTCTCTCTCTGTGTGTGTGCCTTGAACTGTGCTTTGGAGTAATTACCTGGAGAGGCAGAGAAATGAGAGGGAACACCTGACCTTTAAGTCTTTATCAGCCTGCAGGCCTGGAGCAGGACAACACGTACACACACACACACAAATACACGCGCACGCCCTCACATCATACACAAATGCAATTCAAATCTGTCTGGCATGCAAGTGAGATAAGCAAACGCTCGTACAAATAGTATCAAAAAAAAAAAACAATAATGAGACATACCAATAGAAGTGTGTGTCTCCAAATGAGCACACACACACACAAACACAGAGTCATTTTCTCTCTGAAACAAATGGCGGCGTGATACAGTGGTGACAGGCCATCTCAGTGAGGGATTTGGTAACATCAGCCAGGCGCATATGGCAGGCCTTAATTACACTTGCCCACAGACGCATATAATTGATCATGTAATCAATTAATTAATGGGGGCTCCCCCTTGTTAGTGGCCCATGAAGCCCATTTGCTTTTACAGGTCATTAAAATGATGAAAGGCTGAAAGCGTGGGTATGAAAGAATATACTCATGAAAAGCAATGGCATCAACAAGGTAGAGTAATAGAAGAAAAGGAGGGCATAGGTGTAGACTGTGTGTGTGTGTGTGTGTTCTTGTACTGATATCCTTGTGAGAACCAGTCTAACTAGTTTAACCAATTTCACTGTAGAAGTGAAGACATCTTGGACATTTTGCTGGTCCTCACAATTTTCAAATGGGTTTTAAGGCTTAAGATGCATTGTGGGGACTTAAATCTGTTTACACACTCACATTGTGGGGACCTGTTTAGTTTTATGGAGACAAAAAGCAGGTCCACGTAATGTAAAAAAAAAAATAATAATGTGAAGACATAAAGTAGTAGCAACAACTAAGATCTTCAGTGTTTGTAGGAAAGTCCCGAAATGGATGCAAGTCAATGAAATGTCCCCTGAAGTTATGGAAACCAGACTCTGTGTGTGTGTAAGATTATTATCTATTCCTGTTATTATGTGGGGAAAAAATAGATGTAAGTATATACCACACACATACACCCACCCAACACTCACGTCTGCTCCCTCTGCACAGCTGTCTACAACTTTAAGGAGTAATTGTCTGCATCTACAGCACATGGCCTATTTCTTCCTTTGTCCCACTTGTTTCTTCTCTTCCCTACCTCTCCCTCTTTTCTTACTTTCAGTAACTGTCTCTCCTGCCAGTTTATCACCAGTTCCTCCTCATACAGTACCCATGTGGGCACACAACTTAAAACAGAAGCCTACACACACACACACACCAGTCAGAGGGATGCAGGTGTGTGAATCTGTTGACGAATGGAAATTAACGAGAAAGAAAGTTTTTTTTTTTTTTTTTTTTTTGCCATGGGAAAATAAATCTGGCTGATTATTCAAATCAGACTTAACTTTGTATCACTGAAATGAGCTTGGCAGTCGCTCAGAGGGATGAAGCATTGGTGAAGCTGAGAAAGATGTACTTTTTTTTACAAGGATTTCACCAAAGCATCCCACGTGTCAGAGAGTTTCCCTGAGGGGGGATGGAGGATTGGGGGGAGTTGATTCCTTTTAGGTGAAGCAAAGAAGGGAATTGTCTGCCCATACCTGTCCATCTTGTTTTCAAGTTACCCAACACTGGCTGCATAGAGCGGAGGAGACTGAAGCAGTGATTTAACACATGACTGCTGTCTCACTTCATCAGTGTCCTGTCATCTCCTATTCCACCCCACTCCATATACCCACAATCCCATTCCCCTATTGTTTCATCATCCACTCAAGAACCTTGACTTGTGGAGAGTAATACAGTTATCAGTCAGTCCAGCCAGTGTCAAATTTAAAACCAATTTTACATTTCACAATATTCCACAGCCAAGTTACACAAATAAATCTGTATTTTAAATATGTGAAGTGCAAGTTTTTTTCTACTCAATTCTCAATCTGTTTTCATAGGGCGGATGCCAAAATCAGGACTTTTCAAATTCCTCACAAAATTAAATGGGTCCTTTGTCATCACTCTCATGATAGTTACAGGCACAAATACAACTAAGCACTGTCAGAGTCAATTTAAAGAACTTTTAGTCCACATGGTTTAAAATCTGAGACTGGTAAAGTTGTTGATAAAACAAGTCCCTTCAACAGCAGTTCAGCTCGATTATATCACAGTGGGAAATCTTCATCTGCCAAGGATTATTATATGATACAACCGAGAGCTCCATGACAGCAATGAACCTTGTGGTCAAACTGTTTTAAAAGCAACAAATACTGGCTTGTCAACCTGCTACCACCTTCTAAACTAAGTTGGAAATGGACCAAATTGGAGTGATGGGTGTGTAGCACTTCCAGTTGGCTTGTTAATATTTTGGGGAGAGACACAGATGGCCAAACTCACCCCCCACCTGTAGGTTTTATTAAAAAAAAAAGAAATAAATGAAATCTGAACCCTTTGGTCAGACTGTTTTAAAAGGTCATGTTGTCATCAAGCAGCTTTATCTCAGCAGAGATATAAAAAGGGGCGTTATTTTGCTTTTATTTTATGACACTGATAGAGTTTTATTTATACACATTACACACATTCTTAGCTTGGATTTTTATCTGATTTTCATTGACAAGCTAGAACTGAACTGAGCGATTTGTCAGTAGTGAGTGATTATTTGAAGTGGATCAGTTTATTAGAAGAACAAAAGCACTGTATCATTATTCAATTTGGTCTGTTGTATTAGATCTTATATATTGTATTGTCTTTACTTCTACAATGATTAAGTTTCTCCAGTGGCATCATTAAACTTTCATTCTGTCTTAATTTCTCATGAAGCAAAACCTCTGAGCTCTACTGAGCTCACGCCAAAGCAGGGGAGTCATTATAGCGAGCGATAGAGCCAAGTGACAAATGACCTATCAACTCACCAAGACTAAGTCAAACTGGGAGGAAGTTCTAGTTAACGGGTGCACGGAGGGTGATTTGCACATTTGAGCGCGTGGGCCAATAATAAACACACTGACACAGAAATCCACTGTGTTTTGCTTCATCTCTGCATAGCTGTTGTCACATTGATTCATGGCGGTCCGTCCTGCATACATACAGTCAATCTGTAATAACATTATCTGTGAGGTAAAGAAATCTGTCATCTTCTATTTGCAACAGAGTATAGAGTGGTTAAATGTCTCTGTATGTGTGTGTGTGTGTGTGTGTGTGTGTGAGTGTGCACTTGTTTTGCACACCTGACAGACAAAGTTAATTGCCGCTCAAAGACTTCGGGGCTTTCGAGAAAGCTCAAATATGTAAGACACTGGCAAGTGCCGACTAAAGCTCAAATGACCTTAATTATGGAGAAGAGAGGAGAAAAACAAAACAAGACAACGTCTTACATACTAAAGCGTTAGGAGAGACAATAGGATGTTGACACGGAGAAGATAAGAGCAGAATAGAGGAACGAACACAGATAGAGAGTGCATACAAAACAAAGAACAATACAGATATTAAAGCCAGAAACTAAATATTATCTATTAAGATCAGTGATTCCATTAAAGCAGATGCTCCTTGTTGAGCAGGATCTGGCCAACACTGCTCCACGTGATAAGTATTGACCAGCAGTACAGCCCCGATTTACTGGACATTATGTCAAGTGCGAAGTGATTATAACATAGTGCACTCCCAAGTAAAAGCCTTCATACCAAACACACATATATAACTAAATGAGGTGAGAGATTATGAGCTTAATCAATCAGCACACCTTTCCTCTTTATGAGTGTGTGTGTGTGTGTGTGTGCTGTGATGTGAACTGTGATGACAGAGGTGTTGCTGCTGCCTTCGCTGACATTTGGACTCAGATGGAAAGTAAACTCTGAGATAATTTCCCTCTTCAGTGTTAATTACAGTGTAAAACTAATAAAGAAGTCGATATATTTGCGATGCTGTAGCTATATGTGTGAATGTGTGTGTTGTGTGTGTGTGAGGCTTTATAAGGAGGAGAATTTCGTGCTGATGCTCATGATGGGAGCATGAGGTCAGTGGTGTGTGAGAGGACGTAGGAGGCGTGGAGGAAATGAATCGGAAGGAAAAAGGGGGGAAAGGGCTGATGGGATTCCTGCTGTAATTCATGCAAACACTCGTCATTCCTCCACACACCGATCCTCCCGTCTTTCCTTTACAGCGACTCTCACGTCAGAGCCCAGCGGATGCAGCGTTCGGATCGTTACACCAAAGAGACAGTTGTTGCTCATTTTAACGGTTAACAGTAATACCTGCTACGCCATGGGAGCAGTCATTTTTTTATGTTTTATTTTTGCCACATTGTATGCTTTGCACAAGAGACATATTACAGTTGAGAACAGTGTTATTGTAAACCATATAAAATGCAGGTGCCTTTGAATATTTCCACCTGGAGGGAAGAGGTTGTCACGTCACGGAGGGCCCATTCTCATGCACAGCAAATAACAAGGCATTTTCTTCCTTTCAATTAAAAACTAATTAACAACTAATTACAGTGACAATGACTCATGGACTGAGAGTTGATTATTTGTTTTTGCTAAACCTCATGATGATCCTTAAGGGGCTTATTACCAACTTTAGACTTGCACTTGTTGTCATTGGAAAAACTATAAAAAAATAAAATAAAATAAAAACCCACACATCATATAGCGCATACACTTCTAATTTTTGTATTATCTTTCGTTTTCACACACTAGTGAGCGTGCACATCCACCATCCCACCCACAAACACACACACAGTAGAGCTGACAGACAGACAGACAGGCTCTCTGTCTGTACCCTTGACCAAATCAATGACAGGGGTGTCTCTGTTTCAGAGTTTGGCTCTATAAATCACTCAGCAGTGTGACGCCTCCTACTCCCCCTGACACAAACACATCTGACAATCAATTCATCATGATCGAGTGTGGATTGCATGTGTGTGGGGTGGGTTGGTGTTGGGGTGGGTGTCACTAAACTTGTGGTTGTTGACAATTTGCACAAGTGACTTTTTGCCACCCTCAAAACCAGCTCATTTCAGTGTAAACAAAAGAAAATTAAAGTCCTGTTTGTGTTTTTCCGCACTTCTCAAAAACACCTCAAACGACTGGTGACCGGGGCAGATAACTTCGTTGAGTGTCTGTCTGCGTGTAAGCCGTCCGCTGACAAAAGAAAAAAGAAAAAAAAGGAAAGTACATTCATAGAAGAGTGTAAAGAGGCTGAGAAACACAAGGAGATCGTGTCTCATTATCAGCTGTCCTCTGTCTCTGTCTCTTCTTTGAGGGCCGAAGGTCATGAAAATATAATGAGGAGACGACAGCACAGAGACACAGCGTACAACATGGTCCACGTGTTGGATGGGCACCATATACGCAGGTTTATTTCTACGTCAACTATTTGTGGATAGCTTATAAAACACACAAAACACAATGCATCGCATTACTCCTCATCTAATAGGCAGAGCCATTCGAGCTCTTGAGTGGCCTTGGGAGCCTAGTTAAAGGCTACAAGGAAAGGTTTGTATGTAAATGGGTCTATTTGCAGGAAGGGAAGGGTCAGAGAGGCCTTGAGCTGTTTAACATTTCCAGCACCATTCGCCATGAGTCAAGATGTCAATGCTACACCATCCTCTAATTACCTGTAAGGAGGCAATTTAAAGTCAAGCACGTGTGTCTGTGCTTGAAGAGGAAGGGTTTTTCTGTCTACGACTGTGTGTCTGTGCTCTATGTATCTCTACATACCTTGGGTTTCTTTACCTTCTACACTGTGTGTGTGTGTGCGTGTGTGAGTCTTTATGTCATCTCCCTATGTGCCCATAAGCATGTTTGTGTGTCCATGTTATCATCAACAGAGCACAACATTTAACAAGGGAGAGGGGAGGAAAATAAATATAGTGCTTTTGAAAATGATTTCATCTCAATCTTTTATTGCCTCTCATTTCCATCCATTTATTGTGTGGGTGAGAGTGTATAGAAGCATAGAGAGGGAGAAAATTTGAATCATTACACCCCAGTGTCAACATTAGTTTGCCTTCTTTTATGCCTTTGTTCAGCTTTATTCGCTCCTCTCACTGCAGCTGTGCAATGTGAGCTCTTGTTTTTAACATTGCAGCATATAAGTTCATGGAAAATGCGTGTCCTTTCTGTCGATAAAAAAAAAAAACAACACATTTTATATATATATATATATTCATGCTGAGATGTTGACATTTACAGCACATTTCCATCCCTATTTGTGCGCCTACTTTATGTAGCAGCAGCACTGTCATGCTGTTAATTGGTTTGACAGTCATTCCTTCCTCTGACCTAAAGAAAAGGTGTCATTAAATGAGCTGACCAATAGGTGGTAGATTGTAGTGTGTGTGTGTGTGTAGTTGTGAGAGACAGAGAGACGGAGAATGTGTGTGCAGGTATGTTTGATTGCCCGTCTGAGAGGTCACATGCTTTCCCCGTGCCAGATTGTTCTAATTTCCTCCTCCCTCTTTCTCTTCTACCAGTAAATTACCTAGTGGTGTCTTGGGCACTTCCTGTTCTGGCATCTCACCGTGCTACTATATCACTTCCTCTTTGATAATAACGTAACGTTAGGTGCAGTTGGCAGGATCAGAGGTTAGCTGTTGTAGTGAAGGATTGTATCAATTCACAAGTAAAGGACCCTGTAACTGTCAGCACGTATCTGGCACAAAAAAAACACGGTTGACAAAGTGCAGGTCGACAAATAATCCGTTTTCATTCTGGAGAAATAAAACACAGACGTTATCCACAAACACAACAGGCAATTTCTCTGCTTCTGATAGAACTAAAACTAAAACCCAACAAAAGATTCTCTTCCTGCAACATCCATGTATAAACAACTCTTAAACAGGTGGTTGCATGTTGAAACATTTAATTTTACTGCGTACATTTTGTTGCTGTGAGATGGAGATTAGATCATTCCTTTTGCATATGGATGTAAAGTGGCTGCTGGGTCTTCTTAATTAAAGTTGTTCTTTGTGTGAGGTCAGAGCCTACAACATTAGAACCATTACCCCAGGGAGCTGAGAATCAATGCAGTGGGAGAAAGGCATTCTTCTTTTTTTCCCTTTAACTCTATTGATTCTCATTTACCTCCACCCATGTACTGCCACCGACTAGTATGATGAGAATGAGGCTGTGCAGAACAACTAGAGGTTAAATTCATGGACTCTGCGAACACATGCTTCTGATTGTGTGTCGACAGGTGTTTAGAACAGGTTGCCATTTATTTCGATAATCTGATTTCCGTTTCCTAGAGAGTAGACTCCATTACCTCGTTTTTCTTTCCCACCCTCAGACACATCATCACCTGCTCGGACTCATTCACTTCCTGTTCTCTCACAACGAACCCAGCTCTCTGGTTGCCACACAGCTGGAGACGAGGAAACGATACGTGAGTGTATGTACCGTTTTTCGCCTCGAGCCCTTCTCTTGATCTATCCTGCGCTCCATGTTAACTCTTCTACCACGCTGTGTCACACAGTATGTTGTACTGAGTTTCTGAAATCCTCTATGTGATAACATCAGGGGGAAGAAGGGAAAAAAAGGACGCCTCCCTACTTTTTACTTTCTCTTTCCATTTATCACACACATATCACACAGTCGCAGAAATGACATATTTTTCATTACCTCCATCCCCCTCTGTCTCATTCCTTCTGACCGTTTCGTAGGTGTTGGTATAATATACTGTGAGGTGGAGCAATTAAGAGAGTGGGCAGGAGCCCGGGCCTTTTACTTGTCTCTCGGTATATTATGTGTGACATGTTTTACTGCCGTCTGCTTTGTTCAACATCACCTCAATCTTTCTTTAGAATAGAGACACGTTAAACCTCTGAGCTGAACCAGGCTTCACGACGTGACGGTTAACCAATGCAGAAGATTGGGCGCCTGGATGAGGTTGGCGTACATGCCGTGCAGTTGTCTGCCGGGTTCGAATCCCGACCGAGTCGACCTTTCCTGCGTGTCCTTCCCCACTCTCCTCCCTGTTTTCTGTCTCTCTACACTATCTCTGATTAAAGGCAAAAAATAATTTAAAAAAACGATGCAGATTTAAGTATTTAATGTCTCTTTTAATTTAATCTAATCAAATGTGATTTAATTTAATTCAGTTTAATTCAGCTGCGGTGGCTCATCAAAGCGGCAATATTGCAAAATACAAATGGTTGCCATTCTTGTCATATATTATTTCGGGTACACAATAAAAAGCAGAGTCGTCTGTAAATCATGGCACCAATTTTTCAAATAAAAGCTGGGAAACTGCAGCACCTACTACAAACTCCCTTTATGCTGAGGGAGCGGCGAGTTGATGATTCACTCTGTGCAATTTTGTTTGTATATTTTTCCCTCTTGATCTCGTGATTGATGGTCACACAATATTACTATGATATTATGAGTATCATCACTCACGCTGCCAATCTGACAGTAAAAAGGGGGCTGCTGGGGCCTCTATCTGTCCAGAATAATGTGGCAATATTAGAAATATTCTTATAATATAAACACATACACGCACGCACAGCCATGTGTGTTAGGCATGCACTATTTGTGTTTGTCCCCATGTGCATGTTTACACCTACAAGGTTATAAGGGAGAAAAGTGCATCCATATTTTAACCCTGAACCTGATCATGTATTCTATAACACTACTGCAATCCACAGTCCTGGGACTTTTTTGCACCATAATTTTTTTTTCCCCTTTGAGAAATAACGTCTATTATTCAGGGCACGGTTTGTCAAATTTGACTTTTAAATTGTATACAAGCACACATCACACATTTTAGTGACATATCCGTTACCCTCAAATGCTTTCTGTTCTATTTTCTCTGTTTGCTGTCTCTCTCCAGAGAGAGACTCATATGAAAGGGTCCACAGCCCAGGGACATGTTCTGTTAATAGCCCCCCTAAATGAAGTCATCCATAATGTTACAACCCTTTTCATACACACTCACACATGCACAAAGACACACACATTTTCCCTCCATTGGCTGCAGGACGTATTGGAAACAGAGTCCGTTGGGATTTGGGAAAGGTAAATTTGACTGGATAAGAAAGCGAATGATTGAATGGGCAACCTTGAAATGGTAACAGAGATGAGATGAGAGACAGACAGGTAGGTTTTGATTAAAGGTTGCAGGGGGTGAAAGACATGCTGAGGTTTATCAGGAGGAGAATAGTGGCAGGGGATAGACAAGGGTAATGGTAAAAGTCCTTCAAGAGCAGCAAGAGATTGAAGGGGAGATGCTCTTAAAGACAGTCGATGAGGTGAAGTCTAATAATAGAGGATCAGGAGATGCTGTGTCCACAGAGATCTATCAGTCAGTACTTTTCTACTTCATCTTCCAGAGGAACAAACACATTCATGCACATTCATTTTGATTCCTTGTTTGATACAGATACATAATTTGCATCAAATACATCAAACAACCTAATGAGATGTAAGGAAATTTAAGTTTCTTAGGAAATGTCTTAGAATTTGAGTCTTGTGGTTTTCATAACTTTGAAAATGAATATCAAAGCTCTGGCCACGCAAATAAAAAGGTTTTAAGAGGAGCTCTGTGGGCGTTGTTCCAGCATTGCAGCTGCCTTACGTCACCGAGAGCTGCTGTTTCTGTTCCTGGTTCCTCTCTGAATATTTCACACTGCCACTGCTCCTGGGCTCTCTTGGAGAGAAAGGAAACCATAATAAATTGTGCTCTGCCACATCGGCCTACTTCCCTCTACCCTCTCTCTTCCTCCATCTCCACCTATTTCTCTCTCTCCCACATAGTTTAATTTTTTTCCAACCTATGGCTCTCAGTCTCTGTCCCTCGATTCCCTGTCTCTGCTCCCACCTCCTTCCCCTCTTCCCGGTCAGAGCGGTAATGGGTCTGAAAGATGTATGTGATGTAATCCAAACAGACTGCAGTTCTGTGTCAGGGATGCCGCTCCCTCAGCTCCTGCCAGCTGCCCCCATCCACCTCCACCCATCTCCGTTCTGCAGTCCCTGTTCACACATGAGGAGGTATCTCCTCTGTGCTTCTGCGTCTCTGCTACACTTGTGTTTCACCTTTTAATAGAAGATGTCTGACAGCTGTTCTCACGAGACCCGTATAACTTGCCAGCAAATTAGGGCGAAATAGACGGCGATGAATGGACGGATGGACGGATGTATGGAGACTTTAAAGGATTACCAAAATCATAAAATATAATATTTCAGTGACATTTAGAAGTATAGGCGGTTACTATTTTTCTTAAGTACGGGGCAAAAGGTGAATCCTTCATTTCCAAGTGTTGTTTTTGACATTGTAGTTGCATATCAGCCGTTGTTCTGTAGCAAACCTCGCCACTGTGATATTTCAAATGTACTAGAAATGAGTGGCAGATCATTGCATGGCTGACCTTGTGAAATGTGGTGGCCCCTGGCACTGCAGACAGGTGCTCAGCTGATCAAAGGCTACATAAATGCAGTGAACTTTTGTACCCGCATATATCAGCCCTCTCCCTCCCATCACTTACTTACCAACTTTTTCTCTCTCTCTCTCTGAGGAGGAAGCAAGTGAGTGTGTCTCGTCAAAGAGTGACGGCGCTTTTATCTGTTCAAATAAAGACAGGCAAAAGAGCAGGCGAGAGAGAGGGAGATGATGTGGAAACATAAATGTGTTTATGCAGGGACCAGGAGGATGACTAAAGACAGAAAAGGAAAAAAAAAAAAAAAAAAACAGTAGAGAGAGACCAGCACTGAGGGAAACGATGGGAAGAAAGGAAGCAGATATTTTGAAAAACTAGATGTCAGTAAAATACGTACGTGTTTAAATATTGACAGCAAAGAATGGTAGATTACTTTCCCTCACACACACACTTACTTTGGTGCTTATATTTTAGTTTCCCTTCTGTTTTATTGGTGTTAAAGTGTTCAATTTGTGAGAGCCTCTTTGCAACTCGGATGATTGACTGATTGAAGTTTGACCTCCATCGAGACAGCCTCCCTTCCTTCCTTTTTTTTTAATCCCTGTCAAATCTTTTTCTTGTCTCTTACTCTTTCTCTCTTGGTATAAACCACTTTAGCTTAGAGTGTCTGAACCTTGGTTGTTTATAAAAAAAAAAAAAGAAAGTAAATCACGCTCAACTTCTTCTCTTGTTTCCTCTAAGTGATTTCTGAGCTCTGAGCTCTGAAATATCCCAAATATTTAGTTGCAGGCCATGACACTGTAATTATGCATAAGTAATCTGGTGGCTCAAGTTACAAAGGTCTGAGTTAAAGGAAACTGAGGTGAATTCAAAGAGACACAAAGCACAGACTTTAACACAGAACATGAGCAGAGTCTCAGCAATGAATAACGCGACACAGATATGAGCTTATTCATTAGCACCTAGACGCACACAGACTAAAATAACTCCTCACAGTGTATTTATAGACACATTCTCACACATGTGCATCATTTCCTCTGTTGAAAAAAAACACACATACACACACATTTGTTCCCAACAAAACAAAAGGCTCCATCAGGGTGATATGGCAGCACAAGTGCAGTGCTGCACAATCAGATTTAGGCCCAGTGCTGGATTGTGGCCGTGTGACTCCGGAGCTGAGTTGTGGCTTTTTAACAGATTGGATTTGCCCTCTGTGTATGGGCACTTACTATACTTCACATTATGCTCTGAGCGGATAGTCTGAGTAGAGTGAAGCATGAGAGGAACAGGAGGAGATGGAGTCTGAATATGGCTTTCGGGGAAGTTGAATAGTCGGAAAGAAGGCATCAATTTCAGCTCACGACAGAGACAAGGTGGTTTATCTTATTTATATTTTTATACTTGAAATGACAGAGGCTTTTACATAAACCTACGTATATCTCGTTATACTTATCATGAATGACAGAGCTGCAAAATGAACCAACAATGACATTAAATTTGAATGAATTAAATACATTTCTCTGTTTGTTATATTGTTAACATTATTCTTTACACAGTAAACAAGGTCATGCTTTGAATGAAGTAAACAGCCTAGAAATATTTTTTTGGTTAAGTGTCCATTGAATCTTTAATTCAGCCTTGTATTTTTAGTCTGTCTGCCTGTTTATCCAACTTTATTTTTATTATTATTACTACTACTATTATTATTTACCTCCAGTCTTGTCCCTGTTCTGTTTCATTCACGTCCGGCTGCTATATCAGTGCTGCTTGTCCTGTGGGTTTCTCTGCCATGCTGACAGCTAATCGTTTCACTTTTCTTTTTCTTTTTTTTTCTTCCACACTCAATTTTCCTTGTTTTAGCATGTCAGAAGGAGTGAATCAATGTGACAGCAGCACTCTTATTCACCTTAGCTGAAGATTCCATGACAAGGGCAAGTGATGCTGCAGTTTTCTTTTTATTTATTTATTCATTAAATTTCAAATGAGAATAAAAACAAGTGGTTGTCGACACGGGCAACCAGATGATGGAACCTTTCCCTAGCAACTGTTATTATTGTTTGATTTGTTGTTGTTGTTGTTGTTGTTTCCTCCCATATTATTATAGACTGGATATTTCAGAAATTTAGCTCATTACTTTCTAAGTCATTTACTTCTGATTCATGTCCGTCCAGTCCTGTTCATTCATTCCAGACTGACCTTGAAATTTGCCACGGGCAGGAAATCCAATTTCTACTTTAACTTGTCGATGCATTTTAATTAAAAGAAATGTTCACCTCCAGAATGCACACATGTAATCCTCCATTGGCACCGTTCGGATCTATAGGCTTAATGATAAAATATATACCAACGCCACCTATATACACACACCGTCGTAACCACACAGATTGTCTCTAACCTAAGTTTCTTTCTTTCTTTTTTTTTTTTTCCTGGCAGAATCTCAAGTCTGTGTGATAAACACTCGTGCTATCTCCTTTCAGTAATAGATAAATCAATGCCACACTTGCTGCCAATCAGAATGCTGCTTCAGCTCCGAACTGATACACCACGCATTCATCTCCGCGGTAACGATTGGCCCGCTTTTCCACCGACAGAATTGATATAATGTTGTTATAATGTTGACGCTGGGTTTATCGATTTCCTGTGCATAGCGGACAGGAGAGAAGTACGGGAGGAAAGGAGAGGAAAAAAGGATAGGAAGGGAGCAGGAAGCAAGAAAAGGGCAGAGGCTAATATGTTTCTGTCGTGTCCTTTGATAATCAGTCTCTCTTGGTGAAAACCTTGACTTCACAAGATTAATAAAGACAAAGAAAGTGAGGGAATAAAGAATATAAAGGGTGTCATTTTAATACACTGACTATCAGCTGCTACATTTCACCTCAAGGTTGCTTTGCGTAAATTGAATTTTGTATCTACTGATTCTTTCACCCGCCTCCTGTGACATTGCAATAATGAGCTGCACACAAGCCAGAGTTCAAAACAAGTCTTCAGGCTGTTTGGTGAGTAGTGGAAATCAGAGGAGCTCAGTCAAATGACAGCATTTTGAAACCAAAAGGAAGCAAATCAGCTTGTCCTCTTTTTTTTTTCTCTCTGGCAGAACATAAGTAGCTTGACTTAACACTCATAAACATACAACAGGATGATACTTGTAAAAAAAAAGAAATTAACCCTTATCGGGCATAAAAGACATGTTTCATCTCTGACAACTTTCCAAGCAGCGGCACAGCGGCAAATGTTTTTGAACTGATATCAATTGTGTTGCAAACATGGTGGATTTTTGTTTCGAACACAGGAGATTGAACTTAAATCCTTGAACGGATCGACAGGCTCTTTAATCACTACACCGCCACTGTTTCTGCATAATTTAAAAAAAATAAATAAATACATAAATAAAAAGAAAGAAAGAAAAATATGAAGATTGTGGGTATGTCAGTGAATCACAATGTGTCGGCACCAGTTAAACAGGTCAGATGTTGTCTGTACAGACACTGTGTGTGTGTTTGTGTGTGTGTCATGAAATTACCAGAAAAGTTCTCACTGTCAGGCTGCAGTGGATACAAGCTGGAGCACAGTTTCCTGGGAAACGGCTTCTCATCTGCTACATGATTGAGTCTTTATACATTGCTGTTACACGTCTGTCTTCTATTACACTCTCTGCTCTCACTTTCATTTGTAAGAAATAAACCAAACATTTGCAAATTTAGTCTTGGTAGTCATATTCAGCGTTAACTATTTTTCATGCTGCAAATCTAACAGCCCTTGAAACAGTCAAAGGAGACTCATTTTTCAGACACATCATAGAGTGTCGTGCCTGTTTTAACATAGTCAGTATTATTATTATTATTAGTTTCATTGACTCGCATTGTTCCAGAGAGCTTTGAGAAACTGGTTTCTTGATTGCTTTTTATTGTTTTATGCTTTTTCACACTTGCAAATGAAAATCTCAAGCTCAACTCAACCGCCGCTCATGTGAATGTAAACAGCAGCTTGGAACCTAAGTAAACTCTAAGCCAGAATCTAAACAGCTCGCCAGAACTAATCAGCAACAAGTACACAGATGTACACAGTTATCCCTCGTGTAACCACCGTAATACTAACACATGCGATTGCCTTCACTTGCTGCCTTCTTTTTATGTCTCTGCTCTAGATGAGTTTACAGTATATGAAGAAAAACATGTAAACAGAACACAAGTGCTGCTGTGAATTTGATAGTTTTCAGATATGCCCCCATCAGCATCAGTGTTACCTTCTGTTTATATGTAAGTTTTGCAAGTTTTAATGAAAATTCAAGCGTTTTTTCAGAAGTGTTTCATCACTGTGCAGAAGTTGCTGTGAGCTATGAGATATATATATATATATGTATATGTGTATATATATACACTTACTGGCCACTTTATTAGGTACACCTTGCTAGTACCGGGTTGGACCCCCTTTTGCCTTCAGAACTGCCTTAATCCTTCGTGGCATAGATTCAACAAGGTACTGGAAACATTCCTCAGAGAGTTTGGTCTATAGTGACATGATAGCATCACGCAGTTGCTGCAGATTTGTCGGCTGCACATCCATGATGCAAATTTCCCGTTCCACCACATCCCAAAGGTGCTCTATTGGATCGAGATCTGGTGACTGTGGAGGCCATTTGAGTACAGTAACCTCGTTGTCATGTTCAAGAAACCAGTCTGAGATGATTCGAGCTTTATGACATGGTGCGTTATCCTGCTGGAAGTAGCCATCAGAAGATGGGTACACTGTGGTCATAAAGGGATGGACATGGTCAGCAACAATACTCAGGTAGGCTGTGGTGTTGCCACGATGCTCAATTGGTACTAAGGGGCCCAAAGAGTGCCAAGAAAATATCCCCCACACCATTACACCACCACCACCAGCCTGAACCATTGATACAAGGCAGGATGGATCCATGCTTTCATGTTGCTGAAATTCTGACCCTACCATCCGAATGTTGCAGCAGAAATCGAGACTCATCAGACCAGGCAATGTTTTCCAGTCTTCTATTGTCCAATTTCAGTGAGCCTGTGTGAATTGTAGCCTCAGTTTCCTGTTCTTAGCTGACAGGAGTGGTACCCAGTGTGGTCTTCTGCTGCTGTAGCCCATTTGCCTCAAGGTTCGATGTGTTGTGCGTTCAGAGATGCTCTTCTGCATACCTTGTTTGTAACAAGTAGTTATTTGAGTTACTGTTGCCTTTCTATCAGCTCGAACAACTCTGGCCATTCTCCTCTGACCTCTGGCATCAACAAGGCATTTTTGCCCACAGAACTGCTGCTCACTGGATATTTTCTCTTTTTCGGACCATTCTCTGTAAACACTAGAGATGGTTCTGCGTGAAAATCCCAGTAGATCAGCAGTTTCTAAAATACTCAGACCAGCCCGTCTGGCACCAACAACCATGCCACATTCAAAGTCACTTAAATAACCTTTTTTCCCCATTCTGATGCTCGGTTTGAACTGCAGCAGATTGTCTTGACCATGTCTATATGCCTAAATGCATTGAGTTACTGAATTGATTGGAAATTTGCGTTAACAAGCAGTTGGACAGGTGTGCCTAATAAAGTGGCCGGTGAGTGTATATGTGTGTGTGTGTGTGTGTGTGTGTGTGTGTGTGTGTGTGTGTGTGTGTATATATATATATATATATATAGGCTATAGGCTATAGGCTCCTCTTCTATTCCAAACCAAACTCTGCATTGACAGAGACAAACATTGCTATTGATCTGCTAAACACCTCCCCTCCCCTCATATCCCACAGGAAAATTAAAGCAGGACAGAAAAGCTTCTCCCTCCCTCTCTGTTTCCCTTCTTTGTCCTCACCGCACTGTTGCCCCAGACAGCCCTGCAATAATTCAGAACTTTGACACATGGTCGTCTTCATGCCACCATCTTCCCCTGTGTATGTGTGTGTGTGTGTGTGTGTGTGTGTGTGTGTGTGTGTGTGTGTTAGCGAGCCTAATGTGCGGGGCGTGAGGCTTTTACAACATGTTCAATATCACACCACAGGGCCTCACAAACCCAGACAACAACTTTAACGATGCAAGAAAGAGAGAGAGAGAGAGAGAGAGATGAAGGGATGCGAGGAAAGATGGCACTGAACTATCAGCGCAGAGTAAACCCATTTGTCTTCCTCCCCCATATTCACAACACCCCCTACAGCCTATAAAACATACCACACACAATCATACCCACGCGCACTAACAGAGCAACATTATATCTTCCAAATTCGACATTATACATCCTACAGAAGCTTGAGCCACTCACATTTCTAGACACATACACCGTTCTCCCCGAGCTATGCTTCAATTACCAAACCATCAGGGCTGGTAAGCAGAGACAGATATATAATATTTGAACCATTTGTCGTTTCCATACATATTTGTAATCTTGCGAGCGCGAAGCGGAAACAAGATAACAAAGATTTAAAAAGCCCACCTACACACACACACACACACACACACACACACACAAACACACCTCTGAAACTCAGAAAATAATAAAGGGCAATATCTCATTTGTTTTATTCTTTCAAAAAATCTAAACGTAACAATGACATTTTACAGTTTCCTATTGTTTCTCATTAAATTAAAATGGTGCTTGATAAACTTAACTGTGTTGCTAGACACTAAAGAAAAAAAAAAACTTCAGTTAACTGATTGTGCTCAGAAGTTTTAAATAACAAGGTGCTTGGAAACATTCAAATAGAAATAACTGTGTGAAACTCTCATCTTATTCCAGTCGATAAATCCTTTCAGTGTAACTTAAATTATAGTTAATTTGACCTAATTAGTTCACAACTAGTATTCGCTGACAGGTACTAAACTTGTAAAACATTTTCA
The DNA here is from genome assembly GCA_016801845.1 of Polydactylus sextarius. Taxonomy (NCBI): domain Eukaryota; kingdom Metazoa; phylum Chordata; class Actinopteri; family Polynemidae; genus Polydactylus; species Polydactylus sextarius. The sequence continues at coordinate 3,302,382 of CM028926.1, forward strand.
GTTCTTTACAGGTTCAGCTATAAGAGCCTGTCTGGATTAACAGGGATAACACGATTGCACTCATATGATGGACATGGACATAGTTTGTGAGCAAATTCAATTTCTCATCTTCGACAGACCCAGTGACGGTCTGAAAAGCGTGCGCACTGAGAGGAGATGTGCACTAATATTTGCCCGGTTATCCATTGATCCGTGTGGATGAGTGCTGAGGCTTTGTAGATTAGGTGGCCTGCCTCAGGGCTCTGTGGAAATCAGCAGAATATACTCTCACATCAGACTGTCTTAACTGGCCTGTGCTTAGAGGGGGATTTAATCCCACTGTCTTGAACCTGAGTAATAATGGGTTTTAAAACAATGGAAAGTTGAGTAACTGAATGATAAAAGATTTGGCACCCAGGTGGTGCCGGGTAATCAGTCCACTCCTGTTTTCACTTTGCTGCATTCAGAGGCTCGGCTCTGTGTAGTGGAGTGATTTAGCGGTGTCTGGCGGATGTCTCTAGTGGTTGTGAATGCTCATAAACACCGATCATTTGACAAGTCAGGCTGATTACTCTTCATTTAATAGTGCTAAAGCTGCCCATGGGGTAAATTATCATGGGAGGTAATATGATTATTGTGTTTCCCACTTAGTGATACGCCTTTCACCAAAGGGGGTTTCTACTATTGATGCTGTGTCAACAAACACTGTCCTGTATTTTTTTTTTTTTTTTTACACAAGATTGCTTGTTTTGCAATAAACACATGCACTATCGCTATTTCCATTTCAGGCTTAGTTAGGGACACATTGACCAGGTGATGGTCAAGTGAGCACAGGCAAACATGTCCTGCAGGGAGGGGCTGATAATTTATAAGATGGCAGCTCGGTGTGAGTGTGGATATCGCGCAGGAGCTTGGTCTCCTTTTTTCTCTATTATTAACTGGTGTTTCTTAAATAGTGAATGAGTTTGTTGTATGCGTGTGTGTGTGTGTGTGTGTATGTGTTTGCATGAGTGTGAGCTGGATGTAAAAGCAGGACAGACGCTGAGTACCTCTCAGCTCTCCTCATTCGCATGTGTTCCCCAGAGATGCACACAGGCTTGTTTTAGAGTGCAGAAAAAGAAGCGAGAGGAAGCTGAGGAGGCAAGTTTTTTTTTTTTTTTTTTTTAACCCTTCAGGGGAAGGCGAGTTATGTAATGTTCTTCATTTCTTCTCTGACCAAATGAGATCAACCCCAGCTATACCCGTTTTTTTCCCTCCTTTCCTCTATTTCTTCCCTCTTTTGTTGCTCTTCTTTTCTTCCCTTTTCCCGCCCACAATCCTGCCCTCTCTTCTTCTGTTCATCCTCTGCCTGCCAAGAAGTTTTCCTCTTCTCTCGCCTACCTGAGCCCAACACCTGTGAGTTCCAGGAAAAGGGGCCAGGTTGCCGTCATAAAGCAGCCTGTCGTGAGTCCTCTCCCTGCTGGGTAGCTACCACATGCAGCTTGCCTGCCTGCCTGCCCTCTGGAGATCCAGAGCTCCCCCAGAGATTGTATTACAGGAGGAGCTTGAGGGGGGTGGAGGGGTGGTGGGGGGGATTGCTTTGCGATACACTCTGTATTAAGGAAGCTGAGGACTTTCTTATCTCTTCTCTGCTGTTGTACTTACAGACACACACAGACAAGAGCACATCTAATACTTTTCTTACCAAACCTGTTCACCAGTGTGGGCTGCTTCGTGGAAGTGAGTCGTGATAACCCTCTCACTGCCACCAGATGGCCTGCTCTCACTCATCACTGTAATGATCTGGCAGCCAATCACAGGCAATGTAATATTCATGAATGAAAACAAGCCTGAATGGTTGAGTAAAGTGTTTTGGCGAAGGGGAGAACATTATGTTTGTTTCTTCCATTTATTCAGATTCAGAGTATTGTTTTCACATTTAATGGTGCTTGGTGTGTCGCCGTCACATCGGCTCAACCCACAGTCCAGGAGTGCTCATTGGCTCGTAAAGTGTCAACAGAAGTTGGACGCATTTTAGGAAATTAGGCTGTATCCTCAACTGAGTAAGCAACATTATGCAAAATACTTTCAAAAAATTATTAGACGTGTAAACAACAAAATGGATCTTTATATGTTCACAGTAAAATCCGTCTTTAGAAGAAGATTGAGTTCTTTTTATATATATATATTTTCTTTCTGTACTTGCTGATTAATATTAAAACAACAACTAACTAACAACTGATGACATATTGTTATCACAGAATAATCAGCTCGGCTTGTTTTGTTTTTTTTATCAGAATTGGTAATGGTGATGTTAGTTTGTTGTTCAGTCTCTCATATCAATATCTCAACAACTGTACAATAAATTTATTTGAAATGTAGTCATCATCAGATCAACATTTCCATTTCCCCCCATACTTTATCTAACTTAATGACTAAATATATGCAAAACCAATGACAGCTCCATCTGCCTCTGTTGTATTCTGTGTTCAGTTCTAATGAATTGCTTCCTGATGTTTGCATTTAGCTAGCAAACTGTCAAAACCAAAATACAGAATCGGCACAATTCCTCTTCGAGGAAGTTCAAGTTCTTTGTTTCATCCATCACCGATTATCCATCACCCAAACACATCATTATTCTAATTATTATGAATAAATATATTTTGTTTTTATTTAAATTCCTTTCATTTCAGAAACTAAACTGCATTTTTTTTTTTTTTTTTTGCTGTTGACTGACAAATCAATGACTCGACTAATTGTTTCAGCACAGTTCATTCACCCACAATGACTCGGTATTTTTCCGAGCATCATGGTGATTTATTCTTATTGCCTTAAATTTCATTTAAAACTCGCTCGAATGCAGCAGAGAGCAAAGCGAAAGAATGTGACATTGCTTTGTTATCTGTGGCAGCCAATTAACCCCCCCCACCCACCCACCACCACCTCTACACACACACACACACACATAAGTAATAAGGATAAATACACAAACATATCAGCATGAAGACACACATAAACAACATGCTGCCGTAATGTTATCTGTGATATGCAATTAGAGGAATATTTACCATTGTGCTGATGGCTGCAGTAATGACTGGAGTATTAATGTATTAGTATGCACAGGCTGTCCGTGATTTGCTCTGGAACACCACCTTGCATTGTTAAAGAGAGAGAATAAAAGTGTCTGCTGCAGTTATTTTCTTTGTTTCTCTCTTTCTTTCTTTCTCTCCTTGTTTTCTCTTTACAAATAACATCTCCTGTCCTTTTTTCTACAATCTGTTGTTTTTGTTCATCACATCTTTTTTTTTTTTTTCTCATTTTCATTTTCTTTGCTCCATTCATTTTTTTTTCTAATTCCTCCATCCCTTCCACCCCACGCTCCTCATGTCTGGCAGAAAGCTTTTCATTTCCGGATCGTGTATAAAGCCATTTTAAAAGAAATGTTAATCAGTTTTTTTTTTTTTATTATAGCCATTTGCTCATTTTTACTCTTAACATTATATATATATATATATATATATATATATATATATATATATATATATATACACCTATGCCATGGAAATCAGGAGATCTTTCTGAAGGGGGAATATTTTTTGTTTTTCCTCTCTTCTTTCTGCCCTCTTTCTTCTTCCCCCTTGCTCCCACACTACTTTCCCTGGTGTAATGACTCATCTAATGTGTTGAAGTCCAGCTCTCCACCGTGCCACTGGCCTCAAAGTCACACATAAGGAAGCCAAGACAAGCTCGGACCTAATCGTTAGGCTGCAGCCACTCAATTTTGCCACAGACAGAGGGAGCAAGAGCTTGAGGTGAAGAGAAGGAAGCAAGGGATGGAGAGATAAATAAAAAAAAAAGAAATAAAAAAGAGAGAGAGAAAAAAACCATGAGGAAAAATAGAGGGAGGGAGAGCCTCTAAACATGAGCAGAGACAGGGTGAGACCTTATGGAGAAAAAAAAACATTTTGAGGCAAAATTCAGGCTCCACAGAAAGCAAACATGCCCTTGTGGTTTTCAAGTGTGCTTGTTATTCTGCTTCGTCATCTTTCTTGTACATGCTGTTAATTTCAAAGTGCACTATGAATGAAAGGAAAAAGAAGACAAACCATCCCTGCTAATTCCTCTCCAGAGGACTCTATTGAAGGGATCACCTCTTTTTCTTTCCATCTCTCTCTCTCTGTCTTCCTTAGTATGAGTCATCGGTGATGTGTCAGAGCCAGATCAATATTGGTTGGGTGTCTCTTCCACAGATTGGCAAGTCAAAAACCTCTTCAGAATGGAGGAGAAAAGTGTTTCTATCTTGACTGCTGATATTACCACTGACTCATATTTCCAGAGGAAATTGCTGAAAAGATTTGCAAGTTTTCCTGTGAAAACCAGATGTCTGCACTGTAATTTGGTTACTTTTGTAAGAACTTTATATTCATTGACCTCCACTGAGTGTTTTCTAAAAATCAGGCTGTTTAAACTACTTGGTTGCAGTTTGGGAAGGTGCCCTTAAGATAAGTTAAGATAAACAGTATTGAATGTGAAAAATATAAGCCACAGTCTGTGGTGTCATAGTCATATGATTTTCATGACCTAATACCCACTCAGACCTCCTCCCAAAGGGATTTTGTAGCCTCATAACATCACGCTATACTTCCACCTTTACTTCAGAGACAGAAAAGTCATTATTCACACAACCACAAGGGGTTGCTTGTTGGGGAAATGTAAAACTGGGTCACTTCATGTCATTAAAACCGTATTAACTGATTCTTTTGGCCACCTGACGCCCAGAAGGACGAGCTGTAATCACAACACTGACACATTATCGCTGCACATTGTTGTTTATGGCTCATGTGTTAGCAAGCAATTGCCTATTTAAACTGTATATCCAGTACACAGAGAGCAACAATAGCTTTCATTTGCAATTGTGCTTCTGGCACCTGATGAATCTGAGTCCAATATTCACCTTCCTGTTCGCTCTGGCCTTCACCCACTGCAGACAGAAATATGTGGCTATTTAAGGGATAAACGAGTCACTGTGGGTACAGTAGCTTTATCTGAGGTTTTTTTTTTTCATTTAAAACAAACAAACATCACTGTCTGCTGTAGCAGGGAACAAAGCTGATGAGAGCAGGGAAACTTAACACTTAAAGGTGACAGAATCAAAAAACATTGTTGCCTTGTCTTTGTTGAAGAACGGTCGTCCACCCACGTTCAGGAACACGTGAAAAGTGCTAGAAATTCTGAACATCTCATTTACATAAAAATTTCCTCTTTTAGAAATATCTGCTAGATAATGGGTCAATTTCAAAAACGGTTGTTTGTGACGTCAAATGTATCTCACTCTGACTCCATTCCCCCCCTTCAAAGGTGATTAGCTGTAAAAAGACGGTCTGTCCATGTTCATAAGCCGGTGAAGTTACACAAGGCGTTACTCATCCAACCAACACACATCACAGAATAAGGATCAAAACCCTGTTTAACCATTAAGAGTGAAGTTATCGACTGGGTAACCAAAACAATGAGCTTAAAGATGCTAAAATGCATCATGTGACCTCTGGTTGGCATTAAAAAATGAAAAAAAAAATGCAGATTTTCTGTTAAGAGTAGTTTTATATTAGAACTTCAAACCTCAACATACATATGCTTTTCATTTAACAGTCATTTCTCTAGGTTTATGTATGTTGTATAATACTAACAGCAGAATCTCATCCATTCAGTCCAACGACCTACGTCACTGTCACACTCATTTGCTCCTCCTGTCAACACCTTTGCCTCATATCATCTCATATGCTTCACACTCGGCTGACTGCACTGGAAAAAACCATCCCATGAAAGATCAATACAGCATTCACTCTGTCAGTCAGTCCGTCCCTCTTCCATCTACTGCACCTCAGTGCCTGGTAGATTACTTCCTGGAAGAAATGCAGGTCACTCTCTGGTTCATGGCCTCTTCTGACTGACCAGACACTTCACCAGCTGTGTACTTCCCTCCCACCCCACACCCCCCCTCACTTTCCCCATTGTGTCTGCTTGGGTGCATCTGCATGTTTGTCAGTCAGTTGCAAGAGACCCCGGAGCTGCTTTTTTGCAAACAGCACTTGTAAACCATGAACTTTACTTGCTGCTCTCTCGTTCTCTCTCTCTCTCACTAACAAGACCCCTAACCACCAAACCTGTTTAATCTGCCACATTTAACCCCTGACCTTAATGTGGTTCATTAGCTTAATCATATCTGTGGGGTATGCTGATTGCAAACCATCTCCAGGATCAGGATGAGGACCAGAGAGTATTTTGTATTTCAGGGTCATTCTAGTTTTCATTTGAGTTTTTAAAATAACCATCTTGCATATCAATAAAGGTTTCTCTTTTTAGTTTTTATGTGATTTTACTGGTTTAATATTTTAAAAAAAGAATTACTTACGCCCATTTTACTCAGCATGATGAGATCTTCGATTAAAATCCATAAGAAAAATTCTCTTCATTTACTTTCAGGCCAGATATATTCCAATGTGCAATAACTTTCTCCTGCTCTTTAAGCGTGTACTCAGTGCAGCAAGAAGCTTTTACTATGTTTACTGTAAACAATGTCCTCCTGTGAGGAGAACAAACCCAGTGATGTTCCAGTTACAAATTGCAAAATGGCACATTCCTAAAATCCACAATGTGTTTTGCAATTTTAAAATAAATCGAAATTAAAAAAAACAAAAGAAAAGAAAACCGGACTGTGGGAAATTCCCTGTTTCTTTCTTCCACTGTTGTTTGAGTGTCTCAAGTAGGGTCATGCTGCCGCAGCCCTCTAAACCACATTACAGTATTGGATGGAAGAAGCTAAGAGACGTTGAGCTCTAGTCACAGAGCGTGAGAAAAGGGTGTGAAAAGTGTCTTGGAGGTTTAGTTTGAAGGAAGACAACAACGAGGGTAAAGAGAAGAGTGAAAAATGAATAGATACAGTTTTTACTCACATGCTTCAGGAGACATGTTTTTTTTTTTTTTTAGATTTAGACAACAAATCTGCATCATTATCGCCATCACCACCACACACCAACACAGCCACAGTCTTTTTTTAGACAGTAATCCATGCATCACATGCCGCTGCTGCTTCATGGAAGCTGGAGAGGCAGAGTATGTCATCTGATATGGAAATCATATCCCACAGTAATCCAATTCATTCTCTTTCCACTCCTGTTTTTTTTTTTCCTTACTCTACCTGCAGAGCATACACACACACACACAAACACACACACACACCTACCACGCCTCTCATTTCTGTAACGCTGGCTGGGCTGAACCACACACCATTGATCTGTTCCAGTGATTGATTGCAGCGGCTGACAGATTTCAGTCAATTTTATTTTTTTTATTTTATTTTTTTGTCACCTTCATTTGCACATAACTACACTACACCTACACTACACGTGAGCCGAAAAAAAATCACAAACACTCAAATTTATTTTGCTGTGTGTTTTAATGTGATTTACCAGTGTATAGTCAAGCTGTTACAGGGAGCAACAGCTCTTTGTGAGTCAAGTGCCTAGACTTTGTTTGTATTATGCAAAGTGTAACTTATTATGCATTAGGTTAGCTGTAGAGCTGTGTTGGGAACTGGTACAAGTAGATAATAGAGTATATGAATTAAGAAATACTTTGTTATATAAATATGTTTTTCCTACCAAATGTTGTTAGTCGACACTTTTGAGGGTAATAACTCACAGACGTAGATGACGTAGCTCCAGTTCAAAAGATTCATACCAGAAATATTACAACCAGGGAAAAATAAAATGCCATTTGTTCCTGTTTAGAGGTGAACGGAGGGCAGGACAAGGTGAATACAGCAGGAAGAAAAATGTTGAATGTGACAGTTTGCCTACAAACATGTAAACATGACGGAGATTACAGATAATGCACAACTGCCTTCCTCCACGCTCTGATAATAACTGCAGCTGCAGTGTCTTATATATGTATCTGTGATGTGTTTATACCAGATGTCCACCATCAGCACTCAATTCTAGGTCGGGATTATATATGGAAAAGAAATCAATTTAAAGATTTTTTTTCTTTATTTAAAGATTTGAGGGGAAGCGAGCTGCCACATGTACATGCAAAACTAAGGTCCTCCATCTATGAAGCCAAGATGTCAATCAATATTGACCTTTCAGCTTTTTTTTTAACAGTTAATCCCTGACTCCAGGCCACCCAGGACCTGACTCATATGAACTCATCAAACAACTCCCTGTCCCCTCGCCTCTCTCTCCCTCTTGTCTTCCTCTCTTTTCATGCCCCTTCTCATCTCAGTGATTGATGCTGGACTCAGAACCACAGTTCCATATGACTCTCGCTCCGTCTGTCTCTTCTCTTTCTATCTATCTTTCTTTCGTCGCCCTTCTCTCATACCTTCCCTTTCATTATCGCTAACCCCATTTTTGAACAGCAAATCAGTCTTTTTCCTACCTGTTTCCCGTTTCATCCATGTGTCTCCATCTCGCTGCCATAGAGGTCAGGTTTTGTTTATTTACCCTCTGATATCAAATGCTCAAAAGGATGAAAAGTTAGGATACATTTTTATTTGTGAATGTCAAATTCAAAGTAGTTCATACCATCAGACACCACCTGTGTTTATGTCTGTACCAACTGCATTAATCCAGTTGGTACAGACATTTTTTTTTCTAATCCACAGTGACCTGTAATAACCTTCCTCAGGCATTTTTGTTAATTTAGCAGTGAACCTGAAAATATTACAGAACGTCCTGCAAGTGTTTGGACTTTGGACTTTTTTGTACTGATTCAAAAAAAAAACTGAAACATTCAATTTTAAAAAGATAAAACTGCCATTTTACCCATCAGTATCACTAAACATAAATTACATTTTATGTTCTAGCATGTCAGGTATATATGCATTTTTCCATTTTCAATATAAGATTTATAAAAGTTTTACTGCGTCCTTTAGTATATGGGCTGTGGTTTATCTGCATATATTTTTATTTCAGTAACCAAGGTTCTTCATTTCAATATGGCTAATATACTTAAGTTTCCCTGTCATGGATTGTCATGTGTTGAGGTCTCGGGTTTTGTCATCCTCTATCTCTTCTTCATCAGCGCTAATAATAATGACATCCATTTACCACTTAATAATTATCTCATCATCCATAGTGGCCTGATAATGACTGGCTAATCAAACGTGTGTGTGTGTGTGAGAGAGAGAGAGAGAGAGAGAGAGAGAGATTAGATTGTGAAATGTTGCACTGATTTGAAATCATTGCGTTTTAGTTTAGTTTTATAAAGGCAGATGGCACGTTCACTCCTCAAACGGTGCCACTCGAAACCTGGAGGCCAAAGGTGGACAAAGTTATTCTGCCTCCACAGGCTTTGCTGTTACGCAAACACACACATATGTTTTTTTGCCAATTGGTCATTACCAACTGTTCCTCCCATCAGGCACTGGCAAAATGACCATCTCTTTCAGGTTTAGTCAAGCAGACATTTCCACTGAAGTGTCAGAAACACGTGCACACACACAACAAATCTGGTCAAGGTGTTTTCATGGGAATATTCTCCTGGTCTCCATGCTCTTACCTCCTTCCCTGCATCAATCATTGTCCACCCTCTAATGAGGACGAAAGAACAGACTCATTAAAGCATCTCATTCTCCCACCAATAGAGAATAGAGTGAGGGAATGGATGTTAGAGGGAGAGAGAAAAACTCCGAGATAGCGGTAATGGAATAGAGAGAAACAGATTAACATATGGAGTGGAGAAAAGGTGCGACAGCAGGAACCATTTGCGAGACAGGCACCCAAGAACAACAGAGTTAAAGGTGTAGAGGAGAGGACAGACGGAGACATGAAGAGCTGGAATAAAAAGACAGACAGACAGAGGAAGGGACGGAGGATTCCTGGAAGGCGACAGAGTGAGGGACTGGGGCTGGGGGGGGGTACACATGGATAATGTTTCATTTGTGCAAACCTTCTCTGTGGCAAATTGTGAAATAGCCCAGATTTCCTCTTTTCATGTGTTGTGTTTCTGATGCGGAGACAATCCGTCTGCCTGGCCAAAACTCAAAAGACCCATATTTACTCCCCTCGCTTCTCTCTCTCTCTCTCTCTGACTCCAGTTTTCTCTCCTTCTCTCTCTACAATAGTCAGAGGCTTGTTGAGAGCTACTTTAAGCCCCACAATGTAGACACAAGGTTTTCATCTGGTTTCTTATAATCCCATCAATGGCAGTGTTATTATTTATAACAGTATTGTATCATGGGATCTGCTTCCAAACTCTCTGAACTGCCCTCACATTATCGTCCTCATTCATATGCTGGAGTGTGTGATAAATCATCTTGCTGCTATTAGGGATTTTTGTCTCTCACATTGCTCTTCTCAGACCTGTAATTGTGTCACATTTGGAGTGGTACTGTCGAGTTTGTAACGGGGCTGCAGTGTGAGTTGAATGGGAGTGGATGGGAGGTGAATACACACTGATCTGGATGGATGGCACTGGGCCCAATATTACCCCGTTGAAGACAGTAAAACTGTGCTGGAGGATTAACTGCTGTTTAAGCCCTTATGTCTGGGGCTGCTGCACTCTATGCTCTTTGTGTGTCTGTGTGTGTGCGTGTGTATAGTTTTGCGCACATCTGAATGTTTATGCACTCGCACGCCGATGTGTCCGCGCAGCAGTGTCTGCTGCTAGCAGATTAGCTCGAAAAAAGAAAACAATGGCCGAAGCTTTGAGACAAGAGAAGCATGGGGGAAAAAAATAACGCGAGAGAAGAGAGAGGGGAGGAAAATGGAGAATGATGGACAGAACGGTGGAAATAGATATGTGGAAATGATTAGATGAATAGGAGAGGGGTGGTATTAAATAGGAATGAAAATAAGGTACCTCTAAGCACAGAGTAAATGAGGTTAGAAGAGGTTTTATGAGATTTGGAAATGGAATCAGGTAACTCAAAAAGCAGTGATATATATGAGGAATGCACAGTGTGCTTTAGATAGAAGTTTAGAGACCGGTGGGTGTGTAGGAGGGGGGGGAGGGAGATGGATGGACAGATGAAAGCATAAAAAGCTGCAGATTTAGGCTCACTTATCTGTGAGGAAGCAGTTAAAGCGCTTGGGGCTTCCCTCACACTCCCCTCTCTCTCTCTCTCTCTGTCTCTCCCTCTTTCCCAGTCCTATACATAAGGGGCCTGTTAATTCTTTGGGATCCAACATCCTCATTGCTGTTATGAACGCGAGCGCAGATGTCTGCTTAAACATTCATAAATTCTCAGTGTGAAGCTGTACACGTGTGATAGATTTGTCTTTACACAAACACAAACACACACACACACACACACACACACACCTAGTCGCCACCATCCATCAGAGCCGTCCCCAACGTCTCCTGTTCTCACCCATGGCCAGCAGGTGTCATATGGAGGGGACTCTTGGCTCGTGCTGAGCAGTTGGCAGTGGACCAGGCTGTCCCCATGTCAAACACACACTCACACACACAAACACACAGCGGCGCTCATACACTGTGCTTGCACACAAATATACACTTGCTAATAAACACACACACACATACACAGCTGCTGGCATGCTTCAGTTTTCTGACAGGCTGACAGAGGGCTGCTGGCTTTTACACCCACACAACTGTGCTACCCACTGGCCTCCAGCTCTATCAATCTCTGAAACATAAAACATAAGCACGCACATGAGCCCACTGGCATGTACAGTATTACAGTAGGAGAGGAGACGGGAGCCGAGGTCAAATTTTTTGTTCTGACAGACGCATATCTTTGAGTTACCTCACTCACATTTAAAACTTTGTTGAGCAATTTAACTTTTTTCTTTTGTTAGAAAGCCAATCAGGATATAGGATTGATAGGAGTAAGACTGGGAACACCTGCAAATTATCACAGGTTGGAGCAAATATGGTGCAAAGCGTGGATAAAATCGATAGAGAAAAAAAAGAAGAAAAGGAAAAAGGTGTTGTAAATTGGACAACTCAAATAACAGCTTTTAAATCAGAGTGGCTGCATTTCTTTCTCAAGAACATTGAGTTTGTTTTTTTGGTGTTTTTTTTTTTTTTTTTTTTTTGGTGTTCTCCCTACAGGTTTAATTTATCATTTGGTCTCTCTGGTATTTGAGTTAATAGGTTTCATTTTTTTTTTTTTTTTTTCATGTCTTGTAGTTTCTTTTCCCCTTGATCACCTGGATGGAGGATTAAATGAGCAAAGCCGAGTCTTTGCATGACAGAACAGTAGAAATTAAATAATAATAATAAAAAAACTAACTTCTAACTAATATCACACTTCTGTTGAAACTGACACTGAAAATGATACATAGAGGACAAACAGAATAAAGAACAAAATAACAAAATGCTTAAAAAGAAACCAATTTCAGGCTGATTGTAAAACAGCAGTTCAATCTTGATATCAGGCTGTCAGCAGGAGAGAAAGACCAATAATCAGCCAGTTATTCGTTTGGTGCGATAATAAGCATCAAGTGTTTACGAACACTTTTAATCACAGGTTAAAAGGGGAAGTTTCTCACTGAGAAAACCAGGCACAGAGGTTAGCGCTGTTGGCTCACACCAAGAAGGTTCAACTCCCAGGCGCAGGGTCTTTCTGAGACTTTCCTCCGGGAGCTCTGGTTTCCTTCCACTGCCCAAAACATGCAATATTGGGTAGCATACTGAATAGAGCATACTAAATTGCCCATAGGAGGTGGATGTGAGTGCAAATGGTTGTTTGTCTATATGTGGCCCTGCAACTGTCCAGGGTTTACCTAGCCTTCACGAAAGCTGTTTGGATAGGCTCCAGAATGCGGGATAAAGGGGTAGAAAATGGATGGATAGACTGAAAAACCCTGAAAACACCAACTTTGCACTCTTACTTCTAGAGAAGTAATAGCCCATTTATCCTCCTTTTGTGCTGCGTGTGTGATTGTGTGTGGTGTACGACTGAGGTATGCTCCATTTTTTTTCCTCTCACATCCTTCTTCAGACATGCATAGACTCGCACTCACACACATAAATGACAGGTGTCCCGCCACTGGCAGCTCCCCATGTAGGGTTAGGATCAGGTTAGTGGCTCTCTCATTATGTGCCATTACTGTTTGCCCGTTCAGATGGCTGTCTGGCAGTAAAGCTCAGCAGAGGAAGTCGCAGCCGTCTGAAGCCAGCCATGAGACCATAAAAAAAGGAAATCCTGCTTCATTTACTGGTGAATACGTGGTGGCAAGTCCCTCTGCCCACTGTTATGGTCAGTATTCTTTGCTCTTCTAGAGCTTTGTTGTTGACGTTATTGTTTTTGTTAGGCTCCTGGCTGGAGAACAATCAGTAAAGCTCTTCATGCAGTGTATTTGATGGACCGACTGTGAGCAGCTGGGCATGATGATAGAGCAGACGGAGAGGGCTGCGACTGATTGTTTAGCTGGAATGAAAAGCAGTTGAATGCTGCCTTGAAGTACATTAAAAGTACCATATGGATTAAAATGCATCCTCAATAAATTTTACTATATGGGCAATTCAACGAGCAATAAAAAAAAACATTATTTGAAAACCAAAGGCATGAAATTCATGTATACTACAAAAACTTAATGAACAGTAAAGCAAATAGGGTAAAGCACACATGTTATTTTGTAAAGTTAAGCAGAGGACAAAGAGGATTCAATGAAAGAAGTTTGACTGTTGAAGTGTTGAAGTGTGTTCAGGTGAGCTGGAGCTCTTGGATAAAAGTGTTACTTCAAGGGGAAACGGAGGATGAAGGACGACTATGTCAAAAGCCATGACAACCTGAAGTGTTCATGTCATCGTTAGTGAACGTTGTGTTGTGATAGTGTGCCGGCACTTCGGAGGATGTGACACAGAAAGAAAAGACAAAGACAAATAACCACATCGGGTGAATGTCGTCTATCAAATATAAGACACATTCTGTGACCTTTTATGTCATTTAGGAATAATTTGTTTAAAAAAGAGTATCACAAAAACAGTTCTGAGACTTGGCAATGGTAGAAAAATTCTCACAAAGTCATACAGAGAGAAACACATCTTGACATTACATAACTTCTTCCCCTGTACATCTCCTTTTTCTAGAAATCCATCAGCAAAAATGAATAATCAGATGAAATAAGATCAATGTAAAAACAGCAGTATATGTTTGGTCCCATCAGTGCATAAATACATCAATCAAAAGAGAAGACAGTTGTAATAGATTGGCACATGGAGGGATTTTCTCTGCAGTGTTGGGGGTGAATACCAATGTTTTGTGGTCAAGATAAAAGTGCTGGCCTCTGCTTATCCCTCTATCCATCTCCCCTTATTCCTCGTCTTTATTCCCTCCCTCACTTCTCTCACTCTGTCCTCCCCTCGTTCTTTCTCTCTGGGTTTTTTCTCTTATCCGTTCTTCTGTCTCATTGGTTTCTCTGCTCAGACACGTTTCACCTCCCTGCATTCATCACCGCTCACCCTCTTCTGCTCCTCAATTCTCCTTCCTCTCCTGGTCACTTCTCCCTCCTGCTTGCCCTCCTGTTCCGACCTTTGAATCCTCACTTTGTTTTCTCTTTATACTTTTTATGTGTTATGTGAGGAATAGTCCATGCCCCAGCTACCTGCCGTATATACCTGGAGCCTCTCTCTGTCTGGTTCTTGTGAGCAGTTGTGTACATTCAGTAGCCAAGCTATTTCCAAATAGGCCATAAATCACTGAGGTTTGGTGTGGCGGGGAGAGAGGTGGCCAGACAGGGCAGAGCTATTAACACAGCTGAACCACACTCATCATTGTCCCTCTCTTTTCTTCACCTGCTCACTCGCTTACTTACTCCCAATCTCACTCCCCCCATCTCACGCCGCTCAGAGCAGCGACTCAACTTTGCACTGACTTTAACTTGATATACAATTAACATTCATGTACATAAATCAATCAAACACACACACACACGCACACATTCTCTTGTCACATCTGATCTGATCTGTCAGTCTAAGTCAATTTGACCCAGGGCTTGGTTATGAAAAGACAGAGGATCTAAAACATGTGCATGCTGGCTAATGGGCATTAAAGGCATACGGTTTTATTCACAACATGTTACTTGGACTTTTCAGACATTAAATATGCAGCAGTTGAGCCGAAACACGTAATTTAAAGGTGTTTTTGTAATAAATTATGATTAAATCAGCATGAGCAAAAACTTCACACTGTTGAATGTGTAGAAAATCATTTCCTCTCTTTTTATTTTTAGATGCAAAAACATGTATTTAAAAGCCAATTGTAAATGTCTGTCACTGTCATTGAGTTACATCACCGGTCACTTGAATGCCATGTGACTTGCAAACATATCCTATAAGAGAGGTTTTGTTGTCAGCCTGTTATGCCAACGTTTCAGACCTTTATAGGTACCTCGTCATAAATCTAGACACTTCTTCAGGACAAAGTTTATCTATGTTCTGAAGAAATTAAGACCCCAGGAGTGTGGGGCAGATGCTGCGCAATGTGTGGGAGACAAAATGAAATAAAATATTAAAATATATTCTGACACTTCACGTCTAAGTGACCACTTGGCTGCTAGTAAATATAACACATGAAATTACAGCATGGTCATTGTTGTATGGCGATTTTTGTTGGATGATATCAGGGTAATAAAATCATGATTTTCACAGAGCAGAGCAGCAGCTTGAAAATGGCTTAGAAGTGAGTGAC
The DNA here is from genome assembly GCA_016801845.1 of Polydactylus sextarius. Taxonomy (NCBI): domain Eukaryota; kingdom Metazoa; phylum Chordata; class Actinopteri; family Polynemidae; genus Polydactylus; species Polydactylus sextarius. The sequence goes on from CM028926.1 coordinate 3,318,001, forward strand.
TGGTTTACATGTAGTCTCATTGGAATATGTTTCAATCACTGTTCAGTCACTACTCTGACCAAAGAAACAGCATATGTGAGCACAGAGAGTAGGAGAGAAGTAAAAGCCTGATTCTGGCTGATATCAGGCAGAATGTAAATACAACACAGTAAGTATCATTAAAATGCTAATTAGCATGAGACAATTTTCAGATCCTCAACAGTTCGGCCTCAGTTTTCTAGCCTAGCCTAGTTTTTTTTTTTTACCTAGTATTTTGTTATTTCAATTAATAATTTCATTAATTGAAAGAGTACAAGATCCCTTTACACTTCCTGCAAAATCCCAACCAAAAAAAAAAACGCAAGTATTGACCTCAATGACCACATTCCTCTTTTTTCATTGCAAACCAAATAATGGTTCTTCTTTCCAAGCCACTCAGTAAGACATGTCTCAGTGCAAAAAAGCCAACATGTTGAGCTCCAGCTGAGCTCCAGTCGGCCAACAGATGGATTATACTCCGTCACTGTGATGCATTTACCAGTTTCATTTACCAGTTTGCTTAATGTGTTCGGTAGTCACTCATTGGTATTCATTGCTCCTAAATGCTTCTCGATATGATGGCCATTTTATTAGGCTAGAACGCTAACGTGGGGCTCTCCCTGCCTCGCTAATCCCTGTGTAGGTGGAGGACGGGGAGCCATAATGCCAGCCTGTTATTGAGATGTAATCCCTCACACTATCCTCCCCTTCATTTTCTACAATAAAATGGGAAAGAGGCAAATAAATTAATCAGACCATACGCTTGAATAAGATCATTTCAACAGGTGCACCTGAAAATCAAATACCTAAAACAGATGACTAACAGTGTCTTACACTCACAGTTATTCATCTGTTTCATTTCTTGTGAAGCACCTCTCCCGAAACCTGCCACTGTGGTGTGAAACTCCACAACTCCCAAATGTTTGAATAGCTTAAGTTTGTGACCCATGAAGGAAACGAAGGGGAAACTTAAAGAGCAGTTAAAGCGATTGAGATTCTTTTTTATCTGTTGAGTTTTTCAAAGGACAGACACCGATACGCTGATCTGGATTTGTCAGGTATCTGCTATGCAAATTCAACTTCATTTATATATGAGCTTCTCATCGTCAAATCATGATGTGCAAACCCTGACACTGCAGCCTTTACATCTGTTAATACAATATTCATATGGACTCACACAGTATATATTCATCCTCTGATACTTTGTCATTATTGGTGTCCTCCTCTTTTTCACACTTGTAAATGCACAGCCATATTAAACCTCTTACATCGAGTCGTGGGAATTTGACGGTAACAGGATGAGAGATTACTGATATTGTTTAATTTCCCTCGGGTCCGCTGTCTGAGAAAAGCACAGAAGCATATAAGTGCCTGCCTGTTGCATTTTATGAGTCCTTATGTAGCCCAACACTTATTTGTTTGTATATGCACTACTTCAGTGAATTTCTCCAATTTCAGACAGATGGATAGATGAATGGCTTTGGCAAAAATGTCTCCATTTTCTCTGTCTCGGCTGTCTCGGTTGTCACTTTGTGTGAAAACACTAAATGTTCAGCTTTACATCCCCTGTTTGACAGATGGGTCAGGTAGTTTTTGGCAACCTCTCCATGTGCACTGAACCTGCCAGCTCATGCCTTTCAGCCACCTGTGTCTTCCTGTGTAGTTCGCGTCCCGTAGGAGTCTAATGATTGATATGTCAGGCAGTTTGCTGCCATTGAGGTTCCATCCCTGTGGTCCAAGGATGACTGATTTGTCAGGCGGGTATCTCCAGCCAGCTTTTTTTGCACCCTACTGGGCCTCATGTGAGCAGTTGCGCTGACTTTCTGGAGGCCTTTGTCAACTTTCTCAATAAGGATGATAAATGTTATATATATTCTCTTTACTTTCTTTCTTTATTATTTTTTTTTTTTATTTATTTCATTTTCCCAGCTCCCCTTTTTATTGTCTTGATTTCTCTCTCGCCTTCTTCTCTCCCAGTCATCTCACACTCTGAAGCTCTTATTAGTTTTTGACTGAAGGAACCGGCATGCAGAGTTATGATTTGACTCACACGTAGTTGCTAGTTCTGCAACCTGTCAAAGTAACTTATCCAGACACATGAACACACACGGAGAGTTTTTATACTTCATCTGTGTGTGTATGTGGAAAACAGAAAGAGTGAGAGAGAGACATCACGTTCTGGCTTGTACATCACATGAATTCTTGTGCATGTACGTGCTGAAAGATGCGCGCAATGAGATTTAAATAAGGATGTGATGGGCAGAATATGTTTTTCCTGACATCTTTGGTATCGCTGGCATACCAACAAGGTTGTATGGTACCCTAAGACTGACGGATCTGTCCATTATTTCCCCCGTTTCGTACCTCTTGGGAGGGATACTTCAGGGAAAAGAGCTATGAAATTGTGAAAGTAAAGTGTGAAATAGTGTTTGAAGAAGAGTTGCAGATGGAGTGAAGGGGAAGGAACGAGAAGGTCAGCGGGTTGAAAGAAAAAAAGAGAAATGAGCTGGAGCACGGAGCATCAATGCTTATTGTCTTCTTTGTTAAAAACACGCTTAGATTCTCTTTAGTTGAGGGCTCTGAACATGCCCTGCAGGTGGAGTACCTACTCTAAGTCACAAATAAGTAGAGGGTTAGCATGAATAACGCTGCCTCTCATCGTCAGAGTTGAAGAAGGGAGAAGAAGCACAGATGGATCTGCTCGTTAAACGTGACACACACACTCTGTTGTCCTTCTCCCTTCTCTTTTCCACTCAATTTGTCTCTAATCTACTTCCACAGGACTCACGACATACATGGGCTTTCACACACACACACATACACACACGCCTCCTCCTGCTCAAACTGGAACATCGAGGAAATACTTTGTGTTGGATTCTCGTAGAGCTGCTGTTGATCAGATAGTCATGCTGCAGAGGAGCGTCTGTCTGGAATAATATTAGTCTGATAGTGGAGCTTTGTTGGCAGAGAGGCCAGTGATTGAGAAAAGGCATGCACACACACACGCACACACATATATATATCTAAATATATATAGATATATATGTATATATAGTCACACACTCTCCATCTGAATCTCAACTATTCGCCTCCTACGCTATTGTGGAAGCACTGGGCAAGTAATGGCAAATAGTTATAATTATTTCACAGCCTTATCTAGCATATACACATGTACACACACACACACACACACACACACACACACACACACACACACACATACACACAGACAGGCACACATGAGGTAGACTCGTCCTCGTTTACAAACCTCGGGATCCTGGGGTGTGTGTGTGTGTGTGTGTGTGTGTGTGTGTGTGTGTGTGTGTGTGTGTGTGTGTGTGTGTGTGTGTGTGTGTGTGTGTGTGTGTGTGTGCGTGCGTGCGTGCGTCTCTGTTTACGTTGCTGTCACACAGCTTAGGCTCAATTTAACCAGCAGCTGCCTTGTGCATGTCACCCAGCTCACTCCTACACCCCTGACTAGTGAGGCAGTTCTACCAGTGACCTCACACACTAACACACACACAAATCAACCCACACAGACACACACACCACCTTTTCTAAAGTATCCTCCAGACAGTGGGTGTTCGCCAGCAGCAATTTAAGTGAAATTAATGAGCTCTTATAATGAGTGCATCACCAAACTGAGCTTTTGCCTATGGGAAGACTACAGAAACACACACACACACACATCACAGCCCACAGGGAGGACTAGATTAACACACAAAGATGGAGACTGCTCAATCACTATGGTTACACAGATGGGGCCCCAGAGAGAGGCTGGCCAGCACTGAGGCTGGAGGCAAATGACACACACATACGTAACACAGATAAAGTGACACACACTGTATATTGTCTCATGTTTACTGGGAAGTGTGTTAGCATCATCTGATGATGTACAATAATCTCAATCTCTCATGTTATTTCCATGCATCAAAGACATTCGTGTTATGTCATCCCACATCTGTTCCAGTATTTGTGACCTATCTGTCTTACTCAAGCCAAACTCATCTTATTTCACTTTTAAATTATGAAATATTCCAAAAGTCGATCAAGCTGACGTATTTGTTTCATTTGTATTCTGACTTCAGCTTTTTCTCTGAAGTGTCCCACTGTATCTTCCCTGCCCTGTCTCTTTCAGTGTATTTAACTGAGTCTTTAGGCCCTACAGAATGAGGCCTATGACAGCAGTGCAGACAAAAACTCTTTTCTTTTCACACTATAAAGTTTCATTGTCCCTTTTCTCATCAGGGGATTGTAGTAGAGATAGCATTAAAGTGAACGATATCACTTGTATGTGCTCCATATCTGCTGGGACAGGCAGAGGATATATCACTTTGAGGAAAGGGAATTGGGGTGGGTGAAGATGGTTTAAGACTTTTCTTTTCTGTCTTCAATCAAATACTATATTACTATGTGGGGTTAAATCATATCACAGACCATAACTGCTCTCACTTCCGCACTGGATTGTCTCTTTTCCTCTCCATCCCTCCATTCCGCCTTCTTATCTCTCCTTCTGTCCCTAGCCGATCCCCAAGGGGACATACGTTGTCATCCCTCCAATCTCTCAGGGCTCCGCAGCCTGACAACCCAGCAGCCTGTTGTCCCCTTGGGCCTGAGGGTGCTGCAGGAGCAGGAGGAGACACATATAGGCCTGAGGAGTGAAATGGGAGATGGAGAAAGGGATCTGGCTGGGGGGGTGGACAAAATAGAGTTCACGATGGGGCATGTGTACATGTATCTGTGTGAAAAGTGGATGCGTACAAACAGAGAAGCTGTTTACACGTGGGCAAAGTGGTCAGATCCTGCTGGGTTTGAGCTGAGGTCAACTAGCATGTGTGAGCTGAGAGGCTTTTTTAGTGAGCCGCTGCTTCAGACACATGGCTGACTATTCTTAGCATGGAGGCAAGACACTGAAATACTAGCCTCTGTTTACTGGGCTGCGGCTACACCTGTCTGCCTTGAGTCTGAGGCAGACTCACACACACATGCACACAGAAGACTTGACATTTATGCTTATATACTGTATAGTTTCTAAGCCAAGTGGTTCACTCTGTGGTAGTCATCTATTCTCATCAGCTTATTCCCCCCTTTATTTATCAGTTCAGGGCATTCATATATGTATCTTCCTATACATCCATTCACCTCTTCTCTCATTAATCTATCATCATTGTCCTTCATCCAAGAGCTGGGCAATAAATCAATATCATATTGATACTGTGAAATAGGATTAAATATAGTTTGGGATTGGTTATAATATTGTAAAAAAAAAAAAAAATCCCTGCACTCAAGTGATTCCTCACACTCTATAATGAAGTACCTGCATTTTCCTCACTCGACGTGGTGAAAACTCTGCTGTCACAGAGAGGAGTGAGGTATGAGCCTCACTGAAATAGGAGCGTAACACTGCACACTTTCAGACAGTCTTTCATAAATTATTTTCCTGTGTTTTCTGAAGCACTGATAGCGATCGCAACATTATCACATTACATATACGCTACTCTAACTGTTTATCTCGGAAACTGATAGAACATTTCCTCTATGAATCTGCCTGTTTTTACGTCCTTCCTGTCATTATCCATCTGTCCCTGCATCCTTCTTTTCATCCATCTTTCCAAATACCCTCTTCATTCCCTATACCCTCACAGATCCATCTATGCATCCTTGCATCTCCAGTTTGCAATACGCAGAAGATAAGATGGCAGTGACAGCCAGAGACCCTGCGGGCGACCAAATTAGTCTGTCTAGGTGTGACCAGACCTGGTGAAGTGGTGGCCTTGCCGTCAACATGTGACATCTAGACCTGCTGGAGCTGCCAGACAAAACCAGTCAAGTGCAAAACTAATCTACCTATCCATTTGTCTGAGAGCAGCAGAGGCAGACGGAGGTGGTATAATTGTGCTTGTGGTATAAGTACCGCCACTGCTTTTTGAGTCTCATGATTATGGAGGCCAGATTTCACAGTGCATTTTTACAGCGCTCTGTCTATCTCTAAGCTGTTTTAGATTGCACAGACATGCTGATAATTGAATGAAAAACAGGTCATGCGTAGGTAGGTGTGTGTGTTTTTTGTGTGTGTGTGTCTGAACGTGGGGTTTAAAGCCTGGCTGAATTTTATGAGCAATAAGCTGTTGTTTTGCGATCCTCTGTGGATGCATAGATAATGTGTGTCTTAGTCAGCAGACTGGTAGTGTGTATGATATAAAACCACACTCAGGGTAATTGACTGAAAGGAGGAGAGACAGAAGAACAGAGGTGAAAGCCATATTGGGAAGAAAATATACATTGATGATACCATCAAAATCCATCACATCTTGTCTCTGTCTAGTGAGATTATGAGTTTACACTTTAACAGATTCTAGAAGATGAAAAAGTGACACCCTAGTGAATAAAATGTCCAACTGTAAAATATCTTTGCATTACATTAACATCTTTTTCCCTTCCCTTTGCCCTTCTGGCCAAAGCACCCAGGTAGTTAAAATGTTAATGAGTTGGATCAGTTTAATAATGTCACCAGAGCCAAGCTCATCAATCACGGCGTCATATAGAATACCATAATGCTGATGTGAATATAAACTCAGTGCAAATTAAGAGTCATTATGCTCATACCCTTAAAAGCACCGTAGTTGTTTTTCGTGTTCATAAATGTCTGTGTGCACAGCGTTCTTCCATCCTTTAAGACTTTTATTTTTATACTTTGCCTTCAAAAACTACTCTTTCTTTCTCTTTCCACTTCCACCGCTGCTTTCCTACCTGTCTCATTTGAAGGCGCCTCCTCTCTCCAGGCATTTCCTCCTCATTTTCACACTGCAACTTGCCGTATTTTCTTCCCTCAGTTCTTATCTGACAAGGCCTCCCGTGCTGACTTGCGTGTTTTTCTGCACACATTTCAACACACACACACACACACACACACACACACACACATTAGCAGCAGTGTTGCATTCTTCATCTTTGTTACTATGACAGTGCTGTCACTCCCATTTAGATGTTAGTTTAAGGGTTGAACCAAGATGGCAGAGCATACTACATCTCTCTGGTCCACTTTATTGTTGGCTTGAGTGACCACTCATGTCTGTCTGTGTGTGAATGTTTATTCTAATCTAAGTGTAATGCATAATATAGTGTAATGAAGTACTTTAAGGTATTTAAAGGTAGAGTAGGAGATCCTGGAAAAGCAGTTTGAGCAAGCTACGGTTTGAAAATACTTATCGGTAATTCTAAGTCTTAGAAAATCTTGCCCAGTGAAACATTGTACAGCTTTATTAACACTGTGGTTCGTCCAATTCGTCTTATCCTCTAAGTGGCTGGATACTTGTTCAAGTGACAACGTAACACAAAGAAATAAAGTAAACCTACTTAGAAGTAGTCCAGTAGAAATAAGGCCACCATGGCATCACTTTACAGCCCTTTCTGGGCCTTTAGTTGTCACCACCATTCAAATGCGGGACCAGTGGTCACTCTGATCTTGGATCGTTCTGCATCAGCCTTTTTCTTGGCAGTAGATTTCTCAAAAACTGTTTTTAATTTGCGACCAACACCTGCTGTTGGAACCTCTTCTGCTGCAAGTGTCTCGTTGAATTTAGCAAGCTAGCATCAGCTCTGGCTCTTGTTACAGAATTTACAGGATTGTCCGTTCCACAGGTTGACTGACATTTTTCATTTCCAAGAAAAGATCTCCTACTGCTTTAATTCACATCCGACATCCCCATCTGGATATGTGTCTGTTTAGTGACTGAAATACCCAAAAACTGAGATACCACAACATTAAATTATAAATATTCATGTATGTATATCCACTGGGTACATACATACATAGCTTGTTGTATCTGCAATTGCATTATTTGTGCAGAAATTGTCTCTTTAAAAAAAAAAAAATGAGAAAAAAAGGTTTAATGTAATAGCCTGTGCACATAGAAACATAAAGTGATGAACTAAGTGTGACTCAATGTGCATTTCTGTAACAAGCTTCGCTACAGCTCTGAATCACACCTCTGATGGCTTCCTCTCCTTGGCAACATTTCTGGGTTTTAGAGACGAGCCCTGATGTTAGAAAGTATGCGTTCTAAAAAAGATGAAGATGAAATTATTATTAAAAGCATCGACCGTGATATAAACATATAATGTTGTTCAGTAGCAAGACTCCCGTGTTTATCCACTGACGAACATTTGGGAGATCAGTCAGAGAAAATGAAAAGGAGTAAATACTTCAGGAACCCGTGCATCCTCCCACTTCCTACTTTTGCATAAATAAAGCACACGGTGCATTTCCTTTGTAGTCCCTGGAAACATGCGTACGAAAACAAACGACATAAACATTTCACTTATGGTAGCAACAGTTTAAGCAGATTAAGCACATCAAGCTGAGGTCAGCAGTTCACCCTGTGATCATGTTGTCAGTCTAATCAGACGGATGATGAAAATCCATAATCCCAGTTTCTTCACTGCTGTACAGTAAATTAGTTAGTCACGCACTAATCTTTCCCAGGAGCACCACTGATCCAAATACAATACTGTGATTTTCCTGTTTACTGTCTATCATTTGTTTATGCACATGTTTTACATTTCCTTTTTCTCTCCGGCTGCATTCGATTCAGATTGAGATTACTCACCTGACTTCCTACCCCCAGGAGAGTGCACGTCAGATAAACAACTTAGTCGCATAAGTCTGTGGGCACACGTGTGATATATTTAACGCCATAGTGCATGCGTGCACTTTTGTCCACATTTCTGTGAGCCTCATATCGTATACAGCATACAGCAGGCCTCATCCATTCCTAATTAGCGTGTGATCAATAGCTGGTTGTTGTGATGCCGTGCGTGGGGAGTCATGTCGGAGCAGGGAAACGGTGACATTTCAGCCGACAGGGATTACACCGTTGACCTTATTGTTGTGATTAGAATTCAGCCCGAGTCTCCACAGAGATGACCTCACCTTGTTCACACTGCACTGGGACGCTGGAAGTTGTTTAAAACTTGGTCCTCTCCTCCAACCTCCACCTCCCCCTTCTTCTCCTCTGCTGTAGCCTACACTAGCTAGCATTTTTCATTCCTAATTGTTTTTTTTTTTAACTTTCTCAACATCTTTCTATTTTCCTCTTTTCAAATTCTATAAAAAAACTTCTGTATTTGCAACTCGTGCGTCACTGTCATCTCAGGATTATCTATCATGAGTTTTATAGCCACCATTTTGACATTCTCCTGCTTTTGTCTATATGTGTGTCTGTACAAAATACACATAGATAAAGCAATATCTTTGTGACTTTTCAACTATCCAATATTTTCTGTCTGTTTTAGTCAGTGCTGATATGTTCCTAAAGATTGGTCAAAGGATTTTCGAGTTTGATCGTCTTTTGTCTTTACAAGACTTACCCGAGCAGCGCGGCTGTTAGTGCTGTTGCCTCACAGCAAGAAGGTCCTGAGTTCGACTCCTGGGTGGCGTCAGTGGAAGAGTTTGCACGGAAACCCTGTGTCTGCGTGGGTTTCCTCCGGGAACTCCAGTTTCCTCCCACCGCCAAAAAAATGCAACATAGATGGGGGTAGGGATAGGATGTGTAGTGGTTGTGTGAGTGCAAATGGTTGTTCGTCTACATGTGGCCCTGCGACGAGGTGTACCCTTCACCCGTAAGCAGTTGGGATAGGCTCCAGTCCCACCCCCAACCCCAAGTACGGGTCGTTTAGGAAAATGATGAATCTGCTGATCTGGAACACCCTTCATCACCAGTTGTAATGAAAACAAGACGCTGGGTAAGTCTTGTGAAACAGTTTTTTTTTAATAAACTCTCGGTTCACTCATGGCTAAAAAATGACAATTTAGATACGTTTGGCTGGTGGCCCCACTTACTTTCATTGTTAGTGCTGGGAAAACAAAAGACGGTCAAACTCAAAATTACTTCAACCAATGTAAAATAGCTATTGATGGGGTGTTCACTTTAGGTAAACAGATGCAGAGAGACACAAACATACCAAACACCAATTCCATGTTACTCATTTTTAGTGCCTGTGTAGCTGTGTAGTAAGTGTAAAAAGGGAACAATCTCTACTTTTACAGAGAGTGCAAATTTTGTTCTGCGTTTACTCCACTCACCTACTTTCTTTGTCTCTCTCTCGCTCCTTGAGAATAGTGATTTCAGACCATTTAGTCTGTGATGTCTGGCAGAAGCAGGTAGAGACTGAGAAAAAAAGGGCAACATCATAGATGAGCAAAGATGAAGGCGCAGTGTTGTGTTGCATCAACTCGTCTGAAAAAGCCGTATTTAAATATCTGCTGTGAATTATTCATTAACTGAGGCATTCATTGTCTCTGGAAAGTACACGTTGGGGTTGTTTCAAATCTCTTATTTTTCTTCTTCTTCTTCTTTTTTTTTTCTAGCAGCAGACATTTCAAAGGTTGATATCTGAAAATCTGGACAAATAAAAGCCACAACTATCTGCAGAGAGTGATAAAACTAAAAGAGAGCGGTGCGGGTGAACTTACCCAAAATTGACTTAAAGGCAGCTCGAGCAGAACAGGGGGTTAATGGGCAATTCTTAGTACAGTATATGTCACTTACAACTGCTTTTAAACACCCACATGATCATCAGATGGTAGGAGGACAGATGCTGTGTTGTTGGATTAAAAAAAAAAAGTGCAAAGCCAAAGTGGAGCACCATTATAGTAAAAATTACTAATATGAAGGACAGAATTGTGTTTATTTTTGCAGCACCTGCTCCAAAACAACAACAAACAAACACATTTATTATTTTTACTTTTATTTCTCTCATTTTATTTCACTACATAACGAGTAACAGGGCATGTGGTTAGTGTGTGAACCACTGTTCTGCACGAGAGCACAATGACCAGATTTCCAATGATATATTCACCTTTAAAAACCAGAATCACCTGCCTTTGGCTGCATAATTGTTTTGCCATCTGTGTGCAGCTCGTCTCTCTGAACCTGCAGAAAACAGCATCACATTATTGTTCAAGTTCATCTGCATCTGAGCAATGTTCAAGTAACATTTCACAACAGAGCCCACAATTCCCAAATGTAATTTTCTTGCATGAATCAATTGCCGATTGAATAGTTATCTTGAATGAATATCCAGAGAAAAAAAGATAAATGCAAAGATGAGGGTTCAGGGAAATGACACAGAGAGAAAGAATGATGGTCGACAGAGATGTGAAGAAAAGATAGAATATATTTCATCTGTGTTTGTTTCATGTATTAAATTGAAAAATTGTTTCAATTCTTTATCACTGCCACTGTATTTAATCTCTCCACTGGAGCAGAAACTTCAGTGGATGCTTGAAGTCTTGATTAGGTCTTGATTTAGTCGCAAAATCTGTTTCTACTGCACTTTTGTTTTTTGTTTTTTTGTTTTGTTTTGTTTTTGTTTTGTTTTTTTTTTTTTTTTTGTAATATTGCAATTTTGAATTTTATGCATTTCTACTTTTTTCTTTCTTTTTGATGCAGATTGAAAATGACAGGGGGCTGAAAAACAGCTTTAGCGTGATTATCACAGCTGCTTTGAAACAAGAAATGTGTGCGGCTGAGATTATAATCATTGATTATCACAAGATGATATTCGTATTCCCTTGCACTTGTGTGTTGCTGTTCATACAAGAAAATACACAGCGAGCACTTGGATACAACCAGGAAGGATTGGCCAAACCAAAATTACAAGCAAGTAAGGGCCCAGTACCTGCAGAGATGTGTAATTGAGCCTCAGCAGCAGGAGAGAATGCAGGATTTTGGTTTTAGTTGCAGCAATTTGGTTCCAGTGGCATGGTGAGAGTCAGTTGTAGGTGGAAGAAATGCAAACCTATCACACCTGTTTGAAGTTGTGCTCTGCTTAGTAGGGAGTTTTTCCAGCTCGGAAAACCACAGCTAGCCAGGCACGGCGCTATGCGGGACGGAGGAGACGAGAGAAAAGAAAAGCAGGGGGTTAGATGGCACCGGGGGGGTACGGGGGGAGCGTTCCTCACATAAGAATTCCTCTGTAGACTCCCGCTGCTGCCAGCTTAGTGATAACATGCATGAGTAGACCTTGGGTGAAAGAAGATGGGATGATGAGGAGAGAGGCAGGATGGGGAAAGCGGGTCAAAAGTGACAGATTCAAAGGAGCAAAGTGGTCTGAAAGCTTCCCTCATCCTCCCTCCCCTGTGTTCGTCACAGGGGGACTCTGCTAAGGACGTTAGTGTCCATTAAAATTGCAGCATGTTTACATAAGGACATGGCCTTGTGCTGTTTTTACCCCCTACCTCCTCTCACCCTCCTACACACACACACACTTATAAACCATAATTCAGCTTATTTACCCATTAACTCTTAATGCTTTCACATTTAAGTTAAACATGCAGTTTAAAGCCTTTATCCTGTATTTAAGTGACATTGAACAGACCTTCCTCTCATAAACTCTCTGGCCTGCTTTCACTCTAAATTAGAACAATCAAACCCCATTTAAGTGCTACTTACATTGTTTGCAGTTTATTTCTCTAAACTCCGGCTCCCACTGTGTTAAATGTAGCACAAAGTTGCAAAGTAATGGGCACAAACACGTACACACTAGTCACCTATCAGTGTCTATAGTGATGTGCTACCTTGTTGTTTTGCTTCTGAATGATTCAACACACTCCATCGCAAGGTCCATTTGCTCTCAGATTCTTTTTGTTCGGGTGCTTTTCTCAATCCCCCACCACCATCACCACCCTCCCACCTCACCCTCTATCTCCCATCTCTTAGGAAGCTCAGAGCTTGATGCCCTCACGCCTATTTACCCTCCCAGCCTCTTCAGACATCTCTGATGCTCCATGCAGCATGGCACATAAAGCCTGGAGGAGAGAGATGAAGAGGGACAGTGAATGCGGCATACAAAAGAGAAGAAAGAGAGGAGAAGAAGAATGGGGCTGGTGAGGTTGGGAAAAAAAAAAAAGACACACACCAGTGTTTTCACGAGTTCTGATGAAGGAGGAATGTGACTCCTTCATCAGAACTCCTTCATCCTTCATCCACTTCAGACTCCTTCATCCTTCATCCTTCATCTTGTGCTCCTTTTCTAAATCAAAAGGAGCACAAGAGTAATGATGAGTTGGAGTGGGGAGGGGGGCTTATCTTGATGGAAGGTATAGGCCGCCCCCCTCGTGGTGTATTTTGTGCCAAAATGGCTCAGGTGACATCCACTCTCATCAATCGCCACAGGCTTTCAGGACTGCTTCTTACAGTCTAGCACCGTGAATCATGTTGGGTTGACTTTTGCGCATTATTTGTCTTTTCTGTGGAGAAAAAGTTCACACATCCTGATTAAGTTATTACATTTTCTCAAAAGAGAGAAACCCACACACACACCGCTCTGACCTGCCACTATTATAATTACAAATATTTAAATTCCGCTTATTCAACAGGCCGCTGTGATTATTTGCCCTGCCAGTCCACCTGCCATTGTTTAACAAGGTGGAGCTGTGATGGCCAAACCAGTGCTGGTGGCGCTGATATTTACTCTGGTCTCATCGCAACAAATGACAGGTGTAATTTCAGAAACCAAAGAATCATTTCATATAAACTCTGATGGCCTATTCATTGATTCTTCTATTATCCCTGCTCACTGGTCATGGATTAGCTCTAATCATCGCCAGTGTATTAAATAATCGACTTCAAAAGGAAGGCTATTATGACTTAAACTTCTATAATCTGATCTCGTTTCCTTCACTGTCTTCTCAATTACTCCATCGTCTAGATAATCTCTTTATGTGTCTTCTATCGACACCAAAAGCAGGAGTGTGAATATGCTGGAATAGCATTAGTTCCTATAGGTTTTCATCCCTTACAGGAACAGGATTGGTGCTAAACTCAAGACAAAACGATTGAAATTTGTATGGACACTGTTCCTGAGACTAAGTGAATCCTGTCGCCAAAGGAAGGAAAACACCATTTACTGAATGTCTAGACATGAGGGAAACTGATAAATGCAGTGTTGCAGGTATATTATGATGATAAGGACCATTGACTGTGTGGTTTTGTTTTTTTTTTTTTTTTTTATTTTATTATTACTATTATTCTCTATGACCCCCTGTAGGAAAAAAAGATGTTAAATGCTAAAATCTGAAGGCCTGGCTATAAACATTGTCGCAAAGATTGTAATTTATCCAGCTATGCTGAGTAATAAACTACTTAGTGACATGGCAGTTAAAATAAGGGGAAGGGTAGCTAATAAAAGGAGGATTTTTCAGATCTTTAAAGTCAAGGTTAGATTATAAGAGCAGTGTACCAAGGATGCGAGTATAAAGCTGAGCCTTCACCTTGAGCTGCATTTCTTCAAAGACAAAATAACATACCATTAAAAGTGGCGGGTTTCCAGAATAACACGTTATATAAAAGTTTGGCCCCATTATCCTGCAGCAAAACCCAGTAGTTGGAGGGGAAATTACTGTATATTTAATGCTGCGTTTGGGGAGAAAGAGCAAGGAGGATGCTAAATGAATTTGTGCACACCATTGGGCTGGGGTAATTATTTTGATTTGTTTGCTTTTAAGAACTAAGAAAGCAATTAGATAGGCTATTACCTGAAAGGATATAAACAGCATTGATACTCACTAAACAAAATACCATAATAGCAAGAAGGAAAAAAAAAAAAAGAAGAAAAAAGGCAGCACAGTTTTTCTAAATTAAAAAACATGACAGAAAAAACGGACGGACAGATATTGTTACAATATAGACAACTCAGAAAGTGATAATGAAGTCCGGTCAGGAACGTTACTGAAGAATAATTTCAGGGGTTTATCATCTGAATGTCAATTTACACCCACAAGATAGAAATGAAAGAATGTCTTTACGGCCTCCAATTATTAAGTTAGAAAGGCGAGATGTTCGCTGTAGAGTTCAAGTAAAACCTATATATATGTATATAGTGAAGCTACAGCCGGCTGTTAAATGAACAACTGAGTCAGTGGGAAACACATGGTGATTCTCTATAATTACTGTGATAAACAAAGAGGGCAAAGATTGCAGATTGTACACAATGCAGCCCAATAACCCAACTAAATGTAAACACTGTTCAGCCGCAGACTGTTTATGACTATACAATTAACACTGTAAAGCAGATTTTTTTGTTTTTATCCAGAACGACTATAGTCTTTCATTTTGGTTAAAACAAAGGATTTAATTACCAACTCTAATGATAGGAAGGAACTTCAAGACATATACATGTAAAATGAGTATAAATATGCATATCTGGGTACATCTGCGTGCTTATAAGTTGATGTAAATATTTGATATAGCTGCAGTCTCCCTGGGAATCATGGCCATACTTGAGTGTGTTGGTCACCAGTGTCAGGGCAGAAAGTAGTGGCGCTCAAGTTGTTTTCAGATTTTACCACAGTCTTACTTACATCGTAGTTGCATAGCTCTCACAGAAAAACAGACTGAACGTAATACAGCGTTTTGTAGAAAAACCAATACCAGCTTTGAGTCTGGTAATAGAGTTGTCATGTATTTGGGCCACATGTGACAGCTCCGCTCCAATTTCATAGCACAAGCACAACATGTTTTCTGCTGAAATGAAGGGACAGAGTCAGTCTGTTGCTGCTCGCTACTTCTCCTCTTGTCATCTCGGTGATGATGAGTTACGAGGACCCAGCTGAATGTGAGGCAGTAGTATCTCACACCTGGCAGTCCAGGAAGGATCGATAATTGATCCAGACAGTGTGCCACCACCTGCCTGGGTCTCAGGGTTCACATGCAACGTGTATTACGAGAAAACGCAGACACATACATCTTTTACCCCACCTGTTTCTGTAATGATCTACACACCATCAACTCAGGTATAAAATGGAGTTGTCACTAAGTCACATCGCAACTGATGAGCTGTCAGATTGTGCTTAACCCTGGTAATCCCTAGTGGCCAGGTAGACTACATGATAGCCCGAGGTCAAGCTGTGGATCATCAGTGGCTGTGTTGATGCTGAGCTGCTACTGAAACCTGCAGAAAATGCAATGATTTCCATGCCCATGTTTTTCCACTCACAACCTTGCACTCCAAGGTAGGATCTCTCCACAAACGTGTGCAAGTTGGGAAAGAATTTTATGCTAAATCACCCTCTTTGTTTCTTTTTCTACCTCATTCAGTCCTTTTTGGTTTAATTTCCTCCCTGAATCAACTCCTGCTGCCCTCCCCCAACCTCTCACGCCCCAATCTCTGGATGTTTAGTCGTTTATGAGAGAAGGTGGAGAACAGCAGGTGTGAGGCCTGCACAAAACACCGGAGAAGTGATCCAATTTGGTGTGGGCAGTAAATTGTGTGGACATCTGCGCACTGCATGGTGCGAAGCTGAGCACAGGGTAGGGTGGATGCATATCTCTGCCTGGCTGTACTGCTGACAGGGCACAGAAACCACCGTGGAGGCAAGCCAGGCAGGCAGCAGAGAGAGAGAGAGACAGGGAGAGATTGGGGATTGGGACCTGACACATTCTTAGAGACTCCTTCTCTATATCTGACTCTTTAACCACAGTGGATGTTTTCTGCCACGTTGCAGAAAGAGCAAAAAGAGGAAGGTAATATGGTGCTGGGAAACATAAGAAGAGAGAGAGAAGAGAAAAATACCTGACCATCCAGTGTGGGAAAGATGTGGGGAGTTTGACAATTAATAGATGGAGAAATCTCATCATGACGACCACATAAAGCTCCAGGTATCTCCCCCTTGATCCATGAAATTGGTCAATAGGAACAGCAGACAGTATTGGGCCCGAAACGCTCTTTAGCCCCATAGGGTGCCTCTCCAGACTGGGCTAATTGAACAGATTACAAACCTTCCCTTCTTCCCCTCTAATTAGCATTAGTGTTCCATGGACTAAATGGGACTGTAGCTGGTCTCAGCCCCTCCGCTCTAGCGGGCGATTAAGATCTCCTGCCACAGCAGTGTCTCTGGTCATAACTTCATTAATGACTTGGCTGACTTTTTTTTTCAAACTCTGCTGGTTCAAATCCCCACAGAGAGTTCGAGTCTGAATTTAGCTTTCCTACAGCAGCAAACATCTTCGATCGGATTTAACATTTTTCTTACAGATTTCCCAGCTCCCGACTGTACAAAAGAAATCTTTCTGCATTTCTCTTTAGTGTATTTTACGCTGCATTCAAATGTATCCATATATTGGTTTTGTTTAATCATGCTTGTCATCATTAACTTATAACTGTAGTCTTCATCAGCACGAGCTTGACTGTAATCACTCTGACTTCTGTACTGATTGTTAACATCATCATTAGCAACACTTTCATCTTCCTTCATTTCTTCATCACTTTATTTCTCTTTGTCCTCCCCTTCAGCAATACTGTTACCTTTGTGTTTGTTTTGTTTTGTTTTGTTTTTTATTGTCATGGCCATATGTAGATATTCTTTTTTTCCTGTAATTGCTAGTTTTGGATTTAAAGCCTTGTGGTGAGGGCAAAGCTGTGCGAAATTCTGTCTAACACTGAACGATCCATTTAGCCTCCATAAACCAAGCTACATTAAACAAATTTGGTAAGTCTGAGTATATGCCCTCATTGGGCAACAAGCTTTCTACAGCACATACTATACCGCAGCCTGTAACCCGACGTGCTTTCCATTCAAATGACTCTAATAGCTGTGAGTGCTTGTATATACATTGGACAAGATGTTGGTCTCACAATTCATTTCACACTTCGTTAGCGAGTGAAATTGTTGACTGGATATACAGTACGGAAGGGGGAGGATCAATATATTACAGCCAGGTATTAGTGGTGCAATCCAATACAAGCGCTGAGGTTCGACAGATTGTGTAAACACAATTATAGCAACATGATACATGAGATGCTTTATTATGCATCGAACACAAATGGACATGCACATGCATGTCTTCGCACACACACATATGTATGTGCAAATGCATGTAGTTGCCAAGGAAATGGAGAACACCCAGAAATTCACACACGTCTTTGTTCCTTAAGTTTCACTCACCCAGTGATTTGAATTGAGTAAATCATCATGGTTACGGGGAAGGAGATTGATGACTGGTCTCAATGGTTTGGCCACCCATTCTATTTAGAACAGCAGGTCAGTCGGCCAGTTAAGGATCCGACCTCTATTGTGGCCGTGTGACATCTCTATTCATCATCAAACAGCCTGCGTCCTGCTGCTGCTGTCTCGAGGCACTTTCTCCTCTGATGTGTGGCAGTTTGTATACAGAAAATGTAAAGGAAAAGGTGCATATCCAAGTATTTGATGTGATATATAGCATATGATGGTATGAATTTGTCAACGTCAGAGATTTTCCCATAACATTTATACCATGGTATTTCTCCCTTCAATAACTTTGAGTGTATCAGGTCAAGGTAGTAGATACAACACACACACACACACACACACACACACACACACATACATACATAATATATATAAAAACTTCACTTTTGAATTTGTTTTATAATGAGTAGGTTTCTTTTCATTGTGTCCATGTGGTATCTTCATATCTACTGCAGCCTGGGAATGTAGTTATAAAAGATATCAGTTACAATATAGGTTTACATGCACAGTCATGATGAGTTAGGGCTTGAAATAAGTGCAACCATAAATCTTTAATGCTTTAATGTAAGCACTAAAAACAACACCCAGAATTAGATTTGTTTTGTGCGATCTGGTCAAATTGCCAGAATCACGACAGTCAGAGAGTCTTAGCCAGGTTTTCTATTCTGTTATCAAAATCCTCTACATACAAGAATCAACAAGACAGACAAAAAGAAACCACCAGTCTTTCACAGATGGTAATAGGGTGGTAAATGTTTACAATTTTCCATTTACCTTTACATGTAGGCAAGACTTTAATAGAGCCTAGGATTCCTCTTGGCATCAGGTAATAGATAAAAGGGAGTCTATGTATGTGTGTGTGCATGTGTGTATGTGTGTGTGTATATGAGTGTGTCAAAGCTGTAGGGAGTCATTTAAGTGGTACAAATGTTTCAGAGGAAACATTAAAGAGGCAGTGAGGTATAAAGATTTCTTTCCTGACAACCAGGAATGGGTCTTTTTTTATCTGAAAATGACATGGTTAGAGACCTGGGTGTTGAGTCTATTCTCTGGCCTCTTACGACCTCGTGTTTCTCATAACCAAGTAGGACATTTCCCATCTGCAGATCTGGCCTTGTACCACAGTCAACTTTTTTGACGCTTCATTTTCTGTCATCTGGTTTGACCCGAGACTTATTTCAAGGTTGTAACTTTTCCCCTCGGTCACTGCAAACAGAGGGTTGGAGAGAGAACGAGGGAAAGAGAGAGAGAGAGAGAGAAAAGATCCTCCAAGGTCACTCTCAGTGTCTGTCCGTTAGAGTTGGTGAGTTTCTGACAAGCCAGAGACAGTTTCAATTTCTCACCGACTGTCAGGAGCTCCCTGTTTTTTAAATGCCTGTGAGACAGACAGAGGCAGAGGAAGATGTTCCCTGACTTTTCAGTATTATCTGAGAAGCATCCTTTTCTCCAGCCTTATCTCTCTGTCAGTAATGGGCCTTCAGTGATTCCTGCCAGATTGCTGCTGCAGATGGACTGTTTGGCAGTCAGATAGAGCAAAGTTTTCCCAGATACTGTAGCTTTACCCGCCTGTTTTTCCACATGTTTCTGCCCCTCGGTGATTGGTAAATCCCATTGAATGTTAGTTTGACAGACACTGCACCTCTGCTTCTTAGTGCAATGGAAGAAAAAAAACCCAAAAGGAATTAGTGATTGATCCGAAATGCCCGAAGTGTTGCATGGTGAACTTTCTTTGACCAACCCCTCAATCAAAAGTAAGGTAAAAGTCATCATCCTGTTCAATGGGATGACATGGATCAGAGATCTTTGATGTGACAGATCATGGACATCTTCATCTGACCCTCCTGACTCTGAGCTTGTTGCTGCTTTTATTGTTTCGTGAAACAATTCACTGAGGGGAAAGACGCTGTGTCAAAACTGTTTTAGAGGCTTTGACACTGAAGTGAAATGGAAAGTTCAAAGAAAGCAAACTGTATGCGCGCGCCTGTATGTGTGTAAGAGTGACCTGAACAATATCAGCCTCCTGTTGATAAGTTAATGATAATTTAATTGCCTACTGAGTAAATGAACTTATAGCCATCACCCTCTCTCCAAGATAAAACCCCCAAAGGAAGCTTATCCTGCTTAAAGGCAGTCAGTTAACTCTACAACTCCTTACTTTACTTCACTATGACCGATTAATGTTTGGGGAATTGGGGAGTAAAAGCAGAGGGAAGGCCTGATAACAGAGTTGAAAGCAGCAGTGGGGAATGAAGTGGTAGCAATAAGCTGTACGCCTGCTGTCTCCTCTTTGGGGAGATCCCCACTTGTAATGTCCCAACTGTAGTGTGAAGAGAGGCTCAGTCAGGGGTCTTCGAAGTACTGCTCTGTTATTACATGGATGAACTCCTTTGTGCTGCTATTATACATTCAACACACCATATCTGAAGACAGCTCCCATCCTTCAAACAACTGCAAATCAGTCGGCCATGGAGAGTGGAGGAAGATGCGACTCAATGAGAGATTCCCGATAACATCAGAGGAGTACAATGTGATACGTCTGTACTTCCAGATGTTTGGCTTACCACTAAAGAGATGCAGATTGAATTCCTAATCACGACACTTGCCATACAAATGGAGTATGTTTTTTTGCTCCTTCCACGGGAGAGATTGATTTATCACTGATATTCAACTTGATCTCTGTTTTGTGGCATGTAAATTACCAGCTGCTGCACGAGGAAACAGAATGCAACATGAAGATATCATGTCATGTTGCTGTTAAACCCTCCTCAGCTCTGCACACTGCAGCTGTCATCTGCATGTGTGAGTACGTATTAAGTCACATGTCTATATGTGTTTAATCAAAATATATGGCAAATAACAACAGCAGAGAAAATAAACAAATGACTGGTATATATTTATAATAAATTAACAATAACTCCACTGTTAATTTTCTCAATTAGATCCTTAGAGACTTTAAAATAGCTTCTTTTTTGTTGAATTTGAGAAATACATTGAGATTTTTGGCATCTCAGCCGGTTGACTAATGTATCAATAAACTAATGGTTAAATCTTTGGATGCTACACAAAAAGGAAGTGTTGACAATGATAAAAGTTGTTTTTAGAGTTGGTTCGTTACCGGGTTGCATTAGATCGATCATATACAGTAATGGTGGACCTAATATTGGAAAACACGTGCACTGGCTATGGAGAAAGGAAAGAGGAAGTATGTCAGTAGTGTTGAGAGCCTTTAATGGTGTATAGACTACCGGAGAGAGATGAGCTCCTTTTTGCTCTGTTGGGAATCTGTACTGCTCTGTTAATCTAATATAGAAGTCTCCAAGCAATATCTGGTATTTCATGTGATCGACTTGCCCTTTGTGCTGTGGCTGATTTTATAGAAACACTGTATTTTTTTGAACAATAAAAGTGTTGTTATTAATTAATTACTTAACAATGAGCTCTGATTGCATTCTCTCTGAGGTTGACACACATGTTTTAGTATAAAACATTCATCCACTTCAACCGCAACACAACTCGAACATTACAAGTTGAATCAAAAGCTGGATTTATTTCAGGGCTGTTGCTTTGAATGACATTAGATTGTACAGGTGAACCAATAAACAGGTAGGAATATTAAAATATGTGACTCCAAATAATAAGTGTACCATCAGCAGGTTTGGATCTGATTTGTTTTAAAATATGTGATCAAAACAGGTCTATAAATATTCAAAAGTGAGAACACCAGAAGTAGCCAGTGTTTAATAATTTACCTAGATAGTTTCTCCCCCTTTCTCTCTCTCTCTCTCTCTCTCTCTCTCTGTCTCTCTTTGCCATTTGCAAGGTCAGTGGGTGCAGAAGGTTGGGCTTTAGTTGAGTTCTGTCGTCGTCACTTTCTCCAAGCAGCTGCAGGCTGCGACAGAGAGCCAGCTTATATAGACCCGCCACAAACACAGGACCAGTGCCAGCCGGGGAGCAGCAAGCAGCACAAACAGAGAGGCAGGAAGAAAAAAAAAAAAAGAGCAGCACGCTTGTTTTGCTTTTAGTTTTTTAAGTCATGTCTCTGAGCAATAGCTGAGTAAGAAAGACCGTCACGGCTGTGTGAAAGCTCGGAAACGTGCGCGAGCCCACAATATAAAGGAGACGCACTTTACTCAGAGCCTATTTATTTTCCAGCTGACGTGGGAGCGAGAGCGCAGGCTGAACTGTTGGTTGGGCATCTCACTGTGCGCCGGGGAGGAGAGACGAGAAGAGAAGGGAAGGGAAGCGGCGTTGACCTGCTGGGATTTTTAATCTATCCACGTTATTATTATCATCACTGTTATTTTCCATCAGGACTCCCAGAATCCGTTTTGGCTTTTTTTTCTGTGACACTTCTCAGAGCGATGATTGAACTGAATTACCCACCGGCTCTCTGTCATTTCTCCGGCGAAGCCAGTCTCACCGCCACCCGTCCTTAGAAGAAAAAAAAAAAAAAAAGCTGCTGTGAAACAAGCCGGCTCCGTCACCGTTGTCTAACAGCTGGGATTTACACTTTACCATGTCTTGAGACACGGAGACGGGGAAGCTTCACGGATGATGGCAGTGAGTATAGGATGTGTTAATGGCACTGATGTTACATCCTGGCTACTTTTAGCTCCTCTCCCCCTCTGGGCAGGTTTTATTCACGTAAGCGGCGACTTTAATTTCTGACCGATAATTGTATATGGAGGGGAAGGAGGAGGGGGTGTGGGTGGGGGTCAGTCTGGTCACAGCTGTAGTGGGTGTCATCCGCCGTGTGACAGTGTGATACTGGGCGTTTCTGTCACTGTCGCTGTTGCCGGGGGGATATCAGGTTCCTCCTGAGACTTTTTTGGGAACATTACATCATTTGAAGTAGCCTATGAATGACTCTGCAAATTGAGGAAACGCGTGTGTATCTTATTTCCTCAAAGGTTTTTTTTTACTACCTAAATAATATGCACATTACCAATTCGATTCAATCCTAGCTTTAATATAAATAAAAGCCCATATGTTGCCAGATGTAATGGCAGAGCTGTCATGCCTGCGCAAACGCCACTTGGAGCGGTGCGCTCGATTGGACGCAAACACTGGGCGTATGCGAAGAGATGCCCTTCGCGAGCCATTTAAACATCGACGGGGAGAGTTGTGAGGGTTGTCTTTGACATAAATTAAACGACCCCCCCATCCCCTCACTCCCCTCCCTCTCAAACCCCCCACCCGGCCGCGGGGTGGGGAAGGGTGCAGCTGTCAATTTGCATGCATTTTGTTGTCCAAATCCAGCCTTGTGTTGGTCTGCCTGCGCTTCGGTTTTAATCCCCCGGCGGATCAGCTTTAGCGCTCCAGCCTGCCGCCTTTGCAGTGCCTTCCTCTCTCTCTCACACACACACACATACATACACACACTCTCTTTCTGTCTCATTCGCACACACTTGAAATGATTACATTATTTTTAATCGGCCTCATGTGATTATCATGTATTGACGTGATAATATCTGGAAACCAAATCAAGGATAACACTTCCAAGGAAGGAGAAGAAGAAGAAGAGGAGAGAGAGAAAAGAAAAGGATCGATGGCCGAGATTTGAAACGCGATATCAGCTCGGATACTCTTCTTCTACTTGACAGTCTCCTTACTTTGGAAGAAGAAAAAAACCCAAACACCGGTTTTGAATCCGGTATTTAAAAAGCCAAGATGACGAGCTGGTTCACACACGATATGGATCTGGTGACCGTGTAGTGATCCAGCGCGTTTGATGAGCACGTCGGTAAGGTTGTTCTCTGCTGTGAGCGACTCATAAATCCAACATATTATATGATCAATCACTTAACCTCTTAACCCCTAAATGTGATATTTTACAAGTTCTCGTAATCGTGATCGCGGTCGTTTTTTTCTTCTTTTTTTTCCCTAAAACACATAATCTGAGCTGTTTCAGAGTATTAGGCCGTAAGTAGGCTGGTAATGTTATGTGTGAGTGTGTGTGCCCTTAAGTCCTCCCCCTTTAGTTGTAAACCCACAGTGCTCCTGGAGTTTTTCATGTCAAGAAACCACAGATTGTTTTTTTTTTTCTTTTGATGGAATTAAATGGCAGATTTTAAATGTAATTACTGTCTAGACTGAGGGCTAACAAGGAAAATAGTAATCATACATTTGGGCATATTTGGTTCATGAGTGTGTGAAATAACAGGCTAGTGAAATTCAACTCTCTCTCTAGATTCAACTAAAGGTCCCAAACACCCTCAATGGTGATGCAATATGTTACCAACATGTTTTTTTAACAATGTTGTTTCAGCCATCAAATGACAACTTTCCATCAATTAAAGGCAAAATGAGGCTATGTGGGCCCCGGCAGTAGCCTTACTTCTGTTTCTCCATGACCTGTTAGCATTTTCATTTGAGAGATGCAAGTTTATCTGCCTAGTGCGGCTTATGTCTCAACACTGAATCAGCAAATTGTGTATCTTCTCTCCAAATTGCTGAGTCACATTGCTTTGCCCGACGTAGAGATTGAGCTATTTTCTGTTCTGTCCTTTGACGTCAACAGCCAGCGTCTGCACAGGTGTGGGCAGGTGCCCAAGAAGAGTAGAGTAAATCAAGAAAGCCTGTTCTCGTTGGGTTTATATTTTGCAATCACTTGAATCGTCTGTAAGAGGACAAGGTACTGTAAGTCCCCATGGTCTGAACCAGTAATCAGCAGTCTTCGTAATTAATTTATTTTCCAGAGCAGCTCATAATGTGGATCACGTAGGAAGGTGCTGTTAATTTCTCTTTGCCCTGAGAGAAATTTTGCTGCTCCTTGCTTCTCATTAACTTTTTAACAGTGGCATGAGGCAGCATGATGACGTCCTCCTTTGGAAAAATAAATAAATAAATAAATAAAGATAACTCTGCCCAGAGATGGCTCGAATCAGGTGAAGATTTGTGGACGGTTGTAAACAACACAGATGTTTTCATTAGCTTCAAACTTAATCGGTCAGCTGGTGACTGTGGCTCTTTGGGAGCAACACAGTCAAGGTTAGACGGCAACTCACCTGCTAGTGTCACAGTTCAGTGTGGCCTGGATTTCCTTGTCAGTGTCACTCACTTGAAGTCTTCCTATCACCCCACCCCCACCCTCTTAGTTCCTGTGGCTCTGTGCGGATGTAGCAGTGGGTGGTGGGATATTACTCTGACACACCCAGTCACACAGACCCTGCCTACCATGTGTGTGTCAAGTATTGCACAAGCCCTCATACACACATTAACTAATACGCAGGAATGTTGAAGGAATGAGATTGTCAGTTAGCATAGTCTAGAAAAACTTGAAGCTTTGGAGCAGTTCAGTTGTAACGCAGAAGTATAGGACACAAGTTTAAGTGCACAGTGACTAAAAAATTCTGCGCGGAGAGGAAGTTCCTGCGGGACAGGAAGTGCTTTGTGGTTGTCCGTGTGAAACCACAACACTGGTGTGACTAAGTCTACACACTTCCCTAAATTCTCTGTTTGAACTTTCCACTTTTCGTTCTTTCCCACCCTGGTTACTTTCTCTCTCCAACTTTAGCTCTTTTAAACCTCTTCAGATGTTCCTCAGTGTTAATATTTCCTTCTTTATCTTTGTCGTTGCAGGATTACCGGGAGGATGGCATGGATCTGGGCAGTGATGCATCCAGTCGCTCCAGCTCAGAGTCCAACTCCAACAAGGTTACGCCTTGTTCCCCTTCTCTTGACCTGGCCACTTTGGAGGACTACAAATCCTCCCCATCTCTGGACCTGGTCACCTTAGAGGACTATGAGGAGGATGAGGACTACCAAGAGTATAAAAAGAAGGTGATAGAGGAGTGGGAGAGTGAATATGGAGAGGACTACACCTCTCCACAGCCTACTGGTCAGGAGGATGGTGGAGGAAACATTGTGGGGGTTGATGGTCTTGGCAAAGGCTACAGGAAGACAGTAAACAGTCGCAGCCTCGCTGAAGAATTACAGGATGTGAAGACAGTCCCGCCCCTCCCAGCCCCCGGTGGACACACTGCCACCTCAGTCGCAGCCGTCCCCGAGGAACTGAAACAGAATGGAAATCTGATTTTGCCCAGAAGCAACCAGCTCTACTCCCCCAGTACACCACAGGGGGGTAGAGGGACTCCCAAGCCCAACCACCGCAGCTCCAGTCAAGGCAGAGGGAGTCGTAGCAGTGGCGGGGGTGGTGGTGGTGGTGGTGGAGGAGGAGGCGGAGGAGGCACTGGAGGGACTGGGGTACGAATGGGAGGTTACAGAGAAGAAGAGAGTGTAGAGGAAGAGCCTCTGCCAACCATGGACTGGGCAGCCCTGGAGAGGCACCTGGCTGGGCTGCAGTGCAGAGAGCAGGAGAATCAGAACCTCAACCACATCCAGAACCACAATATGGGCAAGACCAACTACACCTCAGTGAGTGTGCATGGATTTTATATGTTGTTTGTGTGCTTCTGTGGCTGCTTTTTGTGGTTATGTACTTAAAAGGTTCTTTCACGCACAGGATATTTTAATCTTTCCCAATGCAATGGTTTGTTCATGTAATCCAACAGTTATCCATGTCAGATGGACACTGGAAGCATGAGGTTAGGTTAGCTGCAGTAAGAAAGAGGGATTAGTCGGCTAATGTAGCGTTAAGCTATGTGGTCCGACTATTAACCTGATCAACATGGAGGTCTGGGCTCCACAGCTGGAGGGAAGTGGAGGCAGCAAGGAAACGTCTTATAGATTCACACAAACGTCAACAGAGCTTTAGAGAAGCTCTCTAAATCCAACAGCTGAATTCACAGATAGTCTTTATAACTCTCTGAAATACAGAAAGGCCACATGTCATTGATATCTCAGCACCCAATTGTTATTATTTGATGACTGCCGGCAGAACGTTTATAGCAAAGATTTGTTGCTGACCTTAGAGACTTATAACTGTGTAACAACATTTCAAAAAAACAGTATTTTTCTTTGCCATGTGGAGTTCACACCAGAAGAGGTCAGTGTTGCATTGACTTTGTGCAAGAAGTCGCTGCAGGCCTTTGATGCCTCACCAGCAGCTCCAGCACTAAGGTTATTATTCACTTTCAATTTCGTGACATCACTCAGCTTAAATCACAGACAGAGTTTTGTGGTTTGTTGTTTGTTGTCTGTGGGTTCAGGAGGGTGTAGCTTTAAATATGTTTCGGGCAATGACCGCTTTGCTGTTATGTCACTGAGTAAAAGCAAGCCAGAGCAAATGTGTGTTTGAGAGAGGAGGGTTGGTGTTCTCTTTTCGTATGCAAGCACCAAGACCTTTTCCTCAGTGCACACTCACAATGGCTGCAGCCAGTGCCATTGTGAGTGTGTTGTGTGTCTTTGTTTGTCTGTCCTGGAGGCCCCCCCTGTCTCCCTGAGGCATGTCAGGAATGCAGCAAGAGAAGTGGGGGATGAGAGGAAGGAAAAAGGGAGGAAAGGACAGGGAGATGGTATCTTTAGGACGAGGTGGTTCAGGGACACGTGGCTCATGTGTTTGTGTCAATGTTCATTACCTGCTGTCTGTCTTAAACAGGAAGGTCACCTCCTGGTTTGCTTTAGTCTGAGGGTTGTCTGCTCTCTGTTTCTTTCACTCTTTCTCCCTCAAGGCAGCGGGATATGATATAATTGACCCGGGTGGAAGAAAATCTCATGAAAGCCAGTCTCTGTCTCCACATCCAGTCACTATCTTTGGCATGCACACACATACAGCCACTTCTATGCTCATCCACATAGATAGATTCTTGGTCTCTGTTGGTGTCTCGTGTGTGTTTACATGAAGGTAGACTAAGCCTGGTTGGTGGTGATAGTTCCACAGAGTCTAGCTGTCTCTCCTGTTACAAGCAAAAACTAACCCCAGTGTGTGATGGCCTGGTGTAGATAAGAAATTGGAATTAGCCTCATAATCCACCCTGAGCAGTGAACAGAGGCTCTAAACCAGAAAAGATGGGAGACACAGTCATATCCTGGACAATCCCTGTAGCCAGTCATATAGATCATATCTGTACAATCTACGACTGAACCTCTGATGTGTAATTTGACATGTTAGTTTTTTTTAGCCCTATCTCTGATCTTCTACATATTGTTAAAGAGCACAATGATAGTGCTGATCCTCTGTAACCTGCTATTAGGAGAATAAAAGCAGTCAAGTGGCAGTTTAAGAACTGAGACATTCCATCAAGTCAGTCCTGGCCTCTTTCTCTGTCAGGAGGCTTCTGTATTTGTTAATTCTCAAATTTGCAGGACTTAGCAGACACCCCGGAGGGTAAAGGGCGGAGCTAGCGCTTTTAAAATGTTGTTAAATATTTAGACATCCACTCAGCCGAGACTCACCAAAGAGACGACGCGTGTGTTCATGTATAGCGGGGTCTGTCTGGTTGGGATGTTGCCGGGGGTCCGGTGGGATACAGATATTCATGCTTCACTAGAGCTTCAAAAGCATCTGTGCTTTCAGAAAGATGGAACACAGAGAAGCTCAAAGTTAATAATCTGTAGCACTTGTTAAGTAAGTGCCTGGAGACAAAGTTATTCTTGTATATAAGAAATATAAAAGAAAGTTTGGATCAGTAAAGTCTGTGATTCATCAGACACACTTAAGAATAGCAACAGTGGCCTTTAGACAAGGTTAAATCACCTTATGAAAGAGTTTGCAGGTCTATCAAAAGTTATTTCATCTACATTTATGGCTTCAAATTGTTTAAAACATGCTTCATAGAGGTATTGATTTTTGCGCTGTGGGCCCTATTGGTTGATTTACAGAAATGTTTTTAGACTTGACTGTATCCTGTGCCATGAAAAGCTTCATTTATCCACCGTGTTATTTCATCCCTCAGCTCAGTTTTGTATCAGTGAAATAGTCGTGTTATTGCAGGTGTGTTTAGTTAGGGTGTGGTTTCACTCTGCTGTAATCTCAGCGTCTGACTGCAGCCTGTGGGTGCGGGGTCAGGAGGATTCATGTGGATGAGGGACATGCTGACCTGTTTGTAATTTGTTTCTAATGAACTCTGGAGGCGCGTGGCAGAAATGGGCCCATGGGGACCCCAAGTACACAAGTGGTAACACTACCCCTAACGCTCAATTTTAGCTACGCACTCGTGGAAGCTGAACAATAATATTATTCTTCCAAACCAGTCTTGTGGTGAAAAAGGCATAGCTGGGTTCAGTCTACTTATATGACTCTCTGTACTCTAAAAAAAAGTTCCTAGCGTTTTCGAAGGTGCATGCTGTACAAGTATTAAATCTTTGCCTAAGGGCTATTTCTTTTTCCATCTCTGAGTGTATACACACAGACTTAACTCACACAACTTAAAAACACCCCTTGGGCGAATTGAGGTTATAAAGATAGGACCCGTGTTGAGACCTGCAGCATCACTTTCCTTTTTTGGAAGGAGTGATGCTGCAGTGACACACACATACACACACTACTGCTCCCCCAAACCCACCTCGTTTTGATCTTCTGCTTCTTCTAATCATGCCGAAGCATTTACTGCACATGTGAGCGCTTAGTATTCATTACAGACATTGAGCAAATTTGAGCAAATTTGTCATCAGCTAGATTCAGATACAGTCATAATGTTTATTTCTGGTTCACTCTCTGACGCTCTAATGTCTTGCGACAGGTGTGAAATCCATAATACACATATTCATAAAGTACAGTTCAGAGATTAAACAAACTGCCACTAAAGACCCTGCTAACTCGTATGATGCACGATTCTTAAAAATCTAAAAAAAGCCAAACACAAACTCACTCACGTAACCTCCAAAGACCCCGAGGGTTGTCGCTACATTTTTCCGTCATGTATGAGGTTGTCTTCTCAAATATTGTCACAGGTTTGAAAGTGAACTCCACCACTTTTACACATCTGGATTAACTAACTATAGGTGTGTCTTGTCTAGCTCTGGAGGAACCTGGTCAAGTTGGAAAAGATACATCCAGATAATAAATAGTTAATTATAGGAAGTGTAGGATCAGTGTTTTTGGAGCTATGACCCTAACATCTGACTTTTTTATTTAACCTTTTAGTTTTTTTGCCCAGTACATATTTCTGGGAATTGTCCTCTAAATGGGTGATAATGTGATTATAAATGTTACACGTGAGACTTAAGGTCCTGAGACTAAACTTCAACAAGTAAAAAACTTTAACAAGTAAAAACATCTGTTGCTATTTGGACAGTTGTGACAGTTTACCTTTGTCAGTTTCCAGCAGTTAGAGGAAGAAACATGTCAATGAACGTCGACGTAATAGGAAGGTGCTGTTCAAGCGCACCATATAAACAGTAAAAAAGGCCAAGAGCCAAACTAAATTGTATAAACGTGGAGCGATCCGGTCCAGAAAAGCACTCGAGGGCTGTGGAAAATAAAAGGTTGTGAAAAAAGCAGAAAGAAACAGAGAGGTTAGAGAAAAGAGCAAAGGCAAAGAGTGGTTTCTCTGTGTTTCTCTCTCTCTCCACTCTGTGCTCTGTGATTATGTACGAATTCAGTAGGTGGACTCTGCTCACCATCCTCCACTAACAACCTAACTACTACCTTCACCCAGTACTTAGCCTGTGCCACGTAGAGGGAGAGAGAGAGAGAGAGAGAGAGAGAGGGCGAGGGCAGGAGAGGGAAGAAATTGTAGGTTTTGTGTGAAGTTATAGTGGATATAAAGAGGCACAAACAATGAATGTCAAGTAATCAGATTAGAGTTAGAGTCTGAATAAGGAAAACAAGCAGGCAGTTTGAAAATAGAGATAGTTCAGAGGAAAAAAAAGAACCTGTGGAGGAGGAGTGAGGTGAGCAGAGGAATGTGGGGTCAGAATATGTTTTGAATGAAGACGGTGGAAAGCCAAAAAGGGCTGGAAGTTAGAGGAGAAGGTAGTCAACGTATACAGTGTATGGTGAAGAAGTAGGAGGAGGTTTCAGAGATGCTAGGAGGGGCAGGGCTTTAACCAGGTGTGGAGAACGCCTGCTGACGCTCTGGTGTCTGGTTCAGCCCCTCAGGCTTAACCACAGATCCTTCTCTCTCTGTGTGTGTGTGACTGCAAGCATGTATGTGCAGATACCAGCTGAAACACGCCCGGCCCTCAGCACACTAAAGCTCGTGCACTCACATTCGCCTTACACAAACTGACTACACTACATCTGCCTCCGAGTCAAGTAGTTTTCTGTCTCCTGTTAGTCCACACACACACAGACACACACACACAAAAGCGTACACTCACTCAATACCTCACTGAATCAAAGGATTTTTTTTTCTCTGATGGTATCCTCACAGTCTGCCGGTGTTGGTAGATATTTTTCCCTTTTCTTCTTTTTTTTTATCAGTGGAGTATTTTTCCTCTCAGCCTAACCTTGGATTCCTCACAGCAAGTCGGGCACTTAACTCAGGTAAATCAGAATATGAACTGAATATGAATGTGTTTGTCAGACACTCGTAAAATGTTCTTGTAGATGTGATGAGGCTGCAGTCAAACAAAGACAAAGACATAAGTTCAGAGAGTTGAAGCTGAAAGTAAATAAAAGTGGATCTAAAATGTAATTATAGCCCAGGACACTACATTCCTCTGAAGTGACAGGTTATATTTTGCATCTAACACAAAAGTTCAATATGTTGAGAAGGGACCATAAAGTAGAGACAGCTGTACATCTGTCTGTGCATCTCAGTTTCCTCAGAGTTGTGACCCTTTAACAAAGAGCAGGTTGGATCTGGCAGGACTCTGACCACATGTGAGTTGTTGCTTGGTAGCGCTTTGTTTTTTCCTCTTTCTGGCAAAGAGAGAATATAATCAAATGTGTTGTCCATTTGCATTCGACTCCTGTGTTAAATCAGCATTGCTTTGTGTTTTACACCTGCTTTGAATATCCTCTTTACCTTGAAGTCCAGAAAAAAACAGTTCAAGAAATGAAGGCAAACGGATCAAAAGGCTGTGGATAAGTCACGTCGACTCAGGTTTTTGGTTAAAAGTTGCTACGACAAACCAAAAGAAAACAAAGCTGTCGATGCTGTTAAATTTTGCTTTGGACTGGTATTGTCAGTGACTTGTGCAGGAAGGAAGAAAGAAAGAAAGAAAGAAAGAAAGAGGCAGAGGAAAAACATTAGAACAAATTACCATAAAAGGGTAAAAATCAGTGATATGTAAGATTGAACGGGCAGTCAGTTGGCGATACAAAACACTTTGTGGGCCAAATGCACCAGGCAGCAGACTGACAAGTTGGTGTGTCAAGACCCAAATATATAATGTGTTTGCTGTTGAAGCATTTTTAGCACTGAGGAGCCCGAGTGTTGACCCCATGGCCTTAAAGTTTAGTGGAAAAGTGACGTGAACATCTGTTGTATATAGGTTTTATCTGGACACCTGCGCGTAGACATGTTAAAATCAAAACTTTCCAATTAGTACTTGCTATTTAGATTGACCTGCTTGCTATATTGTCATGATGTCACAAAATATAGTACAAGTTATTAAGTTCAAGACAGTTTAAAAGGACGTGGTACTGTCTGAACAGCTCTTATCTGGTGTCAAAGTACAACTCAGTCAGGTGCCAGATAACTGCTGCTCATGTCAACTGGCACAAAAACACAAAAACACACAAACATATACAAGCCGATGAGTAATAATGAGACTATAAGTGTAGATGAACTAATAAAGACAGACAAGCTTCCCACCTGGAAGCATAAAGTAGATAGTTACTGAGGATATCAGCACATTCAACACCTGTATGTTTGATAAGCCAGATTCATGTCACCAAGGCAACCAGATTGAGATACTGTTGTGACTAGAGATAAAATGATAATGTGTTAAGTGGGAACTCATAGCCTACAGGTACACATTCCCCCATATTTTGTCTCACTCTACACACCCTTCCTCTGATTCATTCAACCGTGATTCACTAAGATCTGACAAAGACTGATAAAATGCGCAAACCCCTCTTTAGCATATCCATGGTGAGTTATGTCAGGCTCATACCAAATCTCAAACTCACTTTACTACACTAGCAAATGTCTTTTTCTTTTCTTTGCTCCTTATTGCCTCTCTTCCAGACATCCCCTGTCCTTCACTACCATTCCCGCTCCTGTTCCCTGATAATTGTCCTCTTCCTCAAGCTGTCAGGAAGCATTATAGTCTAATGTTCTCACACAGCCAAAATACAGCAGGAGACCATTTTCCGCCCTCCGCCCGTCTTCCCCTCTCCACCCTATGAAAACTATCAAAGAGGGGCGCAGGCTGTGAGTGGCAGAGCGTGCTGTGGAGGAAATGGGGATTTATGTACCAGCGAAGAGACGGGCTCTAATGTTATAGCTCCATGTCAGCCCTCATACTGCACAGTCACCACAGAGCAGAGCCAAACACACACATACACACACCAGCACACAGGCCAGCTTCATAAGTAACAGGACCGAAGGACAGAGAGAAAAAAAAAAAAAACAGGGTTTGTTGTGCAATGGCAACAAAAAGACAGAGAGCTGGAAATTGGAAATGAGAAAGAAAGAGGGTTTATGTTTTCTGTTTTCCAAGCAGTGAAGGATTTTAAACACCTATCCATCACCTCCCCTGACGGAGAAATAAAGGATTGAGTCAGATACATAGACAGTGGCCTGTTTGTGCAGTGTGTGTGTGCGTGTGCCTGCCTGCCTGTACATGCGTGTGACTTTGGGTGGATCTGAAACACATTGCTAATTACAGTGTGTTTATATATATATATATATATGTGTGTGTGTGTGTGTGTGTGTGTGTGTGTGTGTGTGTGTGTGTGTGTGTGTGTGTATGTGTGTGTGTGTGCGCGCGTGCAGGAAAGGTAGAGAAATGGGTTATGAACTTGGTGTGTTTATTCCAGGCTAAAAATACAAGAACATATTCAACACGCCCACACCAACTCCAACAAACCAGAGGTATTTCTGTCTCCATGTTTCAAAATCTAAGTTGTCAAATCTGTTCATATGACTTTGTGTCCGTGTGTGTGTGTAAGAGACACAGACCAAGAGACTGACTTTGAGCCAGGTCATGCAGAGAGCTTCATCTGTCGCTCTGGAAAAAAACAACATGGAACCAAACAGGTTCATTGCTCTGCATACATACCCACATTCACATGAATAACTATTTCATCAGACCAGTAGTATGTAGTGCAACTATTCCTTGTTTTGTCCAATTAACTGTTCCAAAAATGTTCATTTTACTCTTACATCAGACAAACAATAGTAAATGTTAGTAAATCATCATGTCTGAGAGGCTGGGACAAGGGAATATTTGCATTTTTTCTTATAGATTATCAGTGTAATAGTCTATTTTAATTATGAATCAATCTACCAGTTATTTTCTTGATTAGTCAATAATTCTACCTTAGTAAAATGTCAGAAAATGTATTTTAAAAAATGCATTTTTTCACCATCAAAGCCTGAAGATAATCAGTTTACGATGTAAAGTAGAGAAAAGTGACAAATGTTTTCTGCCTATTAATGAAGTGATTAATGAACTAATCATATTATCTGTGGAGTCATCAGTTAATCATTCCTCTGAGGTTAATTCTACTCCACATTTTTATCACTTTTGTCTTTTCTTATCTGTTGTCAAGACAACAAGATGCACAAAAAAAATTGATTCGTCTTCAGCTTCTTATGATTCACTGTGACTCACGACTCAATGCAATAAAGTGGTTGGTTGTGAGAGAGTGTACAAGAGTAATTGATGGTCAGTTAGTTATTTACTCACTTGGTATTCCAATTTGTTGTGACACTAAAATGTGAAACACATATCAATACAGGCTGGTGGTCACAGCAGGTTCTGTCTTTGCACCGCCAACTTTAGACATACAGTCCTCATTAGAACAACCTCTGGTGGCAGATCATAAGAACGAGCACACACACACATACACGCACACACACATGCACACTCACACACTCACTCCCTGGTCTTCCACATCAGTTTCTCCCAGTCAGAGCAAGCTCATTACCGCCAGAATCTGGCCCCCACACTGAGCCAACCTGCTTTGCTATGCAGTGTTTTTACACTGGCACAAAATGTCAGCTCCCTAAAAGCATCTGTGCTCCCCTCGTCCCGCTGAGACAGAGAAGGGGGCATTAAAAGAGTAAAAAAGAGGGAATATAGGGGAAGACGGTGAAGGAAAGAAAGCAAATGTAGTTACACTGAAAGACTACAGAGAGAGAGAAAGTGAGAGAGAGGAGGAGGGAGGGGTGGATGGCACACAGGCTGAACAGAGAGAGGGCAAACTGTTTGTTAGCGATGGGGCGGAGGCGTCACAGCTTGACTGAGATTCATATATTTTCCATGAGCTGCACAGAATGATATGGAGCAGTATTTACCACCTACAGTATCATTTCTAGCTCTATATCTCAGTAGTTACAGCAGAGTGAACCAACGTGTTATTCACTCTGTTGACTTGTGATTTTGTATTCACTATTTCAGCTTGCATCTATAAATACGCCCGCCTGGCAGAGCTGTACACACACACACACACATGCACACACAAACACACGCACACACGTAGCCTCATGTGAGTGCTGTTTTTTTGATGTGATGAGATGGAGGAAAACGAGAATGAGAGGATGTGCTCCAGTGCTCAGTGTACACTACAACATGTGATTCACAACATGAGTGACACAATGACAGCGCGTTCTCCTACTCTATGCATGCATAATTTACTTACTACTGTTGAAATCTGTTATTAAAATAAGCATGTGGCAGGTTTTTTTCAGCATAAAGCTACTATTTGCAGAAATCCACTCGTCTTTTAGTTCTTAGATCCAAACACCACCAAGCTCAGAGGAACATCTCTCAGTGTGTGGGAGGAAGTGAACTGCAGTCTGCCTGCCTGTTTGTCTGAATCCGGTTAATGATCTTTGTTCTGAGTCTTCTTTGTGCAGATTTAGGCCACTTGTATAATCACAGTTGTTGGAGTTTGTTTGCTGAAATCTGTTTTTGGAGCATGTAGTTTTAGAATTAGGGACTAGATTGTGTTGCTTTGTTTTATTTTTTTCTCCTTTTTTTCTGTCAATGTGGATAACGAAGTGCTGCTCTGGCTCTGTCTCCACCTATACTGTGACTCAAACTGTAACCTTGACAACCGTGTGAAGGTCAGCGGGGTGGGGGTGTCTTCAGACTGACTGCTGCCATGGTGATGGTGAAGAGAAAAGGGGTTTCTTTGGTGTCTTTCACAGCTCACAGATGTTGGACATCAAAGTTCTTTCACTCCTGTGTATCCAGTGTATTACTCTGCATTCATATTCAAAGGGAGAAGCATCAGGCTTTGCTGAAGCCTGACGATAACACATTAGATCATTGACTCACTGCCACTGGGTGTTGGCTTCACTCTGGAACCCTACTAGAGGCCAAGTTAAGATTTTTTTAAAATGTAACCACTCATATAAATGGTATTATCTCAAATATCACAAACATTTAGATTGTCTGTCTTCATAGGTAATAATGGTATGTTCACACAAATAGTAAACACAGACAGTGAAAGAGAAGATCGTGACACCTGATCAATACCCGCTAATATCAGCCTTTACTGCAGCAGCCCACGTTTGAATTCAGCCTCACCTCTCCTGCCTCTTGCTGCTAAAACTGGAGCAGAAATCAAGGATCTGGCATCAGATTAAAGAGTTTTCACATTAATTTGATGCTCCTAGGACCAGCATGTGATTGTGTTATTTTTACTACAACAAAAGTCCATGCAAGTCTATGCAAGTCAGCCATCATTAAAACTTTGCCCTGAAATCTTAATTTTCTTTAAATGATTGTTGATCACCAGTTGGGGTGGGCACTCACTGCAGCAAATTCATTACAGCAAACCTTATTGTACTGAATCGATTAACCACACTCTTAATGGCTAATAGAAAACATCTAACATGTCCTGCAGAAACAAAGCAACAACAAAACATTACAGATCTCTCAACTCAACACTTTTTTAATCTACTATTTCTGTTATTTTATGTCTTTAAAATCAGCATCAGCTCCACTTGGTCCCAGTTGGTAGCTTTCAGCGAAAGAAAAACAAGTTTATCACAGGTCATGCACAGATAATTATATCCAAGGTTAGTGTGACAGGTTGGGCAGTGTTCCAGTCTGCCCCAGCTTGGCACCACGCAGAAAGCCAACCCACAGCCAGCGGTGTGCAAGCTGGAGCCGAGAGATCAGAGCAGGGAATTCATCGATCTACTTCCAGCTCATTAAACCCAAGAGTGGTCTTATCGGGAAAAGCTGCGTCACCCAAAAAGAGATCAATATCGGATAGAGAGTTCTGGCCTGAGAGGAGAGATGGGATAACAGGAGGATTGTGTGTAGCTACTAGCTACTCCTCCCAAAAATAAAAAACAGACAAAAAAATGAAAGCTGGAACAGATGCAGGAGTTAATTGTATCACGATGTCACATTCTCCACATTCTTGTGCAAAGCTGCTCCAACTGCTTTAATGAGACCGTTGATAGAAGAGTAAAATGAAGACCCGTCAAAACACAGCACGTATGGCACCAGATAGAAACTAAAACCACAATGAAACACACAATTCATGAAATGATTACTGACATAACTGAGAAATAAATGTATATACCATTATTATTATTATGATTATTATTAGTTGTTGAAAACTATTGTCAAGCAAAAATATTCTCAGCTTCTCATATGTGATAGTATGGTGCCATTTTTAGGTGTAATATCTTGGTATTAATATCTAATTATTCTTAAAATAATGTGAAAATTGAACAGCTGTAAAAACTGTTTTAGTTTTAATACAGATATGAAGGCAACGTGTTTACATCTCATTGGGGTCAAAGAGAAACCAGAAAACAAGGAGATTTATCACTGTAATGAAATGTAGGGGGGTGGGGGGGTGGGAGGGAAGATGGATGAAGAGATGGAGATTAAATAAGCAGGTTGGCCTGCATTGGGATTATAGAATGTCCATCTGCCACTATGGGATTATAATCCGACACAGAGATAAACGGAAAGTGAGGAGATGCTGTGTATGTTGCGTATACTTTTACACATTGAGGCTGCAGCAATGTCACAAACTTACACATCAGTCATTGACACTTTTTTTTATATATGTATAAATATATATCTGAATAGATGAAACTGGTGCTGAAACACATTGTGGCTTTGATATCCAGCCAGTGTTTTATTTGTACAGTATTGCACCACCCTGCCTTTGATGACTATTCATGCAGCACAGATAGGGATTAGAGAAATAGATAAAGGTATGAAAGTCATTCCTCTGCCCTTCTCTCATCCCGCTCTCTCTCTCTCTCTCTGTCTCTCTGGGTGTCTCTCTTTCTGGCATGACTCCATATGAAACAGCAGAATGTGACATCCCGACCCCAACCCACACCGTCCCCTCTCCCTCCCCCCTTTTTCCCTTCTCCTCACTTGCCAACTCTGCATACACTCAGCCCAACAGCTCCTCCCTCTTTTCAGCCTGAACCAGACAGAGAAAGGCTGGCCGGCAGTTTACTCTGTGCTTCTCACAGCTCAGCTCCCTCCCTCTCTCCGCTTCTCTCTCTCTCTCTCTTTCTCGTCCTCGCACCCCTCCTCCAGTCTATCACTCCACTCCCTCTCTTTTTCGGCTTTTGCGGAAGCAGCGATCAGACCCTGCCCTTCTCTCTTGACAAACAGACAGAGCAGAAAACAAACAGAAAAGACAGATAGAAAGCAGAGGGTGAAGACTGAACTGATCAGAGAGGCAAGCGGGAGAACTCATTTCTAGTTTGGATCCAGGACTGGGGTGGGATCCCTCCTCTCTTCCTCTCCTCTCCTCTCTGCTGGAATACCACTGCAGGGCTGGGAATCTTATCCCAGTCCCGCTGCTGTTCCCCCTCGGCTCTGCCAGCTCCTCTCTAGGATGCTGTGAAGGATGGTCCACCAGGAAAACTGTTCTTACCAGGTAGCTGAGGAACATAAAGCAAATGTCTGTAATTATGAAAATGTAACTATTTTCTTGGCATTTTTCCAGGCACTGAAGCTAATGTCGATTTTCCTGTTGATAGTTTGCTGTTTGTGTGGATTACACATTTTATTTCTACAAAAAATCTTTTTATTGTAAATCTTTGAATATCAGTTTGAAACTAGGACATTATTGCCTGTGTGGGAGTATTTCTCTGTTGTTATGTGATCGTGGTGTGACTGGCGGACGGCTGGTTGCTAAGAGAGCACTTGACTCAAGGGAATAATGTCCTACCTCCCCTCCACCTACTCATCCACTCTCATCAATCCATGTCAAGGAGGCATGAGGTGTTCATGTAACTGCAACTTTATAGTGTCATGGCTGAACTCTGTCTGTCCACTAATATATTCTAAGCTGAGGGTTTTGTGTGAAAGATGTTATCCAGTGTACGGTGCAGACAACCTTAGTGATGAGGAGGATTTAAATGCGAATGGTTGCCTGAAGGGTGGTGTATATATGTGTGCATGTTTGTGAGCTTGTGTCGTTATTGTGGGACATGCGACAACAGCATCCTACTTTATCTAACAAGGAATCGGGAGGATTGTAGGTTTCATAATTAAAGAAAAGCAACTACATCACAGCTGTGCATCTGTGTTTCTATAACCAGCCCTGCTGGGGGAAGAAACTCTGCAATGCAGTGGAGACATGGAGAGTGGGAGAAGCTCAGAGGTAGATGAAAGGAAAAAAAAAGAGATGATCTGAATATGGTGGGGGAGGCATTGGTTGGTGGAATGAAAAAGTGTTGAAGTAATTGGTGTAATGCATGAAAAGCTGCAGAGAAAGTGATGAGAAGGAAACATGAGAGTTCAAGAGAGATGAAGTGGCCCTGCGGGTGCTTTTCAACATGCAACATGTAACTTGAGACTCCAAATTCTGTCCTACAACCATAACATTTTCTTTTAGGTTTAAAACCAGCCACATATTTGCATATACAAAGTATGTGATTTATCTAATATGTGAGTAGTTTAGTAAGTATTCAATGAGCTAGATTTCATCCTGGGTGTTAACAGTTGTTAGTGCTCACCTTTGTGGTGTCATCAACATTTATGAAAAGCAGATTTGTTGGCAGTTCCTTCGTTAGCTCCTCCTAGAGCCTAGGATTATGTTTTTGGAAGGAATAGGTTGGCACTGATTTGGAATTCCAATTGTTAAAACCCTTGGAAAGGCTGAGATCATCTAACAAAACATTTGTATAAATCTTTGTTCACATTCTGCACATTTGTATTTGCACGTCAGGATGGTGGATTTGTGCTTGTGTGTTTGCAGCAGCGGTTGTGTAACGGGATAAGGATTTCCTGCCACGATTTGTGATGGATAAAAAAAACTAGATGGAGTGACAGACAGATAGACAAGAACGGCAGGATGGAAGGAAAGAGCAGCTGATAAGCAGAGAAAAGTAACGCTGAAGGGCTGGTGGAGACTGCTGGATGAAAAGCCAGGGAGGAAACGGTGACAGGGGAGGTTTTGACAACACAAGCCGAGCAAAGCAAAGCAAAACATCAGATGCAGTGAACAGATGATATCTAAAAAGGGAGAAAGAAACAGATGATGATTTAATAAGATGTTGAAAAAAAAAAAAGTTAACATTTATGAAATTTCTGTCAAAGTGTGAGATTAGGAAAAGGAAGAAGGAGCAAAAAAGAGAAAAAAATGAGAGCGGTAAGCGGAACAGAGGGTTCAGGCTCTGATAACGGCAACTCTCTAGAGGCCCCTCAATTAGACTGGTAACCTGGCAACCAGCAGGCAGACAGCGCCCCTCATACACACACACCAAAGGTTGGAAAGAAGAGAAGAGCAATGGGGGAAAGAATAGTGAGAGAGATACATTTAATAAGGAATAAACTGGAAAGGAGTAAGCAGATAAAGTGGAAAAAGATGGAGGTTGGCAGGATGTTTTTTTGTTTGTCTCTCAGGACAGTTCATGTCTTGGGGCGATCTCAGTTTTGCTCATCAGCATCGTCGTTTCTTCCCGCTGTAGCTAAGGTGTGGTCCATCTGCCCTCAGCTGTCGATGGTTTAAGGCGAAGTCGAAGAGGAAACCTGTCTGTCCTTATTTGGGAGGCAGGTTTCCACTTAATGTCAGAAACCATTAACCAATTAAGTCATAGACTGACCCTGGAAGAGCTGATAAATAAACCACATGACCCCTGCAGTCGACCAAAACCATCTATCAATTTAAGCGCCAGTCAGTTTTGCAAATAAACCATGAGGCCAAAAAGAGCTAAAGATTACAAGAATAACCAATCATTTACTGAAGCCGTCGCCTTCATCTCAATGCTGCACTTCATTTCATTAAGTGTTTAAGTGAGCTAAAAGCACACTGTTCCTCAGCGTGTTTACTAGAGGCTGAGGTTTCAATATGTCATCCCGTTTTCAGATGTAAATCTATAAATCTCGCAGCGCTGTATCGCTGTCAGCAGCAGCGGTGCCACGGGGCGAATAAGGATGATGGTTAGATTTATCAGCTTGGCCAGGTATAATGTCAGCTCACCAAGGCCTCGTGAACTCTGACTGAATGTTGAATCCTACTATACTATACTATTTGTGTGAGGATTTATGTTTATTTACACTGTATGCATACTGTATGTGTCCACAAGCTCATGCAGTCTTTTACACTTGACTGGGCGGGGGTGAAGGAGAGCTCCAGTGTCAGTGTAGCAGTATATGGGATGTGGCCCAATGAATAATAAATGAGAACTAGCAGTACAGTAGATAACACTGATGACGGCTCATAGTGGAATGACAGAACTGATCGATAATGATGTCTAATAAACCCAGATTGTGGAATTACTGACATTATATACTTTTATAGTTTTCCAGGAAATTGTTCTAACATGAAATGTGCCACGTGTCCAGCTGTGAACAGACAAAAGATATCAGTCTTCTTATCAGTCTTCTCGCACAAAGCAAATTAACTAATCCTTAAAATTCTCTTGTAATTAATCAGAACTAGAACAGAGGCCACACAAGGAAGAAAAGATCATGAACTTGTGTTAAAGATATCTATTGTTTTGTCTCATGTTATTGTAGCAAATGTGATAACTTGACATGATATATTAATGTGTGCGGACAGTAAATTAGAGTATTTCTTTCCCTATTACACACACACAACAAACAAGATGCAGTACAGTTTAGAAGTTTCTGTATTTATAACAACCTTAATGTAATGTATGTGAAACTTCCCCTGTCTGCTTTCTCTTTTTCGTGTAATGTACTTTGTCCCAATATTATACAATTTGTCAAAAATTCAGCCCCCTCAAACACTAGCCCCTGTGTGAGTCAGTGGACTTCCCAACGGGCCGTAACGTGCTCCTGGAACAGCCCAATTTGTTTGGAACACAGAGCATTGCCATGGAGAAATTCTCTCCATGTTGCTATGGTAGCAGCCCCCTTTTTCTTTTTCTCTACTTCCCAAAATAAGATCAGATCTGGTTCTCAAAGGTTTCCCCTCATATGCGGCAGCAAATGTGATCCAGTGTTATGGTATCATACGTTATAAGTTTACGCACATAGACTTTGAAGGGCAATGTGCCCTTTTTATAGATACAGAACTTCCAAACAAACATAGAGTGGGACTGATTTAAGAATATAAAAGAGAAAGTGCATCACGAGTGTAGGTGCATTCATATCGAACATATGCACACACGCAGACACAGCGCCACTGGCCTTGGATCGCAGGCTTACAGGAGGTGCCAGGAACCCTTTCTCCCACAGTCACCCTCTGTTCACTTGGAACAATAAGCCATTCTTTGTGTATATGTGTCTCGCTCTCTTACACTCGCTCTCTCAGCTGACCTGACAGTCAAGTCATCATCTACATTAGAGGCATTAACCTGCGTGTGTGTGTGTCAGTCAGATACAGAGCTGAAAGTATCCACACGGTCTCGAAACTTAATTTAGACAACGTCCGTGTCCACATTTACACACCTTCTTCCTGTGGACAGATAACCCAGGTAACCCTTCCCTCCCCATTTGAATCATCAGTGACTTCACCTTCACCATGAAGTCAGCCTCAGTAATGAGGCAGAGAGCCAGCAGGGGCGACTATGCCCCACCCTTTAGCTCCAAACAGGCCACTCTACTCACAACTAACACCGGTTTTATTGGCTTGTGTGTGTGTTGTCTGCATTGTCCCCAGCAGCAGCAGCAGTCCAGTGTGGGTGGTTTCAGGAGACAGCCAGACAATTCACTGTACTCTACCCATAATCCTTAGGGGATGAAAACTGAATCAAACCCACTTCCTATTTACTTACTTAAGCGCAGTGTGTTTGTGTGTGAGAGAGAGTTGTGTGTTGGTTCTCTTTGATGTAGATGCATTATTCACCAACTGTCTTCATCTCTGATCCCTTTTTCTCATTTTAATCTCGTCTTCACTTGTCACTCTCTCAGCCGAGACACAGACGAATGTATGAATGCGATCGATGTTTATCAGTGTGTCTTTCTTCTCATATTTCTCTTGTTGTACCCCTTTGTCCTTGGCTGGCTATTTTGTTATATTATATCTGATATCCCTGTCTTCCTAGTAGATCCCTGGTTAAATAAGATTCATCCTCTGAAT
This sequence comes from Polydactylus sextarius, assembly GCA_016801845.1. NCBI lineage: Eukaryota > Metazoa > Chordata > Actinopteri > Polynemidae > Polydactylus > Polydactylus sextarius. The sequence goes on from CM028926.1 coordinate 3,361,482, forward strand.
CTGTCTGCAGGGAGAGGTTTAAAGCTTCAAAAAAAAAAAGGATAGAAACACTGCTTTTAACTTTTAACCAGATTTCTGTTGGTAAAAAGTAACAGTTCAAGTTTTGTGTTTTTCTCCAAGGCTTGTAACACTGCTGCTGTTTCAGTCGAGTTGAGAAATTTTTCCAGTTGCTTGGCAGATATAATGCATGTTCAGTCCAACATTGCACCGAGCCATGTGTGTTTGTGTGTGAATTGGCTAAATATAGCCTTTAACAGGGAATAGATGTGTAAAGCTAATATTGGGTGGTAATAACAGGTAGCTGGTAGTCAACAGAAAAATGAAATAAATGTGCAAAGAGAACTTAGCATTTCCATGTAGTGTATCAAGCGTAAATTGTTCAGATTTTCTCAAAAAGTCTGCCGATGTAATATCTGAGTTTCAGGAACACTTACGAAGCAATACATTCTCATTTCCTCAATTGCAAATGCATTACTGTCTGATTTGGTTCAGAGTGGTTGCATAGCGGTCACAGAATAAATATGAGCAAACTTCTATGTCCATTCCATTTAATCTTCAAATGTACAGACCACCATTATGAAAATGCCAACATCAAAATGTTATTTATTTTTTTATTTTTTTGATAGATGATTTGTGACTTGTACAATCCAATCAATACTAAAGCTGTTGTAGTGACACATGGTGGCCTGATACTGTCCTGAAAGACTTTATGTTGGTATCTCTTTTAATTTGTCACCTGTCTGTTTGACATCCAGTTTGGTGCAAATGAATTATGACTAAGGTGTGTAGGTAATAGTTTTCTAATTCCATGTCAGACCTATCATTTTTCTCTGTCACTATTTGCTGGTGTGTGTGTGTGTGTGTGTGTGTGTGTGTGAGTGTGAATGTGTGTGTGAAGTCTGCAGCCATATGTGGACGTAATTTTCTGTCTGGGCGGGTATGACAAATATATGAGTCACGGTTCGATAACGTCTCTCAGAGATGAGATCATTACACAGTGTGGAGAGCTGGAGCTCAGATTGAAAATGTAAGTCACTGATATAAGGCACAAGCAGTTGCTGTGTATGTCAATAAGTGAGTGACTGTGTGTGCATGTGTGTGTGCTTGTTGTTGTTGACTTTGGGTCAGGGTTAGGGTTAGGCATTCAGTTGGTATTAGGTTAATTTAAGGCCCTATGAAATGTATTACATCATTGATAGGTCCCCACTAAATTAGGTGCACTGGGGTGTGTGAGTGTGTGTGTGTGCCTGCCTATTGGTGCATTTTGTGTGTTTGTGCCAGACTAATGGTCCATTGTGCTCTGTCAGGGTTTATTCAGCTGGCCAGGGTTGTGGGGCTGCCAGACGGGGCACTATTTTTACCCTGACAGGAAGGCAACGCACCACCTACTCTGTTACATAAACACAGATTTTTCACATTCATTTCTTCTTAAAATCTACATGTTAATCCCCCGCTTTTCTAAGCACACATGCAAAATTAAGTATTCTAGGTAGGACGGTTAGGGAAAAAAAAGCAGTAATAGAAAGTAGTCTTGCATGTAAGAGAGGGAGAATAAATATAGTAAGTGAGAGATTGGACATGGGCAGACTCCAGACACACGTGGGCATATGTGGCACAAGTAGACTGTCACAAACACACACACCATTGCTAACCCATCACTGAGGTGCAACTTTGCAAACTGGTGGTGAACAGCTGCTGTCCTCACGTCAGGGTGTGCAAACGGAAAGAACACCCATGTGAACGTCTCCCTCCTCTCTTTTACTCTCTCTAGCTGTGAGAGGCCGTCCTGTCCAGAGGGTGGAAGGTAGGGAGGGATTAAAGGGGACTTACCTCTGACCATTAGGCTTTCACAGTCCTCTGGGAGAGGCAGGAAACATATAGAGGGAAAAAGGTGCAGTACTTAGAAAGTGCAGGGAAGTGAAAGAGAAACAGTTTCACAACACGTTTAGGGAAAGACAGACCACTGGAGGGGTTTTTTAGTCTTTTTTCATTATTATTATTATTATTTTGTCTATGCTAGGGACATGTAGGCTGGAAATATGATGTCCACTGAATGGGCTCAACCTTAATCCCGGTCTGGACTAACCTACTGACTGGGGGAGTAGGGTGGAAAAGAGAGAGGGAGGGAGAGGTGTGAGAGAGGCACTGGATAATATGGATGGATGTGGCGAAGTGGATGATGTCATCCGGCAGGCGTCCACCCTCTACCTCAGTGATGACTACAAAGAGGTACAGGACCGTGTCATGTTTATTTGTGTCTTATTCCATGATTATAAGACCAGCTTTTATAACTAATTCACTGAAACCAATTCATGTAAAGGGATGGATATATATCTGGTCAATATTTTCATATTAACTCATGGACAATAAACTTGTATGTTGTGTTGAACCCAGTTGACTCCCAGTAAGGAAGCACATAAGTTTATTTTCCACATTCCTCGGGTTTCATGAGTTGTGTGTGCAGCTCAGCTATGTGATACAGCCCACAGACTGAGGTGATGTTATGCTTCTAGTATGGTTATTACAGTGCTCGGATATTTGAGGCAAAGCTATGACCTAATAGTGAGTAACCAAGGCTTTTGTCCTGAAATCTGTTTCATTCATTGGGAGAAAAAGCAGATTCCTCCTCTGCATGTTTCCCCCCACAAATCTGTAGCCTGGCCTTGTTGTAGAGAGAAGCTCAAATGTCACTTGGAGACCTATTGTCCTGTCTAAACCCACTTCATGCTTCCTATCTCCCCCCCCTCCCTTTGTTATTCTCACCCCTTTTTTCTGCTTTATCCCACAATAGCCCTCCCCCACTTCTTTTGCCACCGCACACACTCATACGCAGCACTCTACCACTTGCTGAGTCGTTCTCTTCCAGGCTGAGTGACAGGAACAGACTTGCACTGACCTGCGGCTGAACTAAATGAGAGGTCAGAGGTCAGGTCCTTTATCTGGGATGGAATGTAGCGCTGCCTAGACAGACATGTCTCAGATAGCACAAGAAGAAAAGATTTACATCCATACCGACGTTTTCATCCCATAAAGCCAGGATGTTTTTTTGTTTTTTTTTACATTTAAAAAATATATACTCGTGTTCTCATGGTTTAGAACAGTTACATGTGAAGACGTCACTTTCCACCCTGGTTCTGTTTAAAGGTAACAAACCTACAATCATCTTCTTGGAGGTTTGTCATTAAAGTCAGACTGCATTGTAGCTTGCTGAAATCACCTCTAGGAAATCAATGCACACTGCCGAGAAGTAGTTTCTCACATAATCCAGCAAATCAGCAAATGTTGTTTTTACACTTCAGTTAAATCAAAGAAGATGATAGGTTAATCAGGGTGAGATTCTAGTTGGAACATTTGCTCTCTTTAGAAAGTCTAGCTGTTTCCCCTGTTCACAGTTTTTTCCAGTTAAACTTAAAATGGTGGTACTGTATGTACAGGTGGAGTTTTAGTTAAATCTAAGTATCTACGTACATCTATTTGAACTGTGAAGCCGAGGATAGAGAATAGTCAAAACACAGAGAGGACGAGAGAGAGAAGGCGCAGTGACCTTGTATCTGTTTGTAGAGCTGTGAGCTCAGCAGCAGCTCACTGTCAGGCCTCAAAAACATTTCAGAGTGAAGCTGTCCCTGTTTGGATTCTCAGCACCACACATATCCGATAGCCAAAACACAGCAGCAGCACACACACACATACACACTGAGCACAGTTATACCTCTATAAAAAAGCCAAACAAGCCAAACATAGTAAGTCTTATCCAGGTGCCGTGTAATGTCACGCTTTCATTGCCTTCCTCTGAAAAACACATGGAGCTTGAGCTCACAAGACCTGATAGGTGTGTGTGTGTGTGTGTGTGTGTGTGTGTGAGAGAGAGAGAGAGAGAGAGAGAGAGAGAGAGAGAGAGAGAGAGAGAGTGGTTGTGTGAGAACAGTGGGTTCTTGTCTTCAACCAGAGACTGAGTTCTTAGCCGGTGAAAAGCCTCCATTGTGTAGAACAAGGGACTCCACTTAGTGGATGGAGGGAAAGAGAAGAAAAGGTGAAAGAAATATTACCAAAGGAACGGGTGACATGTTTTAAACGACTGAAAGACTGAAATCTGAGGAAAAACTAAGGACAGAACAACCAAAGGCATGAAGAGCTACACCCACATTTACATGCATCTTTGATCTGAATAATTTGTGGCCACAAGAGCCTGCAATTTTGGGTGGGGAGAGGGAGGGTGCTGTTTGTTTGCACAGATAATTAAATTCATGTCCCTCCTCTAATATAGATTTTCAGTGAAGATTTGAGGGTTCAGAACAAGCGTCTTGTCGTCCATCACCAAAGCTAAATCGCCCTCCAGGCTGGAGGATGAATGGTTCGTAGCACAGTGGAGGAGAAAATGTCTTTGTCAATGAGGGTTTTTCAGCAGAGGAAATTGCTTGGTGAATTTAAGAAAAAACACAAATTAGCCCAATTGTGTTCGTCCCCAATCTAATTTGAACAGTGACGGCTCTGGAGCTCAAGGCCAGGAAATGAAGGAGGTGGTTAAGACTATCACTCATTCTCACTTATTCTCTGTTTCTTTTGTTTTTTCTCTCTCCCTCCCTCTCTATGTCTCCTTCTGTCTCCCTTTCCCACAAAGTTAATATAATGAATCCAACAATTTTCCATGTCATCATCATGTGGAAACGGGCTTTCAGATGATGTGAAGATGAAGCTGTAGTGGAAAAAATTACCACACAAAAGGTTACAGTTACATCTTAGTTGTGATCATTTAAGTGAGTGAGCCAAACTGAAGAGCAGAAAGTTTGGGTTTCCACCCAAAAGTACAACAGAAATGTGAACATAAGAGGATTTGATTGCCTCCTGCACAAAAGAGGTTGTGAAAATTCATCTGCGTAACATCTAATGGAGACCCATTAAATAAAAACATAAATAAAAAGCAAGACAATGAGGGAGAAGATGAAGCAATTGGAATGGGATGAGAGTTGATAGAGAGCCAGTGGCATTTATTTACCTCCTGTTTGACACCTCCATCTCTCAGTGGCATAACCTACACCTTTGTAAGTAGTTTATGGCGCTGTTAGGATCACTACTGCTTTACCACAAATGGCCCACACACATGGCCACAACACAAACATGCTAAATAACATGATGTTGATGTTTATACAAAGACAGGAAGCTGTGTTGTCAGACAGGTGTGAGATGCAGAGGCGGAGTCCCGCGTAATCCAGCTGCAGACCAGAGGGAATTTTTAACACATGGTGCTTTGAGAGTTTTCTCACATGTATTTCAGAGTTGATTTTTTTTTTATTATTATTATTTTTAGGGCATTTTTGCCTTTAATCATAGATACAGTGAAGAGAGAGACAGGAAACAAGGAGGAGTATAGGGAAAAGACGCATTGGAAAGCTCGACTCAGTCGGGGTTCGAACTGATGAACAGCTGCATGGTATATATAGGCCACTTGGCTATCCTGGCTACAGTTGATTTAATCTGCATTTCTGCATCCTAGTTAGTTTATAAGGGCGTGACTGATGCTAATATTCTATTGTGACTGATTATAATTTTGGTCATTCATTTTCACATATATTTTATTGGATAAAACAGGATATGATATATGATATATGATATACAGGAAATGAAACTGGCTCCTGACATACACATCAGTGATCGAAACAAAACATTTCACTGAGAGTTTATGAAGAGCAAATGCTGAAATTCACATTCAACGCGTCGCTAAAACATTATTCTCATGGCTGGATATCATAAGTTGATAGTTGATGCGTGAAGATTGACATGACCCGTCTGGTGCTGATTATGGCCTTTGCTTTCGTAATGTCAGCTGAATTGTTTCATTGCGTTAATCACCCTTTTAAAACTGTTAATGACAAAGATATAGCCACGATTATCTCTAAGTTAAGTGACCACAGATTGAACTTTGTACATCTTTACAATCAGCACACAGCCTCCAGCAATGTTTGTGTGTGTGGTCTTGCCATAAAGTTTACACCGCTGCCATTGGATTGCTCAGTATTCTGATGCAAAACATCACCTGACCTTTGCTTCCCCCCACTTGCACCTCAGCGTGGCCGTCATCTCTGACAGAGAAACCGGTCAACAATGCTCAGTGAACCTGCTGCTACTGGTTTTCATCTTTGCTCGGAGCAGCCATTCAGCGCAGTAACTTGACTGACAGCGTGTCAGCTGTGTTGCAGTCGGGCTTGTGTGAGTGATTTATGTGTCCATGAATGTGTTTGACCTGCACTGTACCACACACCGCTGTTGCGCCTTTAAAGTACAGAGTTTGTTCATCTCGATTCCCCAGGCTATCTTTCAAACAGACAAACACACACACACATATACAAAGGAGCAGTGCCAGGTTCACTCCTCTGCGTGCCAGTGTGTGTGCTAGCAGTGCCAAGTGCGTCTTGTGGGCTCTTGTGTGGAGTGGGATTATGTTAATTTGTCCTTGGTGTAGGCACTCTCACCAACGCCTGCACACAATTGTTGAGGAGAGAGAGAGAGAGAGAGAGGAGAGGAAGGAGCGAAGAGGCAGTTTAGAAAATAAATGGGAGGAAGGTGAAGGTGCGATGAGTGATTTGGAGAGGGTAGAAGAGAATTACCTGCATAGAGAGAGAAAGCTCAGTGGAAGAGTCATAGAGGCCTGAGGCTGAAGGAGAGACGGGGAGATGGACGGAGATGAATGGAATCAGTGATTGTGGAGAAAAGAGAGCAAGACAAACTGCCGGTGAAGCTGAATCAGGTTTGATAGAGAAAGAGTGAGAATGTGAGGAACAGTGAAAACTGAGACAGGCTGAAGATTTGTGAAGGGATAAGTGGAATAATGGAAAAAAGACATATCCAGGAAAGATCAGGCCAACAATACTGGACTCTGCTCTTTTTTTTTGCCATTTTCCTTTTGTTTAATACTGAAAGTAGAGAAACAGATCAAAAATATGGTAGAACACAAGGAGGGGAAAATAAGGTTCGTAGTAGAAGAGGTGTTGCAGTTATATGGGTTATGTATGAGGTTGTGAGGCTGTCAGACCTCTTTTAAAATTGTTTTTAAATAAAAGAAACCAGTGGGTCCCAGTGCTTGTTTGCAACAGTAGCATCTGTAAAAAAAAGAAAAAAAAACCTCTTTTCATCACAAACAGCCAGAGTTCCTCATTAGTTATTTGCACCTCAGTTGGATGTGTTTACCTGCTATCAGCACAGACGAGACATCCTACAGTGGCTGCTGTGTGTGAGCATGTGTGAAGTGTTGCCAGAGCTGACTGTGTGTTGAGTTACGGTCCAAGTAAGAGTCTCTCTGGAGCTGTTTAATGTTGGGATTCTTGCAGATTTAAGCATGTATGAAACAGCTATCAGTTTACCATATGTAAACTCAATCCTGTGTGCATCCTGTGTGGGAAGACCTACTTATGTGTATGTGTTGGCTAAGAAAAGAGCAACACCTGCTGGTGAATAGTTGTATTGTCATCTTGTACCTATCCCTACTTAGATGTCTCACACTTTATTTTCCACATCACTTTCTATTAGAGCCTGTTAAGATAAGGCTGAACCACTTTAGATTAAGAGGAAGTTGCTTAATATACATGTACTTGTGATTTTGGATTATCACAAAGTGCTACGGGTGACCGTGTCTCCATTTGTACTTACGTCTAGTTAAGTAGGAAAAGAATGTGTCAGGTCAGGAAACTATATATAAGTATCTGTGTTTAAGGTGCCAAAACAAGTGCACACTTATATTATATTTATGGAAGATCCCTGATCTCTACCAGCCTGACCACAACCTCACTGTAAAACTACAACATTAATCATTAAAAACATCACGTTAAACCAACGTAATCCTGTTCATCTTTTGTCACAGGCCCAAAAGAATGAGAGGGAGTCGATCAGGCAGAAGTTGGCCCTGGGTAGTTTCTTCGACGATGGGCCAGGCATCTACACCAGCTGCAGTAAGAGCGGCAAACCCAGCCTGTCTTCACGGTAAGACCACTGTTTTCTGTCACGCTATTTCTTTTCTAACTAATAATCACATGACTAGTACTTAAACACAAAGACGGTTGTGGTTTTACTGCTTGTGGTTTTACCTATCAAGAAAAGACAGATAGAAAAGGAAGAATGAATGACAGGAAGCAGAGAGGACTTGGGTAGTGTGAATGAGCCAAAACTTGTGACTTCCCAAATTTACTGCTTCTGCCTCCTACACTCCACCTTACTGGAACTAGTTGTTCTGTAAAGACTTTCTTTGTATTCTTGTGATTTGAATCACGTGGATTTCTCGAATTTCTCCGAGGTGACAAGTGACTATGACGTTTAATGTGTCCTTGATGATCGCACGGAAACAGTCAAAGTACAGTACAGTACAGTGTGAAAACTTGAATCACTTGTCTGGGACAATAAATCATCAATACAGTGTTATGACCAAGATTAAACTAGATTTATGAGGGGGACACTAGTATTTTTCATTTCAGATTAATTTTATATCCATCCCTTTATAATTCTTGATGTTAGAGTGGGAAATTATACATTTTAAAATAGCCAATAACGAAATGTTTAAATTATATAATGTACAGAAGTTCTGTTTCTAAATGACCCCAAACAACAATCAACCACTCAGGTCCTATTTTAATTGAGAGTTATTGGATCTATGCTGCGTAATCAATCAGCCCTGTTTGTAATTACTGCACTGAATAAGGACATTATTGATCCACGATGGGCTGAATCTACACCTAAAGATATCCTGCTCCTCCATGGCACAAAAAACACCCGGTCCCAGACAGATTGGAACAGACCTTCTGGAGGCCTCCTGGATCGATCCATATTGGAGACAACAGGGGAGATGATTAAAAACACAAAAACCTCCTCAATTCCACCTTCACCTGGCAGAGTGTGGAGACTCACAGCACTTTAATACCTTTGACACAGTTGTCTCATACAGCAAAAACAGCAAAGACTGAAGTCACTTGACTCTCTCCATTCATGGTAATATTAACTCTGTTTTAACCTATATTATCTATATCTGTCTCTCCCCGCAGGCTGCAGAGTGGGATGAACCTACAGATTTGTTTTGTCAATGACAGCGGCAGCGACAAGGACAGCGATGCCGATGACAGCAAGACAGAGACCAGTCTGGACACACCTCTGTCCCCCATGGTACATGCCAATGACCACGTGCGACCTTTGAAGCTCGTGTAGAATTATTAGAATATTTCTTCAGAATACAAAAATGAGAGAAATGGATTTCGATTTCGAAATTGCTGTGAAATGTGTCTTGAGTGTGTGAAAGTGAGATTATGACAGAACAAGAGTGAGAGCAGTGAAAAGCCAAGATATTCGCAATGAATCAGAGAGATAGCTGGTGCTTTCGTCCCGTTATGAATGTCTTCTTTCGAGTTTTCTGGCCTGTTAACCAATTCACGTGCAGCAAATGAGAGGTGAATTGGAATACACACACCGAGGCCACGGATGACTGGCCGCATTAACCTCCTGTCGGCCTGAGACACATTAAACAGAAAGAGAGAGGTGGAAAGAGAGAATTATTATCGTTTTACATGCTTGCTCTCCTCACATCCCAGCTGATGTGCGGTGACATTTCTGCCAGGATTTAAAATCTACACATGAAAAAGACCAAGAAAACATCACGTTAATCCTCTGACCCGGTCCTTCTTATCTTTTCCTCTCTTCTTACGTCATTTTTACCCTCTGTCTCTTACCTTTTCTATTCCATTTTACCCCTCATTGCTTATTCCATTATCCCTTGCTCATGTTTTATTCCACTGTGCTGTACTTGTCATCTTTCTTCTATCCTTCCCACTACCTCCTCCTCCCCACAGTCCAAGCAGAGCTCGTCCTACTCGGACAGGGACACCACAGAGGACGACTCCGAGTCTCTGGAGGACATGGACTTCCTGAGTCGACAGAAGAAGCTGCAGGCGGAGGCGAAGCTGGCTCTGGCGATGGCCAAACCCATGGCCAAGATGCAGGTGGAAGTGGAGAAGCAGAATCGTAAAAAATCGCCAGTCGCTGATCTGGTCAGTATCAGAAATCTGACTGTCAAAGACACATGACACGAAATGGGACACACACTTTTCTGCCATGTCACTGGTTTTTATGAAAATACAATCTAAAATTCACGCACTCAACCTTTATTTTTAACAACATTAACAATGAATCAATTGAAATCGCCCACTCACACTGATGAACAAAGAGTGAATTATTGCCTCGTTCTCAGCCATTATCTTCAGGTTTATAGTAAAAGAGAAAAAAAACTCCAAAACCAAACGTCACGCAAAGTTGATGTTTCCTCATTTCTCCTGGATTTGGAAAGTTCCTTTATAACTTTGCCATATTCATTAGATATTGTGTTTGCAGCAGCTTGTTTCCCTGACTCCAAGTGACCAAAAGAAAAAAAAAATCAGTCTAAAACCATCAACATACCTGTTGAGCCATCTGATTTCTCAATTATGCTGATAATGTTGCAGCCTGTAACAGTTTTTTTTTTTTTTTTTTTCAGATTTATTAGATTGATCAAAAAATCTGTCAGAGATTTGTGACTTTTTATAAAATTCAAATCCCAAATCAAACCGAGGTTGTAAGGAGCAAACAAGGAGTAAACACACAAATGAGACATTTAAATCACAGACACACACAAGACACATCAGCTGTATTAATTTTTTACGACGTCCACTCCATAAACAGTTTTGTAGTTTTACCTTTATTGATGAACCAAAGAACCAGCTACTGTAGCATAATCTTGTAGGATTAGAGGCCAGTTAGTAACCCTCCTTTTAATTAATAACATCATTGATAAACTGATTGAATTATGGTAATAATTACTTGAAATACCTTCTGATGTAAGTGAGATTTTGCTCATACATCATGAGTCTTGCTCATACAAGATGAGTAAGACCATGATTTGGTTTCTATTGTTTTAGAATAAAATAACCACAATATATCATGGTTGAGACATGTCATGTGACGGCATGTGGTCCATTAGTCACATGAACAGATGAGAACTGATAAAAAAGCTTGTGTTTGAGTAATACATGAGGTTAACAGGTCATACATACATATGTTGCAGTGATATTGCAGGAAGTCACCTGCCCACTCCTCCTCTGTTTCCTCTCTTCCTCTGCTCCCGTTCTGAGGAAGAGAGGTGATGAGGACCCAGCTCATCATTATTTCATCAATTTTTATCTGCCTCACTGACTCGTCGGGAGAACACACACACACACCAACGCACCCACACTATCAGACTCACACACAGTATATTTCCACCCGGACTTGCAGGCAGAACCGCTTTACTTATTCAGAGAACTGAAGGGCAGCTCAGCCGGGTCCATCTATTATTCATACGCCGGAAAGCATTGGCTTCGGTGTTTAGGGATGTAGCAGTGCTCAACAGTCAGAAGACATCACTGTCACATCCGGACCGAACACACCGTGAATATTAAGATGTATTAAGGCTACAGCCACTAGCAGTGTCCGCAACACTGGAGACCTATTAAACTGTAGCTGTTACATGTGCTAAATACCTCCAAGTTTCTAACCAGGGGGCACATCTGCACAGTCGCCAGGGGGGAGGGGAGTAAATTTCTGGAGTAGTTTAAAATAAAAATTGTGACCTGATTTGAAAAATACAACTTTACAAATGTTACATTACATTGGTACATAACAACCTGTTGTGATGATGTCATAAATTAACTGTAGTAATAACCATTAAACTTTAACAGGCTGAAGACACTTTGATGTAAAAGCCAGAGTAAATTAAAACTTGTCAGCTAACTAGTTAGTTATTTAGAAATTGTTAATAACAAAATTAATGGATAAACGATGTAAACATTCAACTTAAGATTTGACCCTTTTACTACATATCAACCCTCTGCTCTTTTTCTCCCCTTTCTTCTCCACTGACGCTGTTCAATAAAAACAAAGTGCCCATCAAACATCTTTAAAAATGTATATATTATTATTATTTAAAAAAAAAAGTATTAATTAACCATTTAAATAATGACTTAAAGTGGTGGTCCAGTGTAATTTGAGTTGAACACTCCCCCAGGAGATATTTTATGTTGGATGAAGTATTATCATGTTTAACTGTCTTTTGTTTTCACAGCCAAATTGTTAACAATGAAAGCAAATGGGGCAGCCGGCCAAACGTATCTAAATTGTCATTTTATAACCACTAATAAAGCTCACAATATCACAACAGTAGCATGAACAAGGTCCCTACACATAAACTGAAGTACTGATAACTTAGTAAGTGATAACTAAGTGTACTGAGAGTTTATTAGAAAGACCATTTTACAAGACTCACCCAACATCTTGTTTTCATATAACAACTGGTGGTGAAGGGTATTCATGACTAGTATTCATGGTGAAATAGACCCTGTGTTCAAATAACTCTGGACCATCACTTTAAAGTAACGCTTGAATGGTTGAAATATTAGCCAAATATAATGCTAAATGTTTAAAATATTAACTAAAAGTTATGGTTAAAATTTACAATTTTAGCAAAAAGTATTTATTAAGATATGAAGCAGTAATCAATTAACTCTAGGAATAGCTATAAGTAATGTATAACTGGTTCTGTGTGACAACACATTATATTTAAATTGTGTGAAAAAATGATTCAACACAGTATTGTGCGGTTTCCCCAGTGTGGGACAAACGAATTTGAATATTTCTGAGCATTCATTTTAAAATCATTTGAAATGAAGAGTGACTGGAACAGCTCACATCAGAGAGAAAAATGTAACCAACACTTTAGAGTGATCGTTGTGGTATGTTGTTGTAATACTGCTGCCAATCAGTCTAACACAGTTCCAACAAAACTGGATCCACTTGTCAAGGGCAGAGAATGGGACTTCAGCCAAGCCAGCACAGTTGGCATGAATTTGACTGTGTGCGTGTGTGTGTAAACTGGTATTGAGGGTTTTCCTAAATCTAGAGAATTACTGATAGAAAGTGAGTCAGAAAAGACAAAAGAAAAAGGGGGAGAGATGTTTAAACTCAAAAGGTAAAATCTCAATTCTCTTATCAGTCTGATTACGTGTCATAGCTGAAAGTTGGCTTACTCTCATTGACCATTTATAATTATTAGTAGAAAAGTCAGTGTTCCACAGAAATACCATAGTTAGCCTTTTGAGTCAGGGCACACATCTACCCTCTTTCCCATCATCATTCACACATCATCTCTGACATCACATACTCTGAAGTCATTGTTATTCAAAACGCACAAAACTGAAACTGACACATGGAAGGGTCAGTTGCATCAGGCCAATGTGAAAGTAAAAGGGAGTTGGAGAACACACACTAGTGCCTGTGTATGTGCGTACATTTCTTATGACTGGAGATGAAAGTAGGAGGGAAAGAGAAAGAATGCGAACTGGTCTTCTGAGATACCAACAGATTATTTTCATATGATAGGAAACGCATATAATTATATGCAATGACACTGCATCGCGCTTGTGTTAGGCATGAATCTTTTGTAAAAGTCTGAACACAGCATGTTTCATTCTTGTTTCACTTATAATTTAGAGTATTAAATGTATCTTGATAATTAAAAATCGTTGTTCTTAGGAGCCATGTTTGGTCAGACACAGGTTTAAACAATAAATGGTGCAAATACAATTCCAAAAACGTCAAACATATTAATTTATATGGAAACTTTTCATTTTCAGTCATAATAGGGAAATAATGTGTAATTTCTAAGCCTTTATTGTCACTTCACCTTTGTCTGTGATTACATAACAGACGTCATAACTGTAAGCGTGTGGGATATTGTGCTTAATGGGTAAAACACTTGGGAATTTAAAAAGTTTTTTTATACATATATATATGCGAAAAGAGAGAAACACGTCGTTTTAAACGTAGAGGAGAAGATATGAAGGAAAAATGAACGGCATTGCTCCATTCTGTAGTTTTACACGGCGGGGTAAGAACACGCTCATCAAACTGTTTTTGTTTGTTTGAAACGCAGCAAAACCTGTTTATGAACAAAGAGCAGCGACTACTTGAAAATCCCCCAACTTTACAGTGTCCCTTACTCCTCTAAGAAACTCCTCTAAGAGTGATATTCCCTTTTGTTTCAGAAGGGACATTACAAAGTTGGTTCTCACGAAAAAATAGAAAAAAAAAAAAAAAAGACACAAGCAAATAATCTTATCTCATACGTTCAGGTGACTGAACTGAAATTGCCTGTGCTGTTGTTGTGTGTCAAAATGTATTTGAGTTTGAAATTAAATTTTGCACTTTTCACTATATTTAAGAAAAAAAACACTACTTTTTCAATGACTAGGCAGCGTTAATTGTTTAAAAGTAAATAGTGAAATTAAAGAGTATATTAAAACTTGCTTGGTAGCAAGTGAGACGTCAAAACATTTAACTAAAATTAATAGATAAATTATGTAAACGGTCAACTCAAGATTCCTCTGCTCCTTTTTTTTCCCCTTTTTTTCTCTAGTGATACTGTTCAATAAGCACAAAATGTCCAACAAACTTCTTTAAAATGTATTCAAATGGTATCGATTAAGTTTGACCGTCTCCTGTTTTCACAGCCAAATATTTGACCATGAACATAAGTGGGGCCACCAGCCAAATGTATCTAAACTGTCATTTTTTTAACCACTAAAAAAGCTCAAAATATCACTTCACTTCAGCGGCAACATGAATAGGGTCCCTACACATAAACTGAAGTACAGATAACTTAGTGAGTGTCTGAAGAGTTTATTTTTATTTTATTTTAAGACTGTTTTACAAGATTTACCCAATGTCTTTTTGTCATAACAACTAGCGATGAAGGGTGATCCACATCAGCAGATTCATCATTTTTTCTGACACCTGTAAATATATGGTGCTTTTACTTTTTTTGTCTATTTCACAACAAATCCATTGATTTTTAGATGACAATAGGTGCCTACGTTAACAATTTTTAACAATATTCAATATTCACGCAACAACATCTAAGTGTTATTCTCATGCCTCGTGGTGTTTTATTTTCTCTTGGCAGCTTCCACACATGCCTCACATCAGCGAGTGTCTAATGAAAAGAAGCCTGAAGCCCACCGACTTGAGAGACATGACACTGGGTCAACTCCAGGTTATAGTCAATGACCTGCACTCCCAGATTGAAAGTGAGTTGACCATATACACACAAATACACACATTCGTGCACACACACTAAGAGTCAATTACCTCTACTTTCAATTGCAGAAATGAGCAAGAGAAAAAAAAGAAAAAGAAATGGGGAAAAACGAGCACATGCATGCTGACCCCTACAGCTTTCAGTGGATGTGAAAGTACTTTTATATATGTTAACAGTTAACAGCTTCCCCTCAGCACTTACTGTTAATGCACTGTACATCATTGATCCTGGTACTGTGTGTGATGAATAATCTCTCATCTTACATAAAACAGATACAAAAATCCCCCATGGGTCAAAATGATGAGCTAGTTTTTTTTTATTTACAAAGCAGATTTTCCCCATAAAAATCTGTCTGTCTGTGTTTTATGTATAGGAACAATAGCTGAAACATGTGATGTGAAAGTAATCGCAGCAGCTCTGACAGCGCTCTGATTGTCGGCATTCATAACACTTTTTATGGCTTCGTGAGGTCATTTTAATAATCACGGAGGGAGATTTTAACCAGTCATACTATTTCATGAGGCTTTAATGTCTAGCTATTGATGAGACTCACAAAGGATTGTGTGTTATTGATTCATAATTATGATGTGGACAAATTCCTGCCTTGTCATAGTGATACCTCCACACCCTGACGTCATTAATATTAATCTGCTGCTCCAGGTCTGAATGAAGAGCTTGTACAGTTGCTGCTGATCCGAGACGAATTACACATGGAGCAAGACGCCATGCTGGTCGACATAGAGGACCTCACCAGGTGATGATGCACTTAATTAAGAGCATTTATCATTATTGTTCCAGTTACTAGTTAGAGAAAAAAAAAAAAAATACAGGAAATAATAAGAGAAACAGAAAATGTGTTTGTCCGTGTCTCAACATGTTTTGACTTTCATACCTTTATGTGCCACTCAACCTGAAAATGAAAATATTTGTTTTTAAAGTACAAAATATATAGTTTCTATTTTAAAACAAATAAAGCTTTAGGGATTTCCTCAAGCAGCCGGGACTATTTAGCATTAAACTCTAATAACATTGTCATATGTTTATTACAGTTCACCAAAAAAAAAGACGTTTTTCTATTAGGCTTCTTCTTCTTCTTCTTCTTCTTCTTCTTCTTCCTCCTCCTCCATGACCCAGAAACAATCTAGACCACCAACCATTCAGTCAAGAGATCCAGCTGCTGTTATATCAATAGCAGCTAATTTAGCCTCAAACCAAGAAGAGGAACTAGCAACGAGAGTCTGATGAAGTTACTTCTGTCTAACTTCATATTTGTTCCATTTTCAAACTTGTTTGTTTAGTTTTTAGCTTCAGCGGAAGTTGAACCAAATGGCAACGTTTCATGCTATATATACACATAGAAAGCTGCTTCTACCGGATCCATAAAAGACTAAATAATACTGTATGTTTTCTACATACAGTATGTGCAACTCCTCATTAATTCCAGCTGCAGATTTTGTGCACCGGGGAGCTTTCACAGCAGCACGGCAATGATTTGGTGACTCAAAAATGACTCAGTGACTCAAAAATAAAGGAGTCCATGTTTGTGGTAATAAAAGTGTGATTCACTTGTATTTATTAAAGCTTCACACACAAAGAAATAAGCTACATTATGTTTCGCCAGCTCATCGTAGGGTCACATATAGACGCACAACTCTATGGATTCAATCTCTAAATTATCCTTTATTTATCTCTTCTACAGGCATGCCGAGAGCCAGCAGAAACATTTGGCCGAGAGGACCCTATCAAAATAAAATCCCCCGTCCTCAGCTCCACCTCGCTCCCTTCTGCCAAGCTTAACCCCCTGCTCCAAAAACCAAGACCCCTCCGGCCATTCCACCTCTGCTCCGTGTCGATCCAAATCCTGCCCTGCTTGTCCCGAGTATTTTGCTCCCTCGTTTCCCTCTCCTCACCTCCCCACCTCCTTGTCTACCTTCCTGTCCAGTCCACTGACTCCAGTGGCAGCAGCAGCACAGAAGAGGACCACTCTCCTTCTCCTTTGCTTCTGTGGTTTTCAGTCCTAAGCACTAAGGACGGGGGAGCAATTCCTGTTTCGTGGGGAAGAAGAGGATTGTGTGTTGTCATGGATTCTGTGCCCCCCCCCCCACCCTCCCTCCCCTCCTCCCCACTTCCCCTCCTCCCCTCCCAGCTTCCTGTGCAGTGATCGGCCTCGCTTTGCTACTGTTTCTTTTTAACTTTCTACATTTGCGCCACTAAATTATAACTGTTCAAAATGAGAAAAATTGTGGGCAAAAAAATAAAAAGATTTAAAAAAAATAAAATAAAATAAAATAAAAAAATAATCAATCAATCAATAAATAAATAAAATGAAATAAAAAAAAAAAAAAATAATAGTGGTAAAAAAAAAAAAACCTTTAGTAGAAAGTCGTTCATGAGAAGAAGAAAAAAAAAGAAACAACATTGTATAAAAAAAAATTGAAAAAAAAAAAAGAAAAACGGTGGAAAACTAACCTCTTCAGACCATTTTAAGTTGGACAGTAATTTTAAAGTATTTCAAAGTCGACCTGTTTTTATTCTGCACAAAATGGTAGTTTTCAACTGAGAAATGTTTATTTGAAGGTGCTAAAAGAGTGGTAAAAGGAAACATGCCTGCCTTGTAGTGGAGTCGTAGCTTTTGGTAATACGTTCACTCTAATTGCTCTTCAACATTTTGTGAATGTTGATTTTCTGACACGAGTCATTTTAAATGAATAAGTGTGTTAATATCATTTTCATCCTATTGTATTCAGAAACTTTATTTGAGGAAAGAAATGTTTATGTACAGATATGTAAAATAAAGAATAAACTTTGTTTAATATATGTTGGTTTTTGTCGAGAAGTATTTTGGGTTTTGCGTCCACAGGAAGTGACTCGCACAATGACTCAGTACTCTCTGTTTCGGTATTGCCACATCCCTTACACTGTCCTATCTGCAGCTGAACATTAATGCGGGCAACCCCTTTAAATTCACAAAGAGAATTCACAAATTTTTCACATGAAAAACGTCAGGTTGATTGATCTCTAAGAAATACAATGAATAGTCTCTTGTGGTTCAAGGTATAAGTGCACAGAATTATGTTATGGTATGTGGATGGTTTGGTAATGAATAACATGTTATTTTGAAAGTTAAAATACGATGAATACGTCTCTGAGGAAGTTCCCACCTCTTCCCTCCCTCTTTAGTGGGTCATATTTCATGGTTCATATATTGTATGTTTAAGGGAATGGTAAGTTTCAGCGTTGATGGTTTCAGTCGTGAAGCCAAAGAAAGGCCAGGAAAGTCCTATCAACCACTCATTGACCACCAGTTTCACAAAAAGTTTTCAATGGATCACTGGGACTGGAGGATTTTAAGGAGATGATGACATCATGTATTAAAAAAAAAAAAAAAAAAATTACATCATTTTCATTATGAGCCATGTGAATTTTTCAAAAAAAAAAAAAAAAAAAAAAAACACAAGTGTACCTCCCCACAGGTTTAAACTCTGATATTAAAATTTATTTCATTTTTTTCTTAAATTAACCCACAATATTTTACAATTGCAACGTAACAACACTTGTATTGTTACCGTTCAGCAAGTTTATATATACATGTATATAACATACATATTTAGTTATGGATACATTGAACCAACAAGTGTATTAAGTTGCATAAATGTCCAAATCAGTCTAAAATAAAAAGCAGGAAGCATTTCAAGTAAAATAGTTTGGATGCTTTAGTATTTAAATGATAATATAAAGTCATGCATGGACACGTAGATCCATTAAAGATCTGTTAAATAGAGACAATATTAAAATACTGATTTATTGGTTAAGCAAAATTTAAATTTTACAGGAAGGAAGGAATAACTGAGGCTCTATTGGAGTAAAAAGCATTTTAAGTTCATTTTTCTAATGTGTTGAGTTGTGCACGTCTCGTTTGCCTCAATGAAAAGTCTGACGTGATTTCGGGGTGTATTTTTGAAGCGTCATTGCACCCCAGCATCCATTGAATGCGTCAGGCTAAACCACAACAGGAGAGAAAGAAAAGAAAAAGTCCACATCTGTGTTGACCAGAAGATCGGAGTCCGTAGTTTTTACACAGATGAGACAGTTAGTCGCTTTTATTCTGCAAAGGACACGTAGGAAGCTCTTCATAAGTAAGTAGTCACCCACCTACAAACTGCAGTGTCTGGTGTCATATGCAGATATGAGCTGTGCTTTTACATTTACCGCTACAGCTCTTTAAATTCATTATGATCAATTTGTCATCATCTATTTCAGATAAACTATGTGAGACGGACTTCTAATTCACCACACACTGTGATGCGTATGCTACGTGACTGCGACTGGCTCATATGCATCACATCATATATTATATGTTTATATCTTTATTTGTGCAATATGTTCCGTTTGCACGCCACACACCTGCAAACGCAAAACAAATGACTTGCAAACAATGAATGAAAATGAAAAACCAACGTGCACCAAACATGCAAAACCTTACACTGTCGGGAAAGTTTCTGTGTTGAAAAAATAAATAAATAAAACTAAAAACGTGTAATGTCAATCAAACTACAAAAAAAACAAACAAACAAACAAAAAAAAAAACAGTGAATTAATAAGTCTTATGTAAAATACCGGAAAAGTCTGCTGCTTTTTAAAGGTATGATTTCTTTTACACACACACACATATATACATATATGAAAAAAAAGGTTAAAATACATTTCTCCAGCTTCTCCACATCCACACATATCCACATATTGCATCATCCAAATGTCTGGTCTACCAGTCTCCCAGGATATGAAAACAAATGTTGTTGTTGTTGAGCAACCAGCTGATCCTCAGCTGATTTCCTGACCTGACTTTTGGGAATTAGATGACAATGACATGTTGCATGAAAAATTATTGCAAAAAATCAATTTTTGGAAAAACAAAACAAGGGTTAGCGCTGTTGCCTAACACTGAGCGTGATAAATTGCCGTGAGAGCGAATGGTTGATGTCTCTATGTGTGATGAAGGGGTAGAAATGGGATGGATGGAAAAACAAAAAAAACAAAACAAAAAGATCTTGTGCCTGGTCTGGGGGTCGGCATTGCTTCAGGTTGATCTTCAGTTCTTACAAAGCTTTACAGAGTTTTGAAGCTAAATCTGAATAAAGTACTTAAAAACTCTAAACATGGATCCTCAGACAACTCAAGAGGTTAGGAGACTGGAAGACACATGATGATTTCTTTAAGTCCAACATCCAGATAAAAGTCTACCAACATTTGAATGCCTCTTCTTTAAGTCATCACACCAAGATTTGACCCCACACACTCTGAACCACAATCTTGTCTTCCAGCAGTCAGGTATATCACCAGATATACTTTTGTTGCTTCTTGAAGTCTTTGGGCGTAGGCATGAGACGCTGGACTTCTGTCGAAAATGTTGCTGTAGCCTCCACAGTCATCACTGACAGTGACACATCCAGTCACTGTTGTGGTCCGTCTCATTAGATTCTGATCTCTTCGTGGTAACGGTCGAGCTAATCTGTGCTCTACACTTCCCAAAAGGCTGAGCACCACCTCACCCAGATTTGGAAGATGGTCGTCCTGATCACAGACTCTTTCTTTTCTTTTCTTTTTTCTCCCTGATTATTTGTATCAATTTGATTTCATTTATATGTGTAATATATATATATATATATGTGTGTGTGTGTGTGTGTGTGTGTGTGTGTGTGTGTGTATATATATATATGTATATGTATATATATGTGTATATATGTATGTATGTATGTATAAACATACATAAACATTGAAAAAAACACATATCTAAAATTAAAGTTAAAAAACTGGAAATATGAAAAAATGAAATAAATAGAAAATATAAATATAAAATATTGTTTTTTATTGTTTTGTTTTGTTTTTTTTTAAACTTTTTCTCTCTCTCTCTCTCTCTCTCTCTCTCTCTCTCTGTGGAAATTGCATCACCAGTTTCTTTCACCGCTGGAGGCACTGTCCAGGGAAACCCCGAATGAGTGTATATAAACTGAGATAAGGAGGCAGCAGAAACACACTTACCCGCTGACACCAGACGATTTCTAGATCTCATCTGATCAGGAGGATGACAAACTTGAATTACTGTAAGTCAAAGATACCACACCGCAGATCGCAATAGATAATATATGTATATATACACACTTTCTACTTCTGTGTTATAAAGTCAACCTCAGGGGGGTATTGTTTTAGACTCATGAGATGCGTGTGTTAATCATCACTTCTCTGTTTCCATTCAGACTTCACCAGCTGTGTCCTGCTGCTGCTGCTGACCTGCTGGCAAACATCAACAGGACTTCCTTTAGCTTCTGTGGACACAGGAAAGTGTGCACAGTCCTCACTGCTGTTCAAGAGCCTCCTGTTGAACATCACAGAGCTTCTCAACAGTGTGAGTAGAATTTATTGAAGCTCATTATATTGAATTATTCTATTCTATTCACATCTCTCTTCTTCTTTCTCTCTCTCTCTCTCTCTCTCTCTCTCTCTCTCTCTCTCTCTCTATATATATATATATATATATATATATATATATATATATTAATAATGAATACTTTTATGTTTGCTCAGGATCTCTTGTGTTATGGCATCACATCTGATAAGGTGGTGTTGAACACTAAAGCGGAGACATTACAGGCCTGCGTGCCCACTATATCTCAGGTAACTTTAATGTTGATTTATCGGTGTTATACATTATGATATCGTCAATCGTCAAATTATTCTTACAAGTAAATAGCAGCTACAATATTTTTTTCTCATAAATGATAAGGAAGATAACAGTGTTTTTGTCCTCATCCAAAATTAAAAGGATACAGTTGTTTCTGGGCATATTTATTTACAGATCAGTTTTCATCAACTTTTAATGAATTTATGTTTCCTCCTCTCAGCATCCAAGCTGCATGATACAAAGGAATTCATCCTTCAGTGAGGTATGTTGCTCAATTATACATTACATCCATTTACATACATTTTGAACATTTACATTTGTTGTTGTTGTGTACATTTAAATATTGTTTAATGAAGCAAATGACAGATGACTGATGGAAACGTTGTGTCGACAGAGTGAATGTTTCAGAAACATCATGAAGGATTTGGATTACTACGAAACTGCTATCAAGTCCTACCTTCAGTATCCGCTCCGAAGCCATCAAGAAGAAGCACTCCTGAACCCAATCCTGGGAATAATAAAAAGCCTGAAGGTGTGTTTGTTACACAAGTGTGAGAGGATTTTTTAAAAAAAACATATATAGATGGAAACAGAGAGAGAAACAGAGTTGTGATTTTAATCAAAAATATTCAAGAATCTCCAGGGAAATAACATTTAAAAGTTGTGTAATGAAATTGTCTTTGGTTTATACAGGACTGCTGCCCAGTGCCGGGTGGACAGAGTGACTCTTCAGAGGTAGTTTTCTATTCCTTATTTTTTGTCATTGTTTTGGTTCCCTATTTACACATCACCTTTCATTCTTTAAGAGCAAAACACCTTTCTAAATCCTATAGAGATTTTTATTTTTTTTTTTTTTGTCACGCGAGGTGTTTTTTCTGTATGAGTGCGCATAGAGACACCAGGTGATGCTGGTGTTTTCATGTCGTGTAACTTCCACTGTTGTGTGTTTTAGGACGACTCTCCTCAGGTGTGGGGAAACAACACCTTCGACAACAGACAAAAGATGTGTAATATGATGAGGGGCTTCCGCGTCCGAGCCATCACCATCAACCGAGCTATGGGCTACATCTCTGCGGGAGACCACAGGAAGTAAAAACCGTCCTGTTGTCGTCCATCATCACCACCATCAACTTTCCCATCAATACCATCCTTATCATTGCCTCCTTTAAATAATCACAACTGAACAAGCCCTTCTCATCATTCACTACCATCACATGTGCCTACGACTACTGACCATGCTGTTTGCATGGTGACATATCTGATCAACTGTTTGTACGGTGACATAAGCTAGCTGTCTCGATTGTCAAACTATTGCTAAGGTTAGCAGTGGATTCATGAATGTATTTCAATATTTGGAATATTTGGGGTTATTTATCTATTTATTTGAGATGTATTTATTATTTATTTATTTGATGGCATGTGATGTTATTTATTGTTATTTTATAATAAAATGTTTTTTTTTGTAGCAAGCGATGGAGTGAAAGTGAATTTTTTTTTTGGAATGAAACAACAGTCAAGATTGAGATTCATTTTTGTTTTTGTTTGTTTGTTTTATTCAGTCCACATTTGCTCATTTCTTTACCTTTGGATGAACCGAGACCTGATACAAACAAGTGCAACAAAAAAAAAAAAAAAGAACCTGCTGGTTTGTGATTAATTCTTAGTGGAAGTAACCCAGTTCTATGAATGTAAACATTTCTGTATGTCAGAAATTCAAAATGCCACTTGTGCAGCTTTTTCTCAGTATTGCTAATATGATAACAAGTAAAACAAGTCTGTGACTAATGCAAAAACGTGATGTTGAAAACTATGACTGAAACATTCATCATCGTTAATTTTTTTTTTTTTCCAAATCTCCATTTTCACCTTTATATCTATGAAATGAGCCGTAACAAATATAAAATGTGGCTTCCAGTCTCAGGAGGGAAACAAAAGATTCATGATTCAAGCTTTTTTTTTTTCATAATGGACGTAACATTTTCACGTTTTGGGGGTTAACAAATAAAACATAATATTAACAAATAATGATAGAGACAAAACAGAGCTAAAAAAATAAATCAGATTTGAAAATGTTGGTTAAAAAAAAAAAAAATATATATAAAGATATACACAGGGAACAGTGTACATAAGTACAAAAAAATATACAAGACAACAAATATTCACCAAATATACACCAACGTTCAGTCTGCAATTCTTTTGTGAAGACAGTCACGAGCATGTGCATGTGATGTAATTTCTCTTTGTTTTTAGAAAAAGTCCCACGTTAAAAACGAAACAAAATACACAGGTTGGATTTTTCCTGATTTGTGCAGTTTTAACACTACGGCACCTACATGTACAAGTTACTGGCTACATAATTAGCTACTTAATATCTTAACGACCTCTGTCTGCATCTCTACTGGTCATTATATATATATATATATATATATAAAAGAAATAATAGTGCTGAGCATCAAATTCTGGCTACACGAAGGTACCTTGAGGTACAGCTCGTCTATTCTGTTTTCAGTTCAAAATCAAAAGACCGAAATTGAACAAAATGACAAAAAAAAAAAAAAAAATGCCCGTCTTATGTTAAGACAACAGTCCTTTGGATGAAATAGTGAAATACTCAAAATACTCAAATACTCATCCATTAGTCTCACGAAACACAAGAAACACAAACTGAGGGAAGAACTGTCGTTTGGTCCAGAGGTTGGCTCTACTTTACTGTTTTCCTGAGAGCTTTTTTTCTTCCCGATGCTGCAGGAACAGATGTCCGACAGTCCATTCAAGTCAAGTCAAGTCAAGTCAAGTCCCTTTTTACTTAGCTGCTCCATTGTGCATCATATCTGAAAACAGACACAACAAAAATAATCATCCTTTAAAGTGATGAACCGGTGTAATATGAACCCAGAGTCTATTTCACCATGAATATGAGTCAAACACTCCCTCAAGAGATATTTTATGTTGGTCGAAGTAATATCAAGTTTGACTGTCTTTTGTTTTTACAACCAAATAGTAACAATGAAAGTAAATGGGGCAGTCAGCCAAACATATCTAAACTGTCATTTTTAACCACTAATGAAGTTAAAAAATATCACTTCACTTCAGCAGTAGCATGAACAGGCTCTATACATAATAATACATACATCCATCCATACATAATAACTTAATAAGTGAACTGAGAGTTTATTAAAAAGACTGTTTTACAAGACTTACCCAACGTCTTGTTTCCATAACAACTGGTGATGAAGGGTGATCCAGATCAGCAGATTCATCATTTTCCTCGCTCTTCACGGAAGCATCGGCCGGTTGTTCAGGAAAATGACAAATCTCCTGTTCTTGACCAGTCTTCATCACCAAATACTATATCACGTTACAGGACTGTGTGGGCTCCGGTGCTTTTAGAGCCTGTAACCATAGGGCTGTCATATGTAGAATCAGGAGCGCCTGATGTTTATTACCTTTTAGTGTCTGACGGACCTCGTTTGGCAAGTCGTCCAGCTCCTCTACATTTTTCAACAGGTGGTGAGCCGTGGCCTCTCCCGGCTGCCTTCTGCGCTTCCACTCGACCAACACCTTCAGCTTCTGCATGGTCACATCTTTCTCCGCTGCCTGGATCTCATCCAGGTCTCTGGAGTTCAAGTCTAGATAGATGGCCACCTGCTTCCACTCCTTCCCGAGCCTCTTGGCCACCTGCAGTAACTGCTTGTCTGACATGTCCTGGCCATGAGTCATGACTGTCTTCACTCCATCTGGGGGTGAGAGAAAAAACACACACACAGGTTGGTCATTTTTCAGTATAATTTTAGACAGACAGGTGCATCTAGGAATAGTTCAGGTGTGGATTGGGGTAGAGGAATAAGTCAGCAAGTATTAAAGGACGCAGAAAGTTACCCGTCTCGTCCTGCCACCGCACTCTTTTGCCGTACATTTCGTCCTCCGAGGGGCTGCTGCTCCTCTGTCTGCCTACGACACAGACAGATATGACATGAGTCAACCTGAAGAGTGAGATGTGAATGAAACAAATGTAAACGGATCAAAAGGAATAAAGAGGCGTACTGTTTGTCCGTTTCCTTGGCTTCTTTTCTGTGTTATCCACACAGTCGCCTACGAGAAGAGCAAAAGACACACACCACCACTTTGTATATAAATAAAAAACACATGAAGCACAGGAAACACTTAAAAAGTCAAATGAAGCATGTTTCTTGTTATCGTCAGCTGTCGCAGACAAATGTAGCCTGAGTTTAGTTTCAACACCTACGTGGTTTTTCGAATCACTTCTCATGTCACTATTTTGTGTCAAATTAAACGAACTCGTACCTTCTCTGATGGTGGCAGACCACACAGTCTCCTCAGAGGTCGTCTCTATAAGAGACAATTTAAAAGGAGGAGGCTGTTCGAAGAAAGCTTCAAAGTAGCCTTTCATCTTAGTCACGGCGAGGGTGAATTTCAAATCCTGCACAAACGAGACAATAAAACAGTGTTTATCATCATTTAAGTCACAGTAAAAAATTATAATTTTGTGTTTTCAAGTTGTACATATGCACACAAACAAAAACCTGAGGTTTGATGTCTCCCTCCGGTTCACTCAAGAGACGATACGTTCCCTCATCCAGGTTACACGTGGGAGGCTTGTCTATCTTAATATAACGATGCTTGTAGCCTCGAACTTGTTTACATATATCCTGATAAAGAAAAGAGGAAGACAAGTCAGAAGATGGGTGAACTTCTTGAGAGTAGAAAAACCAAACAAACAACAGCGTGTTTAACTGTTCAACGCTGGCGACTGATGGTCAGAGCGACTTAACGTATATAGTAACAGTAATAAAAACGTGACGGACGGGAAAACGCAAATTAATGCATTTTTTTTTTTAGAAGTGCCGATTTTCCAGACTTGTGATTATTCACCAGCTGCATCCTCCTACACTCATATGACCACACAACCACAAACACATATCCCAAGTGACTTCACAGATACAGTAAGAGTAAGTCGGAGCTGAGCAGTCACAATTACAGTAACACCCACACACAAACACGCACACACTCCAATCTGGTCTTAATGACTTTTTGCTGTTCCTAAAAAAAAATTTACCGTCTCATGACAACATTCATCACGCACTGAGTAAGACGAGGTCAGAGATGATAAAAATCACTGCTCTTCGACAATAAACTGCATTATTTCTAAGTATTCTTGCATTCTGACAAACAGACTTCAAACCTGAAAACCTGCTGCACGGTCTATTAAGTCTGACCGCATCAAAGCTAGTGCAGTTAAGGGAAGTGAAAGTTCTGTTTTGTGTCTAGTCTCATTAAGTCTTCTCATAGCTATTTGCTGGAGTTTTACACATTAAGCAGTTGCAACAATTCAAAATCATAATTGGAAAATCTGGGGACTCAGGTGATTGTCTTATGAAGGGAATGTTTTTTTTTTGTTTTTTTTAGCTGTTTTGCTTTGTTTTTGGTTCTTATGTCAAAAGGGGAAAAATTCCTCCATTACAGACACTTAAATGTGGTCATTTTGACATTTTGAAGGCGTAATGTCTCGAGAAGATTGTCACTGTAACAGACAAACGCTTGAACAAATTATTTGCCACTCTGTTGTTGTAGAAACATTTTCTGCTTAGTTGTTTTTTTTTCTTCTCAGAACTGAAAGTTAAAACTCTCGGTCTCGACCTACAAGCGGGGAACACGTAATTCAACAAGACCTCAGGAACTTTTTTTTTTTCAGTTTTCATATTCACAAAATATTCATTAAAGGCCTATGTGTGTGTGTGTGTGTGTGTGTGTGTGTGTGTGTGTGTGTGTGTGTAGTTAACTTGATTTATGCTTGGTGTTGTAGTTGTGAACATTGTTTCTCGTAAAGGAGGAATAAAGTTGTAACAATTCCAAGGATGTTGAATATAAATCTAGTGTTTCAACACCAGTTTTGGTGAAATGTAATGTTTGACCCCAGCAGAGCTCATGACAATTAACTCCAGTTAATAATTAACTGGGATGATATTAATGGTCCAGAAAATTGACTTGTTTTTACAGTCTTGGTCTTCAATCAATCAAACTTTATCTATATAGCACTATTCATTCATTAAAAATGCACTACAAAGTGTGTTACTTATTAAACACAGTCGCTCCCACCCAACCACCCTTACACCAACTCCTTCATCTGTAATCCGTATCAATAGTATAATGTGTAAAGAAATTATAGGAACAAATAATTATACCGCTGGGAATGGAAGAACCAAAGGGGGAACGCTATCTCAGGGATCTCTCTGCATCGGGAGGCGGCTGCCAGCCCCAGCACGGAGCCACAACCCAACCTCAGGCAGGACAAAGGACCAAACACCACTGTTGTGAGGAGGATACCTGGACCCCATCAAAACCAGAACCAACAGCCACCCCTGAGTTAAAAACTAAAAACTAGCTAAAATGAGTAAAACTGTGGCAATGTAAACTAAGCAAAATAGAATAAAATTAAATTAAACACAATATTAAATGTGAAACTATCAGATTTTATCATAGATTATATATTCTTTTTTACATGAAATAGATAAAGATAGAACATCTAAGATAAAATAAAATTGATTGATAAAATTGAGATGGTCTTAGTCTCAACTTGGTCTTGACTCGGTCTCATCCGCATCAAAACATCATTCATTAAATATTATCATGAAAGTGGATAACTGATATCTTTATAACCACGTGTACAAGAAATGGTGAGTCAATGTGCAGGTTATCAATACCAGCAGTGTGTGCATATATTCAGACATCAAGAACAACCATTATCTTTTGTGTATTGTTTCTTTTGTGTCTCAATTCTGACACTCAAATGTAAGTTACCCAAACATTTACAGATTGAGTTTGAAAGGAGGGTAAAGATGAAATGACTCAGTGAAGATGAAATGAAACTACAGATACTATTGTTTTGGTCCGAAGTTTTTCGAGAAATTTGACCACAGCTAAAAATAGCTGTTATGATTTCAACTCACTGGCCATTGTGCATTAAAACTCTGTTGTTTAGTGTTTCGGGAAAGGTACATCCACTAATCATCTCCAAACCTGATTCATCTACACAAAGGTGAAAAAATAACTGTCAGACTTAATGAATCAGTGTTCGTGTCAGTGATGAGAATCACAAATGTGTCATGCTATTCACAGACACTCACCTTAATGTCAGACGAGTTGTTGGTGGCCAAGTAGACATGGAAGCTGTAGTTGTTGTTATCACAGCCCATCTGTTTGTAGACCAGGACAACCCCGTGGTGATCCACAGACTGGTTCGTCTGCATGATGGGACCCACGGGCGACAGGGACGTCACATTCCACTTAACATGGCTCCCTGAGTGGTCCACTGTTGGCTCAATGAGTGGACGATTGTCTTTTATGTGTAAGACGCTGAATGTCATCTCATTGTCCGGGTCTGTACGAAGATAATAGAAGAACATAGATTTTATGGGCTTTTTTTCTATTTTCACATTAAAATCTATATATAAAGTAAGTGTGTGTTATATTTGTATTTTCAATGTTAAAGGCCTGAAAAAATCTCACCAGCAAGACAGATGGAGTGAGGGAACTGGATGGACTTCAGGACGGACGCCTCCTTGTTCACCGTATCCACGTTAAAAATAGGTCCCGCGAACTTCCACGAGTCTCTCAGAAACGCTCCAAACTTGGACCAGGACAGGATCGAGTACCTTACGAGAACCGGCTCCGACGTCTCGAACACCAAGCCAGTGACCGAACACTCGTATGTTCCCTCTCCTTCCAGCTGGACCCTACGACACACAGGGTCAGCTACAGTGTACAGAGTCCATACGAACTCACCGCATAGATAAAACATCACACTCACTGTAATCGGCCTTTGGAGATCGTCCTGGGGGTAACAAGCTCGTTGCCATGGCTCTGTGAAACACACCGACACCGTTATAATAAGTATAATAAAACCACCACAGAAAAGACACATCAGTATAATCACAGTATCATCAAATCATCAGACAAACAAGACATTTAAAGTCATCGCATTCCTGAGCTCACCTGATAGATGGCTTTGCATTTTTCACAGCATAAACTGAACCGTCTCTCATCTGTCGAGAAGTAGGACACATTAGGTGTCATATACAAGACAAGGCTCCACTTCATTTTGTGCTGTAACATCGGTTATGATCTTCTTACCTTTCCCATTTGAAGCCCCTGCGTCATTCCCGGCAACTGAATCTAAAAGAGAAAATAATTCAAGTCTCATCTTATCATGTGAAAATCATAAAGTATGATACAGAAAGTAAACACCCATGACAAACTGTTTCACATCGTGGGGCCTTTTTTTTTTTTTTTTTTGGGAGTTGTCAGTGAGGGTGGAGCACCTTCAATTATACGTCGAATCAAATTCTGCATCCAAAAAAAAAAAATGCCAGCAGAGTCTGACATTTTGTGGAATAATTACGTAGTACTGCTGCCATTACAGAAGCGGTTGGGGCTGTAGTGAACCGAGTTGCCACTAGAAGTCATGGAAACTATTACGGTCTGGATTTAATACAACAAGCAAGAAAAACAGCTGTTGTGTAGTCTGACAGGGCAGGTATGGATATCGTCACGTGAAATGTCTCACAATGTTCATTATCCTCTGCATCAGCTTCTTCTGCGTCTGTGAAAAAAAAAAAAAACAGTTAGTGAAACTGATCTAAAAGCTTTCATTCTTTAACTTGTTAAATCTGTAAATTACAAAGATTTTCTACGATTAATTACAAGATGTTTTACCTTCTTCTCCTCCCTCCTTCTCAGCGCAGCCTTCCAGTCAAAGACAAAACATAAGAATAAAAAAGGAGCGTGTTTGAGTGTTTACTAAAGACATTAATAGTTTTATAAATGCGTTTATTTGCTTCTTTATGACGTAAAATATTGGTTGAAGTGCGTCGCTCACCAGAATCCCCATCCTCCTCCTCATCATCCTCCTCCTCCTCCTCTGAGCTCTCCTCAGTGGACATTCCTGTGTTCTCTGTAAAACGAAGGGACATTTGAGAGTGCTGAAAACTTTGCACAGAATTCCCACTGTTTATGAAGGGCGATAAGCGAAAGGGGTAATGCTATAAATAAAAACCAAAAAAACAAATGAATTTATTAATGTCGCAGGAAAAATGGACCTTTTCTACAAAAGACCAAAAAGAACCAGTGAGTCGAACCGTTTTACTGAAACCATTGTCGCTCTCACCTGAACTGCTGCTGTCACTTTCAGGCACAGCGTCTGTAACAAAGTAGTAATTGAAAAAAAAAAATGATATAATGACATCAAAAGTCCTCGTACATTCACATCATATTAGTCACTAATGTCACCACATCATGATAAGCATTTGTTGTTAATCATAGCGTCACAATCATCGTTAAGGGGACTTCACCTCTTCTTGAGGTTTATAACATCATCGGCTTTTTTTTTTTTTTTTTTTTAAATAACCTTCCTTATTTACCATTCACTGATATAGAGAATTTTAACATGAGGCACTATTTGTCACTGGGGTTCTTTCTTTCTTTAGCAGGTGCAGCCCCAGTGAGTGAGTTACATCTGCTTTTTTAGTTTACTTCTATGTTTGTGTACTGTGTTAATTAAGTTAACTCACACTTTTTGAGTTTGCAGTTCTTATCAGTCAAAAAGTTTTGACATATACGTATATATAATTTTTAGCAGCTGACTTTTGGGCACCCCCCATGAAGAAGCCCGTGATAAGTGCCGTGCATTAACATCCTGGCACATTTATACAGATGGGTCCAGAGGAGCTGCCGCTGCTGCTCCTCTCTTTCCCAGCAGTGAATGTCTGCAGACCAGGCCATCTGGCTAAGTGCCTGGTCGGCTAATGGATGGAGCTCATCCTCCCTGGCCCACAGAGTTTTATCTTAGACTAACAAGCAGATGCTGCCATCGATGCTACACTTGCAGCACCTCCCTCATCAATCTCTCTCCTCCACTTCGCTCGATCTGTCCGCTTCACCTCTATCTGCACCTCCACCCCTCCACATTTCTCTCTCCTTGTCCTCACATGCCTCCTAAGGCTGATCCCTTTTCTCGGCTGCTGCGGCTGCCTCCTCACAGCTGAGCCAGCAGTCATCTCTTCACTGTGGCGTGGCTGCTTCCCTTCATCAGACTGACAAACAAGGAGGAGAGCAAATACCCGCCTAACACACACACACACGCAAACACTCAACTGTACACTCATGAAACACACACACACATACACACAGCCTCAAAAAGCTGATGGCTTTCATGGGTCTTGGCTGCCATCTGGTGGTCTAAAATAATATCAGGATGATGTGTGGTGTGCAGCACAGATTGTTACTATTTCTGACTTGTAACCTCTTATACATGTACATATATATGATTTTTTCAAAAACGATTTCATTTTATTTTTTATATCAATTTAAATGCTGATCATTTTTGATAAGATGGAGGTCTCAGAAACTCGGGTATCAAATATACAGATGGCAATAAAGGGTTAAATCTTGCTGTTCTCTGACTCTATTACCTCTGTTGTATATCAGCTTGTTCAAGCTCTTCATTGAACCTATATGTTGTTTACAATAGCTTCACTTTAATACATATTTGCACAAGATTCAGCCTGCAACACCAGTGTATTTCAAGACTATTTCAAGTTTGAGCACAGTTTGGTTGCTTTTGCACATAATGTTTTAATTTTTTTTGATTGAAAAGAAACAGAGTTCTTAGTTGATGTAACGTAATTAATACTTCTCATTATCACCATGATAATATTTTTTCTTTTTACATCATCATTTTCATTTGATTGATTTTCTGACGCCTGAAAGGTCAAATTATCTGGAAACTCACAGGGAAAACTTTTAAACTAGATTGTGAAAATACAAAATAGCAGGTGCAACTCTGTCTACACAGGAAACCATATGACTGTGCAAAGATTCTGCTGGCTTTTAAGGCAAATGATATGAAAAACAGGGAGGCCAAATGAGTGAGAGAATGAGAGATGAAGGTAGGAAGTGATACAGAAAGGAAGGAGGGCAAAAGTCGTTAGAGCTTTTAGATGAGAATGCAGAGTTTATTGCAAAAAAAGATGGGTCATAACAAAGTCACAGTATAAAAGGAAACACAGACAGATATAACCCCACATGTGCAGCGTGAGAAAGTGAAAGCAGAAAGAGAGAAAGAGAAGCAGAGAACGAGGGGGAAGGAATGAAAATGGGTTAATGTTTACCTTTGTTTTCAGGCGCAGGGATATCGCCATCTCTGTGGGGCAGAGGAGATAATATTCAGACGACTATAAATCATATTGGCGGGTCATGTACGAGATGTCAGTGTTGTGTGACGAAATGTATGGAAAAATTTTAGTGGCTGAAAGTGTTGGCTCTCGAACGTGGTGCAGCTGCAGGCTCTTGAAGTCAACGACTTCTGCATTTGTGAACGAAAAACAGGAAGTGTGCACAAGTTGTCTGCATCTCTCTCTCACACACACACGCATACACACACACTAACCCATCCTGTCAAATGATAGAGTCACCATCCCACCCAAAACTCACACTCACTCTGACCCACTTTCAGAGCTGTGCCGATGCTGCAGGAAACAAGCCGTGGAAAGATAATGGCGAGGTACTTTTTTGTCAAGACAGCAGGGACAGACACTGATTCAATACTATCACTTATCTACTCTCAGTGGTATCATATTACCATGATATGATCATATGATGTTATTATCATTTTATATTGTAAATAAAAACTAACTAAATGAGTAATCAGGAGTTTTGTTTCTGCACAAACATAAAGCACAATAGAGAAACCTGAGAAATTTCACTACATTATGATGATTTTTAATGTGATCAACTGTCAGAAAATACTATTGTATCTTATTGGATCCTTTTCAACCACAGATACAGCAGATGCCAGTTTTTCCAGCTTTTCAGCTCTCTGAATCTTTTGATAGGCACTCGACAAAGGAGGGATGTAATAAATCAAACAACAATAAGCCAAGACCAAGTGTAATGGTTCAGTTTCTGTGTCTATGTGTCTATGACTGGAGTAACCTGTTAACACGGTCTGAGCTTCGACAAGAGGCAACATGCCTGACATCCGACGAGGTGAAAAAAAAAAAAAAAAAACTAAGAGCCAACTCCACAAGAAGAATGAGTTCACAGAAAAGTAGGTCACACATCACCTTGAGTCCCTTTCCTGTTTCGTGCCCCTCAGTTGTTAAATAGCATAACTTTTGTGATCAAAAGGAAATTAAGATTAAGCTCTTTTTATTTGTAGTCTGTTAAGTGGTGATAAGGTTCTGTGGTTTTCCTTTGTTTTGAAACATCTGTCCAGGAAACGTTGTTTTCTTTTCTTCAAGGTCGACACGTTCACCGATCTGATGCCAGACGGCCACAACCACCACAACAACAACGGCGTCGAGGCTCATTGGTTGTCATGGACGTCAGTAAAGTTTGCTTTTTCCATCGCTCAGATGTTTTCAGATTGTGAATCAAGTCCATGCACGAGTTCTCACACTCACTCTGCTCACACTTGTTTCTATTCTCCTCCTACTATTAAACCGTGATAACATAAGGTCTTTGTTCATCTCTGGTTGAAAGATAAGGGCGACAACATTTACATGCTTTCTACAACATCAACATGTGTGTGGAGATAAACAACTGTCAGTTTCAAGAAAAATGTCTGCCCTCTGATCTACCACAGCTCTACTCGCTTTTCAGTGAGTCACTACATGACCTAACTTTATTCAAATCATAACTTGGTAAACAAATTCTGTTTTTGTAGAGACACCGCTACCACGAAACCTACCTCCATGCCCATCATGGACACATTTTTTTTAATAGTGTAACACAATGTGTTAAATCCTAGGCTCTATTGTTCAGTCGGGGACTTTTCCTACTCTCATTACCCTTTGAACAATGTGCAAACAAGACATGAGTCATCACCATCAATTCACCTGTGATCTGTGATCATGAGATAACTGATTATAATAATAACTACTGTATAACCAGTATGGCAGGTATCAAGTCTATTATCCTCAGGTAGGGCTTAAAGGGGGACAAGACAACACTAATTCTATATGTGACTGTATGTTGGTTTTGAAATGTGTCACGTGGTGCTGGTGGTTTAACAGCATCATAATGAAAAACGGTTCCAACAGTTTTTAATTGGTAACAGTTAAGTTTGTGCACGTTGCGTTATCCTTTTCTGCCATTATTACTATTATAAATAAAGTAAATGGTTATTGTGAATATTGTGTACATAAGCCATCTGTCACGATTAAAACCGGTTTCACATTTACAAGCTTCCCCTACAACATGATGACACATTGTCAATGACTCACTACGATGTAACAACACTGCGGCGTGCAGCGAACACAAACAGCAACAAAGGAGATGGTTGGTTTTCTTTTTGTGCTGTTTACGCATCTGCGCGTCCACACACACGCATCACACAAGCAACGATTGGACATTTGTTTATTTTACTCAAAATAAAATGCACCAACACAGCCATCTGTAATCGAAAACACACCACTTCCTGTGTTGAACAGAGGCGATTTTCTTTTACGCCGCATCCAAAAAAACAAAACAAAAAACACTGAGATAAAGCCAGAGATCAATACTTTTTGTTCATCGTGAAGGCATCACCAAAAAAAAGGATCTTACCCGTCCTCCAGGTGACAAGCCGCTCCGCAGCTCGCCATGTCCGCCACCATCCCTGTCCGCGTCTTCACTCCTCCGTTATACTTTCTGTTCGTCCGCAGCTTTGTAGCGGCTGCGCGTAAAAGACACCTGAAAGGCGATCTGCCCCTATCATCGGCGCTAAACAATAATTGGCGCAGTAATGGACATCGGATCCCTCGTGGCTTAACTTGTTCATATCATTTTTCCCTCCTCCTGCTCGGACGCAGCTTCCTTTTTTTTTTTTGTCACCAAAAACAAAACGCAGTACCCAAAAAAGAGGCCGATTATATTTATAGTTTCCAAGATCAAACAAATAAGAACACAGTGGACCAGCCTTTGTGCTGTGAGTGTGCATGTGGATGTTTTGTTTCCTTTTACAAATGCAGTGTTTGTGTGCAGAGGAAGAAAAGATCTCAACATCAAGCTGCTCGTTGCTGCGCAGTTGCTCCTACGAGACGCAGCTTTTGGGAATCGGCGCCGCTGCGCAGGTGCAGCAGCGCAGTTGCGTGAAAGCACACCAACGAACACAGAGAGGGCGGGGGGTGCAGCATCCCGCCCAATGTGGGCCTGAGATGAGTTTCACTTGGATTTTTTTTTTTTTTTTTTTTTTTGTGGATCAGTGATGTGGAGAGGACAACAGGAAGCCAGGGATGGAGAAATGTTTGCTGATACACATCAGTCAGAGCAGAAACCAGTAGATTAGTGTCTGTTTAGGATGAATAAAGTTGTAACTATTTATATTTTGGACATCTGTGAAGTCTACACAAGCAACATTATACAATACACTGTCATTTTTTTTTAATCATCAGATTAAATCCACTCAAAGGTTTATCACAAAACAAACTATTATCACAATGGAAGACGTTGTCTCGACATGCAGAACAGGTATTTTGTTTACTTCGTTTTCAAAATGAGTTTTTTTTTCTCTACTTTTCTTTTCTTTTTTTTTTCTTTCTTTTTTCTTTTCTCCCACACAGTAGAGGAGTTGCCAGCACTCCACGGTGCAACTAGGCCACTTTGAGCGGGAAAACATGCACAACAGATTAACAGGCTGCATTATGGGAAGGCACCACCAGATGTCACATTAGACAACAAAAAAAAAAAAACATGCTCAACTCAACGGTGGAACCAGGCCCCTGAAAAAAAAAATTATATATATAAATATATGTCCACACATGCTGGAGATGCACTCAGTGTAGATCCATGTGCTGACTGATCAGCGTGTCAATATACCACATTATATCAAATAAGCTAAGTAGACCAGTAACCATCTATCTATGTAATAAGCTCACTTTATAGTAGAGAGAAATGGGAGGGAGATTTCTCTGCAAGTATCTTAGATGTCCGCTGGGAAGAATGAGTGAAGGATCAAGGGCTTTTCTTATTGATCTTCCACTCATTGATCTGTTCCCTTTCTCCTCTCACTATCCACCTGTCCAACTTTCACAGAGGGATGTGTAGTTTGCAGGCAGCAGAGAAAGAGAGAGGGAAAGAGAGAGATGTCGCTGACTAACAGGGACGTTATCCAAGTCTCAGGGTCTAAAGGGAGAGATCAGCTCCACCGTGCAAGAAGAGACAGAGCGAGATCAGACTCAGTGGCGAGACGATAACAACCAATACTTCAGGAAATGAGGAGATAAAAGGAGAGGAGTGGAGAAAAGGACAGGGAAGGACAGGAGGACAGAAGAAGTTGGAATGATTGGAGAAGTGAGAGAAAAAGATTAGGAGACACACGAAAAAAAAAAACATTTCACTTTAAACGTGACATTATCAGAGCTGGAGACTTGAGAGTTGTTTAAACGAGGGCTTGAAATTCAATTTAAACAAACGTACCTTTAGACTAAACTGTAGATCTGACCTCAGATCAATAAATATAGTCTGCAGTCATGCTAGCAACTCTGTGAGTTTGCACTTTAAGCTAAAGGCTAACACATCTTAGTTTTCTGTATTGGATGAATTCAAATTCTGACCTGATGATGGAGCAGGACATGAATGTCTCAATAAACCTTCATGACAACACAATATTTTACTCAGAACCACAGACATCAGCACTGTGACCACACTGGAGATTAGATGGAGTAGTGGCAGTCGGAGAATCGTCAAAGTCACTAGGATTCATTTATTCATCGAAGATGTTGAGATATTACAGTTTTGGTAAAAGTTGAAGACTGATCAATCACCAATCAGTGACTGACGTTATGACCAACATCTGAGCTGTTGAGTATTACATAAAAAAAAAAAAAAAAAAATTGGCCTAGTGTTTTGAAACTGGACATTGATTCTGAATTTAAATATGAGGCATTTGTTATTATGTTTTACATATATGTGTGTGTGCGTGTTACCTTAAAACGTAACATATATGTTTATGTATATGTATATGTATGTGTGTGTAT
Source organism: Polydactylus sextarius (assembly GCA_016801845.1). NCBI lineage: Eukaryota > Metazoa > Chordata > Actinopteri > Polynemidae > Polydactylus > Polydactylus sextarius. The sequence continues at coordinate 3,399,328 of CM028926.1, forward strand.
ATATATAAATATGTGTGTGTGTGTTACCATTCTGAGCAGTAACAGACTGGAAAGACTTGCTTTTTAACTTGCAAGTCAAGTATCAAAGTTGGACTTGATCCAAAACTCTTTAAAATACCAACTGAAAAAAGCATTTATATATCTCTGTAGTGATATGATCATAAAAAGATTAATAATTCTTTGGTAAAATTGGTATTTAAAAAGAGTTTTTTTTTTTTTTTTAAATCAAACGAGACAACAGACTATCTGTTTTAACTCCACTGACTCTGTTAAGTCTTCCACTGAATGTGTGTGTGTGTGTATCATGACAGGATTTTTTTACAGATCGACAAACCTGTTTGGAAACGATGATGTCACACACCCTAGAGGGTTAATATGAGCCGTCATTGTGCAGACTCATTATCCACCACGTAGATACACACACACACACACACACAGGCACATGCGCACGCGCACAACCTCATATAAAGATACTCAGACAGGGTGGAAGAAAACCCATACCTTGGTGCTCAATATTCCCTTTATAACATACATGTATTCACACACACACACACACTCACACAAAGGGTGTCCTCTTACTCTAGAGATGAGGAACGCCATATCCTTTCAATTTCAATAGGCCATTTTGCTATCTGGGCTGAGTTATCACTAGAGAGATCCATTGTAACAAAAGAGCCATGCCTGCTGCAGTCCTGTATAAAGAAGCTGGAGAGAGGTGGACAAGGACAAAGAGCAACACCTTTGCATAGAGAAAATGGGAAGAGAGGCTCTGGAGATCGTCCAGCCATGAGAGATTTCAGGGGCGACCTCATTCAGTGCCATACAACAGCATAATGTATAATGCATAGGTCTACGAGATGGTGGTTCTCAAAATTCTTTCCTGTGCAATCAATAGGGCGACCTTCCTATATGAAAGCACAAACAGAGAGTGACATTGTTGTTCTCAGATAAACTCTGACTTATGACTGACTATCACACACCCTCGGTCACTTAAATTTCTTTCTCTTTATCTGTGGTCCGTACTCGTTCGTTGATTTCCACCATACATTACGTTCACATCACATCATTGGTTCAGATGTTTTATGAGTCCCTTAGTCCCTTCAGGCTTTCCTCACAACACCCACTCTGTTCACTGTTTTCAGCATGCTGTCATTAAAAACCGAATTCATTTTTTTTTTAAAATAATCTCAGTCGAGACTAAAGTATTGGATCACCTAATCCACTGAACTAAAAGTTTTACCATTTTTCTCAATATTCACTTCTAAAAGTGTCTTCTGACATTGGCAAACAGCCTTTTTATTTGTGATTTAGAGTTAAATATGCAAATCTAAGACTATTACACTGAGTGGAAAAACGTACTTAATTTTAACACTGGGAATTTAATATGTGATATTTCTGGCCATGATATTCTCACAACAATCTAAAGCTTTGTGGGCTGGAGCGAATGAATTCATAATGTTGGACAAACAAAAGAGTCTAATGCCTCACAATACATGATTAAATCACTTATGTTCAGAAATCAGAGACATCAGAGTTTAAGTCTGGTGTAATGTGTAAACTGTTAGGCACGTTAGGCACATCTGTCCTTGATGTTGTGACTGTTTGGATTAGACACCTACACAGTATTACCAAGAAGGTCTTGGTGAATCTTTCATTGTTCATCCTTTCACCACAGATGACTGGTTTTAATTGCCGTGCATTTTACGTTTTAAACAGATTTCCTGTCTTGGGACGTCAGTAAAATTGGATGGAGGGATGTAACAGAGGAGGCCATAATTTAGGGAACAACAGAGGAAAAGAGAGATTAGTGTCGGCGCTGTTCATGGGAAACTTGGATGTAAGTGCCTGAGTTGTAAGTCTTCAGCCTTGGGCCCTTTTTAGTTAACACTCTATCTCTTACAACTGTCCACTTATTGCTGTGTGTTATATTAAGAATGTCAATGTTCCTATAATATATTTATTTTTATTGCTTCTTCTTTATTTGTTATCTTTCCGGCTTTGCCTCTGTGTTGCTGACTCCATATTTCAGAGCCTTTGGGAAACTCTATGTAGTCAGGGGCCACAGATGGACAAGCTTTGGGATGTGGTGTGGGCGTTCGGTAGGAGGGACGCAACTGAAGGCCATAGTCTCGTCACCTTCTGCGATGCAGACCCCCCCACACACACTCACCCCTCCTTTTACAGTGACTCAGCGGAGTAGCGCGGAGGCAGGGGGTCAAAAATCCCCTGTCCTCCGCCTCCATTCAAAACATGTGGGAATGGGAAAACTTGATCCTATATTTAACCTCCAGGTGTCTGTCTGGTTCGAGTGTATATGTGTGTGTGAGACCCAGGAACTGAGTCATTTGCAGCTGACTGTTGGTAGACGGGTTATCTTATGGGGAAAAATGAGGTCGCCGTTGTTCTTTTTGGGTTTGTTGGGGGCTTTTAGCAGTCTTGGAAAAGCTGTGTCTGTCTGTCTATAATGCGACACACTCACCCCCCACACACACACACACACCCCCACCCTCTGATGAGAATTTTCCCCATTAAATCTGTCTGAGGCTAAGTGTGTGTCCATTAGATCTGCGTGAAATACAGAGAATTGAAAATGAAGAAAACAGGCCAGACAATAAAAAAAGTGCCGCTTGACTATAATTGTGTAATTACAGTAGGGTCATTGTAAATCAAACGCCATCTCTCTGCTACCTCAGCTGAATAATAATACATCATTTAATGCAACAGCAACAAAAAGTCTTAACAAACACAATGTCTACACTAAATTAACACTTAACTCATCGTTTCCTAAAGAGAGACTAGTGTCCTGGTGTGTGTTATATCTGCAGGAGTTTGAAAAGGCAATATTTTCAAAAGGTTTTAGAGACAGTGGTTTGATATATATGTATATCTATATAAATTTTTCCTGGCAAGACCATGTTCCCCATCCTAACAGAAAGCAACAATGCTGAGTCAAATCACTTAGTGCTATTACCCATCAAACCTGTCTAAGTGATAGCAGTGTATTATGGCTTAAGATCATCATAAGGGCAACCTTATACTATTATTCTGCTGTAAAGTCAAAAGGCACAAACTCAGCACAAACTTCTCGACTCATCAGATTTATTAAAAGCAACGAGAGTGATTCTCCTGAGGCAGAGGATTTTTTTTTTTTCGTCTTCTCTCTTTTCCGTTGAGGACTTTCGGGCCTCTGAGATTTTTAAATTTCACTTCTCAAAGGAAACCTGGATCCCGATTCATCTCAGCCGCGTAAAGGTAAAAACTTTCTCTCACCACTCATACGTGTGCACATCCATGTTTTTCGGTCAGTAGAGTTCAGAAGAAAAGCACATTTGCACTGTGTAGTGTTTTAAATTAAGTCAGTCCCATGACCTGTGTCACATGTCGTTCCTTCTCGCTTCCATTCGTCAAGTCCCTCTCTGCTGCATTTTGTCCGTGGAATGCATAAATAGGGGGGCGAAATATGCCCGAAACTTTAGAAAGACACCCACACAAATGAACTAAAAGATAAATATAGTTGTCCCATACTCTCAACACACACACGCACAAACACACACGCACACAATCCCGTCCACTTAAAGACCTCTGAGCCAGCAGAGCGATAAGATTAGAGGAAGTACGTGGGTGTGAAATAGCTGTGGTGTGGGATTTTTTGGATTCACACAATCTACACAGACTGCAGGCCCCTGCTTTTTATTAGAGTTCAAGCTGATGGGAATACAAAGGCGCTGATGACACCCACACACGTATCCTGCAATTCTCTGTCTAAAACTACACAGATACACTATTTACACAAATATTAAACAAGCGATCACGCTAAACAGTCTGCAGATTCAGACACAACTACTTTTACGCACACTTACTCACCAAGAGACTCGTTATGTGGAAACTGAGCACCGCTGTGATACTGTACGCTTGAATATATCACATTATGCTAAGATCAGATTGTGTCTTTAAATACAGCGAGGAGAGAAGCGGGAGGCAGCAGTTGGTCTCGAGGCAGTAACCCTGAGGTTGTGACTTCTGCTCTGGTGCAAACAAAGCGAAAACCAGAACCATCAGTGGGTCCATTAACAAAGCCCGTGGCCCGACAATGCTTTCTTTGTTTCATAATTAATGCAAACGTAATAACCGTGACATTGACCGTTGGGCGGTCCGTACATCAGCGTCTCTGACAGATGAAAATGAACACTGCCATTCATCATTACACAGGACTAATGGACCCCATAAGACTGAATTATTAAGAACAACACAAGAGACCTTTGTGCCAGATTAATGGAAGCATACAGCGCACCACATTTATAACAGTGATATACTGTACATTGTGTTATCACTTTAATTGTGTCAGCCATTCAGGGGGGCTACAACTGCAAATTATTGAATTAACTGAGCAAAGTTGCTTTTGTGCCGCTGGTGTTAACAGATTTGTTTTGTGTTCTCACCGTTCGACATCTGTCCACAAGTATCATGATTTTTTGACTCTGTACATCAGAGATATAGAATTTATTAAAAGTAACGGAAAAAACGTGTCTCCCTTTTGTTTCCTTTATGATGTAGTTGGTCTCCAATTAGTTTGATGAATTGATTTTTTTGTTGTTTTTTTTTGTTGTTGTTTTTTTCTGTTCTGAAAGCTGATCCTAAATGGACATAGAACAAGAAATGTGTTGGGGGTTGGGATGAAGAGAGAATATATTCAATCAATCTTACCCACGCAAGAACAGCACTTTGTGGTGTGTTTCAGGGAACAAGGAAGGGGGCGAAAAAAGAGGAAGCGGTGGGTTAGAAACAGACTTATGGAGGAGAAATAGTCCGAGAGAGAAGATAAACAAGAGGAAAAGAAAGAGATTATCGTTTTTTTTTTTTTAATACACTGTCATCAGCTCCTTCTGATTGGTGGAAAACAGTGTGCACTTTCATTTATACTTTCAATTATCATGTCATTATTGTGTTATTTCTTATCGTACCATCACAATTGCTTATTTTGATGTAATTAAAGAGCCAAATGGCCTCAAGTTTTCCTCTATTCTGCAGTGATCGTAGTAATTTTCCACTTTCCAGGCACTGGAGAGAGAGAGAGAGAGAGAGAAAGAGAGAGAGAGAGAGAGTGATCAGAAATAGCAGTTGTTCCGAATACATGTCAATAAGAGTAGCAGAATAGCAGAAATGCTGGGAAAGTCCTCAAAAACGATGTCCTGAAAAGGGTTTCTGATCTCAACTCTTAGACTCAAGGACCACAGGCTATTGATTGTTTATTTGGTTAGAAGGGTGCCCTGTGATCATGTTTCCCTAATCGAGGCAGATAACAGAAAGAAATACGATGCTGCATAAATTAGGCTGCATGATGCTACCCTTCTACTGAATTTCACGTCATAATGCCTCAGTAATTAGATTTGGTGTATTGTGCACGAAGCCTTGTTTAGAAAAGAAAAGACTAGAGACTGGCTATTAGTGACAAAGAGTAACATGAAGACAAGATGGGTGCAACATTCCTGTAATTTAAAAGGATTTGCTACGTGATTTGCACCATGAAGGCTTGACGAAGACCGTCAGGGCTGTATCTCATCACTAAGATCCCACATATTTAAATTATTGTAACAATCTGGTAGTCCTCTCTGGTCTCTCTTTAATATCGTAAATCCTCTTCACTGAGGGAAAGAAGACATAATTCCCTCAGATCCAATAAGCACATGAAGCTTTTAAAAGTGACCTTGGTCAATCTGTTCAACCACTACAGAAAATTATTTATATAGTCACCGATCCTGACAACTAATGCAGACTGGTTTAATGAATCAATCCATACTCTGAACTTGTGGATGTCATCCAAACTGACATCTGTACTGTAAATTAACACACTGGGTGAGGATACTATGGTTTAAATTAAGGATTTAGCTTCATGTTGTGTTGTGCTCTTGTGTTACAAACACATGGTTCTCAAGGATGTTTCTGGACTAATGTGAATCCAGACACTCTTGTAATGAGAGCCATTACAACCCACATTGTAAGAACCATTCATTTTTTATGAGAGGAGTAGATCTGTCGGCGCCTTATATCAAGGAGCATTTACAATCATTAGTTACATATGGCATCGTGTATATGCAGGATTCAGTAGGTGTGTAAAACATGCTTTAGCCTTTAGAGAAGACTGATCATGAAGTGGGGTCTGGGACTTTCAGGGAATATTTAGAGGCTCATATGTCTCCAGTGGCAGACATGAACTGAAAGTATTACACTGTACTAACTTGTATCAATACTTAATATTACTGTGAAACAGCTCCTTCTTTTGCTGCTATAAATTGAAAACGGAGCGGACACTAAACACACCTCATCACATCAGCCTAAACTGGCCCGTTTACCTAATATTATTATGTCTGATACAGCACACTTTTAATTAAATAAGCTTTTATTAATGGTAGTTTACATAAAATGGAGTATTACTGCATTGCAGTATTGCTCCTGTTACCATGTTGCAATATCTGGTAAAATAGAAAATAGGAAAGTGACCTCAATATTATCTCCACCACTGCAGAGTGAGGACTAGTCCAGTTTATCAGAGAACAGTATATGAATTTCTCACACTCATCAGAGGTGGAAGAAGCACTTTTGCTTAAGTAAAACTATCAATATCGCCTTGTCAAAAATAGTCCATTACAATAAAAGTGCATGCAGCGTGTGAGCATCATGTTACTGATGTAGCTGCTGGAGGCGGAGCCAGTTTGAACCACATCATATATGTTCAGTTTTATGTGCACTGACATGACAGCGGACATGTCTGGGGGGGTTGTGAGATGATGATGATGATGATGATGATGAAATGAAACCATGTGATCAAGTTTAGACTTGTTAACAAAGACAGAGATTTCTGATATGTGACTCTGATTACTACCTTCTTTTTGTAAGACCTCAGAGGCCAAAAAAAAAAAACCCAAAACACTGGTTTAATCTTTTAGCAGTGCTTTAAAAGCTTGTTTTTTTATTCATTGTGTGAAATATTTTCTTACATGCAACTAGAAACTAAAGCTGTCAAATGGATGCTGTGAAGTAGAAAGCAGCTTAGAATAACCCATTTTTCTTTGCAGTGGAGTGGAAGTGTAAATACTAGAGTTAATTACAAGAAGTCTGTCAAAAAGTGCACTTAAGTACAGTAAATTGAGTAAATGTACTTAGTTGTTTTTCACTGGCGTCACCCTTTTCCTCCCTGAGTAAATATATATGATTCTATACTGAATATTACTTAATATGAAGCATGAGGCTCTGCAGCAAAGTTTATCCTTCAAGCGGTAGATTATTGATATGAAATAGTTTGTCACAACCACTAAGGCAGGACAATGAGGATCAGAACAGACTGAACGTGACGTGATGTCAAATGATGGAGATCGTGTCTGTGTCTAAGAGTTTGCTTTTGGTGGCTTCTGAGGTCATTGTAAGAAACTAATAAAAAATGTCTCGACGTAATAATGATGTAAGATTATTCATGATTCTCATCACTGGTCCCTCCAGACACTGATGTTGTTGCTCCACTCCGATCAGCCCATACCAGAGCAGACAGGTTGTCCTCAACCAGGGGGCACCTGCTGTCCTGCTCCGCTGCTGCAGTGACTCTGAGAGCACATGATACGTGCACAGCTGTAGAGACGGTCAGACAGACAGACAGTCAGACCTGTAACACCTAATCGGACTTCAACGTTACAACATCGCAAACACGGGGAGACGCAACACGCAATAAGCTACTTTTTCATCCCGGGAGATCCAGACACGATGCCCCGTCTGCCGGGCGGCGGCAGGACAACATGCGGGACCACTGGCACTCTTTTGTCTGCATGTCTGGTCTCAGCTTGTCAAGCTCTTCGGAGCTGCGGGGAGGTCCAGTGCGGCGATGGCCAGCAGTGCTGTCCGCCCATCGTCACCGGGAACGGCAGCGCCAGCGCCGCGGTGCGCTGCTGCAGACTCCCCATCCACGTCTTCTTAGACAACGTCGGCTGGTTTACGAGGAAGCTGTCCGGCATCCTGATCCTGTTACTGCTCTTTGCGATGGGCTACTTCATCCAGCGGATCATCTGCCCGCGGCCCCGAAGGCACCCGCACCACGACCGCAGCGAGGAGCCCTCCCTCTTTCACGGACACGCATCAGCGTCCCAGGACTCGCTGTTGGACCGGTACCCCGAGTACAGCCTGGGAAACTTCACCTCTCCGAGCCTGCCAGCCTACGACGAGGTCAAATATTTACCTACGTATGAGGAAAGCATGCAGGAGATGCACAGAGACCGATCTGATGATAACTTGCTGTCGGAAAATGAGAGGGGCGGTCCGGGCAGAGTGAGAGCTGCAGGGCCGAGGGTTGGAGACCAGAGACGGGATGTCCTGGAGGTGTCAGGACCGCAACACAGCCCAAGGACATCTCGAAACTCTGTCTGACGGGGACCGTGCAGGGGATTGGGCTACAGAGCCACAGAGACAATATAGTGTTCCTATTTTAATATCACCAGGGTAATTATCTTGCAGAGATACAAACTCAAGTGCAATTATAATCCTGAATGTTCAAGAATAAAGGAGGAGGCTTGAGAAGATGTACGTGTTTTGTAAGACTAGAGGGGATTACTCGCCTTTTGTATGCAAATGATCGCTTGGCTTAAGTGAAGGAGATTATAAAGTGAGCGAAGGCGCCTTAAATTGACGCTCTTTGTGTCAGAGAAGGCTAATTTGGCTCCGGTACAATCGCATTAAGTTTGAGGCTTTACACTTGAGCGCCTCAATTTTACGCAGCACCGTGAAACAGTTTTTTTTTGTCTCTCTTCCCGTCAAATATTTGTCCTTTACTTACTCTCAATGCTAAATATTCCGTCGGACCTGAAAGACCTTCTATTCTTTCATTTATTCTTCATTGAATTTGCATCCAAAAGGGAGAATATTGATGATTTCTTTCATTTATTTCTTTTCCCTTCTCAGTGATCTGAGAAGTGGGAGTGAAAGGGATGAATATCATCAATTTCTGATGCATATATATATTTATCAGCCAACTTTAGAGCCAGTTAATTTATATCTTATCAGCGTGGAAGCAATATTGTCTGGAACTGACACATACACACTTAATTAGGAGCTCACAGATCAGCATTTTATCAGTGAGCCATGTCTGGTGTGTCTGTAGCAAAACCTGAAGCTCCAAACTGATAATGTGATTTTTTTATTTTTTATTTTAATGCTGAAACTTGGGAGCTGTGCTGCCCCGAGGCTATGTGTATCAGTGTCTACCAGGTTTTGAATTCAGGAAAAAAAAAAAAAAAAAACAAAAAAAAACAATGGACTTAGATTACAGCTGGCATATTGATGTTGGTGTAAGCTGCCAAGAAACAAAGTTGTGTTTTGATGATAGCGTGTCAGAGGAGATCACAACTGAAACGCCAGAGCAGAACCAACCCGGCGCAGCTCAGAGAGGGACATCAGAGACAGAAACAAGGGTGAAACAGACACGGGAGAGTGGTTTAACAGATTCAAAGAGACAGTATCTTCAGATCTACATGTCTGTTATGTCGACCAGAACTGTGAAACAGCTCCTTTTTTGGACTTTTTTTGCTCTTAGACACTGAAAACAAAGCTGACACTAAACACACCTCATTACATCAAGCTAAACCAGCCTGTTTACTAGAGGTTTATTTGCCATTAACTGTGTTATAATAACGATAACTGTCACTAGACATTAACTTAAGTTTGACATTATCTGGGTATGTGGTAAACACACTCGGTCTCGAAGAAATGTTAGTTTGAAAATCTCCTCCAGTCATGCATGTAACAATTACTTTCATTATCGAATAACGTGCAGATTATCATGGTTCAGCGATTTATCGCAATGGTTGAATAGTGAAAAATGTCCAGCTTAGATTCCCAGAGGGTCGGGGCTATCTTCAAAAAGCTTGTTTATGTCTGAACAAAATAATTCCCAAACCATTTGATCCCAATCACCTCAAACAAACAGAGCGATTACATGTATTTACCTGCTCTGACTGGGAAATATTGTTCTATATATAAACTTATTTACCTCATTAATAGTGAGGAAGCAGGTTCATGATACTCAGTGACCCTCGATTTGTCCACTACACAAAACTAATTTATCTAAAAACCCAGAGGCCAAAAAATACTCTTATGGAAAAAAAGAAGAAAAAAAAAGAAAGAAAATATGAACAAAAGAAGTTGTTGACAAAGCATTTCTATCCACAAAACTTGACCTCACAATTGGGGACCTCAGGCTCCTCTAATGCTCCTGATGCTAAAAGTCTTGAGTGTGATTGTGGTGGCTTGTGTAACTCAATACTGCTAGATCATGATGGCAAAGCCAACAGTCAACACTGATGGCTTTCCTTTCCAGAGGGAAATGTGTGGGTGGGTTGAGTTTGCACTTAAAAGCATTACATCCGTACTTAAAACCCACTGATGGGTAGACGAGGTGGTTTACGTGACCCTGAGATGTACGAAACCGCGTATGAGAGGACACCCAAACAATAAGAGGTGTGAACGTTGCGCTTCGCTCTCTTCTTTCATTGTCGCCGCCGCAGTTTCAACTGTGAACCATCGACTGCGACGATGAGTCTGAGAGCAAGAGGGTAAAACCAGTCGTCTACATTTCCCAGCATTAAACTTTAATCAGAAAATATAAAGCCGGGATGGGACATTCCCCGGCAGGGAAGAGAGAGCTGATCAAGTTGGTTTTCCCTTTTTCTCAAATGTGCATATTACAAATCTAAACAAACACTGTTATGTGTACAAACATCTACAGAGACACAGTCTGTGGGGAAAACTAGCAGACGAAGATAAGCGAAATAGACAGTTACACACACATTCACACAGAATGGATCTAGGATAAGCGACGTCAGAGTCTGCGTCAACGATCCGGTCATTATACTGCTCACTGGACCAAAAAAAAAACAAAAAACAGATAAACTATAAAGGTCAAATCAATGAGCATTAATTCCTCTCATAAATTCTAAACTATATTCTGGAAATGTATTTTTGTGGGCGCTGCGTTGTTTGGCCATCAATTTAATAATCAAAGAGCTTCGCGAGTCATTTAATACGTGTATACGGCTCCGTGGTTTAATAAAAGATCAGCATCTATTTGGTCGTTTATTGTTTCAAAAAACATTAAATATTTACGTAGTCTCTTTATTGGTTAGTAGTTAAAACTGTGATCCTAAAGTCTAAAGATTTGCGGTATTAATGCGACTTTGCTGTCCTTAATTTTGAGACGAGGCTCAAATATTTGGCATGAAGTGCAAAAGTGAGTAGGAATACACAAGCGAATGTGAATTTGATAGTGTCAGATAAATAACTCTACAAAATTCTTTAAAATAACAGCGCTAAGACTGGGTTAGTGTGCACTACGACGTTTAAAAGGGAGTATGATTACAACACAAATTTATTTCAAACCTCATTTTCAATGTGTGTGGCCCCTCTCTGGGGTAACGCATATGAAACTTGACTCCTCACTGATAAGTTTTTTCATAGATTAATGGTATTTGGTCTGGATGACTGTAGTGAGTGAGTGAGCTTAGTGAGAGAGTAGATGGAGGGAGTCAAATAAGAGTTAAGACGGTGAGTCAGAGTGAAACTTCCGCTTAAAGTGGCTGAAAGCGCGGAATGCTCAGGAAAAATAACCCAGCAAGAGTAAACAAACCCATTGACAGATTTTCCTACATCTACCGTTTTCTGTGATGCTTTGGCTTCTGTGGCCACTCCACTCACAGTTGCAGGGGATTACGCCGATCACTTTCTACCGCATCTGTCCACATCATCATCATGATGTGGTCTAGCAGTTGTTCTTTTGGAGAGCCCTGAGACAAATCTTCTCCCTCATTCATCCCTCCTGGGTCACTAAGAGGAGATGGATAGGCAATAATGGTCCTCTGATGTACTGGCCTTCTGCCAACCAGGGGGTGGAGCTGCATGGCAAGCCGTTGGTTTCACACCTCAGCAGAAAAGGAAATACAAGAATAACTCAAAGAGAAGCACATACTGTAGATACATTGGAGTGAAAAAAACATGTAGTCAGAAATATCTTGTGAGACATTTCAAACGTACCTTGTGATCTTTGTACAAAACCAATAAAGCATCAAAACATTAAACAAATATTAGTAAATGTAAAAAAAAAAAAATCACCCAAAGAGAGGATATATTTGTCTGAATATAAACATTTCCATCTGCTTTATTAACTGAGATTATTATTTTTGCGTGTGTGTTGACAGAAGGTAACATTTTGAATATATAAACTGTAAAAATATCTATCTATATAAAAACACAATCAAAGGTCACTGACAAACAAACAAACAAACAAAAAAACGTAGCCACAAATGTATGCTTCAGGTCAAGTTCATATTGTCAAATGGAGAAAAGACAATGCTGATCTCTTGAACTTCAGACATCGAAATCACAGAGGCGCTGAAATGACAGCAAGGCTATAACGGTGCTGCTGCTGAGAGATTCAGATACTCTTATCAAAAGTCAGATCATCCACCCACAGTAACAGATTGTAATGTACAATGTTGTGCAAGTGTTTCATGTTACACAGCCATATGCCACAAGATTGTAGTGTAGGAGTCAAAGTCAAAGTGTCATGTTTTTCATGGCTTACTAATCTTCTCATCTCCAAATATTCTCTTTTGTTTTCATTTGAAGTTAATGTATTTGTAACTAATAGGGGACACTGAACCTCAAGCACAGATTTGTTTTACCCCGAGGCCGAGCCAAACCACTTAATATTCACCAAATGTCAAAAACACATTGGAAATCAGTTTTCTGCGAGAGATGATGATTCAGAGAAAGGTTCCCGAACGTTAACGTCGAGGGGCCACGCTGCTCCTCACAGAGGCATTAGCAGCTCTCTCTCTCTCTTTGGACAGCTCCATCTCTATCTTCGCCTGGATTTTCTCCCAGTTCACCTCAACCTGGCAGAGAGACAGAAAGAGGACATAAAAAAAAAAAATGAGCTTAGATGAGCGACTGTATCGTTTTCTTATGGACCGACAAAGCAAAGTAGCTAAATTAGCCATCTGACACTTGCATTTTTTAGGTATTTTTCAATCAATGTGCAAGATTAAACACCTTTTGTCTATTCATGGTTTCGCTCTGTACACTATCATGAAACAACAGAATTGACATAAAGTTCTGTCTTCTAGCGGCGCTCAGAGTATGAGCAGTGTGTAAAAAAACCGAGGAGCTGAAACCTGTTGAAAACAATAATAATAAAAAGACACTCTCCCCTGCTAAAAATGCATCCAGTGTGGTCATAGCTGAAATCAACTACCGCAGTGCAGCAGACATCAGACAGGCTGCCCTTATTTACCCCTTCAGCGTACTGCAGGAATCTTTTGTTGGTCTCCTTCCTGCCAAATTTCTGTAGAAACTTGCCCCTATAGGCCAGAACAGTGTCCACATGGGTCTTGTGTTTGACCGCCAGCTCCAGTGCCCTGGACACAAATATGTCAAGCTGTAGACACGCAACCTTGTATGTACAAACATGTTTTACATTAACTCTTGTTCAAAACAAATTCTGGACCACCCGCTAAAAATAGCCCTCAAAGTTTAAATGACAAACTGTCCCTGCTCCTTCTTCTTCCTGCTGCATCGTCACACACAGAAACATGTGAGTTGTACCTCTCCCAGTTGAAAAGGTCAATGTTGACTTGTATGGCCTGATAGATGAGACCGGCTTGTAACAGGATGGACTCAGCGTCGTGGACATGACCGCTGAACATCAACATGTGCGCCAAAGACGACTCCTTAGATGGCTGCTCCTTTATAACGTTGATGTACTGCACTCGAGGTAACTAAAAGAAGAATTGGAGATGGAAGGGGCGAAACAGATCGTGAATGAGAAAGCTTATGATTGACTGATGGAATTGGCTATTAAATAAAGGCTCTTACCTCTCCAATGGCTGCGTAGGCCATCTCAGCTGTGGTCAGCTCCCTGTTCGCCATTGCCATACCAGCAAGACATGCCCATAAAGACTGGTCCTGTAGGGATGAGGGGCAGCATCGTAAAAAGGTAATACCTCACCATTTAACACAAATTTCATCATTTTCTGTTGTTGTTTTTTTCCCCACACACTTAGGGCCAATCCCATTTCCACCCCTTAGCCCTATCCCTCTCTTTTGTGAAGAGCTATCTTGAATGTCTTCTGGATGAAGGTTGAGGGGCCACACAACCCTCCAATTAAAGCGATCCCAGGGCCACACTTCAAATGAAGGGGAATAAGATGTTTCCCAGCATACACCAGGACAAGGATGCCGTTGTCAGAAAAGTCAGCGATCCAATTAATAAACTAATCAATACACTTAACTTATTAAGCTAACTCATCGCTAACCGCTAATCAATAACGTTCGTTAGCGTTAGCTTAGCAATCACTAGTTGTCACTTTGTTAACGTTTTCCATTCATCTGATAACAGGACTCTTTTCTGATAGTGACTTCCTACTTCCTCAGAAACATGTGGAATTGATGTAAACGAATAGCTTGTCAGCTTTTTAATCCATCTGCAAATCATTGGTATAAACAAGTCTGTAGACGCCATCTTTGTTTGTTGTCATTTGGTTGTCATGGAGACTTGTGGCATCGTCTTATGTAGCAACTAGCGACGACTCCTGATGACGTGTAGCGGTAAAGCAGAAGTGTCAATTTTACTAGAGGAATGTTTTTACACCTACCCCTCACTACTTTGTTTCAAGGGATGAAGGAAAGGTGTAAAAAACAGAAATGAGATTGGCCCTTAGTCTATAGTATACATACCATTTACTTGACATTACTCAACCTCATACTCTTAGCACATAGTAATATCTGCTTAGTCAGGTTAGTTATTTTTAGTTAGTTTGCTTTTATTTTTTTTGCAGGGCTTTCAAAACTATTTCTAACTTAATCAAAACAATTCCAGCTAGCAATGACTAAGAAAAAAAATAAGGACGATGTGGACGGCAGATTCAATGGTTCTGGTGTGTCCATGTGCATGTGCTCATGGACAGGATATGATGTGGTGTCTTTATAGTCCCCATTACATCCTATCCATATCCTGGCAGTCCCAACTGTAACCATGCTCCAGGCCATTACAAAAACATGCATGACACACGAACAAAAAAAAAAAAAAAAAAATGCAGACATTTGCTCGACACAACATCTATGAATGTAAACAAATGTGTCACCACTTTATTCCGTGCAGCTGCGTTCATTAAAGTGAAGCCTTAACCACCGATTGGCCAACAGTTGAGCAAACTTCACACTAGAATCACCACTCTGTAATTCGCCCTTTAATCGATGTCCATCACTAAGACAAACAGCTCTAATTGGAAACCACTCCTGGAAACAACAAATGACAGTCAGCCACTGCCTCAAGACATAAACATGACACAAAAAATTGACTACTTCAATTTTCCTTTTGTGTGACTGTATCATGGTTAGATTGATGATATCTACTGTATGTTATATGTTCCTGTGAGTGTTTATGTCTCCAAACTTTCTGCATGCATCAACTCCAATCAGCTCAGGCTTTACTGACAACATCGACTGGGATTCTGGGAAAAGCCACGCTGCCACCAAACTTTTACCAGAAATAGAGGGGGAGGGGGGGGCTCAAGGAAAAAAGCTCTTAAAACCAGCGCCTCGCTCCCTCCATCCCCTTCGTCCCACCCTCCTCCCTCTACTAGCGTCCATTTCTCCAGCGTTGTGGTTATTGCATCATCGCCCAAGCAAAGATGCAGTCTCACACTGCGTTCAGTGTGCGTGTGCTTATGCGTGTGGAGAGTTTATACTTGCATATAGTGGAGAGTGTATTTATGAGTGAGGTCTGAGGAGGGGAAAGGCAGGGGGGGCTAAATCCGGTAAATGGTGTCACCAGGCTAATTGAAGGCTAATTAAAGCCTGCTGGTTGGGTCCCATAAACCTGTCCACTACCTTCTCATTTCAGACTCTGTCTCGCTCTCTTTTATACATCCATCCATGTTTGCTTGTGACACTTACCACAGGATCTTGAACAAGTGCCAGAGCCCTTGACTTGCATGATATGTCACACTATCTTGAGGTTAATTTATCCAAAAGGATGGTAAAGAAATCCGGTGATCGATGTTGAGAAGTAATGTGAATTTGTTGGGATACCTAGAATATAAAAGAGGACTTCTAATGCTAATGATGTGCGAGTGATGTCACAGCAGGTATAACCAAGTTTGAATTGAAAGTGTGTTGCACATGGTGACGTCTGCTTTGAGGCTTTCAGCCAGAAAGCACATGGTTAATGTTAAACACTGCTAATCAAGTCATTTTGTTGCCTTTCTACCGGTAAGCCCAGGTTCTGGGCCAATTTGTTCACTGATACAATTAGTTACACATTATTATACTGCAGATATGCTGGTAAGTTACCTTGGCGAAGCGGCAGAGGCGCAGTGCATCCTCCCAGCGTGCAGACGTACTGTATTCATGAAGGAGGGCCGGGTAGGGAGGCACGGTGCTGTAAACCAGCGAACCGTCTCCTTGGCGTAACGTCACCTTAGTGCCGATGTAGCTCAGAATGTGTGGAGCACGGCTGAACTCGCTTTAAAGAGGAACAAATATACGTGTAACCACATGTTCACAGAGAGTCCAGCAAATCAAGGAACACACGCAGTATCAATAACAATAACTGTGTGTGTGTGTGTGTATATATATATATATATATATATATATATATATATATATATATATACACACACATACATACACACACACACACATACACTTTATAAGTAAGTACAAATTTGATTTAACATGATAACATACACAGGGTGATGGATTGAGCTAATTAAGAATATAACAATCATCTTATTGACCCTGCAGTTTGGCACAGGTGTACATGTGTGTGCCAGCATTTCTAATACAAAGAGTAATTTGTGGGAGTCCACCATATATACAGTTTGGCTGGAATGATGTAATAACATAGTGACAGTGCTGCTCTTGTAACTTGCACACTATATTTGGCGTTTCCTGCCTTCCATCACAGATATCCAAAAAAAACCTAGAAACATTATAACACATTAACATTAAAACTTTAACACACACACACACACACACACATACACACATATATATATATATATATATATATACATATATATACATACATATACATACACACACACACATTGTACAAAAACAAACTTTTAATGACTTCTATGAAAAAAATAGCTGCAGGGGCTGCAATAATTTACAACCAAAACAACAACAATTAAAAAAAAAGGGAAATAGAAAAATAAACTGTGGTTGTTTAAACATGCAACCTGCAAAACGCAAAAAAAAAAAATGTAATCCAGTAAGAACAACATGACGATGTTGTTCTTACAATAAATAAAAATAAAAGCATGAAAGCAAATGTTCAGATTATGTAAAACTAGTCCAGGGTTGTCTGTATAGACGTGCAGGCACTCTGCCTTAGCACCTCCTGCGCTGGATGAAGCTGAAGACTTCTGGGCAGGAAGCATTGTAGAGTCTGACAGCTGCTGGCAAAAAGGAGTGCCTGAAGCACTATGTGTTGCACCTTTGGGAATTGGGAGTTGGAAGGTGCAAAAAAACTGCTTTTATCTCTCTCTTCTTCTATTACTTTACATCTTTTCCTACTATTTTTATTCCAGAACTGTTTTGATCTCACTTGGAAATTATCAGGGCAGGTTTGCTACTGGGGGCTTACTGTGTGTTACTAACTTAGAATTTTAATAAAACCTACAGCATCTTTGTCAGTAACTTCTCAACCATCATTTCCGCCAGTATGTAAGTGAATGTAAAGGACTGAATATTTACCTGCCATCCTTTATATACAGTGTTTTTGGCAGCAGTTCCTTGTCAGTGAAGATAACACTGGGGTAGTACCACACGGTGAACTGGTTGTCTTGGATTCCACACAGAATGTTAGCAGCATCGTTCCACACCATACTGTGAACCATGCTACCTACAGGACAGAACATACAATGACCCCAAATCGCCCGGCGTTAGCTACACTTTGTGTATAAACACAAAGAGAGTAAGAAGACATCTTGACAAAGTGGGCTCCCCTCCTCTGTGTCTCACCGATTTTGCAGATTTTGGGTTCTCGCCCAAGATGGAGCACTGATGTCAAGTAAAGGTCACGGTTCTTGTCTATAAGAGCGATCTTCCTCTCGTTGGATGGGCCACACTGGTCCAGAGCTATCTCCACCACCTCCAGCTACATACAAATACAGAAACACACACACATGCACAAAGGTAAGAAGGAACAGTGGAGTGAATGATGGACACAGGACAAAAGAACAGGAAAAGAAAGGGAAAAGGGGGAGAGTGGTTTGTGCTGTGACCCAACAGCTTTTCTGCCAAGTGTGTGTGTGTGTGTGTGTGTAAGAGAGAGAGAGAGACACTGAGTGGTATATATGTGTGTGTGTGTGTGTGTGTGTGTTTTGGCCAGAGCCAGCTGGCCTTGTTGCAGTGTCTTGGAGCTGTGGAGTACTGGCAGACAAAGCCATGCTGACAAACAGTAACTACTGCTACCTCTACTTCTTTTCCTTCTCTTCTAATTCTTTCCTTCTTTTTGTCTCTTTCCCTCTTAGTTTGACCTCAGAGCCCTTCCCCCCATTCTCCTCCTTTGTCTTTTATTGTCTCTACCCATTCTGGATATGTTTTAGTATATTTTTAGTGCAGACACCCGCCCTGAAAAGATTCAACTTTGTCTATTTAGATTAAACTTTGTTAGATCTTCAAGGTATATTAAAAAGAAATGAACTACTACCTTTAGCTGCAGCTTAAAGGTTGTTAAAAGAAAAAAATGACCATCCTCACTAGTTGATTCATGTAGAAGGAAAATAAGGAGAAGTATAAATCTTACAGTGCAGAGTAGTTCTAGCTTTCTCAAGTATCACAGTAAAGTATTTTAGGGAAAATGATGTAGCCTCATTTGAATTTTAACAGGGACCAAAACATACATGGCCAAGTCACACAAATGTGAGTTTTATGGTTTATCGTTTATATTTGATAATGACTTTGACAAATCTTCCACCTGTGCGTGTCCTGAACAGAACCTTTGTTAAAAACATAATGTTGGTATTGTGCTAGTTATCTACCTCTTCATGACAGATGTTTGTTCTGTGTGTTTTGGCTCTGAAAGAACAAAACTCTCCAAACTCTTGATGACAAGTGCTGCCTTTACAGCTTGGTAACCTCAGTATTTACAACAGCAATATGCTGAAAACAATCCATATCTGTTGAATCAGCTCGGTCAGTGGAAATGCTATCAGAGGTGAGCTCAACTTTTGGGGAACTTGAGTAGACTTGGAGTAAAAAAATCACACTTGGCAAACTGACATTTGAGGCAATGGAAAGAACCATACCCTCAACAGTAGAAGTTAACAGATTACCTATGTCCCCTGACCCACGTTATGAGATCATTATGTCATCACCTACTTTATATCGCAGACACCGACAAATTCAATTTCACTGTGTAACTTGAACATGAACACAGCACTGGCATGCCAAAACAGGATATTAGAATCATTAAGCTAAGACTCAATTTCAAGGCTCAATTTCTGAAAGCTGTGTAATTCAAATTTAGAGCAAAACTCATGGTTTATTAAGTATAGTAAGTTATAGTTTAGTAAGACATAGATGTATGATATCCTGTTCTTTAAGGTGTCACAAGCTCTAGGACTTTAGATAGGACTAGACACAAATGAGCTATTATTTAACATTGTATGTTCTACAATTTAACAACAAACTTCACCACTCTTTAAAGTCATACATTAACCCACCTTATGGGTCAAGGGCTTCCCATCGCTGAGGGCTTTCCCAGTCAGGGCATCAAAGAGAAGGATGACTGATGAAGAAAAAAGAAAAAAAAAAAAAAAAAGAGTATTTAAAAACACTGTTCATCTCATTTTCATCATCATTTTAGCAGGGTCGGTGTTTCTCGCACCTTTTTCATCACTCTTGTCTCGGACGGCGATGGTGTCGTTACTGAGCGAGACGCCCTGCGTGTTCAGGATGTCAGCTCTCATCCCGGGGAACTTTGGGGATGATATCAATCGACCCTCGTAGGAGAACGTATACAACCCTGCTCCATCCACGAGCATGAAGTGTCTGTGTGTGGGGGGGGGGGGTAGGAGATGCATAGATATGATTTTATATGCAGGTTAATGGGAGAACGCGAGGAGGGAAGAAGAGAGAAGACAGAAGGAGACGCGATAGATGAAATGTTAAAAAGCAAAAGAATGAAGAGACGGTAACATTTAATGAACTGACACAAGCAGGTAATTTAAACACGAATTGCACATTAGCGTAACATTAACTTACTCAACAAGACTCATCGAACTCAACTGTGATTTACAGAATAGCCTGTAATCTATTTAAGTCCATGCTGAGTGTCAGTGACACTACACTGGGGTATTGCACAAGAGCTTCTCCATATTAATCTAATTTCCCCCCAGTGATTTCACTCTCAGCCTTATTATATGACAGAGCAGGCTAAGCTTGAGCCCTGCGCCTGTGTGAAAATGTGTTTGTGTGTGTTGGTTGGCTGCTTGATGAGTGGTCAGTGCGGAGTAATGGAGCATTAGAGAAGCTGATAGACGACCCAGCAGCCTGTTCTCTCTCTCTCTCTCTCTCTCGGTGCACTGCTCCTGGAAACGAGACTCACTTCTCCGCTTGCAGGATGAGGCTGACTGTTCCCTCCTTCAGGTCAAAGATGAGGGGAGTGTTCCAGTTCCTCGAGCTGCCACAAATAAACCGCACAAAACACACAAAATTAGTGAAAACGCAGACACCTTCTAACAAAGTGCTACATCTGGCACGTGTGTGTCGGTGGAAAGACCACAGAAACGAGACAGAGAGTGAAAGTGGTTTTCAGTGAAGTTAAAAAATATATATGGAATACCACTGACAGAAGATATAAGTCTATAGAGGGAGCACAAAGAGTGTAGTGATAGACAGTCCCACCAGGAGTCATTAGCTTTTGCTCCTATGACAACATTTGTGGAGGTTTATCTCAGTAGAAGGACGGCTGGGATACTGACTTGTAGACGTAGCACTGGAGGGAAGTGGCGACCACCAGGTGACCATAGGCCAGCGAAGCTTTGATGACTCGATCTCTAAACTCCAACAGGTCCACTGCATCGTTGGTCACGTTCCTCACCTGAAGAAGAGGCAAAGTGGACAAAAAAAAGATTTAAGTGATGGAAAAAAAAAAAGTAAAAATAAAACAAAAACAAAGCAAAGAGTAGTGATGATCGACGAAGGAAGCATAAACTTTACGCCACTCAACATTTAAATATACAAGCAACAAAAGGGAGACACAGGCTTCAATAACAGTGGTGTAGTGTATTCATAGTCACAGAGTGTATTTACTCATACTATACACAGGAAACAGTCTACAGTATGTCCAAGTATACAGTACGTATGGTAACTGTGGTCAGAGAAAGATGTTTTTACTGTTTCAAGTGTGAGCAAGCAGTGGTTGGTACTTTTTTTTTTTTCTTCACCTGCATAGATAAATACTTCCTTCCAACTCTCTGTGAATGAATGAAAGAGCCCTTTCCAGCACCAGGTGAAAGGTGGGGTTATTTTTACAGCTTTACAAATCTTCCTCCTCTGCTCCCTCCAGCCATCCAACTTTACATGCAACACAACCAGGAATAAAAAACATTTGACCGCAAGGTGGTAAATTTAGCTGGTTGATTCACAAACCACTGGCAGATGTGCACTTTTTAAAACGGACTGCGAGGAGGAGAGGGGGAGGGAGGGAGACAGAAATGTGACTACAAGGCTGAAAATAAATGGATGATGACCCAACTGTGTTTGGTTTACACAAACTGCACTTGGTAAGGATGTCTATGGCGAATGAGTGCACGTGTGTTGGCACCCAAACACGCGCACGACCTTGTTTCTGTAGGTTTGTGCGTGTATCCCTCTCTGAAAGTATACAAGTGTGTGTATTTGTACATTAGGGTGTGTTAACCACATTTAAACACTACCTTGTGGTTAGCATGAGTTTAAACAGTAGAAAATGGTGGAGTTAGGAAGGCAGCTAGACAGGCTGGTCATTGTCACAGCAGGGCTGCACGCTGGCACACTCGGAGGGTCCTACTACTTTGTTTGAAATTCCTTAAAGACACCTTCAATGTCTAGAACTTTAATTCTTAAATGAACCAGAAATCAAGATGGGCTGGCAGGGGACAGTTGTAAAAGCATCACTTTCACTACTAAGGGATAACATTAGAGTCGTGTTATCAGTTTAATGTGTGACCACTCTCTCCCCGATCTTGCGTGTGAATTTGCATGTCTGCGTGAAGAAGTGTGCAGGTTTCACAGCCAAAAAAAAACAAAAAAAATTCAGGTGAGAAATGAATCTTTTGGACCAAGTCTATATTTTGATTAGTACTGACAATTTCGAACTTGTATTAGATGAAAAATTAGATTCTTGGTATGGTACAGTTAGCTAAACAACAGTCTGATAATGGCGATAATGGGATAGTTATAACATCTTTTAAGAAAATGTTACAACCATTTTGGGCCCATAAAAAGCACAGCCCTGGAAGATCTACACATATCTGTCATCATAACACACACACATCCTTCCTTCATACAGATAAACGCAGTGTTTCATGTTTGTTGTTTCTTTAAGTGTCAAACATCATCCTGTATTATTGATGTGGATTAGCAGCTGCTTGTGACCTCCTGCTGAAGGTTTCCATTCACATGTGTTTACCATTCATAAGTTTTATCACAATATCTTCTTTAAGTTCTTCTAATGTTAGGATCCACACCACTCACACTCTTCTTTATTTAGCCTTGAGTGAGTTATTTTGAGTTATTTTTGTCCTTAGTAAACCACTAGAAGATGCTTTAGTGTTTGCACATGTGTAATAAACTTATATAGATGCATATTTTGTGGTGTGGTCTCAGTTTTTAATTCTTCAATCTTACTCTGACTCTTACGCTCTTACAACCTACCCAACCTATCCCAGTGGTGTGGCAGGGTATAACGATGTCTTATCCTTGTCTCTGACATCAAATAATGTATTCTGCGATATAGTTGGAGAAGTTGAAGTTGTTGCTATTTGTAGCAGACAAATGTGGCTACTCTGTGTCGAAATATGAGTGTCCTACCGCAAATATCCTGCAAGTTACGGGAGCTGAGACAAAAAGTGTTGCAATCATTCCCGGTCTCCCTATATATGCAGATAACTGTGACATTTCTTTATGTTATATTCACTAAAAAAAAAATCTTCTCATCATATCAACCTTTTATCACTTCTTGTGTTTCATCTAGTAAATGTGTGTGTCTCTACCTGCATGGTTCTCCTCTTAGTGAGGGTGATAACGACGTTCTTCCACTCCCAGTGCTGCTCCACCACGTGGGCAAAAATGACATGTCCATTGCCGCATGCTCCAGCCAGCTGGGTGCCATCTGCAGACCAGGCCAAGGTGAACACGCTGCCTGTGTTGGGCTTCTCCAACGCATAGGACCACTTGAGTTGAGTTGGAAATGGCAGACAGAAAGAGATGAGACAGAGAGAGAACAATATGGTTAATGGCTGCAGATATTTATCTATGGTCTTAAACAATTACCGAGGGAGACGCTTAGGAGCTAGAAACAATGAGAGTTTAGATTGGTGAGTATATGAGTGAGTGTGTGTAAGTGTGTGTGCGCATGCACATAATGTAAACTTAGCTAGAAAGACAGAGGCCCAGTCAGTCAGTCATTGAGCTGTGATGACCTGTGAGAACTGTGAGACAGTGAAGGAGTGTTCAGCCCAGCCAAGTCCAGCACTCGCTCTCGTAAACATACACTCTGCTATCCTCATCTATTATATACACGGGGGGCAGCGGTGCAGGGAGGAAAAGGGAGGGTTTATATATGAGCCCCCAAACTGAAGCCAAAAGCTGATTAACAAGACCTCTCCCTTCTTTTCATAAGAAAAGGTTTAAAAGAGGTAGAGTCTGAAATGGAAGGGAGAGGAAGATAAAGAGGCTAAATGACACAAGTCATTTGAAATCCTTTTGTCCGCCGTTAACCAGACTCTTCCGTGAGTGATGGTGAACTATGACGTGCAGGGACACAAACACCTCTCTGACGTAACTCCTTTACTTTTGTCCGTCTCCGGCACTTTTTTCTTTCCCTGCTATCGTCTTTCCATTGAAATGTTCGGTGAAGTTGTGTGCAGCCTGAAACCACCAGCAGATAAATGTTTTCAGTTTTGTTCTTTTCCATCACAACCTTTAAAACGGCCAGGTAGCAGAGAAGATTTCTGAAGTGTTTCTAGCTCACTTGCTATCACACACTAGGTACACCTGGCATCTTTCTGTGACGACTAGCTCTGATTTTTGCAAACAACACCCACCTCCCCATCCTCCATCACCTTCAACCTCCATCATCCTGCCCCCTCCAGGCCTCCTTTACCTCCCCCTTGCTTTGGGTGCAAGTGGCAGGCTGATCTGAGCTGGGCTAGGGGGTTTCTCTGCTGTGATCTTCCACACAAATACATCCATTCACACTGTAAACTGCTTATGAAGGGAGAAATGTGCTAATGTTAGCCTAGAGCTGCCCGCTCGCCCGTGATGGAGAGACAAGTGTGGTACAACAGGCCAAGTGCTGCGGTGAGGCTCGGAGAAAAGGCCTCAGTGTGTTCACTGCCTCATACACATGCAGCTGCGGGATGTGAGGTGTGGCGTTATTTCCTCTCCCTTGCCTTTGACAGGGCCAGAGGTAACAGTCAGCAGGCTACAGGTTACGTTCCTGCTGCTTTGATCCCCCCTCTCTTTCCCCGCTCCTAGTCCGTCTGTTCGCCTCATATACACACACCGCTCAGCTGGTTTTGGTCAGTACCCTCCCAGCAGTTAATGTCATATCAGGATCTAAAATAGGTGCAGGAAAAAACAAGACCATGTGGACAAGGGATAGCTTGTTAAAGTCAAATTAATTGCTATTTAACTTGTTTTCCCTTCATTCCCCCTTTGATTTCTGCAGCTCCAAGCTTCCTCAAGTATAAATCCTGTGCGAGGAATTAGTCTGTCTTTAAATAAATACGTTCTATTTATAAACACTATTTTCCCCCAGACCTGAATGGAGACGTGCCTACCATGAGCAGCATGGCCGAGCA
Source organism: Polydactylus sextarius (assembly GCA_016801845.1). NCBI lineage: Eukaryota > Metazoa > Chordata > Actinopteri > Polynemidae > Polydactylus > Polydactylus sextarius. The sequence goes on from CM028926.1 coordinate 3,424,440, forward strand.
GCTTGGACCAGCCTTTATAATAACAAGAGAGATCTCATCTATTCTTCAGCTAACATCTTGAGATGGGCCACTCTGTGTTAAAACACCCTGGGGGGGAAAGAAGATGGGAGGGATGGAAGAGAGAGGGATGGATAGATGGAGGGTCAGAGATGCAGCTGAATGTATACACCAGACTGTAATGAAGCAGGACATATGATATCAGCCTGAGGAACACTGCTGGATCCATGCTTACCTAATGCATTTAACACATTGAGCCATTTGACTCTGTCTAGAGCCAGCCGGCAAGTGAGAATGTGAGTGCGCGCGCGTGTGTGTACTTATTGTGCATAGACATATCTATGTATAAAGATGAGACAGAGAAAGTGTAAATATAGTAGGTGTGAGAATGGGTGAAAATAAGTTCTCAACACATCAAGACAATTAGAGAGTGTGTGTGTAAACGGAGAAATAAATGCGCCTTCGTATTTCTCTCTTGCGAGTGTCCAGTGTCTGTTCGGAAGGTGTGTGTGTATGTGTGTGAAAGAGGTGAAAATCCTCTGGCTTGTCAGAGTTGTCAGCCGGTGTCTGACTATAGGACACAAGGGGGGGCTCCCATTGCTCTCATGAGATCCAACAGAAGAGAAACCTGGGATGCAAAAATCTTTTCCAGTGCAACAGTCGGATACAAGCTCTCCGCGGTTCACTCTGCGTTTCACTACCTTTCCTTCAATGATTCCCTCTCTCCCTATAGATCAAGAGTTCAGATTTCCGAACAGCTGCTCAGGAATAAAAGTTCAAAAGGAAAATAAATACAAAAAGAGAAATTAAGACTAATTTAACCAGATGGAACAAGACAGCAGAAGCGCAACTAAATCTTTTCTTCTGTCAGTCTGGTTACTTTGCTTGGTCTCAGCAGGCTTTAAGGAAACAGTTTTATGGAGTGATATAATATAAAAACACATAGATAAACATACATCAGAAGACCCGTATTGTGTGATTGACATATTGTAAGATATATCAGAATTAGAAGTAATGTGAAATTTGACTTGAAAATACTATTTTTTTTCTCCCCCAATTACAAAGCCAGACAGCTGTTTTCAGCTTTTAAAAAGAATGTTGGGCTTGTAAAAAAAAAAATGGGAAAAAAAGAGGTGTTAGGGTTGAGGATGTACAATTAAGATGATAGGAGAGATTGGGAAACAGGGAGAGCAGCAGGGGGAGGTGAATCAGTCAGTGGCAGTAGATTTGGCATCAGGTTTTATTGCAGCCAAAAGGGATTTTACTGAACAGGGCAAGAGAAACAAGATTTCTGTCTGCATCACATCGTGTACCAAGACTTACATGCACAGCCATGCATTGCTGCTATATGTATAATAGTGTGTGTGTATGAGCTCATTGTATGTTAGAGAGGTTTCCCCCCCTTACTCTCTCTCCCCCAGAGCTTAGATGAGAACTACACATCATATTAGCCATCTTCTCTCTGGCCACAAAGCTGCCTGTTATGGACAGACAGGGTTCATAGACCAGAGAGTGGACTCCAGCAAGATGAGGGCCCGGATACAACTTTGACATCCCACTCTCCTTTTTTACAATATGTCTGCTTATTCTTCCTTCTGTCTGTACACCACTGTATCTCTTTGCTCAAATACACACGCCCACGCATGTACTCGTGTGTACATCTGGTAAGTCGAACAGTTGTGACAATCACAAGCAAGATCGAGCAGCAAAGCAAAACACCCACATATGCATCCTGTGTGTGCCGACATGTGTATGCTAATGTGACTCAGACAGAAAGACGTTAGTTGCATGTAGGTGACAAACCCTGGGATGCTCAGCTGGTAAAATTACCCTGTGACACAGAATAATTGTATAACACAGTTCTACCATATACCATCTTTCCATATTAGGATGGATCTTTCCATGCTTTAGGTTTAAGACCTAAGTGATGATCTGAAGACTCAGGCTTGTATTATTGTACCATACTAGTGGCCCATACAGACATACTGACATTTCTGCAGAGTACAGCACATTCATCCACACACATATGCAAACACACACTCAAAAAACACATCCAATCTATGAACGTAAAGCCTCTTTAGAGCCTCTTTAAGGAGCGTGCTTGCCGTCTCCCTCCTCCTCTTTTCCTCCTCCTCACTCTCTCTACATTTCTCGACATATGTTTACCATTAAGACTGGCAGGTGTTATGGGCCTGCCCCTTCTCTCTATCGCTGCCCTGCAGTCACAGCCAACATAGGGAGGCCTGCGAAAAGGTTACATAAGAAAAAGTTATCTCAAAAGGCTAAGATGTTCTTAATCTGAGAGCCACCAAAATTAGAAGATGAACTTGTCACTAAAGGCATCCTCAGCAGCTTTTTATACTCGTGTGCAAAATCAGCCCTGTTCCTTTTTCCATTTGCTCCTTTTGCTTTTAAACATCATCCCATAAGTAAAAGTGACTGTATCCTTTTCCACAGAAGTTTGAAAAAAAAGTTAAAGATTCAAGTTTGCTCTTTGTGTGATGAACTAAATCAATTTGTCGTGAGCTACTCACTGCAATAACTACAGATCAAAGCTGTGCATTTAGATAATAAAGATGTAGATTATGTTGTAGGAGTGATTTGTGAAGTTTCAGCATTTCGCTACTTTTTTCTACTGTGAAACCATTAGACTCCATTGCTACTTACATTAAGCAGACAGCAGTTGATACGTTTCCTCTTATTATATCCACCTGTGAAGTCTGTGGGTGTTAGTGTTTAAAACATAAAATATAGCTTTCTGGTGGAGCCCTCTAACTCTATCAAACACCTTTATTTTAACTTGCTCTGGGGAAAGTTATGATGGTGGAAAAGCACACAGACTGAGAGGGAGAGCAGGCAAGTTATGAGAAATAAAGTGTGTGCCATTGGTTTACCCCTTCCCCCTCTCTTTATCTTACACCACCTGAAACAGTGCTCCGGTCTTCGTGGCTCAGGCTGAGGGAAGTTGGGGGTTGGCAGGGGTGGAGCTCAGGCCAGGGAAAGGGTTAATGACACATGTCTGGACTAATGGCTCCCAGTGGAGCTATCTGCTGATTCAGCCCCATTACTTCACAAGCATTAAATATGTCTGCCCTGACCGCTCTTTGCTCCCCCAGCCCTAATGCAAGTCAACAACATACTAATCAGAAGAAGGGAGGGGGGGGGGCTGAGATTTCCAGACTTTCTGTGCTTTTGTAGCCCTTCATCTCTGACAGTCCTGTCACACTGAAGCAAGTATTGAGGAAAAGCTTGTAACTGCCATTAGTGTTGATGGGTCACACCGAGTCCATGACCCTCCTAAAATCCTGCACTTTCTACAGCTACAGCACTGCTGGGCCCTGGTTTCAAAAATAAAAACTATTTATACATTTCATACACCTTATAGTAGTATATAATACATATAATATATAGAATATGTAAACGATTTGAATCTGGAATGAATAACAACAGGTTATCATTCACTTTTAATGACGTGGCAACATGACAATGACCTGGTACTAACCTGTGACTAACACTGTAGTAGAAATGATCAGATATGGGTTAAACATGTTCAGCAACTTTTTTTTAATTTGTAAGCTGTAAAATATTGAAGCTATACGTCTCATCTTCCAGTGTTTAGTCACAGGATCTACACTTTGCGCTAGTGAAAAGATCGCTGCTTTCTGTTAGTCTGTCACTGTACTAGTGAGCTAGTGTGAGTCAGTGGGAGCCAACCTAGTCCAGGGTTAACAGTCTTACATAAATCAGAACAGATGGCAGACTCTCTGCAAAGCCAGCTGGCTTCAGTTTTCCTGTGTGTCTATGTGCAGGACAGGGCCTGGCAGTGCAGGTACAGAGTGTAACTCCCTGCACATAATAAACACAACACACATGTCCGAGTGTAATGGACACTAGACATACACAGGCGAGTATCTTAGGCATAAACAGACACGAGGTCTACATGTATGAAAATACTGACACATATTTACTCGTCAAGACAAAACCCATTCCCGAACTGAGTCGTGTGAGTTGACAACATGTTTGAGAGCAAAACTAAAAACAAAGACGTTTGTTTTGAGGAAAGGAGGTGGAGGCTTGGGATGAGGGTTCATCAATCTCTCAGCAGATTAGGAGGCCTTGTAAATGTCAGCTTGCAGTGACCCCTCCATGGGGGATGGGGGCTGAGCATTAGAATAAGGACAAGGGTTGAGAACTGACTTCTCAAGATGGACAACACGATCTGAATCACTGCACCTTTTCTTGAAATGATGCCGTTATTGGGAACCAAACTACTGCTACTTAACTGTGGAGTAACATTTTTATTCATCTGACAGTCATTTATGTTTGTATTGCCATGTACTGATGTCTCACAGTTGATTCTGTTATGCATCTTTTAATAAAATGTGCACACACATGAATGTGTTTACAAACAGCACTTACAGATTAATATTTTAACAGAACACTGCTGAGGCTGAGGAATTGTCAAGATGCTCTTTGGGAGGAAAATTAAAAGGATTTGATGAATTGTACTTTACAATAAAGCTTAACCTGCTGCAGTAAATTACTTTTGTCAAACTGAATGAAGATGAAGACTTAGATGTTGAAAAAAAAAAAGTCACATCAATATACAATTCAGTTATAAATGCTGGATACCGAATATGATGTGAAACATGACGTTAAACTTTGAAAAGTTTATAAAGAAATCCTTTGACAAGGTTAGAAGTAAAACAAAGAAATGAAGAAAAAGAAGTATGAATAATTCAACCAGCTCCTAGATTCTTGTTAAAAGTTTGTGTTACTCTCTGGACCAGAGGCACATGTCAAACAAAATCAATACACTTCAACAACAATGCCTAAATAAATGCCTGATTTCCCTAAAACTCATCTTCTCAGCCAGTTGTGCTCTCAGTAAGTATACAATGCTTCACAATAAACCCATTTGTGTTCCCTGACTCTGCAATAACAGACAATAACTATAACTATCATATAAGCCCATTTCTAAATATAGGCCGGTGAGAGCAGCGCTGCAAATCTCTGTATTGAACTACCCTCTTGGCTCGGTTTAAGAGATACAGAGGCTCGGCCTGGGATGAGTGTGGAGTGGCACAAGTTGGAGCTTTGGCAGTGCGAGGGAAACAGAGAGAGAGAAGGGGGAGAGGCGTGGGGGAGTGTTGGTGGGGGATGGAGCGCAAGACAAACTAAAAGATAGCAAGAGAGAGAGCGAGAGAGCAAGAGAGGGGGAGAGAGAGACAGAGAGAGAGAGGGAGAGAGAGAGTAATGATCTACACATGGTTTCATGCTGGAGCCTCATAGAGTAACCATAGACACATGCTGGGGCCTCCTGGGACTCATCAGCAGGACACAGCTGTGAGCTGGACAGCAGAATTCTATTAACACCAACTATGCACACATGCACTTGCAAATACACACATGCACACACACATATGCACACACGCAGGTAAGTTGGTTGTTTGACTACATGTTGGAAAGCTACAAACTGTACCCACACATCAAATACCCTTTAACTTCAAGTGGACCTATTGTGCTACTAATTTCACTCAAACTAAAATAAACTGGATGACTTATTTCATCTCAAGTCTTTCACAAAGGTTGAAGAAGGGTCTGAATCATGTTTTCCAATGAGCTGAGGCAACTTTCTGAGCGATCAAAAAAAAAAAAAAAGTTTTTGTTAAGGTTAACTTTTATTCAGCAGGTTATGTAATACATGCTGATAACAGCAAGTCTAAATTTTCACTCATCCTTCACCTTGACTAATGTTACATGATGTGAAAATCACATCTTGCTGTGAATCCTGTTTTTTTTTTCAGAACTTAAAATAAACTCAGGTATGTGCACAGCAACCCACACTGCACTAAGTGCATATGTGATGACAAGACCATTAATTCTCTGTGCACATATAACAAATTATACTAAATGAAGGAGCCAGTCAATAAATTAGTAAATGTCAAAGCGTAGCACCATTCTGATCCGAGTGGAAGCCAGCGGGAAAGGGGGAGGGACCCTGGGGTGCAGCCAAAATTAAACCCTTTCAAATCATCCTTTTCTGGACCTTGGTCCATTGCCTTCAGCCCAGCCCTTGTCCTCAATAACAACCGTTAATGAACTCCAAGTTGGCAGAGAAGCCACAAGTGATACCCCAGTTCCACACATGCTCTGTTTTATTTACGTGCACAACTAAAGCCCTCTATTTGCTCCTCGTCCTCATCACTGAATATCAGCCTAACTTCTTCATCCTGACATTATATCCCTCTTTCCTCTTGTTTTTCCTTCTCTGTCTCTGTGATTGTGACATGTTTGTCAAGCTAGCAGAGGTAGTGATTTACTGCTGCTAAGAATGATGACTCTGCCAGAGGGGCTGGCAGGGCACTGTCTCACTGTCATATGCTCACTCCTGTTGTGGGGGGGTGGTGAAGTACAGGGGGGAAAAAAACAAGAAGGGCCAGAGCAGAGCGAGAGACAGAGAGAGAGAGAGAGAGAGAGAGAGAGAGAGAGAGAGACTTGAGGGAAAGAGAAACCACCGTCTTTTATGAAGACCAATACTCCAAGCCTCACTGCCTAGGCCAGCTTTACAGGATATATTGGACAGTTCCACACTACCCCGCCCCCTACCCCTCCAACTGCTCTTTTCTCAACTCTTTTTCATGCTCCCCTCCTTTTTGGTTTCCAACAAGGCAAGCCTTTAGCCGAACTCTAGAGAGGTGTAAAAGTAATACCATGTCAACAAGTGCCTTTTACTCTAACCCCTTTACGCACACAGGCACAGGCTCACACACAAACACACATGCACTCGCGCTAGAAAAATTGGGGTCAATCATCTGCAAGAAGGACGTTAGTATACACTGTTCCACAGAGTGTGCCAGAATAAGTTCAGCAACACAGAAAACCCAAGCTTGTTCCGCACAAAGGACCTAGAATACAAAAGGAGAAACCATTATCCTCACATTCTGACAGGGAAACTAATGAGCTCCTTGGGATGATAGATTAAGTCTACATGTAAGTTAAGTCTTAAGTTGTTCACACACTCTAAACTAGGCTTCAACGGGGCCTGGCAACGTCATCAAGATGTGTCAAAAGGAATCAGTAAAATTATCCTTATGAAAACAAGAAAGAAAATGGTGGAGGGAGGGCTCTGAGGGGTGAGATAGACCCCGACTGCCCTTTTCAGAACTTGTGCTCTTCCTACCAGTTCACAGTGTACAGACGGAGCAGCCCTACTACAGCAGGAGAGGAGAAAGGACGAGTGCAGAGAGCAAGAAATAGCACGCAAAAGCACAGATTTGTAAGGAGAGGGAGGGAGGGAAGGGTAAAGCAAGTGGGAAAAGAGCGAGGGGGGAGGGAGAGAGAGAGGGAGGAGAGAGAGAGAGAGAGAGAGAGAGAGAGAAGCCCTGCCCAGTTTGCCTGGGGAGAAAACTGCTCTGCTGCTGACTCAGGACTCTCTTTGTTTAACAATGCTACCTCACTCTTGCTCACTCACTCACCCCCCCACCCCTCTCTCTGACACACTCAGACTCTCAAACGTACTTGTCTTTTTTCAAATACTCAGTCACCATCTTTTCTGATGTGCACATGGCCTTTCTTTGTCAGACTTCAGGCAATAATTTCACTTTGACTTACTTTTCATCTTCTCTCCTGTGAAACTCGCCCCTTTTGTTTTTCCACCCCCTATCCTCTCTCTCTCTCTGTGTGTGTGTGTGTCTCCTATTTCTGCTGCCTTTCTCTTCTTTTTACAGTGGCATTTTTTTTTCCCCTCCAACTTAACTACACTGTACTAAACGTCCCTCTCTCATGTGATGAAAACAGATAAAGGCTCACACTCTAATAAATCTACAGTGGTTTCTTTTGCCTTTTCATGCTCCACTAACAGTGGTTCGCGATCACGACCAGAATTCTAGGCCGTTTTATTCTTTTCCAACAGCGCCAATTTCCAGATGTTGGCGGGCCAGTGGTTGGCAGCAAACTGCCAGCACAAGCTCAGGTATACGCTATGCAAAGATAGAGGAGGGAAACCGTTAAGAGGGACTCATTGAGGAGACGGGGAAGCCAAAGGGTCTGGCAGTTGGGAGGGAAGGTGGCATAAGGCATCATAGAGGATGAGAGTCTACAGCTGAGAAAGGATTTTTTTTTTTCCAAAAAAAAAAAAAAAAAAAAAAAAAGACCTCACCATGACAGGCAGTCTAACGGACAGTCAAAAGCCATAGACTCTCTGAGAGAGAATAAAGGTTGGCAGCTATAAGGATGCCAGACAAAGATCCTATAGAGAATGAGGCTGCACGTTAAAGAGGGAGGGGAGGAGAAAGAAACAGAGAGCAACAGGAGCGCTGGTGATTCCAGCTGGACACGGACCCATTCCCAGAGTGGCAATGCTCAGCAAAGCTCACACAGACCCCAAGGGGACCCCCCGGACTCACCCAGAAAAAAAAATGGAGGTAAAGAGGGCCTCGGGGAAAATTAGAGAGAAAGCGAGCCAAGAGGGAGAGCACTGATAGGCACGAGGTAGCCCAACACACCCTGACGCAGGGAGGAGGGAGGCAGCAGCCGCAAAATCTGAGGAAAGATAGAGACAGATTTACACTTTACCTCAAAAGGAGAGAATTGGTTGTATTTTTTAAGCACAAACAGGCAATTAGCTGATGTAGCTGAGCTAATGTTCATTCCCTTCATACTTCCAATTCAAACTAGTCAGGATGGACAGGCAGATAAGGGAAGAAACAGTTTGTTCCAAAGATGGTGCAGTTGGCAGAAAATCACAAGTAAAGATAATAAATCACTGACTGTCACGACTGAGGGCCATTTGGCCACTGTCTGAAATAACAGGCAGTATCCACAAGTAGATACCAGTGGTTTTACACTTTTACAAGCCCTACTCTTGAAAACAATGCTGCTGTTATGAGGGTTAAATCTGATACATGATTTATGACTACTCATCTCCCAAAACTTTGAGGGTGACAGCTGTTATCATATTGTGGAAGGAAAACTGAAAGGTTGCTGGTACAGAATAGGGCTCAGCCCGAGGCTATCATTAAAAACATCTGATGCTCCTAACTAAATTGCCTGTGGTTAAGTTTAACCTACAAATGGGGGAGTAGAGAGAAAAGGGGACAGAGAGAGAAGAGGAACAGAGAAGATGTACTCTGACTTATCAGTGGTAACGTGACAGGAATCTGGATCATAGAAGGGCTAAGCTCAGCCGTATCTTCAGTAAGACCTTGTTTAAAGCAGAGGCAAAGGGGTGGGGGGTAGAAATTACAAAGTTCAATGAGCTGCAGTCCTGAGACCACATTTAGATTGACACTAGCCCTGCATTAAAGAAAAAAAATGCAAGCTAGCCATTCATTCGAATGAGTCCAGTCTGGGAAATTGATGGCATACGAAAAAAAAAAAAAAAAAAAAGAAAAAGAAAAAAAAAAGTTGAACCCAGCTCAACTTTTGCCACAACGCTATGTGATGTCTTCTGGCAAAGCAAAGTGGTGGCCTGCGTTGTTTTAACGCGGGGCTGTTTTCAGTCTAAATGCTTGCTAAGGTCCCGAATGAGCATCTAACCAACGGTGATGGAAGAGCAGTGAAATTATTATTAATTCTGGCCGCCTGGAAGCTACGTTCGTGCCATCTTGATTACAGGATTTTTCTAAGATGAATTTCAGCAAATGTTGAACTTCTGTTGACTCTTAGGACAATGTCTTGTAGTCCTGCAATCGTTCAGTTTGCTCAAACTTATATATAATGTGCTTTCTCATTCAACGCATCTAAAATAAATTATCTTAAAAAAGCACAACATAGCAGCTACTACATGTATCTATATGTGTGTACAGTGGAGAGAGAGAGAGAGAGAGAGAGAGAGAAAAACAAGTGCAGGGAAGGAGGGGGGGCGGAAAGAAAGACGGGAGAGGGTGCTCGCCTGGCACAATGAGTCCTACTTGTTAGCCAGTGACAGTGTCAGGGATCGTGACAGGGTCCAGACGCTAGACACCAGCTGCAGCGCCTCGTAAATAGACTGCTGTCTCGCAGGCACATTTGCACGGCAATGGTTGTGAGCACACACACACACACACACACACACACACACACACACAGACACACACAGACAGACACATACACACAGGCATGTGGGCACATGCATATACTATGGCAAGCACACAGACACTGACTTATTGTCTCTCCCAAATCTTGTAAAAGGGACAGTGAACCTCTTTGTATGTGTCTTGTGTCCTGTTAAAGCTCTTGTGAAAAGAAAAAGAAAAGGGGAAAAAAAAAACCTACTTCATACACAAGAAATCCAAATTCAACAAAAAAAAATCCGCAACTGAAATAATTAAATATGTATTAATAATGCAATAATGTATGTAATAATAACTAAATGTTGATGCTTGATGGGAAAAACAACAGAGCGAACCGTGTTCATTCCACGGTCGACTTGCTGGAACTAATCTTTCCCACTGCTTTTGCCTCGATGTAAACTTTGTGAATGTGTCTGTGCGTTTCCCCCTCCCTCCATGGTGATAATGAGGGGGGTAACACACTACATCTTCCCTGTGGTGCGTGGAGGGAGAGAACGTGAGGAGAAAAAGGGAGGGAGAGGGGCAGAGAGAGAGAGAGAGAGAGAAAAAAACTAGGAGAGAGTTGAGAGTTTTGGCTGAGAGAGGAGCCGAGCTGGACGGGAGGTGAAGGGGTTAAATGCGCGGGACTGATCCTGCTGAGCCAGCAGCAATACGTTAAAGTGCAAGGTTTCATTGTACCAGATACAGAATGAAACTCCTTCCCATTAGTCACGCTAGTAACTGAAAAGACTCTTCGCACTGCTTAACCCTTACTGCACCGCAAACAAACCGCAGCAACAACACAGGTAAAGCCTTTGCAATTGGTTAATGGCTCCTGTGCTTGTGTGTAAACTCAGACACGCTGTGAGATTACAGCACGTTCACATACGTATGAGGAGTGAACTTTCTCTAACTTGATGCGTGACAGAAGTGTATGTCTGAATTTAACCATAGAAAAGGATTCAGATGGAGTGACCTTTGAGGGGATTTTCTTTTTCTCTGCCCACCCTCCCGCCCCTCCGTTTCTTGTGCAAGCCTCCCACGCCATGCTACAGTACACACTGTCTCTGAGGGGCTTAGGGAGGAGAAGGCAAGCATACCCTTCCTCCAGTTAGAGCAGGGCTGAACCATAATCATCATAATTATCATCATCATCACACTGCCTTAACCAAGACACACCACAGCAAAGCAAGTGGTGCAGTGACGAAACAATGGAACAAACTAACCACGTAAACAAACCCATAATGGGAGGACGTAAGGTGAATCGGGTCATTACAAAAAATAAAGGAACAAGTTGTATTAAATTCTGTCTGTTGCAGTTTTAATAGCACGATAATTTCTATTTGTGTTTACAGAGAGAAAATGGATACAAGCTGGTTTTATCTAAATGATTTCATCAGCTCACGGCATTATTCTGGCAAACTACTGATGTCGCCAGTAACGGTAAAGAATAAAGGGTTTTCCACAGAGTCTCTTTGGATGTTCACACACTAAACATTACATTAATGTAACTTCCTAAAACACACTAGCACACACCTTACCCCTCTGGAAAAGACATGTGTTGGCTCAGACCTTTCTCCAGCTCATTTGTTTTAGTGCTCCAGAAAAAAAAGAGCCATTTGATCCTAATTAAATCAAAATGGAGCATGAAATGCCTGATGATCAGCACAGCACAAACCAAGCCCTGGCTGTTTGTTTTCATTACAACAGGTCTGATACAGCAAAACCCTGACATCTCCACATAAACTGTAAGAAGCCCTAAACATCCCCGAGAGGGCAGAGCAGGGTACTAGTAATATTGTTCCTGGCCAAACGTTCAGCAATAATAAAACAACAATTACCATTCATCATTCTCTCATTTCCCCCTCTCATTGCAACTCCAGCAACCATCAGCACCAGGTAATAAGAACTCATGGCAAGCAGCCTAATGTGGTTTATAGAGATGAACAACATATAGGAAGCTGAAGAGATGTAGTGAGCTACATTGTATGAAACCATGCCATTGGAAAAGATGACAATGAGTCATAGATATTGTGTATTTGAGAGAAAAGGGTTAACAGACCACAAAGCGTCGGTGTTACATTCGGTATATGAGAATAAACAAATAAAACACACAAAACAGAAGTTGACAAGACGTGGAAAAGAACACGGGCTCCAAATTCTGCAGTTGCATAGTTTCGGTAAAGGTTGTCACTGTCAGCGGCAGCTGCTTATAACAGAGGTCAGGGAATGCTGAGGTCAGAAACACACTGCTCTAGTGTGTTTAGTCTGAGGTGGTTCACCTTACTGCTCCAAAACAACTAAAGATAAAGGATTTTTTTTAAAGATGCATCCATAAGTCTGTCTTGTGTGATGCTGTCGTGTAGCGTGAATGTTAGCGCGTTTTCTTTTTACTGTGAGGTTAAAAAAAAAAAAAGGTTTAACACCTACTGCTGAAATTACATGTAATATTTGATAGAATGAAAAGGTCCAGAACTGTGTCACAATAGGGCACGACGTCGTGATCATCCTCCCTGTTTTAACAGTCCCTGCTCATGTGTGAACCGAGTAAGACTAATTGCATTGTTAATGCAAAAGCACATGAGAGAGTAGCTGCGCTGCTAACACAAGGACGACTTGACTGACAGTGCCAAGCAACATTGGTGCTTGGATTATTTGATTATCAGCTGATCTGGCACACGACTTATGTTTCTCCTCCTGTTGAAATAACAATTAATCAAATCTGGGAGTTGCCACATATTTAAGATTTCGGTAAGTGAAAACTGTTTTGATTGTTGTATCACCTAATTAAACGCGAGTTTAAATGTCTGAAATATCTTTCGATGTCTCCCCCAGCTATTTGTTTGTTTTTCTTCGTCTAAACACTTATAATCAGCAGTAACCTCTGCCTCTCCCCATATGAATAGTTTTGAGTGTTAATGAGTTTTGTCTTACTCCGGTTTTGTCACAAAGCCACAAGGTGTTGAAGGAGCCCACGGCGAACACCTCCCCATCTGGAGCCCAGGACAAAGAGGTGACCGGGTAGTCATGAGACGACGAGGAGTAAAGCAAACGGCCAAAGCTGTCCCACACCTACAGAGGGGAGAGACATTCTCAGAAAATAAACAAAAAAAAACAAAAAAACAAAAACCTAACGACTCGAGACGTCTAAAAGTTGTGACATACCGCTCACCTTATATTTACAATCCTCTCCACCCGACAATATGAGGTCACTGACTGAGTTCCAGTCCACCTTCAGAATGATCCCATCATGAGCCTTCCACTAGAGAGAGACAGAGGGAGAGGGTGAGACCATTTTCTGTTAACACTACATCATGATGCTGTCCAGAGATAACTGCTCCGTTTTTGTCGAAAGGATATGGGGGAGATTGCTAATAAATTCCCTACAAAATTTCCTATGCAAAAAAAAAAAAAAAAAAAAAAAAAAAAAAAAAAAAAAGAGAGAGACTAAACATTTGGAAAAAAAAAAAAAAGCATGATAAGCTCCAGAAGGAGTAGCATTTATTCTTTGTCTTGCAAACAGTTGCAAGTTTATGAACTGTTGCATATTGGTCTCATTGAAAAGTTTATTCATACTATTATGTGTTAAAGTCTGAGAAAGAGCAGAAAACCTGTCACTGCCTTATCTCACTATTCCTATCTTGCTCCTGCTCTCTCTATATACCAACTCTTTCTTTTCTTTTTTTTTTTTTTGTACCCTATTCATTCCATGTGCCCAGGGGAAATACATAAATACATGCACATGTGCTGTGTATATCCATCCCATGTTTAACCCTGGTTGCCTGACACATGTTGACCAATTCAGATTGACAGAGGTTCAACTTGCATGACTATGTTGTTCACCAGGTGGTCTTAGGGAGAGCGGATGAAGTTGGACGTGTGTGTGTGAATGCGTGATTGTGCCTGCACATGCATACATGGTAACAGCGGGGAGAGAGAGAGAGAGAGAGAGAGAGAGAGCAAAGGGGTTGAGACGGCGCACATTAAACCCTCCACTGTTTATCTAAGGTCCCAGATGCTATTAAGCTTCGAGAAGAGTAATAAACAAATGTATAGGTGAACAAGAAAAATGACTGGTGTGCGAGGTCCTGAGCGCAGCGGTGCTTTTACCTATTACAAAATAATATGTTTACATGGTGTGCGGTTATTGTCATTAATTCACTTGACTCATTTTTGAGGCTGAGATTCTTTTTAATGTTGTTGTCTGGAGCACAACCTAATGTTTCACAGCAAAAAAAAAAAAAAAAAAACTACTGCCTTTGTTTTCCTTCCACAACTCGAGCTGATGTAAGTAACAGGACAGGATATTTCACTTCAACACTCTCCTGGTAATGTAACCGTGTAACTCAAAATAAACAGATAAATAAATAAAACAGAATTTTAAAAATGATAGTAAGGGCCGCATGCATTAATTAAAGTGATATAAAGCTTAATTTATTATGAATAAAGACTCAAATGAAAAGAAACACATTAGCTCTGTGCTTCCTGCTGCTTGTACACTAATAGGTTTCATGCATAAAGAATCAATATGACTTGGACGCTGTTTAAAAAATGAGTTCTCATTTAAATAGTAATTCATACAGTTAACAATAACATGTTTTATGCAACATATAGTGAATAAAGCCATGTACAGTGCGTTCATTCAGTTACTGTACCTGTGTGACTTTTGCACTAGGTTGCAGGGGCTTGATGACTAGCTGTCTTCCCGATGTGTAGAGGATTCTGTCTGAATCTGGACCCCAGGCCACAGAATACACAGGAGACCCTGGAATATATGCAGAAACACAAGCAGACAGAAAGAAAGATGCCAAGTCGTATTACTCAAAAGTCGAGAGCAGTGGATTGGCCCTCAGCACTTAAGGACTTTGTTTCTTACTTGATGTAATATTTATAAGATGTGAATTTAATTTGCGTGTTTGAATTTCTCCCTCTCCCTTTGACAAACTAAGAGTTGGTATAAATAATAGCTCTGAGATACAGCAATGCTTTACTCCTCTCAGAAGGTATCATATTCCCTCAGAGATCTCACCTCAATCAGCCTAAAGAACTGCACTTAGCTTGCGGGCACAACAGCTGAGAAAACCTGTCTAACCTCTGCAGTTTAGGCACTAGTGTGTGTGATTATGTGCACATGTGTGAAGGAAGATGTGTGTGTGATTTGGGTTGTGGCTGCGTGCATGTGGATGGTAGAGTGGGGGGGCCCTGACATTTAACCTCTCTACAGGTGCATGTGGTTTCTCAAATGCCGGCTGGTCACATGATCTAAATGTGACAAAGGGGATGAAAGGGCTCCTCTCTCTTTCTCTCACTCACCTAAAACCTCTTCCTAAAGCCTTTTCTCGCTCTCTTTAAAATGGGTCAAACTACAGTATAAAAGTGGTAGTCGTGTCGAGTTGAAGGCTCTGAAGAGAGGCGACACCTGCACTGATCTGAGCGCCATGTGGAGGATGATGTGAATCTGCTGCTATATTCAGGTGTTGTACAAATCTGTAGGTTCTGGTGAGCGACCCACCGCCTGACAGCTCATTCTCCAAACAGCCAGCTGAGGAAAAATGTCTCTACATACTGGGGCTGAATTGCTGTTCCCCTGCCAGGTTTTCCACAGCACCCGTCATTCAGCAGGAGTGTGCCATCCATTTCCCCAGAAGCCAACTTTCATCCACCCCCCATCTTTTTTTTTGTCCCACAACTGAGAAGAAACATTTAATAAGTCAAACAGCACAATGAATCAATTAATAAGTAAGCCACGTGTAATGAGAATGTTGGATAGAGAAATGTATCATTAGGAGTCTTTTTATTGCTTTTAATAAAACTCCACTCCTATAAAGCTTTGAAACTTTATGGTGCTTTTAATAAAAAAACATAGAACTGGAAGAGCGACTGCTTTCAGTTGTACTGAGCACAATAACATTCTAATAGGCCCAAAACATCACACACACACACACACACTACACATGTGTTCACGCAGCCAAGGTGAGAAAAAAAATATTTCCTCCTTCATTGTCATTTTTCAATTATCTGGCTCGGGTAAAAAGGAAGCTTCGACACAAAAGTAAATCTTCCGGATCATTGTGAGAAGGTGCCAGCGCAAACACGCGTGGATGTGAGGTACATGCTCACAAATTAAGAAAAAAAAAAAAAAATCACACACACAAACACAGTTTTACACACACTTTAACAGTGCGGAGTATAATATTAATGACTACTAAAATCAAATAACATGTAAGGTGCAAGTGTAAGAGCTCTTAAGACTCATCTACAGAACAGGAGCCGACGAAGCAGATGAACATGTGTGTGTGTGTGTGTGTGAGATGATGAGGGTGTACTAGGTGGCGATGTGCTGTGTTGTGTTGTGTTGTCTAACCACCAGCAGCAGGTTGGTCAGTAGCTGGGTTCACATGGCTGCTGTTGCTGGCTGCCAGCCTCTATGGTTATGAGCCGTTTTAAATTCTATCAGTCTCAACAACTCAGATTGGCTCTTTTTTTTTCCTACACCATTTACGACATCATCATCATTATTGTTATTATTATTATTACTGTATCATTAACTGTAATGATAATTTTGCTTTAACAACTACTTGTAAACATCAAGTCTCTATTGTCTCTTCCTGGTCTCCCTCCCTGCTCTCCACTCTGAGGCTGGTTCTGATGGAGGTTTCTTCCTGTTAAAAGGGAGTTTTTCTTCTCCATTGTCGCCAAGCCCTTGCTCATTGTGGAAATGTTGGGTTTCTCTATGTAAAGTGTCTTGAGATAAATGTTTTTATGATCTGGCGCTATATTAATAAAACTGAATTGAATTTAAAGGTGACAGAGAGTTTTTACCTCGTCTTAGTTGAGGAACAGTCGTCCACCCATGTTCAGGAACATGTGAAAAGCGCTTAAAACTTTGAACATCTCGTTTTCATAGAAATTCCTCTTTTAGAAATATCGCTATTAAATGGGTCAATTTCAAAAAGGGTTGTTTGTGACATAAAATGTATCTCGCTGCCACCCCACCCCATTCTGTGAATAGGCCAAATGGTCTAAAAGATGGTCTGTCCGTGTTACGAAGTCACATTCATTCATGAGGGCAGCCAATCAGTGCTTTCATAATGAGGTTGCCAGTTAAGCCTGAAAAGATGCAAACAGGCACAAAACCAGGCATTTAAATCCCCCACCCTAAAATATCTTTCTGAGAGAGGTTTTTAGAAAGCTTCTGAGGCGTTACACATCCAACCAACATTATATTGTTTATATGTCATATCACAAAACAAGGCTCAAAACCCTGTTTAACCATTCTCTGTCACCTTTAAATTATATGAATCAAGAGGAACATGGACCTCAACCACATCGCATGTAATGTTCTACACCTTTGGTTGATTATTTGGTATGATTACAAAAAGCAGTTTCACACACACATTAAATATCTTTATGTAGCGTAACTCAATTGTGTGTGTCTTTAGCCTCACCTTGACTTGCTAGTGTTGAACGCAGCATGCCACTTTTTGACCAGATCTTGATCTGTCCATCTTCACCAGCTGAGTAACGAAAGAAACAGATGGATTGGACATCAAGGACATAAATAATTAAAAAAAAAAAAAATCAGTGTTTGTGAAACTGCAACGAAAACGTATATGATCTTTCCCTGTTTACCTGTGATGAGAGCAGTGCCGTCGTAGTTCCATCTTCCAGCCAAAACGGCTCCTTTGTGTGCTTCCACGCTCTTCTCAATGCGTCCCATCTTGGAGACCAGGTGGAACCTTCCTGTAAAGAGACAAAAAGAAGCTTAACCAAATGGGAATTCCACACTCTAGGCCAGGGTTGATGTGGTTGTTTACAGTCTGTAATTTAGTAACGCTGGTGTCTGTTATAATTCACATCTTATATACAGATTAAGTCGAGAGTATTTCAAGTAGCTTTGTGAGGCAAATGGGCTGTTTTAGTTGAAGTTTTTATGACAAATCCAAAACACCACTGAAAGTATTTACTGACCTTGAAACACTTTGTAATTCAGCACTATAAATAAATGTATAAAAATGATCAATCCCCTAACACACAATCAACAACAAAGCTTATTTTCTCGTCTCGGCTAAATTACAAACTTGTAGCATGAAGTGGATGAATGAAACTAAAGGCTTTCTGTTGGTTGAATTAGGGCAATTTTCTATTTGCTAGACACCGAGGGTGATCAGGCATGGAGACAGTTATTGAAGACACTAGCCTAACATATACTTTGTGGCAGCGTGTATTAAAAATTCTGACTGTTCTATGTAATTTCTGGTGGCCTAAAACTGCAAATCAGCATGCTGCTGCTCTCTCCCATTTCTAAATTTGGACGGCCCAACAAAAGTGGATGTTACTGGTCCAGCAGGTAGGGAGTAGAGCAGGCGTTTACAGCTGCGCCGAAGAACGCTTTCAAATAAAAACAAAACAAAACGCGAACGTAAAAGAAGAGAATCCTCAGTCATTCTCAGCAGCCAAACATTATGCGCGTAACCCTTTTGTGTTCCGATTTGTGTGTATTTGTAACCTGGCAGATGTTTTTTTTTTTTTTTTAAATATAATCTCGAACCATGATAACAAATTAACCCTTGGTTGGTTTACTTCCATTTCTATTTTGTTTGTTGGGAAAATTCCTAGTGATACGTCTGTGTGAAATTTAATATGACGCCACATTGTAATTACACAGGGTAAGAGAGAATGAGACTGACAGACTGCTGCTCCAAACAGAAGCCTCGGCAATATCCTTCATGCTTAATTTGGTCCCTTTTTTTGGGTGAAGTCTACTTCCATTCCACACAAAAATCTGTCTTTGTAAAGTGGCAAAAAAAAAAAAAAAATGCATCTAAGATGTATAATTACACCTCTTAGATATGAGGAAACAAAGCATCCCATAATAATGATGCATACTTAAACGTTCAATATTTAACTTTTACAGGAAAAAAAAAAAAACAGAAAATAGAACTATAAAATATTACACAAAGCTATTTTTACGCTGTGTTCATAATGTAAATGGAGAGAGGTCAAACTGGATGTGCAATTTACAAAAGAAAAAAAAATTAATATGCTGGCGGGGAAAAGGAAAGCTGAAATAAGGTTAAGAAAAGCCACAATGTTAATATAAAGTCCTACCACCCAATAAAACTGTATTCTGGCTGTTGGACTGCTCATTGTCTTTTTTTTTTTTTTTTTTTTTTTTTTTTCCAAGAAAGAAGAAAAAAAAAAACTTCAAGTGATACTGATATTTGTTTAACTGTAACAAGGCAAGGAGCAGAGAGCAGAAAGTTGCAAAAGTGAACTGTTACAGAGTTTTCACTACTCTCTGGTCTGCCAGAGAAAATTGCAGCTTCAGTTTGTGGGTGTGTTTATGCAACCCTACACTGCCATTAGTGTTGTGACCACACATTGCCTGCCATAACAGTACATCCATATTCTATGTGTTTATATCTAATATAGGCTGAAGAAGAGACATACAAGGCCATACACACACACGTCACACAGACTGTGTCGCTGTGGCTGCGTGGCGTTACAAAAGATAAAAAACAAAAAATCAAATGTTAGTGATTTGGACGTTTAAGTTTGTACATTTAAGGACATTTGGACATTAAAACTAGAGAAAAGATGGGACTTTTCACTGACATACTAAAATTGTTTTAAAGGGTAAACTGTGAAAATGAACATACTTTCCTCAAAATAATTAGTTCTCTTAATAGCTATGTACATTTTACTGTGCAAATTTCAAACACATGGAGATTATTTCTATTGAGTGTGAGGAATAATGTCTTAATAAAGTGTCTAAAACACAGGCAAAACACCACAGGCAGACTAGAGAGCACCAAAAAATATACTATCAGTTGCTTTAGTTCAGTTATCTACTCTACATTAACATTATGTAGTTCACTAAATTTATTTCCCTGTATAGATATGACTGATCTTTATCATTTGGCTGTTTACCAACATGTTGATTATATGAGTGAATTCAGAAGGGAAAAGGCTACACAGCCCTGTGTTCAGGAATAAAGAGACTTGCCATCAGTGCTGGTGAGGACAAAGATCTCAGCCTGGGTCTGTTTCTTGCCACCTAGAGTTTTGGGGAACCAGTGTAGGTCAGTGGGGTAGATGTCCTCTGGTAATTTGACGACCAGGCTGGTCTCAGCGGTCAGCAGGTTCCACTTGAGGATCTGGTGGTCCTCACTGCACGAATACAACTCATCTGCTGTGGTCCAGCCGACACAACTCACAAGCTCCTTATGTGATATGCTGTTAAGGAAAGTGTCATGAGTGTGTGTTATCATCTTGATACAATCTGTCAATCAAACCAGACTTCAGGAAGTAAACACCGATGGCGGTGTTAACAATAATAATAATGATAAACACAGCAAAGTTTTGAAGTCATGATGCATGATGATATGTATCTGAGCTTCACAGAAACAAAGATTATGTTAGACAGCTAACGACACTATAGAAAGGATATGTTTGGGTTCCTTTAACAGCGATGTTTTCAGTCTCATAGTGGATGTCTGCTCTGTTGATTCCTGGACGAGCAAGAGAGTATCAGTTAGCGACAGCAAACCCCCTCATACAATACAATAATGTCAATCCAACACACATAACGAAACGATATAGAGTATAAAACCATAAAAATATGAACCGTACCCTGTAGATTAGGCGAGGCTGTTGTTAGCATGCCCGAGACCTGTAACGGTGAATGAAACAAGCGTCTGCAGTTGCTACGATACCTGCAACTGTTGTTAGCATGAATCCTCACAGGTCCCCGAGCATTAGCTGTGACTCGAATGCTAACGGTAACTTAGTTGTCTGGTGAAAACAGACATCGTTCTGTCGTTACTGACTTCACTGTGAGTCTGTCAAAAACGTATACGTGTCATTGCTTCCACAGAAAGACACACGGGTAGTCAGAGCAAGACTGTTTACCGCAAAATCAGCAACTGATCGATAGTGGTCGTAGTGATCAAAGCTAACTTTTAGTAGCCATCTAATCTGGGTCATGAACGGCTTGAAAACTGAAGTATCGCGAGAGTTGCAGGTCTCGCTTAAAATCGACATTTCGAGTTATTTTCAAGAATTAACGACCAGATAAATAAATATATTAAATATGAGTCATCAAACTCAAACGACGCTTACATTTATCGCCGATCCATCGAATAATATTTCCTGAAATGTAAACTTTTCATCGGGGCGGGACTTGGTTCTACTGTAACCAAGCAACCGTTTGAACGCATAGGAACAACATTATGCTTTGAATCTGACAAATAATCTTTACAAAATATAATAATAGTTATAAAAGAATCGTGTTTTTCTTGATCCGTTGTGCTCCGTCTGGTTATTTTTTGCCGTGTGGTTGTCATTTGCTCGGAGTGAGGCGGAGTTGGCTTCGTCCCCTTTTTTGAATTTCGTGGTTTTTTTCCCTTGCCCTTTGAACGTTCCATGGTGCTTTGCGTCAGTTTGTAACGAATTTGGTTCGACAGTACAGTTTAGGCGCCATTTACAAGTTAGAGTTTTCAAGTGGGAGATCGACTCGGGATGACACAGAGCTAAATTTTGTGGATTATATCTACCAGACTTTGGATTTACGAACACTTTTTTTTTCTCTCCAAATCGCGTTTCGGCTTAAAAAGGAAGACTATTGACAGATCGTGTGCATATTGTTGAAGGTACATAGAAACGTTTTGGCTGAGATTAATGGTCGGGTTCCGTCTATTTGCTGAAACGCATAACGTTAGTTCAAAACTCCGACTTAACATTAACATCACGTTAACTCGAGTTTTAACACAAACTACGGCGGAAAAGACAACGGCGATCGTTAACGATGCTCCGAAATATTAATAAGAGGAATCGCTTTTTTTCGGCTTTTACGAAATCTAACGCAGCGTTAGCTTTTTTTCATAGACAGACGCACTTCTTAACAGTAACATGCAACTTTTCTGCTCTCTGAGCTAATGTTAATGCTGCAGTGCAATGCAATACACTCGGTTAGTGACTTTTCAGCTGGCTTTAGTTAGGTAAATGCTGAGTCAAGCATCCATTTCAAGTCTGATTAGCTTTACAGGTAACGTTACAATGCAGCGTTAGCGCTTCAGATCGACAAGGCAGATAAGTATACTAGTCAAAGATAGCTATTATGTTAGCTTTAGCCTCGCAGCGTCATTTCATATCATAGATAGTTAGCCACGGGGGCTAACTCACCGTTAACACTGGCAAAGTGAAAATTGCGCAGTAACGTGGCAAAGTTAATGCAACGTGTTTTTCACCAAGCTAGCGGCACCACGTTACTTACATGACAGAAATATTCGTATTTATAACTTTAGTACGAGTCCCACGTTACAGTTGGATTATATTCGTTGTTTGAATGTGCTTTCCAATTAGCTAGCGAGTTAGGTTGCCCCGTCTACACCTCCGCCCCCAAGTTAAGTTAAGGGGATGTAAGTTAATGTTAGTGTCAGTTTGAGACCTCGATCTATTTAGGATGTTGCGTCTCTACCATCGACCAGAGAGCCTGTTTTAGCTGCGTCTTTTCCGTAATGGCCATCTAACATAACGTTAGGCTAGGTAGAGAGAGAGAGACAGACAGCTATAGGAAGATAATTTTTGACTATTTTGCATAAAGATTGAATTAGTTTCCATTTGGTATTGCGTTAATCTTAGTTTCATGTTTTCCCAACACTGCTGCGATTGTTAACCGTCCAACTTTGTGATGCGCAAATAAAATGCGCACTTTTGACGCAGAAAACGTTGTCACGGGAGGAGGCCATTAATTTCAATGTTTTTTTTTTTTTTTTTTTTTTTTTTTTTGGGAGGGGGTTTAGTAATAGAGTAGCATTTATTTCTTTACAATCACCACGCAGATTGGCAGCCATCTCTTTAGAAAGCTAGGAGCGTTTATTTTTATTATTATTATTATTATAAAAAAAAAAAAAAACCTGACTTTACTCAGGTCACAAACTTGTCCGCTCTGAACCATCATGTTGCTGCTTTATCTATTGTTGTATCAACGACGTTACCTTTATGAAAAATATACTTGAATAACCGACAGATGGGCGGCAGCGAGATCTGACTGTGGTAATGATTAAAGCCTGACAGGGTAGCTGCGTGTGACCGACTAAAAGTAGAGTTGGGAGAGATTGACAGGCACAAAAACCACTCATGGATATTCCTTTTTTCTTTTTTTTTTTTCTCCTCTTTTTTTTTTCCTCTTTTACCAATGACCCCCCCTTCAGATTTCAAGTCATGCCATCTAAAACTGCAAAGAGCTCAACTGCCTCCGTCAAGCCAAGAGGGAAAGGGTCGCAGCCCCGGGATGACTCCGAAGACGAGCTGGATGTACCCCCTCAAGAAACCAACTCTAATGGCCAAGAGGAGGCACCGCCGACAACTGGCAAGTAACAAAGGGTGTTTTGGTGTCTGTGAATCTAAATAAGTTGTGTTCACTCAGTGGCGTTGCATGTATTGCTGTATTGGTAGTGGCCAATTGGCACAGCTGTGGAGCTGTTTTTTTTTTTTTTTCTTTCTTCCTCTCACTTAAATCTCAACACGTATTTAGAATGGCTGGTACATATATATTTTTCTAAAGTGCCAGTCATCAATAAATGTCTCATGACTTTTGAGATGATTTTGATGTCGTCGAGTGCACTTCTTCCTCGGATCTTCTTACCAAATGAGGTAATTTATTTCGGATAATGAAGTGTTTTATGTAGTCGATCAAAAAAAAAAAAAAAAAGAGGGTGTTTGACTTATTTCTCACAAGTTGATATTAAATAATTTCAACGCGAATCTCATCCCAAGATGCATATTGACATTTTGGTGATGTTTGTGTGTTTGTTGTTGTGTGGGATATGTGGAAATGCTTCACTTGTGTGGCTGCAAGGTTTTTCATTTACAAACATCGACCCCTCTCTTAGCTTGTTTATGCTTATGTGTGCACAATAGGTTTTAGACAGGTCTCTGTGTGGCTTGGTGTGATGGCAACATGATCGGTTGTGTGTGTGTGTGTGTGTGTGTGTGTTTTTCTTTCTCTCTCTTTCTGTTTTTTTTTTTTAAACGTTATATATTATTTTCACACAACAAAAGTTTCCACGTCTGTGTTTTGAGTGGAGTTCAGCATGAGTGAAAATGTGACGCTGGTTGATCGAAATTCACACTTTAGTTTATTTACTATCGACAAAATGAATGTGGCGCATCCACTATCACGCTTCTCGTGGATAGCGTTTGTATAATAATGTGGGTTCCGTCAAAAGCGGCCATGGTCCCTCTCTCTCCCTCTCTTTCTTTTTTTTCTTCTTCTTCTTCTTCTTTTTTTATTGTGTGTGTGTCTGTGTGTGAGAGAGGGAGAGTGTGTGTGTGTGTTGGCTCTTGTTTTTTAGAACAAAGAAAAAAAAAATAACGCCTGTCAACTTTGTCTGGAGTCGTTGTTTGACTGCTCTTTCAACTTGCTGCCTGTGTTTTGTTTGTTTGTTTGTTTGTGTTTTTTTTTTTTCTTCTTCTTCTTCTGCTGCTGCTCTACCCCTCCCCCATTGCACCACCGCCCCCCCCCCCACCACCACCACCTGAAACGACTCGCACAGAGGATTATATATATATATATATATATATATATATATACATAAATATATATATTTATAAAAAAGTTGCTCTCTCTTTTTTTTTCTTTTTTATGCCACAGATCCGTCTCACGGGGAAGCTGCCGAGGCGGTTGATAATCGAAGTTTGGAGGAGATTCTCGGTAGCATCCCTCCACCCCCGCCCCCAGCAATGACCAATGAACCGGGCGCTCCTCGCTTGATGATAACGCATTTAGTTAATCGCAACTTTAAATCTTACGCAGGCGAGCAGATTCTGGGGCCTTTTCACAAGGTACGAACAAAATTGATCATAGATGTGTATATATATATATATATAAATATATATATATATAAAAAACACCACCCTTGCTGTGGGAACTACTCTGTTTATGTGTTGTGTTTTTTTTTTTTTTTTTTTAAAGCTCACACATTTACCACCCACCACTTTTATTTCTCATTTCATGTGATGCAAACTGTAAACATGTTCACATGAGCGGTGGCAAAGCAGAAAAGTGCAAAACTATTAATGGCACAGGTACATAATAACATCAATTAATTAAAAAATAAATAAATAAATGGAAAAAAATTACTACTAAGTGGAAAAAAGTCACACTCCTCCATTTTGGTTTAGTTGATGTATCTTACAAGAGACAGTCATCAGATGGTGTACTGACATTTTCCTTAAATTGTGACTTTCTTTAAAACTTAGTTTCCTCAAACTTTTTCTTCTCCTCTCACTGCTTTGCAAATATATGTATATGAAAATAAAACTTAATTACACCTACTCTGTACATATTCACTTTCACAATCTAACAGTGTTGAACAGTTAATATATCATCTCTACTGTTACCGCATTTACAGCGTTTGTGTCTGCATGTAGTATATTTTTATATAATTGATTTGTGTATTTTTTTTTTATTATTATTATTTATTTATATATTTTCCCTCCTTCCTTTCTCTCAGCGCTTTTCCTGCATCATTGGTCCAAATGGCAGTGGGAAGTCCAATGTGATAGATTCAATGCTCTTTGTGTTTGGATACAGAGCCCAAAAGATCAGATCGAAAAAGCTCTCGGTGCTGATTCACCGCTCTGATAAACACAAAGATGTGCAAAGCTGTACTGTGGAGGTGCATTTTCAAAAGATTGTTGATAAGGTACATATATTTCTTTATATTATTGTCACACAGGCAAACAATGTACTCTAGGCTTCTGCTAAATTATCCAAGACATGGTCCTAATTGAAAGGAACAGTGTAGAAATGTTTTTTAGTGGATGGATATTTTTCTTGAATTTTAAATAATTTTTTTCCCTCCCCCAGTGCTCATAACACTGATAGTCAGTTAGCACATCAGTGAGTAAACACAAATTCGTGAAATCAGTCATGAAAGTTGTAACAAACACCCACACAAACCATAGTTGATTCATAACGCGCCAGAACTGATCCCTGTATTTTTGTATAATTTTTCTTTAAAAGTGGCATTTAGTGATTGGGCTCCACTTACATGGGTGTAATGTGAAAAGTCAATCGAGGGGGTGACACTTTCAGTCTGTTGCATTAAATCCCCCAAAAAATATTTTAGAAAACTGCGTGTGGTGTAAAGAAAAGAGGTTAAATGTGTTTTTATATTTGATTTACCACAGAGGGTGTGAGTAAGTTTTGCTTTGACCACTGTTAAATATATCTGTGGCTCTCCGTTTGATTCATCAGTTGACAGTAAATTAAAAGCAAGTTGTTATGCTATTGGCATAATTTTGTGCAACCTACCGACTTCACAATCTGCTGTTTTTGAAACTTAGAAATATTTTTTAATGAGTGGTGTACACAACTTTAATTATTGGACTTATTTCTAGCACCAGCACAGTTGCAGGCAAACGACCTAGTTTTTTTGCATTGTAATTATGATCTTATCATCTTATTTAACATGTTGCTTGGTTTTCGTAAATGTAACACGATGGAAAACACTCTAATATTGAAGTGGTTTATTTACATGATAGTGTGGCTGGCCTGGTGTGCTTAGTTGTGTGCTTTTTTTTTTTTTTTTTTTTTTTTTTAAAGAGGCCCTTTTCTTTAATTGGTTTTAATGTGGTGTGTTTTCCTCTAACCGCCCTCTGTGGATTTGTCAGTTTTATGAGTATTATCATTTGATGTGTAGAGCTTTTTTTTTTTTTTTGAGTTTCTCCTGATCTGTTCTGCTCTAAGCTGCTCTGTGTCTTTCACCCCTCCCCCCTCTGAGCCAGGAAGGAGATGACTACGAAGTTATTCCCAACAGCAACTTCTATGTTTCCAGGACTGCCAACAAAGACAATTCCTCAGCCTACCATATCAATGGCAAGAAAGCCACGTTCAAAGAAGTGGGGGCTTTACTCCGAAGTCATGGTATTGACCTAGACCACAACAGATTTCTGATCTTACAGGTAATTGTCAATTTTTGTTTAATGCAATTTCCTCTTCTACTTTAGCTTTTCTTTTTCTGTCTCTGCTCTAACCATCCCATTCTGTCAGATTTCTTTTTTCTCTTCGCCCTCTAGCCCATTTCCTGGTCCTTATTTTTATTTTTTTTTTTTTTTTTTAAAGTCAAATGTTTCATTGCTACCCTAAAGACATGGCTCTCTTGTGTGAATAACCTGTTGCAGTAGAATAGGGAGGGAGAGCATGTGCCTTCTGCCAGCCCTTAGACTGCTATAGCAGCGCATCATGGTTTGAAACAATGTGGAAAAGGTGCGAACCATAATTTGCTGCTTTAGAATTTTAAGGAAAAAAAATGCAGATTTGCTCATCCACGGACATCTGTGTAGCTAAAATTAGACAACTTAGTCAGATTTAGGGGGAGGGGGGTTTGTTTTTTGATGAGGTTGACCCTCCAGTGAGGACAGGTCGGATCTCCCTTCCCCACCCTTTCCCATGTACCTGCCACGCTTTAGCAGCACGTAAATATTGGCGTGTGAGAATAGACCCCAACCCCAATATTAGCAGTGCTGCTTCATTGTGGCAGGATCAGACACCCTCCATTATCATGGCTTTAATATTAGTTCACCTTATTTATTTATTTTGCCTCCACTCTGTATATTTTAAAATTATTTTTCTCGTTCTTCTTATGTGATGAATTTTTTTTTTTATTAGTATTATTATTTTTTTTTTTTTTATGCAGCGCTGAGTTTGAGCCAGTTCATTTGTTACATTCCTACCCCTTCTGATGTATTTCATTTGTGACCTACCCATTATTACTGATTAACCCAAAGGCTTATGGTGTGATGACTCATGTCAGAGCAGAACAAAATGGCTGATTAAATCTTTGTTGTCTTAATTTTTTCAAATTTTATTTTATTATTTACACAGTATGTGGTAGTTTTAGATGAGCATGTAGTTTATACCCTCAATTGTGGTTTTGTGGTCGGTTGGTTGATTACATGTGTCCTGCTTAACTTTTTTTTATTTATTTATTTTTTTTATTTTGTATGAGTGTGTGCTTGTCCATTCGCACTCTCCTAGGATGTTATGTCTCTGTCCATGATATGACACGGTTACATGAATATGGGAAGAAGCTTTAGCTTGTCCTTCAAGGTCACTTTTCCAGGCCTCTGGCTAAGGGGAAGCTCACTATTTTGTGCACTGGTCAAAGCAATAGATGACATGGGATCCCCCTTCCCCTTCTGGCTTCTCCTTTCTTTCATATATAAAATATGTGAGCTGCTTTTCCCCCTCTACACATAAATGAAGCATAATTTGTGACTTATTTAGTTTTTTTTTTTTTTTTTTATTTTATTTTTTTTTTTTTTTTCACCATATCTGGGTTTAATTTGTTTTAACTTGAAATTTATGGTGTAGGAACACTGTTATTCTTAGCCAGCCTAGTTCCAAAAATAAATAAATAAAGATGAACACATGTTCAGACGATTATAATTACACTGGAGAGTTTGTCCCCATAACTTGGGGCCATGTAGTGTACATGTACAATACTTGAAAATTGTACAAAGGTGGAGCTGCAAGAAGTCGAACTTGGCAAGCTACCAAAAGTGCAATGTTTAAATCACACTAAATTTAGGAAAATATATATATATTGAATAATTTTAACTTCTGTAATAGCTTGTAATTGTTGCTGGGGCCAGGTGGTTGGGATGATGTTGTTACAGCATTAATTTCCCTCAAGCATATTTTTTTTTTTAAAACATGGTGACTCCACTTATTTATCAGATAAAATTATAACTTCATTTTTATTCATTATTTTAATCTTAATTAATCTTTTAGTTATTTTTAGTCTGTCTGAGTGGAGGAAGTTTGTGTAGAAATTAATTTTTAAGTACACTTTGCTGTACTTCATGTAACTTCAAAGATGTGTGTGTGTGTGTGTGTGTGTGTGTGTGTGGGGCAGACTGGTTAGTTATAGTCTCAGCTGGTCACTTTGTATTTAATCTTGTGGATATTTTATTATTATTATAATTATAAGTTATGAGAGGTGTTGTTTTATTCTTTGTTTCAGCTCTGTGTTTTTTGTGAATGATTGCATGCATGTTTGTCCATGTGGTGTTCTGGACCATACATAGGGTGAGGTGGAGCAGATTGCAATGATGAAGCCTAAAGGTCAGACAGAGCATGATGAGGGCATGTTGGAGTACCTGGAGGACATTATTGGCTCCTGCCGCCTCAAAGAGCCCATCCAAACCCTGGCCCGTCGCATTGAGCTACTCAATGAGCAAAGGGGAGAGAAGGTGACATACACTCATACAGTATCTGCTCACACAGTCATAAGATAACCAACTCTCCTTCCTGTGTCCCGACTTTGTTTGCTGCGCATTTCGTACAGTAGACTTTAGAGTCTGAAGAAGCTGCCCGAGCTCGTATTTGAATGGTTTTGATGCACATCTGAGATGAAAATAAAAATGTTTTTACAAGTGTGTAATTGTGCAGTATGTAAGATAAGTTGGTACTTGGCTAGGCTTACTAACACCAGATATGATTCATGGGTTTTCATAGGAAATATTTCATGCGCATTTACCATTTAAGGCCATATCATCTTAATATGCAAACAAACTTTTTTTTTTTTTTTACCCCCTTTTTTTTATTATTTATTTATTTATTTATTTTGTACTACTGTTACTGTAACAAGACACATGAGTATTCAGAAACAAATAGATGATGTTAGAGCTTTTATCAAAATATGTCTGTTACATCAGAATGATCTAGATTCTTTATATATATATAAAAAAGAATATATTGGTTTTAACATAGCAAAATGCAACTATTATGGCTAAGAAATGTGTTACAGTTTTGTCAACCAATACAAGTAACACTAATGCAGTATTGCAATATATTCACTGTTCTAGTTTAACCGAGTAAAGCTAGTGGAAAAGGAGAAGAATGCGTTGGAGGGAGAAAGGAACAACGCTGTGGAGTTCCTAACCCTGGAGAATGACATCTTCAAACACAAGAGTCAGCTCTGCCAGTATTACATGTGAGTTCACCAGCACCGTCTGTCCGTTTGTTGTGTATACGACCAAAAAACACAACCTAACAACCATGTAAAAATTTTCAGCGTGGACCTAACAGTGCAACAGACCAGAAAGATGTGTTAAATGAATGTAAATTATATTTTATATATTTTTATTATTTTTTTTTTTTAAATCCTCCACAAGGGCAGCATGACCCATCTTTGTTGTCAGACTCTGCAGCACTTTCTCTTTCATGTAAATGGTAAAGTTTTGTCTCTTCTCCGTCAGTGACAACCTGCAGAAGCGGGTGGTGGATAAAGAGCAGGAGAAGCAGAAGATCTTGGAGGACACGAAGGAACTCACTGAGAAAAACACAAAGTTATCGGAGGAGATGGGGCAGAAGCACCAAGAGCTGAAAAATGTGGAAAAGTGAGGCAATTTTTGTTTTCTATTTACCCTTTATGTCTCGTACATATACAGTATGTTATCTGCCAAGAGTTCATTTTCTGCTAATTCGCTCATTTTGTGTATGTTGTCCTGACCTTTTTTAACCTAAACATTTTTGTTCAAAATCCCTGTTCTGGTCCAGAAAAGTAGAAAACAACAAGCATTTTGTTTGTCTTAAGTCTGATTGTTGCAAAAGCGGATTTTAAATGTATAGATAATTTCTGTCCCATTGTAAACAAAAAAAAAAAAAACACTTGAAGTAAAAAACAAGTAGAAACTGAAAACTACTGAGTATTATTATGAAGAACTATCTGTTTTATATTAAAGAGGCTGAGTCTATTATATTAGTTTTATTATTATTTTAAGATCTTTGTCAGATTCTCATTAGTTGTCTGATATTTCAGTTTTTTTTTTTTTTTTTTTTTTTTCCACCACTGACTTGGATGTATTGCGGTGAAAACGCCGTTCCTCCAACAGGAAACAAAATAAGCTCAACAAGTACATTGAAACCCAGAAGGAGAAGTTCACCCAGCTGGATCTGCAGGACGTTGAAGTGCGTGAGAAGATTAAACACTCCAAAAGCAAGAGCAAGAAGCTGCAAAAGCAGCTGGAAAAGGACAAAGAAAAGGTGAGTTGGCCTTTTAAATTATACTTTTATAGTACAGTAACTTGGTATAACTTTTTTGCTATTCTCTCGCAGTTTTTGATCATTTTCATCTTGACACTCTAACAGCAGCTCAGAGACACACACAGCTGTCAGAACGTCGCTGATGCTCTTTTTTTTTTCATCATTTACAAGACATCCATTAACAAACACAAGGCTGCACTAACTCGAGACAAGCTAGCATCAGTGGTATGACACTCTACTGTCACTACTGTTTATTTTGTCCCACGTCCAAGAAAGAAACACGGGCACTAAAAATATAATTTCCGTTGCTTATAGAAAACAAAAGCGCTGTTGTTGTGGGACCTTGAGAAAAACTCATCTGTCAATATTTTTTTATACATGAACAAGCAAGAATATAATATATAATAAAATAAACACATATCTTTCAACTTTTATCTGCCCCTAAATGTGTCTTTTGAATCAGATTTAGTAGAATCACTTCTAATCTGTGTTTTTTTTTCTCCCTTTCACTCAAAGCCTCCATCACATCACAGGTTCATGTTGTAAAAAATTATAAACACAACAACAATAGTTAACTGCTGATGTGTGAGTTTGTTTATTTGTTTTGTTATGTGCCTTTTTGATACCTGGAGTTATTTATATGTGGTATAATAAACAGTCAGACATTTACTATAATGAATTCTTGTGAAAATTAAACAATGTTGAAACACATTTACACACAAACTACAGGTTATGTGTTTAAAGCAAAAACAAAGACACACACGATGATATTATTTTTGTATGATAGCAAAGGCATAATGGAAAACTAAATTTAGACTGATGTTAATATTCATACAAAAAATACGAACGTTGCTACTGATGATGACATGATGCCCAGTAAGACAGAAACAAACATGGTGTCATTTGTAGAATGAATTATAAAGACCGTGCTTGAATGTTTAATCATTTTTTTTTGCCGCAGGCAAAGTGAAATCCCTATACGACTATAAATTAATAGACGTTACCCAGAGGAAAAAATAAAATTTGTATAAATTTCTAAATCAAATTTTAGGGTAGGAAGGTCTATTCACCCTGAACTAGCCACTAGGGGGCTGTGAAGTAACATACAAGTTGATTTTGTGTGTGTGTGTGTCTGCGTGTGCTCAGTTTCACTATTAATCATGCTCCTGTTTCATAGTCTAGTGTTTCTCTAACTTGTGAACTCACTGAAAAACAGTTTCACCCAAAACCAGAAGTGAAGAATCATCTCGTAACTGTAGGTGTATCTGTCTCATCTCCTCCTCTGCTCGCAAACAAACCCATTCTGCTCCACCTACGACTGCCGTGCTCTGGAAACGTCTCGGTCAGAGGGGGAGCTGGGTAGACGCAGGCAGACCTCTGGGGAGCAGTGTTCTGCAGTGTGATAGTCAACTATGACCTGGCTTGTGTAACACTCCCAGCAGCCACATTCATATTTCACCCACAGTTAACCCTACAAAACTTAGAGTATATACACACTCACACACCACTCCTCTGCCTTGGTTCAGCTCTGCCAAGCGACAGCCTGTTGTGCCAGTCTTAACCAGGACTCACTCAGTCCTGATTCTGTGTTTGTAGTTGATTACAGTGGTGTGTTTTGGCCTGTTTCTGAGTTTTGTAGTACAGTTGCTTTTGACTGCCATTGGGGTAAAAAAAAAAAAACAAAAAAAAAACCCTCAGTCCAATTAGCTTTTATTTTTTGTTTCGAATTTAAGAGGTGATAAACTATAGACGTGTGGTTGATTAGAGTTGGCGTTGAGTTCAACAAATCGTGGCCTCGATTTGAACCTAGACAGGTGTGGCCACTGTTGCATTGAATCCATTCAGCCACATCTCATCTGTTTTTGTATGTTCTCCCATCTGGCTCATCTTTCAGCTGGAGGAAGTGCGCGGTGTACCAGCCAACAGTGAAAAGGCCATCTCTGAGGCAACAGCACGCAAGGAAGAGCTGGAGAAGAAGAAGGTAAAAGAAGAGGAAAAGCTTAAAGAGGTGATGGAGAGTCTGAAAGAAGAGACCAGCGGCTTGCAACAGGACAAAGAGGTACGTCTGTGTCTCTGTGTCAACTTCAATTAGAACATTTTCATTTGTTGCCTTATGTTTCCATAATGTCTCGTCTCTTCATTGTGTATTCAACCCTCTCGTTTTCTCCAGACCAAAGAGAAAGAGCTGATGGAGCTCAGCAAGGCCGTAAACGAGACCCGTTCTCGTATGGACCTGGCTCAGTCGGAGCTCGACATCTACCTCAGCCGCCACAACACGGCCGTGACGCAGCTCAACACGGCCAAGCAAACACTTCAGACGACCTCTGACACGCTGCGGGAGCGCTGCGCTGCCATCAAAGACCTGGAAGTGAAAATACCACAAAAGGAGCAGGAGCTCAAGAAGGTGCAACAAAAACCTAAAAAAAAAACATCAGCGCTGATGGCATATTGTTGGGCCAGCGTTTAAAATTACTCACTTGTGTTGAAATCTTGGGTGTTGTCACTTCGGTGTAAATTTTTCCTTCCTTACTAATTTTTCTGCGTAATTCACAAAAAAAACGCTCCGATTGCAGGACGAGGGAGAGTTGGAGGAACTGATGAAGACTGATAATGAGACCAGAGAAGTGGTAAGGGAAATGAGGCAGAAAGTGGATGAAGCCAAGAGCTCTCTGTCCTCCAACCGCAGCCGAGGAAAGGTCCTGGATGCCCTGATGCAGCAGAAGAAGAGCGGCAGAATCCCTGGCATCTTGGGAAGATTGGTGAATACTTTTTAAGCATTCATTTCCTGGAATAAAAGCAGTCAACAGTAGATGTTATCATATATTAATATTGTGTATTTTTCCTTTATTTGTAGGGAGACCTTGGAGCCATAGAAGAGAAGTATGATGTGGCCATTTCCTCTAGTTGTGGCGCTCTGGACAACATCGTAGTGGACACTATCGACACAGCTCAGAAATGTGTCACGTTCCTCAAAGAACAGAACATCGGAGTTGCTACGTTCATCGGCCTCGACAAGGTAAAGACGTTCACACACAAGCATGAAGGTGTACACCAATGAGCTTGATCGCTCGAGTCTCATTGTGTCTGAACAAATCACGGATGCTGCAACATCTATAACATAGTCCGTTCCCTCCTCTACGCCACCTCGCCGTCTTTCAGATGAAGGTGTGGGAGAAGAACATGGCTCCCATTCGCACCCCAGAGAACAGCCCTCGTCTCTTCGACATGGTGCGAGTGAAAGATGAGAGCGTGCGTCCAGCGTTCTACTTCGCTCTCAGAGACACCCTGGTGGCCCAGGACATAGAGCAGGCCACGAGAATGGCCTTCCAGAAAGACAAGCGCTGGAGAGTCGTCACCCTGAAGGGACAGATCATTGAAATGGCCGGTGCGTAGAGGTTACATCATTTTTCATAGCTGCGTAACTTTACCCAGCTCTCCTTTTCTCCCCTCTCTTTAGCCAGTTTATATATGCATACATCTATTTTTACTAATCTCCCTCTGGTCTTGTTTGTATTTTATAGGAACTATGACTGGAGGAGGAAGAGTGATGAAGGGCAGGATGGGCTCCTCCATTGGTACTGAGGTTTCCCAAGAGGAGGTGAGTGCAAAATACACAAATATGTGCTGGTGTTTATGAAGTAAAGAATTGATCTAAAACTGACCCATTATTCAGAATAATATATACTTGGTTTAAGTTTTAACTCAACTTTTCCCCGATCGGGAAAAAAATGTAATGAAATATTTTGGATTTGATTTAAAATGGCAACAGTTTTGCTCATATAGATGCATTAAACTGAAACTGAAAGTCTTTTGTTTTGATTTATATTTCTAAAGATAAATTCACGTGTTTTTCTTGCAGCTTGACCGTATGGAGAACAAGCTGAACGAGAAAGTGTCGAAGATGCAAAGCTGCCAAGAGAAAAAGCTGCAGCTCGAGGAGAGCGTTCAGCGCCTGCGCCCGCAGCTCCGAGACATGAAGAACACTCTGGAAAAATACACCAAAAGCATGACGGTACATCGAAAACTTTTCTCACTTTTCATCAGCCGTCTTTCTGTCCACTTAGTTGGGTGCATTTTTACACGATTGAAAGCCAAACAAAACAGAACAGCAAGTTTTCACTCATAGGAAGCCCGCGTAACCGAGTATTTTCCTCTTTTCTTTTTTCTTTCTTTCTCTCAGAGTCTAGCTGACCAGGAGACTCACTTGAAACTTCAGATCAAGGAACTTGAGGCTAACGTGCTGGCAGCTGCCCCAGACAAGGCCAAACAGAAGCAGATGGAGAAGAGCCTGGAGGCATTCAAGAAAGGTAAGACCCCGCTGAAAACTGCAAAGAGAAATATTGTTGTTAATCGTTACATATGTGATCAACTTCATGTTTGATCTTTGTAATAGGCTTGAGTTGTAATTTGTGCAGCATTAAAACGCTGAATGTTCAATATGAAAATATAAAATATCTGTCTAATCCTTTTCTCCCTGTTCTGTCCATTCATACTCACTTTTACTCTCTCAGACTTTGAGGCAGCGTCCAACAAAGCAGGGAAGGTGGAGAACGAGGTGAAGCGGCTCCACAACCTGATCGTAGACATCAACAGCCACAAGCTGAAGGCTCAGCAGGACAAACTGGACAAGGTCAACAAGGAGTTAGATGACTGCTCCTCCACCATAACTAAAGCCCAAGTGGCCATAAAGACAGCTGACCGGTGAGGATGATCGCATTTGTTTGTTTTACCAATAATTATCAATACCTGCTCAGTCCTCAGTGTCATGGAAACAACCCATAACGTCCTGGAGAGAAATTCTTTAGGATGCTGACATTTGTGTCCGAACCGCTTGCAGCCAACTAGATCACAACATGTACGTCACATAGATCAGATCATAACCGCAACTAAAATCAGTATCTGCAGCTCCAACATTAAGATCATGACGGTGTGGGCAGCGCAGGCTGCAGCAGAACAACGTCGGTGACATGGTTTGTTTGCTTTGATGAGCCGTCACGCCGACTTAAAAACACGCCGGAGCTTATGAACTGAGACGCTCAGGCAGCGCGTGTGAAAGCACTTCTTCCTCCATCTCTCATTTCAGTCCATAAGCGGACCTGTCATGTTCAAATAGAGTCGACACGGAAGGCTGAACCCACCATCAGAGTCCATCTTTAATCTTTAATCGGTGGGGGCAGTTAAAGAAAAGATTACATCGATAATGTTGTTGAGCATATTACAAACCACAGTAATATAAACACATTGCCTCTAATGTCCAAGTAAGTTTCTGTCTGGTAAAGTTTTCTCGAAAAAAGTCACCAGTCTAGAAAGTAAAAGGGTTATTCAGGACGCTGTCGAGAGAAATTATGCACATATAAACTACAAGTGAAACTGGTGAAGTAGCTGGAGTTAATAATTCACCAGTACAACTGTGAAGAAAAAAAAAAGCATCACATTACGATCTGTGTTTACAAACGGTTTTAAAAAGTCCGAGGTTTAATGTGGCTCGTACAGAAATCCTCATCCTTTTTTTTTTTTCTCACCGTTTTGGCTCCGCGTCCGCGCTGCGCCAGCGTTTTCCACACTCGGGCGCGACTATACGGCAAAACGGTCACACACAAGTGTTGTCACTGATGTGTGTTTCTGTTTGTGCTGGATGACTTACCAGGCATGACGCAGCGTGATTTGAGGGTCTCGGCGCAGAGATTACTGTCAGTCTTGTTTAACGTGGAGTATTTACGAGCCACGTCAAATCAGTATTTCTCGTGGATTTGACAGCAACAGAAAAATATGTCATAACACCTGGAATATGCATTTAGCTGTATTGAAACATTGTGTGCTACTTCAAGAACAGAAGGTAGGTATCGGATATAAGGGCTGTAATTAGATGGATGAGATTCTGCTAACACTGACTTCATTTACACACATTAATCTCTTCTCTTTTTCCGTCAGCCACCTGAAGAAGTGCGAGGAGAGTGTGACTCGTGTGCAGGCCGAGCTGGAGGAGAACGAGAAGTCGATGGCCGAACTCACGGAGCACCTGAAGAAACTGGAGGACGAGGCCGCGGAGATCATGAAGGCCTGTCAGGAAGCTGAGGTCGGCACACACCGATACATCCGTACTAGTAGTAGTTTTCTGCTCTTAGAAAACCTTCTTGACTGCTTTTGTTATCAAGAGGCTCCTATCACACACGCTGCTCCCGAGCCACCTGCTTGATGAATGAATTGTGGATTGATCGAGGCCACATCATTAGATAGATGGACAGAGATACTTAATTTATCCCAAAGGGAAATTAAGGCATTCAGTAGCTAAATCTAGTTAGTAAACATAATAGGATTTTATGTAAAGTAAATCACACAGCTTCAGCAATGATTGAAATTACCTTAAAGGAATATAGTTACTTAAAAAATTAAAGATAAAAACAAACAGGCAGGAAAGTCCAGTCAAGTCATTTGTATTAGTGCTTCACTTACTGTTTGCACACCACTGAATGAAAATGCTTTCTATTAACGAATTCACCCACTGATGGAGTCTATATAGCAGCGTGTGTGTGTGTAGTCAATCACTCTGATTACATTATGGGGAAACCAGCTCTCGCAGCAAACTGCACTCAACCATCAGCCCGGTCGACCACATCGTATGGGAGCTATATATACACACGTCTGACGTTCGGACGATGTCGCACCACACAGCTGGCACAGCGCGGCCTCGGGATGACGGGTACAGTCCTGCCTGGTCTGCCAATCCCTCTGAAACTGCCCCTGTTGCCAGGAAACCCAGTGTGGTCAGCACTTGTGTGTCTCTCTGAAGCCAGATCAGAGCACACAGCTCAGAGAGGGCTGCTATAGGGAATCTGAACCGGCTGATAAACCGCTCATCATCATGGGCCAAAAAATCACTGTGGTCTCTGTACCAGTCCACCTCTTAATTCTTCTAATGTTCTGTATTAAGCCTGAAGCTGGCATCGTTATTAGACTGTGTACTCTGAACCTTTTACACGTGCTTTTTGTCCACTTATTTAATTGGATACACATGCATGTGCTTAGTTTCCAATAAGGTTCATGTATCTAAACTGTGCAAATCAGTTTGCGGAGTAATTATTTTCACATGTGGTCCAACAAACTTAACAATCTAGTTCCTAATATTAGTAGTTTCACTGCTTCACCTTTAAGTGTTGCCACCCGGTCTTCTAACAGAGAATATAGTCAGGATTGTGCAAAATCATATTTAATTTTAAGTAAAAGCTAACAGGTTCCCTCTTCTCTAGGCTGCACTTCCCGAGGTGCAGGAGCAGTACCAGGGGGTGTTGAAGGAGATAAAGGTCCTGCAGCAGGAGGAACACGCTCTCCAGGAGGAGTCGCTCAGCGTCCGGCTCCGCATCGAACAGATCGAGACCAACATCACCGAACAC
This sequence comes from Polydactylus sextarius, assembly GCA_016801845.1. Taxonomy (NCBI): domain Eukaryota; kingdom Metazoa; phylum Chordata; class Actinopteri; family Polynemidae; genus Polydactylus; species Polydactylus sextarius. Next base: position 3,462,923 of record CM028926.1, read on the forward strand.
AACAACAAGATCAAACACTGGCAGAAAGAGGTGGGTGGCGGCGCCTGCTTCTGTTTTTTATTATTTTATGAATCCGACTGAAGGATCCGTCAGTGGCGACGACAACGTACTCGGCAAAGTCATTGTTGTGATACGAGATCTGGTGGGAACAATGATTCTTCATGTGCTTTCATCCACCCAAAACAATAATAACTCACAAGACTTTGTAATCAGTCATTTGAGTTTTGGAGTTCTGCTTTTTAAACTTGTACTAGCTACTTTGAATTAGTTGAATTAATGTTAACTGATTTTGTTTTTCTTTTTTACCACCGATACTTTTTATTTCTTTATTCTTGTATTATCCATCATCCATCTTTTTTTTTTTTTTTTTTAATGTTTTCAGGCCAGCAAGCTGTCCCTTCATACGATCGAAGATCAGCCCACAGAGGAACTTCCTGTTCTGTCTCCTGCTGAACTTGAACAAATCTCTGATCCCAACGTCATCATCAACAAGATGATCACACTGGAGACCAAGTGTAAACAGATGAAGCCCAACCTCGGAGCCATCGCCGAGTACAAGAAGAAGGTATGAACAACCCAAGCAGACATTTGTGCTTTCTTTTTTTAAATTTTTAAAACTAAAAAACACTCTTTGACACGTGTTACAGGAGGAGCTGTACCTGCAGCGCGTGGCTCAGCTGGACGAGATCACCACAGAGCGGGACAAGTTCAAGCGCGGCTACGAGGATCTGCGCAAACAGCGTCTCAACGAGTTCATGACCGGATTCAACATGATCACGAACAAGCTGAAGGAAAACTACCAGATGCTGACGCTGGGCGGCGACGCCGAGCTGGAGCTCGTGGACAGTTTGGACCCCTTCTCCGAGGGCATCATGTTCAGGTAACAGACGCTGACACGGACCAGTGACGCACGGTCGAATCGTATTTGACATCTTGTCATTTTGTTAAAACGCGGACTCTCTTGTTCTAGTGTTCGTCCTCCGAAGAAGAGCTGGAAAAAGATCTTCAACCTGTCAGGAGGAGAGAAGACCCTCAGCTCCTTGGCTCTGGTGTTTGCTCTGCACCACTTCAAACCCACGCCGCTCTACTTCATGGACGAGATCGACGCCGCCCTCGATTTCAAGAACGTCTCCATCGTCGCCTGTTACATCTACGTGAGTTCAGCCCCGAGCGTCATGTGACCAAACCAGCCGCATGTTCAAATGTGATACGTAAATGACGAAAAAGTCGTCATTTCAAAATGTTTTTTCGTATTTCAGCGTCCTTGCGAAACCACTGAATCACGATACGATGATTCAATGAAATTACGTTACCCAGCTGATTTAAACTGTAGCACAAGAGCCCAGTGTTAATACAGTAATCTGTTGTGCAACGCTCACTAATGGAGTTCACTAAAATCAATTCTTTTGTGAAGCTGGATCAAACAAAACAAAACACTAAGCCTTTAAATACCGGCCTCCACCATGCTAATTATTTTTATAGGCTTTTAGAGAAATGTTCACTTCACTCTAGAGTTTACAGTTTGACAGCGGAGACACACAAAAAAAACAAAACTCAAAATCACAATGTCTGTTCTTCTTCTTTTCCCTCATGTTTGCGCAGGAGCAAACAAAGAACGCTCAGTTCATCATCATCTCTCTGAGGAACAACATGTTCGAAATCTCCGACCGGCTCATCGGCATCTACAAGACTCACAACACGACCAAGAGCGTGGCGATCAACCCCAAAACCATCGTGTTCAAAGAGCTCCATGCCGTCACCGCTTAAACCTCAACTGCCTGTCTCTCGTGATCCATTTTATTTTTTCCTTTTCACACGTGTAAATATTTTTATATCCTCGTGTCTCGTCCTTGGAAAGCTGCTATTCTTTACTTTTTTTTTTTTAACCTAATAAAATGTTTTCCTGTTAAAATCATTAATGGAGACTTAATTCTCTCATGTACAGAAATGTTTAGAGTTTTAATTCAAAATGATGGAGCCCTGAAGACCAAATATAAAAGCTAATAAATAAACTTCTGTAACTTGGCAGACTAGTTATACATCAGGTGAAGGACAAAAAAAGTGACAGTGAAAGAAAAAAAAAGAAAGTGGGATCGTAACCAAATTAGAGATGATGTATAAATGAGCAGCTCACACCAAGGTGGTAATGTTCTACTCGGACGACATATTTCACACTAGCGACAACTGTAGCAAGTATCTGTGAACTGAGCTCAGTTGGTGACGGACTGTAACGCTGTAATTATTACAAAAACTTATAGTATTTATGTGAAGTTTATTGTAACAGTTTTTAAAATACAGGTATTGAGAAAAATTCATATAAAACACGACTGCTACGACAGGTCCGGGTGTTAGAAAGTGGATCCAACCTGCTGAAGTCTGAGAGTAAAAACATCTGATACAGAACAGTGTCGGTAAAGCTTTTCTATACGCTGTGGTCATTTTAATACATAAATATACTGCATATCAGTGTACCGCTATAGTTAAAACATACAGTTTCAGTACGAAATAACCAGTCCACTATAATAAAGCCATCGTGGAGGAGGATGGTTAAAGGCACAGTAAAGGAGCCGCTCAGCATCACTGCAACATGATCTGTGGAGCCTTTTAAATCAGATCCACTGTGTCCAGTTCCACTCGGCAGGCTCTAAATTTCACAAACTGCTCCCGTCAGTGTAAACAGTCTGGTGTAAGGAGATACACAGGTCGCTGTGCTGATGTCTCAAACTCACTGATGCGACATCTCACCGCACGAAGAGAAAAACATGACGTAAGGCACCAAAGTTAATATTTAAGGCTTCCGCCGCCAGCACCTTTTGTCGCTGTTGAAATGTTTCGACTGGTTTTGAGATAATAAATGATTAGTGGTCAGGCGGTGAGACGATCACGTAGAATAATACACCTCGAAAGAGAAACGTAACACTTGACAGTAACACAGTCCGGTATATAAAAAGATTTACGGCTACGTAAACAACTTAACAGCATTTAAAAAAAAAAAAAAAAAGATTTTCTGTGCAGCTCACTCCTGGGAATCTTTGAATTGAGCACAATCATCAATCGACACATTTGTAAAGGTAATCTAGTGATGAAATTATCCTCTATCAATGCTTCAGTATCTACTTGTTACTTGAATTTCCCAGAGCAAGTGCTGGGAAGCTCTAATAAAGGAAAGTGGTGCATTGTGGTCTGTGCTGGTTCAATTATAAGAAGAAATCATCCACAGTTCTTGACTGAAAACATCATCATCAGTGTTGGTAGCAGCTGTTCAGAAGATATTTTAGAGTTTAGTTTTACCAAAAGAACAGGGAAGTGAAAATTCATCATCTTCTAATTAAACATCGAGGGTTTAAGGTCTCAGCGTGGTCTCGTTCAGTGGGATGTTAGAGTTTTAAATAAGGCAGAGAGCTGCTCGAACGCCTGTTCCCCGAACAAGGAGAGCTGTGCGCTCCATCTCTCCACAGCTGCTTCCATCACAGCGTACGCCGACCCCGCCGTGTCCCAGACAGATGCGATGAGTTCGCAGCTCAGGCCGTGGGCTAACTGACTGCACCGCGACAGGAGAGAGAACCCGAGCGACGCCCCCCCGAACGGGTTCAGCCACAGCGCTGCCGCTATCAGCAGCAGCAGCAGCAGCAACCCCAGCAGCACCACAGAAGAAGTGGGCTGCAGCTCGCACCACAGGTCCTGCACCCTGCTGTCGGACCGAGCCCTTCTCGCCGCGGCGTCTCCGCCGGCCTCCACGCCGCCGCATCTGGCGCAGCAGCTCACCTTAGGAACTGGTGCTTCCTCCAGGCTCCCAATGGTAACAGCAGACCAGCGCTGCTGGAGGAAATCTGCTGCCCGCGGGCTGACGGAGAGGTTTATCACTGAGGGGAGAGGGGTTTTAATAAACTCCTCCACCCTCTCTCTGAACAGATGCACCTTCTCCAGGAAGACCAGCGGCGAGTCCTCGTCCTCTACCGACGAACCCAAGGACACCAGGTCCAGCTGCTCCTCCTGGATCAAACAACACTCTTATCAGCGTCACACTACACCAGCACTGCTGAAAACTACTGGTCGATTAATCAGTTAATCAATCTGGTAGTTATTTAATGTGTAAGAACTGGCCGCCTGTCAGATTAATGTTCCAAAACAAGTGTCAAGTTTTGATGTTTTAGGTTTGTTTTAGATAGAAATTCACAAAGAAAACCACAGTGAAAAGGTGAACTTGGGCTAATTCTTAGTAGTGAGATGATACATTATGATATAAGAAACAAACTTATTCTAAACCACAATTTAATATCCTCAAAAAAAAAAAAAACATTAATCTTGCCCATTCATCCCAAACGACACTAACAGCATCAGCTAACAGCTGATAGACACTTCACTTTATTTATCTGAGCTGATGGAAGTCCAACAACACACCTGCAGATCCTTCACTCTGTGGATGAGTGGGTCATAGGCTCGGGACACCTCAGCACCAGCTTCATCCAGAGCGTCCAGACAAGCCTGTCTCTTCCTGGCCAGCACCGCCTCTAACGTCTGAAAAAACTGATTGACGTCCTGTCGGTCCTGCCTCACCAGACCCTCACATCGGGCCTTCTCCTGCTCCAGCTGCTCCGCCAGCTCACACGCCTAAGAGAGGAGGAGAAAGAGAGGACATTCAGCACAACTGACAGGCACTTATACCTCTGTTATTGAAAATAACAGAGAACCTTTCCTTATAGACTTTACCCAGCTCAGACATGGCCATAACTGAGAGAACTCCCCACCTGTGCCCATCTCTGCTCAGACAGTCTGGCCAGCAGTCGCGATGGGGTCTGTTTTTCTCTGATGAAAGCCGCCTGCAGGTCATCTATGGGGTGGCCCTGGTGCTGCCCCACAGTCAGACACAGCCCACAGATCAGCTGCCGATCCTGGATGCAGTACATGTTCAGCGGCTGCCTGTTGTGCTCCTCACACGAGGGCGGTCGCGGCTCACTGTCCCTCTGGTACTGAGACGGCAAATGAGCGAACAGGCATATACGACACATGAGTATAAACTAATCCATTAAAGCAGCAACCAGACAAGAGGGTTTAAGACTAACGAGTAGTCAAAGGATAAATGTTTGAGCTGAACACAAATAATAAACCTCTCCTACTTTCTCAATGATGGCCCGCAGGGACACGTTGGTGGGCAGAGCCTCTACGCCCGCCGGGGGCAGCTCCATCACGTTGCGACAGTTGGGGCATTTAAGCGGCAGGCGGAGCGGACGCCAGATGGAATAGTTGGTCGACACCTGGAGCAAGTTGTCCAGGCAGCTCTTGCAGAAGGTGTGTGAACAGGGCAGGACTCGCGGGTCAGAGAACAGAGAGTAGCACACAGAGCATGTCAGGTCCTCCTCTAGGTTGTCCATGGTGCAGACTAGGGGCCAGGCCCAGGACTGGAAGGGGGATGTTAGGAAGATCTGGCAGGACACCAGGATGGCTGAAAAGCAACGTGTTGCACCTGTACAGCAAAATATATTAACTTGCTACAAATGTATAGTGAATATATCCTGAAGACTACTTTTAAAAAAATGGGGTAGGAATGTGATTAAGATGATCAATCAGCACAAATCAATACCATCATCATCATCATCATCACAAAGAAAACATAAATAACTTCCTGGTTACATTATTGATTGTTGCACATTAGGATGTTATAGACCTTCTGTTCTTCATTTTATTGAATGGAAGCTGTTGATCGTTACCTGATGAATTGTTACACATTTACTTAGCTTATGTTTGTCAATTCAAAAACATTATATAAATCATATAAGAAGAATATGTGGGAAAGTTGTTGTATTGAACTTGCAGCTACCAGTGTTTCTAATAAACTGATCACTGCATATACAACTAGTATGATCAACTAAGTTTAACCAACATGTGTGAGACCACAGATCCTGTACTGAAAAACAAATAAACAGGCAAAAACCGGGGCTCAGCTCATGTTACAGGATCAGTTATGGTGTGTGTGTGGATGGGCTCTCTCCTCTAGTTACAGCAGCACTGCAGTGACAATAGGAGGCCCTCTGCCAGCATCCACCCAGTCCCAGCTGCCACAGACACACACTTTGTTGTCAGAGCCCAGGGACAGGCTGTTCAGCGGTGCAGCCGTGGACATAAAAACCTGATGCGTTTTTTTCTAAAAGGGGCTCAAACTACAGTCGAGTTGGCGCCCAGATTCAAACAGGTAACAGGTGTCCTGCTCGGCTCGATCATTATCATCAATAGCGCTCAATGCAAAGTTCATTTTATTCACATCTTAATATAAACAACGGATGTAGAATAGTGACCGGTTGGGTTTAAAGATGCCCTAAATGTCTATGACATTTTGACATGTATTTATTTTTATCAAGCAACTTAACACCCTTTTAAGTGGGTTAATGCAGCATATGTTGAGCATTTAAACCACAGAAAACTTATTCGTATGTTTTACTTCTGCTAAATTTACACAACCATATACTGGTAACGTTACGCTAACCACCGCCGTTCTAGTTTTTCCATTCACGACGAATGGATTCTTAATCTTCTATTTTATTATCAATGCGTCTTTAGTCTTAACCACAACTACACGCACAAAAAAAAAGCGTTTAAGCGAGAAATCTTGCGAGGACTCACCGTCTGCTCGGAGCAAATTGTCTCATCAAAACAGAGCTTTCATTTCCTGTTCCTTCTCATGCTGCTTTCAAATACGCTCAGTAAATTCCTACTCTCTACGGCAGCAGGAGATGGCTAAAAAAAAACAAGAAACAAAACAAAAAAAACATGCAAAACTTTTAGCGCACATTCACGAACTGTGATTGTACTTTCACACTTTGGCTATAAATATAAACTTACCATTCTCCCCGCAAGAAAACAAGTGTGTTCATCTACATTGTAACGTTATAACGTTCCCCGTACCCGCCCTTGTTCCATTTTTATTTTACCAGCGGCTTCGAACGCATCACTTTTTAATTTCCCTTAGTGCGCATGCGGATAAAAGCTCCTCCTGGCCAATCAGGATCCGCCTTTTCTCGATTTGAATACAAGCTCAACTGTTAAAGGAGAAACGACTGCAGTTGGGTTTTTTTTAAACATAACTTGTTTTTGTAAACGTAACAGAAAGTAAACGCAAAAAAAACAAAATAAAAAATAAATAAAAATAACCACACCACTTCTTCACAACAGACCACACACACACACAATCTCTCGATTTGGGTTTCACTATTTATTTTCTCGAAGACAACCTATCCTGTAGCCTATCTCCCCAAAAGTTTTTTATTATTATTTTTTTTATTATTTTTTTTTTATTTTTTTGGGCAAACCACTTTTTTTTTTTTTCCTCTTCCATTTCATAATTTTAGATTTGAAACCACATGTTTGCTAACAAGGAATGCTGCTGCTGCTGAAAAAAAAAATAAAATAGATACCCCTATGTTCAACAGAAGGTTTATGAGCACAATGTGTAATCATTTTTACTACAGTGTTTGAAGTTAACACAAAAAAAAAAAAAAAGAAATGGAAAAGGGTAAGCTTGTACACCTAGCTGGTATAAGAGGAAAGAGGAGTATAGGACTAAGGACTGCAAGGTACTAAAGGTACAGCAAACTTGTTCATGGGTTTATTTATTATTCAGGAGAACCCACTTAGGACAACTCCCCTAGTCCCCTTTGACCTTTAGAAAAGGGAGGTTAAGTCCCCTCTTAAGTCTAGCTGAGATACATTAGCAGATTCATTACTGCTGCTCCTGAAATAAAGTCATTATTTTCTCAAGTATCACTAAAAAGCATCATTGGATTACTCTAGAAATACAACAAAGATTGTGGTTGAGTGATGCATATTGTAGAGGCTTGTCGGCAGGTTTGGCAAAAAACCTGTGTAACCGACCAACACACCTTCAGAAAAAGACTTCAGGCCTCACTTTGCAGTACATGTGCAAAACCATACAGATTATTTAGCAAATTGGACACTAGTGAGGGGTAAGGGAAGGGGAAACATGTAACATTTAAGCACAGTTTTACTTAAAATGAAAATTACACTGTATCCACAGCCTAAGGAAACTAAAATACCCTAAAAATAACTGTGCTATAGTTTAGTACATGCAAAGGTTATGATTCACAATCCTACGTGAAATGGCCATTGTTCTCTTCTCCCTTGGTGATAAGTCACAGCTATGGCAACAATACTGCAAAGCAGTGATTTTTGCTGTAAATTGAAGGACAAATAATTAAGTGTCACAAGGGGGAACAGGTCATTTTGGTTGATTATAAGTGATGGTGTCAGAATTTCACAGCATCATCAAAAGCCCATTTTTCTGGCGCGTAGGGTTAGGGATCTGGTGCGAGGGTAGAAATACGATCGTCGTCAATCACCTTTAAAGAAGCAAGGAAACTAAAAGCTGAAAATAAAAAAAAAATATATATATATATATCATAAAAAGGAACACACTGGAGGCAAAAAGAAAAGCCCAAAAGCCACCAAATGCATCTTAATACAATGCACTGCTGCTCCACACCTGCCAATAGCATTGTCCAGTGTCAATTAATACTAACTTAACAATAATTCAAAACAAAAAAAATAATCCTTGTGATGACGATTATTTGTTTTCTTTTTTTTCTCATATCCAAAGTTCTTCCTTTTAGGGATTCAGAGGATCAGCCTCTCAAAGGCAGAATTTCTTTCCTGAAACCTTTGATAACCTCATTGTTGCGTTTCTCAATTTTTGTTTCTCTTCAGATGTTGTATTTGTATTTTTTTTTTCCTTTTTTTTTTTTTTTTTTTCCCGTCTCTGCATGCGTTCTCACCCAGCCTTGCATACTCCCAGTCACGCACGCAGCCAAGCACACACAACTCATCCGTCCATTCTCTCGCACATGCGACACGCGCAGCCGGACGCCTGGCCCCGCCCACCAGGGGGAGAGGATGGTGCCCCATCGGGGCGTCTTGTTGGAGGAGATGAACCTGGCTCCTCAGCACTGAGTCCAGACATTCATACACAATGGGTCCATTCACACACATGTCTGATAGCGTGGCCGATTGGGGGAGGGGCACATTGCGGGTGGCGCCCTCTCAAGTCGGAGGACCGCAGAATTGTGATGGTTTGTGGTTCATCTCAGTTCATAATTATAGTTATATTCATTTCTGCATTTAGTTGTATTGTAATATTTCAAGATCTCTTGATTTCATATTTTTGGATGTCCTTGGTTCTCCCCGGGCAGACATCGAGTTTTTTTTTTGTTTGTTTGTTTGTTTGTTGTCATTTGAAGTAGTTTTCCGAAGACGACAGCTCCAATAACACAGAAGTTATGTCGGCATGTCTCTCAACACATTCGATGTAGATGTTTTGCTTTTTTGCAACATGTAGCCACTCATTCTCACTCGCACCCACTCGCCATCTCAAACTTCATTTGGGCTGGTTCCCCTGGAATGCCAAATGAAATCCACACATTTTTCTCTCAGATAAGATGCAGCCATGGATCCCACGAGCCAAGCACAATGGATCAAATTTCTCACACTCTCGCTCTCTCTCGCTCTTTCTCTCCTAATTTTTTTATGTTGAACAGAGTGCTGCATCGTGAACAAAACTCCAGAATACCCCAGATGCCGTCTAGAACTGGAATCCCTCGGCTGGCACGTTGGCTGAGTTAAAGCCATAAGTTCCACCCTGGATGGCCTCTGGGACCAGGCTGGTGTCTTCATCAATCTGATACAAGAAAAACAAAACATGGCGTTAACGACGCCCGTTAGAAATGACAGGTCACGACAGAAAACATCCAACTCAAGCGGCCCAAAGTCAAATTTGTCATCTTGATACGATTAACTTAACCTAAAACTTACATCATCAGATGAGAAGAACTGATCAATAATTTCATAAGCCAATTTGTAGATATCTTCATTTTCATGATTCTGAAGTTGCTCCACCTTTTCCAGACCTGTTGGAGTCAAAACCATAAGCATTAGATCGCAGGTCGATGTTTAGATAAACGTAGCAGCAGCTGACGGCGACGTTGGGTTGGTACACGTGATTCTCACCTCCGCATTCCTCAATGAGGTTAGCGATAGTTTCAGCCTCGTCGTCGGCCATCTTGAGGATATTACTGAGGCCGTCGAGGACCACCTGCACGACTTGAGCGTCCTTCACGGTCAGGAGGTTGCAGAACGGACGGATCACCTGCTTCTCGATGAGGTGCGCCACCTGCAGGCAACAGAGTCGATCGATGACGCTGCGTGTCACTAATCCACCTCCTTTTCAGATTTACAGTTGATTTTTCAAAGATTTTGGTCCCTAATATGCCATGGCTCTATTTAAAGTGTGTGTGTCAACAAAACAAAACAGTACTTTCAGTAGTTTGATGAGTTTATATTCAAATACTGTCAAGAAAAAGGCTCTTACCTGATCTTTCCTTCCACTTATTGTCAGGTTGCTGATGGCCCATGCAGCTTCCTTCTGGGTGCCAAAGTCTCCCTAAAAATAAACGTATTCAAATATATTCATGTTCAGTCACTTTGCTTCTACAGAAATAAAATAATGCGTCACCCATTTGCATTTGACAGAGCATGAAAAGGAAATGGATACAAACCTTGTCAAGCAGATGAATGATCATGGGGACTAGCTTGGCGTCGATGACGGCCTGCACCTGCTGCTGGTTGCCTGCTGTGATGTTGGACAGGAACCATACTGCCTCCTACAGGACAGAAAGCACAAGTGATATTACTGCTGAGGAGAGGGGCAGTCGTGTGCAGATTTTACGTCGTCATCAAACATTAAAGAGAACCGGTGAGGAAAATCACATTGCATTGACTGGTTTAAGGAGGATTAAGTCTAAAAAGACTTAATGACTGAACTGGATCAGAATCCAGAGGTCCACTCAGAGAGTTTGACCTCTGGCCGAGACAGAGCGCTGCGGCCGGGGCCAGGGCGACTTTGAGGCTCTAATCATTGTCCGGGTCACAAAGGGGGCCCCGTTTTTTGGAAGTGACCGGTCTCAGATGCACTCCGATATCAGCAGGAACACATGGTCTCAGCACCCTTTGGCCACCGACCCACTGTATCACACATTCAAATCACATGCAGACTTGTATCCTCCCGCCCAACCCCCCCGATCTGTATCACTAACTACAACTAGCCGGCCGCTGGAGTCTTCGTCGGCGTCCTCGTCGTTGTGAAGCCCTAACGATAACTACGTGTCCCCTCTATCATCTCTCACGCTGCATTCACACAAGCACCGAGTCTCTGATTTCATCACTTCCAGACAAACGTCGTCGCAGTTTGAGATCATGAGCATTTAGGAGGTCGATGACGAGTATTTTACCTTGTTGATTTTCTCCTTCGGGTGAGTGAGGAGGGCAGGGAAGTGGCTGAGGGCGTCACAGTTGAGCACCACCTGGGTCTGTTCATCTGTGCCAGTCACTATGTTGCCAACAGCCCTCAAGGCCGCAGTCTGGGTGTGAAAAGGAAGTGTGACATTGTTTTGATAATAATACGCATTTATTTATAGAGGACTTCTTTCTAGATATTCAAATGATGCAGCACATAGCCAGAGGCCACGATACAAGTTTAGAGGTAAAAGTATTAAAAGAAACCATTAAAAAAAAACTTTCTGTTAAGCAGATTTTAGAAGCTAAATGTTTTGTTAAAAACAAATAGCACTATTCTCCGTCTTCTTACCTGAACTTTAACCTCCTGGTGGCTGAGCAGAGGAACCAGGTGAGGGACAATGCCAGAGTCGATGACCATTTGAATCTGCTCGTTCCCGGCGTCTGTCAGATAGGACAGAGCCCACACTGTGTCTACCAAGATCTGGAAGAAAGAAAAAAAAAAAACACCACAAGATTATAATAAATGTGTTTTGCTTTTCCGTTTAATCTTCATTTTGCAGCGGTAATTTAGTAGAAACTTCAAAATCAGAGAACAAAGCACAAGGGCCCCGAGATGCCACAGGCTGCAAAAGTTTTTACTCACACTGACGTCAGTGTGGTGGATCAGCACGCAGAGAGCTGGCAGGATCTGAGAAAAAAAAAAAAGAATCGAGAGGGGAAAGTTAGTGGGTGGAGGGAAGGACAACAGAAACACGACCGTACTGAATCATAACGGCGCAACATCGTCGCGGTAAATGTGCCCTCATTTTCCCAGCGGAGGACAGACGCACCAATAAAACTGACGTCGTTCTCTGAGAAAAGGCATGAGAGTTTTCGCTCCAGCTTTTAAATCATCTCTAATGATGATTCTTTATTGTGGAACAGTTTAATCATCAATATTCGCTATGACGCCACAACTCAAACTCTAGTTAGTTTTTTTACTGACAAGACATTTCAATCAGACCGATTTTGTTGTGTTGATAGAAAAATTAGGGACAAAACAAAAACATTAGACACTTTATTCCTTTGTCCTGACTGTTTTTCTCCAATACCCAGATCCTGTCAGACTTTCACACAAGACTAAGACATATTCAACATTTTATAACAATGACTGGGGGGCATCTCATTTCCAAATGTCCAAATGTGTGATCTAATAATGGGTAACGTTCTAATTTAATTACACATAATCACCTCAGACTTTTCCTGGACTAATTACAGGTAAAACGGAGAGTAATCAGCCGGGATCACTTCCCATGAGACGTCTATTCAGAGGATAGCAGGTGGAACATGTAAAACGTGACACGTGTTCAGAAACAATCATAAAATTGAGGATAATTGAAAAACAATCTTTATAGTAAAAAAACAAATGGGCAATAAACACTCACTGGGCTGAGCAGCTGAGCGGTTTCTTTGATGGAAATTTGTCTAAAAGTCAATAAGAAACTCAACATAACCGACTAAAGTTACAACACAGTCCAAGAGCTTTGTGTATTTTTTCCTCTAATTAGAACCAAACTATTTGGTTTGTTGCAAAATGATCATCATCTTTCTGACGCCGACACTGTGTCTTTCAAGTCATACTCCTGTACTTATGATAATTTGGCACGACTCTGTCATTTTCTCTGCACACAAACTGTACACACCTCCTGGATCGTCTCCATGGGCGGTGGAGGGTCCTTGTGGCGGCACAAGTTGACCATGACCCAGGTGACGTTGCGGAGGAAGGTGATGGGGATGGAGGGACTGATGAAAGCGAGCAGGGGCTTCACCACGCCCAAGCTGATCACATAGTCTCTGCACTGAGGGCCGTCACCTGCAGATCGAAGGAGCACATGTCATCTCGTGTCAGGGAGTGAGCGTTCGTTCCCGTCACACAGTTCTCACCGTGTTCACGCCAACAAACAGCGACTCACCTATGATGTTGCCCAGGGCCCAGACGGCCTGTTCACACACATTCTGGTGTGGAGAGTGAAGCAGTCTCAGGAACAGTGGCACAGCGTCTGCATGAAAAAAATAATTCAGTAATAATAAGTATTGATTATTTTCAAAGGGAATCTAAAAAGATTTAATTCAGGCACAGCTCAACGTTCCTCACAAAACATACAGACACAGCCAAGTTTGTGTTTCCATGAAAATAGAAACTCAAACGCACTTTACAATTCTCAGAAAAAAACATCAAGGGGTTGAGCAGGAAGATCTAGAACGGCAACTATTTGTGTGTGTTGCCTCATGCAAATACAAAAGGAATGTAAAAACTATTTCAGAAACAACTGAAGTGCAACTGGAGGCCATCGCGAAATGTTTCACCCAAACGCACTTCAGCTCTGTCGTCAAGGTGACGCAATTAACCGCAGACACGGTTAAGATTTGTAATCCTGAAATGAGTAGTGTCACTTCTCTCCATGTCCCTGCATTATGTAACTGTTGCCATTTAGTGTGATCGCCAACTAAATTGTGACAAATTCAAAATAAAATCTAAATGAAGAAGCGGGAGGAGCCACTGACAAAAATGTCACATCTGCCATTTTAACAAACGGAAAAGGATGAATCGTCTCAGCGTTGTGAAGAAAAATCTATGAGAACTTTTACTATTTGTCAATGTAATTTTATACGATGTTTTGCTCCTTTGACAACATTTGTTAAACAGAATTAATTGAACATAAACAGCCTGTGTGAATATATATTCCATCGTTTTTTTTGGACACAAAACCCATAAGACTCAATAAAGTGTTTATCTAAAACAAGATGATTATGATCACTTTGTTTCCAAGAAAAATAAGTACTGAAGACTACCCACATAATCTAAATAACATTACATTGTGTTTCTACTTATAAAGCAACTGCAAAAGAAATAATAAGATTATAAACTAGACACATTTCTTCATACATAGTGGTTATTAATATAACAATATACTGATAGTTACTGAGGTTAGTTAGTGAGGGACTAGTATCCTTCACTGACGTGGCTCAACAGTAAATGGAGCAAACAAAATCTTAATTAAGAGCAGAAAGAGGGAAAAAAGTGGTGTGTGGTGATAATAATGGCTCTTACTGGACTGAACCACAGCTTGAGTCTGCTCTGAGGTTCCTGATGCGATGTTGGTTAAAGCCCAGGCTGCCTCGAACTGGAGAGACGGGCTGTGGAGAGGAGAGAAGGGGTACGAGGAGGCAAAAGGTACAAGTGAGTGTGACTGGAAGGTAAGAGCGAGCTGATGAGTCATATTTCTTCTACCATTCCTGAAAGGAGGCATTTACATAAATGTTAACAGTGTTCACATGTAGGCTGGGCTGGGCTCATTTACATTACTTTGAAGTGTATATAAACTACTTGTACTATAATTACTGCAAATGAAACAAGATGATTCACTGCAACACGCAGACAAACAAAATTACAGCTTACTTGTCATCTCTGTCCAGGCAGTGGACCAGTATAGGAAGGATCCCAGACTTAATCAGGTCGTCTATGGGAGGGTTACGGTCACTGGACAACAACTTCCTACAAACACACAGAGAGAAAACAGAACATTACTAACACGCTCGTACTCAGACATGCACTGACAAAATGAAGAGCTAACACACACACACAATCTCCACATTATACATCAAACACAACGAGTGTGACCCAATGCCAATGTTACACAACATCTGGTCAAGCGTGTTGCTATCTCAAACTGAATAAATAAATAAAAGCAAACTTTTTAGTTCTGAAAAGTGAACATGTTTCACGAATTTGGTTTTACGTTCCGCCGAACACAGCTCGTCCTGCAGCTGCAGCGCCATTTACAATGTCCATTAATCAGACGTCAATGACTTGCTGTAAATCACAGCTGTCTAACTGAGCTAGAACAACACTCAACCCCCTGAAATTGCAACACTGAAACGGTATTTTGCAAGAGGCCATCAATTTTAATCAGAAGCCTCTTAAGACAAAGTACTGGTGCACAACCTCCGCCTTTAACATGCAGTTGTGAAGCAGATGTGAATCTTGTTTCAATTCAAACTGCTTCTGTTGTAGAGCAAAATAAACTTAAATACGATCCAGCACATCAATACAGTTCATTCATTATGAAAACTAAATGTGGCCGAGTGATGGTAACATCAAGATAATAATGAGAAAATGCTGTGCCGGCGTTCACCAGAATAAAAACCAAGTGATCTGAGGACAGTTTGGGTTTAATATAATATAATATTGAGTAACTGGTCGACTAACTAGTGTAAACTGACGCGTGGTCAGTTGAGTGTGAGCGTGGTCGTACCTGGCAGCCTGAACAGCGCTCAGCTGGACGCCCTGGTTCTCACTGGTGGCATTCTACGAAAACAACACACACAAGCAAAACAGTCATGACACGACACAATTTAAAGAGAGAAATTCAGTCCCTACAATCTACGTGTTGTAAAAATATACACCGCCAATCAGACGGGCAAAGTGAAGAAGAAGAAGCAGCAAAATACATAAATAAACATCCCACTTACTTGTACTATTGCTTCAAGAGAGGTGTTTTGCTGAAATGAAAAAAAAGAAGAAACATTTGGGGAAGTTATAATCTCATGTCATGTTACAACATAAAACGTAAAGTTGTAAAAACATAAAGTAGATTAATTCATATGAAGAATTACAAGGTGATAAGTAAATGTCAAATTTATCTGGTGGTTCGGAAAGAAAAAAAAAAAAGAGCACAGTTTAAAAAAAAAAAAAATACTTTCTAAAATTAATCTTCTTATGTGATGTTGACATGAAGTGAGAAGTGGAAGTCACCAAAGCAACAGCGAGAATATTAGAGGGGCAGGCCGGAGATTGAGAAATGCCAACGAGATAAAGTAGTGACTTGTATTCTCATTTGAGCCACTGTGGTATTGTAGTTTTGACAGTCGGCGGGCTGGACGTGCAGGACAGCATCCAGCATCATAACATGCCAACTGGCAACTTCGACTGATGTCAGTAGTGAGAGTTCAGAGCCCGGTGCAAACCGGCTTTTGTTTAGACCCTCTGCACCTTTTTCCAATCAACAACTGATCATGACTGTGGACCGTATCAAACGTGTTTGTCAGTGCTACTGTACTGATATGACAACAGCTGCACCTAGCCAAATCTGAGGAGGACTCACTAAAAGAATCTGACAAGAAAGATAAAAAAGAAAAAAAAGAAAAGACAATTCAAATACAATCCTCCTCTTGCAAATACGTGTGCGCTTGTCACAGATTTATATTTGTGATTTACATTCCACTGCCCCGGAGGAGGATTACAGAGATAAGTGTAACCTAAGAAAGAAGTCAAGTCAGGGAAAAAAGGGACAAATAAAAAAAAAAAAAAGAACATAAGAGGTAGTGAGGATTTAGTTAACATCAGATACATCAAGAAAAAATAAAACAAAGGCTAATGAGCTCTATAAGGCCCAATTTATTCATTTGGAGAGAGCTGACCACAACATGAGCAAAAATAATTAAAGACAAATATCCTCAAGGCAACACAATCAATGTGTTATTTCAGACAGACTAAAAACAGTCCCACAGCGCCCACTGGTTTGTTAAGTATTTAAACCAGACTGGCCAGCACACGTTTCCACAAAAGCCTCTTGAATGTCTTGCGGTGAGTCACAGCAGCATGTCATTGTTGATATATTGCTAAGCAGCACATTTCAAGTCAGCCCTCACTCAGTACCACCGGGTAGTTACCGTGATTGAATTTCTGAACTGCTGAGTGGCCATTTTAATCCAGCAATGCCACCAAAGACTCCAAAGATCTTTAGCGATGGTGGGATTCTTGATTGATCGATCTTCTGTGACGCCGTTGCTCTAAAACATAAAGGTCTGGTGTGTGCCAACACCGCTTACGTTAAGATATATACCGTTGAGCTTCAAGCCTTCAGGATGCCAAGTTAAGCTAAGGATTCAAATAATATAATCACATATACTGAGTATGGTGAAACAGCATGCCTCACCTTTTAAGTTTGTCACTTGTTAAGATTAATATTTAACTTAAAATAATACCAAGTTGAGGAACAGTTTTAAGGGTAAATTGCGTTTGTTACAAAACATTTTGCTTTATGTATCACGACCTCCAACATGACCAAAACTGCAGTATTATCGGCAAGAGGCAACCACATTATACCTGCTTTTTTTCCCCATTAAAAAAAGAAAAAATACATAACTCCACAGAGGTTCATTGTGAAGATTACATAATCAGACAGGCGGTACTCCGAAATAAGAATATAAACAGACTAAAACATAAATAGAAATAATCCAAAAAGCCAAAAAAAACAACCAAAGAGAAACACAAACCTAGTTATAATAGGTGCTTTATACCTATTCTACCAAAAAGGCTGTATATGAAACCAGACTTTTACTTGACACCAACACAAAAAAACAAAAACAAAAAATAAACTGCTTGTTTGTTCACATTCACACCCCACCCAAATCACACTGAGCAAGTAGAGCTACAGAGGCAGCAGCACATGGACAAAACATCACCACATCCTAAACCTCTGGAGACGAACATGATGTGAAAAACCTCTTTGTCAAACAGTCAGAGAAGACGTGCCAAGCTGTCACTAATCCTGCTTCAGTGGTAACAGAGCCGCGCGCTACTTTGACCTTAGAACACGAAACCCTAAAAATATGTTGCTGAGATTTTCTGGTGGCAGCAGACGTGTTTCGAGAGGAAGACACTCAACCGTACCGATCTGAAATCTCCATCAACATCAGAGTCCTCACAGATGTCCTCGTTGGGCACATTTCTCCTCTTCAGAAGGTGCTCATCTCTTTTGTTCTGAGGACAGAAAAACAGAAATACCACTTCATGCATATTTATGCAAAATAAATAAATAAGCACACAGTATTTATCGCTCATAAATTATTTCATAGATGTAACACGGATAAAAAGCGAGAACCGGTCAAATCACAATTATTTAAAGTCTCTAAATGCTTACAGGTAAAAACAGATGATTACCTTTCTGAGTTCCACCACTACCTCAGTCCTCTGTCTTCTCATACTCTGTGGGAGAAATAGCATATTAATGTTAGATAACAAGAAACTTCTACCCAGCCTGTATTTAGCTTAAAGAGTTACCATCAGCTACGACATTAAATGCAGGTTCGAGACAGTTTGGTGCAACCAGAGTTGATCAGCAGACTCATTCATACGTGGAGCATAAAGTCAACAGCCTCCACATTGGATATGATGACAGCACCCAAACACATTTAACACCAGTCTGACCTAATATGACTCAGCTTAAGTTACTGCAATATCACTTTGTGCCTTTGCAATCCTGCCAGCACCGGTATTATTTGATCAATTTGAAAATATATATAGTGACAGTGATGAGAGCTGCCATTTTATTATAGAGGTCTAACTAAAACTACTGTGAGAAACCCCACCTTCATGAAGATTAGATTATAAAGTCCAGTTTTTGTTGTGGATGAAAATCGTTATTATGGGTGATTGTATTATTTAGTCTACCTTTACTGCTTTGAGCTGAGTAAAACATTAGTAAAAAAAAAAAAAAAAAACCTCAGTGTCTACTCAGGACAAATTCCTTCTTCCTAAAATGACCATGAAGTTGAATCAACACCTTTAAAAAACAAATTCAACACAAATGAACAGTGTAACCTTCATCCAGGGAGGATATGTGACATGGCTGTTATGTTAGGCTCCATTAGAATAAACTGGATTTACCTACTGAGGCTTTTTTTCATACTTTATGATCAGAGGACACTGCTGTATTTATAGTTATAGAGCAGATGAGGCTGTTATTGTGCTCAGTTATTACCACATTACCAGAAGAGACAACTCATGTATACAGGCCTAGCTCGCTACAGAAACCGCTTGCCAGACAGGATGTATGGGTATATCCTGCTCAGATGCATCTTAAAGGAGGCCGTTTGAAAACATAACCATCACCTGCTGACACTAATGAAGCAGAGCTGCTTGTAAATCAACTGCTAACTCATGGACCCAACGTGTAGCTTTGATCCGTCGATCATGTGATCGCGTTAACTAGCTGGTTGTGATATCCCCGTTTTCTGAGCATGTGTAACTAAATATAATCCACCGGTTAAATAAATTAACACTACGTTAAGATTTATTATACTTAAGTATGTGGCCAACTATGAGGCTAACTGGTTTCCGCCATTGTTTTTGATGATAAAGACGGGGGATGGGTGTAACTGCAGCCGCCGCCACCTCCGAGCTTAACGTTAGCAAGCTAGCACACAGGTTAGCTAACTGCAGTATCAATATAACGTTACTCCACCGCTTGCCAATTTAACAAATACCACTCAAAGACCATATAAAATTCATTTACATCAACTACTGAATGTGCTTTTGATATTTTCACCGGCTAATATACAGCAGCTAGGCGGATCCGGTGTTAGATGCGTTTCAGTTAAGCTAGCATGTCCCGCCGTGGGCCTGGCTAGCAGCGGGCTAGCTTAGCACATCCAGCGGAGGCGATGAACTCCGACCAGGTTTTACTGACATGTTTTATAACTAGCGCGGTCTCACGGCGTAGAGAAACCACGAGAACATGAAATAAATATGAAACCACACGACCAACACCAGCGACCTAAAACTGGGAATCCTTGTAGGCCCCGGTCGAGGCTTTGAGCACAAAGTTCCCGATGGTGGAAATTAGAAACGACGTCACAGGGAAGCCAGGAGGCGAAGCTGGCCGCGAACAGTACGCCGACGGCGGCGAGGAAAAGAGGACATCCTCGCCGCCAATCTGCAAAACTTTTACCTCCAAATCACGGCCTTTATTCTTGAAATTCTTCAGCCGGTTGTCCAGTTTCTCGCTGTCAGCCATGTTAGCAGTTCTGCTTGCAGTAAATACAGGTTAACTCGTGGATTAAGCTAGTGAGCTACCCCCTTTTTTTTCTAGTTCCCTTTTCTCAGCCTTTCGTTAGCGGACTATTTTTTGCTGCTCTGTCCGCGGTGCATACTGGGAATGCCGGTGGTGGAGGGCAGCCTCGCTCTGGCGTGGAGGAAGGGTGGGGAAATCCCCTGTACTCTCATTGGTTTACTTACTTAACATCCATCCACAGCGCGCGACACATAAACATCCTCATCAAGTCACATTTGATCATTACATTCAAACACAATTAAAAACGATCACATACATTTATTGTGAATTGTTTGCCACGTTCACTTGTGTTTGCATTGTCATTGTAGGTGTTCCTAATATTAAGCCAGCCCACATAAGATACAAATTAATTCAACTTAATACAACAAAAAAGTTTATTTTGGTAAAAGTATCATAATATTGTTAGTTTTTATTTTATTTATCTGTCACCTCTTCCTGTTATTATTATTATTTCCTTCTGTTCTCATTCAAATAAAACAAAGCAGACACCTCTTTCTATTATATAATACTGTTTAACAGCATCTAAAATGGTCACACCATTGAATTAAGACAAAAGATGATATGTTAAACTAGCCTATATTATCTTTAGTTAGGTGTTCCTAATATTTAGTCTATCTACATCACTGTGTGTTATTATTTATACCTCTTATTTCTGTACATATTATATTAAAACAGATGTCTTGTAATCCCATGTAAAATGGGTCAGATTTGTTTTATTTTTTCACATAATTTTACAATTACGGTGACATCAGAGATTAATGGTTTAGATATAAAATTCATAATCATCTTTAAAACTTAACTTAAATAAAGGTTAGATTGTCAACCTATTTATTTACGATTTAAGAGAGAGTATGTAACGTAAATGTAGTAATTTTCAGAAGAAATGTCCTTGATTTGACTAACTCACACTGCTAAAGGATCAAATGAACCTCAGCTGAACTTTGACATGCACGGAAATAAAAGGCCATAAATTTTGCCCCCTGACATTCTCCAACACTGGAAACATCTCAGGTGAATCTCTTTAAGACCAGTACGGACAGAAAGGAAAATTACAGCGACTATTAATTCTGTAAGTGTACATACAAGACAATAAATGTTGCACGGCAGCCTTTATTTAAGTAAAGACTGTCGATTTATTCTTATAACAGTGATTTTATTACATGAACCACTTCATTTGATTGAGATTAAACACAAAAATTCAAATGAGTTAACAAAATTTGCTGTTTTTTATTGTGTTTGAACATGTATATTTTATTTCATTATCTTATATTTCCATATATTATATCACATTATCATATCATATCGGTTTCAAGTTTGAGATAAAAAAATATATATACAACATATTCCAAAACCAAATCAATAAATAAATCAAGTAACAAGACGTCTTCATATCTTAACACTGTGATGTTTGGAATAATACCAATAAAAAAAATGACAAATCAAGAAAAATAGAAAAAAAAATTCAGTCACAGTTTCAAACACTGTGTGACGTGTTTGCATTTTTTCTCAAAACCCTGATGATCCAAGATCGTCAGCAGAATCTTTGAGGTTTATCAACACTTCCTCTTCTCCACAATCCAGTTAAAGTTGTATCTGCCACAGACATTAACACTAACCACTGCGTTAACATCATTTCTCCTTATTGCTGCTCTCTCTCTCTCTCTATTACCAGTGCCACAGTGTGGCCTTTTATACTGGTGACTCACAGCAGCAGGCGAGAAGGGATCCAACACATGGCATGAATGACACTTCAAACATAAAGAAGATTTTCATTCATCATCTGCTGCACAGCAACACTTGTTTCACAGCTGTGATACTGAAGCCTTTAGACTTCATCTTGTCTTTAATGTCCTCTTGAGTCTGTTTCAGAGGGTTCTTCATGAGATAGACAATCCTCCTGAAACCGTCCTCCAGTCCCACGCCAGTGGTGGCTGAACACGGCTGGATGAACCACGCTCTGCCCTCACACACTCGTCCTAAGTCCAGTCTCAGGCAAAGTGCCTCTGGGCTGAGAGCTCCTGGTAGGTCCTGTTTGTTGGCGAGGACCACGAGAGGAACTCCTCTGAGACTCTCATATCTCAGGACCTAGGAGACGAAGCAGACAAGGTAAGGACACTTTAATTACTGCAGTACACAACAAGGTTTTCAGCTGGACCTCTTCATGACGAGATAGCATAAACATTTAATATGTTACTTAAAGCACATTACAATGTAGTTTTAATTAAAAATGAATATATTTTTAGTCTTTATTTATTGATATATCAACAAATGCATTTCCACCACTAACAGATACAAATTAATATTATTGACAATGCAAGTAGGACTTTTAGTTTACTTTATTAGTTGAGTTCATTTATATAGTAAGATTTCCTATTCAACTCTACATAGCATACAAGCAAACACCTCCACTGGAGAAGGCCATGAGGTCCTATTTTTATTTGTTTCTTTAGTTGCCAAGTTTAAGAACGAGCAACAGGATCAACATGTCTTCATGAGTTTTAAACACATTTCCAATGACTTGTATATCTGTGAATGATTTGTAGATGTATAAACAATTAATATTGCTTTATAACCCACACAAGATGTGTTTTTGTCTGTGGAACATTATTAAATATGATTCAAAGTATTATAATGTGTTATCAATCATTCAGTAATGTGTGCCTTAGGATCTGTGCGTGTGTACACATTTTCATGTCTGCACCCAGTGGCTCAATATTTATGTGCATAAGAGAATATTAAAGAAAAGTGTCTTTAGATAATTAAACGTTCTTTGGTTTAATTACCCGATGGAGTTCTTTGCTGGCCTCGTCCAGTCGCTTCTTATCCGAACTGTCCACCACAAATACCAGTCCGGCCGTATCGGTGTAGTGATGTTTCCAGTGGGGTCTCATCTTCTTTTGTCCTCCCACGTCCCACACGGTCAGACTGGGGCTGCTCTTGTCTGTCTCCAACGTCTCCACGTTGAAGCCCACAGTTGGCACCGTCACCACGCTCTCATTGTACATGAGCTTGTAGAGAAGGGTGGTCTTTCCTGATCCGTCCAGGCCCAGCATCAGGACCTGAGCTTGTTTCTTATGTCTGGATCCATATGCACCCATGTCCTGTGAGTAAGTTCTCCTCGCCTGTAGCTGTGTAAACTAAACTGTCTGCACCCAGCGGCTGTCTCTGTACTGTCTATCTGCAGGCTTAGTGTGTCTGGTCTTTTATGGAGACTGTAATCAGTATGCTTTATGTACACACATGCATAGTGATCCCTCCCCTCTGTTATGATGGGATTCCTTCAGTCGCCTGCGTGACTTTCAGTAAAGCTATTTATAACCAAAGTGACAGTGCAACTGAACAGGATGACATGCTGTTCTCTGGTTACCACAGGACCGTTAGTGGAGTCGCATCACACCTGCCCCAGATCATCATATACAGCCCAGGAAACCAGGAAGTCCATGTTTGGTACAAGGGGAGGATTGTGTTTCTTCCTGGCTGGACGTGCTGTAGCGGTGACGTCACAGGAACATTTTGGTGTCCGTGGCTAATGAGTAAATGTGCTTTTTATTTTTAGACTTTCGGTCTATGTCAGGCTGAAACAGCAGTTTTTACAAACCTCTGGGGACGAAAAAAAAAGGCTCTGGGAATTGATGTTCTCCGAAGATGATAAGGATTTAATAAAACACAGCAACAATAACAATAAATGTAACGACATGTACTGTTTGTGTACATCATGTGCATATTTGACATAATTCAATCTGTTTTTCATCATTTAAACTTAAAATGGGACTTCTGGGATGAATTATATGCGAAATGTTTAAAGTTATATGATGTGACTGGACTGATCAGAGTTACATTAGTAACAGCAGCAGAATGAATTGAGTTTATTTCTCTAACATGCAGTTAAAGTTTAGTTCTAACATGCAACGGAGTCACTACTCACTGCTGTAGTGAACCTCTTCACATCACCCAGCAGGTGGCACAGACTGACAAAAATCAAGCTTTTTACAGTGGAAAGATCAAATTTCCCATTTCCCATTTTATCCCATATTCCTATTATTTAATGTCTTTTGCTGCATTTTCTCATTTTTAACAAGATAAATAAACCACAACAGGGATATTCCTAAAAAGTACAAGCTTCTCTATAAATATTTCACGATAAACATGATTGTTCTTCATTTTTTTTATACAAGAAAATTACATTTTATGTTTGTTTGTTGCTTTTTTTTTTTCTTTTTTTAAACATTCAGTTCATTTTACATTTAAAAGAAAAACACAGGAACCACACAGGGGATGATATGATCATTTATCGTTTTAATGTTACCTTTTTGATTTCACGTTTTAAAATGTTCTGAATTCTTTTTCTTTACAGTTTATTAAAGTCAAAAAACAAAAAAAAAAAACAAGTACAAATGCCACATAAACATTCTGTAATTATGTCATCGAGGAAGAAAGAACTGCAAAGACAAAAAAAAAAAAATTTTAAAATAAAAAATGCACAGACAAAACAGTTTAATCTGCAGTTTATCTGCAGTTTAACTTTGCATATATATATATATATATATATATATGCAAAGTTAAACAATCCAGGTAACAGGCGCGAAGCTTTCTTCATTGCTGTATAAACAGTTGAAGGGGTGATGCTAACATGAGGACAGTATGTACATTCATCTTTACAATTTTCATGTCTCTCGGAGACATTCTCTCATCCTCCATGTGAGTTAACAAGGTGTGTATGCCGTCGAGGTCGTGCAGCGTTTGCGACGTTTGATCCGACTGCATCGCGTTTAAAAAAACAAAAAAAAAAAAACAACCCAGAATTCAGTTTTGGCATAACAGGAGAATGAACTGGTTAAAAAAAATAAGGCAATGATAACTCATTTCATTCAGAAGGCTAGTTACATTTTTTTTAAATTTTATTTTATTTAAAGATCAGGGGAACAGAGATCGATCAGATCAGATCAGATCAGATCAGATCAGATCAGATCAATAAAGATCAGGACGAAGGGTTTTTCTTCTGATCAATGATGATATTAATACAAGACACTCTAACATTAAGTCATCAGTATATTTATTCTTTTTTGTGGATTTTAGTAAATGATAATGGAGGAAAACGTCAGATAATAGAGTAGCATGTCAATTTGTAATTAAAGACAGATGTACCAATTATTATGACTTATTACTTACATACCTGAACAATAACAATCAATGTTATTAGATCATCTGCCAACCTAATGAATGAAGAAATCAATAGTTAAATTTGCGTAGACAAACACGTCGACAAGCTACGATATTATCCAGCAGCTCACGTCATCATCATTAGTTTCATTGTGAAACTTGGAAAAAAAAAAAAAAACTGCAGCCGAACAGAACTAGCGCCAGTTTTAAAGACAGAGACGTGAGATGTTATCAGCACAGAAGCTAACAGGTTCATTTATAAGTCATCTACGACATTCAAAACCTAAAAAGATGTAAAAAAAAAAAAAAAAAAAAACTCAAGACCAAACACTTCATTCTTCGCCAAAAGTGTTATATAACAATGTAATCTGTCCTATTGCTGTACAATATGATTGGTGATATTTGAACGAGCAGAGGCATATCAATGTTTGTGTTTGATCATGAATAAAGGGAATATGTTCATATTTATATCTTACACCAGTGACGTGAATTTGACCGAGGGGGAAAGAGAAACGTCAGTGCAGTCACTTGGTAGACGTCGATACAATTAGACGATATGGAAACGCAGCGTTAGGAAACTGAAGATATAAAATTTAGTGGTCAAATAGACACTCGAGTGAAAAAAATCACCTTTTGGAAATAATATGGAAGTGGAACGCCATGCTATCATATGTACTTTACATCTTACGTCCTTACTGTCTGGGCAATGATTTGATGGTTAACGTGACATTTGTGTGCAGCTTTATCACACAAACACAGACATCTATCACTGTTTGTCCACCCACACACACACACACACACGCAAAACACACACACAAACACACGCACACACACAAATATGTGCAGACTCATAGGCGTACCCCATAGCTGCACAAAGCTAAATCTGTTTATTTTGCATAACTGTGACTCAGCTCGTGTTACGGTGTCTCAAAGATATGGCTAAGCCTGAATGAAAGACACTTTTACAACAGTAAAAGTGAAGGGCAGGGGTGGGGGGAGGGGAGCAAGGTGGGGGTTGATGCATTGAGGGGCTAACTTCTGTAAATATTTGCTCAAAAAAAAAAAAAAAATGCAGGCTGGGTTTTTAAATCTTTCACTTAAGCCTGTTTTTTTTTACTCCAATTCAAACAGAATATAGATAGTGTATGTGGTTGTGGTGGTGGTGTGGAGAGGCAGGGGGGCAGTCTACTGCTCGCTGGTCTTGCCTTTGAACTTGACCACCATGACGGTGATGTTGTCAGGACAACCACGATAGAAGGATTGGAGGACGATGCTCTTGGCGCCAAAGTGAGGCTCATCCAGTCGTTCCCTGATGAAGCGAACCGCCTCCTCGTTGCTGAACGTGTCCCACAGGCCGTCGGACGCCAGGATCATGAATTCCGGCTGCAGCTTGTTCAGGTCGAAGGACATGATGTCAGGATCGGGAACGACCACGTTGAGGTTCTTCAGAGGGTAATCGCCGAGAGAACGGGACATGGCTAAGATGCCCTGCACACGCCATGAGCCATTGAAACTGATGAAGCCGCCTGAGGAGGAAGCAAGAAGAAGACAAACAAGCGGAGAGACGTGGAATAAGAAAGAAGTAGGAGAGGGGAAGTGTTCGAAAAATGAAGGAGAAACAGAAACACAAGACACGAACACAGATTATTTCTGTTCCTTGGAGCTTGCCAGCAGCATGTCTCCTCATTTCTCTCCAGTGCAAAGTTGCTGTGCTCACATCAAAGTGCAAATAATAATATGGATCAGTGCCACTGACATGTTTTCACTCACCCAGCGCTCAACATTAATGCTCACGCAACGAACTGTTGTTGTTGGACACATTTCAATTCATGTCACATCCTGTGAGTACAGCTGTGTCCTCTATGGCTTCAACAGATATGCGAGCAGGGGAATTATACTGGCAGTGACAGGAGGAGATGAAGACTTCCATACTAGGTCAGGTTGCCTCCCTCGTTCCTATTGTGCAAGGCCATCGCCGGGGTTTTAAAAATACTTAGGTTAAGAGTTCAGGCCACTGCAGGCTTGGAAATATCGGTGTCAAAAAAATTCCATTATATATAACTTTCTATTATAAATCTGCACATAAACTCTTGCACTTTCCCAGAAAAAGCTGAGGACGTGACCTCTGGATCCTCAGTAGAAGCTCATTTACGTTAGCAGCTACTGTGTTTTTAGCTACTGTGCTTTGAGATAATTGCTGTTTGTGTTCTGCACAAACTACAATTAGAAACAAAACTTCAGACATTCCTTCCTAATGTCTCTTTTGAGAATGATGAAGTACTAACTCATGCTGTTTACTGTTGAGAGAGAAAAAAAAGAAAAAAGCAGTCATATTTAGATTTATTTTATATTAGTATCTAGATGTGTGATTCCTGTAACAGTCAACATGAGCTTCACTAAGAGTCACAGGCTCTGACAACCAATTAAAAGCAGTCAGATTACACACACTTGAGAAGGTGTATAGATACCAATTATAGCTGTGATAGCTAATTTTAAGTGGCTAATCTGACAAAACAAACTTAACCTCCGTACAGAACAGCATAAAAAAAAAGTCTTATCACCACTAATTGATGAGGAGTGCGTCTTCCTGTAATTTCTGACACTTCATTTGACATTTGCTCAGTAACAATGAATATAAATTATATCTATCTTCCTGTGCCAGCTTGTTTGCAACTCGTCGGAGGAACGAATTTATGAAAAACGAACCTAACACAGAGAGGTCGAGTGAATTTAAACTTTTTTTTTTTTTTTACACCCGTCTACTGTGAGCGCATTGATGAAACTTCGTCTAGGTTTTAGGAGGAACAACAGTTTCAAACAAATCAAGTAACCCACGTTCATTTCCCATGCAAATTTAAGGAAGCAAGTTCATCCAAAACTCTAATCAGACCATCAGCATCTGTACCTGGGAAACCACGTGGAGGAAAATAAAAATAACACCAGATCATTCTCCACCTCGAAGAGAAAGTAACTGTGAAAGGACTTTTTTTTTTTTAATTATTAATTCATTATACCAGTGACTTAAAAAAAAAAAATTACCACCAACCCAAATACCTACGTTTTTTCAGTACCCAATCAGACCATTAGATGGAGATGGTGGGCTACTTCTAACAGTGACCACTCTGGCTGACTGACTAATCTGGCAACCTGCCATCAGACTCTCCTCAGCACAGAGAGTGTGAAGATAGAGTAGGAGGAGAATTATGCCTACAGATACACCTTAAATACTGTGCACTGTCTGGCTGCTTTTGATAACGTGCTGCTCTGGAAACAGATTATGTTATCAGTTACTGAGGGTTTGATGTCACAGAGACACAAGATGTGGAGTAAATGACGAAGAAAAAAGGATAACAGCACTTTTGCTTTGATCATAAGGAGAATTATGTTATTCTTGACAACCTTAAGTTTTGATGTTCCCTGAAGTTTGAAATAAAAAGTCTTGTTGTGCTGCGAAGGATCAGCTGTTTTTTTTTTTTCTTTAAAAAAGTGGACTTATTTGGACTTGCAGCTGTTTTTTTTTTTTTTCTTTCTTTTTCTTTCTCCTCACCGGCTTTTTTGATCCTCTTGCGTTCTTTGAGCTGGTACGGTTTGTGGTCGTGCGATAGAGGAATGGCGTTGCCGTCTTTATCGCAGAGAACTCCGCGCGAGTCTCCAACGTTGGCCACAGTCAACTCTTTATCGGACAGAAGGGCCACCAGACATGTTGTACCTGAAGCACAGAGAGACACAGAGAAAGAGAAGCAGATGTGAATCACAACTGGAGGAATTATATGAACTAATTCCATTGTGGGCCATTTTTATTTGTTGTAATAAAGTCACTTTTCTGAAAAATCAACAGAAGTAACCACACAAAGATTTCCATTCCATTTTTTGGGCCAAAACAAGCAAATCAAATACATGAAGAATCAATATGGATAAATATTATAACAAGACTAAGAGTTGACTGTGAGTCACCGGTTCTTTGAGCTGAATCCCGACACCAGCAGGTTGTAATGACACATCTAATGTTCTGACATCGAGCAGATAACATGTTTTTCATGTCTGCCCTTTTTAGTTCAACCTGTAAACATGTTAATACTTGCTAATCAACACTAAACCATGCTAATAGCTAGGGCTATTACTAACTATAACTTGAATTTTGACCAGATGATGGCGCTAGTGAAGAATGAAACATCTCAACAAGTCAACTTCTTGTTGAGACGTTTCATTCTGAACCAAAGCGTTGGTCAAGCTGATAGATGGTTCCTCCCGGCTAAAGAGTTACTGTGTTAGTGAAGCGTTGCCATAAAATACTCCGGCTTTAGAATTATGTGACAGCTAATAAATTCATTTCAGTTCACAGTAGCTACTGTCACATCACTTGACTCTAAATCACAAAGGCTTTTGTTAAAAATCTAAATAATCTAAGGAGGAAAAGAAACATGCTATTCCTTTAATATACACACTTCCCTCCTGCACTAAAGTGAAACACGAGCTGTGTGCACACAATGTAAAAAAAACTCTTTGAAGCAACTTGTCTTCCTTGTACCATTCTCCTCAATGCTTTCATTTCTCGTCCTCCTTCCTCTCTTTGTTTAGACTCCCAGTCGGGCAGAACAGAGTCTGGACTCAGAATCTGAGGCCTATTGTGTGAGATCCAAAGTCCTGTTGAGAAAGAACAGATCTGCCTGTTTTGGCCATCTGCTCACACCGAGTAAAGACAAAACTGGAGAGAGAGGAGAACAGAGAAGATGGAAAAAAATACTGGAGAAGGTGGGGTGGGGCCTGGACCACCTGAACAGAGAGTAGAAGATGGTGGTGGAGGCTTACAGCAGAGACACCATCAGGACTTTTGGAAGGTAGACAAAGACGGAGTTATCACAAAAATGTGGACGACCTACTAACTTTGTCAACTTTCCTTTAAAAGTTCAACATCTCAGCGTGATGTTGACCGACTTCCATGTTTGCGTTGAGCGCAGTGAAATCAATCTCGATCGGCTCGGTTCACGCTTACTGTTTTAGAGCTGGTGACACCAGCGTGTAGGAATTGAGATGGGAGAGCGAGCTGTGTAACAAAGGAAGCAGAGGATGCAGATAAAATGAAGAAAGTGGGAGTAAAGGGGAGCGAGGAGAAGGGGAGAGAGAGATACGAGGAAAGAAAAGGAAAAGAGATTACTTCTCAGCAGGACAATGATTTTATTACTCCCCTCTTTTATGGCTGTGGGTGCAGAAAAAAAAAAATGATAAAACAGAAATTTGGGCATTAAAAAGAAAAAAAAGACAGAGAATAAATATGAGAAGGAGCAGCAGCTGGAAGGGAGGCTAAGATGAAGTGAATATTGCTGCCATTTAATTGTAAATGACTTTCTAAATCTTTTACACAGTTTGTAAAAAAATCAATTTCTATTAGTTTCATCATTGTGTGCATCCCTAATCCTTCACATCGTGCTTATAGCTGCTGCTGCACCGTGCCATGCTGTCCAGCTAATTATGCTTATCCAGTTCCCATGGCGATAGAGATAATGGACCGAGGTGCCTTGGTTAGCACGACCTTCCACAATTAGCCAAGTCATGCCGAGCGCATGTTCAACTTTTCCTATTAAAAAATGACACCATGTGCACCCCCGCCCACGCCCCGCGCTCATCTTAATGACTGGCTGAGCCCGGACAGGCACATCTTCAGCTTCAACTCTCCAGTGAGATTAGCATCTCAGCTCCCCATTCGGGGTCTTCTGCTTCCAATTCGTGTCATTTTGCTGATTTACTCCCTCAAAGATGTCACATTCACATGACACCAGGATAAACCCCATTGGATTTATGTTTCATTTTTACCAAGCTGCTTGACATTTATCAAAAACAAAACAAAAAATATGAGGGTAGGACTGTCACCACCTTGTTCAACACATCTCATTTTCTCTTTCAAAGTCTTTCTAAAAAAAAAAAACACCACTACCTGCCCATTAGTCCTCCCACGACGTCACTTGTTTTCCCCCCAAGGAGCTGTCATCCTGTTTATCTGCCCTCCTTGGACTTGCTCTTTAAATTTTTTTTTTTAGTAAAACTATATTTAGCCTGTGTATCATGTGTATTATGTTGTCAGATGTGTGTGCTACATGCATGCAAAGATTTAAGTAATCTCTGCTTTCTATTATGTATAGTTTGTGTATGTATAGATTTTTTTTTCTTTTTTAATCATTTAATCCTTGGGTCCTAAATAATCAGCTGCCTTGAGAACAGCCTCAGCCATTTTAAAGCCCCATGTGAGATTCTGCTTTGGGCTCTGGTATAAATTTGAAGCACCCACTCATTTCTCAGACATGCTGCTTCTTCCATTTAAAATTCTGATTATTTACTTTCTAAACTACATTCAGGTCATATCTAGGGAAAAAAAAAAACATATTATTATAACAATATAACGATGTATAGGCTCAAGATGGACAAATTTAAAAAAAAAAAAAAAAAAAAAATCAATGCAACCGAACCAGAGATATCGTCTGTTTCGTTTCTTCGTTGTCAAAATCTGGTGCCTATGTTATCACCACTGCTGCTCGACTGCCAACACTTGTTTGGGTTGTCTTGTCTGGCTCGCTTCTTTCTAACTCTACACCCCCAGAGTTCCCCAGACCTGTCTTCAGCTCCAACCAACAACATTCATCAGACTTGGAGAAACTCTGTCTGGAAAAAGTATTTTTTATATGAAAACATATTCACTTGTACTTTCCAAAAAAAAAAAAAGCTGACGTTTAAAGTGATGGTCCAGAGTAGTCTGAACCCAGGGTCTATTTCACCTTGAATATGAGTCAAACACACCTCAAGAGATATTTAATATTTTATGTTGGTCGAAGTAATTTCAAGTTTGACCGTCTTTTGTTTTCACAGCCAAATCGTTAACAATTAAAGTAAATGGGGCAGCCAGTCAAACATATCTAAATTGTCATTTTTTAACCACTAATGAAGTTTAAAATATAACTTTACTTCAGCAGCAGCATGAACAGGGTCCCTACACATAAACTGAAGCACTGATAACTTAGTAAGTGAACTGAGAGTTTATTAAAAAGACTGTTTTACAAGATTTACCCATTTCCATAACAACTGGTGATGAAGGGTGTTTCAGATCAGCAGATTCGTCATTTTCCTGAACAACAGGCCAATGTGCCTGTGAAGAGCGATAAAAAAGACGAATCTGCTGATCTAGAACACCCTTAGTGTTGTTCCAGTTCAGACCCTGGGTTCTAATTACTCCAGACCATCACTTTAAGATGTTCAATTTCCTCATCTCCTGCCTCTTCAAACCACCAGAAACATTAGGGTTGGTTAGGTCGAACAATGTCACAATCCTTATGTTTTACCTTTAGCTACCAAAGTGGAACCATAAGCATTTCTACCATAAAGCAGGAACCAGATATGCCAGGATCAGTATCAGTATGATTAGAATCTATCAGGCTTTATCAGTTATTTATCCTCAAATAGTCCAACTATACACCCACGTACTATCGTCGGGTGCGCCAGCTGTTTAAAACGGCTCATTGCATCCTATCCTTTAACACAGAGCTGTCAGCCAGTGAAGCACACAGCAACATGCACAAATACAATAACAACAACCATCAGTTTCAGTTCATGATAATCGACACTGACAGCGAGTGAATCCAGTTAAGGTTCAAAACATTTTGTCACTGTTTTGGTGTCACAGTCTAGAGGCCAGAGAATTGTGATTTGTCTTAGTCTGATTAAAATGACTCAGGAGATTCAATGACCTGCGCGAAATTGTAACAGCTCCACTCCATCTATTATAAAAGATACATAAGGTTGTTTTTATGTCATATTGCAGTGATTTAAGTATACGAAGAAGAGGCCTTAAACTTAAACTACGAAGATTGCCAGTTAAAGTCAGAAAAAAATATATTATGATAGCATAAAAAACAGTCTGACACATTGATTTATCTACATAACAGGACTTATAGAACACGGTTGGCATTATTTTTTGGTGCCACCACAGTTCAAATGTTGTTTTTCTTTTGTGGCAAGACAAAGTGAAAATGCTGCAGGATTAGAACAAACTGCTGCAAACATTTAGTAAAGGCGTATATACAACATATAGTGCTTATTTCAGTAATCAGATGCAAAAAACAACGATCCAAACAAAGATTAGCATCACTGGAGTCAGAGAAGAAAAAAAAAAACATGAAATGACTTATAGTAATAAAGAAACCACAAAAAATTACATCAACTCTCAGCTAAAATAATTACATCAGCAAACAAATGTAGAGCTAAGAAAAACAAAAACAAAATGCTTGGTACTTAGCAAAATGAAGCTCCACTCTGAAGAGAATTAAATGACGAAGGTTTGACAAAATGTGTGTGTGTTTTGAGAACATTTACATTGGCACTGGCTGCTGCGAAAACAGCTTGATAAACATTTTAACTGGGACGGAGGCATATAGATATTATATCTATCTGCTGTGCAGTGATACATTTATCTGGCACCAGAAATACAAATACTTTGTGTTGCATTACCGAGGCAGAAACGTTTCCTTCCTTCCTTCCATCAGTTATCTGATCTCTGAAATATTCTGATTTCTAGCAAGTCAGCCCTTTGCTAGTTTGACACTGAAATGATACCATGTGGTGTTCAAGGCTCCGTCTCTGCACGCTCACCATTTTATCTGTAACACAACACACACTATGTTTAATTCCTGCAAATTTAGAGGTATATTTTTCTCTTCTGGAAGTGTGATCATGCTGAATGAAACACATCGCGGGGAGCAAAGTGTTTTCTGAACATATTTCAATGTTCCTGACATTACCTCACAAGATGTTACCCTTTATGTGAGGTGACACGGTGAACAGACTGTGCTGTAGATTGCTGCTTTCAACAGTAACTTCTGATTATTGGCTTACAACCAGGTGCTGGGACACATATCACACGGCTACTTAAAGGTTAGTACCAGCAGAACACCACATCACATTATTAAGGAGACGTTTCCATAACAGACTCCTAGGCATTCCATCAAAGTCTCATCTCCCTTATCTTTCTTTCCAGCGCTTTTGTTTGCTGATAAACAACAGGAGGATGAACGAACAGGAGGGGGGGTAAATCTGATATGCTGTTGTCCTGGGGACTGGGGGAGCTGAATTGAGAGTGTATCTCTTCAATTTCCCCTTTCTTCCATCCCCGCCAGCTTAATTTAGTCCCTGATTACGGCAGAAAGCAGGAAGCCGTGCACCCTAAATGATGTGATTGTTGAAACAGATATAGAGACAAGAATGCACAACAATTACACGATCAGGTCCCAGAGATGCCGAGGCCTCCACAACACGGAGGCAATTTCGCGATCATGGAGTTTGAATGGAGTTTGAAGTTTATCTCTGAGCTCGGTAACCGCCCGTCTTGCTGTGGGATGAGAAAAAGATACAAACAGATAGAGTTGTAAGAGTTGTTGGACCCCGAATGCGACAGGCCACATAGCTTGGGCGCGGAACTGAAGCAGAGGGATCAAGCAGACGGGAGATTGACTTGGTGGCTGTTTTTGAGAGCAACACAGATCAGAAAGCTGATGCTTGTCTGCTGCTGGGGAATCACCAAAAGGGGAGAGGAGGATAAGAGTAAGAGGATGAAGAGGTCGAGAGCAGGTGAGTGTAACAAAAGGTAACGCAGCTGCAGCACATCAACCTTTTCTGAGCGGTAATAATCAGCTGTCGCCTACGGACTGGGCGCTCCAGGTCTGCAGATTTTAATTCTCCTCTTCAACAATCAGTGTATCATATGACCCGCGGTTGTCATGAGGATGTGAGGTCCTTTCAATGGCTCTTTTCATAACACTGAACCCTTCAGCAACTTACATGTGAGTCACATATCAGCCATCCGTTTGTAATCTAATTGTAAGCTGCAGCATTCCTCCTCTCCGCTGTCCGCTTTTTAGTGGAAAAAGCCAGTTTATTACAACTTGGATGTTATTTTTTTTTTCTTTAATAAGTAAGAGCTGAGACAAAGAAACTGAAGAGGTCAGCTTGCAGACAAGCCAACAGTTTATATAGATTATCTAAAAGCACTTTCATTTAAAAATGTAAGTTTTAAATTAAAGTGGAGTCCCCGGTGGCCTGGCGGCTAAAAGTCAATGATGGCCCACGAGATGTTTTGCTCAAAATCTGGCCGGTGATTTTTGTTGCATCATCAGTGCGTTCTATCTGCTGGACAAAAGGCAATGAATGGCCAAAAAACAAACAAACAAACATAAATCAAAACCCTTTCGAAAACCCATGTAATAACCTTATCATTTATATTTACACTCCATCACCTGCGTGTTCAATAAGCCAATAATGTTTCTGCCATAGAAAAAAAAAGGCAAAAGGCAAAAGATTAATAACGTCCATTGTTAACACCTGCTCTCGGCCTTCTCTAATTTCTAATGCACCTGCGTTTGTTCCCTACAGAATAAATGTTAAATTAATAGAGGTGGATGAAAAACCACACGAAGCTCATTTTTCTGCCGTACTCCTGTTCCTACTGTTACTGCCTTTCTGACAAAACCTATAAACTCACGCCCGTTGAGCTCATTTCTTATGATCTGTAAAATGAGGCTGCGTTGGTCAAATAGTGATATATCTTTATGAATAAAGCTCATACATCTCTGGCTGTTTTTTTCTTCTTCTATCACTTCTCTCGTCTTTTTGCCATCTACGTCGCTCTGTGTTTCTGTAACACGCAGGTCGCTGCATCTTTTTTTTTTTTCCCATCATCCTTTGTATCCACGCTCTTGTTTCTCTTCAACCTTTTGAATGCGTCGTTCCCGCTTTGTCCCCGTCCTGTCACTGCTCAACCCTTTTCTCACTCCTTCTCTTTTTATTGCTCTGCCTTCATTTTTGCTCCGCCACACAGGGATCTCGTTCCTCTCCACTGTACAGCACCAACCAGCAAAATGTCCTCCTTCCCTCTGACCCTTTCTCTTCCTCTTTCCATCCATCACTCTCTCTCTATCACGTCATGCCTCCCCTGCCTCCTCCCATCCTCTCCCCCCACAGAGATAATTACTACAAGCCTTGTGAAGATCAGCTTGTATTTAAACAGCTGAATAAGCAAGGCCCATGGGCTGCTGACAGTCACTATTCAACAACAGTCAAGTGAAACAGTGGAGTAGAAAATAATAGTTTTCCATACAGTGTTATGAGGAACAGACTAGTGCTTTTTATATTTGCGTTTTCAGAAAGGATCAGCTTCAGTTGGTAAAATCCATTTGCATGTGGCCTCTGCCCTCTAATTTTACGCTCTTACATTCAACCTGATCAACTGAACACGCTCATTTATATTAATTAACGAACCACTGAAGCATCTAGACGGAATAAACCAACACGGGAAATTACAATACGCTTGAATATATTGTGTTTTGTTGTGAATATATATATATATATTTTTTTTTTTTTCATGATGAAGAGGTCTTTAACTAACAAATAAACATAAACACACACACAGACCTGCTTCATTGTAAGTGGCAGACAGCTTGTCCAGCATGTCTCTGTCCACCGACAAGATCTGCTGCTCCAGAATGGAGGGATAGGAGAGGCCGATCCTCTCCCGTTTTTCATCTTTCTCCTTGTCTTTTTCTCTGTCTCGCTCTCTCTCCCGCTCATACGTCAGTAGCTGCTGGCGGAGCGCCTCGGGCAGGTGGGCCTTGGCAAAGTCAGCAGCAGCCTGATGATGGAAAGCAGAGAGAGATGGAAGAGGAATTAGATGTAGATGTAGACTTTGTTATTTATCAGAAAACAAAAAAAACATAGTCTTTTACACATTCCTCATGTTAATAATCATTGTTTTTCTTTTGCTAATCTGTGATCATATTTAAAACCTCTATCTGGTCAAAATCATCAATGTGTCAAATAATGAAATAAAAAAAATCATATGAAATAATAAATCGGAAAATAAAATAAAATAAAAATAATTTAAAAAATCATATAAATAATAAACAATACAATAAAAGAGAATCAAATCATTTTAGAAAATCATTTTCATTTGCGTTTTCAATATTAGAGAAAAGTGTCAAAATCTGCGTCATTGAGAATGTAGATAATTATTAATTAGAGTAATTACTTTAGTCCAATTATAACCACTGAAAACAAAGGCAGAAAATGTGAAATAATCTGCATAATAATCTGTTTGTTCATACAACACCCAGGCAGTAAAAGTCTTCAATCATCAGGCTCTGGTAGCAAGAAAGTAAGTTATATATATTTTTTAAACAGAATAGTGTCGTTTTGCCAGTTTATTTATTTATATTTATGTATATACATGCACATACAATTTGTTTGACAAGTGGCACACAGCTACAGTAGCAGTAACCTGCTTGTCCTTCCCACCCTGCTGAAGCAGATAAATCACTGATAAACCGAGATAAAGAAAGAAAAAGCATCAGCAATCAAAGCCACACAAGCTCCCGTCCCTGTGTGGGACACAGCTGAGCTGGAGAAACTGTATCCTCACCTCTATCCATTTTACTCTAAGGATAACACTAACTAAACCTTTTTTTTTCCACACACATTCTCAGCACTGTTTAAAAAAAAAAACCTCCCTCCAAAGGGTCAGTGACAAATGTGCACGACGAGCCAATCCAAGGTCACGAAGTTCAAAAAGTTCCAAGTGTAAATGTCAGATAATGTTCTGCTGACATGCTAATGGTCTGCAGCGTCCCAGATTTACATAGCTCATATTTCATCCGTGTTTTTCACTTGTAGAAAGTCTTTACACCGGCGGTAATTAAAAAAAAAGAAAAGAAAAGAAAAGAAAAGCTGTGGATCAACAAAACATGGCTGGATAAAAAAAACTCACACATGAACCTTATATCTTAAGTCCTCACACACTGTCTCTTTTAGCTCTCTACCTCATCTCACACTGTCTGTATCTCACTCTGCTCAGTTAAAACAGCTTTCAAGGACGTGGATAACCCTGTCTCCTCTGTATTATTCTCTACATACATGAAAACAACTCTTTTTTTTTTTTTTTTTTGCTTGTTAAATCTCTTCACTGTTGTTAAAGTTTTCCTCTATCTTCTCCACCGACACCCAAACACTTCCAATGTTTTTCTGTCTTGGATGTCTCCGAGCCCGTCTGTCTTTTGCTCATTTTTCCATTTTCCAACAGACCCTTCTCTCTCTTTCTCTCTCTGCTTCAATGGTAATACTCAGTCATAAAATCACCATGTCTGTTGTGTGTGTGTGTGTGTGTGTGTGTGTGTTTTCTTCCTCATCTCTCTCTGACACTCTTCTCTGCTGTCTGAAGACAATCACCACTGACATACCTTCATCCTTCAGTTACCACGCAGTGAGCAGGAGTCATAAACTCAGTTCAGAGGTCATTAATTGAACAGGAAGTCTTTTGTCTGCTTGTGTTACACTGTGCCAATTACCATGGAGTTTAATTGTCTGCCTGTCAGTCTTTAACAAAGACTGAGGGTCACAAACCCCCTTTTCCACCTACCTTCTTCCAGCTATTTGACTGCACATGAACAGCATGTACCAATCAGTCTGTGAGACAGTGTGAATGCATGTGTGTCTAAGCTTGGGAACAGCAGACAGATATATGGAGGTGGGTGTTAAGTCTTGGTTATCTGACCATCTAACCTGCTAGCTAACCAGACAGACACATCAAACACCGGGATGCAGCATCTCCACCAGCTTAGAGGATGAAAGCAGGGAAGAGGCGGATAAGGGAGGGATAGCAATGGGGATGAAGACTGTAGGATAGAAGGATGAAGACAAGATGGCAAGGATCGAGGATAGTAATACAGGAGGGAACAAAATGGAGGATGAGATTAGAGATTGGCGCTGGAGGAGAATGGAGGAATGCAGGAAGAGATAAAGAATGAGAGGCCACAAGCAGAATGAAGTGACTACACAGGGCTGACTTTAATGGCTTTTACACTATCTGGAACACACAAGGTCAAGAACTATGATGATTTACGACACATTGCACATCGATGGAGAAAGTAAAAATGTGCTCAAACTGAAAGTGAAGTGAGGTGAAGGTTAAGAGGATGAGTTAATATGAACAACAGAAAAGGTCCAATAATCTGCAACACGGCTGCTGTGTAAACTGACACACAATAAACGTTTTTGTTTTTGATTCATTGTGAGATCTAACAAAGGTGTTGGTGTCATTGTTCACCCCGTCGTCATCTATCCTGCCTTTGTTGTGTGTTGAAGTGCTGTGTTTTGTTGAGTAACCAGCCACCATCGGTAGGTCAACAACGGCGCGCTGTGAAGTTTGTCGCTTACATGTTCAAATGTGCATCCTTGAACAAGATAGAGGCCCGCTCATAAAAACACTGATTCATAGCTCAAAGGATTAAAGACTCAAAAAAAAAACAAACAAAAAAAAAAAAAAACTGTCATTATCACGGCGGTGACATGAAAATTGACTATAGATTGAAATAAACGGAAAAACATGGGTTAGTGTTTGTCACAAACTCCCGACAGCTTAATATTTCACATTCGAGAGTCTCTGCTTCTGTCTGTATGTAGTTTGGTGTCGCTGGGATGAACCAAAACAGAAAAGTTAAGGGTCGTAAAAACCAAAATAGTGATCTTAAAGACAATACAATGCTCCTTACAGAGCTGGGTAATTCTTGGGTGCCCACTGTCACATTATCCATTGTTACATCTCAATTACTGCAGATTAAAGTCGTTGATTACAATGAATTAGCAGTCGTGCAAATAAAAAAAGGAGTTTAATGCTGAATTATTAAATTATCGTTTTTTTTGTTGTTTAAAATATGTATGAAGGGTCCACAAGTTGCTGGTATTGCCTGTGTAATGTTCTAAAATCATACAAACTATATAAATATTCAGCTGGAATTAGACGGTGACATTTATTGCTTCAACCAAATCTCTGGATCAACTCTTTGATTTATTAATCAGTGTTTTCACAGTTTATTGGAGTTGGAAAAAAAAAAAAAAAAAAAAAAAAAAAAAAACATAATTGTGACTCTCAGTCCCAACACAGGAGACTTGGCTCCGAGTAGAATCAGTCAATGTTGTGCAAAACATCGCACCAGACTTACACTACACATGCAACAACAAAGGCGTGTACACACATTCAATAAGTACACAAACACACACCTTCCCATCTCAAGAGAGCCGCCTACATACTTTCACCCTTGGCATCATCCACCCAGTTACCCAACCACTCCCTCTTGACTACTAACTGTGAGCTACTCAGATGCACAGTCCAACAGAAATAGTCAGAGCCTCTTAAACGCCCCCATCCATCACATCGCCAGGCCGGCAGAAATGAGGAAAGTCATCTGAGTTTTCCTTTAGAATCACCCTGAGGGAGATTCATAACCGAAGTAGAAAAATCTCTTTCTGCCGTCTCTCTGACAGATCAAGCAGGCAGACGGAGAGGAAAAAAAAAAAAAAAAAAAAAGGGAACGAACGGGGAGAAACTGAGGAGTCTAAGAACCGTTCATTAGCATCACTCAAGCGCATCATTAAAGAAAAAGAGCGAGAAAAAAAAGAGAGACTGGGATAAAGACAGAGCCTGAGATAAGTGACAGAAAGCCATCAAAGCAATGAAATGCAGAGAAAGCGATGAATACAGAGAGAGAGAGAGATGGAGGATGGGCATTTTAAAATATTTCCCTTCGTTGTTTTGATTTCCAATTCACAATTCATCTTAGATTACAATCACAAAATCATCAGTGAATCATCAGCAGCGTGCGTTCACTGAATGAATGCTGTGTATTTAATCATACAGCACCACAAAGGTTTTAAGCTTCAAAAAACATGAAAACAAATAGATTAAATTCCCCAACTAAAGGCAGCAGACACACATGTTCAGTGCAGAGGTGTATGTTTCTCCTGAGGAAGACACTGTTGATCTCAGCGTGTAATTTCATTCATCTCACACCTGAGCTTTGAATGTGTCAGTGCATCACCAAGTACAGGTTGTGTGTGTGAGTGTGCGTGTTTTAGGTTGGTATTATGTCGTCATCATACCGTTAATTTCTACCTAAGAGGAATGTGAAGTACGTGTGAGCAAACAAGCACAAACGCTATCATCATTTGACAGGTTTGAAACTGTCAGTTAATGTTTGACCTTGAAGACAACAAAACTATTCAAGGTCCATATAGTTGTTGTTATGAAGAACAGCTTTTATAATGGAAAGTTTGACCAAATACACATCATAAATAAAGTAAAATACAAATTAAGTTTACCTCCTGGCTTTCTCTGGAGCTGACAGTTATGGCCCCATCTTACACACACCTACCTGTTTTTTTTATATCATTTTTTTTTTTTAAATTCAACTTGACGAGTTTCATTTGTTTTGTTGTTGTTGTTGTTTTTTTTTTTGATTTCAGAAAAACGGCTCCGAGACTGAGTATTGTGACTCAATCACTTTCTTCCTGTGCAATCTGAGCCTGGGGCCAGAGTGGAAGTGTTTGTGTGGCCTTGAAAACACCCTCTTGTGCACCAAACGCACAGATTTTATCCAGGCATCCCAAAACTATTCCACTCTCCCAGCCATTAAATCTCACCCAAAACCACAACAAACATTGTGAGCACAGATGGGTTCAGGGAGGGGGGGGTGGTGGGGTGGCAGTAGTGTTGGGTGCCACCACTGTGAACTTCAAATCTCCTTTTGGTTGCCAAAAGAACTCACGCACACAACGAAACATACAAAGACACGTTAGCGCAAGAAACATTAAAATAAACACGCCGCCCTGAGCTACATTCTTATTCAAATGTGTTTGACGGTGTGCGTAATGGCCGACAGTACTGACATAAATGACTTCTGTAAAGTGAATGAGGATTTCAAAAAGTGAAAAGCAGAGCTATAAAAGTGGATCAGAGAGAAAAGTTGAATAGAAGTCCATTAAAAGTGGCAGGAAATGCTTCAGTGCCTTTAGCCTTCTGCAAGTCAGAGAGAGAGAGAGAGCGCGAGAGGGAGATCTACATGAAATACTGCCTCTTGGCGAGACACAGTCAGCCCCACACAGCCTCACTGTGACTGTGAAAGAATGAGAGGTGTAAGACTGCTGTGATAAGAACATCTGGTAACCATAGTTGCAGCTGCCAAAGCTTCCGATTGGCTGAACATCTGTCCCACCTCAGCAGACGTCTCATTCCAAGTCCCCTCAAACTAGCAGCGGTACACAAAGAGCTGCCCCCGAGGACGGAGGACCACAGGTTGTTGGCTCATTCAGTCGCCAATAAAGTAAAATTTTACAGCAAAGGTGACCGTCTAGCAAATCCAAATCTACCTCTCCCTCTCTGCATACACACACACACACACACACGCGCAAACAGAGATAGATCTTGTAACTCTTTACTCATAAAGTGAAGGGTACCACTATTACGGTGGCGATTCGCATTCAGGCAGTGAACACACTCACAGCCATCAGTCTGCCTCACTCCTCAACACACACAACCTCAGGTAAGATCTCACTGTGTGTCCTTCCTGCAACAGCCATGTCCATTATAGGAGGTGAAAACTCATATTAAAGCCTGTCCAGTCTATTAGAAAGAATCTTTCCACTTGATCCATAACTTCATATGGTAAAGGTAACAGGTCATAGTAAGAGTGTCTTGTCTATGTCTAGGTCCTGGACGCTGGCTCAATTATAGACTGATGTTTAGTTTATAGAAATGATGCTTGGCATCATTACAAGGCTCCATCATCCTGCAACAGCTCCAGCACACAGACATTCAGCTCCTTGTATTACAGCCTGACAGATACTGGGAAATTACTGATTATACTGATACTGACATGTGAGAAGTGAAAAAAAAAAAACCTTTGCTAGACAGTGGAATTGAGCTTAATAACACAAAGTAAGTGTTTTTGACAACATGTTGGTTTATTTTATATAATAACATCTTGTGAATCTTCAAGTCATGACATTGTGGAGCTGATGGCAAACACCAAAATAAATGGTGAAATAACTACAAACATACAGTTTTACAATGTGCTGTCAATGACAAAGGAAGAAGCGACCTGACCCAGAAATAAACCCCACTTTCATGAATGTTATAATGTTCAGCTTTTGTTGAAACTGTGCTAATGAGGTAGCGTATGAGCTGTATGATCATTTCAGATTTCAGAGCTGCCTTGCATTTGTCTTCCTATTACTACTTTGTTTCATTCGAGTCAGCGAGAGCAGACTAAACAACAGACTCTTTGTATAGAGCAATACGGGTCAACAGCACCACAAATTGCCGCCTCCAAAAGGATTACCTTTTAAATAATACATTTCACAAGTAA
The DNA here is from genome assembly GCA_016801845.1 of Polydactylus sextarius. Lineage (NCBI taxonomy): Eukaryota > Metazoa > Chordata > Actinopteri > Polynemidae > Polydactylus > Polydactylus sextarius. The sequence continues at coordinate 3,506,505 of CM028926.1, forward strand.
ATGAGCGCCTTGTGATTAAATCCACACTTAACAGACCCACAAATTTTTAAAACCGTCACCAGTCTTTTCAGCTGCGATGAGGTTTAGCAGCTCACGTCAATAAATGTGCCGTTTCTTTTAGTCGGTGTTGTCAAAGCTGTTCTATTGTCATTGTTTAATTTAAATGTTGTTGACAATGGAAAAACTGACTGAAACACAACATACAAGATTACATCTTCGCCGCCATTTGAGAACAGCTGCTACCCACTACAGAGACGCTGATTTAAAAATCCCCTCCGATACCGTCTGACAAAAATCACCACACAGCAACAGCTGTGCTGTAATTTGGGTCATATTAACAAAAAATGATCACTCAGAGAGTAACCGGGCATCTCAATTCATACACTTCCACACTTAAACATACTATTTTGAGTGCATGAGTGCGTTCACACTGGCTAATATGGCAAAATACCGCGTACTGTTAGTACCCGCATGGTGCAAGTTGACTGTGGAAAGACTGACACTTCTCATCCTCGATGAGTGTCATCTTAGCTTGGTAGTACGGTGTAATCGTCACTTCACATGAAACAGGGGACACACACACACAAGCAAAAAGAAATACTCTACTAGTAAGACTTTCATTCTTGATTCTAATTAAAAAAAACAAGCCGGCAAATATGTTGGCGGGCGACAGTCGTGGTCCAAATCCATGATTAACCTTCTGTCCAGTGACAATTCACCTTTAAAAAGGAGAAGAAAAAGAAGAAGTGTACAACAATTTGAGAGAGCACTACCCTTTGCACACTGTGGAAGTAAGCACACAGTATGCATAATAAGTATCCGAACTGAGACACAAGTGACTAAATATCTTCCTTGTTTGTCTTTTTTAGCCTATAGAGAGACACTGGCTATGGTTTGTCCTAAAATTAAATTATATTTGTTGTTTTATGTTTGGAGAAAAAGTTGTTAAAGGGTGTGAAAAGTCACCAAATTGAACAACAAATGCACCAAGTTGGCAAAGTCTGCTTGTAAACACTTACTGATGATGTGATAAAAGCTGTTCACACCAATTTATTCCAGAAAGAGCAATATCCAGAGGAGAAATTCAGCCACCTAACCAGTGATATAACTCTATCACTCAGTCATTCACATTCATAACGCCGCCCCCCCCAAGTTGCAAATGGGATCGGGCGGTTGGGGGTGGGTGTTATATGGTAAGGAAAGGAGGTGCTGTCAGTAAATAACATTCACTCACATTTCTGTCTTATTGGCTCACTATTTAAAAATGCGCAAACATATAAAATACACCCTACACATCTCGCACGCAAGCAAAATCTGCCACGTAAATATGACTGCAGCCCTGTAATTTCTTGGGTAATAATCTGCGTAGATCTGGGTGCTAAGTAACTGTATTGCACAAAAGAAGGATAGTCTCATTCTGTGTGCACATGTGTGTACATGTGCCAATATTTGTGTGTGTTTGTGTGTGTGTGTCACAGATAGACAGAAACAGTTATTACATTTGGCATAGGTGCTCCACACGTCACATGCCTGTCTCACAGAGCAGTGGGGGTGGCAATTAGACTAACCCCAACTGGCATAAATCAGCACGGGCCATAAACACTTCACCACTTTTGGGAAAAGAATGATGGAAATCACAAAATAAAAAAAGGGAGAAGAAGGGAAATCAAAAATAAATAAGAAGGTAAGAGGAAGAGGTGATAAAGCTATTTTAGATGTGCACTCAGGTGAGGAAAAATGAGGAGAATCAAAGAGAAAAAAAAAAAAGGAGAATAACTTCCAATTCAGATGTGCTTCCAAATTTCTCGGAGGTTTAGGACTGATTTGAAAACACACACTTACATATACACACTGGTTGTGCTTTCTGACACTTTCAAGCTTCGTTTATATGCTTTTGTCACACAGCAGCTTGGGGCTGAATAATAGTTAGATGTTTTTTTCTTTCTTTCTTTCTTTTTTTTACTTCCATCTGGTGGGAATTAATAACAACAACAGATAAAACCAGAAAGAGCATGACCGACCACAGTAAGGGTGGAAGTGAGGCTTTATGAGCGGAGACCACAACAGAAATTATTGTCAAAGTGTCATTTTAGACGGAGGGGGGGGAGCTCATTTCTGGAGCCCTCTCCCTCTGAAAATCAAAGCAGTTTGCTGCAAGGCAACATTTGAGCTATAATTAGGGGAATATAGGCCTGAACATGGTGCGACTGTGAGAAAGTGGTGTTTTTATGTTGAGATGTCAGTACTGACAATGAATCTGAATACTTTCCAGTCCTCCACCTTTTAAGTCTGTTATTACTAACAACAGCTTTGAAAAAAAAAAAAAAAGTCCCAAGTCTTTACAACCGCTGCACAAAGACAAACTCTAATTCTGAATAAAACGCTTCAAATTTCAACTATATCATTTAGCAAAGACTTGCTGCGAGTCTCCTTTAGAAAACTACTGACTGATCATATTCACTGGAAAAAGAGGAGCAGAGCACTGCAGAAACAAAAGGAGAAATGTCACCAAGTTGCAGGATCGACATTTCCACGGCACAGATGAGCCTCTGTCTTTTAGGCAGGCAAAATGCATTATTGATTGTTTAGTGCAAGCCAGGGAACTCTATACCAGGAATAATAGTCCCATCAGCCTTATTTATGCAACAGCATGGTACTAAATTAGCTAATCACAACCATGCATCACATGAGGTCAAGGGTCTTTCTATATCTAAAACTGGGCTTATGACTGTGTCATTATCTTCTAGATGCCGTGGTCTTTTTCAAGCCATTGATTAAGAGTCACTAATCTCAATGCTCACCATGTCTATGTCTGTTAATGGTCAGTTTGTCTCCACTGTGTGTGTATAGGTGGGTTTTCATTACCCGTAAAAAATGCCCAAAACCTAAATAACGCAACATAAAACTGGTGATGGAAACACTTCAATTCAAATATATATATATACCTCTAAAACATTTTTTAGTCTCATGAGTTGGTTTTTCACACGTGTCAATATAAAAGTGTATCGCAAAAGTGTTTTTTGTCACAATTACACGCAATCATTACCATGGAAATGTAAGATGCTTTCGTCCATCTTCCTCTAAGTGAAGTCTCGGGGGATGAGATTTTACGACAATTATAGCTCATACGCAAAACACCCTTCAATGGAAACACTTGCAAATACTCAATTTTTTTTTACAAATATTGCTTTTATTTTGCGAAAAATGGTAAATGAAACACAACTAACGTCATGTGTTGAACCTCTCAACCCCTAAATGGGTGTAAAGTTTGATTCTTAACCAAAGAAAATGTTCACTAAGTGGAGGTAGAGCTCTTTTCATGGTTTATTTAACAACTAGATTGAGTTTACAAAAACACTCCATACTTCCTTATTTACTAGATGATATTAATTGATAATGAAACTAATCCTTGTAGCACTTAACGGTAATAATTAATATTGAACAAAACCGCTTTAATCAGTAGAAAGACTCTAGCGTGACACGTAATTGATTAAACTGGAATATTCCCAATCCCTTGTGAAAAATGTAGCTACATTATTAGACTAAATTATGACAGGCTGCAGACTAACTTATTGCACAATTGCAAATTTCTTTAAACGAACAGATGTAAGGGCAGAATGATGACTCTTTCTGTCCGGGACCCAAAGGGGTTTGGATAAGCACTTCTCAGATCATCAGCTCACATTTGCCCTTGTGTTGTGGAGAGGACGGAGCCGGCGCTGGGAAAATGTATGTTTTCCTAAATACATTTGTACATAACAAAAGGTTTACACAGACTGCTGAGGCACGTAAATGTACGTTTGAATAAGGATAGAAAAAAAAGAGCTGATATATTGCTAGAAGGGGACAAGAAGAGAAGAGAGGGACTAATCAAATATAGATGCTTGGTGTCTCTGAAGGATTGTCCTTTGGCATCTATTAGAATTTCACTTGTCCTTCAAACCCAACATCTACCTCTGATCTATTTTTACACATAGAGCTGCACGATTTCTCTGAATGTGGACTACGCTGCTGAACATTTACTTGCGTGTACAGTGTCTTTTTTGCTTTGCGACAAATCCTGGGGAGTTTTATTTATACGTCATTGATCATCCGCGACATTCTTTAAACGCGGACTCAGACGCTGTTGTTTCGGTTTTCCAGTTGTTGCTTTTTTTTTTTTTTTTTTTCTTGCGGCTTCTTATTTTGTTTTTCTTGTTTTTTTCATCTTTTAATATTTGCAGACAGCCACTGGGCTGAAACTGTATGTGAAAGGACCTTTAAAAAAAAAAACAAAAAAAACAAGCTTACTGCAAATAAAACCTGCATTCGACTTGTTTTTAAGGATCTTTGGTGCATTTTCTTTTGGACCAAGAGGTTGAAGAAGGTTGGCAACGAATCTTCAGTTCCCCTTTTTAAATAAACGATAACAAAATCTTTTATTATGATTTATTTCATTCTTCTTAAGTGTAGGCTGGATATTGTTCCTCTGTGTCTTTTGTTCTACCAACCAGACTGTCAAGTACAAAACGCTTCAATCTAATATGTGATTAATTTCACAGTGTTGTAAAAAATAACAAAAAAAGAAAGTTTTATATATTGGCACCACTGTGGCACTTCTGTACTGATACAAATAGTGTTTTTCCCTCCATCCAATACCTTACATTTCATTTTTTTTTTTTTTTTTAAAGAATCCATTTAGAGATGGGCTCGGTGATTTAGAGGTCTGAATCCTCAGCTTGAGAGGTTTGGTTTCTTTTGTGAATTGAAGACTGTTTTTTTTTTTCTTTTCTTTTCTTTCTTTTCTTCGTAACTCTCTTTTATATTTCTAAAAATACGTTATTTACAAAAAAAAAAAAAAAAAAAAAAAGTCTCTGAACAGCAACCCAAGAAACTATACGGCTCTGGAGAAACAAAAGTCAAAAGACTGTTTTTCAAGCATGACTCAATGCATCACTCATATGCCCTCATGTACGTTGAATATTACCGGTGTCTGTATCTATTCCTCCTGTTCATATTTGCTGTGAAAAGATCCTTTTTAATGCAAATATGATGCGTCATGAGAACCACAGTCTTCACTATGTGACATGTTTCTCCAGCCACTGGTTTCTTCTCTGTGCAGTGGCAGGTTTTCATTTGGATTTGACAAAAACAAGAGAGAACAATTATTTCTGTGTACAGTTACTTTAAAAATAAAAATAAAAAAAGTCTTGACGAAATGACTGGCTTCTTTGATTCGTGTGATAGGTGATAGTTAGCACCCAACTTAGCTGCTGGGAACACACAGCAGGATGTAATGCAGTGTCAGAGTTGTGAAGACAGCAGGCAAAGTTTAAAAAAAAAAAAAAATCTCCCTCTCCTTCTTTTTGAATGTGGGGCACAAAAAGCCTGGAGGAGAAGAGCTAAGTAAATGTCAGCTATGCTTCTCTCTTCTCTCTCTCTCTCTCTTACACACACACACCTATCTCAATCTTACACCATTCTAATTGCTCATGCACTTCCTATAATCTCCCCCTGCGCCCACACACACACACACATCACACACACACACACACACACACACACACACACATTTGGCAAATGTTTCTTATTTGTATTCCTGCGATCTGGAGCCTGCATTCTCACTCAGACACTGATACATCATTTGCATGAATATTCATACACTAGTCAGGGTGGTGAGTTGAACCAACACACACACACACACACACACACACCTCACATTATGGTGATGCATTCCTAGCAATGCTCACCTTCCACATGCACATACAGTATGTGAACAGTGAACTGCTGAGAGCTGTCACAGCAGGCTCTTTCATCATAAGCTAATGAACCATGTCGGTGTGTGTTTGTCACCCCGTGTGCGTGTGTGTGCGTGCGTGCGCACAAACATACAAAACGGCACATGTCTCCGTGGCCTTCCCCGCTGCGAATGCAGCCACTTATCAATCATTTCCTGGTTGATTAATTGGTTCAGCACATCTCGTGGTAGATTAATCACATCTGTCTGGAAGAGTTTTCATTTGGGGGCAGAACACACACACACACATTATTATCAGTCAGTCCTCAGATAGCCTTCTTCAGCCAGTAGAGACATAAGCTAAAGAATCCAGACTTGTCTAAAGTAAAAGTCTTTATAAAAATCAGTAAATAATTTAGAAGACATCTGAAACTACATTTCCCTAAAAAGCTCACCATTATTGGACTTTTCATTGGACGGTGATGTTGTCAATTTCATTAGATTGAGAGTATGAACCTTGGTCACCAGTTTTTTGGGGTTTTTTTGGGGTTTGTAGAGAGCTATTAAGGTGTCAGCGGTATAGAAAGAATTCAAGACCTCTGTCGGTGTGTATTCGTCAACTCCGCTCATCAACGTTCACCCTTCGTCTTCACGGCTCATTGTTCCCGTGCTTTGGCTCCTTCTCTCTCACGCAAACGTTATGGCCTACGCACGTTCTCTGATCTTAAATATCAATTTGAATTTTTCTCTCTTTCCTCACCACAAACAAAACTGCATATCAAGGTAGCGATATCATATCACTCACTCTCAGTGAAACCTTGTCCTTGTTCTTTTCAGTCCGTCTTAAGCTTTGACTGAAGGGACTGATTATGTACGCGGCCTTCAAGAAAAAAGAAAAAAAAGGAAATGAAACGAAACTTAAAACTCTACTTTCTCTCACAGCCCTTTGCTCCTTTTCCTCTTTTCAGCTGGATGCGTCCGCCTTTCTTATCGAAGAAAAGAAGGAAATGTTAAGCACGGTAAGAAAATGTGTCGGCCCGACAAAGACACGGAGCGCGAAGCTCACGCTCCCAATTAGATCTACAGACACAGAGGGAACGAAAATTCAGAGATGAAAGGAGCAAAGGTCAGATAAGAGAAGGTGTTGATCCCAAAGCTGTGGTACAAAAAGAAAGCAAACAAAGTTTTCTGTTTACAGATTACCAACCATGTGGTGCCAGTATTTATCTCGCAATGATGTGGGGAAAAAGACAAAAGGTGAGATAGGAGAGGTTGTTAACATACTGAGTAAACACATGGGCCTTCCTCCTCCTCTACCTCACCTATCAATCCAAACAGGCATCTATTGAATTGTGATACTATATAAAACTGTGGCATAAATCTGGACAGACACTGTATGAGTTTTACTAATAAATCTCTGATTCACCACATCATATCATTTCTGTCTGTTACCAAACGACTGAACGTGAATAAAATGAATTCCCAATTCGTTTTGAAAACTGAAAAAAAAAAAAAAAAAAAAAAAAAAAAAGATGACAGCTTCTTCAAATGCAAATGTATTCATATCATAGTACGGTCTCAGTCACGACTACATCATGTAAAAGACGACTCGTGTCATAACAAACTCAACGCAGTTGCAGCCAGATCTTGTGACAACAGGGAAATTGGGCAGAGGATTGAGGGAAAAAAAAAAAAGTCCAGAGGATTGTCCGGCAGCCAGATCGTAGATTTCTCTGGAAACTCATCGTGGCATCTTATCCCTCCTCAAACTGAAAGATGTTACAAGTTACAGCTAATCTATCAGATTAAGCGTGATCGTGTGATTAGTCACGACCAAATTGGGCCTTAAAATAAATAATCAAACCAGACGGGCAGAGCACACCTCGAGCCTGGTTTGACCATGAGTTAAGGAGTCAAAAGTTATTTGATTAAATCAAAAACATGAAACATTTATTAATCTGTCCTATAAGTGTCTTTTCTCATCAAAAGATACATCAGGAGGAGTGAAAAAGACCTTTCTTCAGTATCAATTAAACTGTTCATGGGAAATATTATTTTATTTTTCTCTAAATACGATGTCACCCACGCTGATCTCATTGCAGTTGTTGTCACATTGACAGACTCTTTCCTCCCTATGATTGCCCAGTGCTGCTTCCGCCGTCCTGAGTCAGCAGCTTCCTGATCTCCATTTATCTTTCCCTGTGTCCATCCATTCATGAACGCTCTCATCTCCATGCAGCTGCCTTCATTGGCACAACAAGTCCTTCAATCAAATAACATAAAAAAAAAAAAAAAAGAAAGAAAAATAGAAAGAAACATCCAACAGTGAACACATGGTGCAAAATAACCGTTCCATATTTCACAGGCTCATGCACCTAATTTCCATACACACATACAGCATGTTGAGCAGCAGCAGGTGGCAGCCCTATAATTGGGGCACTCATAAATAAGAAACAGACCGATGCTTGGATTTCTGCAGATTTGTTTTGCAGGGGATGCATGCGTAAATAAACTTATGGTTTTTCATTTTAATAATGCAACGCTCTGATGGTGTCGTCTGGATCACCACCACCACCACCACTACCCCCCACACACACACATTGAAGTACTCCCCCTGCAACAACTATACCGTCTTTCATTTCTCATCATCCCTTTTCTCTTTTATGATTATGTCCCCCCACACTCCTCTCTCCCTATCACTCTGGTGCTTCCATCTATATCCGCCTCCCCTCTTTTTTTTTTTAACCTCACCCACTTTTATCTCACCGTCACTCTGGAGACAGATGTTGCATTTATCATGTTAATTACAAACTGCCCCCTCTCTCCATCTCTCTCTCTCTCTCTCTTGGTCTGATTAAGGCACAATCAAAAAAAAAATTGAAGCCCGTGACAAATATGCATGTTTCATCAAGACTGTCATGGTGTAGACAATTCATCCCAAGGTTATCCAACACTAACCCTGACCTCTGTCCTGTTAAAACAGTTACTGATACGCAATTTCTAAAAAGAAAATTGGACTCTCTTTCTGTGATCAAAACAATAGCTTAATGGCATCTCCACTTCTCTGCCTTCTCATTCACCGGCGAGATGGAGAAAAACGCACAGCGATCAATGCATCGCCGCCTGTTTGTGCACGCACACACACACACACACACACACACACACACACACACACACAACACAACCACTTCAGATAAACACAAAGAGGAATCAATACACATGTACTACCATCCAGTCTCTGCTGCTCTTATAAGACTTATTGACAGAAATAAAGTGCATGTGCCTGTGTATGTGTAGGTTGTGGTGTGTACAGGTGTTTATGATTCAGAAGATTTTAAAATTACATTCAATGGACAATGAATATAGAGAAGAAATTGAAAATCTGTGTAAGAATAAGGTACAAAACAATAGAATAGTCTGGGGAGATATAAGTGAGAGCAAAGTGAAGAGAAGTAGCTACTTTCAGTATGTGAGTCATGCAAGATAGAAGAACGGAGACAGAGGAAGATCCTGAATCACATCAGTCTGTGTGACAGGCTTGTGGGAGACCGAGCCATCCATTCCCACACTCTGGCACCGGAGATACTAGCTGAGAGTAACGGATGTCTCTGTGAAATAAAAATCTGATCCAGGATCACTGTGTCTTCCACTGCTAGTGTTCACCGCCGTGCAAAAGAAAAACAAGGCACCGACTGAAGCTAAATCAGTCACTGTATGGGAGCGGCACAACAAAATGCCCATTGACTTAACGACCTGACTGATGTTCATTTTCCATTATTTATACCTCCAGCTTGACTTATTCCCTCAGGTCGAATCGACTTAAATGGTAAACAGAGTAAGGACGAATGATGAGGTGGTGATGATGACACATGCGGCTCCACGATGGCTTAAAACGTGTGATGCAGCCAAGTTCCCATACAACATAATGAGGAAAGGATGCGTAGCCAAACTCAGACTAAAGCCAGTGCCCACTTTCCAAAACAATCACAAACGTCACCCGTCATAGCTCAAAACCACACCACGGCCATGGGAGCATAGGAGCGCTCAATAAGTTTTACATGGACAGCATCCAACAACTGCCCACTCACTATGGTCCAGCTAATGAATTGAATAGACGCCTATATACTGAATAAGCTTTGCCCACGTAGGGGAATCATTTTGGACTGAAAATGCTTCTAATCGTTTTTTGTTCACTTTCAGTTCACAAGTTCTTTGACAGCTTGTATATTTGTTGTGATGCCCGGCTGGTGAGCGAGCGAGGGCTGCAGGCGGCGCAACAGAGCCAGCAGGCTTCAGGCCATTGGTCTCCAAGGCAGCCCAGTTTCCACAGCAGGTGCAGTACCATCATGGAGCAGGCCCACTCCACTTTGGCCCGCTAACTATTTCCAGCCTTACACACCAATGCCCTCCAAGGGACTGACTGCTAAGAATAGATGCTTAACGTGAGCCTCTGTCCTTCTCAGTGTTTATGTTTGTGTGCGTTTATAGACAATAAACATCCATCACGCTGTCTATCTATACAGTGTGTACCATAAACTGTAGAAAAATGTCCATGCAGCAACTGTAGCATCAGCCAAGCAAATCCAAGGATCTGCAATAACGAGTTAAGCAACTGTAAAGAAAAAAAAAAAAACACTACTGCTGAGAGGGAGACCTGTTAAACAAGCATATATTTTTCAAAAAATGTCAGTCAACTTTTCTTGTCACAGAAGACTCCTGCAAGGGAAGAGCTTTAAAAAAAAAAAAAGTTGAGGGAAGGTCAGAGAGGGTCAAATGAAAGTGTGGAGTCTCGTGTTCTTGAAGCGTGACTTTTACTTTAAATTAAAGAGGATATGCAGTTTTGACTCTGAACTTTATAGACATCCAATATTAAATGTAGGGATATGAAAAAAAACAACAAAAACAACTTGTTCGTAATGTGTCGTCTGATACGTTATGTGAAAATGTTATATTAAAAGTTATATTAAAGTTATATTAAAAGTGACAAGGAATGAAAAGTGTAAGAAGAAAACAGACAAAACCATCCCGAATCTGTCCCTAATCCAGACCAGAACATTGGAAAAGGTGTGTTTGACTTTGACTATCAAGTGCTTCACATGGAGCATATAGATGCCTTTACTTCTTGTGGAATAAGGTACCGACTCACAGAAGTTGGAGCTTTTTCCAGTCACTTAAATGAATTTTTTGAAGTTTTCACAGAGCCACCAAGTGAAGTTACTGTATGTTAGTCGCTCATATGAATCAGAGCTCTGTTGTCCTGCAAGATGTTACCGATGTTAACTCGTGTCATGGAACTGGCATGTATACTGCTGACTGGCAGTCACTCAGCCATACGTGCCAACAGTCTTTCTGACAGAATACATGCATCCAGAGGAGAAACCCAAAAGAAATGAATTTGTCACGACAATCTTTGGTCCGTCAGCCTCCGAGAACCAAAGGAGACTCTAAAATGACAAGAAAACGGTTGCTTTGTGCACCATGTAGTGCTGCTGAGGTTCTGCCATCTAGAAGACATGTTGATTTAGGTTGTGTGTATGTATGTGTTTGCACATGTGTGTGTGTTGTTACGGACTCCCCCTCCGGACTGAAGGCAGCAGACTCTTTAATATTTCAGAGCAGTGATAAATAAGTCACAGACTGCAGAGAGATAAGGTGACTCTGCGGGTTGGGGGTGAGGGCGGGGGAGAGGTAGCGCCGAGAGACGGAAGTAGAAAGGGAGAATGAGGAAATGGATATCGCAAAGTGGAGAGAGATTTATAAAAGGTAATAGAGCAAAAGGTCAGAGAAGACAAGGAGAAAATGAACAGAGAGGGAAACAAGAAGACCTCTTATACTATAAAAGGCACTCCAGTCCAAGCCACATACCTCTGTCAAAAAGAGAAAAATCTGCCACAGCATATTCTGTAAACTCACTAGTGTAATATTTGAGAACAGTAGGAGCAGACAAGGAGACATAATTACAACCAACGTTCATATGGCTACACACACACACCTCCAGCTTTACTTCCTGACAACACTGCTGCACACACTCAGGATGAATGACAGATTGTAATTTCCAAGGAAAAAAAAAAAAAAAAGAAGAAAAAAAGAAATTGGACGGAGATCAGGACAAGTGAAATGTGAGAAGGGATGAGTAGGTAAGGCAGAAGGAAGGGGAGTGGATGAGGGGGTAGGAGGGAGGAGAATGGAGGGAGAGAAAACAGAGACAGTTACTATGGGGAAAGGTCAACAGAGACAGAGAGCAAGTGTGAGGCAGAAGATGAAAAACAGAAGAAAAGAGGTGGAAAAGTATGTCACGCTTTCTCAGGGGGGGATGAAGTGCACCATGGTTCTACAGAGTTCAGTCTGACAAACTTGATCAAAAGGCCAGAAATGATCAAAAGATGAAAAAGCTCCACTGGTGCTTCAATTCAGTTTTTCTGTACAGTTACAGTATGCATAGCCTCTATTTGTCAACATATTGCTTCGCACAGACTCTTTAAGCCTCTGAATCTTTAGAAACTGAAGTTACGCTGCAGGCTTGGAAAATCTTCAGGCTATAAGCTAGACGTCACCTCTCAGAATCCCAATCTCCTCTGAAAGAAGTAACTTCACCACCTCTTCTCCGCCTCCAAACAGCAACTTTAAGCTCCCTCCTCTCCTATATTCACCTAATACTTCTGTAAGCCTGTAGCATTTGATTTCTCGGCTGCTTTGTCAATTCCTCTCCTCTCACCATCCCTCTCCTCCTCTTTCCTGCCCCGACTGAGGACCCGCTTCTCATTGATGCCATCACTTTCCTCTCCTCTCACCCTCAATAAAGCACCTCTCTTTCACCGAGCAGCTGCAAGTATAGCTGCCAGTGCTGCTGATCATTAAATCAACTCAGGAAGAGGGCAGCATGCAGACTTCCTTGAATAACAAACAAATACTCTGGATGTGTAAACACGCACACTGGAGAGAAGAACCCAAAAATACCGAGAAGTTTAACAGGAAGGGAAAGAAGGATTAATTGGGGAAGTAAATACAATATAGATGAACCTCTAATGGAAGATGGAGAAAAAAAAAACTGAATCAATGGTGAGAACGTATATAGTCCCAATCTCCCAAGTGGGATTAGTGTATATCTAATCTGCCCCACTGTGTCTCCTCTGCTCCTTTTAGCCTCGGCTTAGAGACGCTCTCAGGAAGAGAGCAGGGATCCTGAGAGCCTTGAGCCGTTAGCAGTAGCTCACATCACTGTAAGCTTCCACTGCACCACGTTAATCAATTACCAACCCTGTTTATCTGCCTCTAAACTTTCCCATCCTCTCTGAGCTGTCACCAGCCCGTCACACACACACACACACACACACACACACACACACACACACACACACAAGTTAGCACACTGATGTCTGTGGCAGTTTGGGGGTGATTATATCAACTTAGTGTCCAATGTTTTTTTTTTTAACAATTAATCACAAGAATAACTGACAGATTAATCAATCACGAAAAAGATAGATGTTACGATAATATTATCAAATTCAGATTTACTAACCTTTCAGAAAGAATATATGTCCCTTACTACTATAAATAAAGATCTGGCAAAACTATTTAAATTTACTTGGGTAAATGATATAAAGTTTAAAAATATGGGATGAATAATTCAGATACAAGACATATTTCTTTATCAGTATACACGTAGCACCAGCGTAAGATCTTGTGTGTTTAAATGTGTGTGAGAGTCGGTCTGTTACTGGCGTCAAAAGATGTGAACAATCCATTTTTGACTTTTTCTGCCAACAATACCTCAGGATTTTGCAAACAATAAGCTGTGTCAGCCAGTAGATCTCTTATCTCTGACTGCGAAGTGAAGGGTTTACACTCAGTTAGCTAGTTGTGCCCTTTAGTTTTTGCTGACTGGCTTCAGGATTACACAGAAAAAGGTCAGCACAATCCAGACTGAAATCGGCTTCAAATCCCATCGGAAGATTACGTTTATTTATTGCACTCACTCTGATAAATGTGGACTTCATCTTCAATCTGTTGGTAAATAACTCTCAATTTGATTATCTACTCTTCTATACTGTTCCATGTTTTTTTTGTTTTGTTTTTTTCTCATCTTATTCTTTAAACTCGTGTGTTTTTCTCCTTGGGACTAACAACTTTATCCAACCCTTACACAGCAGATGGTTCACTAGAGAGTCAGTGTTAGATTGCCCTTGCGCCATTTCTCACTAAGTGCCCTGAAAAACGAAAAAACAAAAACCGCAAGGGAAAACAAGAGGGTGAAAAAAAGAAAAGAAAAAGGTCTTTGGATCATAAATCTCAAAAGGGCAATAATCAACACTAAATGGCAGAGATCCAGCAAGACCCTGGTCTACAAACAATCACCCCTGCTTAGGAATGCATGAGTAAAAACACACATTTATATGTGTGTGTGCACAGGATCCCACTTCCTCTCGATTTAATCACGAGCACAAATTAATGACATGCTGCACAGTCCAATCCCATCCTCCTTCTTCTCCCAGGAGCCTTTGTTACGGTGTAAATTAAAGACAACCTGGCTCGGGATTAGTTTAGTTTGTGGCTCACGGTTCTTCCAGGGAATAGAAACCATGTGTAAATATCAAACATTCATATCAGCTACATTCCTCCTGTCTGGGTAAATCGATGTCTGGAACACTGTGGAGCACATGTGCGCCGCAGACGAGCTCCAGGAGGCAAACTTTCAACATACGTACCAACGTGAGAAGAACTATACATTCAATGTGTGAGCATATTAGCGTTATTTTTATGGAAAATGAGTGACAAAATAAGTATAAAATGTTTTTTTTATCTATCTGATAGGTTATGTTAAACTTCTGGTGAGTATGAACTGATGATAGACAGTGGCAGACAAATACAACCAGAGGGCCTGTTTTCATTTACTAGGATGCACCTGCCCAACACACAGGCCCATCTGGCCAGTGCGAGGAAAGGAAGAGCCACAACTGTGAGCGTTAGCAGAAAAAAAAAAAAAAAACACAACACGGTCTCTTTGCACACACACACACACAATCACACCAATGTTGCTAACTCCGAACAGCTGCGACTTACTACCACCTCTGAGCCAACATTCTTCTCCTGCCGTCCTCCGCTGCCAAGACAGCCATCAGGAAAACGCCAACTGACTCATCTATTTTCTCTATAATACACAGACAAATAAAACAGTTGCAGAGCAGCAGTTTGTATATAGACTTGGCCTCGTGCTAGTTGACTTATTGCACCGGCATTCTTCCACATCAGTGTTTTTATATAACCGCTGTCTATGTAATGAATGTCGCCTTTTCAACAAAAAAAAAAACAGTACAGATTAGTCCCAAGCAGCCCAGTCAATTCCAGCCATGTGATGAGATTTAGAGACGTCTAATCGGATAAAGACCAAAACTGCGCATAAGACTGAACAATCTAATAGCGCTACTTGGTATGGACTGATATACTGCTGCTGTTGGTGAGCATTGTGCATGCAGAGCCAGACTTTGCAGCTTCGCAACGTCTAGGATTGGATTTAAAACCTATACTTCCAACGTAATCAGCATGACTGGCATTTAAACTAGGGAACACATCGCACAGAGGGTTGTATGTTGCAACTTAAAGTGGCAACTCGAAAGGAGGAGGGAGATTTGAAGGGGGGGTGGGGGGGGGCGGGGGTCCATTCATATATTGCCAACCCTCTGAGAGAGAGAGGAGGACAGGAAGAGAGAGAGGAAAATAGGTGAAAAGAGAAAATGAGTTTAGTTGATGGAGAGAGAGCGAGGGAGGAGGGGCGTTGGTAACCAAACAAAACCCACCCTTTACCAACATGTCACCAGCACAGAGCGGGTGAAGTGGAGGAGGACAAGAGAGAAGCTAAACACAGAGAAACTCGGTTCACAAACAACTTTCCAGACACGACCTCCTCCCACTAAATTCCACATGTACAGTGGTATGTGACATGATGCTTATATGCGTGTGTGTGTGTGTGTGTGTGTTTGTGTGAACAATTACCTTGTGATTTCCTTCTGCTTGCAAGTGTGTGTATATTTAGTCGCTATCAAACACTAGTAGAAGTGTTTGACAGTGAGGGTGTTAAATTATTGAGCAGTCGCTGCCAGCGGGGAAGGACGGCACACTGAGGCTGAAGAAGGCAGAGAGTTATCTGCCGTTACATGCTGCTGGCAAACACACACACACACACACACACACACCTACCTATCAAACCAGAAAAGAGCCTGTTCCTATTAAGCTACTGAATGTTTTTTTTTTTTTTTTTTGAGAGAGAGAGGAGGTTTTAATTTAATGTGCCAAGATCCACACGAACAAGAAAACAAATTATATATATATATATATATGTATATATATATACAGTATATATATATATATATATATATATATATATATATATATATTATAGCCTTAGGATTTCTGAATGAGTCTCATGTTTATTTGCTGGAAAAAGGATGTCGATGGAAGAGATTACAGAGAGGTTTACTCCAGGGATAAACATTTAGGTTTCTTGACAGGCAAACAGCTTCTTTCATCCATTTATTTGCTGTGTTTCACTCTGAGCCTCCACTCCTCAGTCGCTCCCCGACAATCCTCCCCACTACTTGGAAAACAAACCTCACCACCAGGGACAAATTACCAAAAGGTCAGAAGACTTTTCGGCAGAGCCCTGCAGCTCTCCCGCCTCGGCTTGCCTCGCCTCTGCTGCACCGAGTATTTTCCCGCAGAACATGACCTCCTGTGTGCTCTTTACTTTCTGCTTCACTTGACATCAAGGAAGACCTGAAATGTGGAGAGTCGGCTATCACGACGAACAGCAGAAGCGGAGTTACAGGAGGATAATAGTGGTGACGAGCGATTTTACCGATCCTCATTAGATGAAATCATACTTGGTGCTCTGTTATTTCTACATTGCCTCTCACTGTGTCTGCCTGCCCAGTTGGTGCTGGTTTGGTGGCATACGGTTGGTTGTTTTTAGCCTTTTTGCTGGAAATAGTCAACTCCCGAGTTGACTCCGGGAAATGAACCACAACAACTGAGTAGCTTGCCATAAAACGAAAAAAAAAAAAAAACAAACTCAACCAAAAACTAAAACGCCAGAGAGCTGAAGGAGATCGCTGACTGGTGACAAGTCAGTGATGGTTCATCATTATTTCAATGGAGGAACTATTTCAATATAAAATAATTGATTACAGCACATCTAATGGCTTCAATATTCATGATGAGAACCTCTGTATCAGTTTCCAAATTCGTTATGAACTGAGATTGAAGTAAAGCAGGTAGGTATCAAGTTCTGGTGGGTCCACAATAACTAACTGATAATATGAAACTGCATCTCTCATGTCTGTGAGAAGACTCAACACACACACACAAATATTCATATACTCAGACGCACATTACCATCCTTGGTCTTCCCACACTCCCTGTCTTAATTTGCTCTCTCTCTCTAATCCTGTAATGCCAACAGTGCAATTAGTCACATGCCAGCTCTTTTCTTTCATCTCTCAACTGAGCGTGAGCTCAGGAGGAATTCAAACTGCTTAGTATCGAAACTACACTCACCAAATCACAAACACCGGATATCAATACATTAAAATGCCTCAAATTCAAAAATGTCCTTCATTTTGCAAAAGACACACCGAACAGCTTCGAGGACGATGGCGGTGAAAATAAAGCGGCCGTTCAACCTGAATATGACGCAAAGGTGAAGTAAGGACGAGCTAGGACCTGAGTAAAGACGGAGACGATTGTGTCTAAAAACAGCCATCGTCCCTGTGGTTTTAGGATTTTTTTTTTCCTTTCTTCCTTCTTCTACTTCAATCTACGCTCTCACATCACCCCCTTCACAGTTAGAGACCATATCTATCACAGCCCACTCACATATGAAAAAAAAAAAAAAACACCAATCGAAAAACTAGATGAAAGCGTAAGCTGTGACAGGAACAGAAAACACAAGAGCACAAAAGCTAAAAGAACGTCAAAACAAGAGAGAGAGGAAAGTAGCCCCCGCACAAGTTAAACAAGCTTATAGCAAAATGTCGTCTGTACTGTTAATGTAAGTCAACAGTACATGAAGCCAACACCTGGAGGTGAAGACTGACTCTACACGTCAGTGAAGAACAAATAGCTCATGTTGCCGTTATAAAGACGGAGAGCTCGGGGTTATCACTTTCATACAGGTTAGTCTTATGTGTCAGCAAAAATAAAATCGATCAATGTCCATTTGACAGATAAATGCCCCCCCCCACACCATCTCCCCTGGCTGAACCAACATCTATCAGATATGATCGCTGATTTCGAAAAACACTTTGAAATTTGAATTTGCGTCGGCGTGCACGAGTGGGTATGTGGTGCAGAGAGAGATAGAGAAAGAAAAGAAAGATTTGAAGTTTTATGACTTAACTTTCTAACTTCCTGGGAAATAACTATTCTAAACTTAATACAATACAAATAGACCAAATAATCAAAATGTTAGAACTTGTGCAGCTTTGAAATAAAAACAATCACTTTCATTTTGGCTCCACTACCTACTCCCTTGAGGTCTGTGTTGAATCATTGCTTTAATTAGCCGGCGTACTCCATACCCAAGTGAAAATGTATTTTAAATTGGCGTCCATTAAAACTTTGTGAACAGTCTTCGAGACCTGTTGATGAAGCTCTCAAACGCTGCATAAATGTTGACACAAATCTGACGTTGCTTTGAACCACGTGTGTATGTGGGTTGGAAAATGACCGACACAAACGAGCCAACCGTGGCGGGCTAATATATTTATAATGTTGCTTGTGCTTTTGTTTAAATGTCCCTCCGGCTAAAATATATGAATGAATTATATTTAATACAAATATAAATTCATTAAATAAAGGATGTTGTTTTGTAAAGACTGGCTGTGAGAGGGCGTGAGAACAAAAACAAAGCAAACTGTTGCTCGTGGAGATGGGGTGATAATAATAAGGCTCTTGCCTACATGGGCACCACTGACACTCTCCTACTCATTTCTCCTTTTTTGTCTCATATGTATATAAACATATATCTCCTGTTCACTGTTTATTTCTCCAAGGTCTTTAACCATATGTGTGGCACACAGGTTGGGTCACCGGTCTTTTCTTGAAAAAAGGAACTCCACTGAGAGGAAAATAGCACGGAGGAAAACGGCCGCAGGGGGAAAAAAGCAATCCAATGACCACTTTTGGTCAAAAGCTGCAGCAGTCAGCACCGCTGCCCAAAATTTAATTTCCCACCCCTAAAGAGAACAGCCATCCTCGATGCCTTTGGCTGCCTATTTTTAGCATGTTATCGTTCAGCCTCAATCAGACCGCAGCAGTCGACTGTCAGGCCCCGGACAACACAACATGGAGCTGTGCAGCAGCTGATCCAAAAAAATAAAAATTAAAAAAAAAAAAAAAGCTTAACACAAACAAGAAGAGAAGGGAAGAAACTATGGACTACAGCCCGTCACGTACGGTCTGATTTCTATGTGGCTCTGTCACATCAAATCTAATGGGAGCCGACTGTCAAGGAAGAAACAATGTCAGTGTTCATGCAGTATTTTCACGCTAACGTCTAACTGTGGCATCATCTTAATAAAATACTCTTTGTCCCTTTATGTGACGACTTTGACGAGTCTTGTTGCATTTGTGCACTTGTGTTGAACCACGACCTCAGTCACACCAGGGAAGCAGCTGAAGGAAAAAAGGAGATTGACTTTAAACTTGCAAATGAGTATCGACTGTAGGTGGATATTGACCACGCAGATCAGTGATCAATGACCCATTTCAGTTTTTTTTTTTTTTTTTTTGCTCCACTCATATTGAGCTCATCTGGTAGTGTGTCTGTCTCCGAAGCAAACAGATTTGAGTTCATCCTCTTCCTTCCAGCTATAATCTTGTTACACCATGGGTCCAAAAAAACACGAGAGATGGGATACTGTGGCATGATTTTTAAGCTGGAAATAGACAAAATGCAGTTTGGTTGCCATTTGGAAGAAAATCTTAAGTGTGGGTGAGTGTGTGTGTGTGTGCAGGGCTGTTGCAAGAAATTATGGGCTCCTACGCAGAGTAGGCCACTGTCAGCCCATTTTAAACTTATCCACCAATACTCAGTGACAAATGCCCACAAAGGTGGATTACCAGTCTTGCTGTGCCCCAGATTCATTGAAAACTTGTATGGTAATATGCATCATTAAAGCACAACATCGAATTATTATACAACTAATCTGAAGCTGTGGAGTTTCCCCCTCAGACAGCAGCTCATCTTTGCCCCCTGGCAGGTTCCTCTGGCTCTACAACTCTATCACATCGCCACACATTCATTCACGGCGTAATAAATCAATTGATTATCAGCTAAACTACTAATTCATCCGCTAACACAAACATTTGTGCTAAAAATTAAAAAAGAAAAAAGATGGCAGCTGGTCAGAAGAATAAGATCAGCAGCTGGAATCTGATCACATCTGATCTGCAAATGAATCAAATATTAATTGTAGTCTCTCTCTTTCTTTTTTTTTTTTTTTTTTAGGACACTTTCATCTTTCTCTTTCATACAGTTTTGGTTGAATCTTCAGAGGAAAGAAAAAAAAAAGAAAAAAAAAAGCCTGCAGCCAATCTTGAGATTCCAGCACTGCTCCGCTTTGTCTCGCTCATGGTTTTAATAAAAAATTGACAGCAGTTTTGAAAACAAGAGTTTAACTGGGAGCAGACATGATGGATGGTTTCACTAAATCAAAATAAATCACTTAAGGCATCTTAACCCAAACTTAAGGGGCCTCCACGTCTTAGTTTGGGGCCCCTTGGTACCAACAATCAGAGGTTATTTTAGATCATATCTCACCTCTCCTCCGTGGCCATCAAATATCCCAAATATAGACGGGTGGCTCTTGTTGACGATGTCAGTCAGCACCTCAAACCTGTCCTCCATGTGGTCTCGCCGGCCTTGGATGGAGTACACGGCCACGTTGTTGCTCTTGAACTCCCAGGTCTTGGAGAACTCGGCGTCCAGGACGTCCAGACCTCCGAATCGTTCATTCTGCATCATCTCCGCCACTTTCCCCTTGACCATCTTGACCGCATCCCGGCTGGACTTGACGATGGTCTTCACTTCGTCCGTGTGGAAGAAGTAACTCCACAAAGCCAGGCTGATACACAGCAGGAACAAGGTCTCCGGTCTGAGTAGAAAATAACGCATGATCCGACCTAACAGAGACAGCAGGGTCATTGTATCCTCTATCATTTATTTATTTACACGCAGGAAATCGCGGCAGGTTGTGTGTCGTTCGCCGCCGCCGCAGGTTTCACTCCATCGTCGTTGGCGCGAGCGGTTTGGTAGCGGTGACACAGGCACATTTAACCGAGCGTTTCCAAAACATTTAAAAACAACAACAACAACAACAATGATAATAACAATAATAAAACTGATTGAACGGGTGACACTTCACTGCATATCTTAAGCGGCGACTCGCCAGCAGACGCACGGAGGTTGGTGTGTGAGGTGTTAGCGAACAAACACGGTGCTCAGGCTGGTTCCCTGTAGCACGCAGCCCCGCAGTGAGCCACCAACCAGCGGCTGTCCGTTGACCATCTGATGCGGTCTGGGAACACGGACACCCCCTCCTCCTCCTCCTCCTCCTCTTCCTCCTCCTCCACCACCACCACCTCCTCCTCCTCCTCCTCCTCCTCCACGAGCTGAAAACGCAGGTCACCCGTTTGGACTTCAAATCAAGCCAGCGTTGTTGGCTACAACCAAGCGGTGGGCAGAGCGTCTCCCCCGGTCAGAACCAGCTACTGTTCCCAGTCCTGAAAATAGCGGTCTAAGTTGAAACCCCCGCATTCCCAGCTGCTACACTGACTGCGACTCACTGCCGCTGCCGTACTCAACGACGGTGATGCCTTCAGGTGCGGCTCGTAAAACGTCATTCACAACGATAATGACAGTAGACGAGTGTTGTAACTGAAAAAAGTACCTGAAAGTCACAAAAAAGACTCAAATTCCAATCACCGGCTATAATGTTACTGAAGTAAACAAACAAACAACGTATTTATTATTATTTATTATCAAAAGTATTTATTATTTACTATAATTAACCCTCACGTTACGTCATTTCATGTTACATAATTTTGTGTTCCTGCTCAAAAATGACAGCTCCATCAAGACTCATCATAAAAAGATTCAATAAAACAATATATGAGCTTATGAGTTTGTTGTCTATTTGTTAATTACATTTATGTTTTTTATTATTATTATTATTAATCTGAGCTCATACATCTACGTGTCCATGTGTGTCATGAGGATGTACCTAAGCTCAGTTTTTTTTTTTTTTTTACACTAATTGTAATCTCCTCCTTTCATTTCTAATATTCGGGACCACTAAGAGTGTACATAAGTTAAACACAACACACAAAATTTACTTTGAGTGTTGAAATCTTCTTTGTGCAATTTTAGGTCAAATCTGATCAAATAACTTTATTTTTCAGAGATAAAACTTTTAAATTGAAGTCGAATTTGACCAGAACACAACATGAGTGTTAAGTATGACAAGTAATCTATAATTAAATATACTTAGATAATGAAAGTAAAAGTACAAGTACATGTGACTTTAAATATCACTTTCACTTTACAACATGGAGCCTACAACAATCTTCATAGATGATGTCTTTAGTCTGAAAAGTTTCTCCATCCATCCACCCTTTAGGATTGAAAAAAAAAAAAATACTCCAGCACTAGTAAAAGTTGCTTAGTTCAAATCAAAGTGTAAAAGTAGTTTTAGCAACATGCATATAAAAGTTCAAAGTACCATAGTTGTCCTCTGTGACTTGTGTGCGGTGAAACATTAAAGCTGCTTGATGCAAAATCCCCTACAGTCCTGGAGTAACGCCAAGTTCAAGCCCTAGAAAGACACGTTTTCACATGTGTCTCAACCAACAAATAGGAAACTTGTAGTATAATTATACACTTCAGTGTTAAATATTGATATGAAAAATAACCAGTAACTTTATAGTTTGGAGTTTTAACATGATTTCTAACTTCATGAATGTTATTTGTATGTTTGTTTGAAAATGTTGCCTTTGTGTCAACTTTACAGTCATTTTGGAGGCTCCGGGTTGAAATGATTATCATGATAGGAATCAGCATGTTTTAATCGGTCTATGTCACGTAATGGAAACATTGATAAAAATCTCTCCAACACACCCAAACACGCACATACAATATCTTATAAGAAAAAATCTTGAACTCTGAATTATAAGTTGTATGAAATAAAGAATAACATTTTAATGTCGATAAGTTAAATTGTATTCAAGCTTAGACAAGTAGATCTATCGTTTGGTCGACCCAAATTCAATAATTGGCAATTCCTTTGACAATGGCAAATTATTTCAGACTGTTCTCCATGTTCTGCCATTTATCACTATTTTCTTTAACTACTTCATCGTTTCCTGTCTCTGCCCTCAGACCACTTTATAAGATCAGCACTCGTTTTGACTTTAGATATTTCTGATAGCACCTGAACGCACCCAAAGAGCGACCATAGCTACCTCAAAGTGCGCACAAAGACCACAGACTGATGAATTATAAATGTTAAAACACGTAGCCAACTCTGATCATTTCATTATAACAACTAATAACATTACATCAATTATACCAAATTTAAAAGCTGGTTTAAATCCAGTCTCTGACCAGATTCCCTGTGGGTTTTTGACTAAAACCCAAACAAGCACCTTGAAGTGGCTCTTGCATTATGACCTAATAATGGGACCTTACCATGGAGATGGTCCATGTTCCAGGATATAGTCTTGAGCTTTATTAAATTTGTTTAATTAAATGCCAAAATAATTTACAACACACCTGAAGTCATCAAATAATTGACCATACTACTAGTGTTTCATATCTGTTTCACAGAGGCCATGGTGTCATTTTTTACCCAATCATAGCTTGAAGGCACATAAAGTTTTTATGAATGTTGACAACAGATGTGCATTTTAAAGTGTGCGGCACAAGTGAGTGATTAAAGAGTTCAAACACCACAGAGAGCTTTATATAACTGAGACTGACACTCAAACAAAACTTTCTAATAAACTAATTGAAAAAATAATAACAATAATAAGATAATAAATGTTAAACTGTTGTGACTGTGGCTGCAACATCAGTGCTAAAATGACAACAACAAAGTTAATTTCACACACTCTGTTTGTTTGTTTGTTTGTTTTAACATTTATAACAAGGATGTTTGTATTTGTCAAAGCATATATTAGTTTGTCTTAGTTACTCTAAAATATACTATTTTTATTTACTGTGTTTCTATGTAATGTGTTTAACCTGTGTGATTAAATTCGAATTTGTTTTTGTTTTTTGTTTGGAGGTTTTGGGGGTTTTGTTTGTTTTTCGTTTGTTTTGTATGTTTTGTTTTGTTTTTTTGTTTTGTTTTGTTTTTTATTCAGGCACACGAAGACAGCCTCGAGGTCTTTGAAGCCCGTCTGACGTCATCATCCCACCCTCGGTTCCTCGGTGTGAGAAACGTGGAGTGTCCTATTTGATGGTATGTTACACATCTCTGACCAAAATAACGTATGTGGTGTTTGTCAGACTTAATGTTACTACTTATAATAATCGAATACGTTTGTGGTTTCCATCATGTGTTTGTTTGTTAATTATTAATCGTCAGAAAGAGCAGTTTAGCCTTTAATGCTAACTGTCCAAAGCTGTGGTTAGCATCTTTTTTTTTTATTGATGATGTAGGAATCTTTGTACTTTTTATACTGCCTCTTCCCAAATGTCCACTTTTTAAATTTTTTTTAAGTCATAAAGAATGTTATTATTTACCTTGTTATGTAATAACGTGGTAATAACTAGTAGTTATTAAATCAGCCTTTTCGCTATAAGGTTTGCTATGTCTTAGCATGTTTTGCTGTTGACAGAATCAGTTAAGTTATGTTTCTGCCTTTTAGAGCCACACAAAGATCCACTGACACTGGCATTGAAGGATGGAGTACGTGCAAATTCCTGCCACAAGCAGCCAGGGGAATATGTAAGTGGGAAACTTTTTGAGTGTCTGTATGTTGTCAAATCTACAATGTTGTGTCAAGAGGAAAATGACACTGAATGCTTGTCTCTATTGTTTCAGTAAAGCTAAAAATAATTTGTGATAGTTTCTGATCATGTGGTCTTGATATGCTCTCTCTGTTAATGTAATCAAAATAAAAAATACATTTAAGTCTAATTGACTTAAAGTGGTTTTGATCCACATCTTCTCTAGTGAATTACCATGTTTTGTTAATGTTCTTCTCTCCTCTCCAGCCTGTGTTGCACATGCGGCGTCCCTATTACTCCCAACCCAGCCAACATGTGTGTAGCCTGCTTGCGCACTCAGGTGGACATCTCCGAGGGAATCCCCAAGCAAGTCACAGTGCATTTCTGCAAGCAGTGTGAAAGGTTAGTTAGTTAGTTTCATGCATTTTCTTTGATAATTATAGTTTGATACACACAATTTTCTACAGAAGACATTCCAACACAAGCACTCATTGTTCATTTCAGTCCAGTTTTGTTGAGAAAGATGAGGTTTGAATGACTCTTTCTCTTTTATGCAGATACTTGCAGCCTCCAGCCACCTGGGTGCAGTGTGCTCTGGAGTCCAGGGAGCTGCTGGCTCTGTGCCTGAAAAAAATCAAGAGCTCAATGACCAAAGTGAGTGTGATTCCTTCAAAACTCACAAAACAAAACAAAAGATAATAGTACGTGCACACCCATTATGTTACTAAGCTTACTCATACATTTTTTTTTATTGCTAATCTAATAAATTATACCATTTAAATGACAAATTATTTGGAGAAACTTTGAGAAACAATATAAGAAATTATACAAAACACATAAATAAATATAGAAAATATTATAGTAGAATATTAATGATACGCTCTGCAGATTCAGTCATAAAACTGTGTCCACTTTATTGTGATGATGAATATTATGGTTACTGCACTACTACTGAAAATGAATTCACAAACAAGCCTCTTCTTCCAGGTGCGTCTCATTGATGCTGGTTTCCTGTGGACAGAGCCACACTCCAAAAGGATTAAGATGAAAGTGACCATACAGAAAGAGGCAAGAGAACTCGGTGGAAGTGATAAGTGTGGGAGAATGAAATTCAACCTGATGGATTAAAGCTGATTAGTGCCCTGAAATACGCAACATGTTTTTTTCTTTCATCTAAAGGTTATCTGGGCTATTTTTTCAGGTGGAATTAGCAGCGAGCTCAGTATGTGTTCAGATTTAAGATTTATGGTCATTGTGTGTGAAAATGACAGCGTCAGGGTGTGACACACGTATCCTAATCACCGCCTGGCGCATTCTGTATAGCAGCAGAAATTATGTAAACTCTTAAAACTGTTTTGTTTTCGAGTGAATGATGTGTGTTGGAGAGAGGTGAGTATTGCCAGTGCCTGTCATCTCATCTCTTTGACCTTTAGTGAGAACCTGAGCCCTGCGCTTCTTGAGGCCAACTCTTTTGTTTGTGCTGTCGGAGAGTTTGTATAGAGTTTGTATGTCTGATATTCTCTATATGGCTCCGAAATGAAAACATGGAAGTGTTTTATTTCTCCAAAAGACGTGGTTATTGAATGAATGACTGAAAGAGAAGAGAGTTTTTTGTTACTGTTTGCCAAGCAATCAGAACATATTATGCAACTTCTTGCTGTCTTTGCCTCTCTAGGTAATGAATGGCGCTATCCTACAGCAGGTGTTTGTGGTTGAGTTTGTCATCCAATCCCAGATGTGTGACGACTGCCACCGTGTGGAAGCCAAGGACTTCTGGAAGGCCGTGGTGCAAGTTAGGCAGAAGGTAGGCGCGAACTTCATTCTGGCTTTTGTCAAGAACTTTTAAAGATACTGTTCATGTTTAACTTCTCGAAGCATTTGTTTGTTAGATGAAACATCTCCCAACAAATCAATGAATCTGACCTGGGTCTTGAGAAACAAACCATACATCCAAGTAAATCCAACTAATGGACTATAAAATCTATGAAATGTATTAGAGATATAAAAAAAATGATGACAAAGTGCATTTTATACTTTGCTCTTCCTAAATATGATCCCACTTTTCGCTCACATCAACGTGTTTTATTGTACTTGCTGTCATTTCTCCCCTTTAAGTGTACTTTTATTTTAATTTTTGAACTGCATTAAAGCTCGACCTAGAGTCCTGGAGGTTTTATTTCAAACAAACAGCTCTAGGGATTTGGCAAAAGATAAAACATTTAATCCTGGGCTTGCACTTTTCCTTTTATCACCGAAGTGTGAAGGTAAACAAAGCTATAAAAAAAGGGTGAAATCTGCTCATGTTTAGATTTAGACTTTCATATAATACATAAACAACCAGATTTCTCTTGATTTTTTTTTTTTTTTTTTTTTACCACAGGTAATGTTCTGAAAAGTCAAATAAGGCAACTGTTCATGACTGATGATAAACTGATTTTATACTAATTAATTATACTAATTAATCTTTATACATTTTCTTTTAACAGACTGCCCATAAAAAGACGTTCTACTACCTAGAGCAGCTGATCCTCAAGCATAAACTTCACCAGAATGCCCTCAACATCAAAGAAATCCACGGTAAGTTGATGGCTTATGATTTGATATTTTTAATTTTTTCATGCCGATGCACGTTGTAGTTGTAAACTCGTGTAAAGGGAGGAGCCTGCCTCCTAAGACCTTTAACTAAATTACACCGAAAAGTGGAAAAGTTGCCTTTTCATCATTAGCGTAACTAATGTGGATTAGAAGTAAGCAGAGCATAATTATGTGCTGAGTGTTAATTGCCTCTTCCCGTACCAGACAGCAAGCCATGCATACATATCACTGGCGCCAATCACTTCATACAGCTGTCCTCGTGTGGGCCTCTGAGGGGCATTGTGCGTCTAATCACTGCGCTGTAATCAGAGCAGGCATTCCTTACCAGATGTCTGCAATGCAAGCTTACTTCATACCCCGTTTAGAGACACTAACGGCTACACCGTATGTACGCTCAGACACACGTGCTCTCTATTGACTGACAGCTCAGCTGCAGCTCTCTGGGTTCCTGGACAGGACTGGGAGGTGGAGTTTGGCCCAACAGTGTAATTTAAATCATAACCACATCTCGGCAGGACTTAAAAGCTTTACGAAGGTTAAGAACATGTGGCTGCCATATCTTCTCCCGTCGTAATCTGTTCCCGTGTGTATGTGTGTGGAGTGTGTGTGTGTGTGTGTGTGTTTACATGCATATGAGTGCTGCAGTGTTAATGACCCATGAAGTGCGTTTGTGATGATTTTATTAACGGAGGGTTTGATGGTATTGCTTTTCTCTCTCAGAGGGAATTGATTTCTACTATGGCTCCAAGCAGCACGCTCAAAAGATGGTGGACTTCCTCCAGTGCACTGTGCCTTGCAGGTGAGCGATGGTTCAGTCTGTGTCGGTGAAAGCATCATCCTCATGGCGCTCAGTATTACATCCACATTTAGATTATTCAAACAACCTGATAATGATCATCTAGATTCAGCTGTTAGGTTTTAATCTGACTTTCTAGAAACAAGAGAGCAAATGTGTAGACACAGTGTTAGCAGTTGTGAATAGATCCTATAAAAACTGCATTAACTACAAAAACATATTGTTTATTAAAGGAACTTAAAGAGGAAAAAATATAACACGAGATCTATTGTATACATGTTATAAATGGTACATGCAACCTCGAGTGTTGTTTGTCTGCATCAGTTCAGATGATTTAAACTGCACAGTGCACTTGGCATGAATATTTAATCTCACTGCATTCAGGCCCTTTTATTACACTTTGTTCAACCGGGACAATATCAGCTTTTATGATAACAACAAATACTTTTTCAATTTTTAAAGGTCAAAGGCGTCCCAGCGCCTCATCTCTCATGACATCCATTCAAACACGTACAACTATAAGAGCACCTTCTCTGTGGAGATTGTACCCGTGTGCAAGGTATGTGAAGCTATGTGTTTTTTGTTTGTTTGATTTTCATTTTAATTGCATAGGTTGCTTTTTGTGTCAAATGATTCATTGGTGGAGCCGAGGCAACCCATAATGCATCTGCTAAGTGCTTGAGACAAGCCAAACCTGTCACTATTTATTCATTTATCATCTCACTCTGTTTGTTTAGGATATTTGATGCAGGCCAAGAATCTTTCATGTGATATTTGTTTTTTACAGTGACGCATAATGATAGATGGAAGGCACTGTATTCCATCTATCATTAGAGATTTAAACCAAAGTAGGGGTAGAGATGGTTAACATGTATGTATTTATATTTCCTCTATAATCCCTTTAGGAATGTAGTTTTAGTTCTTTGTTTTGTGGCAACACTCGACTTTCATTTAAACAGTGCGTGACTGACAGGAACTGTACAACATGTCCATTAAACTACAGGAATTTGAATCATAGCTGTTGGCCACATTGTGCGCTCTCTGTTGTTAAGTCCAAAGTCTTTTATTCGCTCCATGGCCTCAGTTTGACCCTGTTTCTATCTGGTGTCTGGTTGCCAGGACAACGTCGTGTGCCTTTCACCACGTCTGGCTCAGAGCCTGGGGAACATGGGTCAAGTGTGTGTGTGCATCCGTGTCACCAGCACCATCCACCTCATCGATCCAAACACCCTGCAGAGTGAGTATTGCCACCGCCCGTTGAGCTTTAACTGTCACCGCAGTCCAATTTAAAAGCACCTCAGCCCTGAGTGGGTGAATATATCCGTGGAGTCAAAATAGATTAAAACCACATCCAATAATGTGCCATTAAAGAAACCGAGTCTACAGTAAAATCGATTATCAATTCATAAAAAAATCCGCTGTCCCCTGCTGGTTTCCAGAATTTGTAGTTTTGACTCATTAAAATTCTTAAGTACCAATGTTCTGATCAGGTCCGAGGTTCCCAAACATTCCAGTACTCAGTCGGTCTGACAATGAATAGTCTTTATTCAGCTGTATTATTCAATAATCTCGTGTGGTTGTAGGCTGCTGCATGACAAGAGTCACACAACATCACTTTCAACAGCTCGATAATATGAAGGTCAAAAGAAGTGAGTGGTGATGATGGCAGAGATTTCATAAACCAGCTCAGCCACAGAGACAGTGAGTTTGACCGTGAAATACTTGGGATTTTGATTTGTAGTCAAACTTGCTGAACCTTGACATGAAGATGTTTGCAAACTAGGTGAGCTGCAGTGATCCTGCCACTCCTGTACATGTACTGTAACCAGAGGGCACATCTTGAAAATATTCACACAAATGAGTGTGGTCTGATTTAAGGTTTACACCCAAACAGCCACGCCTCTGCTCATATTTTACTCCATAATATGTAGGTGTGTAGATCTTGTGACATGTTAAATATACCTATATGAGTAGCTGCCACATGTAAAACTGGTATGTTATATAATTTAGTATATTCTCAGGTTCATCCTAGGTTCAGCAAGTATAACAGTTTTTTAAGTTATTTGATCAACTCATTTTGTCACCTCCACCACCTACACTTTGGAAACTGACAAAAGTTTTGCATATTCATACATTTGTGTCTTTAAGTTTTAAACACAGAAGCTGTTTCTGCTCAACAGTCAATGATGTGGCTGCAGTACAGTTTGTAAAATATAGTCAGAGGTCAGGAACGTTGCTTAATTTTTAACATGAAATGTTAAAATTAGAAGGACAACCGATTTGCCGATCTCTTTGATCTTCATGTGATAATTGGAGCCAGTCGGACTAGATTGTCTATTTCTGAAAACTCTGATGCTTTCCTGACACAACCATCTATCGGGTTTACACACAGAGCGGGCGCAAGAAATCAAAAACATCAGGGAGTGGCACTTCTGTGGGCAGAAATGCCTTGAAGTTGAAATAGGTCAGAGAAGAATGGCCAGACTGGTCGGAGCTAGCTGGCAGAAAGGCTACAGTAACTCAGATAACTATTCTTATAAGACAACACGTCAAACCTTGAGGCAGCGAGGATCAAAGTCCTTGTCAGTCGAGAACAGACATCTGAGGCGTCAATGGGCAGAAACTCACCAAAAATGAAAAGCTGAAGACAAAATATAGTCCGGTCCTTATTTCTACTGAGGGTACACAGATGGTGGAGCCGGCATTTGGCATCAACAGCATGAATTCATAGACCCAACATGCTTTGTTTCAACAGTCAAGGCTGGTGGCTGGTGGTGGTGGTGGTGGTGGTGGTGGTGGTGGTGGTGGTGGTGCGGGGACTGTTGGTTCTGACTCACTTTGAGCATCATCATCATCATCAAAACCAATGAATCATGGTCTTTTAATGGCTGCTAATGCAACATGTCACAAAGCAAAAGTAATCTGAAACTGGGTTTATGAACATAATGAGTTTGCTGTACTTAACTGGCATACTATTAGTGTTTGGTGTAAGAGGAGATCTGCGACATGAATGTGCAGCTGGTAAATCTGCAAAAAAAAAAAAAAAAAAAAAAAAGTCTACATGGGCCATAATCTCATTTATTTATTTTCTTTGGAATCCACGCCACAATGATCTGAGGTTGTTTTGGGAACAAAGCTAGTTAATATGTTTATATGGTGTCCCTAATAAAGCGAGTGTAAATGTAAATGAACTGCTTCAACGCTGCACTAAGCTGACCTCAATCTGTTGACCACATGTTCACGATAGTTATTGAACTTAACAGCTTCCCTCTGCTCCCAGTCACGGCCCGAGACACTCGCACAAAAAAACAGGGAGAGAGAAGAAACATATTTCTAGTTGACATTATGCATGCTGCCATGGCCAAGTCAGTTTATTCAGAGGGGTTTATAATCAATGCAAATGTGGGGACAATTAGTGAGGATGTGTTTCCTCTGTATCTGGTGTAATCACTCATAATGCGAGAGGCTGAGACGCTCCTCGGCAGAACTCTGACATTTTGGAAGTGGCACACGTGCTTTTAATTACTCTTCAAAGAGCAGGCTATTTTCGTTGCACAAAGTTTTTGAGCAGCCTGGAAAAAAAAAAAAAAAAAAAAAAAAAAAACAGCCCGGAGGCAGTGCTCTGTTCGGCAGATTTGGGTTGCAGCGGGCAATTAGCTCCAGTATTTAATGCGTCTTGTTGTTTGTCTGCTCATGTTCACCTTATTTGCAGAATAGACGGAAACACATTGTTCCTCTCTGGTTTGTTTGGAATATCTGCAGGACACAAACAAATCAGATATTTCTTATTTTTAGTACCCATGTGTCTTTAGGACAAAATGGAAAAAATTACAGGATACTGTGTAATCTTTGCTTACACTCGCTGCCTAATACCTAACCATAATGATTAGTAATAAATATATAAATAATGTCTTTCACACTAGTTGCTGAGGTGGATGGGAACACGTACTGGCGGAACCCATTCAACACTCTCTGTAACCCGCGGCAACTGGAGGAGTTCATTGTCATGGATATTGACATCATCAGAAACCAGAAGCTGGGAGCTGGAGCAGGCTTGAGGTCCAATAAGGTGAGTGTCTGCGCGTGTGTGTGTGTTTCGCTAGAGAAGATTGCAGTACGAAGGAACATTGCAATTTTCTGGGAACCAAAATCAATAGCCACCCATTACATTATCCCTGAAAGCTGGATTCAACAGGAGTGCTACTTCAATGACACTGGGGGGGGAATGAGGTTTGTAGGGTTTGTATTCACTGCGCCTGAATGTTGCGTAGTTATCGATGCGACTGTCGGAACAAAATGGAGGAAAAGAACCAGATTAAAGTTGATTTAATCGCTCGAAACAACATTTATATTCCCTCTCACGCGTGTTTGTTACAGCACACCCTGGCTGAGGTGTGGGTTCAGAAAACATCAGAGATGGATACCAGTCAGCAGTATCACTGCCGTACATTCCTGGGCCACCTGCTCAACATCGGAGACCTGGTGTTGGGGTGAGTACGATCGATGTCGTGTTCAGATGACGATCGCGAGCTGTGTGATTGATATTTAATGACACTTTTACTTCTCACTCTGCAGCTTTGACTTTGCCAATTCCAACATCAATGATGAATACCTGAACAAGATGAACCCGCACCATGTTCCTGATGTGGTACGACTTGACTACACTTCTCTGAACATCCTCAATGAACTGAATTGGGCCTAAGATGATGCTGTAGCTATTGTGACTTAATTCTGACCTCTAGTGGCAACATTAAATACTGGCTACATTTGCTCACATTCTTAAGAGAGTACTACATTCCTGCATAGTATCACATAAGTCTCAAGTATGAAGTGTGTGTTTTTTAGTGTTTTGATTTGTACAATGTGGACTGTGAAAGGTGCTGATCAAGAAGAGCTACGACCGCACCAGGAGGGTGAAGCGCAGGAACTGGAAGCTCCAGGAAATGTCCAGAGACCGCGAAGGCATGGACACAGATGACGAGAGGTAGGACAGTCATGTTACACTCATGTCATCAGTCTCATGAAGCTGCTCAGTTAAAACTTGAAAACATTTTCATCTCAATCGCATCTTGCTGTTATCTAGTTAACAATCCAAAAATTGATCATCTATGATGATTAATTTCTTGGCTTTTAACAATAAGTCTGTCTGTGCTCTGTAATTTTCTTACTGTCATCAGTCATACAGGTTCAGACCAGGTTGTGGATTTGGAAGTGACTCAAAATAAAAGTACAATGATCATATTTTTGGTTAAGAAGCAGCATGTGGCACAGTTTTAATACGTTTTCAACAACAAGAGCTCTGTCGCAACAAATAATGATAAACTGCGTTCGGCTTAAGCTACACAGACATTAGTTATTAGCAGTCATAACACTGCTACAAGTTACTTTTGGTGATTTTTGTAGAAATCTTAAGAAACAAAAACAGATAATCATCAGACTTATACTTTTGTTGGAAAGTTGTTAGAACATCCTGCACTTATCTGTCCGAACTGTGTTATTATTTATTTAGTTTTTCTCGTAGTGCTCCTGAGATATTTTTGCAAAAATAAAACTAGGTACTTCTAGTTCTGGAACACATCATCCTTACGAAAATATTTTTACTCTTTTTTTTGTTTTTTTGGACTTTTTGTTTAATACTTTTATAATGCTGGTCTCCAATAAAAGATAAAATAGTAAACTAATAGTAATAGTAGACGATAGTAAACAATCACTTTAACCTCATCTTCATTTTAAAGAAATTTAGGATTCTTAAAATAATATTATTTGCACAACTATCCATAGCACAGGAGATAAGGAAAATCACTTAAGATACCTTGAGTGATGACTGAAGACCTGGCATTGTTTTTAGTTTGCTGGTGAATAGTTTGATAATGTGCCACGTATCCTGTGAGTTTTTTTGGGAGGTTTGGTATGAAGTTGCCTTTCTGTCTTTAGACAATACCAGGACTTCCTGGAGGACCTGGAGGAGGATGAGGCTCTGAGGAAGAATGTCAACATCTACAGAGGTGAGCACCTGGACACTGCCAGCTTCCATCTGCACGCGTATCCCCAGAGATTTCAGCCTTTTGTTCATATTTCTATTTCTATTGTAAAGTCTATGACGCATTTACTGTCAATGCCTCCTTAAACCAATGATAGAGTTCATGGAATATGGTTAATTATAGATGATGTTTTGGATAATTAAGAGGTCAACAAGGTTGATTTATGTATTTCTTTTTTAATTTCAGATGCGTCAAAGATCCCGGTGGAGAGCGACACCGATGATGACGGAGCACCACGTATCTCTCTGATGGAGATGCTGGAGGACCTAAGTCTTTCAGATGCGACAGGAGGAGAGGGTGCCGACATGATGACAGACTAAACCAGTCGCCATCGCCATCTATCAAACACAACACAACAATACATAGTTACAGACCCCGACAGCTGATTACAGACTGATTGATAGATGATATTTAATTACTTCTGACTGTAACAAAGATACGTTTCCTCTGAGAAACTGGACTCTCGGTTGTTTTCAACTGATCATCAACGGGGCCTGCAAAGTTTTCAAATATTTTCTGCTATTTCAATAAGACTCTTATCCCCTTTGTCATTACAGATTCTTGAATTGATGTGGAAATGATGTGCTTACACTTCACTATATCAAAATAAACATTCGTCCTCATGCACACAAAGATATTTTGTGCTCGGGATGAAAGAGACATTTGTTGTCAAAATGTTTTGTTGTCGACATCCACCAGAGGGAGCTCTGACCCACTGAGAAAAGGGAAGGAAGCCTTTCAAAATAGCCACACTTTTGCAGCAAACCAATCCAAGCGTGTTTATTGTATCATTTGTCTAATGTGGGCAATACGCAAATACCCACCCACCTGCACCACCAAACCAGCCAGACACAGTGCTGCCAGGGGCCGTGATATGAACCAAAGCTGATTTTATAAGTCACAATTCAGAGTGATGTTAACATCAAACTTGTTTTTATAGTTGATTTTTAGGTATATAAAATCAGAACATTTGCTCTCACGCAAAAAAAAAAAAAAAAAAAAAAAACACAATTTAACTCAAAGGCTTAAAGACTTGTAGGTTTTGTCGCCGGTTTTGTTGTGTTGCTGTGCAGACTAATTGGAAATCGAAGATTTATGTTATGTAACATTAGGCAGGAATGTGTATGGCAAAGTAAATGAGTGTGTTTGACATGTCTCACACTCTGAGGTGAGGAGAAGGAGAAGGAGGAGAAGGAGGAGGAGGAGGCTCAGTCTTGTTTTTCACAGACCTGAGCTAGTCGTTAATGGTAATCAGATCTACTTGGGAAAGTGAATGAAGTGAATCCCCTCTGGGTGTGTGTGTGTGGGTGTGTGTGGGGGCGACAACAATGTAGAGTAGGGGTTCTGTTTTTGTTTTGTTTTTGTTTTTTTTTTAATCACCCTCCTATTGACCAATTGCACAAACTAAGTTCTTGTGACCCAAATAGTTTCCCCAGAGCCTCACGTTTACCTGTAATTTCTAGTACTACACACTCAGATCTCCACATATCTGAAGACCAGAGTCATGTTGTTGGACATTTGCCTGTCAGCCACGGCAGACTGAAGAGGTTGTTACTCTAATTTGAATAATGATTTACAAAGTGCCTGCAGTGCAGAGGGTTGGGACACATCACGTAAAAAAGACCACAGTGGGAAAAACTCAAATGTTTTTACAAAGACACGTCGTTCAACAAACACTGTCCATATATATATATATATATATATATATATATATATATAAACACACAAGGTTTTCGTCATTTTAAAAACCTTTTAGACCATTTTAAACCTGTGTCTATGCACAACCAGTGTGCCAAGATGACTCTGCCTGTGTTTACACATCAATAATGCACCATGTTGTCAAGTTTAAGAACTGAATAGGTCAGCAAACCCTTAGAAAATAAGAGATAAGGTTCCCAACGATATGTCTGATTGCCCCAAAACAAAAAGGGTTCCTTCTCAGCTTAAAGACTTAAATTAACCTCCTTATTCCTTGAAGACTTGCTCTGTCTTAGTTTTCTCAACCTATTTTGAAGCGAAAGGAAGCAGAGTTAGAGTTAGCTGACATGTAATCCACGTGTGACAAAATATTGATGTTTATTCCTTAAAAAAAAAAAAAAAAAAAACATGGAGGACTTTTGCCCTAAATGCTGCACCATTGGCACTTGTACAGCTTTCAAGATTTTCTTGATCTTTCACACTTTATGTTTCACAAAGAAACAGGACAGTTTGTGAATGGTTTATGAGATACACTGCAGTGTCTGCAGCTGAATATGTGAGGTAGTATTATTTGTATGTCCAGGGAATGATTTCATGTTTCTTCTTCTTCTTTTCTGTTTTTGTATAACGGGTAGTATGAAATACAGTATCCTATGGCTGCAGTATACGTGTATAGCAGCGTGCTGCCTCGGCAGCTTGTTGTGTTTGTTTTTTTTTTTTTTTTTTTTTTAATAAAGATGCTGTGCAGCAGAGCGGCGCCGTGGCTGCGTCAGAGGCGGGACTGCGGCGCCGCGTCGGGAGCTGCAGCAGCAGCAGCAGCAGCAGCAGCATGGTGCTGGTGGTGGTGCTGGTGGGACAGGTTGAGCACAAGGATGCGACACGGACCGAGGAAAGTTTAAAGATGCTGCACAAAGCGGCGTCGGGCTTGAAGCGGTCGAAGTAAAGCTGCAATCCTGACATCAACTTCTCTCTTGCCTCTGATGCGAGGACTGTCTTCTTTTCGCTGCGCAATCACGCACGCACACACACATACATACACACACCGGCCTGTGTGCGTTAAAGTGTCTCCACGGTCACACCACCTGCATGATCTGAGCCAGGTGAGTGTGAGTGTAAGCACGAGTAGCCTAGTGGGTGTGGTGTCACTCTCAGCAGGGTCTGTATGACTACGCTACTACATATAGGCCAGTGGCAAAGTGGTGAGGCAGCTTTTTGGTTTACACAAAGCAGCGGAGCAGCAGTGGGACGCGGCTGGTGTATGTGCATGTGTCTGTGTGTATATGTGGCTCATCGTGTTATAATCTCCATCATTAGCAAATAACCGAGGGATCTCACGTCGGCTGCTGAGGTGAGTCAATGTAAGGTTTCGGTTTTACACAACACAGGTTACATTAGACGTATAGGATCTAAATATGCCCCTCTAATAATATAATATAATCTTTTTTTTTAATCCAAATGAACTGATTAATAGCTGATTAAATGCATCATGGCTATGTGAAGATCAGTGATCATCATATATTTATAACATCTGTAAATTAATTTTGCTTCAGTACTTATTCAGTTTCATGAGAAGAACTTTTATGATGGTATTCATTAAGACATTGTAATCAAGCTGTCAATCTAAAATGGATTAATGTGCTTTGGTTTTTAGTAACTTCAATAACTGCTCTGTTCTTCTTCTTCTTCTGTCACTTTGGTTGCATCTCGTAGACAGATGCTTTTCTGTAGTTTTAAAAGGACACTACTCATGTGGTTTTACCCTCTTTAAGTGTATTCTGAGTGCACCTGCATTTGCAGCGCACCTGTTGGCCCCGCCCCCACCTTACCTGTGCAGCAGGTTCTGTTATTGCCTGCTGCTACGTCAACAACTTCACTTTAAATAAACAAAGTGTATTTAGAAAAAATAAAATCAAATTTGGGCTATTTGGAAACCGATAGCTTAATGTAAAGCAGATATAAGCACTGTCTAAGCACCTCACTACTCATGCAAATAAAGCCTTTTAATGCTTTTTTAAGTGAGTGCAATTTGTATATATGTTATGATGCTTGCTGTGATTTGGTTTGTGCTGTATGGAAAACTGATGCTCATTACCTCCCTCACACACGCGCGCACGCTATACGCTGAACCTCAAGTGTTCCATGTGTGTGCTAACACGTGTGTATGTGTGTTAAGAAAATATGTGAGCGTTGTTTTATGTGCACATGAGACCCCAGGGTTTAATTTCATATTTGTTTCTCTTCCCATACAACTCAATCCTATAGGAGCCCGTTGCCCCATGAGTCCTGCTTGATTGCCCCCTCAGGGCAGGACTGTGTGTTCATACGGGACCTTAAGCCTTCTTATTAATAAACAGACTGCCAGAAGGACTATTTTTCATTCAAGGGTTATTTTCCATTGTGTTTACACTATAATGGTTCATTCAGGGCAGAGCATTATTTAATCTGTAGTAGTAGTAGCATGTTATTATAAAATAATGGGACATTGTTAGCATGTTGTAGTCTATTTTCGCAGCGCTCTAACTTTTTAATTACAAGCATACTTGCACTTTGCTTGTATATGACCATTTTTTTCCTACTTTATACTAAGTAAACATTGTACTTTTTTACTTCACTTCATTTGTTTGACAAGTTTAGATTCTTGTTGTCAGGAAGAATACAGATTTACAGTTAAAACCTATATACAATCAACTCAACAATAAAATATCAGACTTATAAATTAACTTGCCAACAGTATATAAAGTAGTATGATGTAGTTTTACCGCACTCAGCTACATCCTAATATGCTGCTTCTGCAGTAATGCAACAGTAATGATAATCTAATAATCACTGACAGGCTATTCTTCTTCCTCACTAGTGCTTAAATTTTTAATATTTTAAGTGCAATTTGCCATTAAGAGGTCCTGCTTAAGCATGTGCCTTTTTGATTTTTTTTAAAAGCCCATTTAAATTCTTGTAGTCACTCTCCTCCAACTCTCTGTAATTCCTTTTCCTCCTTTCTCGCTGCTGTGTTTTTATCCTCCTCACATCCTCATTCACACATTGAATCCCACATCTCCCATTTTTTTTTTTGTTTGTTTTGTTTTGTTTTTTTTGTTTTTGTTTTCCATGCAGCCTGCAGGATGAACTTCAAGAACCTGACGGAGTACCTGGCCTGGTTGTACTACCAGTACCTGCTCATCACCGGCATCTATGTCCTGGAGCCGTGGGAAAAGTCCATTTTCAACTCCATCCTCTTCTCCGCTATCGCCATGGTGATTTACACCTCATACGTCTTTGTGCCCATCCACGTGCGTCTGGCACTGGAGTTTTTCTCCGGGATCTTTGGCGGCCAACCGGAGAGCACCATGACACTAATGAACTAAAATTAAAAAAAAAAAAAAAATGGAGAAGAGGCAGCAACTGGATGGATTAGCATGAAAATCATTTCATACAACTCAACCTTTTGGCTTACACAGCACTTTGAGCCTGTCTTTACATCACTTTTAACCCAAAAAAAAAACCAAAAAAAAAAAAAAACACAGTGGTCGGTCACTTAATACTAATCAAGACTGAAACCATAATGATCTTAATGGAGTGATCTGGAAAGCAGAGCTTTATTATCTTTACATCCCAAACCCTCCGGCCTTACCCCATGGTATTAGACACATGACTGTACAATACTTTCACATCCTGTCTGTGAAACGTCTTGTAAAATGTTGTTTGTCCTCTCTTCTTTTTTTTTTTTTCTCACCATGTCCCGTGTGAATGCATACCACCTTTCAGTTTTGCATGATAGGGGCGTATAGTACATTTTATTTTTTAATGCTCGTCTTGCTACAAAATATTACAAGACTCTCTTGTTTCCATCATAACTTTTTAAGCGTCAGTCTTACAAAGAAAGTGGCGTTCCAGCTTTAGTTTGTCATTTCCATCAAATTTGGAGGACTTGTTCAACCAGAGGCTGATTGATTCTGAAAGTTAAAACCGATCCCTTGTTTAACTAACTAATTTTTTTCCACATCCAAACTGAGATAACACAGGTATTTTGAGTTATTTGTCCAAAAATCACTATTTACAACTACACACTGCACTGTAACTACTTCCTGCCATTTTTAATGTTTGAATTTGATGGGTGGGGTGTGTGTGTGTGTCAATAATAGAACAAACAATGTGGTGTCCATAGCATGTACTTTCTTTTACAGTCCCCACAATGCAATGTGTCCACACCCGTCAGCAATGACAGAAAAATGATGATTAATCTAAAAATCCACATCTGAATTCCCAGTTTCCCACTCAACACGGAGTAAACTGAGCATAATAATCAAACTAAAGAGTGATTTTAGACACAGCAGCAGGAAATCTTCCTTCGGCATCATTACACAGTCGGATTTCCAGTATGCGTGCGTATGCGGCGCCACGTTATCACCAATTGTAAATTGCTCTCTGATGAAAGAGGAGCCAGCAATCACCCCCCAAATTTCTGACATGCACTTAATGTTTCTGGTTGATCTATTTATGGTTATGCATCAGAGCCACTATCACCTTTTGTTGTTGCCTTTATGCTCTATAAAGCTGATTGACTGGCAGGGCACATTGCATGTTTTATGTAGATATTGTGTAGATGATCCTCAGCGAGAGCTGATAGAAAAGTCCAAGCTATGCAATGAATCTAAGTGTCACGAGCTGGGATCTGTAACACATTTGTGGAATGTATGAGGCCTATATTTACAGTTCTACTGATCAAAGTGGGTAATATAACAAAACTTATGTGTCCGACAACATTGGTGTGTGCTGAGCCCTCTCTTTATCTGCTGTTTTTAACCACTGGCATGGCAGGAAGGTGTGCTCAGCACTGAGCCCGAGCAAATATTGATACAACACACCTTTTAGTTTTAGGCTTGGCATTGTTAATGACAGAATGACAGCAGAACAGTTTGCTGTTGAATGCAAAACGCTGTCAAATGAGCCTGAATGAATAGAAAACACCTGAATGGTTGAACTTTCAACATACAACAGTCTTCCTAACCTATAGTTGATCTATAGAGACTGACCCAGAGAGAGTCATATTATATGTGGTAGTGTTGATGAGTATTGCATTTAGGTGTGTGCTTAAGATCATTTTTGATTAATTGTGCTTCGGGTCAAGGGCTTGCTAATTATAGTCTAAACACGATCTTTAAGTTAACTTTATTTATATGGAATTATATTTATATACACTGGTAAATGCTTGGCTGGTTACAATGTCAATTACCAAACTTTGTTTTTGATTATTTATGTCTTTGTTCTCTTGTGGCCATAAATTACACCACATTATATATATATATATATATATATATATATATATATATATATATATATATATATATATATATATATATATATATATATATATATTGTTCACAGTTTGTGTCTTTTCATTTCAGTTTTTTTGTTCCCAGACATTTTCCTTTACCAGAATGAAGAGCTCTCTGAGAAGCTTTTTTTTTTTTTCCACTGTTCATCAAATGAGTTCTTTATTTATACATGATATTGACACTATTACACATATTGAGAAAATAAAGACACCTGAAGACACTTGGAGAACTGTTTGTCTTTCTCACCATAGTTTGTTTTTGGATAAGTATGTCCACCGATCGAGATATTTTGAAATTTGTGCTCAC
The DNA here is from genome assembly GCA_016801845.1 of Polydactylus sextarius. Classification (NCBI taxonomy): domain Eukaryota; kingdom Metazoa; phylum Chordata; class Actinopteri; family Polynemidae; genus Polydactylus; species Polydactylus sextarius. The sequence continues at coordinate 3,547,996 of CM028926.1, forward strand.
TCAGTATCGTATCGAGTCTGTTCTGCCCTCAGTTGACCGCAGCCGTTACTTTGAAATGGAAGAACAAGCAAAACAAAAGCTTATAAGCAGGACATTCTTGACACAATGGACTGTACCACATGAAATAAAATCACACAATAAGAGGCAAAGCCACCAAACCAGTTCTCCCTAGACAGTGCAGGAATGAATACCCAGGGGCTTTGTTGTCCCTGGTGCAGATACTTGGTAACCTAGCCATGCCTACAAAGCTCTGCTGACCTGAAGCCCATACTGAATCCACCCTCTTTGTTGGAGCAGATGCAAATTGAACTCATGTAGAGGATGTTCACTTGAAGCTGTTTTAATGGCTCATTGGGATAAATACTGTGACATTATTTTCTTTTTAAATTAAATTTGCACCGGAAATCGTATTAACATGGGTGGGTGGATGAGAGTGGGAAAGTGTTTCACTTAGCAGGTTAGCTGCAGTAGAGAGACTGGTCAGGTAACTACGGTGTGTTTTATGCCTTGCAATTTGACACTTCCATTTTCGTTTTGTTTCCAGGATGTTGGAAAATGCTGACGGCCACTTCTCTCTGTTCACTTTCTTTCGTTTCCATGTATGTTATACTCCCCTTCTAATTTTTTTTTTTTTTTTTTTAAATATTGCCTCCAAATTATCTACTTTTCCTATGTTTTCTTTTCTTTTTTTCTTTTTTTAAAGCCTCCTCTCTTTTCCTTTCCTCTCCTTTCTTACATACGTCATGTAAATCTTTAAGTCTTTGAAGAACTGTCTTTTTTTCCCACTTTACATTTAACTCGTATCCCATTGAGAAGAGGCCAGAGGTTATCTCCATAATAACAAGGTGTAAACAATGTTATCTGTGGACTCAAACGCTCTCAGAGAGGGGTTGGTGAGTATTGTTTCTGTTGTGTTTACATGTGGCCTGTTACTGCTTCTCTCAAAAAAGAAAAAAAAAAGAAAACTGAAGGAACTCCTAGCAACTGTCTGGTCCATGGACAGAGAGGTGGATGACAGAGAGAGAGATTAAACAAATGCACTTGTGCAAACCAATACTGCCTTCACCGCAGCACCACCACCAGGTTTCAGTTTACAAGGAAATCCCAGAAAGTATTCAAATATTAACATCATTACCAACGTTCAATAACACCTTCCACTACGGCTCAAGTCTCATGCTGTTTCTCTCTCTCTCAAACACGCTCATCTTTATTTATTACAACGAAACAGCCTGCGGCTCCTGTTTGAATCCAATCTATGACAGACGTGAACACACACACACACACAGCTTGCACATGGTCTTTTAATTAAAACTCCTAATATTTATATCTGGTGGTATTTTTCTTTTGACATTTTTTCCTTTGACCAAAAAACAAAAAAACATGTGATATTCACGTCACTTAATAGTTATAATCCCTTTCTTAATCCACCAGGTGACACAAAGGTTATTATGACCGTCGACACGTCTCTGTGAAAATTAATTTCGCAACAGTTGGTTTGTTTTTCGATTCACTGGGTTAAAAATCTGTGCCATCGGAAACAAAACCAGGACAGGACGATACCCTGTCATTACATTGTTTGCCAACCATTTAATAGGCTTTTTTTTTTTTTAAGGACAACTTTGTTTGCCCTTCTGGGTGTGCGTCTGTTTGTGTCTGTGGGTCTGTTGTCATATAGTGTTTCAGTTGTGGGCTTGGTTAAACACTCTTTTAACTGCATTTTCCTTGTAATAATAACAAAAGGCAATTTCCAACAAAAGGTTTTATTCACTCTAAGAGGACCGGAGTTATGGAAATATAAATCTGTTACCATTAAACCTAAATTCAGGATTACTTTGTTAGTTTTCAGTCGTCAGTATTTGAACATTTTCCTGCTTTAAACATTAAGGTCCTAAATAACTACCTAAAGGCACTGGTGTTTTCTCCATTGAATAAACAATAAGCATAAATTAGTTTAAACACAATGGCACATGTGGCGGCAACATGATTTGGGACTAATCAAATCCATGACAGAGATCAGGTACAGGAACACATTCTTATGGTTTGAGAATGAATTACAGCCTATCGCAAGTAAACACCAGATTTCTTTCCATGCCGATCCCACTACAATCAGATGAGGCTTGTGCTGCGCTGTGAAGAAGCTGTATAGCATCCTCCTCACTGTCAAGGTGAAATCAACACATTTACATTTATAATGGACATTAGTTTTTGTTATCTTTTGCTTTCTGTTAATCTCTCTCTCTCTGACATCTGCTACTGGGGGCGTGTGCACACATGTGGATGCAGTCACAGCAGGGAACAATCAGCCTGTTAGCAGGGGACCGGGAGGCCTGGAAGGAAGAGGATTAGGATTTGGTTTTGTTTGGCTTTTGTTAGACATTTCTTTAGTTCAAGCATTTTACTTTATCTGTATTAGTTATTCAGTTATTTCGTTTGTTCATATAAATAGTTATGTAATCACTTTTGTTAGAGGTAATTGTGTAGTGGTTAATTGGCTCTCACTGATTTGAGGGGAGGCTGCTGCTGGAGCTCAGCTGCACCTGGGGAGATGGAGGCGGCTGTCCACCATCACCACATGCACTTTTTTTTTTTTTTTTTGTCAAAGAAAAGTAAAAGAGAACCAGAGCTCTGAACTAAAAAAAAACCTCTGTGCTCTGATGTCCTTTTTTGTATGACGTTCTTTAAGTTGTGCACCTCGACACCGCTGGTCTACGTCCTTTAAAAGTGGTTTTTTACCATCAAAACCCTACATGCGCCATTTGGGATGATTGTGCAATTATTGCCATTCATTGTTGATCAGAGATAGAGGAGGAATTTGATGAATAACACTGCTCCCAGCTCCACTTTCTATCTGAGTTATGAATCAGTCAATATGAGCTTAGGAGTGGCCGACCTGATAAAAACACTGGGCCCAGCAAAGCATGAAACCCCACCTGGATCCAAACCCTGCCATGATCAGCGAACTTTCACAACACATGAAAACATGTTTTGCTGCCGTTGGCTTGTGGGAACAGTTGGGGGGAAAACACATTAATGAAGACACAGAAAGTTGAGCTTATACCAATTTTATACTAGATGAACATTGTCCTTGCTGTAGCTTATAAAGGTTAAAATATGTTTCTGTTCATACCTTGAAATTCACTACATGAATTATTATTTGATTCTAATTCAACATTTGTAACTGTGAGGATTCCCGTGGCGAAATTAAAAACACAAGTCTGCCACCAAGTGGTGAAGTAGAGACACAAAACACAAAACTCTCAGTGTGGCACAGATATGATGACAACAATCTCAGTCTTTGCACAAACATCTGAATCTACCAAAAAGAGTATTTGAGATTTATTTATGTTTATTTCAGAGTTTAATGCTGTAAATGATGAAAAATCTGAACTTCAGGACTGAAGCTGATTTGTGTGAAGGTGAAGGAAAGGTTGTTTTTTTTTTTTTTATAAGACTGCTTTTTATTTTAGGGTTTTTTGGCAAATATTTGTTGATTTATAGACAGAGACATGAGTGTACTAGACCAGATAAATATGGCAGCAAAAATACACCAAACATACAGGACCCTTGTTGTTTTTCCAAACTCCTAGATATGATCACACTATAACTCCTCTGCTATCATTTCCACTGGCCAACTATCAAACTGTCACCTGTTCATGTTTACTGATAAAATGGAATAAAACACACAGTGTTTTCTGTGATGTAACAACTTTACATCATCATTTTAATCTCGTATTTGCATAGTGTCCTGTGTGGTGGAGAGTTTCTCTTCCACCTTTTCTGGGTGTCACAAGCCTGCTCTATTACACCTGTAACTGCACATTAAAACAGTGATCTCACTGTGTGACACTGAGAAAGTAGATTTTCAGCCGTTGTTAGTTTGTTCTTTATAGCAATAGTTTGAGACTTTTAGGGGAAATACGCCCATTCACTTTCTTGCAGAGTCAGAGGAGAAGATCAATACCAATCTGGTGTCTGTCCATTAATTAATGAAACTGTAAACCAAGGGAAAAAGTTAGCTGGTTTTGTCCAAAGGTTAGAAAATAAACCTACCAGGACCTTTGACGCTTAATCATTTACATGCCACACTGTGTCTCGAATCTAATTTCAAAAAGTGTAAAACTATATGTTTCCATTATGTGCCGAACACTTTTAAACCAGGAATAGTCATTCATAAAATAATTAAAAATCTGAGGATCTCAAATCTCACAGTTAAAACTTACTGTCTGATAATTATAACATCTTAATCTCTTTAATCCATTGCATGAAGTTACAAATATCACAATCTTAAAAAGTCTGGCACGTTCTGAAGTTTTCCAGTTTCTGCCTCATTAATCTACGTTATCTAATCATGATGTAGTTATCTCATAATTGTACATAACACACACAATTGTGAGAAGTTCTCAGAAGAAGAAGGAAATTAATCTCTGACATTTCCTTTAAATACCTGATGTCAAAGCTAAGATTGAACTCAACCAGCAACTAATTACACATACAACTTACTTAATGCGTTTTTAAATGCAAATTTCCATGCATTAACAGCACTAAATGATATTTTAATGAATGAAGTTGAATGATATTTGCACCAATAAATCAACTGATCACTTTTGAATCACCAATAAGTACAAGTAAATGTAAAGAAATGTATATTTCACTATAAGCAATTAAGTTTCCTCCTTACTAAACATTAGAAACCCATTCCTAACATGAGAGAGGCTGGTCAGAGAAAGTGTGGCAGCAGAGAGTGTTTTTGTGCTCTGTCTGACTACATGAGATACGTCTTCACTGCCAGGAGATCTCTTGCCAAAGTCATTAGCAGCTAATTCTGCAGGATCTAGATTTTCTTAGATAAGATCACATAGTAAAGACTTAAAAAACAGTCCATGGTGTTTTTTTGTGCCTGTGTGCACGGCGGGGGAATAATTATACAGACAATGGCTGGTTGCTGTGTTGGTAACTAAACAAACCTTTGTCTTTCACTCTCAGCCCTCTCTAACTCATTCTATACACATTCACTGTAGTTTCAAGATCTCCTCCAAATGAATAGGGTTAATGTAAGGCAATACACCTCCAAACCACCAAAGTCATCTTTGGTCCTCTCTCTGCTCAGCTGCACCTGCTGAGTAAGTTAACTCTTCCTTATCCATTACTCTGTGTGTGTGTGTGTGTGTGTGTGTGTGTGTGTGTGTGTGTGTGTGTGTGGATGGAGGCTGAGGGTAAGGCCGGTGCCAATGTTAAATGAATGGACAGGTGAGCGGCGCCTCGGTCCTCTGTGACCATCTGGGCACCGTAAGCTGACCGCTGCTGTTGTGTGTGGTCTGAATGGAGCTGAGAGACGATGGGGTTGAGGTCGGGCATGGAGAACCCCAGAGGACCCCCCCCTTTCTCTCTCACAGGACTCAGCTGCATATCTTACACTCCATTTGTTTGTCTTATATTGGGGGGCAAGTCAGGGAGACATCACCTGAGCTGTTGGGAAGGCAGAGGAAGAAGTGTAAATGGAAGTGAGGAGATAAAGAAAAGTGTATGTGAGAAGATAACAACAATTTAAATAAACACAATATTCTCTTGTTTAATGACTCCCTCTCCTCGTCTCCCACCATCACTCCTCTCTGTTTCCCAAATTAATTTCCCTTCTTCCTGCTCACTCATAGCTGGTCACAGATCTCTCTTAGGACTTGAGGTCTTTGACAACTGAGGCATGTCCACTGCTCAAACATTCATTGTCACTGGCAAGTCGAGAGTTTCGACCAGACAGCTACCAGAAAATCACTTTTCTACAAAAATGATGCTATCTTGTTACACAGTAAGAATGAATCATTGTCCAGCCACACAGTATGAATCATAGTTAGCAAATGTAGCTGCCAGCAGTCTCTCGGGCTCATGTGCAGAAAGTCGGTCACAGTGATCAGGCAAGCATTGCAACTGCAGTGATTTGAGGGAGATAAGCTGGTTCTTTTGAAAAACAGCTCAGGTTTAGCAACTGTTGAGTGAGGAGATTATCAGTGCTCTTTAGGCTAAATCTTTCTTCTGGATGTCCACCAAGTACAAGTGGATTGTAAATACTGAGTTCCCTCTGCTACGCACCAGTCCGTAGATCTCCCAGTAAGTCATTTTAAATTAAATGTTGCAGATATTACAAAAGACCTAATGGAAAAAGAGTTTGCATCTTCCTGGTTGCAGCTACATGTAGAAAGCTGTACAAACCTACACTTGAAAAAAGCCCGTTGTAGTGCCCTGGCCTCTGTCACAGAACCCTCTTTGCTTGGCTTTGTCCCACAGTAAGAGCCTGGGTAGTAGGTTGGATGTTGGAGGAATGCCTCAGATATCGGATGACCCATTGCCCCACGGCCTTTGCTCCTCGCCTAGCTCGCAGCAAGGGAGTGCTCCTGGCGGGTGCTGTATCCCGTGTCACAAAAGCACCTTTCTACACAACAGGGGTACAGAGAGTGGGCCACAGCACAGTGGTTCTCCTTGGGTCAACTCCAGCCCGTCGTAGTTGGATTTCAGACCTCCCCCTGCGCTTCCAGCAAACACCCTCATTGGTGGGGATGTTCTTTCGCCCAAGCCTGGCAGAGATATCAGAGAGACCTGGAGCTGCTGGGGCTTCTTCCAAGACACTCCTAGAGAGGATAAATGACCATACCACTTATGCATAACTGGGTGAGTCTTGTCAAGTTTTCTGGATATATTCTGAAAAAGCTGCTTTATGTGTAATTGTTGGCTTGTAGATTTGTTAACTTCAACCATGTTGTATTGCGATCAAGATCAAGCTTTCAGTCTAGATTAACATCCAAGCTGTCGAGTTAACTGATAAACCACCTGAAAATAGAAGCTAGCATATGAAATCAGCTGTGATTGAAGGATAGTTTCTGAACCTACTAAAATGTACTAACCTGTAAAATGTAGGTCCCATCTCACATCGGCAACAGGAAAAACCTGAGTGGAAACACAGAAACAATCAAAAGCAATAAAAAGTAAATATATTCATCAACAATACGTGGTATAATTTGTTACATTGTTTATTACATTATGTGCTATTTTTGAAACCAAAAGTAGCGAGTAACGAGTAGCGGCGAGTGAAATCAGTGCATGACAATAGAAGAAAAATGTTTTGTAATTATCTCTTCTCAGATCCCTGTCAACCATGAGGATTATTTCCTGTCAGTCGACCCTCGTGGTTGTAGTTGTGGTTACACTCACTGTGATGTCCTGCGCTGAAGCTAAAACTACACAGAAACCAAAGTACCAGTACACCAAGAAGCCTGTCCCTCAGATCACAGTGCACAGCCCTGTGACTACCAACATGCCCAAGACTCTGAAAGTAGTGGCAACCGCAAATCCTGTAGAACCCCGCCCGCTGCCCACCACAGCCAAGACCACCTATCCAAATCACGCCTTTCCTCAGCACTACACTCAGAGCACTGAGACCCCTGCTGCCGGCCCTGACAACTACACCCTGGATTACAATGAGTGTTACTTCAATTTCTGTGAGTGTTGTCCACCTGAGAGCGGCCCCAGGGGGCCGAAGGGAGAAAGAGGCCCAGCAGGTATGAAACTCACATGTAAATGCAGTATAGAAAACATTATTTTGCTTTCAGCATTTTGAACTTAACTTAAAATTTGCTTTTCAAGGGCCACCCGGTGACAGAGGCCTCGCAGGAGCAGCTGGTTTACCAGGACCACCAGGTGTGAGTGGCCCTTTGGGCTTAAAAGGAGACAAAGGTGAGTAAAATATGGTTAAATACAGATTTGAAATCATTATTTCAAATACCTTATTTTATTCAAAGAATTTCTATGAAAAACAGACCAGACTAAAGGTTTGGTCCTGTGGAAAGAGTTTTCTGATGATTTATACGCATGTCCAATCTGTGTGGAGATAGAAATACATGAGATTTTAAGCTAAAGAGAAGTGAAACTGCCTCTCAGCAGGACAATAACAGATGAGAAAAAAAGCCCCAAACATGATCACACTTATTACTATCTGACATATGACTTTCCAGCAGGAAATGTAAATAATAGTCATTTTAACCAAAGGTCACTGACCTCTCAAAGTCAGTGACAAAGATCCTCTGGATCTGTGCTGCAGAGGCCTGTTGAATATGTTGTTCTTATTCACCTGTAGCACCACTTAAAACATTCACATTATTTATGCTGGATGCTGTTAATTGGAATATTTGCTTTGTTATATGAATTTCTTAGGGGAGAAAGGTGAACGAGGTCAAAGTGGGACTACTGGGTCACCAGGAGTCCTGGGGAAACCAGGACAAAAAGGTGCAAACTAATTAGCTCAGATGATCGTTGAGTTATTTTTGTTTTTAAAAATATATTGTTACCAGACTTTGATCGATGTGACAATATTTTCTCTTACTGTTTAGGTGATGCTGGCTCTAAAGGTGAAAGAGGTGAAATAGGGCTTCAAGGTGTCAAAGGTGATGGTGGAGAAAAAGGGGAACCTGGCCACAATGGGACTGCTGGTGAGAAGGGAGAACCAGGTAAAGAAGGGCCACCTGGCCCTCCGGGAGTGGCTGTTGAGCAAGGTCAAAAGGGAGACAAGGGGGATAAGGGTGAGTGTGGCACATTTGGGGAGAGAGGACAGAAAGGTGAGCGAGGGGATCCTGGGCATCCTGGTATCCAAGGTGGGATGGGCATTCCAGGATTGAATGGCAAGCATGGTGCCCCAGGTCCTGTGGGTGTCCGAGGGGATCCAGGACCTCCTGGACCACAAGGAGAACCAGGGGTGAGAGGTCCACAGGGGCAAATGGGAATAAGAGGGATGCCTGGACCAAAAGGGGACAGAGGTTACCCTGGGATAAGAGGTGACCGAGGCATTCGTGGATTCAAAGGAGCAAAAGGATCAGGGCTTCCCATGAAACGCTCAGCTTTCAGTGTAGGAATCTCTCCAAGAAAGTCCTTCCCACCCTCCGGCTTCCCAATTCGCTTTGACAAAGTCTTCTACAATGATGAAAACCACTTCAACGTCACTTCTAACAGCTTCACATGCGTCCATGCTGGGGTTTATGTTTTCTCCTTCCACATCACCGTGCGCAATCAGCCACTCCGAGCCACGCTGGTAGTGAACGGGTCACGGCGGGTAAGGACAAGGGACTCTCTGTATGGTCAAGACATCGATCAGGCGTCCACTCTGGTGGTGCTGCGGCTGGCAGCGGGTGATCAGGTGTGGATGGAGACACTCAGAGACTGGAATGGGGTGTATGCTAGCAGTGAGGATGACAGCATCTTCTCTGGTTTTCTGCTTTACTCAGACAAGGTCTGATATTCACTGGTGGTGCTGCCATTTTTCCTTTTTCTACTGTATTGTTCCAACTTCACCATATCCGAGAAAAAAAAAATACTGGGGGTACTACACTACCATACTCACTACTTATGAACTGTTTCACAGCTGTATTACACCAGCTTGAATATTTGAGTGGACTGGTAATAACATGACCATGTTTGTTGCATTTCATCTTACAAGTATCTTCCGTTTTACCCTTTGAGAAAACCAGATAACACTGTTCACAGCTGGGACATTTATTTTTAGTGTTTTGATCGACGTGACCGTGATCAAAGATGAGCATGCATCACAGCAGTTCGTATACCAGCAATAAGCAATACAGTGTTTTTTTTATTCAGTTCAAACTGTGCACTGTGCTTTTGTGGAACATTTTTAGGTTTTACTGATTTGAAACCGTAATAAAGTATGAAGTATGAAGTATTTATTGATAGTTAACCATCAGTTATGCCCCTAGTTAAACTCCAGGACCCCATGTGAACCCATGTCTTGTTTGTTTGACCCCAAACATCTCTTTTAACCTTTCAATTTTATATTGTTACTGTCTTCCTCTTTTGTTGGTTTTGCTGTCTTTGACCACTGCTTCCTTTGTAGTTGACCTAGGTTATCTGTATCCAACAGCAAACAGAGACATGGACATATATTGTGTATGTGTTGCATAGAGAGAGAATATCACTGCGACTTATAGCTTTATTATTATTCTTATTGTAAATCTGGCAAGAATGAACTTGCCCTTCTGTAATCCAAAAATATAATATCCACTTCTAATATGTAAGTAGTATTGTTGTACAGATGTGCTGTGTAAAGGTAGTGTGTTCAGTTAAAAATAAAATCAAGTAGTACAAATCATTTATGAAATGCTTTATTTGCTTTAACCAATATGATATTTGTTATTATAACCAACACTACTGATCTGGTTGGTTTCATGTAGATGATATAAGGAAATTCATACTTTTTACATTTATTTTACATTTATATTGTAAATCACATATAAGAGAGTGTGAAATGATCATTTATCAGATAGATATATGTGGAATATGCTAAAGTCGTGTGTTATTAATATGATTTTTTTTTTCCTGCAACAGTCTGTAATTATGATAAGTTGTCAGTGTATGGTATGATGTGATCCAGATGACTCACTAGATCCAACAGACGTATCATCACATTCTCCAGAGCCTTCACCAGATTCTTCCATTTCAAACGGTTGTTTCTGAGATGAACTCATAGGTTTGGTTTGGGTCGGAGTCACAGTTTGGTCAACAGACTGGGCTGGAGATGGCAGAGCACTTGGAGTTGGCTTTGACGGCTGCAGGGTGAGTCTGGAGGTGACGGTGCTCTCAGAGGGTGTTTTTTTGTGAGGGGAGTCTGAGGTTGCTGTTGGCTGAGTTGTATGATAAAGGCTGGGGTCTGGGGATGAGACTGGGGGATTTGTAGGTTGTGGGCTTCTGGGATGAAGAATTGGAGGTGTTAGCCTGTTTGGTCCTATTGGGTCAAGAGACAAGACGACCTCAGAATTTCTACAACTGCTGTGTAATGTTTGACATTTGACAAATCCTGAAATAAATTAAGGTTAAACTTTAAGTCATGGAAACGCAATAGGTTTCATTGACTTCTAAATACCTGCCACTTCTCCATAGCTTTTGGGTTCACTCCACTTGGAGAGGTCCAACAGATGCACCTTGGCCTTGCAGCTGTACTGGCCTGGAACACGTCTGACCTGATCGTGGTTGTCAGAGGTTGCTGTCCCCAGTCGATTGTTATCTCTGTAGAAATAGTAACTTATTGGAGGGGCAGGAGAGGGGGCGTTGTATTGGACATGACAGATGAGTTTCATCTTTTTTGCTGGGATCAGGTTATTGTCAGTAACAATCTCCAAAATGGGCTGCGACAGAACATCTGAGGCAAGAGAAAAGAAAACATTACTAACATTTCTGGAGAAGAACTGTTTCCTGGTTGCACTAAATGTCAGTAACTTAACTGGAATAAAATAACTGGAGTAAACTGTATTCATGGGGATGAATCAGACATTTAGTGAAAATCCTCTTTCTTAGTGACCAGATGTTATAACATATGTCTTTTTTTTTTACATTTTTACATGTTACTTGCAACCACAAGCAAATTGAGCACACAGGAAGAGACCCAGTATAGAAACTCACCCAAGACCTTCACTTGAACAGCAACTGAAATTATAGAGCTCGTAAGAGCCTTTGCATCCCAAGAAGCCCGACAAGAATACATTCCGTTGTCGTTGAGGCTCAAGTTGGTCAGAGTAAAATTCAGGCTGACTGCAGGGCCATTCTGTCTCATAACTTCAATCCCATCTTTGTACAGAATCACCTCATGAATTGGGAAGTTGTGTCGGACACGACATGTGACCATTAGGGTGTTACCAACGAGACCAGGATGATCTGGGACTTGCAGGATAGCCCACCCTCCTGAACAAAGATAACAGGGAAGAAAACATTATTTAATAATAATTAAAAAAAAAAAAAAAAAAAAAGCCAAGCAAAATGTGTTGTAAGACCAAATAATTACAGAAAAATCTCATTTAAATCTAATCTAACCATATAATGCTCAGAGAAGGAAAAGTTGATTGTTTTGAGTTTTTTAAGGTAATGGGAAGAAGGGAAAAGAGGACTAAAGGGACCTGATTTACACCGATACAAATAAACAAGACATTACCATCCACGTTAATCTCCACAGGTTCACTTGGACGGGTGTATATCTTTCCCACCGCTGTGTCCCTCTCTCCCTGACAGTGATATTTCCCGCTGTGTTTAATGTGGGCGTTCCACAAAACAAATTGCTCTCCAGACTGTCCCAGCTTCTCAGATCCCCGAAACCACCGGTAACTCCAGGTGGACCTGTAGTTATCATGAATGATGCATCTCAGTCGGACACTCTTCCCAGAGAAGATCCTCCAGTCCCCCGACACTTTCTCAACTACAGTTTTGACTGAGGTCACAGAGGGAACTGTGGAGACAAATACACACGAGCTGTTACTTAATGTGTTTTTAATATGAATGTTAATGTGTCTGTTCAGCTGAAATATTAACAAACATAATGATTCTATTGTTTCAGTCTACACTTAAAAATATTAACATATTTATGTGACATTGTGAAGTTGTTCCACGTCTATAAAGGTCACAGAGGGAACTGTGGAGACAAATACAGGAGCCACTGGAGAAAAATATCCCAAAACAATCTACTTAATCTGTTTTTAATATGAAGGTTAATGTGTCAACTATTCAGCTGAAATATTAACATAACATAGCATAATGATTCTATTGTTTCAGTCCATTCCTACAAATATTAACATATTTGTGTGAGGTTGTGAAGTTGTTCCATGTCTATAAATTAACTATAAGAACATCAACTTACCATCAGGTACTACATGCTGTGCTAGTGTTATATCCACTTCTAATATGTAAGTAGTATTGTTGTACAGATGTGCTGTGTAAAGGTAGTGTGTTCATTTAAAAATAAAACCCAGTAGTACAAATCATTTATGAAATGCTTTATTTGCTTTAACCAGTATGACATTTGTTATTATAACCAACACTACTGATCTGGTTGGTTTCCTGTAGATGAGATAAAGAAATTCATACTTGGTAATCTGTAAAATGAATGTTTTACATTTATTGTGAATCACATATGAAAGAGTGTGAAATGATCATTTGTCAGATAGATATATGTGGCAGTCATATGTTATTACTAGGATTTAGGATATTTTCCTGCAACAGTCTGTAATTATGATAAGTTGTCAGTGTATGGTATGATGTGATCCAGATGACTCACTAGATCCAACAGACGTATCATCACATTCTGCAGAGGCTTCACCACATTCTCCAGACGTATCACCACATTCTCCAGAGCCTTCACCAGATTCTTCCATTTCAAACGGTTGTTTCTGAGATGAACTCATAGGTTTGGTTTGGGTCGGAGTCACAGTTTGGTCAACAGACTGGGCTGGAGATGGCAGAGCACTTGGAGTTGGCTTTGACGGCTGCAGGGTGAGTCTGGAGGTGACGGTGCTCTCAGAGGGTGTTTTTTTGTGAGGGGAGTCTGAGGTTGCTGTTGGCTGAGTTGTATGATAAAGGCTGGGGTCTGGGGATGAGACTGGGGGATTTGTAGGTTGTGGGCTTCTGGGATGAAGAATTGGAGGTGTTAGCCTGTTTGGTCCTATTGGGTCAAGAGACAAGACGACCTCAGAATTTCTACAACTGCTGTGTAATGTTTGACATTTGACAAATCCTGAAATAAATTAAGGTTAAACTTTAAGTCATGGAAACATAATAGGTTTCATTGACTTCTAAATACCTGCCACTTCTCCATAGCTTTTGGGTTCACTCCACTTGGAGAGGTCCAACAGATGCACCTTGGCCTTGCAGCTGTACTGGCCTGGAACACGTCTGACCTGATCGTGGTTGTCAGAGGTTGCTGTCCCCAGTCGATTGTTATCTCTGTAGAAATAGTAACTTATTGGAGGGGCGGGAGAGGGGGCGTTGTATTGGACATGACAGATGAGTTTCATCTTTTTTGCTGGGTCAGGTTATTGTCAGTAACAATCTCCAAAATGGGCTGCGACAGAACATCTGAGGCAAGAGAAAAGAAAACATTACTAACATTTCTGGAGAAGAACTGTTTCCTGGTTGCACTAAATGTCAGTAACTTAACTGGAATAAAATAACTGGAGTAAACTGTATTCATGGGGATGAATCAGACATTTAGTGAAAATCCTCTTTCTTAGTGACCAGATGTTATAACATATGTCTTTTTTTTTACATTTTTACATGTTACTTGCAACCACAAGCAAATTGAGCACACAGGAAGAGACCCAGTATAGAAACTCACCCAAGACCTTTACTGGAACAGCAACTGAAATTATAGAGCTCGTAAGAGCCTTTGCATCCCAAGAAGCCCGACAAGAATACATTCCGTTGTCGTTGAGGCTCAAGTTGGTCAGAGTAAAATTCAGGCTGACTGCAGGGCCATTCTGTCTCATAACTTCAATCCCATCTTTGTACAGAATCACCTCATGAATTGGGAAGTTGTGTCGGACACGACATGTGACCATTAGGGTGTTACCAACGAGACCAGGATGATCTGGGACTTGCAGGATAGCCCACCCTCCTGAACAAAGATAACAGGGAAGAAAACATTATTTAATAATAATTAAAAAAAAAAAAAAAAAAAAAAAGCCAAGCAAAATGTGTTGTAAGACCAAATAATTACAGAAAAATCTCATTTAAATCTAATCTAACCATATAATGCTCAGAGAAGGAAAAGTTGATTGTTTTGAGTTTTTTAAGGTAATGGGAAGAAGGGAAAAGAGGACTAAAGGGACCTGATTTACACCGATACAAATAAACAAGACATTACCATCCACGTTAATCTCCACAGGTTCACTTGGACGGGTGTATATCTTTCCCACCGCTGTGTCCCTCTCTCCCTGACAGTGATATTTCCCGCTGTGTTTAATGTGGGCGTTCCACAAAACAAATTGCTCTCCAGACTGTCCCAGCTTCTCAGATCCCCGAAACCACCGGTAACTCCAGGTGGACCCGTAGTTATCATGAATGATGCATCTCAGTCGGACACTCTTCCCAGAGAAGATCCTCCAGTCCCCCGACACTTTCTCAACTACAGTTTTGACTGAGGTCACAGAGGGAACTGTGGAGACAAATACACACGAGCTGTTACTTAATGTGTTTTTAATATGAATGTTAACGTGTCTGTTCAGCTGAAATATTAACAAACATAATGATTCTATTGTTTCAGTCTACACTTAAAAATATTAACATATTTATGTGACGTTGTGAAGTTGTTCCACATCTATAAAGGTCACAGAGGGAACTGTGGAGACAAATACAGGAGCCACTGGAGAAAAATATCCCAAAACAATCTACTTAATCTGTTTTTAATATGAAAGTTAATGTGTCAACTATTCAGCTGAAATATTAACATAACATAGCATAATGATTCTATTGTTTCAGTCCATTCCTACAAATATTAACATATTTGTGTGAGGTTGTGAAGTTGTTCCATGTCTATAAATTAACTATAAGAACATCAACTTACCATCAGGTACTACATGCTGTGCTAGTGTTATATCCACTTCTAATATGTAAGTAGTATTGTTGTACAGATGTGCTGTGTAAAGGGAGTGTGTTCATTTAAAAATAAAACCCAGTAGTACAAATCATTTATGAAATGCTTTATTTGCTTTAACCAGTATGACATTTGTTATTATAACCAACACTACTGATCTGGTTGGTTTCCTGTAGATGAGATAAAGAAATTCATACTTGGTAATCTGTAAAATGAATGTTTTACATTTATTGTGAATCACATATGAAAGAGTGTGAAATGATCATTTGTCAGATAGATATATGTGGCAGTCATATGTTATTACTAGGATTTAGGATATTTTCCTGCAACAGTCTGTAATTATGATAAGTTGTCAGTGTATGGTATGATGTGATCCAGATGACTCACTAGATCCAACAGACGTATCATCACATTCTGCAGAGGCTTCACCACATTCTCCAGACGTATCACCACATTCTCCAGAGCCTTCACCAGATTCTTCCATTTCAAACGGTTGTTTCTGAGATGAACTCATAGGTTTGGTTTGGGTCGGAGTCACAGTTTGGTCAACAGACTGGGCTGGAGACGGCAGAGCACTTGGAGTTGGCTTTGACGGCTGCAGGGTGAGTCTGGAGGTGACGGTGCTCTCAGAGGGTGTTTTTTTGTGAGGGGAGTCTGAGGTTGCTGTTGGCTGAGTTGTATGATAAAGGCTGGGGTCTGGGGATGAGACTGGGGATTTGTAGGTTGTGGGCTTCTGGGATGAAGAATTGGAGGTGTTAGCCTGTTTGGTCCTATTGGGTCAAGAGACAAGACGACCTCAGAATTTCTACAACTGCTGTGTAATGTTTGACATTTGACAAATCATGAAATAAATTAAGGTTAATGTTTTCATTGGTTTCATTGACTTCTAAATACCTGCCACTTCTCCATAGCTTTTGGGTTCACTCCACTTGGAGAGGTCCAACAGATGCACCTTGGCCTTGCAGCTGTACTGGCCTGGAACACGTCTGACCTGATCGTGGTTGTCAGAGGTTGCTGTCCCCAGTCGATTGTTATCTCTGTAGAAATAGTAACTTATTGGAGGGGCGGGAGAGGGGGCGTTGTATTGGACATGACAGATGAGTTTCATCTTTTTTGCTGGGATCAGGTTATTGTCAGTAACAATCTCCAAAATGGGCTGCGACAGAACATCTGAGGCAAGAGAAAAGAAAACATTACTAACATTTCTGGAGAAGAACTGTTTCCTGGTTGCACTAAATGTCAGTAACTTAACTGGAATAAAATAACTGGAGTAAACTGTATTCATGGGGATGAATCAGACATTTAGTGAAAATCCTCTTTCTTAGTGACCAGATGTTATAACTTATGTCTTTACACTACGCAACTGCAGACATCAGCAAAAATATCTAGCTGTTGTTTTTACATGTTACTTGCAACCACAAGCAAATTGAGCACACAGGAAGAGACCCAGTATAGAAACTCACCCAAGACCTTCACTTGAACAGCAACTGAAATTATAGAGCTCGTAAGAGCCTTTGCATCCCAAGAAGCCCGACAAGAATACATTCCGTTGTCGTTGAGGCTCAAGTTGGTCAGAGTAAAATTCAGGCTGACTGCAGGGCCATTCTGTCTCATAACTTCAATCCCATCTTTGTACAGAATCACCTCATGAATTGGGAAGTTGTGTCGGACACGACATGTGACCATTAGGGTGTTACCAACGAGACCAGGATGATCTGGGACTTGCAGGATAGCCCACCCTCCTGAACAAAGATAACAGGGAAGAAAACATTATTTAATAATAATTATAAAAAAAAAAAAAAAAAAAAGCCAAGCAAAATGTGTTTGGCCAAAACTCAAATTTTCCAAAAAAAACAAACAGCAAGTGCCATATAATGCTCAGAGAAGAAAGAGTTGATTGTTTTGAGTTTTTTAAGGTAATGGGAAGAAGGGAAAAGAGGACTAAAGGGACCTGATTTACACCGATACAAATAAACAAGACATTACCATCCACGTTAATCTCCACAGGTTCACTTGGACGGGTGTATATCTTTCCCACCGCTGTGTCCCTCTCTCCCTGACAGTGATATTTCCCGCTGTGTTTAATGTGGGCGTTCCACAAAACAAATTGCTCTCCAGACTGTCCCAGCTTCTCAGATCCCCGAAACCACCGGTATCTCCAGGTGGACCTGTAGTTATCAGGAGTGATGCATCTCAGTCGGACACTCTCCCCAGAGAAGATCCTCCAGTCCCCCGACACTTTCTCAACTACAGTTTTGACTGAGGTCACAGAGGGAACTGTGGAGACAAATACACACGAGCTGTTACTTAATGTGTTTTTAATATGAATGTTAACGTGTCTGTTCAGCTGAAATATTAACAAACATAATGATTCTATTGTTTCAGTCTACACTTAAAAATATTAACATATTTATGTGACGTTGTGAAGTTGTTCCACATCTATAAAGGTCACAGAGGGAACTGTGGAGACAAATACAGGAGCCACTGGAGAAAAATATCCCAAAACAATCTACTTAATCTGTTTTTAATATGAAGGTTAATGTGTCTGTTCAGCTGAAATATTAACAAACATAATGATTCTATTGTTTCAGTCTACACTTAAAAATATTAACATATTTATGTGAGGTTGTGAAGTTGTTCCACATCTATAAATTAACTATAAGAACATCAACTTACCATCAGGTACTACATGCTGTGCTAGTGTTGAAAGAACTGAAATAGAAAATAAACAAGGATAAATTAGAAATTGCAACAGACAACATTATCATATATCATTAATATTAATGTGATGAAAAAGTATTAGAAAAGTCAAGAAAACTCACCAAGGAGGGAGATGATGACCTCCATTGTAATTATGAAGAATTGTGCACAATAATGAAGAACAGGGACCAGAGAGCTGTTTTTATTTATAATGAAGAGGGAAGTGAAAAAGTGGTTTGGGTTTTTTAACATGTTTGCAGGATTTCCTCTTTTCCAGAAATGCTGTTGTGAGCTTTAAATTTCTGACATGTTAAGTTTCACATTTTTCTTTCTTTCTCTTTAAATGTACTTAAGACATTTTTTAATATAGCTCAGTAGTTTTGATTTATCGAGTATTTTGCGAGTCCTTTTTTTTTTTTGTGAATTATTTTATAATTATTTATTATTTTATTTATTTACTATCATTTTAGAACGCTCACTTTTTTCCGCCTCCTTTCTTTATTTCTTTATTTCCTGAACCCCGTGTGAGGTACAGAATATCTCAACCCTGGAAACTTTATTACAATCAAATAACAAAGAGGAACTAAAACTGGCACACCCAGCAAAAGACAAATGTACCTACATTGATTTAGAGACATCCAGATAAAACAGACAAATCACACTTTAATAGCATTTCTGGCTTCGAATAAACTAACTAGTATTTTAGTAGTAGCTGTTTCTTCAGGTGCATTCGATGATGTTTAATACTAAAGTGCAACTCAATTCCAACATTATTGTTATATCTATAATAGCACACGTCATACACTATAGATCTATATCTAGTTTTTCTTTAAATTTGTCTCATTTATTTAAAACGTTTCTTATGTCTAATTGCTGTTGTGCTACTGTAACATTTAAAAATTGTTTGATTAATGATGTCCAGTTGTATTTAGACTCATTCTTCTGAAATAACTTAATAAAAACCCATGTTTTCTCAGTCTGAGTCTATCCACTGTTCACAAAATGTAAAAATATGAGAATATATATATATATATATATATATATATATATATATATATACACACACACACACATTTCTACAGAATTGTATATTATCAGTGTCAAGCCTTTATTTAATCCTGCAGTCATGTGAAACAACATGAAGAGGAATTGCACATGACCCCTCCCCCGTGCGTTTTGAAATTTTATTAATCATCACACACCCAGAGATGCAAATATACTAATACTGCCCCCAATAAGTTACATTTAAATAAAAGACAGTATTAAGTTACGTTCCCATGTGATACAATAACAAACCTATAAGGTTACAAAGACAATGTTTCAAACGTTTTAAAATACCTCATAAATGGCTTCTGCATACAGTGCAATATGAAGTTATTCAAGCTGTCGTTTGCATTAAAAGCTGTTTATGTTTTTTTTTTTCTTCTTCTTCTTCTCAAAACTAAAATTGGAAAGCAACTGCACACCGATATGAAACAAAACAAAATTTCAGATCTAGCAACGCGAGGATATCTTAGCTCGTGAGATGGTTAAATAAAATTTAAAGAAACAAACAAAAAAAACCAACAACAAATGTGCCTTTCATATTTCATCCAAACACAAAGCTCTCCCAAAACATTTCAGGACTGCCAAGTACAAAGGTGCAGTTGAGAAACATCTGATTTCACCAACCACCGACCTTTTCAACTCAATGTATCAACTACTTCCTTCATTCAATTTACTTCTAAATTACGAGCTTCATAATAAAAATGCTTTAAAATAAATTAAAACGGTTAATGAGTTGATTCTCTGCACTAGTAAAACAGGAGCTGGGGGGTGACTACATCATCTTTAGCTGGTTACCGAGTTAATCCAACAGCTCTGTGTGTTTTTTTTTTTGTTTTTTTTCCAATGAGACATGCTTATGACACCCTCTTGTAAAGATTAATGAACAGATGACCACGTTACTGTTGAACCGTTAGAATTCGCGTAACATGTTTTTTTTTTTAACAATTTTCTTTTCTTTTCTTTTTTTTTTTCTTAAACAAGATTACTACTGTAAATATTACAGGATTAATGTCTCCTCTATTGCATCCAGAAGAACTGATACCTGTCACTCTATAGAAAAATAAAATCACTGTACATCCAGCTTACGACCGGAGTAAAGAGGTCTGGCGTCAAAACGAGACTACGACATCCACACGCTCACGCACGCACAGAGGGAGGATTCTTTTTTTTTTTTTATTTATTTATGATTAAGCGACATTTAACTCGGCTCACGTTCATGCAACATACTCTCAATCGCACTCTCGACATCGCATGCCCTCGCGAACACTCGCTTCGGAAATTTCACCAAACTATAAATACTCAGAAATCACGAGCATGAGCATTTATTTTTAGTCGAGGGGGAAGTTAAGTATTGAATCAGATTTCTCCATTTTCTTTCCCAGCAACATGTTCCACTAATATTGTCTGTTAATACTAGGTTTAACTGTGCGTCACTTAGAAAATTCACTTAATTGAGGGACTGAACTTGGAGACATCACAACCTAATGATGGAAACGTTTACAATTTAAAATTCTCATCCAACTGTTTTTTTTTTTTTTTTTTTTTTTTTGTTGTTTTTTTTCCCCATCCGGACAATTATAAAGACAAAAACAAGGATGAAGAAGTACTGAAGATGCCAGCGTGGGTGGCAACTCAGATGTTTGGGAAGAGCTTACAGTGAACTCAAGTCTGCGACTTTCTATTAAAAGGAGCCAGTTGAAGTGGTCTGAGCATCTTATTAGGACGCCTCCTCAGACTACACTTTGTGAAATGTTTTCCTGGACACTTCACTTAATGGAAGCAACAGTCAGTGTATAATGAAGGTGGGATTAATAGCCTGGGAACACCAAAGAGACGTCGACCTGCACTGAAACTGTAATAGAGGCAGAATATTAGGGCTATAAGGTGGATCCAGGATAAAATGCTTATGACGTGATGTTAAAGGCGCGATGTGTATGAACTGGTTGACTGTTGAAGTCATACTCAAAATGAATTTTAACACACAGGTGAGGTGTAAAAACTTGGAAATCCACTCTCCCTTTCCTCTGTGCCATAGTTGGATTGACAACTGAGACAAATCCTGGGCTGAAGCATTGATGTATCAGTGGACTGTCAGTTTTTATAAGATCTGTCTGTTTATCTGCTTGTCAGGGTGCATTTTCCAGCCTCATATTCACTTTGACCTAACATAGATTTAAATAAATCCAAACTCGACGTGATCATATCTGCACATGCCGCTGCAACCCTGAACTTGTGCAGATATTACCAGATAGAGGATCTGTGTGCGTTAACGCAAATGTCTAAAACAGCTGACCCAGATAAAAACAGACTTTGACCTGCTCTCTCCCCGGTAGAAAAGTCCCTGTTATGTCAGATGGAGCCGGTCACTGTCTGGGAAAAAAAAAAAATACTAATCGAAAGTGAATCAGTGGTTGTGTTGATGACAGTTCACCTCTACACACATACATCACATCTCGCCTAAAAACATATTATTTCATGTCGGTGACTAGAAATCTGACACTCATAATCATAAATGTTGTACTGTATGTGTAACAACGTTAACTAACTGAACTGACAATATCAGGAATATTCGGTATAGACATTGTCTGGAATTCATATGTAAAAAAAATGGCTTATGTAACTGGTAGACTGTTTTCTTTGGCTATTATTAGACTGACGGCAAAGACTTCTTACCCAGTCTGCCCAGTCAGAGACAGAGAGGATGAACCAAGGACAAGAGCGGAGGACAAACCACAACAGACTGAGGAACGTGAGGGAGAGCAGCGGCTTCTGAATCTGAGCTTAAGGAAAGAGTTTGGGAATGTCACAGAGAGAGGACGTCTGCAACACAGGGTTATCGTCTACTTGCAGTCAATACTTCTTCAATCTCTCATGTTGGAATGAAGACCAGACTAGATACTACAGTGACTCACTATTGCCTCTCGAGGTACAAAGTGGTATTACAGGACAGGTCAGGTCAGGGTACGGCTGGTTAGCATGCTAATGTCAGTAAATATCTTTTCAAGTCAATACACTGACGTCTTTGACTTACTCCTTCACATTCTATTAATAATTTTAGTTGATTTTTGAAAGTTTTTTTTTTTTTTTTTAAAGTTAAATACATACATATCGCCCCTTTAAAAGAACAGTTTGACATTGTGGGAAATGTTTAGAGGCGGATGAGAAAGTCAATGTCACTCTCATGTCTATCTGTTAAATCTGAAGCTGGAGATGGGAGATGGTAGCTTAGCATAGCATAAAGAGTCCACAGGTTTAAAAAAAAAAAAAACATCACCTACTAACACCAGACAAAACTATCAAATCCACACAAAAAGCAAAAGTAACAACTTTTTCACACTTTTGTTGTAAAAATTTAAGAACGATATGAAATATAATGTTCGATGTTGAGTTTTCTTGGTGTTGGTAGGTGGACTGTCAGATGTTTAACAAAATAGACATGAGTAGAATCAACTGTCCCTTCCTACTTTCCACAAAATGCAAAACTATTCTGTTAAATTAATTGCTCCTTTACTTTTCAGAGAACGTTCAGGGCCTCGAAGGATGGAATCAAGATGGCTGAGGTGGAAATGGGAGTCATATGAGACGGCTGCTGTATGTGCGTACAAACAGCAAAGTTTTACACCAGGGAAAAGGGGGAGGGTGGAGTAAAGCCTCTAGATTTTTTTTTTCTTTTAGACTAACACAACAACTCCTCACATCAACCTGCAAACACTTGCGGCTGCAGCGGAGGAGGCAGGAGCTCGTTCTCAACGTTATCAGAGTCAATAGCTGATGATGCTGTGGACGTTGTCCCACTTGCTGTGGCTGCGGGAGGGTTTTGTGTCTCTGGTGGAAAACTCTCCAGAACGCTGTTCACCTTCTGTTCCACTTCGTCTGTCCAGTCGATGAGGTCGCTCTCCAGTTGTCGAGCCTTCTCCATGACGCGCTCCTGCCTTTCTCCGAGACCCGTTAGCAGGTCCAGCCTTTTGTGGACCTGACTGAGAGCTGCGTTACCTGGGGAGCAGGATGAAGCACCAGAGGCCTGTGGCCAGTGTGGGGACGCCTGGCCCGACATGTAGAGGTCAAACTCCTCAGAGGTCAGGTTTAGGGACTGACCATCCAGCTTCTCGATGAAAGCCACCGCACAACACTAGGGAGAGGAGATACAGAGGGTCATTACAGGAAATCAGTCACATCAAATTCACTTATATTACTATATTTTAAAAAGGCCAACTGTGGTTGTGAACATGACCTATTAAACAACAGAAATATGAAAATGAAAACAGTTGTTCACCGGTCATAAGACAGACAACACCAGAACAGTAGCAGAGCAAAAAGCTGTGACATTTTCAAGACGTTTAGTGAAGCAGGTCTATTGCTTCTAAAATTATATATATATAAATTAATAATTAATAAGAATACCTTATTGAAACACCTGTGAATAAAATACAATATAATTCAACAGTACTAGAATTTCTTCAAAATCTCCCCCTCGCGTTTAGTATGTTATCCAAAAAATAAATAAATAAATAAATAATTCAACATGGTTATAACATTTCAAAAAACAATCCTCCATTATCTCTGTAAAACCAAACAGCAGCATCTAGTGGTTGAATATATCATCGCACCTTTTATCTTCTGTTGCCAAACATTTGACATAACAAAAGAGGATAATCTAAACTCCATAAAATACAAGAATAAGCTCCAGTTACGTTTGATAATTGCACTTATTGTCGCTCATTTTATACAGTAAAATGCAGCACCTCAATCATGAATTCATCTCCTCACCAAATTAGTGAAGTAGTAACCGTCCTCTCCAGTCATGAGTCTGCTGGGGTTGCAGAAACGTGTGATGTACTGGATGTTGGACTGCAGTCGAGGAGGATTCGCTTTCAGCACGATGTAGATGAGGGTGGGGAGGAAGTCGTCGGCGGACGCAGCCTCTTTCTTGCTGACTTTGATGGCGTTAAAGATGTGCTTGCTGCAACGAGTGATGCACGCCAGCTTGTCCTTGGGCACACGCTTTGAATCCATTTCGATCACATCTGGCATGATGCAGACATTTGAAGAGATAAAGTCTTCGTCTGAACATCTTACTCGATGTCAACTGCTAAGATAATGAGTCGAGGTCCTTCCACGGCCTTCTGGAAAACAAAGTTCATGAGACTTACCTGTGATGGCTTTGACCACACTGTCAGAGACCTCAGGGATCTCCTCATCCACAGGAACACACAGCATCTCAATGGTGACCCAGTGCAAAGCTCTGAAATGAAAAAAACAATAACAGTTAAAATAGCTCTCAGGAATGCAGAAAATTTGATTACCAACATATGTTTCTTTTCCGCTATACATATTATATGTTGTTTTCCATTAGCGTGGAGTCGAGTGGAGTCGAAACTGCTACGACATCATGAAACAAAAACATCAGTAAACATTAAAAGGACACGGTACTTGTTGCTCGGTTAGCTTTCAACAAGGTAGGCTATGACGATCACTCTCAACTGTGTTTAAAAATGACAGTTGATTATTTTGCTGACGCTCTCTCAACTCACACGTGCCCGGTCGCGCTTGTGAAGATATTCACTCTGACCAATAAGTGGCCGGCAGTTCACATCACATTTTAGTGTCATTTCAGCTCAGCTCACTGGGGCAGTGGTGGTCTGGTGGCTAAGGAAGCGGACTTAGGTCCAGGTTCGAATCCACCAACTGCCAAAGTCCCACTGAGGTACCCTTAACCAAGGTACTGTCCCCACACAGAGGTCAAGAGGTCAAATTTTGTTGTGAGCATGGTGTGTTGTGTGCTCAGTGACAAAATGGGAATCACTTTAACTTGGTACCTCAACAGAGCAGGTACCAAAAAGTTTGCACCAGGTACAAGGTACAATCCCTAATGGAAAACAAAAGACAGCGAGTAGAGTCGAGTAGAGCTAGAAAGGTATAGTAGAAAAACCCTACTACCAAACATCATTACTATTATTACAACTTCAATTGTACTGACCTGATCCTCTTCTGAATGGCCAGGTCTTTCTTCTCATCGTCTGTGGTCTCAGGGCAGAAAACTTCCTTGTAGAGACGAGTCATCATGTACTTTTCTACTTCGTCCATAACACTCTCTACATGATCCGATGAACCTAAGTAAATATACAGAATAAAGACATGATGCAGTGTATGTTAGTGGCAGCGGTGGATTCATTGTTCGCAGTGTTCAGGAGGAGTTAAACACTTACCTTTGAACTGGGTTTGAAGCCGCTCTGAGAGATTTTGGTAGAAGTCTTGGACGCACTCTGACAGCTCATCGGCACCCATGTCCTGTACAAGAGAAACAAGAACAAAGATTTCAGCTCAGAATATGTAATAATGACAAGAATAGATAACTTATTAGAACAGATAGATTAACACAAAGCCTAAATTTGACAGTGTGACATATTTTACATGCTTTTGATATTGAGTTACCAGTAACAGAATCATAAGACAATTTAAAATGTATAAATGTTAATGTCTCACAAAAGACCCTCTAGAAATGTCTGCAATGACAGAAGAACGTATACCAACATTATATACTTATAAACACTCGGTTTTCAAAGTTTGACAGCATTTTATACAGAAGCATTAAAGGTTTCATCCTCTGTAGAATGAGATATTAAACAACTGCAAACGTGAAACACTGCTTGATATTATTCAATTTCAGGTGAAGCAATTTCAACTAAAGTGGAAAGCAGACTCTTAGTGTCGTCTGACTCCCTGCGCACTGCTGACATTTTAGCCACAGGGTTGCTAATGTTTCTGTGCTCAGTTTACCACAGGTGACTTAAATGATCGGTTCAAAACGCCTGCATTGGCTCCTCTCCGATACTCGAGATCAGGATCAGAACATCCTTAGTTAAAAGGCTGTTTACCTCAAAGATGCAAAAACATAATGAATTATGCACTTAAAACTCACCCGCTTATAGACCATGCTCTCAGTGAAGGCCCGACACTGTTTGAAGATCTCCCTTCCGGACTTCAGAGGTTTGAGAAAATCAATGAACTCTCTCGTTGCGTGGTCACTGTCCACAGAGGAATGTCGGCTTGAGGAGGAGCTCGGGCTCGGAGTGGACTGGGTGTCAAAAGGAGCGGCATCTAGGGAAAGATGTTATATGTCATCAGTCAACGAGTCATTAGTTTAAAAATCTGACAAAATTGTTGGAATGAAAATACAGATCACTGAGCATGAATTTGGTAGAACACAGTTGTTTTTTTCCTCTTAATTTTCCATAAAACAGGTTTCCAAAACTGGTTCTGTAAGAATGAGGAATGACTTAACTTATCTAAACTAGCTAAGACTGAATGAGGAAAGACAAATATCTTCTTGACAGTGATAAAAAAGTAAACACAAAAAGAACAGATGCTGTATCTTAATCTGAAAAACGTTTCCTTGATTTTGACAGAGAAAGTAGAAACATGAAAGGTGGCTAAACAAGAGCAAGACACACACACAGAGAAAGCATTACATACTTAAACAAGCACCACTAGCATTTTGACAGCTGCATATATAAGCAAATGTTTCTACCTTTTCTTGGTGGTGTCTTTGAGGAGGGAATAAAAAACTTTGTGACTGTGTTGACTTTGCTGGATTTTTCCTTCGTTTTTCTTTCCTCAAACTTGTTGAAAGGTGTGATAGAGGGCTGAGGTTGGGCCTTCTGGTTTCTGCTTGCATATGCTTCCTCCTCCTCTCTCTGCAACCTGGGAGGGGAAAGACAAGTCAGCTGTAATCACTGATAGACGAACAAGCGGTCACCAGAACAAGCCAGAAAAATGAGGAAAAATGACACGCAGTTTACAGGAGAGACGGACAGACCTCTCAGCGAGAGCCCAGTCTTCTTGAATCTGTTTTTGCTTTTCTCGCTGGTTCTCCTCTCGCCAGCACTTGGAGCACAAGCCCTGCCAAGCATTGTTGCCATAAAAACCACATCCTTTTTTACAGAGCAGCTCTGATTGGTCCAGATGGATCCCACGCCGCTGGCTCATCATCCTTCACCAAAGTCAGGAGGTCTGCTGGAGGGAGTAGAAAAACTTTTAAAACCAACTCTGTGAGTACAACGAGCATCCCAGGCACCAAAACTGAGCATTGTCGTGTCTATGAAACATACTAACCCACAGTTAACTGATACATTCAGTTACTACATCCATCCATATCATGACATGTCTCTGTAGCGTTAACTTGTAGCTGGATTGACTCTGATTAGATTCAGCTAATTAGCCTAAAAGTTGCCTGATGTCAGTCACTTAATGGAGGCATTGTCCGATGTGACTGGATTAATTTAAATGAGGTGATAACTTCTATCTTACGCTGGCGAAAGTAGGGGTTTGCCCTGTTTACTAGTTAGCATTAGCTAGCTAATAGCAACATGTAATCGACTCTCACTGACAAGAACATGAACGCGAACTTAACAGAATCATTTCAAAACAGTTTCGTCTATCGTCCTACCACCACTGAAATATGGTCAAAATGTTGTGTCACGAACCACAAAAACACAAAATCAACAAGCTAATCTACTGGTAGCTCCAGCTACCAGTGTTTACCAGGGCTAATTACAGAGCTAAGCTAAATAACTAGCTAGATTATAACGCTACGGTGATGACAGTGCTGTGGGGTGTGCGTTTTGTGTCTACATACGCGCTCATCCGCCGTATCAAAACGCCTGTCGAGTAACGTTATTGTCGCTCCAGCTTCAGGCTGCTGTTGTTAGATGTTTATATTAGCGAGCCAGCTAGCTTCGCCCCTCAGCCATTTTGTCTGTCAGTTGTTTCTTCTTCGCTGGAAATATTTTTTGTTGTTGTTGTTGTGGGAATGTGACAAATGAAACGATATAGCGCCACCTAGTGTTGATAAACGGTATCTAGCCAGTTAGATAGATGAATATTTTATTAATCCCGATGGGAAATTAAGGCATCCAGTAGTTTATACAAAACACAAGATATTTATAGTATAAAAATAAAATAAAACCATCAACAGAAGACAGAAACAGAAGACTTTAAAAAGGTGAAGATAAAAATAAAATATAAAATGGGGTGGGGTGGGTGTGTGTGTGTGTGTGTGTGAAAAGTTTACTGAGAGGTCATTGTCCATGATTGACAGCAGTCCTTTTCTCCACCACTGGTGTCAGGATCTCCAGCTTCATGCCAACCACAGAGCCGGCCTTCCTCACCACTCTGCCCAGACGTCCAGCAGCTCTCTTCTTAGTGCTGCCTCTCCACCACACCACAGTGTAGAAGAGGACACTAGTCGTGGTAGACTGGTAAAACATCAGGAGTGGTTTGCTGCAGATGATAAATGACCCCAATCTTCTCAGGAAGTAGAGCTGGCTCTGCCTTTTCCTGTAGAGCACGTCTCTACAGGAAAGGGGCAGGATACTCCCAATTACTTTACAAAACAACTGGATCTCGTGTTGCCAGATTAGGATCTTTTCTTTAATTACGAACTACATCTCCACTCTGCTGCTTGTGCAATTTTCACACAATGAGGGCGTATTATATCAAACAAGCTGTTCAAGCTGTAAGGCAGTCGCAGAGGGATCGTTTTTTGTCTTTTTATTTTTTATCTGCTCATATGAGTAAATATTTTAAAAACAATTCAATTACATTCTATGCACAATCCTATGCACTCTAACTGGGCTATTTTTTTTCCCCACATTTATCAAACCTGGTAACACTAGTCTGGACACATCTTAGGAAGCAGCCTTTGTGGACATGCATGTAGGTGGTGTGACTATAAAACTAGTTGAACTTCAGAACCATAATATTATTTATGGTCTAAATACACATTGCAATGTATTTTAAACCAACAGCAATGACATCTGTGTGTTTCTTTTGACATTGACATTTGATGTAGTTGCTGTAGCCTACTGCTAAAGATAATTTCGGCACAGTGATAAGAAAACAAATTGCTCAGGCTGTAATCAAATAAACATTACCCACTCAGCTATAGACAGTCAAATATCTAAAAAGTGAGGGTGAGTGTGGTTTGTTTACCAATCCCATTCTTAACTGACAAACCCAAACAGTTGGAATTAAACTTGCATTATTTTGTTTTTAGACTCATAATAACCCCTCTACTTTTTTTTACTCAACAGGGGTAAAATTAAACACAATTATCAAATCACAATTTAAATTTTCCCAATAATTTGGTTTATGACCAAATATTGAGTTTAAGCCATGACATCAGGCTTTTTTTGTGTGTATTGTGTGCGACAAGCAATGCCAGTGTCTTCGTGCTGTTAAGTTGCTGTAATGACCTGATCGCTCCCAGAGTACTATATGTAAACACCGATTTGTGTGTGTGTGTGTGTGTGTGTGTGTGTGTGCACTCAGATAAGGACTGTGTTTAGTATATGTGACTTGTGTGCAAAGCACAAAGCCACATATAATTGCAGTCCATTCACTATTTATTCAAATGTCCTGTTTTCTTTTAATTCATGGCTAATATGAGTAACAACAACAACCTATTGCATCAGCTACTGACTGTGGCAGCAGTAGAGCTACCTGTAGGCACGTTGTTCCTGCTGTGACTAGTGCTTTATGTTGTCAGACATTTTGTTCCTCTTTATCTGTACTGCCATGTGAGTGATGTTAAAGCTCAAGTAAGCTTAAGTTCCATACACTTGTTACTTGTATGTGATTGTGAAATTATTTGGTAGCTATAAAAATAAAGATGTTGAATGACGGTGAATGAGTGGGTGATGGAGTTATCCCATTAGTCATCACTCTTAATAATAATAATTTGACTTCAGCTGTTCCTGTTGTGTTTGTTGGAGCCATAATGTACTTTTTGTTTTATTTTTATCTTTCACATCTTAGGTGACAATATACCTTGTTGTATGTAGTTTCTGTTTTGAACCCCAGGTGGGGCATTGGTGCAGGACAGGCATATAGGTGAGCCATGGGTGATGAGCAGTAAGTGTATGAGAGAAGGGAAGCAAACAATTTTTGACGGTGTCAGCGTGTTAGTGTGCAGCGTGTTGCTCTTTGAGGATCAAACTGATGAATGGAAACTTACCTGTGATGAGTTATGGATGAAAATGTATTTTACCTGTGCTAAAAAGAGCATAAAGAAATGGAAATCAATGGGTTACCGCACTCAAAGAAAAGTTGTTGGACATTGGTTTATTGTTGTACCCAGAACACACGTCCAAACAGTTTTCAGCTCAAAAAGTGACCTCACTTTCTATTTACTTTAACTGCAGGGTTAGTGTTAGAAGGTAACATAATGGCTTTTATCTCTAAGTCCCTCTGATACTTTAGAGTGAAGCCTTTTTCTCCTGCAAGTCAAGTTATTACAAGTCATTACTCTCCTGGCTGAAGCTCTGTTAAAAAAAATAAAAATTATAAAAAAAAACAGCTCGCGCCAAATGTTTTGCATGTTTTTGCAGATCAGGTGTGAATACAAACTGCTAAGTTTATAGGTCACATTTGGTCCAAACAGTCACATTCAGCTCCTACTATACTTCCCTGTTAACTGTTTGTTTCTCTATCTACTGACCACTGGATATGAAGTGTGATTTTCAACTTTCTAACCACGTCAATACAAAACATCCAACATATCCATAGCCACTCCTCCAGACAAGGATACGTTTGTGGTAAATGTGTCAAAATAATTTACATCTGCTTATATTTAAGAGAACAGTATTCATATTCGCCATATATGAATAAAAGTCTGTTAGATTTTACACGGTTGCGACCTGTTTGTGATCAGATAATGTAGTTTTATTAATGATTTTCGATGATTTTCCGCTGCGTAAAAGTTAGAGGGAGCGGGTTTTGTGAAATGAAGGAAACAATATGTGGTTTCTGCCGAGGACTGTGGTCGGTTAAAGTTCAGGTAAATACAAATTATTGTACCAAGCGTAAAGTGGGCTGGAGGCGGGCAGTAGGAAACGTATCAATTTGAAACCTATGCGCATTACGCAGTAATCCCTTTGGACAACGGCCATTG
Organism: Polydactylus sextarius; assembly: GCA_016801845.1. Taxonomy (NCBI): domain Eukaryota; kingdom Metazoa; phylum Chordata; class Actinopteri; family Polynemidae; genus Polydactylus; species Polydactylus sextarius. The sequence goes on from CM028926.1 coordinate 3,579,096, forward strand.
AAGCTCAAGGACTTTTCTGAGAGTTTTCAGACATATATTTTTTAAAAATAAGAATACGAGATTGTCACGATGGCAGGTAAGAGTTCACAGTTTATTAATATATTACATTAAAATAATAATAATAATAACCAAAGTTTTTGTGTGTAGACTGTCGATACATAGACGATCAGCCAACAACCGAAACACATAAACTGTGATTGGGGTTAAAAGCAGCGAGAAATACAGAGTATAAATTTATATATATTAATTATTGAGTTTTTGTAGTTTTACATCAAATAAGTCACAGTCAGTTTTTTTTCCTCCACGGCTTCCTATGTCTGCAACCTATAATTTCACTTTGAGGGCGGTCGTATCATATATCCGCCCTATATGTCACAACAGCCTCAACGTACATCTGCCAGTATGAACATATACATGAATCGATTTTATAGACAAACTGAAAAAGTAATCTGTTACTTTACAGGATGAAAAATTCCTGCCTCTAACTAAACCAATCAATTAAAACGGACAGGCAGCTTGTTATTCGATTATATGAAACTTGCAGGTAGCTGGAAACTGTGCAGGGCAACTACTTTATTTAAACATTTAATGGTCATTAAAATCACTCCTATGTATTATTTACATTCCCTCCTCTATAGCTAATGGGCTTGCTTCGTCCGGCGCGAGGAACAAGTTTGTGGAAAATGTGTCCAAAGAAGTTATTAAACAACTCCTGGACGACTTGTTGGAAGATAATATCCTGAACGAGGGGGAGAAAGACTCAATACTCGAGGAGAACACGAGCAGAGCCGACAGAGCACGCGGCCTCTTTGACACAGTGAAGAAGAAGGGAAACGTGTCCATCAACAGGATGTTTGCTCACATCCACCAGAGAGACCCTGCGCTTTTTTCTCAACTGGGTGTGCCCGGTGCTGTTTAAAGCATAAAAATAGCATGAGAAGAAGTGATGAGCAGCGCTGTAGAAAATGACACAATATTCACTTCTATTGATGTTCATATGTTCCCATATTTTCCTATTTAAAAATCTCTGTTGTCTTATCCCCTGCATGTGTGTATCACACATTGTTCTATTTTGTATAACTCACACAAGCATTTTTAATACAACACATAATAAATGTGTCTGCCCACTAAATGTCCTTTAATAAAAATCATTAATTAAAGGATCATCTCTCCTGTCCTGATTCCTTTACTAAAGTCTCGTTCTGTTCATTGATTACAACTTTTATTACTTCTCTACAGGACAAAAACATTAAAACCCCACTGTGCCTTTAGATTTGCGTAAAACCAAGTTAATAATTATTTAGGGAGACAAATAACAACAGTTTAGTGAAAAGACAGGAAAAGAGTGTGAAGTCTAAACTGATCGGCCAGAGGAAAAGTAGACTTCACTGTGCTGCGATGTTTGGGTAACTCAATTCAATTCAATTTATTTTATTTATATAGCGCCAGGTCATAAAAACATTTATCTCAAGACACTTTACATAGAGAAACCCAACATTTCCACAATGAGCAAGCGCTTGGCGACAATGGAGAAGAAAAACTCCCTTTTAACAGGAAGAAACCTCCAGCAGAACCAGACTCAGAGTGGACGGTCATCTGCCTCGACCAGTTGGAGTGAAATAAAAACAGGCAAAAGAGAAGAGACAGAGGAAAGAGAGGGAGGAGGATGGGGGAGGGGGGAGGAAAAAAAAAGTGGGAGACCAGGAAGAGACAGTAGAGACTAGATGGTTACAAGTAGTTGTTAAAGTGAAATTATCATTACAATTAATATTACAATAATAATAATAATAATGATGAAGATGAAAATGATGATGTCGTCAAAGAATTGGAGTCCAACAGCTCTGGAGTCAAAACTTCCTGTAAAAGAGAAAGGGGTAGGGGGAGACACAACTGCGAGAGAGAGCAGATGATGTTAAAAATATGTAGTATATAAATGTCAGGACATGAAGTGTGAGGGAGAGAAAGAGACGTGAGGAGTGAGGGACAGAGAGGAGCAATGTATTGTCAGAGTCCCCCAGCAGTCTAATCCTATAGCAGCTTAACTAAAGGATGGTTCAGGCAGGCCCGTGTCCTGCCTGGACCATCCTTAACTATAGGCTTTATCATAAAGGAAAGTTTTTAGTCTAACCTTAAATGTAGAAAGGGTGTCTGCCTCCCGGACCCAAACTGGGAGCTGGTTCCATAAGAGAGGAGCCTGATAAATGAAGGCTCTACCTCCCATTCTGGTCTTAGAGACTCTAGGAACCACAAGTAAACCAGCAGTTTGTAATCGAAGTGATCTATTAGGATAGTAAGGAACTATGAGTTCATTAAGATATGATGGAGCCTGATCATTAAGGGTTTTATAGGCAAGCAGTAGGATTTTGAATTCTATTCTAGATTTTACCGGAAGCCAATGAAGAGCAGCCAATACTGGAGAAATATGATCTCTGGTCCTACTTCCTGTCAATACCCGTGCTGCAGCATTCTGGATTAGCTGAAGGGTTTTGATGAAGTTACTGGAACACCCTGATAGTAGAGAGTTACAGTAGTCCAGTCTAGAAGTAACAAATGCATGAATTAACTTTTCAGCATCCTTTCTAGACAGGATGCCTCTGATTTTTTGCAATATTACGTAGGTGGAAAAAAGCTGTTCTAGAGACTTGTCTAATATGAGATACAAAGGATATGTCCTGATCAAAGATTACTCCAAGATTCCTCACAGTAGAACTGGAGGCCAAAGTGATGCCATCCAGATTAGCTATGTGATCTGAAAATGATGTTCTTAGATGTTCAGGGCCAAGTATGATGACTTCGGTTTTGTCTGAGTTTAAAAGTAAGAAATTCTGAGTCATCCAGGTCTTTATGTCTTTAAGACAATCCTGAAGTTTGATGACCTGGTTAGTTTCATCTGGTTTCATAAATAAGTACAGCTGGGTATCATCCACATAACTATGGAAGTTTATATTGTGCTTCCTGATGATGTTTCCTAAGGGAAGCATGTACAAGATAAAGCGGATTGGACTCATTGTTTATCTTTCAAGTCCGGAGGCAAAAACAGGAAACATCAGCATAACCACTGCGCATTACGCACGACTGTCCCTCACTCCGACACAAGCTGTTTCTATTTCTCAGGAGTTTTCAGAAATACTTTTCAGCGTCCACTTCAGGCTGTTTTGTGATTCATGATCTGAGCGATGGCAGGTAAGAGTTAACGGTCTGAATATACATGTAACCCAGATGTTTGTGGTGTAAGCTACTGTCTTTATTCGGTAACATGAAGGCGAACAGCCACTAAACCCAACACATCTGTCGTATAACCGCGATGATGAGAACTACAGGAGGTAGACATAGAAATTCTTAAGAGTTTTTATCTTTATCTTTATTTTCCTTTTCAGCATAAAACACATATTTGTCAAATACAATTTATCTTGATGTTTTTTGTCTCCATCACAATAGTTTCACTGTGTTGTTGTTAAATCCACTTTTATGTTTCAACAGACACAAGGAGTAATATATAAGGCAATAAGCAGCCTTTTCTGAGTTTTAAAATAGACTGTTTCAATTTGCAAACTTCTGATTATGATAAAATTGGCTGAAATGAAAACGGTGACAGGTTCAAGTCTCAGCTGGTTCAAGATCCGTAAAGTGTTTGATCAGAACCGTAAATACAAGTTAAAGTGAGCAGGTCAGCTCAAATTTCTTCTTCCTATTGATATTTAGTTCACTATTATTTAACCTTATCATACTTGGTTACCAGTTTGATAGACACACACACATCTAAAACTGCTGCAGTGTTATAAGTTCACACTTCTTCAAGTCAAATTCATGGAGGTGTTACATTACTTTTTTTTTTTTTTTTTTTTAGCATTTTGTCTCTAATACACTGGTGTTTCCTGCCTTAAACTAAAACCTTAAAAACCATTTAGATTATATTAAAATACAATGATATGAAGCTGGAAACTGGAATGTTTTTCATGTGACAGTGGATGTGAATATTTTATTCACAAATTTAACCTTTGTTATGTTGTTTCCTTCCTCTAGTTAATGAGCTTGCCAGGGTCAGGACCAAGTTTGTGGAAAAGGCGTCCAAAGAAGTCATTAAACAGCTGCTGGACGACTTGTTGGAAGATAATATCCTGAATGAGGGGGAGAAAGACTCAATACTTGAGGAGAATAAGAGCAGAGTTGATAAAGCACGCTGTCTCATTGACACAGTGAAGAGGAAAGGAGATGCAGCCAGCAGGATGATGATCACTAGCATTCAAAAAAGAGACAAAATGCTTTACTCTGAACTGGGCCTGTCCTGTGGTGAGTTGATTTATTTCCATTTGAGAAAACCTCATTCTAATTTTATCCAAATTTAAATTACATCTTCACACTGTTATGATCATCAGATATTTTACACCAGTGCTTCATTTTGATCAGTAATACTGATGTGTTTTGTTGTTTCCAGCTGCAGAGGCTCCGAAGATGCAGGAGCAGACGACCACACACACCTCTACCACTGAGAAAGTCCAGAGGAAGAAACGAAATAAAGAAGACGTGAGTCGTTTTTAGAAGCCACATCAAATAAATGAGAGATTTACTCTTTGTTCTTTACTAGGAGTGGAAATAATGAGGAAAATATAGTGTTTTACATTTACTTAGGTTTAAGTTTTCCTACTTTACATTCATTTTTCAGGTTTACCCTGTGACCCAGGACTATTTGAAAAGTCGTGTGGCCCTGCTGATCACTAATATAAAGTTCAGTGAAGAGAAATTAAACAGACACGGAGCTGAGAAGGACGAAGAGAATATGGAGAAACTACTGAAACATCTGGGCTATGAGGTGGTGAAACACAGAGATCTCACTGGAAAGGTAACTACAGTAAGAGAAAAAAAATACACATTTTTTTTCTGATAAATTAGGGACATAGTGACTAATATGTGACTGTTTTGTTCTCACAGGGAATAGATGATGCTGTGCTTGAGTTTTCTAAACACAGAAAACTCAAAACAACAGACAGTGTAGTGGTGGTTATCATGTCTCATGGGAAGAGGGACGCCATCTGCGGTGTGAATGGGGAGACTGATTTGTTCCCCAATGACAACATTTACAAACACTTAGGTTCACAGAATTGTCCAGATCTGCTGAATAAACCCAAAATCATCATCATCCAGGCCTGTAGAGGAGGTGAGTCTCATCTGTTCTTACACATGCTCCAAACTTTGGCTGCCTTGTGGTGAGTGAGGTTGTCATTAACAACATTAAAAATATACCACATGTGTTTCAGGTGAATGTGGATCAGTGCTTGTTAGTGACAGTGCACAGACAGTGGTCAGTGACAGCATCTCTCAGTCTGCTTCACTCGGTGACAAAGGCATAAAGGCTGATGCTTTGAAACGTGTGAACCAGGAAAAAGACTTCATCACTCTTCTCTCCAGCACTCCGAGTCAGTTTAACGGCAATACAGACTTATTCTGGAGCTGATGAATAGTTACTTAATGTGGTTAAAACATAAATGTATTTACATAACATAAATCTGTTTTTTTTCCTGCAGATACTGTCGCGTATAGACATGAGGAACATGGTTCTTTTCTCATCCAGTTCATTGTTGAGATATTCCACCAAACTGCAGATGAGAATCACATTCTTGAACTTTTCATGAACGTAAGTTTTGTAGTTGTTCTGAGCGTTAAATATGACGTGAGAAACCAGTAATAATGATGTTGGTGGTTAACTAATGTAAACTCACTGTTTGTTTCAACCACACAGGTCCAGCGACGCTTTGAAGAGTTTTCCAGTGATGAAAAAATGCAGATGTCAAGCATTGAAAGATGCACTCTTCTCAGACATTTCTACTTCTTTCCAGTTGACAATGCTGTTTAATACAGACTTTGAAGGGACACTGAAATACACACACGAAAGCCAAACATAAAAAAAAACAAAAAACTTTATAGTCACTGTGGTGGTTGCCACTGAATACATTAGCTACTGAGTGTAACAGAGGTGGTTTCCTGTAGGTATGCTTCATGTTGTCAAACATTTGTTCCTATTTGAATGTATTTACCTGTTTGTGCTGCCTTGTGAGTGTCAGCTGGTAAATACTTCTGATACTTTAGTATGAAGCCTCTTTCTCCTGCAAGTCAAGTTATTACAAGTTATTACACTGTTTATACAAACTTCCCATCTCGCTCTACTGGCTGTATACATTTCTCTCAACTGGGGTGAATCCAGTGCTTTTTAAAGCATAAAAGTAGCATGAGAAGAGCTGTGAGCAGCTGGTGATGAGCAGCGCTGTGAAAAATGATATTATCTTCACTTCTACTGATGCACATATGTTTCCATATTTTCCCATTTAGAAATATCTGTTGTCTTATTGCCTGCATTTGTGTATCACACATTGTTCTATTTTGTTTATCTCACACAAGCATTTTTAATACAACACATACTAAATGTGTCTGCCCACTGCATGTCCTTTAATAAAAATCATTGGTCAAAGGATCATCTCTCCTGTCCTGATTCCTTTACTAAAGTCTCGTTCTGTTCATTGATTACAACTTTTATTACTTCTCTACAGGACAAAAACATTAAAACCCCACTGTGCCTTTAGATTTGCGTAAAACCAAGTTAATAATTAATTTAGGGAGACAAATAACAACAGTTTAGTGAAAAGACAGGAAAAGAGTGTGAAGTCTAAACTGATCGGCCAGAGGAAAAGTAGACTTCACTTTATTTTTTTCACTTTTAATACTCGTCTCCAGGAGATAAACATTAAAACTCCACTGTGCCTTTAGATTTGCGTAAAACCAAGTCAACAACAAATAACAAATAACAACAGTTTAGTGAAGAGACAGGAACTGAGCGTGAAGTCTAAACTGATCGGCCAGAGGAAAAGTAGACTTCACTGCGCTGCGATGTTTGGATAATTCACTGTGCTGGAAGCGAGAAACAGGAAACATCAGCGTAACCACTGCGCACAACGCACGACTCCTTCACCCTGACATGATCTGTTTCTATTTCTCAGGAGTTTTTAGAAATACTTTTCAGAGTTCACTTCAGGCGGTTTTGTAATTCGTGATCTGAGCGATGGCAGGTAAGAGTCCAAGCTCTAGATGACACAGTTTTTTTCTTCTTCTTTGTACATCGTATGCTGTCGGAACATTCAGGCGATAAACCAGTAATCACAACAATAACAGCTGTGATTTGCGTCTTAGAAGAAGGTTAGAACTATGACTTGTTGAGCTTCATGATGGGTATTTGTCTAATGAAAGTCTTGATCTTGAGCTTTCTTCTGTTCCCTGTGTGTGTCACGTATAGTTTCACTTTATGTCGCTTATGACGTTCAGGTCAAATGTCCGCTCTATATGTCACTGTCCTATATACAACAGCACCACGAACGACTTCCTCCAATATGACCGCTGAATCAACATCTCTCTGAAACCTGAAAACCAAAGTCACAACCTTCATAAAAGTGAGATTTTGTACAGGACCGATTCAGCTTAGAGTCCCTAATAAAGTGGCAACTGAGTATGTCAGTAAAACTAACTTTTAACACCATACATTGATATAAAGCTAGAAACTGGAGTGATTTTGGACTTGGTTGTCACAAGACAGTAACGTTGTGTGAATATTTTATTCATAAATTTAACCTTTGTTATGTTGTTTCCTTCGTCTAGATAAGGAGCTTGACAGGGTGAGGATTAATTTTGTGGAAAAGGCGTCCAAAGAAGTTATTAAACAGCTGCTGGACGACTTGTTGGAAGATAATATCCTGAATGAGGGGGAGAAAGACTCAGTACTTGAGGAGAATAAGAGCAGAGCTGATAAAGCACGCTGTCTCATTGACACAGTGAAGAAGAAAGGAGATGCAGCCAGCAGGATGATGATCGCTAGCATTCAAAAAAGAGACAAAATGCTTTACTCTGAACTGGGCCTGTCCTGTGGTGAGTTGATTTATTTTAATTTGAGAAAACCTCATTCTAATTTTTATCCAAATTTAAATTACATCTTCACACTGTTATGATCATCAGATATTTTACACCAGTGCTTCATTTTGATCAGTAATACTGATGTGTTTTGTTGTTTCCAGCTGCAGAAGCTCCGAAGATGCAGGAGCAGACGACCACACACACTTCTACCACTGAGAAAGTCCAGAGGAAGAAACGAAATAAAGAAGACGTGAGTCGTTTTTAGAAGCCACATCAAATAAAAGATAGATCTACTCTTTGTTCTTTACTATGAGTGGAAACAATGAGGAAAACATAGTTTTAAGTTTGCTTTTTTGCAGCTCAGCTCTTCTAACGTGAACAGACAGATGTTGTTTAATTGGCAGAAATGAAATAGTTTCTTTGATTTCAAATATTATCTTGTATTTTCTATCATCTTTATAACCAAGTGCAATTTATTTATCTATTTACTTACAATAACCATGGGCAATTTACAAAAAACATGTGCAAGAACTGCTGTGTACAGTCCATATATCATGTACACGCACACACAAACACATATATGTGTGTGTTTGTGTTTGTATATATATTATATTATATTTTAACAGTGCTGTGTGTGATGGATCTTCAATTTCCCTGAGGGAACCTCTCAAAGGGATCAATAAAGTCATCTGTTCTATTCTATTCTATCAAATGTACAATGTAGATGAAGGTGTAAAGGTATTGACATTTCTGTCTGTCTTTAAATTCATTTTTCAGGTTTACCCTGTGACCCAGGACTCCTTTAGAAATCGTGTGGCCCTGCTTGTCAATAATATAGAGTTTAACAAAAGGAAAACCAGACACGGAGCTGAGAAGGACGAAGAGAACATGGAGAAACTACTGAAACATCTGGGCTATGAGGTGGTGAAACACAGAGATCTCACTGGAAAGGTAACTACAATAAGAACTTGGTTTTATTTGGTTAAATTAGGAACATAGTAACTGATGTCAATTGTGTTTTTTCTTTTGTTTTGTTTTGTTTTCACAGGAAATTGACGATGCTCTAAACAAGTTTTCTAAACATCCAAATCTTGAAGCGACAGACAGTGTAGTGGTGGTTATCATGTCTCATGGAAAAATGGGAGCTATCTATGGTGTCAGTGAGAAAACTGATGAGTTCCCCATCGATAACATTTACTGAACATTTAGGTTCACAGAATTGTCCACATCTGGTAGGAAAACCCAAAGTCATCATCATCCAGGCCTGTAGAGGAGGTGAGTCTCATCTGGTCTTACACATGTTCCAAACTTTGGCTGCCTTGTGGTGAGTGAGGTTGTCATTAACAACATTAAAACTGTACCACATGTGTTTCAGATGATTGTGGATCAGTGCTGATTAGTGACAGTGCAGAAGCAGCAGGTGACAAAGACAGAGAGCATAATACTTTGCAAACTGTGTGCAAAGAAAAAGAAAAAGAAAGCAAAAAAGACTTCATCACTCTTCTCTCCAGCACCCCTGGTCAGTTCAACAGAAGTACAAGACAAATAACAATAATCTCCATAAATGCCTACTTTGTGTGATTAAAAACAAAAATGTGTTTTCTGTGTGTTTCCTGTAGGTGCTAGCTCGTTTAGAGATGACCAACGTGGTTCTTATTTCATCCAGTTCATTGTTGAAATATTCAACAAAGCTGCACGTGAGGATCACATCCAGGAACTTTTCAGAAAGTTAAGTTTTTGTAGTTTTTCTAAATGATAAATCTGACACAGAGCAACCAATAATAATGATGTTGGTGGTTAACTAATGTAAACTCACTGTTTGTTTCAATCACACAGGTCCTGCGACGCTTTGAAGGTTTTTCCATGGACAAAAATATGCAGATGCCATGTATAGACGGATGGATTCTTCCCAGACACTTCTACTTCTTTCCATATGACCAAGATGTTTAACACAGACTTTGTAGCTACACTTTTTAAAGAATCCTTCAAGCCTTTAACAAGTGCTACTCAGTTAATACATAGTGGACACAAACCCAGGACACCAACTTTGGAATAAACTTTTGTCTGATAATCTGCTAATAAGAGGACTAGAATAAGTAAACAGATAAATATGCAACTATACAAAATGATGACAATCATAACTATTTGTATTGCATTTGTTTGTTTGTTTTTTGATAAATAAAAGGGGCTACAGTTGCTGAATTGTGTCAAATTCTGGTTCTTATTATCTTCTGTATCACATATTGTTGTATATCACACACACACTGTACATGGCTTACACTGCATTTACTTCAATAAGCTTTGTAGCTCTGATCCCTTTCCTCAAATCACCTCATCCTCCACAACCTCAACATAAAGAATGGGATGATTTTATAGACTGGAGTTTAATAAAGAAAATACTATTCTTTAAGATTGTCCCTGAGAACCATCTAAATCAACAGCAGATGACTTATTAATTCATACAAAATGACTTAAATGTCATTGAGAACAGCAGATAATCTACTTCAGGACAGTTTGAAGTCTTTCCACTCACTGGTGGGTGTGGAAACTAGAGATAAACCAGTATGAAGAAAAAGAAAAAAGAAGCCCAACCCATAATATATGATCTTGTTACAGTGACAACCAGCCTGCTGAAAAAAAAAAAAAAGTATTATGTGGAGTTATGTGGTAGTTGTGTAGTTATGTGGAGAAAACTTTGTTAAAGCTGCGACTGATGAAACTGGAGGGAAACTCTGACAGTATGAAAAGAAAACAACAGCGACGAGCTTATTAAAGTGCGGACTTCATCACGTTTGGACCACGATCGGGTTGGATGGTTTATTTTTCAAGTAGGCTGGACGCGGGAAGCAGGAAACACTTCACGTCACGCAGACACGAGCTGCCAACAGCTGATCACTTATCTGGAGTTTTCATAAATACTTTACAGAGTTCACTTCAAACTGAGATTCGTGATTCGTGATCTGAGCGATGGCAGGTAAGAGTTAACAGCATATGAAATATAATGTAACCCAGATGTTTGTGGCGCCTTTAGGCGGTGACATGCAGACGAACATCCAACACATCTGTCGAATAACAGCGACAGATACACGAGCTACAGGAGTTAGACATATGACTTGTAGCGGTTTTTTTTTTTTTTTTTTTATTTTTTTAAAAACAATCATAAAACAACATCTACCAAATAAAAGTCTCGATCTCGATCTTTTCTTCTTTTCTCGTCTCAGTCACGAATAGTTTCACTTTGCGCGCATATCCGGTCTAAATGTGTTGTTTAATCCACATGTATGTTTTAACAGACACGCAGATGAAAATATATGGTTATAAACAGCCTTTTCTGAGTTTTATACCAGGCTACTTAAATGTTTAAACTTGTTAAACTAACTAATTTTGATAGAATTGGGCTGAAGTGAAAACGGTGACAAGTGAGCAGGTCAGCTCAAAGGTCTTCTTCCTACTCATATTCAGTTCACTATTATTTAACCTTATACTTGATTTACAGTTCTTCATGAAGTCAACTTCTTATAATGTAGCTTTTGTTGAACCATGGAGATGTTACATTTTTTTTTTTTTTTTTTTTTTTTTTTAGCTTTGTGTCACAAATAAACTGGTGTTTCCTGCCTCTTATGAAGCTAGAAACTGGACTGTTTTCAGAGATGATTTTTTACAAGACATTAGCATTATGTGATTATCTTATTCATAAATTTAACCTTTGTCCTGTTGTTTTCTTTATTTAGATAAGGAGCTTAACAAGGTCAGGACCAAGTTTGTGGAAAAGGTGTCCAAAGAAGTTATTAAACAGCTGCTGGACGACCTTTTAGAAGTAAAAATCGTGAATGATGAAGAGAAAGACTCAATACTTGAGGAGAATGTCAGCAGAGTTGATAAAGCACGCTGCCTCATTGACACAGTGAAGAGGAAAGGAGATGCAGCCAGCAGGATGATGATCACTAGCATTCAAAAAAGAGACAAAACTCTTTACTCTGAACTGGGCCTGTCCTGTGGTGAGTTGATTTATTTCCATTTGAGAAAACCTCATTCTAATTTTATCCAAATTTAAATTACATCTTCACACTGTTATGATCATCAGATATTTTACACCAGTGCTTCATTTTGATCAGTAATACTGATGTGTTTTGTTGTTTCCAGCTGCAGAGGCTCCGAAGATGCAGGAGCAGACGACCACACACACCTCTACCACTGAGAAAGTCCAGAGGAAGAAACGAAATAAAGAAGACGTGAGTCGTTTTTAGAAGCCACATCAAATAAATGAGAGATTTACTCTTTGTTCTTTACTAGGAGTGGAAACAATAAGGAAAATATAGTGTTTTACATTTACTTAGGTTTAAGTTTTCCTACTTTACATTCATTTTTCAGGTTTACCCTGTGACCCAGGACTATTTGAAAAGTCGTGTGGCCCTGCTGATCACTAATATAAAGTTCAGTGAAGAGAAATTAAACAGACACGGAGCTGAGAAGGACGAAGAGAATATGGAGAAACTACTCAAACATCTGGGCTATAAGGTGGTGAAACACAGAGATCTCACTGGAAAGGTAACTACAGTAAGAGAAAAAAAATATACATTTTTTTCTGGTTAAATTAGGGACATAGTGACTAATATGTGACTGTTTTGTTCTCACAGGGAATAGATGATGCTGTGCTTGAGTTTTCTAAACACAGAAAACTCAAAACAACAGACAGTGTAGTGGTGGTTATCATGTCTCATGGGAAGAGGGACGCCATCTGCGGTGTGAATGGGGAGACTGATTTGTTCCCCAATGACAACATTTACAAACACTTAGGTTCACAGAATTGTCCAGATCTGCTGAATAAACCCAAAATCATCATCATCCAGGCCTGTAGAGGAGGTGAGTCTCATCTGTTCTTACACATGTTCCAAACTTTGGCTGCCTTGTGGTGAGTGAGGTTGTCATTAACAACATTAAAAATATACCACATGTGTTTCAGGTGAATGTGGATCAGTGCTTGTTAGTGACAGTGCAGAGGCAGTGGTCAGTGACAGCATCTCTCAGTCTGCTTCACTCGGTGACAAAGGCATAAAGGCTGATGCTTTGAAACGTGTGAACCAGGAAAAAGACTTCATCACTCTTCTCTCCAGCACTCCGAGTCAGTTTAACGGCAATACAGACTTATTCTGGAGCTGATGAATAGTTACTTAATGTGGTTAAAACATAAATGTATTTTCTGTTTTTTTTCCTGCAGATACTGTCGCGTATAGACATGAGGAACATGGTTCTTTTCTCATCCAGTTCATTGTTGAGATATTCAACCAAACTGCAGATAAGAATCACATTCTTGAACTTTTCATGAACGTAAGTTTTGTAGTTGTTCTGAGCGTTAAATATGACGTGAGAAACCAGTAATAATGATGTTGGTGGTTAACTAATGTAAACTCACTGTTTGTTTCAACCACACAGGTCCAGCGACGCTTTGAAGAGTTTTCCAGTGATGAAAAAATGCAGATGCCAAGCATTGAAAGATGCACTCTTCTCAGACATTTCTACTTCTTTCCAGTTGACAATGCTGTTTAATACAGACTTTGAAGGGACACTGAAATACACACACGAAAGCCAAACATAAAAAAAAAAAAAAACTTTATAGTCACTGTGGTGGTTGCCACTGAATACATTAGCTACTGAGTGTAACAGAGGTGGTTTCCTGTAGGTATGCTTCATGTTGTCAAACATTTGTTCCTATTTGAATGTATTTACCTGTTTGTGCTGCCTTGTGAGTGTCAGCTGGTAAATACTTCTGATACTTTAGTATGAAGCCTCTTTCTCCTGCAAGTCAAGTTATTACAAGTTATTACACTGTTTATACAAACTTCCCATATCGCTCTACTGGCTGTATACATTTCTCTCAACTGGGGTGAATCCAGTGCTTTTTAAAGCATAAAAGTAGCATGAGAAGAGCTGTGAGCAGCTGGTGATGAGCAGCGCTGTGAAAAATGATATTATCTTCACTTCTACTGATGCACATATGTTTCCATATTTTCCCATTTAGAAATATCTGTTGTCTTATTGCCTGCATTTGTGTATCACACATTGTTCTATTTTGTTTATCTCACACAAGCATTTTTAATACAACACATACTAAATGTGTCTGCCCACTGCATGTCCTTTAATAAAAATCATTGGTCAAAGGATCATCTCTCCTGTCCTGATTCCTTTACTAAAGTCTCGTTCTGTTCATTGATTACAACTTTTATTACTTCTCTACAGGACAAAAACATTAAAACCCCACTGTGCCTTTAGATTTGCGTAAAACCAAGTTAATAATTAATTTAGGGAGACAAATAACAACAGTTTAGTGAAAAGACAGGAAAAGAGTGTGAAGTCTAAACTGATCGGCCAGAGGAAAAGTAGACTTCACTTTATTTTTTTCACTTTTAATACTCGTCTCCAGGAGATAAACATTAAAACTCCACTGTGCCTTTAGATTTGCGTAAAACCAAGTCAACAACAAATAACAAATAACAACAGTTTAGTGAAGAGACAGGAACTGAGCGTGAAGTCTAAACTGATCGGCCAGAGGAAAAGTAGACTTCACTGCGCTGCGATGTTTGGATAATTCACTGTGCTGGAAGCGAGAAACAGGAAACATCAGCGTAACCACTGCGCACAACGCACGACTCCTTCACCCTGACATGGTCTGTTTCTATTTCTCAGGAGTTTTTAGAAATACTTTTCAGAGTTCACTTCAGGCGGTTTTGTAATTCGTGATCTGAGCGATGGCAGGTAAGAGTCCAAGCTCTAGATGACAGTTTTTTCTTCTTCTTTTGTACATCGTATGCTGTCGGAACATTCAGGCGATAAACCAGTAATCACAACAACAACAGCTGTGATTTGCGTCTTAGAAGAAGGTTAGAACTATGACTTGTTGAGCTTCATGATGGGTATTTGTCTAATGAAAGTCTTGATCTTGAGCTTTCTTCTGTTCCTTGTGTGTGTCACGTATAGTTTCACTTTATGTCGCTTATGACGTTCAGGTCAAATGTCCGCTCTATATGTCACTGTCCTATATACAACAGCACCACGAACGACTTCCTCCAATATGACCGCTGAATCAACATCTCTCTGAAACCTGAAAACCAAAGTCACAACCTTCATAAAAGTGAGATTTTGTACAGGACCGATTCAGCTTAGAGTCCCTAATAAAGTGGCAACTGAGTATGTCAGTAAAACTAACTTTTAACACCATACATTGATATAAAGCTAGAAACTGGAGTGATTTTGGACTTGGTTGTCACAAGACAGTAACGTTGTGTGAATATTTTATTCATAAATTTAACCTTTGTTATGTTGTTTCCTTCGTCTAGATAAGGAGCTTGACAGGGTGAGGATTAATTTTGTGGAAAAGGCGTCCAAAGAGGGAGAAAGACTCAATACTTGAGGAGAATAAGAGCAGAGCTGATAAAGCACGCTGTCTCATTGACACAGTGAAGAAGAAAGGAGATGCAGCCAGCAGGATGATGATCACTAGCATTCAAAAAAGAGACAAAATGCTTTACTCTGAACTGGGCCTGTCCTGTGGTGAGTTGATTTATTTCCATTTGAGAAAACCTCATTCTAATTTCATCCAAATTTAAATTACATCTTCACACTCATCAGATATTTTACACCAGTGCTTCATTTTGATCAGTAATACTGATGTGTTTTGTTGTTTCCAGCTGCAGAAGCTCGAAGATGCAGGAGCAGACGACCACACACACCTCTACCACTGAGAAAGTCCAGAGGAAGAAACGAAATAAAGAAGACGTGAGTCGTTTTTCGAAGCCACATCAAATAAAAGATAGATCTACTCTTTGTTCTTTACTATGAGTGGAAACAATGAGGAAAACATAGTTTTAACGCAACAAGTGTTTTAAGTTTGCTTTTTGCAGCTCAGCTCTTCTAACGTGAACAGACAGATGTTGTTTAATTGGCAGAAATGAAATAGTTTCTTTGATTTCAAATATTATCTTGTATTTTCTATCATCTTTATAACCAAGTGCAATTTATTTATCTATTTACTTACAATAACCATGGGCAATTTACAAAAACATGTGCAAGAACTGCTGTGTACAGTCCATATATCATGTACGCACACACAAAACACATATATGTGTGTGTTTGTGTTTGTATATATATTATATTATATTTTAACAGTGCTGTGTGTGATGGATCTTCAATTTCCCTGAGGGAACCTCTCAAAGGGATCAATAAAGTCATCTGTTCTATTCTATTCTATCAAATGTACAATGTAGATGAAGGTGTAAAGGTATTGACATTTCTGTCTGTCTTTAAATTCATTTTTCAGGTTTACCCTGTGACCCAGGACTCCTTTAGAAATCGTGTGGCCCTGCTTGTCAATAATATAGAGTTTAACAAAAGGAAAACCAGACACGGAGCTGAGAAGGACGAAGAGAACATGGAGAAACTACTGAAACATCTGGGCTATGAGGTGGTGAAACACAGAGATCTCACTGGAAAGGTAACTACAATAAGAACTTGGTTTTATTTGGTTAAATTAGGAACATAGTAACTGATGTCAATTGTGTTTTTTCTTTTGTTTTGTTTTGTTTTCACAGGAAATTGACGATGCTCTAAACAAGTTTTCTAAACATCCAAATCTTGAAGCGACAGACAGTGTAGTGGTGGTTATCATGTCTCATGGAAAAATGGGAGCTATCTATGGTGTCAGTGAGAAAACTGATGAGTTCCCCATCGATAACATTCTACGAACATTTAGGTTCACAGAATTGTCCACATCTGGTAGGAAAACCCAAAGTCATCATCATCCAGGCCTGTAGAGGAGGTGAGTCTCATCTGGTCTTACACATGTTCCAAACTTTGGCTGCCTTGTGGTGAGTGAGGTTGTCATTAACAACATTAAAACTGTACCACATGTGTTTCAGATGATTGTGGATCAGTGCTGATTAGTGACAGTGCAGAAGCAGCAGGTGACAAAGACAGAGAGCATAATACTTTGCAAACTGTGTGCAAAAGAAAAAAAAAGAAAGCAAAAAAGACTTCATCACTCTTCTCTCCAGCACCCCTGGTCAGTTCAACAGAAGTACAAGACAAATAACAATAATCTCCATAAATGCCTACTTTGTATGATTAAAAACAAAAATGTGTTTTCTGTGTGTTTCCTGTAGGTGCTAGCTCGTTTAGAGATGACCAACGTGGTTCTTATTTCATCCAGTTCATTGTTGAAATATTCAACAAAGCTGCACGTGAGGATCACATCCAGGAACTTTTCAGAAAGTTAAGTTTTTGTAGTTTTTCTAAATGTTAAATCTGACACAGAGCAACCAATAATAATGATGTTGGTGGTTAACTAATGTAAACTCACTGTTTGTTTCAATCACACAGGTCCTGCGACGCTTTGAAGGTTTTTCCATGGACAAAAATATGCAGATGCCATGTATAGACGGATGGATTCTTCCCAGACACTTCTACTTCTTTCCATATGACCAAGATGTTTAACACAGACTTTGTAGCTACATTTTAAAGAATCCTTCAAGCCTTTAACAAGTGCTACTCAGTTAATACATAGTGGACACAAACCCAGGACACCAACTTTGGAATGAACTTTTGTCTGATAATCTGCTAATAAGAGGACTAGAATAAGTAAAGAGATAAATATGCAACTATACAAAATGATGACAATCATAACTATTTGTATTGCATTTGTTTGTTTGTTTTTTGATAAATAAAAGGGGCTACAGTTGCTGAATTGTGTCAAATTCTGGTTCTTATTATCTTCTGTATCACACATTGTTGTATATCACACACACACTGTACATGGCTTACACTGCATTTACTTCAATAAGCTTTGTAGCTCTGATCCCTTTCCTCAAATCACCTCATCCTCCACAACCTCAACATAAAGAATGGGATGATTTTATAGACTGGAGTTTAATAAAGAAAATACTATTCTTTAAGATTGTCCCTGAGAACCATCTAAATCAACAGCAGATGATTTATTAATTCATACAAAATGACTTAAATGTCATTGAGAACAGCAGATAATCTACTTCAGGACAGTTTGAACTCTTTCCACTCACTGGTGGGTGTGGAAACTAGAGATAAACCAGTATGAAGAAAAAGAAAAAAGAAGCCCAACCCATAATATATGATCTTGTTACAGTGACAACCAGCCTGCTGAAAAAAAAAAAAAGTATTATGTGGAGTTATGTGGTAGTTGTGTAGTTATGTGGAGAAAACTTTGTTAAAGCTGCGACTGATGAAACTGGAGGGAAACTCTGACAGTATGAAAAGAAAACAACAGCGACGAGCTTATTAAAGTGCGGACTTCACCACGTTTGGACCACGATCGGGTTGGATGGTTTATTTTTCAAGTAGGCTGGACGCGGGAAGCAGGAAACACTTCACGTCACGCAGACACGAGCTGCCAACAGCTGATCACTTATCTGGAGTTTTCATAAATACTTTACAGAGTTCACTTCAAACTGAGATTCGTGATTCATGATCTGAGCGATGGCAGGTAAGAGTTAACAGCATATGAAATATAATGTAACCCAGATGTTTGTGGCGCCTTTAGGCGGTGACATGCAGACGAACATCCAACACATCTGTCGAATAACAGCGACAGATACACGAGCTACAGGAGTTAGACATATGACTTGTAGCGGTTTTTTTTTTTTTTTTTTAAAACAATCATAAAACAACATCTACCAAATAAAAGTCTCGATCTCGATCTTTTCTTCTTTTCTCGTCTCAGTCACGAATAGTTTCACTTTGCGCGCATATCCGGTCTAAATGTGTTGTTTAATCCACATGTATGTTTTAACAGACACGCAGATGAAAATATATGGTTATAAACAGCCTTTTCTGAGTTTTATACCAGGCTACTTAAATGTTTAAACTTGTTAAACTAACTAATTTTGATAGAATTGGGCTGAAGTGAAAACGGTGACAAGTGAGCAGGTCAGCTCAAAGGTCTTCTTCCTACTCATATTCAGTTCACTATTATTTAACCTTATACTTGATTTACAGTTCTTCATGAAGTCAACTTCTTATAATGTAGCTTTTGTTGAACCATGGAGATGTTACATGACTTTTTTTTTTTTTTTTTTTTTTTTTTAGCTTTGTGTCACAAATAAACTGGTGTTTCCTGCCTCTTATGAAGCTAGAAACTGGACTGTTGTCAGAGATGATTTTTTACAAGACATTAGCATTATGTGATTATCTTATTCATAAATTTAACCTTTGTCCTGTTGTTTTCTTTATTTAGATAAGGAGCTTAACAAGGTCAGGACCAAGTTTGTGGAAAAGGTGTCCAAAGAAGTTATTAAACAGCTGCTGGACGACCTTTTAGAAGTAAAAATCGTGAATGATGGAGAGAAAGACTCAATACTTGAGGAGAATAAGAGCAGAGTTGATAAAGCACGCTGCCTCATTGACACAGTGAAGAAGAAAGGAGATGCAGCCAGCAGGATGATGATCACTAGCATTCAAAAAAGAGACAAAACTCTTTACTCTGAACTGGGCCTGTCCTGTGGTGAGTTGATTTATTTCCATTTGAGAAAACCTCATTCTAATTTTATCCAAATTTAAATTACATCTTCACACTGTTATGATCATCAGATATTTTACACCAGTGCTTCATTTTGATCAGTAATACTGATGTGTTTTGTTGTTTCCAGCTGCAGAGGCTCCGAAGATGCAGGAGCAGACGACCACACACACCTCTACCACTGAGAAAGTCCAGAGGAAGAAACGAAATAAAGAAGACGTGAGTCGCTTTTTAGAAGCCACATCAAATAAATGAGAGATTTACTCTTTTGTTCTTTACTAGGAGTGGAAACAATGAGGAAAATATAGTGTTTTACATTTACTTAGGTTTAAGTTTTCCTACTTTACATTCATTTTTCAGGTTTACCCTGTGACCCAGGACTATTTGAAAAGTCGTGTGGCCCTGCTGATCACTAATATAAAGTTCAGTGAAGAGAAATTAAACAGACACGGAGCTGAGAAGGACGAAGAGAATATGGAGAAACTACTCAAACATCTGGGCTATAAGGTGGTGAAACACAGAGATCTCACTGGAAAGGTAACTACAGTAAGAGAAAAAAAAATATACATTTTTTTCTGGTTAAATTAGGGACATAGTGACTAATATGTGACTGTTTTGTTCTCACAGGGAATAGATGATGCTGTGCTTGAGTTTTCTAAACACAGAAAACTCAAAACAACAGACAGTGTAGTGGTGGTTATCATGTCTCATGGGAAGAGGGACGCCATCTGCGGTGTGAATGGGGAGACTGATTTGTTCCCCAATGACAACATTTACAAACACTTAGGTTCACAGAATTGTCCAGATCTGCTGAATAAACCCAAAATCATCATCATCCAGGCCTGTAGAGGAGGTGAGTCTCATCTGTTCTTACACATGCTCCAAACTTTGGCTGCCTTGTGGTGAGTGAGGTTGTCATTAACAACATTAAAAATATACCACATGTGTTTCAGGTGAATGTGGATCAGTGCTTGTTAGTGACAGTGCACAGACAGTGGTCAGTGACAGCATCTCTCAGTCTGCTTCACTCGGTGACAAAGGCATAAAGGCTGATGCTTTGAAACGTGTGAACCAGGAAAAAGACTTCATCACTCTTCTCTCCAGCACTCCGAGTCAGTTTAACGGCAATACAGACTTATTCTGGAGCTGATGAATAGTTACTTAATGTGGTTAAAACATAAATGTATTTACATAACATAAATCTGTTTTTTTTCCTGCAGATACTGTCGCGTATAGACATGAGGAACATGGATCTTTTCTCATCCAGTTCATTGTTGAGATATTCCACCAAACTGCAGATGAGAATCACATTCTTGAACTTTTCATGAACGTAAGTTTTGTAGTTGTTCTGAGCGTTAAATATGACGTGAGAAACCAGTAATAATGATGTTGGTGGTTAACTAATGTAAACTCACTGTTTGTTTCAACCACACAGGTCCAGCGACGCTTTGAAGAGTTTTCCAGTGATGAAAAAATGCAGATGCCAAGCATTGAAAGATGCACTCTTCTCAGACATTTCTACTTCTTTCCAGTTGACAATGCTGTTTAATACAGACTTTGAAGGGACACTGAAATACACACACGAAAAGCCAAACATAAAAAAAAAAAAACTTTATAGTCACTGTGGTGGTTGCCACTGAATACATTAGCTACTGAGTGTAACAGAGGTGGTTTCCTGTAGGTATGCTTCATGTTGTCAAACATTTGTTCCTATTTGAATGTATTTACCTGTTTGTGCTGCCTTGTGAGTGTCAGCTGGTAAATACTTCTGATACTTTAGTATGAAGCCTCTTTCTCCTGCAAGTCAAGTTATTACAAGTTATTACACTGTTTATACAAACTTCCCATCTCGCTCTACTGGCTGTATACATTTCTCTCAACTGGGGTGAATCCAGTGCTTTTTAAAGCATAAAAGTAGCATGAGAAGAGCTGTGAGCAGCTGGTGATGAGCAGCGCTGTGAAAAATGATATTATCTTCACTTCTACTGATGCACATATGTTTCCATATTTTCCCATTTAGAAATATCTGTTGTCTTATTGCCTGCATTTGTGTATCACACATTGTTCTATTTTGTTTATCTCACACAAGCATTTTTAATACAACACATACTAAATGTGTCTGCCCACTGCATGTCCTTTAATAAAAATCATTGGTCAAAGGATCATCTCTCCTGTCCTGATTCCTTTACTAAAGTCTCGTTCTGTTCATTGATTACAACTTTTATTACTTCTCTACAGGACAAAAACATTAAAACCCCACTGTGCCTTTAGATTGCGTAAAACCAAGTTAATAATTAATTTAGGGAGACAAATAACAACAGTTTAGTGAAAAGACAGGAAAAGAGTGTGAAGTCTAAACTGATCGGCCAGAGGAAAAGTAGACTTCACTTTATTTTTTTCACTTTTAATACTCGTCTCCAGGAGATAAACATTAAAACTCCACTGTGCCTTTAGATTTGCGTAAAACCAAGTCAACAACAAATAACATATAACAACAGTTTAGTGAAGAGACAGGAACTGAGCGTGAAGTCTAAACTGATCGGCCAGAGGAAAAGTAGACTTCACTGCGCTGCGATGTTTGGATAATTCACTGTGCTGGAAGCGAGAAACAGGAAACATCAGCGTAACCACTGCGCACAACGCACGACTCCTTCACCCTGACATGATCTGTTTCTATTTCTCAGGAGTTTTTAGAAATACTTTTCAGAGTTCACTTCAGGCGGTTTTGTAATTCGTGATCTGAGCGATGGCAGGTAAGAGTCCAAGCTCTAGATGACACAGTTTTTTCTTCTTCTTTTGTACATCGTATGCTGTCGGAACATTCAGGCGATAAACCAGTAATCACAACAATAACAGCTGTGATTTGCGTCTTAGAAGAAGGTTAGAACTATGACTTGTTGAGCTTCATGATGGGTATTTGTCTAATGAAAGTCTTGATCTTGAGCTTTCTTCTGTTCCCTGTGTGTGTCACGTATAGTTTCACTTTATGTCGCTTATGACGTTCAGGTCAAATGTCCGCTCTATATGTCACTGTCCTATATACAACAGCACCACGAACGACTTCCTCCAATATGACCGCTGAATCAACATCTCTCTGAAACCTGAAAACCAAAGTCACAACCTTCATAAAAGTGAGATTTTGTACAGGACCGATTCAGCTTAGAGTCCCTAATAAAGTGGCAACTGAGTATGTCAGTAAAACTAACTTTTAACACCATACATTGATATAAAGCTAGAAACTGGAGTGATTTTGGACTTGGTTGTCACAAGACAGTAACGTTGTGTGAATATTTTATTCATAAATTTAACCTTTGTTATGTTGTTTCCTTCGTCTAGATAAGGAGCTTGACAGGGTGAGGATTAATTTTGTGGAAAAGGCGTCCAAAGAAGTTATTAAACAGCTGCTGGACGACTTGTTGGAAGATAATATCCTGAATGAGGGGGAGAAAGACTCAATACTTGAGGAGAATAAGAGCAGAGCTGATAAAGCACGCTGTCTCATTGACACAGTGAAGAAGAAAGGAGATGCAGCCAGCAGGATGATGATCACTAGCATTCAAAAAAGAGACAAAATGCTTTACTCTGAACTGGGCCTGTCCTGTGGTGAGTTGATTTATTTCCATTTGAGAAAACCTCATTCTAATTTCATCCAAATTTAAATTACATCTTCACACTCATCAGATATTTTACACCAGTGCTTCATTTTGATCAGTAATACTGATGTGTTTTGTTGTTTCCAGCTGCAGAAGCTCCGAAGATGCAGGAGCAGACGACCACACACACCTCTACCACTGAGAAAGTCCAGAGGAAGAAACGAAATAAAGAAGACGTGAGTCGTTTTTAGAAGCCACATCAAATAAAAGATAGATCTACTCTTTGTTCTTTACTATGAGTGGAAACAATGAGGAAAACATAGTTTTAACGCAACAAGTGTTTTAAGTTTGCTTTTTTGCAGCTCAGCTCTTCTAACGTGAACAGACAGATGTTGTTTAATTGGCAGAAATGAAATAGTTTCTTTGATTTCAAATATTATCTTGTATTTTCTATCATCTTTATAACCAAGTGCAATTTATTTATCTATTTACTTACAATAACCATGGGCAATTTACAAAAAACATGTGCAAGAACTGCTGTGTACAGTCCATATATCATGTACACGCACACACAAACACATATATGTGTGTGTTTGTGTTTGTATATATATTATATTATATTTTAACAGCGCTGTGTGTGATGGAGCTTCAATTTCCCTGAGGGAACCTCTCAAAGGGATCAATAAAGTCATCTGTTCTATTCTATTCTATCAAATGTACAATGTAGATGAAGGTGTAAAGGTATTGACATTTCTGTCTGTCTTTAAATTCATTTTTCAGGTTTACCCTGTGACCCAGGACTCCTTTAGAAATCGTGTGGCCCTGCTTGTCAATAATATAGAGTTTAACAAAAGGAAAACCAGACACGGAGCTGAGAAGGACGAAGAGAACATGGAGAAACTACTGAAACATCTGGGCTATGAGGTGGTGAAACACAGAGATCTCACTGGAAAGGTAACTACAATAAGAACTTGGTTTTATTTGGTTAAATTAGGAACATAGTAACTGATGTCAATTGTGTTTTTTCTTTTGTTTTGTTTTGTTTTCACAGGAAATTGACGATGCTCTAAACAAGTTTTCTAAACATCCAAATCTTGAAGCGACAGACAGTGTAGTGGTGGTTATCATGTCTCATGGAAAAATGGGAGCTATCTATGGTGTCAGTGAGAAAACTGATGAGTTCCCCATCGATAACATTTACGAACATTTAGGTTCACAGAATTGTCCACATCTGGTAGGAAAACCCAAAGTCATCATCATCCAGGCCTGTAGAGGAGGTGAGTCTCATCTGGTCTTACACATGTTCCAAACTTTGGCTGCCTTGTGGTGAGTGAGGTTGTCATTAACAACATTAAAACTGTACCACATGTGTTTCAGATGATTGTGGATCAGTGCTGATTAGTGACAGTGCAGAAGCAGCAGGTGACAAAGACAGAGAGCATAATACTTTGCAAACTGTGTGCAAAGAAAAAGAAAAAGAAAGCAAAAAAGACTTCATCACTCTTCTCTCCAGCACCCCTGGTCAGTTCAACAGAAGTACAAGACAAATAACAATAATCTCCATAAATGCCTACTTTGTATGATTAAAAACAAAAAATGTGTTTTCTGTGTGTTTCCTGTAGGTGCTAGCTCGTTTAGAGATGACCAACGTGGTTCTTATTTCATCCAGTTCATTGTTGAAATATTCAACAAAGCTGCACGTGAGGATCACATCCAGGAACTTTTCAGAAAGTTAAGTTTTTGTAGTTTTTCTAAATGATAAATCTGACACAGAGCAACCAATAATAATGATGTTGGTGGTTAACTAATGTAAACTCACTGTTTGTTTCAATCACACAGGTCCTGCGACGCTTTGAAGGTTTTTCCATGGACAAAAATATGCAGATGCCATGTATAGACGGATGGATTCTTCCCAGACACTTCTACTTCTTTCCATATGACCAAGATGTTTAACACAGACTTTGTAGCTACATTTTAAAGAATCCTTCAAGCCTTTAACAAGTGCTACTCAGTTAATACATAGTGGACACAAACCCAGGACACCAACTTTGGAATGAACTTTTGTCTGATAATTTGCTAATAAGAGGACTAGAATAAGTAAACAGATAAATATGCAACTATACAAAATGATGACAATCATAACTATTTGTATTGCATTTGTTTGTTTGTTTTTTGATAAATAAAAGGGGCTACAGTTGCTGAATTGTGTCAAATTCTGGTTCTTATTATCTTCTGTATCACATATTGTTGTATATCACACACACACACTGTACATGGCTTACACTGCATTTACTTCAATAAGCTTTGTAGCTCTGATCCCTTTCCTCAAATCACCTCATCCTCCACAACCTCAACATAAAGAATGGGATGATTTTATAGACTGGAGTTTAATAAAGAAAATACTATTCTTTAAGATTGTCCCTGAGAACCATCTAAATCAACAGCAGATGATTTATTAATTCATACAAAATGACTTAAATGTCATTGAGAACAGCAGATAATCTACTTCAGGACAGTTTGAACTCTTTCCACTCACTGGTGGGTGTGGAAACTAGAGATAAACCAGTATGAAGAAAAAGAAAAAAGAAGCCCAACCCATAATATATGATCTTGTTACAGTGACAACCAGCCTGCTGAAAAAAAAAAAAAAAGTATTATGTGGAGTTATGTGGTAGTTGTGTAGTTATGTGGAGAAAACTTTGTTAAAGCTGCGACTGATGAAACTGGAGGGAAACTCTGACAGTATGAAAAGAAAACAACAGCGACGAGCTTATTAAAGTGCGGACTTCACCACGTTTGGACCACGATCGGGTTGGATGGTTTATTTTTCAAGTAGGCTGGACGCGGGAAGCAGGAAACACTTCACGTCACGCAGACACGAGCTGCCAACAGCTGATCACTTATCTGGAGTTTTCATAAATACTTTACAGAGTTCACTTCAAACTGAGATTCGTGATTCGTGATCTGAGCGATGGCAGGTAAGAGTTAACAGCATATGAAATATAATGTAACCCAGATGTTTGTGGCGCCTTTAGGCGGTGACATGCAGACGAACATCCAACACATCTGTCGAATAACAGCGACAGATACACGAGCTACAGGAGTTAGACATATGACTTGTAGCGGTTTTTTTTTTTTTTTAAAAACAATCATAAAACAACATCTACCAAATAAAAGTCTCGATCTCGATCTTTTCTTCTTTTCTCGTCTCAGTCACGAATAGTTTCACTTTGCGCGCATATCCGGTCTAAATGTGTTGTTTAATCCACATGTATGTTTTAACAGACACGCAGATGAAAATATATGGTTATAAACAGCCTTTTCTGAGTTTTATACCAGGCTACTTAAATGTTTAAACTTGTTAAACTAACTAATTTTGATAGAATTGGGCTGAAGTGAAAACGGTGACAAGTGAGCAGGTCAGCTCAAAGGTCTTCTTCCTACTCATATTCAGTTCACTATTATTTAACCTTATACTTGATTTACAGTTCTTCATGAAGTCAACTTCTTATAATGTAGCTTTTGTTGAACCATGGAGATGTTACATGACTTTTTTTTTTTTTTTTTAGCTTTGTGTCACAAATAAACTGGTGTTTCCTGCCTCTTATGAAGCTAGAAACTGGACTGTTTTCAGAGATGATTTTTTACAAGACAGTAGCATTATGTGATTATCTTATTCATAAATTTAACCTTTGTCCTGTTGTTTTCTTTATTTAGATAAGGAGCTTAACAAGGTCAGGACCAAGTTTGTGGAAAAGGTGTCCAAAGAAGTTATTAAACAGCTGCTGGACGACCTTTTAGAAGTAAAAATCGTGAATGATGGAGAGAAAGACTCAATACTTGAGGAGAATGACACCAAAGCTGATAAAGCACGCTGTCTCATTGACACAGTGAAGAAGAAAGGAGATGCAGCCAGCAAGATGATGATCACTAGCATTCAAAAAAGAGACAAAACTCTTTACTCTGAACTGGGCCTGTCCTGTGGTGAGTTGACATGTTTTAATTTGAGAAAACCTCATTCTAATTTTATCTAAACTTAAATTACATCTTCACACTGTTATGATCATCAGATATTTTACACCAGTGCTTCATTTTGATCAGTAATACTGATGTGTTTTGTTGTTTCCAGCTGTAGAGGCTCCGAAAATGCAGGAGCAGACGACCACACACACCTCTACCACTGAGAAAGTCCAGAGGAAGAAACGAAATAAAGAAGACGTGAGTCGTTTTTAGAAGCCACATCAAATAAATGAGAGATTTACCTTTTGTTTTTTACTAGGAGTGGAAATAATGAGGAAAATATAGTGTTTTAAATTTGCTTAAGTTTAAGTTTTCCTACTTTACATTCATTTTTCAGGTTTACCCTGTGACCCAGGACAACTTGAAAAGTCGTGTGGCCCTGCTGATCACTAATATAAAGTTCAGTGAAGATAAATTAAACAGACACGGAGCTGAGAAGGACGAAGAGAATATGGAGAAACTACTGAAACATCTGGGCTATGAGGTGGTGCAACACAGAGATCTCACTGGAAAGGTAACTACAAAAAAGAAAAAAAATATACATTTTTTTCTGGTTAAATTAGGAACATAGTGACTAATATGTGACCTTTTTTGTTCTTACAGGCAATAGATGATGCTGTGCTTGAGTTTTCTAAACATAAAAAACTCAAAACAACAGACAGTGTAGTGGTGGTTATCATGTCTCATGGTCAAATGGGAGCTATCCTGGGTATCAATGGGGAGACTGATGTGTTTCAGACCAGAAACATTTACAAACACTTAGGTTCACAGAATTGTCCAGATCTGCTGAATAAACCCAAAATCATCATCATCCAGGCCTGTAGAGGAGGTGAGTCTCATCTGTTCTTACACATGTTCCAAACTTTGGCTGCCTTGTGGTGAGTGAGGTTGTCATTAACAACATTAAAAATATACCACATGTGTTTCAGGTGAATGTGGATCAGTGCTTGTTAGTGACAGTGCAGAGGCAGTGGTCAGTGATGACGTCTCTCAGTCGGCTTCACTCAGCGACAAAGACATAGAGGATGATGCTTTGCGATTTGTGCACAAGGAAAAAGATTTCATCACTCTTCTCTCCAGCACTCCTGGTCTGTTAAACAGCAATGCAGTCTTATTCTGGATCTAATGTCACAGCAATAATAATCTCCATGAATAGTTACTTTATGTGATAAAAACCTAAATGAATTTTCTGTATTTTTCCTGCAGATACTGTCTCGTACAGACACAAAGAAAATGGTTCTTTTCTCATCCAGTTCATTGTTGAAATATTCAACAAAGCTGCACGTGAGGATCACATTCTTGAACTTTTCAGAAAGGTAAGTTTTGTAGTTGTTCTGATTGTTAAATATGACATAGAGCAACCAGTAATAATGATGTTGGTGGTTATCTATTGTAAACCTCACGGTTTGTTTCAACCACACAGGTGCTGCGACGTTTTGAAGATTTTTCCGCCGGCAAAAAACTGCAGATGCCATGTATTGACAGATGCAGTCTTCCAAGGGACTTCTATCTCTTTCCAGATGATCAAGATGTGTAAAACAAAGACTTTGCAGCCGCATTAAGAATTAAGCCTTCAATTTTTTCACAGGTGCTACTTAGTGAATAGAAAGCAAGAATAGAAAGAAGGTACCAAGGGATCAGAGGCCTTAAGCTTTTTTTTTTTTGCACTAAGAAGCTAATCAGAGGTCTGCAATAAGTAAAAAAAAAAACAACAAAAAACAAAACACAAAGTTAAAGATTCAAACTGAATATGAATAGACACATTTTGCTTCTCTTTCAGTCAGTTGTTTTTTTAAATAATTGTACAATCTGACAATTTGTAAAGTCATGAAATATAGGCACAAAGATATTTAATTTTTTTCAACCCTTTATCATATAAGACGTTGAATAATTACCAAGCTCCAAGCACATTTTTTAATGTTAATTTTGTATCACAAATCAATCCCAATTCTTCAATATCCTGTCTTGAATGTTTTTAACAATAACTATTTATCACACAGCTGAGATTTTGTCAAAACAGCAAATTGTTTTTTTCTTAACTTGGGCCTAGTTGAACTTTTTGAATCTGTATGTGACGAATGCTACAGATAAACTCAAGTTAATCTATTATATCTGATCTATGAGTCACAGTCGCTCAGAATTATTTAATTTGCATTTCTTTGTTTGTTGTTCAAAAGGCTATGGTTTATGAATTGCTTCAGAATTTAAATTTATATTTGTCTTTTGTTTTGTATCATGTAATCTTCTCTTTTATGTATCACACATAAGTTTATTCATACAGTACATACTGTATAGGGCACACCATTATCCTATCTCAATAAAACTATGATGATTTTGTCTCAACTCCTGATTCTTTTACTAAAATCACAACTATATCTGCCTAATTGAACCAGTTAAAACTTCCTAGGGCCCCAGTTTATATTATGCAGCAGTATACCAACTGAACTCTGGACTGGACTGAGGCTATAGAGGATTATAACATAACTGCAACCTCAATTTTTAGCACTATAATAATGCGCAAAAATAACGCCTTCTGTAACTGGTGTTTAATATTGTTCAAAGATAGAACAGACAAAATGAAAACCTGTCATTCAAGGGTTAAAAAAAATCCTGTGTGGTTCTAGTAGTTGCATTTGTTTAGTTCTATAAACATGGGAGTGAAACTGCCCTGTAACAGGAGCAAAATCAGCGGGACAAGATTCATTATGGGCAACAATCTGCCTCAACCAAAGAGAAGAGAGAGCAAATAGAGGAGAATAGAGATAAAGGGGGTGGGAGGGAGCTTCAAAACTGTATATCACCTTAGATAATTGCATGGACCTGTCATTTCCTGACAATTTATACTTGAAATGATTAGTCCTGGCAAATAGTTTCAGCCCTAAATGGTACAGCTCAAATGCTGCCTTCCTGTGGCCCAATAATAATAATGTTAATGATAATAATAATAAAACCATAAGACAAAAGTGTGACCTTTAACTGCACATGCTCTGTTACAGTCACAGTTATGTATTAACCTGGACTGTGGCCCAGTAAATAAACGGTTCATCTGCTGATTGCAGGGAGTGGTAGAGGACACAAGGCAATAACTGATCTAGTAGATAAGTCAGCACGAGGCCTATCAGGGCTTTGTAATTGAAAAAAAAAATATCGACTGCAAAAGCAACAACAGGTGGTTGGTGAAAGGAGCCAGTGCCACAAACAGGAATTTGCAGTCAGAGCGCTGTTGTTGCATTTGTTTAAAGAAATGAAAGTGAATGGTTGTGTAAGCAAGTGTGAACTTGTTTGCTCACAGTTTGTGCGGGAAACAGGCTGTACATGCTGTATGTGAACAGGCTCACATAGAGAGAATACACAGCTAAATACCTGGAGATATAAATATCAAGTATAAATGTGGCGATGAGAGGACTGGTATCAGCTTTGTACGATCATGTAGCCGCAGGACTGATCGAAGGTTCGGGTAAACGGGGGAAAAAAACCACAGAGGCAGTTCGTGACAAGACAATCCCTTTTCCAGTGAACACATTGGACACCCTAGTTTTTAACATTAAAGCTCAAGTAACATCTTGATATGAAGATTGTCAGAAGAATTCATCACTCGGCTCTTAATGACATTTTAAGTCCTTACATTTGTTTCTGGTTACTTTATATATTGACTTAAGATGAGATAAGATACTTTTACTTTTGGTTTTATTTTATCGCTCTACTTTCACTTAAGTAAAGGATATGAAGTAGCTGTTTGACACAATCACATATACACATGATAACTGACTAATACTTTGATGGTCTAATTGATTGACAGTGTCTTGATGTAATTAATTGTGCATTTTTGGTTTAGTGTCAAACAGGTGTAACACATTGCTTCTAAACAATGATGGAATAACCACACGTGATAAGTGAGTGTACTATTTTAAAAGGCTGTTTTTGTTCTTGGTATATGAAACTAAAAGAGGAAGTAAATGTTCTGTTGGCTGTAACTGTGAGAAAATGGGAACTTCAGAGTCGAGATGAAATGAGAGAAAGTTGACACAGGACACAGGACTGAAATACTCTTCAAACCAGGAAGTCTGAGCATGAAAAAATCATCTCAGGTTTTTTTTTTCTGCTCCTACAAAACTATAAATGGTGTAATCGCTTTTGATGATGGCGGTGTTTTATTGAGCTCGATCGCATAGTTGTGCTCCTAAAAAGAAACAAAGGAGTCTGGTCAAGAGCAAGAAACAAACTGTTATAAACTGTCTTAATATCATTTATGAAAGTAAGCAAAGACATAAAGTACGTCTTTATAAAGTGTCTTTATAAAGTAAAGACACTAGCATAGTTTCTTTGTCTTTTAAGGGCAGATTCAGCCTTGAAATAAACAAACTCTGGGCTGATTTCCATTACAACATGATGGACAAGTTCAAGTGCTTCACTGCACCCCCGATGATGGAGAAAGCATTGAAAATAACAATGGAGGGTAAACGTTGCCTTTCCTTTAGATGGACGGACTCCTCCTTTTGTGTCTGATTATCAAGTCCGGCCACTTCCTGTCTTTCATTATTTTGTCCACCCCCTTTTACATCAGTGAGAGTAGCTTTAATAACAGAGGCGGCTCTCTGTTTCACAGCACTGTTGAATCAGCCCCTGGAGAAAACAACTGTAACAATGAGCGAATGTCCTAACGTTCATGATTGTTACTGCTAGGTTGTGGTGTTGGATTTCATCACTTATGTGTACCTAATAAAGTGTGTGTAGTCATTAGAACAGTCATAGCAACAACTTCAGCCACAGCGCTGAAATGCTGGTTAAGTTAATGGTCCTGAAACAATAACTGACCGTAATTTACATGACATCTTTTGTTGTTTTACTTACCTAAATTTTCAGATCGCCTCACCTCATTTGACCCAGAGTCACTTAAAATCAGATGTTCCCGAATCTCTACAGCAGCAGCGGTGCAAGTAAAGTTATAAAGCATGGCAATATGTCCCTAAACTGAAAGAAAAAACAAGAAGTTCCTGAAACATCTTCTTTTTGTAAATGTATGTGTGCAAATGAAATCAAAGCAAATAATAATAATAATAATAAAAAACCTCTCAGGGAAATTTTTCAGACAAACTTTACTTTGGAAAAAAAAAACAAAAAACAAAAAATCTCAGATTAAACGAACAAAACCATGTCATCACAATACTACACGAAGGCAACAAGTTGAGTAGGCAACATGGTAACATGGTTGCAGTCTGTGCGCGTCTGATGTGTCACCAGAGAACTGATATGAAAGTCTTTTAACAGGGCTACGTTGAGTTCATGCTGACGCTTTTACTGACTCATCAAGTTCGATTCATAAAAAATAAACAGAAGAGAGAATTAGCTCAACAGAAGGATATGCTTCATTTAAAGCTTAGGATTTATAAAAAAAAAAAAAAAAAAAGACATAAAACAATACAAATTTGTCACAATCCAAAAGGACTAGACTCCATTTTAACAGCTTATTTGAACATATTGGCAGTGTTAGAGAGATTTATATCTGTTTACACTTTATACAAAACGAAGACACAAGGAGCAATAAACAGGAGACTCGTATTCTCATTCGACAACTGGCACTCTTCGTGTTCAGACACCTAGCTACACACAAACCAGACCCGCACATACCCGCTTTCACATTTACTTTATGCATGCATGCACTCACTCGCACTCAACAAAAATAAGGAGCCACGATCAGAAATGCTGTACAGCCGGTAAGGCCAGTTGAAAATCTAAAGCACAGTAGCTTTTTTTCATCTGTGAACTACAGGAGATGACTTTTATAAAAAAGTAGTTTGGCAGTATGCGACTATGGGCGAAAAAAAAAAAAACATCCCACAGTTTTCTTCTTTCCCCTTTTGCAATAGAATACAAAACACCATTTTACAGTGAACTAAACCATGCAGGGCTTCTGAAGGGAGGTAGAGGACATCGGAGACATGAAGTAAGAAACGGTAAAGTAAATAAACGGAGGTCTATAGATAACGTGGCGTTTGAAAACACTGTTGATTAGTGGCCTGTCACTTTTCTCTGTACATCACAAAATAGACATTACGAGTGGATAAGTGTCATATTTGGAAGTTGGAATGTATTAGTATAGCATAACAAAGCATTTAGTAACTTTTTTTTTTTTCATTCAAGAAATCACTTTTGGAAACATCATATCTTTGACAACACTCAACACTCAGATAAACATTTTGCAGCACCACACATTTACAAAATAGCAACTCATGCGAAAACACCTCCGGCCCTGTACACTGTGTTTTTAAAATGTATCGCACAGTAGGTAACGCACCTTGTGCTAATCACTGTTATAGATTGCATTCATGAAAGTAGGGAACTGATAATGTGACTCTGTTTTTGCTCTGTTGTTTCTATGTTATGTGTGTGTTCGCATGTGAGTGTGTGTATTTTAGTGTCACTGTGGCTTGAGGTTTAGGCCAGCGTTCCTCCAACGATGGAAGCGATGACAATACCCAGAACCACGCAGCATATAAGAATCATAATCTTCTTCTGTATAGTGTTAACAAGTAGAGATAAACAACAGATCCGGGGCAGCAAATGGAGGGAGCAGAGGGGAAGACATGTTAGAAATACGACTTCATACTTGTTGATGATGATCAGAACAAAATGCAGCGCAATGTTCAAGACTGGAGTGCATTTTTTCATTTTCATCTTCCACACCACAAATCTTTGGTTCTTGCATTTTGCTGATAGTACATTAGAGAGAGAGACACACACATAAATCACATTTGCATTCCTCAACGGCCGTGCGTAAACAGTCAGCTTCTTAAACTGAAATGTTGTGATCTCCATCTGTTTGTAAAATTAACTGTTTGACATTTTGGGGAAAGCGCTTATTCTCCTTCAGGTTAAAGTTAAACGAGAGGATGGGTGTCACTCTCACATATGGTAAATTAAAAGCTGGTGGCAGCAGCTGACACCTCTAAAGCTTTTTTAATTAACACATTTTACTGTAGCCTTATGTATATACTTGAATACATACGACAACCAAAGAGTAAAAACATTTTGTGTTGTACAGGGATTTATCATAGTTGTGTAGTCTCACATGTGGCCTTGCTACTGGCTGCCCTGTCTGCCGGACAGCATTGACTTTCCATCAGTACAAGAATGTTTGATTTAATTTAATTACAAATTGAATTTAGTTAGAGAGAGAGTGGGCGCAAAACTGCTGCATCCAAATTAGAGTTCTGTTATTACTATACAAGACACAATTTTCATTTAACAACATGCAGTTGCAAAAAAAAAAAAAAATAACAGACATTTTTGCACTAGGCCAAGAAATAGTCGAGCTCATAAACCCCTGTAAAACCACCTCGATGTTTCTACACATCAGTTTAAAAAAAAAAAAAAAAAAATCAAAAGTCTCATCTAATCTTTCTCAGTGACCTGTCTCATGAATGAGACGGACTTACTCTACGCTGAGGTGGATAGTTTTGAAAATCTTTCTTATTTTAATTATAAACTTAATTCACAACATCATGCAAGGCTCCTCAACAGACAGGAACATGCACATGACAACAATGGCAACAACAACAACAACAACAACAACAACAACAACAAAAAAACAGTTCTTCAAGGCGCCTGACTGTCTAGAAAAAGTCTATATTGTTTTTTAAAAAATGCACATAGAAATTAATGTACAACGTGTGAGTGCACAGATACATATCAGGCTGCTTTCAGCGATGAAAGTCTCCACAGTTAATGACCATTTTACTTATTACACACTACAGAGCACATTATACATTAGAATTCTTATGGTCCTAAGTGAGTCCAACTGTGAGGCAAATAATGAGGACGATCAGACAAACTGCAATACAACCTCCTATCAGGATCATCTTCTGGACGGGGGGAAATGGGAGAAGAAGTGTGTCAGATAATGAGTCATTGTCTGTAGTAGTGAATGTATGAGAAACTAGGAGACAGAGGGAAAGAGGAAAATAAAAGACGAGGAAGAAAGAAACTTTGCTGTTGCACAATCTTTGATTATAATTAGGGAAATAATAATCATGTGCTGTATATGACCATTGTAGGAAATTAAGGTCACGTTCTTCTAAATTAGAGTGCTGTTATTGATAGTAATCAAGAGGTGGCAGAGTTGCTCTGCTGTGGATTAAGAAAGCTGAGAGCTGAATGAAACAATGGATACAGCTCTCATCTATGGCAAATAGGAAGCTGGAGCCAGCAGATGGTTAACTTTGCTGAGCATAAAGAATGGAAATAGAGGCAAAAGATAATCTGACTCTGACCTACCACCTGTAAAGCTCGCTAATTATCATGTTTTATATCGTTAAAGAGCTGGAATTTCAGCTGTAGTTTTTTGTGTGGAACTATTACTTCTAGTTTTCCATTTGAGTTTCTCTGCTTTCTTTTTTTTTTATCTTGATTACTTATTTCCTGACCTCCCAACAGAAACTGTGCAGTCAACATGATGTCTATTCAAGATAAGTGTCAAACCGAGTTGCAAATCTCAAATTTTCCTCCTAAACATGTGTGGGAGTTTTAGTTGGTGTGTTTTCTTTTTGTGTTTGTACTGTATTGTATTAGCTGAGCTGTTTGCAGGCTGTAGCCAATGCGCTCACGTCACATGTTCACATACACAACACAGGCGAGCATGCGCACACACACATAGACAACAATCACTGCACTGCACTCTAGAAAGTACATGCAATACTTTCTGAAGTTATCCATCACTTTTTCATGCAACGTCATGCTTGTGCACAGACTCACCCTCCGGGCTTTACTCTGGTATTTAACTGCCTTCTTGGTGTCTGACACTGCCCTCTCCACATAGTCTACTGAGTGCTCCACATTATACTCTATGCGATCTATCATTTCCCCCTAGGAGAGGTTAGTCATAGAGGAGGAATGGAAAAAATGCATGCAGGATGACGAAAGAGGGAGCCAGATGTGAGGGCGGGCGGAGGGGTGGTGGATACAAATGAGAAAGGAGGTGGAGAAAAGGGGAGGAATAATGAGTGGATGAGTGGGAGTGGAGGGTGGGGGGGAGAGAGGAAAGGAAGAAGAAGCGGGGGGGAAAAAAGAAACAATGACATGAGAGTCAGTTTGGAAACTGTGTGAACGTTGCATCTCACCCGTTTGTTGGTCTTTTTAAACTTTTTGCATTTTGGGATTGTCTCCTTCGCCTGTTCCACATACTCCTGAGCATCCACCACGCTGCGCTCAATGTTGTTTATCAACTCACCCTGCAAAAAAAAAAAAAAAAATTACAAGAGACAAGAGCAGCTACTGAAAAAATCTGAAAGCAGCAAAAATCTGCCTGAACTCACATTAGGTCCCATCTTAACACACATTGATTTCACACTACGCACTTTCATTGATGAAAACAGCAGAAAATATTATGAACTAAGCATTCATTAACAAAGAACAACTATTATTGCAAGTTTATCCGTGATCCAAGAATCAACAATTTTGAATTTGAATGTTTTTTTTTATTTTTTACTGAACCATTTTTTGTCATCGTTACTCAAAATGAGGAATCCCAGTGAAGTTACCTTGCCGTATTAGGAAGGTGAGCGCAGTTCTCTGTTCTCTAGAGCTTAGAGTCATTGTTGAGGCAACAGTGTTGTGTTGCGGGGGCAAAAAAAGGAGGGAAATATAATAGAGAGAGAGAGAGGAAGAGAATTGGAGGCAGAGAGAGTGAAGCTGAAAGAAGCAAAATTAACAAACAGCCCAGACTGGAGTATGATCATAAATTATATGGGTTAGTTAATTCAGTTATTTCCATTTAAAGCATTCATATGTGTGGTGAGAGAATAAAAAGGGTAAACACACAGAAACACACATAATAATACTGAATTATTACATATTTAAACTAAATATTGCACCAACACCAAAATGAAGTAAAGCCCCATTATTGCATTTTGCTGTTACTGTAATTCATATCACTCCCATATGACAATTAACTCCTCTATCCATCATTCATCATATTTTTGTTCATTATATTCTGTTGCTTAGATTTCCTTTAGCATTTAATGATCTTTGTAAAAAGATAATAATTTTAGTTGAAGGACAAGACAAACCATTGACCTAAACACTTAATTAAAATCCTTGTAATAGTCATTGTTTGTGTATAATTTAATTTTCCAGCTAAATAGCAAATTTCCCTTCCAGCATACGAACACAGGATGATCGTTTTCCGTCTTTTTTATTTCTTTTTTAATTTAAAATTGCCTAATGGCAGAAATCCCAATCACCAAATTCCCCTCAACTGATCATTACGCCAAAACGTATCTGTCCCCTGAAGTCTGCTTAAATTTACTGAGATATTGTGCAAACAAGACAAACCAGATGGAGC
Source organism: Polydactylus sextarius (assembly GCA_016801845.1). Lineage (NCBI taxonomy): Eukaryota > Metazoa > Chordata > Actinopteri > Polynemidae > Polydactylus > Polydactylus sextarius. Next base: position 3,616,480 of record CM028926.1, read on the forward strand.
TGAAAACATAACCTCCTTCCAACTCTGCTGGCACAGATAGGTCTATATTTATGTGAATATGATCCACAACTTGTACGTAAATTAAAAGTCTGCCAGTTTTCTTCTTGTCTGAAGTGGAGAAACTGTCATTAGGGAGCTGCAGACGGCTAGCAAGCTTAGCTCGTTAATGATTTTTCCTCTTTTGATGTGAACATAGTGTATTACTGTATCTATGCATTTTCTATTTCAGTTTCCGTTCACAGAAACTGAAACTTTCTGTTCACTGTTTTTTTTTTTCTGTAGCTTAACATAAAAACTACACAGCTGTTAAGTTCTGCGAGAAAGAGAGGATCCATGTTTTCACCTGGCTCTCCACCAACATGGCCATATCCATGAACATGTCGTGAAGTTCTCTGATACTGTTTTCCAGCTTGATAATCTCATTGTGCCGCGTCTCGATCTCATTCATAGCTTGCTGGGTGATGTTGTCCATAATGATCTAAAAGGAGATGGTTAGGGAGGAGGAAGATTTGATTAAAAATCTGCTTTACGTGGATTTGTTTTGCGTTTGTTGTTATCACTCACCCCTGAGGTAAAGATGGCCGGGTTGTCACTCTCCAACATACTCTCCAGCTCCTCGTTTGTTGTGTTTCTCCCAGCTAAAGCATACGTGCACACACACACACACACACACACACACACAAGCACGCACGCACACAAGAAAGCGAGAGAGAAACATCCATAACAGAGAAGTGTACTTATGGCAGGTGTTGAGAGATTTACAAAGTGTTACTGTCACCCAGGAATTAAAATGTGTGGTGGAATCTCCAAACTACAGAACATTAGGAAACACACATACACGCACGTGCACATGCACCATCCTGGTTGTTAATTATAGCCAACTCCAGCCCTTCTTCTTGTCTGTCTGAGGATTAATTAAAATGAGTGCTGTGTGCCTCTTTTCCTCCAGCTCATTTTCTCTCCATCCATCCGTCTGTCCTGTCCATTCTGCATTTCAAACACTTCATCTCCCGCCTCATGCACATGCACACACACGCATGCACATCAAACTTTCTATCATCTACTCATCCTGCCCGTACGGCAACACATCTTACTGTGTCAATCTACTGTGAGTTGTCCTACTTAAATAAACCTTCCTTATCCTTGTGTCTGAATGCCGAGGTCACCCGTGGAGCTGCTTCTCTTGGGCTTTATTTGTGCCCCACTGATACTGTGAGTCACAGTCAAACCCTGTGTGCATTGTCTGAGGAACCATAAAAAAAAAAAAAAAAAAAAACCACAACTTTTTTCTCTCTACACTGAACCTCCAGCAGCTGTGAATGGACATTTTAGAGATAACTAAAGAACATCCATTCATAAAATAATAATCAGTGTGTGTGTGTGTGTTTATATTCTTTGTGTGATAAAGACTGGTGGTTATTGTGAGGGCGTCAGTGGCAGAGCAGGTAGTGACAGTGAATGATGATGGTCCAGACTTCGAGTCGATGATGCTCTTCATGAACAGAATACTGATGAAGCTGCTGGTTTTACATTTTCCCATTTTGCGTTAGCGTGAGCTCAGGTGACTTTCTTTTTTAGTCATTTCTCTTTACATATACTTGACACACTGTGTCTAATTCAGACTTCACGTCTACATCACAACAACGGATTTCATTTAGCTGTGGTTAAGTGGTCTCGCTTTTTCATGACCGCACTTAAGAATCGACTTGTGTTCGACGACGGCGTTTTTGTCGTTTGACAAATGAGAGGATGAACGTGGCACATAAAGAAGCACGAGAGGCCATGTTCATCACATCAGCGTGATCTATTCCCTTTTCTTCTGGCCTCTCTGATAATAAATAATCTCTTTATCGTGAAGAGTTAGAGGTGAAGGACACAGAGGGGCGACAATGAGTCATGAATAACTGTGAAAGGGGAGAAAAAAAGGCGCTCTGGTGTTACCCTATGCTATTTATCTCATTTCCTACACACACTCTCTTCTCACTCTCACACACAAACACACTTCTCATTGGCTTTATAAAGCCCAACAGGCTCAGAGGGAGGCTCTTATTTGTTACCATGGAGACCCAAACCCTGAGAAACCTAATATGAAGCCAAGAAGTCTCACTTCACCCTTAGCGTTTACGGGCTTTTAAATCATTCATACCGTGCTGCAACCAGTAATAGTATTATTTCATTTCCATTGTTATGTAACACAAATGAAGTGAGACCCCCGAGGAACGGAGCAAAACCACACGAATGTTCATGCATTCAACGTGAAAGAGGCGGGTGATTTTCATGCTCGCGACCACTGCACTTTCACCTGTAAAGGAATTAAAAAAAAAAAATGTAAAAAATGCATAGCGTCGTTGAACGTACGTAGTCCTCTGATCTGTTTTCCATACAAGAAATAGAATGTGTTGTGTACATCCTGGCACCGTGCGTGTGTGTGTGTGTGTTTGTGTGCGTGTGTATGTCTATCACCTGGAGGAGAGTCCACTGGGAAATAAAACACAACACTCAAATGTAAAAGAGGCCTGGTGTCGTCTGTGACCAGCATCCATCATCTATCCTCCATCTCCTCAGAAAATGCAACAGGACTGCTATTAAACTGTCTCGAAACATGACAGTCCAGACGTACCTCTGGAGGAATAGTTTGACCGGCATATTTGGTTTCTTTCCCTAAGAGTTAATTAAAAAACTTGATAGTTTCTACATGTTTGTAAAACATAAATCGACAGCCAGGAGATTAGCTTAGTTTTGCATGAAACCTGAAACCGGGGGCGAATGAGTTATCCTGGCTCAGACAACCAGAGTCTCTAAAACTCACAAATTATCAGACATCTTGTCTGGTAGAGCAAACGAAAGTGTGAAAAAAAAATCATGGCCAGTAACTTCTTTGCCGGTTGCCATTCACACTTAGAAATTGTGTTAATTGGAGAGCTATAGAGATGCTGGTAGGCTGATATTGTCACCATTGGAGTGAATCAGGCCTGCTGTTGAAAGTCGTCACATCGTTTTAGTCTTAGTTATACCACACTGACTCTATATCTGAGACACAGATGTGAGAGTGGTAGTTTATTTTCTTGGCAAGAAAAAAGTTGTGAAGGGAAGTGATTTCCTCAAAATGCTGAGATATTCCTCAGTTTATAATTATCGCAGTTAAAAATAGAAACCTACATACTTTTGATTTGCAGTTAGAAAATTTCACCTATAGTCTGTTTACTATTTATTAACAGAGATCAATGAGTCCAGGAGATTTCTCCACCGGGAACTAGAGAAATGAAACATATCTGTTGAAGAGCAGCTAGTGAAGGCGGTTTAGGGGTTACTGTGACACTGTTCTCACATATGAGAGTGAAAAAATTGCTGCTATCAAGGAAATGACATGTTTACAGTTTATCACAGTGAAGCTGTCCTCCTCCTTTTATCTCTGCATCCAGCAGGTTTGAGTAGAGGTGAACAGGAAAGGAGAAAAGCAGCAGAGCAAACACTGATACTCAGTTTGACAGAACAGAGCAGATCCCCCCCTCTCTCTCTGTGTGTGTGTGTGTGTGTGTGTGTGTGTGTGTGTGTGTGTGTGTGACACATTTTTATTGATTCACACACAAACAAGTCAAAGGGCTGCGACAACAGAGACTCATCTATCTCGCTATAAAGTCCCACAAGAATTATACTGTAAATGAATCTAAATATAGACTAAATGTAATCTGAAGGAAACAGATTTAAAGAACACTTTGCAATTTTATTTCCTTCAAAACCATAAATTGCATTTCTTTCCTTGTCTCATATGTGAATAATTTTGCTCTTTCATCCCATCTCCAAACCCTCACTGTGTATCTAATCCCTTGCTTGATGGCAGGTGATATCAGCTGAGGCCTCCTGTGACTCCACCAGCTGACAAATCAAACTGATCTGAAGGAGCTTGAGGAAAAAGTGAGTCAGGTGTGTATGTGTGGGTGTTAAACTCCACGAGTAGAGTTTGAGTTAGTTTTTTCTTTTTTCTTTTTTTTTTTTTTAATTTTTATGATTAACCCTAGAAAGTACAGCATGTTTCCCCCTGCTGTTGTTTTGATTGGATCACATTTGGTGTCGACTTGTTGGGTGGAGCTCACACATACGGGCCCGGCCGCGTGTGTCCACTCTAAACTGACAGATGGGCACAGGAAATAGGCCAAGTGCCCTGCACCATTACTGCCCCTGCTCTCCTCTGTGCTCTTACCACTAAATGAGTCATAGCGTTCTACTCTGTGTGAGTGTGTGTGGCTTTGAGAAAAAGGTGAGCCTATCACGATGACTGTCAGGGGCAGCTGGCACGATGCAGTCTGCCAGGATGCCGTGGCAGAGGCTGTGTCAGTTGCCTGGTCCAGGAACCCGAGGCCTGCAGCTATAACCTGTCAAGTTGTATTACACATACAGCATGACACAACTGAGAAGAGCTCAGATCTGAGCCACAGTAACCTGACATATGCATGTATATGTGGGTGGGTGTTTCAGTGTGAGAGTCATTGTTTTGGTACACTACCACACAAACTCAAAATAAAATATAGATGGGAACTGAAATCTGGAACAGAAATGGTTGGATGTATTTTATGTCATCGGTGATTCACACCAGCCTTTGTTTTTAATATATTTTGTATTTTATATTCAAGCCTCTGTTCTGTTCTTCCCCTTGGGACAATAAAGTTGACAAAGTTGTGCCTATACAGTCAAGATGTGGGAGCTGTGGTGATTTATTTTCAGATAAGCTAAATAACTTTTCTTCATTAATAATAAATATAAAAAACAGACAGTGAATGCAGAAGGAAACACTTAACTGCACTTAATATACTCATTTAAGTATTATTGTATGAGTGGTTTAATAAGTCAGACTAGATACCAATGCAGGACTGTGGATTTGTGACTATTCATTTATGTTTTAACAGTTAACCACCAAATGAATTACTCTAAATCAATACAACACATGCAAAGTGGTTCCAGTACTTGCTGTATTTCATCACATGTATCTCAGAGATTGAACAGCTGTCAAAACATAACACAAACCAAGGCAGTAGACTGCATCTCTGTAATTCTACCAGGGACTAGTTTTAAAACAGTGGCACATCTTCATCATTTCACATCCTCACACTTGCTCTTAACCCCATCTGACACAAGCGGGATGAAGATAAAAAAGTCGATATTTAAGCCGAGGATAAAAGACACGCACGAGGAATATGCCGTAGCTTTCTTGCTTGTGTTTTCTGTTTCCGACAAACATCTAAATAAAGGAATAAAGCAATTTACAGTGACTACGTAAAAATGTATATACAAATGTTCTTATGAATCTCATTAGAAAAAAAAAAACTTAAAAAAAAAACCTCAGATTAGCCACTAAAGAAACACTGTGTGACTGAAAGATACTCTGGATGCATGTAGTGTTAAAATGTGCACAGTCAGTCAGTCAGAGAGGTAGTGGATGGAGGGTGTAGTCTACTCACTGATCTCCAGCTGTCTCTGAATACGTCCCTTGCAGCGCTCCCTGTAGTCCGACTGGGTGGTGTTGTATTCGGACATCACTTCGACAAACTTACGGGACAGTGTGGAGTGCTGGAAATACAGTGAGGAAGTATCAAACAGCTCAGTTGCAAATATACCAGATTAACAACAAATATATTTCCTGTGAGCAGTTTGCAGCTCCAGGAAGATTTAGGAAACCAAGTAAAAGTATCAAATTTTGGTAAAACACTTCTTTTCCTTTGTGAATTAGTATAATACACATTGTACAGTTAGGATGTACTACATAACACTGCTTTGCCCTCTGAACTGTACCTGTGTTTTACGTATCCTCAGGTCAGCTGACGACCTGTTCTGTCCTTCCTCTTGTTCAATAGTTTGCTGGATACCTAAACAAACATAAAAATATAAAATTATTTATCTTCACAAAATAACTTAACAATAAGTAATAAATCATTTTTATTACAACCAAGAACACAAAATCAAATCTACTCTATTTTCACCACAAATATGAGTTGAACACCCTGCCAAAGGATATTTTATGTTAGTTGAAGGATTTTCAAGTTTGATCGAAACAATTTGATCACAAACAAATAGGTAACAATGAAAGTAAATGGGGCCACCAGCCAAACATATCTAAATTGTCATTTCTCAACCACTGATAAAGTTCAAAACAGCCCTTCACTTCAGCAGTAGCATGAATAGGGTCCTTGCATTTAAACCAGAGTTTTACAAGATTTACCACATCTCTTTTTCATAACAACTGGCAATGAAGGGTGTTCCAGATCAGCAGATTCATCATTTTCATGAACAACCAGCTGATGTGTCCATGAAGAGTGAGGAAAAGTATAACAGCCATTTGCTTTTGAGATACCCTGTTATATATTTATTAGATTAAAATGTGATCTAATGGTAATCTGGTCGTTGGTTGTCAACCATTTTTATTTCCTCTTAAGAAAACTTCTAAGTAAGAAAAATAAAACTTTTTTTCCTGAAGCAGTTTTCTGATGGCTGCCTCAAAGTCACACTTCAAGAAGTCCTTGTAGAGGAGCCACTGCTGAGTTTAACAGCATTAATTAAAAGAAACTGATGGTGTGAGACCATGTGAAGTATTCAATCAGCTACAGAATAATACAGACATATAAGAGCCTGCTTATTTCTAACTTGATTCAACAATAACTTTAATGTATTTTTCAGTCTGTTTTGATCCAGACCTTTAGGGTTAATTATCACACTAAGAACAAACCTACCACTTCAACCTTTGTCTTTCACAAAGGAGACATTATAATATAATTGTTGTTGTTTTGAATTACTTCAATGTATTTTGTAAGATCAAATCACATGGAATTGATCTCAATACATCTGAACGGTTGATTCTGAGTGAGATATTTTAACATCTGTTATATGTATAGAAATCTTTTCACTGAATGTATCAAATTGATTGAGAATTGCAAATAAACAGATACAAAAAAAAAAAAAAAGTGACATCAACACACACAAGTGGAGCAAGTGGTTACTCATATGTTTTTCTGTGGCAACAACTGATGTGAACTGGAGCGACACAGTTAGACGCCTGTGATGTGAAGCCTTTTCCACCTGATAGCACTTGTATTATCCATGTGTATCACAGTACACACAAGACATACGGACAGTGTGTGTGTGTGTGTGTGTGTGTGTGTGTGTGTGTATCTGTAGGCACACAGGATGAGAGATAGGAGCTGTGATCTTTTACCTTTTGTTGTGTTTTGTGAAGTGTTTAGATAAAATTACTTGATGGAGGGCCACACATTCATCATGAGCATACACGGTGTGTTACAGCAACATTAGTCAGATTGTCCATTTTGCCCAAGTGTCATTAAAACTAGTGCATATGAATCACAACCACCACCTGTGGTGAGTGACACTGAGTCTTAACTAACTAGTTCTCTGTTAGCTGACGAGTGCTTTTCAGTTCACTGTCTTTTAGTCTCACTGTTACATCACATGAAAGATGAACAGCTGGATGAGGATATAGCCATAATACAGACAGACTGCAGGGTTAATAGTCTTTTTTCTCAGCAGCTTTGTCAATAAAAACTTTTTCCCAAATGTTATAACCCCATAACCCTCAAAGGGTAAATGGTAAAATGAACAGATGGATGGATTCATTATGAAACTAGCGCTCAATTAATTTTTCTCTTGATTTACTAATTGATTGCTAAGAACCTCAGACTGGATCTAATGAAGCACAGGGAGTTATTATTACAGGAAATTATTATTATTATTTTACTAATCAGAAAAAACAAAGAAATATGCAGTGGCAGGTATTTGTCAGTATTTAAAAGAAAGTTCAGAACATTAAAAAAAAAAAAAAAGTGTACTCACTCTTTAATTTGGAGCGTATTTTGTTGGCCAACTTTTTGATGTCAGCCATAAGATCCTCCAGCTCAGCTTTAGTTTCTAAGGAGAGAGGATATGAACAAAACATCAGCATAAGCTTTTTGCAGCACCAGTCATCTTCTTCTTCATTGTTTCTCCAACAACAACAACATCATCATCAACATCCCTCAGTTTCCTCTGTGGGCCACTGTCCTCTCTCCATCCTACACCCTCAGATATAAACACACACACAAAATAAAGACATGAAGTTGGACCTCCTGTGGGTAGATCAACACATGTGGGTGTGAACAACTACAATGTAAAAAAAAAAAAAAAAAGACTGGAATATTACGATTCTTTTTTTCACAATTATACTGTTTATGTAATAGAATGAATTGAACAAACAACATCATTAATACAAATCTAAGTCTTTCATCTCAGTGTTGGACTTTAAAATGCACCACAGCTTGTAAGATATGAACCCACACATTCAGAGCATCATTCTGGCTCCACAGGTGCCAGAATATTACTTTTTTAAAAAAAACAAAAAACATTTATATTATTTTTTTAGTTTGTAAGATTTTCTATGCCGACCATAGAAGAAATGTGAAATCACGATAGATTGCAGCACAGTCTGGGCTCCAGCAGGATGAGAGCAGCAGGAATGCACCATCAGAGGGAGAAACTGGGCACATTTCAATGGTGACTAATCAAAGCAGGAACTTTAGTCGATCTTGACATACTGACAGTTTTCTCTCTAAATGGAAATTTTCTTATTTCTACCACAGAGCTGCTCATGAGATGATCTGTATAAAAAAAAAAAAGGAAAGAGTGACAGGCGCTCTGGCGGTATAATGTGTAATAAAGTGTTGATAGCTATTTACACACACTTTAATGTGCAAAAAAATCTGCCATCACAGAACTGTTCAGGCAGTTCAAACACTACGACGGTAAAGGTTAATTAATAAGCGTTTGACAAAGAATTACTCTGCGTGTTTTCATGACGGATAATACGTTTCAGTCATTTTAACACAAAAACTTTTTCAGCTTCACAAATTTCACAATAAATAAAAGTTGATATTGTTGAATAGAGTCTGTTGAGTGTTGCTTGTGTTTAAGGCATCAACAAATCCAAATAGAAACGTTGAGGCATGTCACATGGTCCTACTTAGTCATTAAAACAAACCTGAAGCAAAACAAGAGAAGACGACGTTGAAGAATGGTGACACATGAAAAAAAACAATTGGCTGTCTTTTCCTTTCAAATGTTTCTCCTTCCTATTATTTCTTACAGTTACAACCAAACCAACAGTTTCATTAACATATTTCACATTGACTTATAGTTATGACACGAGAGACTGAGATGAGATGTTTGTAGTTCAAACAAAGCGTCTATATCTTCACTATTTACAGGAGCTCTGCTGTAAATAAATTCATATTATAGAGTTATAGATTTTCTAGGTAGATAGATTTAGATTTAGTAGGTCTCATTTTGGTCCACATTTACATATAATTACAAATAAACACGTGATAATTCAATATAACGTTATTACAACAATGTTTTAGCATTTTGTCACTTGTTCCCAGGAGGTGTTGTTGCATCCTGTTCTTTCTATTAAAATCAGAAATAATTAGATCTGTTTCTACAACTTCATTATATGCATTATAAATGTTTATGTAAAGCATACAAAATGTAATTTTGGAAAGTTTGGGAGGGGAAGTGTTGCCCATCTATCTAATTTTCCAGCACAGAGAGGGAAGAGAAAAAAAATGAGGTCCAGTGAAGAAGGAAACAAGGAAAGGAAAATATATATATATATATATATATTTTTTTTTTTTACATTAGACATTTATCATTTTAATGCCCTTAAAAGATCAACATCTCTAAATGTGAACCCCAGGAAGCTAGAAGACAAAAAATCCTTAAAAGTTACTCAAGTTGAACTATTCTGCAGTTATTCTTCCTAATGAGTTTGTTTCTACATCTTTATCTGCTTCTTAAAAGCTCCACAAATTGCAAAGATGGATAATAGACAGAGGTGAAACCGTTAGCAAACATCTCCACCGGGTCACAGACACACAGAGCATCAATGGACAATTTGATTAAACTGTAGGAAAACGTCGATCACTGCTAGATGTTCAGTTAATAAAAACGCATCATTTACACATATTTTGTAATAAAACAAACTTGAAAATGATGAAATAATCATATCTCTTCTGCAGTGTCACAGTAAACCACTGCCACACTGAGCTGAAAACCCATAAAGAGACAAACACACAAAAAAATAATTATGGTAATCAAGGATAAATCCTCTAACCAGCAAGTGTGATCACATGGAACTATAACAGCTCATTGGAGATGGTGAGCCTATTACACGATGATCAGTAAAGCACTGCAAGCCTTTAATCTGCTTAAAAGACGTGTATCAGCCTGTGGTACATACAGCCCGGTAACACAAAGTGGTGATCGTGGAGCTGACTGATAAGATTTGACATCTTTTTCCTGCGCTATATTTCATATCCAGCTGTGAAACACAGGGTGATATTGACGTAAAATGGCTGGAACGGCTACATATTAAAGCAACCACAGAGAGAAAATGAGAGGAGAGAGGATAAGGATGATGTGCAAGAAGAAGTTGCTTAACGGAAGTTGCAACAACGATGCCCAGGTAGTTATTGTGCTGATAATTATTGTTACTGACGTCTGTGTGCGGCTCAAAAGTTTGAGAAGTGTGGAAACCATAAACAGTCTGTGAGGACTAGTGTACGTTTCAAGCAGTGTGACTGAATCCATGACTTGTTAATCTTTCACACGGGCAATGTGTTATATGTTTACAACTATTAAACTGTGAGCTTGCAGTTAACAGTGCATGATTTAAAAATATCCTACAGATGCCAACTAAACAAGGTAAGAAAATGCATTTATCACATTTATCAGGTTTCAAAGATACACACAAGACAACAGAAGGTGTGTAACTGAGAAATTCAATTCTCTTGTAAAATGACACCAGACTCATGAAGAATATACAGATACGGCATTTATCAATTTTTTAAGACAGAACTACATATGAAAATTGCTTTTTTCCCCCACACAAGTAGACACTCACTGCATTACCATATCTTTGGTATATATTTGAATAAAATTGTATCTCTGGTCAAAAATTTCCTGCCGTTGGTAAAATGTGTGCAGCATACAGTACATTTGTCAGGGTTACACACTCATTTGGGGTCCTCGAGGGCAAAATGAATAAATAGTTGCGCTGTGTTATGTGTGTGCAGGATACATAAGTGTGAGCATTCATCAGTTACCGAAGATAAAAAACCTGAAAGTTGATTATTCGTAATTAAAAATACTTTCAAATTACAGTGGATAATGGATTTATTTTGCATGTGCGTGTGTGTGTGTTCATCTTTGTGACCACTTGTGCACATGTTTGCACAACTTTAGAGAATCGTGGACGTGTAAGGTTATGGAAAAGTGGCTCTCTCATTTCTGTGTAACCATAGCAACCTCTTTTAACCTGCTCCATGAGGTCAGCTGCACTGATATCACGAAGATAATAACACACACACACACAAAAAAAAAAAAAAAAAAAAACTGAAGTCAGTTTTAGGCCAAGAGTGAGTGTGTATGAACTGTACATGTATGTGTGTGTGTGTTAAGGAGTTAGATTAGATTTCCCCCTTGTGGTTACCAAACAGAGGAGGCCAACCTGCTTGATCAAGTGTCTATTCAGCCTCATTATTGGCTGTCTGCAAAGAGTACAGACACTGATGAATAAGTAGAGGGAGAAGTGAGAGGGAAGCAAATTAGAGGGCAAAACTGAGGAGTCAATTGAGCTGTGGCTTCACACTCCATCCCTCTCCCAGACGTTCTCAAATGGAATCTTCAGGTCACGCTTGTTGCCATCATTAAGACTGTGTTGCTATGGCGATGTGTGCAGTCGATCCTCTCGCCAGCCTCGGATTGTTTCAAAGTGGCGGAGGGAAAAGAGAAAGAGAGAGAAAGAGAGACGCTACAAGGCAGGAAGAAGAAATGGAGGCAGTGTGGAAGCACAAACGATAAAATAAATAATAGGATATTTATTCCAATTTAATAACTGTATTTCTTTTCTTCTATGATTACTTTACTTCAGATACAGAAGTGACAACCACAAATGAAACACTGAGTGGAGAGTGGAAAGGCAATTAAATGAAAGTCTGGTATTGTTTTTATTGTCAAAAAAAAAAAAAAAATGACATAAGCCTGATATGACCTCAGTATCTTAGACTTCTATTGTTGTCCAAATGAGTGATTTGACTTGGTCAAATCAAGTACCAGTGCTAAGGCAACAGATTGTTTATTGTTTGTGAGCACCTACTAATCTATAATATACTGTGGGTGATGTTAGCTAATGTCGTGTCTGTTCTTATTTTACCTATTTAAACCGTAGGATCACGATTTACCACAAACTCACTGCATCTGATATCATCTGACACGCTGTGAACTAATGTGGTACAATCTGACACAGATCATAAACTAAGATTTTATTAGACCACACAGGGAGACTTGACTTTTATACTTTGTTGTTCCCCTAAATACACCAAGTGAGCACCAAACGGGTACAAAACTACATCTTAAGACTGTATTTAATCCTGTTTGAGTGACACTTGAATCCATTTGTGTTTAGAAAAAAACTGATCCTCTTTTTTGTGACTGTATGTTTATTGTATTATCATTGTGTCCTTATTTAAATGTATCAAAGACTCACACAAGGACTCAGAAGTAGTACACTGGAGTTACATGCACAAGGACGACTTTGAACATGGTTATTTCCACAGTATACTGGGAACAAATTCAATTTTGTCACATTTGCATAAACAACATTGAATCCGAATGATTGAAACAGACACACTCACACATGCACAGTATCCACTGTTTCCAGTTATTGTATTAAAAACGAAATCAAGCTTGTAATTTGTTTCCAGCTCGATAATTGGTTTGCAAACACAACAGCTTTGATTTGACTCACACTGTCAGTCTTAATGTCTACCGTGCAGGTTGACACTGTAACTGCATCACTCATCAGAAAATATGAGGAAAGCATATTGGCAGGGTTTTTAATGAAAGATAAACATCATGGACGCCAGTTCTCTCCCACATTAAGCTTCAACCTTAATCATCTTTAGCTCTACATGAACAGCAGTATATACAGGAATACACAGGAACACCACCGTGTTGTTAGTAGTCACACTAATAACATTCACACTAATAAAACAAGCTCAATTATTATCTCCACGTGTCAATCTGATGTCAGAGCACCTTGACATTGACAAGACACCAAGCCGATTTTGTTTCCTCCTCTTTATCTCAGTCTCGATTGCTGCCATTCCAGTCTCTAACTTGGGGCTATTTATCTTTGTTCTCAATCTAACAGTTTCTCTGTGTGTGTGTGTGTCTCCCCCAGCTCCCTCTGTAAATATATTACCAGTTCTTTGTGTGTTTGCTCCACTCATTGATCGTCTAGAGTCCAGGTGTCTGATGTTTCACAGAGACAGAATCTGAGCTCATCCCTTAAACATTCCCGATATTTGTCTTAGTGCAGGAATGGACACAGGCGACAACAAACTGACAGCAGAGATAAAGTCCAACTACACTAAACTGTGCCACGGAGTTACAGAGAGATAGGTACAACACACATCACATGCTCATCCTGACCTTTCGGTTCTCACAGTCGCTCTGCACATTTGCCTCAACGAATAACAAGTTACGCTACATGGAGACAGTTACACATAAAGACACAAAGGAAAACAAAGGTAAAGCAGGTGAACAGCAACATTTGCTGATGAGTAATGTGCAAATATAATATAAAATAACAATACAGAAAAGAAGTTGCATAGTTAAATAAACAAATAAGCACATTCTGGTTAATATGCAGCAGTTAACTAAAAGTAGCCATTATAACTTGAATTTCTTTATCGTTGAATATATGTTTTAAACTCGGTATAATTGCACATAATGTTTAAATGATGTGTTTCACTTGACATGACAGCTTTGTTGTCTCATCACACATGTAGGTCATGGCCTTTGAATATTGTTACATAAATACCGTACGTCTTATTTGAAATCACTGATCATAACAACCACAACTTAATTAGATCAGTGCTGTAAAATGTGCTCCTTAAAAAAAAGGAAAGAAAAAAAGCTACTTTTAGAAAACAAAACTGATTTACACACACACACGGACACACACACACTACAATAATCCTCATCATGACAAACTGGATGGATTGAGCCATACAATGTGATTCTCATTCGTTAAGAAATGCTTTTAAGCTTTCAAGTAATATTAATCATTTTCATGCTGTAGTTTAAGCAGCAATTAAAAATCAGTCTCTTTTTCTTTTTTTTTTTGAGCTCCACACAAGAGACTGTGTGTGTTGTATCTGAATCTGTGTTAACAACCCTCTCCTCCTCTTTTAACAATCTCTCTTTCTCATGTAGCATCTTCCAAAGACAGTAGAACACGCTTGCTGTGAGTTAACATGGCAGGGTTACTGTCACTTTGAAACTTCATCCCGGCCTCACAGCACTTGACATTTCAATCTACATCAGAGCAGAAACACCACACGGCTCTCGTTGACCGCTGGCTCGGGAGCCAGGAGGACAGAGGGCAGTTAAAGTGATTTATCCTTCAGTTATCTCACCAGCTTTGTGCATAAATGTGCGAGCGTCTGCCCTTAGCCTCGGACACGACCGTCCACAACGTATTAACTTGACTTGAAGAGGAATATTATTGTACCACAATATAAAGCCTTCTCTTCACTGGCTATAACACTTCATCATCGGAGACAGCGTGAGGGGGATGTAAGTGAAAAGGAAACAGAGAAGAAGAAAAAAAATGGCTGCAGAAGAACAAAGACAATACTGAGAAAGCTGGGGCAACTTACACAACACTTTCAAATTTTGGTGGAGGATGCACAAGCTTTGGCAAACAGCGCACAGAGGGTGGGAGCACACTCAGTCAAAAACTCACACTAGAAATAGTAACACTCAAAGGCTGCAATTAAAACAAGCATCTCCAACGCTGCAAGTTAAGGACTTGTAAGAGTCAGAGGAACGATGCTCTTTAGTAGCTGGAGGCTGGAGATGTCAGAGAGAGCAAACACTAAGTGTTTGGAAAAACACACTAACGAATGTTGCTAAATAAACTCTCAAGTGTTCGTGTTGAGGAGCAGAATCTCTGCATCTAATTAAATTGAAATCCAAATATATTTGGCAGTCATATGACTGTAGTACAGTGAAATACAAACTGTGGATCTTGGATTTTATTTTGTAGTAATTATGCACCTGCTCCGGCTCTTGATATATTTTGAGGTTTTTATTACAATTTTTGTGACTCGGTTTGCGTCAAAATGAGACATAAACTCAATAAATTTAAGTAAATGTACATTTATTTCTGGAGTCATTTACAGAAAAAATAGTGACAACAGGAGTTTGAAATCCAAAACTCTGCAGCAAGAAAGTCATATAATCACATAATAACAATACTGGTCTATTACTAAAGGAACAATCTACATAAGACACGTGCAGTTTTTATGGGATAATATGTTACAAAGTCAGATTTTTGTGGTCTACATTTACCCGTCATGTCAAAAATGTCAAGATTTCAACAAAAGCTTAACTTGAAGATTGTAAACACTGATGTGATTGGATATATGTAAATTCAGCCGCATCACAGTCACATTTTCTGTCATTATCTGGGACTAAAAGCCCAAACAGATTCAACTACATCTTCCTGTGTAGATACTAAGAATGGTTAGTATCTATCCCTGCAAGAGGATAAGAGAGGATAAATGGCAATTTGGAATAAGCCACTATCTACTATCTACACTTGTAATCAGATTAAAAAAAGAAGTGGTGTGTAAATTCGTTCATTAAACTGACCAAAAATCTGAAAGATACTATCTGATCAAATGCATCAGTCACCGTGTGACGGAGGACAGGAACTAGAGGTGTTGACAGCGGGTGTTAAAGAAAAAAATATGACAAGCTTAATATGGAAAAAACATTTAAAAGCAACACTGTCTCAGCATCACAAAGACTTATTTTCCAATACGACACCACTGCAGGCTTGATTGAACACATAGTCCCAAAGGATTTAATACCTCCACCTCTCCAAAGGCCGTCCTTCATTTCATATCATCCTCACATTCTCCTGGGAATAGCTGCGTCTAAAGGCCACCGATGCTCCCGCACAAGAAGCAATCACGACTGACTTTTGACCTTTCATTATGAAATCTATTAGGAACGGTCTCATTGATCAAAATAATGAGGAGCAAAAGCTGCACGGGGACACACTACAAACTAAAACAAATAATCCAATCATTTAATGGAAAACGTGAATTCAATTTTTGTTTCTAAATATAAAATGCATTTGTGTCTTCCTCCTCCGTTTGAGGAATGTTCTCATGAGGAAACGCATGTTCAATATCCATTATGATATGATGGCTATTACCTAATCTATCATCATTATAGACCCTACTACTGCTGAATGTGCCCACACAAATCCTGAACAACAACCAAGCACGATCACTGTATATCGCAATTCCCAGGAGGAAATGTGCTATGCTTCATTTAGGGGGGTGGGAAAAACTGTGATATGGGATAATGTGAAATGCAGGGGCGAAGGTAATATTACACAGAGGCTGTGTGTCTGTCAGTATATGTGTATGTGTGAGTATTAATATGGACTCTGCAATTGGGCTAGAATTAACCCCGTGGAGATCAACAGGAAACGTCTCAGTCAGCGAACATAAGAGCTCCCACAACAGAGGGGGAGGAAGAGAAAGAGGAGGAGGAAGACGAAGAGGAGAGAAAAAGGGAGGTCGGGTGTCGAAGTGGTCCAGGGGAGTGGTGGCTGAGGATGCGTAATGTGGTTATGAAACTGATAATCCATGACAGAAATAGAAAGTTTACCACTTCACAATGTTACGTTGTGGGAAAAAAACAACAAAAAACTCCATTGTGTGTGTGGGATTCCCTCCTCTTCTTCCTCCACTGTCTTTTTTCAGCACACAGGAGAGAAAATAAATGACACCAGGATTACCCTCACTCTCAGTATCACAGTCTCACCGCCAATTTCTATGATATCTATAATTCTCATTTTCATGAAGGAAACAGAAAAAGTAAAGATTCGATAGATGAGAAGCTACAGTGACAAAAAGTTGTATTTGAGGAGCATGGTCTTAAAGTGATCCTCCAGAGTAATTTGATCCCAGGGTCTATTTCACCACAAACATGAGTTGAATTCCCCCTCAAGAGATATTTTATGTTGGTTGAAGGATTTTCAAGTTTGACCACCAAGTTTTCACAGCCAAATAGTTAAGAATGAAAGTGCAACAGACATGAAGGGTGTTCCAGAACTTTTTAATAAACTCTCGTTACACTTACTGAGTTATTGGTATTTCAGTTTATGTGTAGGGACCCTATACATGCTACTGCTGAAGTGAAGTAATATTTTGAGCTTCATTAGTGGTTAAAAAATGACAGTTCAGATATGTTTGGCTGGCTGCCACACTTACTTTCATTGTTAATTATTGGGCTGTGAAAATAAAAGATGGTCAAACTCGATTTTACTTCAACTAACGGAAAATATCTTTGAGGGAATGTTTGACTTGTATGTGTGGTGAAATGGATCCTGGGCTCAAATTACTCCGGACCATCACTTTGAAATAAGATAAACAGAATATGAGAAAAAAAAAAAAAAAAAGAAATGGTGTTTTTCTTTTCGTTTTTTTTTACTATATAAAAAAAAAAATATAAGACCACACTGACCTTTTATGCGAGCATCATTTTAATAAAACAATGAGCTAGCGTAGCGTTCTTGAAATGCTAAAATGCTGCATTAAATTTCACATTAAAATGTCACTGTGCAATAACTTTTGACAACATGCTTCGGTGCAAACTGAACAGACAAAAAATAAGACTTACAGACTGTTATAACAGCAGCCAGAGAGAGAGGAAGTGACCAGACAACACACTGCAGAGTTGTTATGAGGTTAACACTCACACCAACTTCATTTTCATACATAACAACTTTTCAATGGCTCGATACTCGAGATGTGGATCTGCCCCCTCGCTTATGTTCTGTTGCAGTGTTTTGTTTTGTTTCTTTTTCGATATCAGGGAGCATACTGTTCTAATACTCCACCAAATCATAACATTTTTACATCTGGCTTTTAATGAAGTATCCTGACAACTATCACATCAATTGTCATGAAACGACATTAAGAGTTTCAAATTCACGCTCTTCTGACTTAAACTGACATCATCAGTTTATTATTTCAGGTCAACCTGATGATGGTGTTAGACAGAGTCACCAAGAGGAACTCTAATTCATCCTGAGGGAACATAAAACTCAATTTGAAAATGTCACGGTAATCCGTTGAGTAGCTGTCGATCCTTAAATATTTTTTTAGAAGTATTTTAGTAAGATGACAATGTCTTCTTAGTCATGTGTTTTGCTACCAGGAGCAAATATTATAAGGAAAAGCAAGATAAAAAAAAAAAAAAAAAAAAAAAAAAACTCTGTGAACTTTTTGTAGAAACATTTAATGAAGCTGGTGCCTGTGCCCCAATTCACCGCATACTACAGCTCCTGGTTTACTGCTTGGTTTGTTTTGTTGTGGTGTTGATTAAAAAAAAAAAATTCAATCTTGGCAACATTATGTCTCCAAACAACATGAATCAGCCGATGCAGCGGCGTAGGAATCTGATTCATAGGAGAAATAGTTGCGTGGACACGGAGAGACTTATTCACACGTGTTGAGGAGCCGGAGCAGCCTTCTGAATAAAGGTATTCAAATGATGCTGCGCTACAGTGTAACAGGCAGACGGCGGAGGACTGACCTCTGTGTAATGACCGACCCTGACATTTACATCAGCTGCCGACTGATGTGCATTTATCAGGGTGAGACAAAAAACACACATGCGTACACACCGAGCATCAATTGCAGCCACAAATCAGACAGCTTGTGGAAGAATTCGATTTGTATCTTCAAACACAGCCCATTGCCACTTTGCTGCTCTGCTCCGTGTGTCATCTGCACAACACGTCTGGTTAAAAAACTGATCCGATGCTGCTGCTGCTGCTACAAGCAGATCAATACTTTTTCAGGTAGGTGGGATGTAAGGAATCAGAGACAGGGGGCTTACTAGTGCGAGCAACATCTCCCTCATGAGAGCCCGTGTTGATCAATGCCCTGACATAAATGAGAAAGGAAGAGGTGTAAAAGGACACAGATGGGGGTGGAGGTGATGGATAGTAGCATCCAACACACAGAACAACAGAAGAGGGAAGTGGCAGAAATGGGTGAGGAAAATGGGAGAAAGTAAAAAAAAAAAACATACAGCAGACAATGTTAACGGCAGGTAAAGGTTATAGAGTGAGAGGAAACAGAAGAATGGGAAAATGGACAAACAGGATTGTTAGAAATTTTATGGTGCAAAGATAAAAGCTCAGAGGAACAGAGAGGACCGACTGTGGTGAGGGAAGCTCTCAACATCTTCAAGATACTTGGACTTTTATCACAGCCCCCATCAACAGGATGGCCTTTTGCCTCTCTCTACTTTATTTCCTCAATTTCTTTTAAAGAATGGAGTCATTTCTCATCCCTATGTAGTGTGGAACCTGTCACCATTATCAGGCTTTCTGCTGCTGTTCTACATCAGATGTTATATTCACAGGCGACTTTTGGCTTTACTCTCTTTCTTCCTTCCATTAAGAGCTTATCTGATTTATTACTGAGTCACTGCGGAATAAAACATTAATGTTATCATTGAGGTATGATAGAGGCAAGAGTGTGTGGAAAAGGGGTCAGTCTAGTTTGGAAAACATAACTTCCTGTTCACGATGGTCAGCTCCTTCATCCAAAAACAGTGAAACGTGGAAACTACCTCTACAACGATGCAAACCATGAGATACAGGGGAAACGGATGTGTGCAAAATCCAGCCGTGAATAATATAACATCAAAACTGGGACCTGAAATGATGCAACATAGATTCATACAAACCTCTTGAACTCTGGAGGGATGAACTAAAAAAATGTTTCCACAGGATATTCACTGACTCTGCTGTGTTGTTGATGCTGTTGAAGAGCACCTGCTGTTATAAAAATCACCCACTGTTCAGGTCTGCAGCCATTTTCATGAAATTACACTTTTGTATATGCATCCATCCATCCATCCCCTCAAATTTAGAATCCCTCCATACTCGATTTGTTCATTTGATTTGCTCTCTCTCTTGTTCTGTTACTTTTTCACAACAGTCAGGAAGCTAATAACTTAAGCCAAACAGAAAACACTAAACAGCCTTACTCTCATCAGGGTTAGGTGAGGCGAGGATGGCGCTGTGCTTCCTCTTCACTTCTTCGACTTTCTCTGCCAGAGACTCAATAAAGCCTCGGATTTCTTCCACCTATCACGAGAGAAGAGAAAGAGAGAGATGGCACCAGTGATTAGTCTGAGCAATGTTGACAGAAGCTGATCTGAAGATGTTATTATCATATTAGAGGCAGATTGAAGAGGCAGAGTGGAGCATGGTTTACACAACGTGAAAGCAGACGCAGGCGCAGCTGAGGAAAGTTTTTTCGTCGTCATTTATCGATGACTTTTCAAACACGTTATTGAGTATGTGTGTGATGTGTGGACTCAATTTACAACAGACAGGGAGATATTAGAAGTAATAAAAACTATGAAATTACCAGAAGCAGACATCCTTCCTCTGAATAACTGTTACTAAAAAGCTGTGTCAATTTAACCCAATAATTAACCATCAAATCAAAGGTTTTTGATACTGCATATGTTCTCAATCACCATGTGCAGTGAAAATTACTTGGTTTTCCACTTTTGATAATGAGCCAAGCTCCTTTGAGTCTGCACAAGATGTGACGTAACTGAAGATACTAAAGTGTGAATCAGGGCTTAGATAAGACTGTGCTGTGGAAAAAGTATGTGAATAACCAACCAGTACACCCACATTTGATTATTAAATATTAATATTATGATTACAAAACTATTTTTATTAATCTGTTGCTGTAACAGCCTCTTTTAAGGGAAGGCTTTCCACATTACTCTGGAGCCTGGCTGCAGGGATCTGCTCTCAGTCCTTCATATTAGCCAGGCTGGTCTCCGATGTTGGCTGATAAGGTCTGGCGCTCATAGCTGCTTTGTTTTCACCCTCAAGACGCTAGATGAGGTTGAGGTCAGTGCCTTGTACACGTCACATTTGTCCCCATATCAAATCAGAGTATCGTTTCATTACACATCTTCACTTTGAGCATTGGTGCATCTAAGAAGTTTCCCAAAATGCCAAACTTCTCCTTTAACCGCATGACTATACTGACCCACAAAGTGCATCACATCACATTCTTCTTTGAACTCTGCACTTCATAGCATCATCTGCCAAAAAAGATCCAGGTTTGACATTCTCCTGCTCCTGCCTCGTCATCAGCTGCGCCGCCTCTGGCTCAGGTAACAGCTGGACGAGCAGCAGGTCACATCTGCCGGTGACTTCATCAGTCTCTACTTTCATCTCAGTCTGTCATCTCCCCCTGATGACTTTCTCCTCCTCTACACCTGCTCCAAGTCATGTCAGCCTGTTCTCCGTTCACTTCTTCTCTACAGTACATCCACAGTCATTTCCCCAAACATATCTGTGGTATGACTTTTTTTCCCCACTTGCTGTCCACCTTTCCTTTGTCACACTTACTACGCTCCTGTCATTCCTCCACTCACACATTTCCTAAGTTTTACTCCTTTAAGCCTGCTACATTATTCTCTCATTATCTCTTCAATTAGCTACTGATTGGATCTGTTTTTAATAAGACAAGGTAATAATAAGATAATTGCCTATGGAGGACCACTGAAGAGAGAGCAGGCACAGCAGGAGACACTGCGGTGAGAGCAGGTGAGTTAAACAAGTATAAGACAGAAGAGAAAGGTGGAGAGAGATTACAAAATTAAATGAGCGCAGTTAATAAACTCTACGTTAAAAGACGAGGTTCATTAATATATATATAAATCAGTCAAACTTATAAAAGCCTCTTGGCACAATGGCGTACTCCACCTTTAATCAGCCAAATATCACAGCAGAGGGTGTAGTCATCAGCAGCAAGAAAAGGAAAAGGATGAATGATGTCGAGCTTGGGGCCACACTGAGTCTTTCTTACTTTTGTTCACTTCATTCTTGCATCATCAGGTGAAGGATTTTTTAGGAGCATAATATGAGGCTTCCTACACAATGTAAAAGGAGTTCTGACAAATGAAATGGTGGTTATTTGTATCTGATTCTGAGACAAAAATCTTTTACAATTGATTTTATGACACATATGAGTTAAATGTTATCTTTATTTTTAAAATATAGGTCTAATTTTGTAGTTTTGTGCAAGATTAAGACAGAAAACTTCATAAAAACCATTTAGATTTTCAGTCTCGTGCCATTTAAATATCATCAATATACAGTTGATTATGACCAAATACAGTTAAAGTCACATAAAACAGACATATGCATATGAACACACGTCTGTCACGTCAAAGCTGTGAACTCAACATACAACATAAGGTGCAGATTCATTCTTACGCTCAATGTGTGGAAGTAAACAACCCATGTAAGATGTCATACATACTGCCGCTGAGCCACATAGCGACCGTCTGTTCATCTGAGGTTTAGTTTATACAAATACAAATATGCAGAATTACACTGACGCTAACAAAGACACACACAGATCAATACCAGACTTATTGTACATGACACTTAAAAACATTATCAAAAATCAGAAACAGACACAGCCACAAGCATGTCGACACCAACAACTCAAACACATTATAAAAATCAATATCCTCACTCTGATGGTCATGTTCATGGTGGAAGTATCTGCATGTAACTGTCACGGATTGTTACCCCTTCCCCCTCTCTGGTCTTGCTAACTTCTGAAAAATCGCTCTCTTCCTGTAGCATGGTCTCAAAAATTGCTCTCCCTTGATCTTCTTGTCTCCACATTTCACTCAAACTCCTCTTTGTTCGCTTTAAAGCCCAACACACTTGTAACAGCCTGTAATTCTAGACAGATAAAGGGATGCTTCGATATCTAGGAGAGATAGTGAGAAGTGGCAGAGGAACAGAAATGAAAAAGACAGATGTGAGAGAAATGGCTGCAGTGTTTCTTCAAATGTAAAAGCGACTGATTGCAGTGGTTAAGGTGTAATTTTGAGGTACTTCCGTGTATATGTCGGTATTCATTGTCAAACCATAAATTCAGGAAATTCTTAGTCCCTATTCTTGATAAGAAGAACTTCTTACACCAAAAAATAATAAAATAGATTTAAACAAATGACAAATTAAAGGGGGAAAAAATTCACAGAAGAATATCTCAACCCAACGGAACAAATATGGGAGATTTAGGAGCAAAATGTTTGAAGGTAATCTCCAACGCCATCATCAAAACTCCAAATGAAGGAAAATCTTTTGGCTGAAAGGTGATGTATTTGTCCAATAGATGTCCAGACATGTGTTGAATCAATGTCAAGGCTGTGAGTCATTTATTTCCTCATACACCTAAAGTGAAATATCAAATCAACCTCGACAAGAACTTATTACCACCATCTCTTTTTCTTTTTTGATACTGATGGACTGGATATTGAGGCATAGCTGAGGTTTCTTCTGTTTCTTCTTCTCTTTTCAGATGATGTTGTTCCTTTAGTTTCATTAGACCTTGACTTTTATGTAATACAGTGGTGAGAATGAAGATGTGCAACATGGATCTGACAACATGTCTGCTCTGTATGGATGAGTTTGTGTGTCTTGGTGAGATGGGATGAGGAAGTGACCTGAGCAAATGTTTGAACCAACTTTATTCTGCATCTCAAGTGCTTGTTACAAACTAACCATGAATCAGCTATTCTGCAGAAAAGGCCCTGCTTTCTGAGGGAGCTCTCAAATAATCCGAGCAGTGACTGCATCCGCTCCAATAAACATATACATAAACATCAAATCTTGGTCAAATTAACATCATCCAAAAAAAAAAAAAAACTTGTGGTGGCGGAGAGAGCTGAGAAAAACTGATGAATGAGTCACTGATGGTGAAGCATGAATGAAGCAGCTGATGCCAATCAGCTAATACAAGCACCACATCAGCGCCCTGCCCGCACTAATTCTATGCTACGCTCCAGGAACCACGGTGGTCGACGGAGCTGTATGATCAGCTCTTGATTTGCTGGTCACCTTAAAAAAAAAAAAAAAAAGGTTTTCAACAAGTGTGTGTCATGATAGTTTTAGATGCTTCCTGATCACCTTACTGGGAGATGAAGAACACACCGGAGAGATGGTGAAGGTGATGGTGACCAGTTTTGGTCTGCTCTGTTTGTCCTGTTTGTTAAACTGAACGGACAAATCTAAATGCTAATGCAGGACAAAGTTGAGGGACTTGAACTGCTAAGAAGCAGACGGTGGCTGTAGCTGCATGAAAAGCAGCAGAGTAAATGAAATGAAATGAGCACCACAACCTATTTATGTGCTGCCCGGTCGGCTGGATTACTGGTTGCAGCCGTATCTGATTGAAAGTATATAGAACATGTGAATTTAAAATGATGTAAATGTAAAAAAAGAAAACATATGGTTCAATCATATGTCGGTTGCTTGGTTACAATACCTGGTATTGTGACTGTTGAGACTATTCATCTTCATGTACTAAATGTCTGCACAGGGGTTTTGATTGATGCACCTGCAGCTCGGTCACAGGTGATTCAGCCACTTTGATGCCACGTCGGTTCGTCGCACGATGCTTTGAAACCTCACATATCAAAGTGACGATTGTCAGACCTCTTTTAATATCTCACCAACGATACCGAATGGCATTCAACCTCGCACGACCCACCTTTGCAGCATTATTTGCAATTGTGATTTAAATACTTCAAAGTTAAATATGTAGGGTTTTTTTTTTTAAAATGAAGAAATAAAACAGCAGATCAGAGGATGAAAGACACGATAAATGGTGATGCATATAGATAACATGGAGGAGATGTCCACCTCTGCTCTCTGATTTAAGCTGAATTGTCTTGTTTTTACTTCTAAACCACTCACTGTAGCAGACGTATGCAGCAGGCCCATTAAAAAGCATTACAGATCCCACTTTACTCAGAAAGATGTCATGGAGGAAAGTCAGCCTGGCTCCATATGACTGATGATTCACCACAGGTCTCCATCTCTCTGAGGAGATGTCAATTGCTGCTACATGAAAATGGGTGTCCATTTGTGTTTCCTGCACATGTGTGTAGCCTGTACAGGGCAAATACAATCACCAAATACGTCCACAGGCCTGGTGCAAATGGAGCATCTGTCATGAACAAAGGGAGAGACTGGAGAGAAATAAGCAAAATCTCTGCTATTATTATTCAGAGGTGGACAAGTACAAGCTCAGTTTGTTGTTGTGAATCAATAAAATCCTTTCGAAATGAAATAAAATACATAATGATCCATGCCACACCAGTGGCAATATAAATAGCTATAAATCATATCAATGCTCGCCAGGGAAGAGAGATGGAATGAGACTGAAAAACCAACATGATTAGATTCAATATCAGGAGAGGAATGACACTCAGGCAGATTGTGGTGCAAAAAATGGGCCTGGACTTTAATTTAAGAAGGCAGATTATTAGCCTACTGTGAACCTGGTACTGTGTGAAGGGTAATAATAGTGACTGACGGAAAACTAGACAGAGAGGTGGAGAAAAAGAGAAACGAAAAGATCAGAACTGTGAGATGATCAAACCTGTTCGAAGAATTCGTCCATGAAGCCTTTCTCCATCCCCACAGCGACTTCATCTTCCTCCTCAGTCGTCTCCTTCCCCTAGAAAAACACACATCAAATTAGAGGAGTTATATGAAATGGCAAAAAATAGAAAATAATTAATAGTTTAAATGGAATAATTCAAGACTTATTTGTTCCGTCTGCACCGGAGCGATTTATGTAAGATTGTTGGTTATGTTCAAGGTTAAATGGAACAGTATTAACACTCTTGCAACCTCTTCACTCAACAACTGATTAGAAACAAGGAGCAGTAAACGACACTTGTAATTAAACCACAGGTCGAGTGATTAATAAGTTATTATTGAATTAGGACCTAGAGGCAAAGAGAACTTTGACTTTGAGTCACTTCTAGCAACAGAGTACATGTATGCCTTTACAGAGACGTGTAAACATGTCAGCATGACTAGATTAGTATTTTGGGAAATATGTTTATGGCCCGGTGACCTGATTATTACCACCACCGCTATTTTTTATTTTTATTATTATGCAATCTCTAGGAATTTTATCAGTTGAAGGAGGCACAAAAATAAAGTGTCCTGTCTATTGTGACCACGATGCCGCTCCTAAATTTAACCAAACTATGACCACTTCCTGCAATTAACCACGTATAATAACTTCACCGTGTATGTTTTATTTATTTATTTATTTATTTGTTTAGTTATTTTTTTACCATGACAACCCTCACAGCTCACATGTCCCTACACATCCGAAAAAATTATTTAGACTGGATGACATGTTTGAAGCAAATAAGTGGTTAGTGGATAAATTTGATCTTAACGATAAAATAAGTAGCAGTTTGCTGCTGCTCATGATGCATTAATATCAGGAAGATCAATAAATAACATTACTGATTCACAGACTGTGATTTGGAAACAAGATAAAACTAAAACTAAGATTCATGTGGCCACAAAAAAAAAAAAAAAAAACATGGCTAATGAGGCTTTTAAAATCTGATTGATGAGAAGGGAAAGCTGCTAACACCCAAAAATAAAATCTTTATAGTTCAACTGGTTCATCACATTTAAGTTAATGCTTCTCTCAGCATCGAGCCAATGATTCATTCTGATATTCATGCTCATTTCTAATTACATATCAGTCATTACGCTGCATTAGCAAGGATCTTGTGTGGCCTCTTGTCATTCATTTAGCTGCTGTCAAACTAATTCAATTCACCATTAACAGCCCATGAGCTCTACTTGCTTATTAGCAAGAGAGCGTAGTTTTTGTATCTTCCACTGGCCAAAATCTTCTATCTTTTGTATCTTCTACTGTTCCTAGTTATGCATGTCAATGTTGTGATTTTATAGACTGTAATCATCATTTTCTATGACAGACAACTCAAATCTCAACTCAACAATTCCTTTCAGAAATCCGCCCTGAGCCTCCAATCTGGTTTGTTTAGAACAAGAGGATTTCATTTGCTTGTTGTATGATTTTGGTGCAGCGGGCGCAATTTGCACATGAAATGCAAAGAGTCGAGGCAGTCGTGCAAGTTCATCCAGACAGAGACAGTGGGAGTGGAAACCAGATCTTGAGAAAAATGTCTGAGAGGACAGACTTCAAGCGAGAGATGGCGAGGCAATTGGCAAAAATCTATGTGAGAGGAATGCAGAGCTGCTGCGATCACACTAATATCACGTGAACCCACTCAAATTATATTCGCACAGACAAAAACTTTCTTGTTTTATCCTCTCTATAAAAATGATTAACATTTATTATTATTATAATAAAAAATAAAAAATCAATTCAGACATAAGAAAGTGCACAAATATGACACCCAACATGATGGATGTCATTTCTTTGGTGTGTGCATTTTGGAGAAGGTGCATTTAAGGAATTGTTGCCTCTTAGAAGCTGAAGGAGAAGAGGCAGCAGCAGCAGGAGGCAGTGGAGGAGGAGGAGGACAAGCTGGGAATCAGAATAAGTCACCAGAGCACCTGCACTGTGTTCAAGCACTCAGGCACCACGGGAAGATGCTGTATCACCTGCAGAGAGAGGGAGGGGCTTTTGGTCTGGTTTTACTGAGAGGTTGGAGGGAGGGGAAAAGATTCAGCATTACATCCCAAACCAATTCCCATCAACATCTGAAGCTCCTGCTGAGTCACCAAGTGGCTGGGAGAGGCCTTTAGAGCTGTTCTCTTGACTCAGCCTACAGTCTTGGACTTAACTGTTCATACACGACAGATGCTCTGAGTCACACACACAAACATACATGCACACTACAGCTGACACACTGATAAAACATAACAGATGGTAAACACACAGAGAGAACAAGGCCTATACAGTCTGGTCCCCATTAGGCCAAAACCCTTCAATACACTCTGCCTCTGGGGCTCATACTTTGGTGAAACACTACAGCAGGGGTAGCGGCCTGATTATACTGTTTATTAGATTAGACAGTTGTTCGAGGCACCATGCCAGCAGGGAGTTGCTCCATAAAGACAAAAGGCAGTGCCTGCACATTTAGTGCAAACAGCAGCAGGAGGAAATATGGTCAAAGAGTGAGGAAGCAAGAGATAAAACAGATATCTAGTAACCAGGCTGATGTCAACACGGGGGAAAAGGGAGGGGAAGAAGAACCAGGGCAACAGTTATTGACAGCTGTGAAAGTGTAATAGTATATGCAATCAGAGGACACAGAGACTGTATTGATGTTTAAGTAGCCAGGTTAGGTGGAGAGGGAGGGTGGTATGCGTCCAACTCTTATGCATTTAGACCCTTTTTATGCTTTTATCGAAGAATACATGAGAGATGAGTGAGTGAGAGATTGTTCAAGTAGATGGAAACCCATGAGGGTTTTGTGTTTCCATATTAAAGCAGACACATTTCCTGCACCTTTATATTCCAGCCAACTTAAGCAGCTTCCTGCATTCCCATTATAGATGTCTCATACAAATCTGTGTCAGCTGCAGCGAGAAATTCTGGAGCATAACCACATGCATTATCATAATTATGTTATGATGTTATAGTACACAAAGATATAAACAATAAAAACTGACTTTTCTTCCCACTCTCAAAGCACCGATGCTCATATGTTACATGAATCTGATTATATATCAACCAGAGGAGACACGAAGAGCAAAGGGACCAAGAGATGCTCTCGGATCATTTGGATAGGCTAGTCTTTAGATCCCACACTGAAAAGTTTTCACAGACAAACAACCAGATAGTAAAACTTATGTATGATCCAGAGTAACCAGGGGACTGTGCCTGGAAAGACACATCACAGTTTGGGAATAAACAATTCTCCATTCATCTCCACTGTCGTCATGTGGTGACAAAACTATCAGATCTGATCTAATTGAGCTTAAACTCGCCTCTTGGGTGATCTAAACACAAGTTGACAAAGTGAGATTCATTGCATCATGAATCTTTAAATTGACCAGGTGACCACTTATGGTCAGATTTCATCACTGTTTGCATCACTTCCTTAAAAAGTCACCAACAACCTTGTAAACAGCCCAATTATTATGGAAGTCATCATAAACCATCTGGTTTCACTTACACTCAAAACAGATACACCAGCGCTTCTGTCTCTTTTTAAAACAAAAAAGTTTTGGCGCACCGTCAACAAAATAAACCATCACGTCCTGCATCGATTTTCATTTTACATCCTTGTATGGATGCATCAGGATGCATTAGAGTTTGCACAACATAAAAGATGTGTGGTGTAATACATCCTGGACTGCCAGGGTGAGTGGTTTGAGTGACCGGATCTCAATGCGTCTTGGTGATCATTCATACTTGTATTTTGGTGCCGTCCACTTGTGTTGCAATCACCCCAGACCAAAAATCATTTTCTATTTGAGTCAATACAAAAGTCTACCCTTGTAGATAAAAAAAACCCAACTATTTATACAGACCATGAAGAGAAATTCTCACATCTTAAAACTCAAATAAGTCCCTACAAAGGCAGACATCCATTACAACTCCACCTGCTCCCATATTAAAGCCCCCAGGACATTTATCACCTACTGACAGAGGTTTATAGTCTATATACATGCTGGGAACAGCAGGCAACAAATTCACACATGGAAATTAATTTTCACTTACATTGTAAGCGTGAAGACTCAAACCCAGGCTTCTTATGAATGCCAGGGTTGAACTCAATCTATAGGTCACCAGATTAATCAATGCCGCAGTCAACAGGATGAATTACAATATCAACTGGTAACTTTAAAGCAGGAGAGGATTTAACTTGCGGGCATATTTTGGTGCTGGAGAAAGATGACCAAAAAAAAAAAAGCAACACAGCAAAAACCACAAATCAACACGTTGGTCTCAGTGACTGATTGCCCCCCTCGTCAACTGACTGAACGACTGTCAGAGTGAATGAATGGCTGATGGAAGAGGAGGATGAAGTGTAGAGCTTTGGAGACAGGATAATCACACAAGCAGGGTGCAGCGTGTGTGACGAGAGGACACAGGAAGTGATAGATTGAGTCAAACGACAACCAACCACATGTAAAACTCATTTGGCTCCTTTCCCCATCGCTGCTCTCTCTCCTCGATGACGACAACACCAGGAGCATCTGAGTCTTCGAACAAAATCAACAAAGCATTAGCATGAATTTCAGCCGGAGCTTTTCAGCTGGAAAAAAAAATAATGTGGCTGATTTCCTCCTGTGGACAAGCTGATCGATAAACTCCTGCTGAAAACTTGCTCATAAAACACAGATCAATCCTATTTGTTTTAATCTCAGACCTGCACGGATCTGCCTCAGTACAACTTTCCTGACATTTGCCTGTAGACATTCGTTTATACCCTGTGATACTGAACAATCACAGTGAAGAAATCACAAGAATATCAATTGCTACTTGTTGATAGACAAGTTCAGATTGTGAGAAAATATGAATGACACTGATGCATCTGATATAGGTCGACTTATGAACCTGAACTGGTGAATTTACATAAATAACAACGTTCACCACAGCAGCCTCATTATGAGGT
The DNA here is from genome assembly GCA_016801845.1 of Polydactylus sextarius. NCBI lineage: Eukaryota > Metazoa > Chordata > Actinopteri > Polynemidae > Polydactylus > Polydactylus sextarius. The sequence goes on from CM028926.1 coordinate 3,647,107, forward strand.
TAATCATTTCTCAGCAAGGTCTCACATGTAAGACATGTGTAGTGATTAAGAAGAAGTCTGGTGTTGTCTTGGTTGTCTGGTGTTACAGATTCCTGTAACTCTGGCTGAACAAATAAAAAAAGACAGGGCTAAAAACAGACACGGACTAGATCGACACATCTGTACAAGTTGATATACGGCTACTTAAAGAAATATCTACTCTTACATTGGCATATTTCTTCAATCAACATTCTAATTGTTGTCTCCAAGATGTCTATTTATACCATTTATGTTCTATTCTTTATGACTTTTTTGTGCAATTTTATTTAAATAAACTTATATCTCAAGCACAGATACTTTGCATTCTAGCGAAAAAACAAATGTGGCCGAGGTTAACAAGATGGTTCTATCAGCCCTGCCTGTTCAGAGCAGGGTTAGGAAGATATACAAAGAAGAATAATAATGTGGGTGGGAGACGAGATGAGGCACTGCCACCACAGCAGCACAGAGTCAAAGTGTATGCATGTGCAACAATTTCCTTTTCCTAACAATCCTCCTCAGTGTCCTCCCCCTTTAATCATCTTCCTTTTTCTTTCTTATTCGCCCCGTCCATCATTCGACCGCCTCCTTCTCTCTCAGTCTCCTTCCTCCAGACTTCAGCTTCACCACGGCAGCGGGCCCACACAGCATGGACTCGGTTACCTTTGTCTGAGTCTCTGCAGTCACGCCTTCACTTTGTGTTTCTCTTTTCTTCTATACTATCTCACTATCCTTCCTCAAGATCATGTCAGCGTGCATTTATCCCACCAAACTTACTCTTAAGATGCTCCTACATTACTTTGTTCTGAAAAAACCAGCATCTCACTCTGCTGTGTGTATCTTCATATAGGTGTAGTGAGAATGACAAATAGCTTAAACTTGATCTTAGTCTTCCTCTTCGGTTCATCTTCATCTAGATTTTATCCCTCATCCCATTTTCCCGTCTTAGTTTTCCATCCCTCTCTGTCCTCTCCTTCTCCCTCACATGTTTCTGACCTTTAACAGTGTAAACATCAAAGCGGTGCCATTTAAACATGACTAAATGCAAATTTACAAACTGCCAAATAATAAAAGTTTGTATAATTACTCACAATACGATATTAAAACATCTTTCCGTAAATCAATGTTTATCAATCGTGGGCCAGAATCCAAACGTCTGCGGCTGCCGATTCTCGCAGCAACTCTTTATGCTGTAGTGACTCACATGACATGACTGACCTTTCAGACTAAACAGCGGATGCTTATTTTCTTTCCCTTGTTAGCACATAATTGACTGATGGTTATGATTGTATAAATTATACATCGTGGGTCGACATCCATCCAAAAAAAAAAAAAAAAAAAACTCGTCTGCTCTGGGTGTGTGCGTGCAGCCAGCTGCGAGTGATCGCTCGGTGTTCAGAGTCGCACTAGTGAGAAACGTCACGAAGCTTCAATTAAACTTTAACAACGGATCACAGGCGAAGAAAAGAGATGTGCTGTCAAAACTGATGCCACCCTCGGTCTCCTCTCCCTCTGTACACAATACATTCAGATCGCCACACTCGCCACTAACAATTACACTGTAGATAAGAGGGAAACATAACTGAGAGTGAGAGGGATGTGAAGAGATGACGTGATGTCTAGAAGGGAAAAAAGCAGCTCAGTTAAAAATATAGAGAGGATAAAAAAAAGAGAGACAAAAACCAATTGTTACTTTTTTATAGTCAAGGAGATCATTATTATCAGTCATGTGCAACTTTATTCTGGTGAACTTGTTAATCAAAAGTGCCCATTTAGCCTCAAGTTGGCAAGATTTAGCCAAGTAATATTCTGCAAGATTATTAGCAATAAAAGACAGAAAGAGCTACTTAGGGACTAATGAGGTCAATGACAGTTCATTTGGTCATAAGTTATGTTTCAAGGCTTTAATCTTTAGTGAGAATCGGTGATAAACAATGTTATCTGTGCTGCTATAGAAACACTCTGCTGCCATTTTTTTCCCCCATTATGAGATGACATAAAAGGACAGAACGGCAAATTACAAATTCAGTTTTAGCAGCAGTAATAAGGATGACCCGAAGCTAATTCTCACACAACAGATGGGGAAGGTTTGAACACGGCGTTGTCTTTATTTATTCTTAGGATCTCCGTTAGCTTCGGGAGCAGCTACTCATTATGAGATGCAAACTACAAGGTCTGAACGCCACAAAAACCAATCGGTGGTTAAGATGAGTGATTACTTTATGCCTTATTGGTATAGCTGAGGACGGTGTACAGCATGACGGTTCAATTGACTGTCCGTTCACACATTTCAAAAATACCTATTAGCAGGCAACAGATATTGGATGTCATTGCAACTGTCACCTCATTTGCAAAGACAGACAAGTCCCTGGTGAAATGCCAGATCAGTCACACTCATTTCATGGCTCATTAATGCAATTATGCAACCTCTATGTGTTGATGAATAATGTGTATGCGTGCGTCTTTCCCATGGTTAATATTGACACTACTGGGCGATGACAGCACATTTTTCTGCTGCCACCACTGACTTTAAAGATAGAGGCTCATCTGCGGGTCAGAACCAGAGAGCAACTGGTTCGTCCGCCACTGATCCGAGAGTTTACAGAGGCCTGAAGCTTTGAACCAAGACAAATAAAACCTCTGACCCTGTAGAATCGGCGTTCAGTTCAACAGCGAGCAAAACTCAAGCTCTTCATTCTCGCTGTTGTTTATGTCACTGGAGGAAGTGTCAACAGTCAAGATTGAGCCATGTGCAGAAAAAAAAGAGTGGAATACAAAGGCGATGGATGCAAACACAGGAAAAAAAGAAAATAAGGGCGATAATGAAAAGAAAAGGAGAGTCAAAGACGCAAACAGCCTCTAGGTTGATTCTCCATATCCCTATTAGTTAATGTGTCACTCTAACACCAAGCCGGCAGTGACGGTGAGTACCACCGCCACACACACACACACACACACACACACACACACACACACACACACACACACACACACACACACACACACACACACACACACACAAAGCTGCCTGAGCCAATACTAACACTGACTAACAAGGCTGCATAGAGAAGACAGGAGGGAGAAAGGATAGGGAAAATGTAAGAGTGGGGGGGCAGGAAGCCATCTGATAAGTCACTGATAGGAAAAGAGCGAGAATGAAAGAGAAAAAAAGAGGCTTATTAATAGAAAGACAGAGAAGGGAGGAAAATAGGTAGATATAGTCAATCAGACAACGAGGCAGAAGAAGAAAAAAAAAAGACAGCGCTGAAATAAAGAAAGAAAAAAAAAAAAGGAGATATGAAGGCGAAACGAGCCGTTACAGGTGCAGCGTTCATAACGTCTTCTACCTAAATGAATAACTCACTGCTGCAAAAATGAGAAACAATCACATCTGATTGATAACTGTCCCAATGGCATGTGAAGTCTGTAATAACCTCATCAGTACTTTTCCCCTTGGGTTTTCCGAGCTAAATAACAATAATAAAAAAAAAAGAAAAAGGCAGACACACATCATATCTGCTGCGCCATCTGGTACTAAATCAGTGCTGGGCCAACTGGGAGTGATGGGACGAGGTGAGGGGAAGAGGACGTGTGACCAGTTTAGTTATTGAGACTGGCAGCTTTTAGGCAGCAGGCTAATGAGCTGTTGGAAGAACAGAGTCGTGGGCAGGTGTTGAGCTCATAAAGTAGCTTTATGTGCATATGGGCAGTGTTGGAGCAGAACCTGCAGCCTCACACAAATATGAGCAAAACTCAATTTCCTGCCAAAGTGACACACAAGCACATGGGTGAGTAAACTTACAGCATGACTCAAAAAACACATAAGACACAACAGCGAGAGAACCCATAAAGCTCAACTGTCGTCTATTTACCGTGTCGCCATACTTATTTATTTTTTATGTGAAAATGATTGCTTATGTAACATCTTTGTAACGTGTTAGGCTATTTGTAGTTAATTATTTCACCCACTTTGGCAAAGCATATACGTTCACACTAGAACAAAAGAAATATGCAAACGTCCAAAAATGCAATGACAACATTTGCCTTCACGTACAATAACTGTGAAAAATCTAAACAGCATTATCTACTTGTTATAATTGCTTTGTTTAACAAATTAACTCGTCTTTATCATAGTCTCCAGCAGAGCATAGTCCTCTTTCTTTTTTTGGCTCAATTTTGATGATTTAGAACCCAACTGTGAACATCAACAGTGAGCTGGGAGACAAATAACAAGCAAACATCCCGCAGGGATCAGTTTTCTAACTACTTTGAATGTGGTAAATAGACACATTAGACTGTAGAAATTCAGTTGTTTAGCTGTAATGCGATTCAGATCGCAGCTCCATCAATTCGTCCATTTCTTGTCCACTTATCTACTGCAGGTGTAAAGGCTGAGGTGGCAGGAAAAGAGAGACGGCTCAGTCATCCTCCAGCTCCTCCTCAGGGATCCAATCAAATTCCCAACCTCCTCAAGCGAAAAAACCAACTGGGCCACATGAATGAAGTGTGAGCCATTAGACACTCGCAGGTCTCGTTCTTACTGCCAGTTAATGAAAATGCTTGAACTCCTTTTAGTTTGGCCCCACAAAAGCGTTGACTTTAAGAGATCCTACCAAAAGTGGTTACCCTGGCAACTATAAATCCCCATCATGCTAAGGAACCAACCTCTTGGAAAAGCTCAAATTTCAATCAAAACTATTAAAATGAAGCCTGTAACAGTACAGGTCATTTCTTGCCACAGATATACTTTTTTTTTAAAAAAAAAAAAAAAAAAAAGCTGGTTGTGTTTTATTTTATTTAATGACTTTTGGAACAACTGTCAGCTCTTCCAGCTTGAAATCCATAAAAAGCAAAAGACCAATGACAGCCCGGGAAGGATATGTGGGAAGTAGCAAGACGTGAGTTAAAGCAATGAAATGTGATGATTAACATAACATCGCAGAGAACAAACGAGAAACAAGAAAATATCAAACTCAGTGTCACGAATTGAGCTGAAGTGTTTGTAACCCGCTGAGTTTCCTCCTCCAAACCTCTGTAGTGTCATTCACATAAGATTAAACATGTTTCCAAATTAAAGCCGAAACAATCTGTAAACTAAACCATTATTTATTAAGTGATGAATTCATTTTCTGTTGAAAATTAGTCAAAGCCCTGGTGTATTTCAAGCTGTTATACAACTGTACATGCATCCTACACTGTGCTGTTATAAAGTGCTGTCCAGACCCACTGAGACGTCGTGAAGCTGCATTAACTTGAGGCTGTAAATGGAAAACAATATTAATCTAGTGCTGATGGGAAATAACAGTCTGCGACTTGCAATTCACTTCACTTTTATTTGGTCTCTATTGCCTGAAATTGGTCTGGCTGGAGACGCTCCTGCCGTCATTTCTCCGACATGAAAGATACGATCAAAAATAATCAAAGAAAGTAGAATCAGCAGTTGACACGTAATTCCTGTTGACCCCCTGAAGGTTTGTATGAATATCTGCTGGTTAAGGTTTCTCACTGATGCCGGTGAGTGAGGACGACTCAGATCATTTTCTCTGTCTCTCTTGACAACTGTGTCCTTCCAGCTCTGACACACACACAATTGGCAAGGCTGGATTGTTTCCCTGGAGCCCAACTCATACCAAGATCTTCAGTGAAAACCAAGGAGCTGTAAATTGTTTCCCTCTCTATCCTCAACTTAACTGCCAATTACTCAGATCTGACAATAGCAACTTAACCAGCAAGCAAACTCACACACACAAACACACACACACACAAGCATGCATCAACCTCAATAGCAGCATTCCTATGGAGGATAATACTAAACTCTACTTGTCTGTGGTGATCTAACCAAAAAGCTGGTTAAACATGCATCCTGATGTATAAATATATAAGAATAAGATTCAAGTCAGTTTCTATCATCACTTAATGGAAGATTGTAAAATGATGACAGGGTTAACTCCCTTTTATTCCTTAAACATAAATATACTCCTAGTAAATGGGGGGAAATCATTGTGCTGGTGTGGGTGGTTAAAGGTTGTAGGGGTTTTTTGTTAAAGACCGTCTGTGACGCGCAAAGGGCGGACATTTGTCAGGTGAGATGAGGGAGCTGGGACCAATTTCCTACTCCAAACACACACATTCACCAGTGACGTTTTTTCTTCACAATGGCTCTACATTTTTCAACTTTCCCTACTTAATCTGATCGTTATTAAATTCTGAAAGATTACCGACAATATTAAAATCCAATACTGAATATTAGGAAAATATTACTATCACCAAGTACAAGTCCCTCTTGAGATCCTGGAGACACCTGTTCATTTACCTTTAATTGATTTAAGAATAAAATCATCAGGGTAGCAGTGATTATTGTTGAGGAGGTCGAAAAGAGAAACACTTTTTCCTGTGAAATCAGTCACCACAGCTCGACTTTATCCTGCTTTACACACGCGCGCGCGCGCGCACACACACACACACACACACAAAGAAAGCTTTGAGGGAATAAAACATAAAATAATTCATTCTCCATGAGACACCCTCAGAGAGTCGCAACTGTTGCTCAACCAGCGCTCCCGGCTCTTTGGCTCTGAGCTTCCTGGATGCGCTTTCACATGATCGAAAAGATTCTTTCTCTTTCTCTCTCTATTCACAGAGCAGGCGGGTGATTACTGTTTTTTTTTTTTTTTTAAACAAAAATGATCCATCAGTAACTTACATGTCTAAGTTCTTGCATGCGGTCCTTCATGGTTGCCTGTTGCCTGTTTCCACCTCTAGATCACTCTTTTTTATTTCCCTTCAGTTTCCCGTTGTGTGGTGGATGTGCGCTGTTGATGGAGCGGCGGGGCGGAGACCGACAGGATGATGTGAGACTTGACCGAGGCGAGGAGACGCGTCTGGCGGCGTTGAGAGGCGGTGATTCCCCCCCCTCCTCCTCTATACCCACACCCTCTCTCTGTGTGCGTCTTTTACGTTTGGGCGCTGGGTTGGATGGTGGGGCCACTTTACGGAGCAGGGTGACGCGCACAAAAAGGTGAGGCGAGGCCTTTCAACGTTAACCCATTACATTCCCACAACTTCCTTATCAACGCGCACTAATTGGCGTCATATAATTATCTTTTTTCTCCTCAAACAAGAGCATGTTTTTAAGTTTCTTCTCTTTTCTTTTCATTCAGACTGAAACCTGGATCCAGGTCGTAATGACCTCCCTACCGCAGAGACAGACTGATTGGTGAAACGGTTGATTTGGTTATTGATTGAGCAGGTTCACAGATAACGCCCAGGTGGTTTCAAATGTGCCAAAGTGCACAGCGCCCTCTGTAGGACACATGAGCTGCTGGCTGCTGTGACAGAAGCAATAAACATCAATTATAGTGACATATTTAGCTTTTTTAACACCTGTATGCCTGACAATTTCCTTATTATTGTTTTTTATAGCTCTACAGTTAAATTCCTATTGTTATATAATTCAAATTACCTTATTAATATAATAAATATCTTATATTCAAAGGTAATAATGTGCAAGTTTGCTCTGTGGTCGCATACATAATTGTATTTAAATATATAGTTTTTTATTCAAAAGTTCAACATTTTTTGCAATTACATTAACAAACTGCTAGTTTAAGCATTTTAACATGTACTATATGAGTCATGTTGCTCACCTCCTTTATTCCTTCTATGTTTTGGAGCCGTTTCAACGGCCATTGAGAAAATATTGCAAATAAAACAATAAGCAGATGATCAGGTGACGTTTTATAATTTATGTTAATTGTTTTTTTTTTTTTTTTTTGTTTTATGTGTCATCAGTGGGTTGTGAGTGTCCATTCACATGCTTGGTATTTTCCAGCCAACGTGAACACCGAGAGAACAGAGTCTACGTTGCCCATCACGTATGAGAAACAATTCATCAAACACTCGACCAAACGTAAAAACCATCGACTGTAATAGCATTTCGCTCTCTCCCGTCCACTTGAATTACAAAGACTGAAAATGAACCAAAGTCCAAACACTTCGCGGCTCCAGAGGGCGGCTCAGACGAGAGCTAATGAAGGCATGACGGCCGCATGAGTCACAGCTAGAAATGAGGTCTTCTCTGACGTCCGGTGTATTTTGTGTCAGCACGAACCTCCCTGCAGGTCAACAAACACACAGCAGAGAGAGAAGAGGCGTCAGCGAGCGTCACAAACACATCTGCTCAGAGGTAATTCAGTTATAACTAAATCTAGCATATAGCGCTTCACCGGCCCCAGAACAATATTTTAACACAAAACAATAAAGAAAATAAATATTTATTTGTCCTGAAAGAATCGACAATACAGTCATGTACGTACCGTCCTTGTCTTCTCCTTCTCTCCTTCTTCTCCAAGATCCAATCCCGTCCCTTTTTCACCGATTTTCCTTTCATGTTTTTATAGCGGCATCTGTAGTGAATTAGTAAAGTGTAGCTGATTAGATGCTCTCATCCATCCTCACTATGTGAAAGGGAGGAAAACCTGCCTGACGGGGTTTTCAGTCAAGCAGGACAACGACCCTTTTTACATTTTCTCTTGGTCTTTTGGCTTCGTCGAGGCAGGTACGACTGAACCTGCACCCATTAACGCCAAGACCCGTTTAGTCTGTTCACCACCAGCAAATGACAAATTATAATGTTCATAAAAGGCAACAACAAGGCTGCAACTAATAATAATGTTGATGATGTTGCTGTGCATCTAGAAACCCAAGGCCATAAACATATTCAGTAAATTATCAAACAGGACAATAAAAATATCAAGTCAACAATCAATACCTGATGAGATGAAAAGAACCAAAGTAAGAGAAAAATAATTCAACCACCAGAGTGATATTATTCAGTTGATCCAGCAACGTATAAGCTTTTAAGATTTTAGTCTGTTATGACATCGTCTGATAAAAGATAAATATTAAAATAAAGTAACAGATAGAAGATGATGCAAAAACAGCAGCATAACAAAACGTCATAAAAAAACACATTTGAACATATTTCTATTTCAACTGGCCCCAAAACCCTCAGACCAACAAATAACTTCATATGGAATCTGACACAAACTCCAAACCTACTGTTTAATTACTCATTATGAATCACTGTGTGTCTATCTTTACCTTTGTCCTGAAAACTGGACCTGGTTTGGAACAGTTCTGTCTGAAGTTTCTGTTCCCAATCCCTGAAACGAACAAAAAAGAAAACACAGTTATCATATAATGAAGATAAAAACAAATGAAACGATCCACAACATCCACTACTGTTAACTCTTGTCTCTTACTTTGGGAAGGACTCCTGATACTCCAGCAAATAGACACAAGAAGAACCTGAGTTAAACAACGTGTGTGTGACAGAGGGAGAGAAAAGGTAAATTAGGCAAATCATTGTAATAATGTGTAATAATTCATCACAAGGCTAATGTGACAAACAGTCGAGTTGATACATCCTGTTCTAATTGTGCACGGTTACTAGTTTCACAGGTGATTAAGGAGGAATCAACTGCAGATGGCTGCAGTGTTACACGTCAAAATAATAGCCCCACTTTCTGAGGTGACTGACTTTTTAGCCTTGCTGCTGTTGGGGTAGTCCACCACCATGCCTCCGCTGAAACCTGCCCTCATGGCCTGCGACGTAATCAGCTCAAGCTTTAGAGAGAGAAAGGAAGAAAACTAAATGTAAATAATGAAATCTGAAGATAATTTTTGGATTTTACATCCACGTTTGTTCTCACCTGCTCTGAATTCTCTGGATAAAGCTGAAAAACTGCACGCGAGCCTCTCGACTGAAATACAAAGAATTCACTGTATTCACTGTAAAATATATTTATCTGAGTGTTTAATCATTTTTAACCGTAGAGATCCACAACAAACTCACCAGAGAAGAGTAAAGAGTACTAAAGAAGGTATAAAGCCTCTTAGGAGGACTGTGTGTCCTTTTGTCAGCGTTACACAGCCACTGCAGAGCAGAAATACTGACAGAGAAAAGAGCAGAAATGCAAAATGGAGAAATTGACAAAACAAACAAACAATTAATTAATTAATCTGTTTTTTTTTTTTTAAACATGCGCCGCCCCCCCACTTACCTGATGCAACCGTCAAAGGTGCCGGGTCTAAAAGGCATCCCCTGACCCATGTCGCCCACTAACAGGTCTCCTTCTACTTCTCTGTCCAGGGCGACATCTGTCATCACAAGACGCAATGTGTCAACGATATTTTAGAGATATTCCATTAAAAAACACATTTCTATAATATATATATTTCTATAATATATATATATATATATATATATATATATATATATAAAGTTACTTCAACCATCAAACTTAAAACCTGTATCATACTTTTGTCAGTATTTATATATATTTATATATATGAAAATATATATATATATATATTAATAAATATAATCTGGATATATAAAATAAATAGTCTTCAACCATCAAACTTGAAACCTGTATCATACACACACACAGTACACACACACACACACACACACACACACACACACACACACACACACACACACACACACACACACACACACACACACACACACACACACACACACACACACACACACACACACACACCAGGCTCCACAGTCCACTATCTCGCTAATCTCACTTTTAGTTTGCAACTGTCTGACATTTTCTTTTGGCTTGTAACAACAAACATAGAAAACAAACCATAAAACACGTTGTAACTAATGGTTCTGTCTGAATCAAACCAAGAAAAAAAATATTCTAGACTTTTTAAAAAGGAATTTAAGGATTCTGAATACTATCTGAGGAAGCTGAGCTTTATTTGTCTTCTTTTTTTTACCCACAATCTATTTGTCTGAGTTTAAGGTTTCCTTTGTAATAATAACAATAATAGTAACGCTCTGTTAAAATGTAAAAGTGTCAAACTAACCCAACATCGCTGTGCTGATGTCGACTCCAACCCAGTAGTGTCCCTCTTCTGTCAGGTAGTCTCCACTGAGACCAGAACCACAGCTGATAGCCAGAGGACAGTCAATCACAAGTTGTTGTTTTTTTTGTTTTGTTTTTTTTTTTTTAAATCAGATTCATTCATTCATTACAGTCCACACAAACACATTCAGCGTCACTCACCCCACATCCAGCAGGAAGCATGGCTGTCCCTCTGGCAGGTTCAAAAGCTCGACAGCTCTCTCTGACATCTGAGTCTGGATCTCGATCATTCGAGAGCTGTGAAGCAGCAGCGACAGCATTTCACGTTACTTTTTGCATCATAAATGTCACGTGTGAAGAAACGAAGATTAAAAACCATCACACATGACATACAAGTAGTTTAGTTCACAGTGTTTGGAGGCTTCAAAAATGGCTTTAATGACTATTTTCTATTGCAACTCTTGTGTTAGTTGATGTGGTTTTATTCTCTCCTAAATTCAACTACAAAAAAAAAAAACATAACAACATTACATTAACATCTGCAGTGTTTTTCATAAAACTAAAGCATAAAAGCACTGAACATATGCCTGTCAGTATCTCATTTATGTCTAAGAGTCTGGACTAAATCACAGCAACAACAACATAACTTACATCCTCAAATTATTACACAGTTGAATTAACACCTCTAACATATGTGAATTACTTATTATTGACATAAACAGGATGAACCAAATACCAGGTGATGTGCTTTAATCCATTGCATTGATTTAAACTTCAGTCAAAGGTCTCACATGTTCACAATATAATTCAACAAAACATGATGCATCATCACAGGACAATATGTCTACTATCACAATCTGCAACACTGAATTCACACACACTGAACCCTTTAAATCCAAACTCACTTCTGAGAGTATTTCTTCGCTTCTTCTTCGTTGTAAAACTGAGGAGATAAAAAGATACGATTAATACTAAAAACACACTTTTAACGAACACTACTGTCATGTTTACACAACCGCACAGTTCACATCTTATTCGACATCTAAAGACTCAAAAAACAAACACTCAAGCTGAAGCTAACATCGTTAGCCTAGCAGCTACAAAAACACTATAAACCGAGTGACTCACCACATCTGGAGGAGCTGTGTGCTCAGGTCGTCGACAGCTGGATGCCATGTTTCTCTCTGTCGCTTTCTGAAGACCAGTAAGTGATTTATAATATCAGATTAAACACAAACTAAGTGTTGTTAACAAGCGCGGAGCAGCGCACATGTGAAGCTTCTTCTTCTTCGAACTAAATTAAAGCAACGCAACGTAAACACACGATTACACCGCCACCTAGTGGACATCCAGCAGACTACAATAACAAAACTACCAATACTTTTAATAAACACTTAATAATAAACAACAATATATTTGATATTTTATCATAAGATAAAGCGAAGTTAAATACCAAGTTAAAATCAATATAAAATAAACATATAGAAAAACAACAACAACGTAAAACGTAACCTTAGAATCAGGTCCTAAACAAAATTGTTTTAAAACTGTTGATAATATACTTCACACTCTTACTTTTTTTATTTAAACATTTTACTTTGCATAAATGTTTAAATTTGAAAGTGAGAGAAAATGATTTTATTTCTAAAATAAAAAAAAATTAAAAAAAAAAAAAACATAAATGAACAAAGGTTTTACGTGGTTCAGAAAAGTTGACTTTTTATTTTTTAAAATCTGGTGAAAGTTATCCAACACATTAAAATATAACCTTTTTTCCTGCAACATTATTGGTCGAACTCATTTACTTCCTGTAAACACTGACTCTGATTGGTTCCTCGCCGTGTGACGTAGACGGATGCCTCCTCTGTCTTCCGGTCTGGTCACCGGTCCATTCTTGGTTAAAATGGCAGAGGTCGGTCAGACGCTACGGACCGGAGTTTACCGACTGTCCTCGCTGAGGAGCAGCCGGGGTCGAGCCGCGTGCACCGGAGAAAGACCCGGATATGTGCTGGTAAACTGCAGCGTCAGCGACTCGTGTGAAATTCAGACCGAAAACAAAACGACACAACGCAAAACAGAGAAAGTTTCCCTAGTGAGAAAAAGTAAACGTCAACAGGAAAACGTGAGTTTCCTGTGTGTGTCTCCTCTGCTCCAGGAGCGGCTGCTCCCAGTCAGGATGGCGTCCTGGACCAGAGGAGTCGTTTCCATCAACCCTGACACCTTCAGGTCTCCTCAGCAGCTCCGAGCTCTGTGGACTGTCCTCTTCACCCTGGCAGATCAGAGATCAGAGCCTGGTCTATCCACATTGATTAGAAAGTACTGCTGGAGCAGTGGCAGGGGTTCGAACGCTACACCTCCTATATACAGAAGCAAGACGGCTTATTATGACATCCTGAATGTGTCCCCCAGTGCCACACAGTCCCAGATCAAGACGGCCTACTACAAGCAGTCCTTGATCCACCACCCTGACAAGAACCCGGGTAATAAAGAGGCCACCACGCGCTTCTCTGAGATCAGCGAGGCGTACACCGTACTGGGTAACATCAGCCTGAGGAAGAAGTACGACCGAGGCATCCTGAGCCAGTCAGATGTCCAAGGTGCAGGAAGACCCACCTCCAAAGAGACAACGAGTACATCCACAGGGTCTCCTCATCATCACCATCATCATCATCAGCAGCAGCATCAACAAAGAGGCAGGCAGTTCTACCAACCCGGAGGAAGACCCACATATGATTTTGACGCCTTTTATCGAGCTCACTACGGGGAGCAGCTGCAGAGAGAGAAGGAAATGAGAGCCAGAAGGGCACACATGCAGGAGATGCAGAGACAACAAAGGATAAAATGGAGACGTAGGAATTTGATGGAGTTAAGTGCGGCTTTGTTGATAACAATGGCGGGGTTATTACTTTTAGATATCACCAAGAACTGAAATAGCAGAAGCTGCTCTCATGTGGGCGTCACATGTTTCAGGGGTTTTTACCTCAGTGTGTTTTTTTGCAGTTGTTGCACAGTTTCTGCCAGTTGAAGAGGATTGTTTTTATTATTGTTTTAGTGTTGCAGAAGTCGGAAAATATTTTGTCTCTGCAGCGGCAATTTTACAAAATACATCCACACAAAAGGATAAACTCACAACAACAACAACAATCAGGTGCTTATACAAACACTGGAGCAGGTTTTGGTTGGACTCTGTTAACATCCATCCTAGTTGACCTCCTGTTACTGTGTTTTCATTGAAGATGATGGGTGACGACTTATTTGGAGCTAATATGGATTTTCAGCAGGTGGATATTGCTCTTCACTGCAGCTGAGAATGGAAACGGCACAATAAAACCAAAAACGTAAAATTTTATTTATTTTATTTTATTGTTTAAATCTTACCTGCTCAGATGTTTCACTCTCTGCAGGAGAAAAACTTGAGAGTCCACTGTACAAAGCACACGTTGTTTAGTTTTTTTGGTTTTTTTTGTGCCGTGAAGTTTCTCTGTGAACTTGTTAATTGCCAAAGTGGAACAGTTCTTCTTGATTTAAGGATTAAATTCATTTCCGGTTAAACTTCATGTGCTGAAAACAACACGTAATTTCTTTCCTTCTAAAAGTGACACTGTAATTAAAAAAAATGCCTTGAATTGTAGTATTTAAAGATAATTATTATTAGTAGTTGTACAGAAGACAGATGTAACATGTACATACAGGACGTCACATTGTAAAATTAAACTATGTGAGAAAATATATAATAAAACCTGTTTTATTTGTTCCATTTTGGTTTATTTATCATGGTTGTAAACGTGTGATCTGCAATTACCCAGCATTTATTTAAAAAATATTACGGTATGTTAATGGTTTTGACCTCTAGAGGGCGTCTGTTTACATCAGAATAACATCATGGTTACATCTGAGGGAACTGTTTCCAGTTTCCAAAAAAAAAAAAAACAGCGCATCATTGATCGTGTGATCATGAGTCAAAAACTGTCAGCGTGTTTTTGCACTGAGGCCAAAATTAAACATAGGCTCACTGAGTTTAATTTAACACGACCTCAAACTTTAGAAAAACCACATTAGATGTCATTACCTGTCACAGTTCTATTGTTAAAACCAAGAAGGCTGTTTTATCTCAGCTCAGTGACGGATGTTTTATGCAGCGCTGAAGCTAAAGCTCTCGACCTTTAATGTTCAAAGCGAATGTCAGAAAATAAACCGTGCGACCGTTTGTTCACATTTTATTCACAGAAATATAAAGTAGTATGTCAAGTACATCACTTTTGTACAAAATTGCACAGACTCTTCAAAACTCAGTCAGACAACAGAAAAAATTCAGCTTTTTAAGAAGTGTTTTAAGAAAATAAAAGGGAGACGTGAGCAAATCTGTGATATGTGAGATGGACTGTTGCAACGGACAAGTTCCACTGAGGATGTTTCAATCCAGAAGAATCAGTCGATTGTACATAAATAAAGACTCAGTAGGAAAAATGTAATTTACAACAGCTGAGGAATAAATATGTTTTCAAAAAATAGGATTCAAATTGGCACATGAACCGCTCCATCACGCTCCTTGATTCGAAAAAATCGAAATTTTGACCATCAAGAGCTAAATGGCCATGCTTGACGGACACACACACACACACACGGAGTCAGTTTATTCCAAGTTAAGTAAAGTTTTGCATACGTTTAAAACAAAGTAGCTGCTTGCTTGTAATGATTTGGAAGGTGTATTTTATAGTTTCCAGGTTTATCTAACATGCTTTAAAGGAAAATATTTAACATTTTCGGGACTTAATCGAGGAGGACGCCACTAGCAGCTGGCTAATTTAGCTTAGCACAAAGCCTGGACACAGCTAACCTGGCTCTGTAGAAAATAAACAAAATCCACTTCCTGGCACATAATGAACCCTATGTCTAGTTAGTGCAAAAATCAAAGTGTAAAAACAACAAATCATCCTTTTTACGAGCTGATTTGATTTTCTCCCAAACAAGAAATAATTTAATGCACATTAACTCCACATAAAATGCTGACTTAAAGTTTTTGCATTTGTATTTTTAAGCTGTCTAAATAAATGAAATGCACGTTTAGATCAGTGAGAGAGAGTTGAGTTATACATGCTGGTGGACGGACTGTTTAGCTGTTTCCTGTCTTTCTGCTAAGCTATTATGAGCTAGCTAGCTAGCTAGCTGCTGGTGACAGAGCGGCATCACTCTCAGTTGTTGAAGTGACAAATATTTTGTGCTGTAAAAATTTCATCACGGCGTAAAGTATGTTTTTTACATTCAAGCATGGCCATCTAGTCTCCTTTATTTTTTATCTCTATTTTTATTTATTTTATTTTATTTTATCTATTTATTTGTACAATTTTGTACCGTTCCAGTTCAGACCCACAAGTTCACCTGCAGGCCTCACAAACAGTACAACAATACTGCAACCTTTTCTAAAAAACACAAGTCCCAAGTCCCTCCCTCTGCTGGATTTGGTAGAATAATATCATCAAGGCATTATTATTGTTATTATTATTATTATTGTTATTATTATTATTTCAAAAGTGAACCTATATTAACAGCATATCTAATCTACAGGATATCAATATGATGAGCTTGAATACAGAACCAGCACCAGACGGAGGGACCCTGGAGGGGAACCATGTTTTAGAAACACAACTGTAGCACATCATTCATTGAAAAAACATTTGGACTCTTAATACACCACCATACACTCAGAGAAATAACCCAGCGTGACAGCAAAATGGAAGCCACCCTGCCATATTTGTAAAAGATTTAACTTGATGTTATTGATCATTTCCATTTCGTCAACATTTCGTGTGTTTGTCGGAGCCACCGATCCAAAAAAAAAAAAGAGTGAGAACAAAACTTTTTCAAGAATGTAGAGATACGTGTGTTCGGTATGTTTTAAGCAGAAAACGACAAATAATCACCTGCATTTTTTTTTTTTTTTTAATTTTTGGGTTGTCGTGAGCATTTATCACCTCATCCTCCTCCTCCTCCTCCTCCTCCTCCTCCTCTTCTTCCTCCTCATCACTACCGGCAACAGTCCGTTCAGGTCCAAGGTAACTGTCAGGCGCTAAGACCCTTTAGGCTGTACACGTTTAAGAAAAACATCTCTGAGCTTACACTAACACACCCGTGATTACTGTACTGATGTTAGTGTAGAGCAGAGACCCAGAGCAAGACTTTGTAGGAAAAACCCCACAGGGACAGTGAGGATATCCGGGACAGACTCAAAGCAGCTTTACAAACATTAATGGGATGCTCTCGGGAGCTCGCGGGAGCTCTGAGGGGAGGGACTGTTTCTTCAGGGTCAATTCAAACTCTCGCTGCTTCAGAGGGGTGGTGACACAAGCTCTGCTCTCAGGGAACTGTGAGCAAGGTTGAACAGGAAGTGGTTAGAAGAGGTGAATCAAAGCCACATGACTCCACTGGATGACTTCCTCTTGCTTTCTCCACCATCACTTCTATTCATTGTTAAATCTAAGTCTAATCTCAACCTCTCCTCGTTTACCTGTAAGCTTCTGTGTGTCTGTTTACTCACATCCACGACAACTACGTTTGAAACAAAGAGCCTGAGGGACTTATCAGTGTGGACATGGTTTTGGCATGATCTCACCTCCTTTTCTCAAATCAGAGAAACAGGAAACTTGCCTTGAAAATAAAACAGACAAATAAAACAATGGGTGATCCAGTGATTTGGACCATTTCCACTATCAGCAGAGCACCCCCATGTCACCTCCAACTTTCTTCATCTCATCCAATCCAGAAAACACACGACTGCATCCTGCCCTGGGCGGTTTTCAGTAGAAAGAGTACTGGTTCTCCACAGCTCGGGCCCTGCGAGTCCCATCAGCGTCATGATAGTCCTCAGATGCACCACTAGAGGCCTCCAGCAGGCGTTCAGAGCTGTTACTTCGGCTCTGTAACCCTCCTCCTCCTCCTCCTACACCTCCTCCAGTACCTGGGTCACTACGGGAGAGGGAGGGTAGAGCGGTGGGTGAGGAGGAGGTGCTCGAGGAGAGTGGGGGATCTAGAGGAGGCCCTGCGAGCGCTGTGATCCCAGGAGGGTGGAGGGCCGGCTGGGCTGAATCTGTCCGGCAGCCTGCATCCCTGGGTGGGGTGAGAACTGGAGGCACGGTCACATCTGTAGCAGATTATGAGACGAAAGAATTTGATAGAAAGACAAATTAATAACATATATTTATCTGTTCTGCTGATTATTGTTTGTTAGTTTCCACTGGAGAACTGTGAGAACAAAGCTCCTTCATTGAGCAGCATGTAAACACAGGCAGTGTGGGGCCTCTTTTATTATCCTTTCTCTTGGTGGGCAATAACACCGACAACTATGGTGCCAAAGACACGCCTGACCAGTGTATCAATAAAGTCTTTTACACCCTGAATCAAACCCTCACTCTATGAGCGTGTGAGTGAGTGCATGAGTTTGTGTAGGTCCAGCGTTTACGGAGGAAACACTGGGTCTCTTTGTGACCATCAGGGTGGGTTGGGGCCAGAGTCTCGGCCTGCATGCAAAACTGCTGCGGTATAATCGCCCCCTCATTCTCCTGTACAGGAGGGCATTCATCCCATGCCAGGAGAGCAGAGGGCAGGAGCAGTGTTAGTGTGAAGGAGGGAGGACGCCAGGTTCAGTGAGTTTTGCCACCGTTTTCTCCATTTATAAGGACAAACTCCTACTATCCATCAATACACCTAATGTTTTTGAACATGAAGAATGATTGTCAAGCTGAGCTGCTTCTTTCTGAGTGGTAAAATATAGCACAACGGTAGCATATGTATAGAAGACCATTAATATCAGCTATCAGCTACATTAACACTTCTGGTCAGACAAGACCCAATTTGGCTGCAGCATCAAAACTTCTGACTAAACTGATGTAGGTAAGGGTGTGTTTCATTTCCTGTGAATTAGGAAGGAAGGACATGATAATATTTTGTAATGTTGCAACGTTTTACCATAAACTGAAACCAGTGTGATGACACATAGAGGTAGATATTTTGTATTTTTAACATATTGTCGACACAGTGTCAGTGTATTTGTCAGCTATATATGAGACAAGACAAGATTATTTCCTCAGATACAAAATTTACAAGTTCTTTATGTTTGTACATTTTGTTGTCAATTTTAGCCTCAAAATAAAATTCTCATAAAACTTAAATAAGGTTTAGATAAGGTCAGCATATAACATTTTGCAGCACACAGAGTCGTTACAGAGTTAATAACATACCACTGGCTCTTTTCTATTCAAGTGTCCCAGTTGAGACATGACATCGAGACAGTGAGTCAGCAAAAACAATACAAGGACCCTGAAAATGAAGCACCTAAATGAAAATCAGACACCATTAATTTTATTATTCTGCGTGTGTGTGCGTGGATGTTGCTTTTAATTAAAAGCAACTCATAATGAGTCATATCAGCGTTTGAGAACGTGTCGACAACATGAGACGAGATGTGTGAACGTACCTGAGGTGGAGCTTCGCTGCACTTGCACGTAGGAGCGTAACGTGATGTCGGCCGAGCCTCCGGATTCAAGGGGGATGGGGTGAGCGTGGAAGTGTCTCAACATGTCCGACACAGTGTGGAACCACAAGTGGTGGACGTGGCACTGTCCGTTCTCATTCACGGACAAGCGCAAATGCTGGAAGGAGGAGGAGGGAGGAGGAGAGAGGAAGAGGCGACAGGAGAGAGAGAGTGAGAAAAGCGGTGGAAGGAAAGGTAGAGAGTTGGGGGGTAAATAATTGCAGTGTGAGACGCAAGACAAAAACAGAGGTCAGGACATTATCTGAGAGGCATCTCGTTGTGGGAGCAGAGCGACAAGAATGCCAAGGCTGACACCAGAGGAAGAGGCTGCAGCTGACACTTCCTCGACACTGCCGCCTGGCAGGATGTGATGTGCAGGGATCATGTTACATAAGAGAACACAAAACATTGACATTACTGCATCCTTTTTTTTTTTTTTTCCAGGGCCAGAACAACTTGGTCTGCTTGTGAGCTGCAGTGGCTGCATCCCAAATGTCATCAGAGTGGATTTAACACTGCTGCAGAGTTTGTGTATTGTAGCAGTCATTAATTAAGCATTATGTTTGACTGATTCAGTGTTTTATCAAGTAAAACAGCTTCTCACTTGGAAAAAAAAAAAGAAGCTTTTTTTGAGACTAAATTAATTATACGAACAAAAAACATTAACATCCCGTCGTCTTGCCGTCTTATAAACACACAAACCGTGTCTCCTCTCCTGAATCGTCTCACCTTGGCTTTGCCCTGGAAATTGAAGGTAAGGACGTATTCGCCGGGCCGCGTCTCGCTCTGACGAATCACAAAGAGCCCGTGGCTTCTGGCCCCGCCAGCGAGCACCAGCTGCGCCGCACGCACGCGAGACAGCGTGCCATGGAACCATGGGTAACCCGCCAAGCTGGCGTCACCATCTGAGTCTTTTGTTCCCTCACCGCCACCTAAACAGAGTTACATACAAATCTTTATTTTATTTTTATGTTTTTTTGTTCTCTCTCTCTATGTGTTTATAATCCTTTTAGTGTTTATTTTGGATACTGATTCTCTGAAGAGAGGAGTGACTGTACAGTATGTGTGATTACCTGCAGAAGAGTTGGAGCCCTGTGCCTCTGGGGACTGGAGGAAGCGCTCTAAAGGCATGTGAGATGGATGCTGGGTGAATGGGGGTTCCCTGCAACGGACTGAAGGGGCACTGTAATGCTCCGCTGCCGTAGGACACGACCTCTCTGGAGCACGATACACACCTACGCATGTTATTGTATATTTACACATTCGTCCGGATCCAAATATTTCTTACGTAACAACAAATGCGAGTCTTTTGCTCACCCTCAGACAGCAGCTCGCAGCTGCAAGAGGCCACCATGGAGCAGTCTTTGGAGGCCTGACCGTGAGGACATGACGCCAGCTCGATGTCATCGCCGCTGTCACTGTACACAAGCAGGCAGGTCAGGAGAACCACAAAAACGTAACACACAACTCTGTACACATCCTCATCCTACAAACATCGACACAAATAATCCTTCTGTTTACATCCTGAGCTGTGCCGACTGACGTCCAATAACCCAGGAAACTCAGGAGGAATGTCAGTGGGGCGAGCTCACCCATGTTTGTGCTCAAGCAGCCTGTCAAAAACCCCACTAATTTCATGATTAATGACTGTGTGTATTACCCTCCCTTCTCCATACCCATATCCCCCCCCCTCTCCATCTTCAGCTAACAGCAAATATTTATCCGGTGGTTTACCCCGGGTCTGTGCAGTCCTGGATGTCGGCAACCCAGGAGTTTTTCTGCAGTGAGTCGATGGTTTCCAGGATGTACTCTCCCCCGTTTTCCACCTGTGGAAGCAGCCAAACATTGTGATCACACACTGAGTTCAGTTCAAAGGAGCAGATCAAGGTACACAACAGGGCAACTGTTGTTGTGTTAACTCTGTGTAAGGGCACAGAGCTGGCTCAGGGCTCAAGATCTGGTTTCGATGTTGTGAAAATAGGTTATCCCCATTGAGCGTTTCAGCTAAACATAGCTGTAAGTTTGTGTAAATCTCACCTTAAGAACAAAGGTGTTGTCCTTGTCAGGCATCTCCAGCGGCATGGTGGTCCTCACCTCCACGATGGCCGACAGAGGGATGCTCACTTTGGGCTTTGAAGACTAAACCCAACATAAAAACAGACACATAAAAACAGGCTTATATTAGCTACAATGTTAAGTTTGTTTTTTGTTTTTGCATTATGTGATCATTCACTTATACTGCAGAAAAAAAGGTGGCATCTCTAAAGTTGAATTAACGGTTTCAAAAGGCAACAAAACTACTAAAAACGTTATATTTTACTAGAGAACATTCTACATATAGCTTTAAGTTTTGTGGTATAGCTTTAAATACTACCTCTTTTTATTTAGTACATCTTTAGTGTGAAACCAACTTCTCCAAAACCTCAAACGTATCATTCATACATGGTAATTAAGGGGCCTTTGCAGTAATGAACTACACCTCCCGTGTCTCCTGTGAGTTTAAATAGGCCCCTTAAATAAAAGAGGTCTGACATTAAAAGAGCGGGTTTGAGTTTAAAGATTTGCAAAAAATAACTCCTCGGCTCTTACAGTTTTTTACGCAGTCTCTTATTTCTTGCTGTGTTTCTCAGTGATTATTCCCGCTGACTGACTAACAAACATAAAACAAGATGAATTTACAAGAGGATGAACACAGAAAACAACGTGGCCTCGGCCTGCCCTCTGCAGAGAGTCAGATCCAGACGATAATCTTAACAGATCCAAAGGGTGTGTTTGAAGCGGTGAGCTGTGTGTATGTTTGTGTGTACATTTCTATTCCTGTGTGTGTGTGTGTGTGTGTGTCAGAAGAGGCAGAACAAGAAGGAGGCTGACTGATGGTCTGGCAGAGGCTTATCAGCTGATCTGTCTGGAGTAACACTGTTTTCATCTGGATGTGCCTGTGTAACTGGCTGCCGTCCACGCCCACGTTGCTTTTTTCTGGATCAGATGTCAGAAACCACTTCCTGTATTAAACCATTTAACCATTTCCTGTGCCTCTCTACAGTGGACAGCTCAGACCGACTGGTGCACCAACGCTCTCTAACACACATGACATTATGTGAACAGGAATGTATGTATGTAGGCAGTGTTAGCTAAGAGCAATGGGATTTTTTTTTTTTAATTTTGTGGACTGTTGCACCCAAATGTCTATAGTTTATAAGAAAAATATCAATTACTGACCCTTTTAATGTGATATTTCAGTAAAAATAAACTGGAAATCTGAGATTTGCCACCTCAAAACTAACAAGGTAAAATATGATTTTTGCAATATGGCTTAAACAAATAAAGTAAAAACTTTACATTGTTTTGGACATGCATGTTTCTACAAAATGGATATCGTGTCTTTTTTATAATTACGTTGAACATTCAGGATTTACTTAAAGCTGTGTGATGTTACATTAGGACGACAAATCATTCCTCTGACGTGTTACTCGGCTCTGTCGTCGTCTCAGGTGCAGCTGCTGTGTCATAATGCAGGCGGTTAGCATGCTGCAGTGCCGTCTCTGCCACACAGAGCAGCCGGAGCAGATTGATGACCCTGACAGGGACGGAGCCAGAGCCAGTCGGCCAGGAGCAGGCAGCAGTGAGATTTTATGAGTCAGTTTATCTTTCCGACACTGTTGACTCTGCACTGTTATGATTTGTAAGACCTGAATAGGACGGCGGTGATAAAACAACTCTGAGAGCTGTCTGTGAGGCAGGCCTGTCGACATGTGTGTGTTTAATTAATGTCTCATCAAGGCTGTTAACTGTAGCTCTGAAGTTTCTTCTACTCTCAGCCTAGTCCATAGCTGCTAATAATTTGTCCACATGTGGACATTAATAGAACATAACAGATGAAAATGCTGAGGCACGATTATTAAGTTTCATCTTATACGTTCCTCTTGTGGTGTTCACAGAGTTTAGCTCACTGGTGTTTCTCAGTGACTCACGAAACTATTTCGGTTCCTATTTTCAGTTTGTCATCGCAGCCACAATGTCCAAGATGAGATACTGATCGATACTTATTTTTTGCACATGAAAGGGAAACTTTGGATCTCTTACTCTTACAGAAATCAATGTCTCAGCTTCCTGTCTCTCTTTCTCTCACACACACACAATCTCCAGTTTTGTCAACCAGTTCCTTCAGGTCCCCTCCACCCTACACCCCCCACCTCGCTACCCGCATATGCCTCCCACCTGTCCTTACCCTTCTCCCATTCTGCTCACCCTTATCCTCACATTCCCACCAGCCATGATCAAAGGACAGTGGCAGATTTACACACACTCAGCTGCACAGCCTCACGGCCTTCTTAAGGTCAGGGGCAATGAACTGGAAATCCCATACAGACAAATGTGAAGTGTGTGTGTGTGTGTCCTCTGGCTGTGTCACTCAGGGGCAGAGTGGATGGATCATTAGGCTTAATTTAGTTAAATAGTTTGATTTTAAGACTAGTTTTTAGTTTAGTTTAGTAAAGATGAGGAGGTGGATAAACTGATCTGCATGTCACAGATTTTGTAAACCATTGTGAAATATGTAAGTCACTGTCTCTGTTTTATTTTGAATGATTTCTTTGGATGAGAGGACAATTCGGTGTTTGATGCGTTGGATGTAAAATCTTTGAGTGTTTGTGTACCTTAGGCGGTACGTAAAACTCGAGCAGGAACCTCTCCCCTCCTTCCTCCTTCTTCGTCTTCCTCAGCAGCAGGCGACACTTCTGCCACTGTGCGGCACCCATACAGTTTGTGTCATCGGCCACCATGTACCTCAGCGCTCCCTCCCTCTGGATCTCCAGCAGCTCGGCCTTGTGACCTTGGGAGCCCCTGGGAAGCCTCAGCTTCTGGGACCACTTCTCCCCCCCTGCAGCCTCTCCTCCTCCTCCCCCTGGTACCACTCCTCCTCCTCCTCCCCGTTGGCTTTCCTGGCTCCAGAGGGAGCGTCAGGCTCAGGGGAGGCCCGTCGGTGCCACATCTCCTTCACCCCATCCACCACACACAGACTCATGTTCCTCAGGGAGAAGCCCTTCTTGAATCGAGCCTTTGGGTGACTGACTGACACGTCCTCTGAACTTCGAGACTGTCCCAAGGCGGAGACCTTGTGGGCTGGCTGGGAGCCTCGTGAGGCAGCGGTACCACTGCCTCCTCCGTCTATCCCTCCCCCTCCGCTGTCCATACTGTCCAATGATTCACTTGAAGCCCCGGCGTCCTTGCGTCTCTGGAAGAGGTCGTGACCGTAGGAAAGCGGGCAACCCTGGATCCCCAGGAAAGGAACGATGCTGTACTTGGGTGCCGAGTTGGAGCCGTTCTCCCCCGGCGAGCACGCCTGGTTCTCCCGGGCCTGGGTCAAAGCCGCAGAGAAGCACTCCAAGAAATGGTGAGCAAAGTGCTGTGAGAAACTGGCATCGGCACCGGGCGAATCGTAGCACGGGTTCTCTGACAGGAAACGTTGGAACTTGTCAGCAAAGTCTGCAGCGGAGGCACGAGCATGGAGCTCACAGAACTCTCGCCAGTCAGGCAGTGGGCACGAGGAGGAGAGCTCCGGGCTACCGGGCACCACCGCTCCGTTCATCACTGGGCCATGCCAACCCACCAAGGAGAGGCTGCAGGAGAGGAAGAGAAGCTCGGGGTTAAAGTGTGTTTGTGATTCTAAGGATTGGATTGACAGACAAATTCTGAAAACCACAAATCTCTGCATGTATTGAAATAATCCAAAAAGAAAAAAAATGTTTTATTCTTCTTTTTTTTTTTTTGTCCAACAATAACTAAAACACTTACCCCTTTATAACCAGCTGTATCAAATAAAAATCTCAAAATACTGCTAAAACATATAAATAAATCTTATATTTATTTAACAGCAAAAGTAATAAAACCTCAACATACTAATAAATATACAGCCCCAGTGACAACAAGCACAAACAATGTCCTGTTTCACTGGGGTGGGAATTAATTTACTTAGATGAATCCAAAAATCTGCGCTGGCTCATGATTGTGCACAGGATTGGCACGTCTACGAAGGTTTGAAAATAAAATGACTCATCAACAGATTCAATGTGACAACGGATCAGAAAAGAGACGATGCAGAACGCTGAAGTCTTACAAATTGATGGTTTCTGACAAGCGCTGATAAGATTATCTGAATTACGTCTCAGGACAGGTTGACAACAACTTGGATTCAACATAAAATTGGTTGCGTGGCTCCAATGTCACGCACCTTTGTTTTAATGAACACACACACACAAATACACTTGGTTTAATCCAGTCACCCCTTTATCTCCCATCTCCTCAGCATGTGTGTGTGTGACTCAGTCTTCATCTCTGCCTCCCTCTCTGGCCTGAACACTGCCAAACCACATCACATCACTGATAAAAAAAAAAAAAAAACCCTTTGCACTCTGTTCTGTGGTGGGGCTCTAACACACGAGTCATACCAGCACAGTGTCAGAAGCAACATCCAAGCCCCCCCCCTCCACCTCCACCCACCACCTCACCTCCCTCCCTTCCCTCCTTCCGCTCTCTCTTCACTTCAGCACATCAGTGACTAATACAGCATCAGTGAATAGCGTCAAACAATCAAACACATGTTGGCTTAATTACTGTTGTCTGTAAATCATGCAGATAAAAGGATGTCGTCTTGAACGGGCAGGCTGGGCGACATACGCGCTGATGGCCAACACCCCCCCCCCTTCTCTCTCCAAGCTGTGAAAGCTTATTCTCAGCAGAGCTGTTGGGCTTCCTTCTCCTTGGCAGTTCTCTTATAATACGCGTTTGAATGTTTGCTTTTTCTGAAACGATTACGCTCTAAAAACCGAATCACGCATATATGCATACATTTGCACTTGTAACTGAGTTTTGCCTGGATTTTTTTTTTTTTTTTTAACTGCAAGCAGCTTTATTGTCATTCTCAAAGGCGTCAGTGTGGGTTGTCTTTTCATAAAGGATTAATGTGAAAAAAAAAAAAAAAACTCTCCTGGAATTAAACACACATTCAACTACAAGCCTCTCTCATTCCTTCCTCCTTTCCTTTTCCTACACGTTACTAATAAACAATGTGTCAGATTAAAGAAAACAAAAAGGATATTACAAGTGGACCACAAGGACCACCTCTGAGCTCACCTCTGAGCTCATCTCATCCAGAGAGAAACTCTTGGATGCTGAGACCTGGTGTCACGAGTTTCAGAGTCACGCTGTGATGGAAAGAGATGTTGGGAACGAAATGGAAACAAGTGAATCATTATAACAATGTGCCGATAGTTTGGCACTTATCTGTAATTTTACTCCTTCACTTCATAGGTTGGTCAAATTCAGGAGCTTTAGTCTAACATGAGATTTTAGCGGTTTTGAGTTTCTACGTGGGGTAAAGTCCTTTTGATTTTAGTTTGACAGCTATGAAAGACTGAGATGTTTTTAATCTTTTAATCGGCAGCTGCAGTTTAATTATCACCAATCTTATGGAAAATAAATATTTTTTACTTTAAACTCATGGTATGTAGACCATTTTAATTCAAATTCACCTTTCTATTACTGAATCTAAAAGAGTTAAAGGTTTGACATTTTATCAAATATGCTTCCTTGCTTTCTTATTGAGAATATCATCGATACAGTGCAGTACATATGAAGCAGCTGGTTAGCTTAGCTTAGCACAAGGACTGTAAACATGGCATACCTGGACATACCTGTTTTAAAACTCACCAGTTGTTCTGGTGTTTATACATTTCAAATAATCATGATCCATAAGAGCTAGAACAGGGATCATCTGAACCGAATTTACATCTGGAACTGCAGATTTTATGACTCATTATTTAGTACATTCATGAAGGGACTATTAAACTTTTGTAGCTTTGATAAACGATTTCTTAATAAAAAAATGTTAGTTAAGTTGTTAAGTTGTTAAACACATGGGACTTAAGTTAGAATCAACCATCCCACTTTCATTCATGAATCTTTCACTTCAGTCGTTCCACACATCCACTCATTCATTCCTTAAAGCCAGATGAGATGTGAAAGATAAACTGCTAATCACCTACCAAGTGTTGTAATAATTATCTCACTCCCATTGTAAGTGTGTGTGTGTGTGTGTGTGTGTGTGTGTGTGTGTGTGTGTGTGTGGGCTGCGAGGAAGTCAATACCCATTCAGCTATTTAAAAACCTGCACTGGGCCAACTTTCCACTCATTCAGCAGAAAAACAACAGCACACAGTGAGGTGCATTTCTCAAACTCCTGCCCTTCCGCAAAGATGAGGATGTGCCTCTCTCAAGGATACCAAACTGACTGTACACCACACACACACACACACACACACACACACACACACGTTCAGTCACCGAGTCAGCATGAAACTCAAGCCATGAGATGCTGGAGGAAATGGACAGCATTAGGATTTTCTGAGGCTCAGCAGACTAAAGCAGACGACATATTGCGACGCACACGGGGGGTGGAGGAGGGGTATGAAGTAAAATATGATTGACAGACAGTGAAAACAAAACCTATGTGGGAAATGAATTAAAGAGCAACAGAGGAGAAAAAAAGAGGAAAGGTTTGTTTTAAGTTGTGTGGACGACGGGAGAGAGAAGTAAAAAGTAATTAAATACATTTACTCAGGTCTCCTGTGCTTTAATTAAGATCTCACACTAAAGTCCAACACATGATCTTTTTGCTTTGTTTTCCAAAACATATGACCTTGAAGTTAAATATCCACCTGTATGAACGACAGCATCATTAAAATATTCGAGAAAGGTTCGAGAAAGATTATAATTCGCTGGTTTATTAGAGTAACAGTTCATGGTGACTTGAGGCACAACATGTTCATTAATATTTAACTTTTCTCTTTCTCTAACTTTAAGTGTTCAAATTCAAATCTGGGTCGTTTATGCCTAAAACACAATAACAGTGACCACAAACAAAGACATAGACTTTCTATAAGTTTTTTAGCATCAATATTGAATACTTGAGTATTTAAAGTAGCTCCAGTTCAATCAGCAACAGCAATTAAAGTATCAGTATCAACAGTCTAATAGTATCATGTATCATAGCACAGCAGAAAACTGACTAAATCTAACACATTCAGCAGACAATTACTTTCTTTTAGACTCAATATTTAGACTCTTTTTGCTCTGTTTTTGGTCTCTACCAACTCCTGAGTTAAAAATCTGTCTCTTTAACTGCTACACTTCACCAGCTAGTTGCTAACCGTGTCTATGTGTTGTTGGGATTTTGTTCAGAGCTCAGCTAGAACAGCTGCCTGTGAAGTCGCAGCCAGAAAGTGAAACAATGAGCTAAAAACTTGCAGTGAAGCTACGTGGAGGTGAGAAGAGCCGCTGGTTCATAGGTTCATCACCATAACTGACACCTTCCACATTGTCACTTGATATCAAAGGAATGAAAACAGGAGTATTTTTATGTTCTGTACTTAAGTAAAGGATCTGAGTACCTCTTCCACCCCTGGTGAGGAGGGGCATGTTGTTGCTCTATAGGCCAGCTGCTAAAACAATCAGCGAGTGTGTGGAGGTGGAAGAAACAAGGGGAGCATAAAGAAAAGGAGACATAGTCTAGGACAAGGGGGAGCAGAGGCACCATGTAGATTCTCACATCCCCCCAACTCCTCTCAGTGTTGTTGTTTTTTTTTTCTTTTTCTTGCTTCAGGTCTGACAAGGAGAGTCAAGGGGGAATCTAAAATGTTTACCTCCATCCTTTAGGCCTCAGAAGCCTTTCTCCTTCCTGTATCGCTTCCCTATCTGTAAAAATCTACCACTACTGTGCCCCCTCCTCCCCTCCTCCTCCTCCTCCTGCTGCTGCTGCTTCTTTACCCTGGGGAGCGGGGCTGATATCTCTGTCAGATGGTTGGGAGTTCTGTCTGTAACAGTAAACTGACTGGGGAAGAGAGGAAAGAGACATTACTGTGCAGGGAGAAGCGATCAACTGCAGCCTGCAAAACACATCGTACATGATCTGTTCACTTTGCGTACTTTGTCGGGCCCTCACAGGACTGAACTATGCAGAGCCAGGAATTACATATGCCTGATTAGTACTGTGGTGCTGTGGGTCGTGAAAGAGAGCTACTGAGGAAATGATATTTGGGCCAAGAATAACGGATGTACAAGGACTTGTGTTTTTAAAGCTGTGTGTACACATACCTCCGTGTACTTATAGAGATAAACACTAGTAGTTTAACAGACTCCTATATCTTAACAAACACACGACGCTGCGAGCACTTTCATGCCAGCAGCACGCCTTCAGTGACTGGATGATGAGGATGATTGGTGATGTTGTGCTCCCACCCCAGGGAGTTTTGGGCCCAGCCACGTTTTCTAAGATTAGCCTGCTCCACAGCACAGCACACAGCTGGCAGCACACTCAGTGCAGCACAGCGCTGTACATCCCTACATGAATCCATTAATCATGTGTCTGTATTTAAGATGTAAAGAGTGCAGCAGGTAGATGCGGACCGAGGACGTTTGAGGACGTCAAGTGTGGCTTCGTTAATCACCGGATAAACTGGATATATAGTCGGTCAACTAGAAAAAAACAAAACAAAACAATGATACTGTATTTATGTTAGACCCCCAGTGTTAAAGTATTAGATTGAGCATGTATAACAAGAGGAACTGAAATGGTTGGTGATTAGTTCATTTGTGATACAACGCAGATAGACAATTATGTTGATCTGTTATTCCCATCGCCGATTAATGAGTCAGTTATTTTTTATATTAATGGATCATAAACTCTATAATATATCAAAAGAAAATGACGCCAAACACAAGCTGAGTGAGTAAAGTAAAGTGACGTCTTCAACTGTTTTGTTTTTTTATGTTAAAAAATCCTCCTAAATGAGAAGAAAGAATCAGAATAATTAGAATTTGGCTTAATCCAGAGTCTATATTATTAATTGATCATTGAAATTGATCCAGATTTATTTTCTGTCAGCGACTGTTGTTGAGTCATTCCAGACACTCTCCGTTCAGCTTCTCTTATGAGCATTTCCAGCCTTTTTGTTTTTTTTGTCTTGTGTGATACTAAACTAAATATCTTTTGGGTTTTTTCTTTTTCATCTCTGCACAAAACAATCATTTGGAAGATGTCATCTGGGAAATAAGACATAATAGAATAATAACCAGATTGTCTGAAACAAGCAGTTGATTTGACTCAGTGTGAGTTTTATTTATTTATTTATTTATTTATTTATTTATTTATTTGTTATTTGTCCAGGCTATGATATGATATGATTGAGAAATGTTATATTAGCTCTTCACATTAACATTTGTTTCTCCATTCACGTGGTGTGCACGTTTATGAATGACATTTTATAATTATGTATGTTATATATAACACTAATGAATGAAAATAAACAGCAAACCTGTGAAAACTAACACAGCTGTTTTAGCTGTGTGTAATATTAATATTTATTATGAGGGTTAGAAATCAGTTTACAGCTCAGAGATACAAACTCCTGCTTTGTTTTGTTGCTCCGCTGAAGAACGACAGAAACAACAGACAAAACGGACACGGAGCGAAATCAAACTGACATAAACTGACTCATCTAAACATCCAGGTATGTGTATGTGTGAGGATGACAAGAAAGAAAGAAAGACATTATGTAAACCGGCGTTATCACTGAATAGACAGATAGTAGTGGAAGGAAAAGCAGAGTAGATGTAGACACCAGATAAAGATCCCGGGAGACAGAGACTGGTGGAGATAGAGAGGTAGAACTGAAGGAAGAGGACTGGACGCTGCAGTTGGAGAAAGAGCAGGAACAGGGTTCAGCACTAAGAGACGTCCACGTTCACCTACTTCTGTCTACATTTTTTTAATATAACCTGTCCACTTCAGAGCAGCCGGTCGGCGACCTTTAACCCCTGCTGTGATAACCTCATCCCTCCCTAATGCGACTGGACGCCGTCTGGACAGTTTCTATCAGAACCACAAAAAAAAAAAAAACATGAACAGGACCACCAGAGAGGAGTGCGTGGGCCAATGTCCACACAGACACACAGGTATCGTGAATGGTATACATACTGTCCTCCTGATCTAGATGCTGATACACCCAGCTGCATAAAGCCACCTGTGTATAAGTGTGTAGACGTAGACTGATGCAACCGCAGATAACAAACCAGGCATGTTGGGAGGATGGAGGACGAGCATTCCTGGTCACCGAACTGTAACCGCACAGACACAGACCCAACAGGCTGCTGGTAGCGAGACCGCGTCACACACACACACACACACACACACACACACACACACGCACTGATATTAAACACATTAATTAATCTGTCGTCTACCGGCAGGATCTCCTCACTTTCTCAGTGCAGTTTCTCTGGCGAATAGTGACAATGTAAATATTGAGTGAGCTCAGGCATCCATATGGCAGCCAGTGATAAAGGACGGAGCGCGTGGGAGACACACATACCGCCACTGACTTCCATTTCCTGTGTCTCACCCACCAGGTCTAAATAATTTCACAGATGACCACAGGCCTCTCACAGAGAGACGAGTGTGTGAGCTGCAAGTGTGTCATGGAATAGACAGATTTTTTTTTTTTTTTTAATTCAGTGTCACAGAGTGAAGATGATGTAAAACATGATGATAATAACAGAGGTAGACACAATATTAAGTACCTCTAAATATAAGGACGCGTCTAACTTAAAAAAAGACAAACAAACGTCAAAAAACAATCGTAATGAGAAGTGGTCAGACAACGAGACAATGTGAGGGAATTTTTTTTCATTTGTATTTAAGAGTTAGGTTTTTTTTTTTATACCATTGTTACATATTTACAGCTTTGATATATATATATATATATATATATATATATATATATATATATATATTTCATTCTGTGACAACATTTCTGTGACAACTAGACTGCATGATATCATCAACCTCTTGTGTTATATCATAGTGATTCAAAGACCTTTACAACCCATTCTAAGATATAATGTGTCCTTGAAGGACGAATATTTAAATGTTACACTGACACGTCTTTTTATTGCATTGTTGTATTGGATTGTATAATCCTGTGAGGTGTTCTGGTTATTCTGTCTATCTGTCTACTAACCATGTGAGTTTGGATCAGAACAGAAAGCAGTGAATGGGTTTGTGCAGCTTAATAAAACTCAAAAAAACATGGTGTCATATACTATATGATAGCCTACAGAAATGAAGGTAATTCATTTGGACTGTAATATAGTGTAGGGTGTTCTTGTTATTCTGTCCACCCCCTGGAGCCTTGGTGGTGTGGCGTCATTGGACATGAGAGTTCAGGGCAACTCTGTGAACATGAACTTTCAAAGGGACACAAACAACAAAATCAGTCCATTAGAATATAATATAATATAATATAAAGGAATTTACAACAAACAATATGAAGGAGTGAAGCCTCAAATGAGAATTATGAGAATATAATGTCATGATCATGATATCATGATGGACAATATAAGAGCAGAGCTGCATCCTGTTCAAATCATCCTTATTAAGCTTCATATTAACTGACTGTCTCGTATAGCCTATAAAAAGATACATGAGAGAAAGTCAATAGCAGGCCTAAAACCGGCCTACTGCAGGCCCGGGGAGCCTATTTAAAGCCAACAGTGGATCGTTGTGCAGGCTGCGTACTGGACTTCATGAATGGGAATCGGTAGCAGCCTTATTCTTGCTGAATGGCAGACAGATCCAAGTCCAGAGAGAAGGTGGTGAATGAGGGAGGCTGCGTGCGGAGTCACGAGTCGGTACACTGGATTTGGATCATGTCTAACGGGCCTATACATCCCATCACATCCCATAACATCACATCACATCACATCACATCAGGCCCCTGAGCCGTCCGGTGACTGACCAGACTTTAACCCTCAAGGCTATTAAATGGATTATCGGAAAAGCCCCTTTACGCCGCGACCCTCATCTTTTTCCCCCACAACACACACTAACACACGCACACCCACACACACCTCTACCATCTATCAATCTATCAATCTAGTCCAGGAAACCTCATCCACTGTCTCTGCGTTCAACACCAACCGCACTTGTCCTCTATCATCATAACTCCAAAACGCAAAGGTTTCATGTCGGAGGATGAATGAGAGGATGAAACAAGGTTTAACACCAAAACCCAGAGAGACAGAGAGAGAGAGAACAGCAGCCTCTTCTCATCAGCACCCGGAGGTTTGTTGTTGTTATCATCAACAAACAACGATGCTGCTGCGTTTCATCATCCTCAAATCATCAGCGTGTATATAAAAAGGTTGTGCAAATAAATAAACAATCATGTCTAATCACACGCGTCAGGATGATCCAGACGCTCTAAATAAGAAATAAAATAACGCAGCAGCAGCAGCAGCTCTCACCTCAATACAGGACTGGTTTCATGACGCTGGTGTTTCTGAGACGAGCCTGGCTTCGCTGTGGAGATGTTCACACTTGAAGATCAAACATGGTTTTATTTCCTCTTCATCTCATCTGATGTGTCTCTCTCTTCTCTCTCTGGTTTATAGACGCTCACCGGCGGTCAGTTCAGCCTCCATCCCTCTGTGCTCGACGCACTGTGCGGCTGTGGCTGCTGCTCCGCTGCCGCTGACCTGCGACAAGACGCAAACTGTGAGAGAAGAGCGGCACATCCGACTTGGACTTTCAGAATAAAGCCTCACGCTTCGAGAGGAAAAGAGTATCACCAGTGACACTTTAATGTTCTTCTATACTTGATCTAAAAACATATTTTAGTTTTATTCCAACTGTTGCTATTATAATTTAGTGCGCAATTAGTGATTCGGATGGACCACTGTGTCTGACAATAAACTGTTGAATCTTCAGTGGTTACTTGAATAAACACATTAAAAATGTACAGATTTGTCATTCAGTTTAGTTAATCATTTTATGTTTGTCTGGGTTTGTGTGTGTGTGTGTGTGTTACTGTCGTTAATAATAGAAAACAAGTATTCGGGCAAATATCTGAGTCTCATGTCAGATGCTACTTCCTCTTCTGGACCAATTCTTGCTCAAACACACACACAAAAAAAATCATCTCGGTCAGTGGTTTTGGTTTTTGAACTGACCTTTATCGCCGCTATGTGCAGTGATAAACAAAGGTCAAGCGAATCTAATCTAATCATGGATGAAATATGCCAAAAAATCACACACACACACAGCCACTGCTTTTTTGAGAACTTTTGAGAACAAATGTGGTTTAAGTGAACTGAAAACACATCATGGTCCAGATAAAATACATTTCTTGGTTCCCAAAAAGTTACATGCAAAGAGAACCAGTTCAACCAGATTAAGAAACCACAAAACTCCCATGGTTGCACAATTTATTACACAATTGAATTGTGCAAAAAAATAAAATAAATCATGGGAACTAAATTATGCTGAAACACGTGATACAAAGTTTGATATCAGAAGCAGTGATGTTGGTGCACTGGGACCATTTTCGAGTCACTTTGGTACCTTTTAAAGACTTTTATTTTGAAGGTGCGCTCACATGCTCGTGCTTTTGGTCGAATTGACCGCAGCTTTCTTCACTGGGGGGCGTGAATTCGTGTGTGTGTGTGTGTGTGTGTGTGTGTGTGTGTGTGTGTGTGTGTGTGTGTGTGTGTGTGTGTGTGTGTGTGTTTCACTGATCTATTTAACAGCCACCATGACTGCCCTTAAAGGAGCCACGCCCTTTTATTGTTGCTATAACTCGCCACTGACACAATACAGTGTGTCAATGTGTCTCTCTTTCTGTTAATAAAGGAATGAGTAAGTGTAAAAAAGGGGGGGCATTTAACCCACTACACACACACACACACACACACACACACACACACACACACACACACAACAAACAAACACACACATACATTTGGCACAGCAAGATACAGACACACACACATAACAGCAGCAGTGACCAACCAACAGCAGCTGCAGCTGGTACACACACACACACACACACACACACACACACAGAGTACTGACTGAATTAATTGGTCAGAATATGACAGACTCCTCTAAAAAACTGCTCACTGGGGGTTTAGGGAGGAGGGTCAGACCAGTTTGACCAAGAAACCCTCAACACATCATTAAATTCTTCTGTGTTCCTACATTGTATTGTCAGAGCCGATTGTGTTGATTAGACCAATGTTTATTAGTTAATTCAAACCTTTAACCTCAGTAGCCAGAAAAAACAACAACAACAACAACAAATGGCTGACTGACGAAGAGCTGACGTAACCATGAAGTCATGCAAGAACCTGGAGGCTGAAACAACAAAGGACACTGACAGGTGAAATTGGTCAAGATGCAGGCAACATTTATATTCATTCAATTTCTAATGAGCCGTTAGGAAAACTAAGTCAATCATCGGCCATTACAAATGTTAATGTGTTTCTGTAATCCACCAAATCTGTAGCTGTAAATATAAACAAGCAGTTGATAAATAGATTTTGGTCCAGATGTCATCATGGCCTTTTATTTTTCTTTCTGCGTTTCACTTTGATAATGTATTTATACTGTTCATTTTATTGTTATTACATCAGTCAGGATACTCAGTCTAGTAATTTAGTCAATAACAGTGTTTCCATACGAGGCCTCAGACTGACACAGTTAGTCTGAACTCTGCTTGTTGACTGGACAAACAAGACTTTTCACGCAGCTCGGTGATGTTTAGCTCTCAGTGAGAGACGATAGCATAGCACACCTTCACTATAATCCTCTCTGAGAGGATTGACTCCATGGCTTCATGTTGGGGTTAAGGGCTAAAATAATAACCTGGTTCGGCTACAGACAGGTGGTGGGAGAGGACGAGCCGCTGTGGAAGGTCAGTGTCTGATCTGAGTGTTTCCTTTTAAACCGACGGCTCCACACCTGCTTCTAGTTGGAGCTGTCACACCACGCTCTTGTTTTCCAAACTCTTTTCTCAGCTGTTGGACGGCTCAGAACAATCCGTGTAATGACTAGCAGCAGACAAATGATTAAACAAAAGCATGTGAGTGAAGTGTTGTCAGTTTTATATCCCAACTTAAGAACACTTCAGGGATTCTCAGATTATTCTCATGCAAGAAAACCAAAACAGACCATCTTTAAACCGCAGAGGCTTGTGTGATAAATGTGGTAACAAGACATGTAAGGATTTACTTGCAATTTTATGTAACTTTCTATACTCAAATAAAGAAGAAAAACAGCACCACAGTCTAGTAAAAAAAATACTGTGAATCATCTACAAATATAAACTCACTTCCAGTCACTAACTCATGTATAAAAACACAGAACCGACCTTCTCAGCAACTTCTTTGAACCTTTGGACGTTGGGAACCACAACACACATATTCCACAGTCAAAAATAGATGGTTTAAAGAGCTTGCAGAGTTTCCTACCACCTTCAAGTATCTCTTAAAGACTCGTCTCTTTCAAGATTAACTTCTCATCTTAACTCCAACATCCCCAACCAGCACTTAGTCTTCCCCGGGAGCACTTCTTACCTGCACTTATTTACTCCCTTAAACGTCTACTACTGCACTAAGTTGCTTTGGATAAAAGCATTTGAAGGACGCAGAAGGAAATAGACATGTATAGCTGCAAATATATATAAATATAGTACATAACCCTCCTTTACAGTATCAGTCGATATCTGTTTATTCCAGCGCTCTTTGCACCAACAGCGTGCTTGTTTTGACTCGTGTAGAAAAAAATTACAATATATTTTTGGTATTTTCATGCAAGCAAAAAAAAAAAAAAAAGATAAATCTGAGACATTTCAGACAGAACACCAACAACAGACCCCCTCTACTTAATTTTTTGTATCACACCCTTTTTTTGGAAAGAATAACTGAAATCAATTTCTTCCTGTAACAATCAATGATGAGCGAAGATGTCCCAGAAAGAGTTCAGGACACGACAGCGGGGTGTACGACACAGACAGGGACAGAAATATAACCAAGTGACCGTAACGGTGTGTACAGGAACATCTGAGATGAGTTTGAGCTGGTGTTAAACTGATATTTCATTCATGTAAAATAAAACATTTATGTGCAAAGGGAAACTTTAACTTTAATACAAATAAATCCTGTGATAGAAAAAAAACATGTAAAATGTAAAATCTGCTTTGAAAACCACAGATTGGTTAATAAATGAATTATTTAAGGAGGAGTCTCTGTCTGTACAGTTATTGCTGATGACTGTCAATGACGACGACAGAAACTTTTAACCTCATTTTTCTCAATTCATAATCAGAGCAGAACGAGGAGCTGCCTAATGAAAGAAAAAAAGAGAGACCTGGGTTAGGAAAATGCTCTTTCTCTCTGTGTGTCAGTCTCTCTCCAGAGACTCTCGCCTCTTATTGATCCTCGTGCACTTCCTGCCGGAAGGATGAATCGACGGGAGCCTCGAGGGGGCAGGGGCCACTTCAGCCTCCTGCTCATCCACAGACCAGTCACTGTCTCTCCCACATCACCGCCGTTCGCCCGTCTACTCATCACATTTTCTTTTATAGCTCTTTTACAGCTTTACGGTCATTCAGCGAAACTTTTCCCTCCTCATCCTCTGTGCTGCTGACAAGCTGTAAAAGACAAAAAATCATTGTCAGAGCAGGAAGCTATAACACGAGACTGCACGTGAACGACATATCCTCCTCGGTGGGCGTCATCGATCAAAGAGTTCAAACATATACAAAATTTAGACTTCGGAGGGGGTGAGGCAGGGTGAGGCGTGCGGAGGGTTGAAAGACAAAAGGGAAAAAAAAAATAATAAAAGAGAGAGAGTTGCTTTTGAGTTGATTTCCTGTGAAAGCATCTCAAGTGGTTGTGAGAGAGATTGGCCTCCTGGGGCTGTTTGAGGATCAATGTGTCAGCAGCAGCTTTAATAAGAAACTGCCCTTCAATGTCTCCCGACCAGGAAAGTACATAACTGACGTGTACGGGGAGAAAGCAGCTTGAAGACCCTATTGTATTCAGCACGGTATACACTCCATATGGCTGCATTTGTAGAAATGTGTTTAAAATCACATCCGATTTAAATGTCGTCACTTAAAGTTTTGTAGAAAATTTAGACTTATGATGAGTTATCTGCCCCAGAGGTAAAAGCAACACAAAAAATCGACAGTCGACAAGTGAAATGAGGCACAAAATGTACCTGAGAGGAGTTAATTTTTCCAACACGATGCCCTCAGAGAGATATGTGGCCCAGAGTTTGACTCCACATGGAGTTGAACGTGCGAGTTTGATGAAAATTTCTCCATATATGACAAAACCTGAATCAAGTTTTCTCTCTCTTGTCTTTAATTTGTACTCGGGTGCAGTTACAGCTCTCATCACACAGTGTTGGAAGTGTCTGATCTCATCTGAGTCACACCAACTTTTACTTGCAGCTGCTCCAGTGAGGAAATTAACAGCAGCGTTGATCCTCAGTTCATTGGTGATGATTGGTAAAAACATAAATGTGTGAGCGAGTGTGTGTGTTTTCTCTGTCACCCTGTACCTGAGGTTACGTCTCACCCACTGAGCCGGCAGGAGCCGATGAATGATGTGTGCGCTGATGTCATCCGAGCCAGCGTGGAGCTCAGCCCAAGATAGCACAGTAAACCACACTATCAGTGACACCGTAAACAACACAAGGAAACTGCGA
This sequence comes from Polydactylus sextarius, assembly GCA_016801845.1. Classification (NCBI taxonomy): domain Eukaryota; kingdom Metazoa; phylum Chordata; class Actinopteri; family Polynemidae; genus Polydactylus; species Polydactylus sextarius. Next base: position 3,686,150 of record CM028926.1, read on the forward strand.
CAGGAAGGGAAGAGAATCAGTAAGTCATGGGCTGGAGAAGCTCTGCCAATAAACGTTACAGTTCATCAGGAAACATCGTGGACATCAGTGGAAAGTACAGAAGAGCTTTTAGATATTTGTTTTTGTGCGACTTCTGATCTACTTTAAACATCCTGTCCTGACTTGTTTACATGAGAACACATGAAGACATGAGAACACAACTGTCAAAAAGCAAGTTACTCTTATGCAAGTACACTCTCATACACACTGATGATAAGACATATACGAGACCACGATGTCTTTAAACTTTGATATTCTTTATAAATATATGAACCCAAAATATAGAGAAGTAGTGAATGGTGACGAGTGTTGTATAGTATCAAAGTAATGATACTTCACTACTGTACCTTAGTATGTTTTGAGAGTATCTGTACTTTACTTCACAGACTTTTATGTTTGATATATTTTCAATGTTAAGTGTCGTTGTTAAATCAGATCAAAGTAAACGTGGTGTTTTCTCCAGCTCTGGTTCACTCTAAGTCGACCTGTGACTGCCTGAGGGTTGATGTAGGCTCCATCTTAAAGGGTGAATGGATGGAGAAGTTACTATACTGTAACTGTACTTTAGTTCAAACTAATGGAGATTGTTGTAGGCTCCATGTTTTAAAGTGCGGGATAAACTTAATATTCTTCTGCTTTCTGTAAGTACAGTAAATACTAGATACTTTAAGACTTTTACTTGAGTATTATTCTAGTCGCTGACTTGAAAGTTCATGTTTTGGTCGAGTATCTGTTCTTCTACTCTAGTGGGACTTTCAGCTGCTTTATACAAACACTGAGGGTGACTTTTTCCACTGAGCTTTAACATTTGATGAAGGTGATAAAATGTTGAAATTTAAATTTATATATGTAGCTATGTAACTCCAGTCAACATATGGAAATTCATTACGAATATTCATGTTTTACTCTTTCTCTGATGCATCAAACAGAATTAATGTGTTGTTTTTTTTTTAATTATCATTATAAACAATGTTAATCATGTTTTCTTCAGCTGTTTCTCAAAAATGTTGTGTGAATAAACAGGATCTGAATCCAGCCGTCACTTCCCATCACTTTCCTCAGACGAGGTGAGAGGAGGACAGGGCGGGGAGGAGACTTCAGGAGAGGTGGGCGGGGGTCATTAGAGGGAGAGACGTTGCACATTCAGCATCCGGATTGGCCAATCCAGGGTCACGTGACCAAGTGATTCAGCCAGACGACAGAGCAAATCACAGCGTGGGGGGTGGGGGGAATCAGCGTGGAGCCACCTGACAGAGGAGGCCTGTTTCCATGGCACCACCTCTGGGGGGGAGGGGATGGTGATGGGGATGATGATGGGGATGGGGGGGTTGTCAGTGAGAGGAAAAGAAGAAAGAAGAAAGGGGATTATGAGAGGCCGAAATGTTACTGAATCATTCAAAAATAAAATGAATGACGCCTCCGAAACACCAAGACAAATGAACCCAAACTCCCTCAGCAATACACAAATCTTTAATACACACACACACATCCATACACTTCGTATCCATGCAACAGTCCCCAGCAGTTTATGGCCTGAGCTACTTAGCAACACAAAGGAGAAAATCCTGAATGGTGTTTTAGTTCAATGAATGCACTGAATGAGATTTTCACAGCCGCAAAGAAATGAATGAAGAGGATGCTGCTGAATGAGAGCGTCGTCTGGGAGAAAGAGGAAAAAAATAAAAAAAAAAAGTCTTACCTGCCAAGATGAAGCAGGATTCATAGTGTATGAAGAGTACGTACACAACGTACGAAGTAATGTCTCACTCACCACAAATGATGTGACCTGCAGTCTGGGAGACTCTTCATTCATTCAAAATACAAACCAGAGAGAATCACAACTCAAAAGACACACACAAAAATATCAGTTGTTATTAGTCATGTGTCAGAAAAATAGCTAGCGAATGTAGTTGTCATCACTGATCATCCTGAAGTGCTAGGAGCTTATTTTTTATGGGTTTACAATAAATATAGAAAGAACAGCGAGGGAGATACGACCAACTAAAGACAAAGAACCCAAATTTAAAGGGGTTCATAGCAACAGTGGACACATGCACGAGGAATATTCATGCATCATTGCACAGAGTAAAGAATACATGAGCTGTTAACCGCTGATCTGAAAAAGTTCCTCCTTCCTTTCCATCCAAAGCTCATCATCAGGGTCAATGGTCTCACAGTTGATGGTTAGAGGAAGACGGCAGGAATTACATTCAGACAAATGCCCCATTAACAACGTTTAAAGGACACGTTGGGATTTGTTATATGATTTGAGTTTAGAAAAAAAAGAGAAGGCAAAATGGATACAGTAATGCAAGCAGAGACAAGAGGGACTACTGTCAGAAGAGTCAGCTAAATAATTCATATTGATAATAAAACATAACTTTACTGCCCTCTACTGAACCCAAGATGGAAATGAAAGATCTAGATTATGAAATAAAGATGAAATGGTCCAATGCTTTTTGCTCTCTTGCTCTACTTTACTGCTTACTCACTGCACCACATGACATTTACTGCTTGAAACAGTGACAATAGAAAGATGACGGGACAAAAAAGAAAAAGAAAAAAAATACGCTGAGCCATCAGAGCTCTCGGATCAAGGATCATTCCACGTGAAATGACCCGCTCACTGCAGTAAAAATAACATCAGGCCATTAGGATTACTTAAGACCTTTGCTATTCTACAGATGGAAGTTGTTAATATTTATGGAGCTGCCGATCAGCAGCAGGACAAGTTGAGACAAAGGATATGGTGGAAAGACGGACAGTGGTGAGGGGAGGGTTGAGATTTTAAAAAATAGAATAAAAAAAGGTGTGCGTGCGCGTGTGTGAGTGGGGGTTAAAGGTGAACGACGCTCTTGAGGGCAGAGCGACGCTGTAATTGTGCCGAGATGGTCCGAGGTCTGCTCTGATTGATAAGCAAAAAAAATGAAAAAAAAAAAAGGGGGGGGGGGGGATTAAGATAAACGGAAAAGTGCAAGACCAGGGAGCGTATGTGCGTCTGTCTCGTTAGCCTTTAATGGCTGCGAGCTGAGGTGCTCTTTAAGAGGAGGCCTCTCATGAATAATGCAGTCTAATTCAGTCATACTCAGATGCAGGCAGCTCTCAGTGGGACCGCTCAGGCCCGAATCACTGATCAGCACATTAATTCCCTGTGTGTGTGTGTGTGTGTGTGTGTGTGTGTGTTTCAGTGCAGACATTAGTCACTTCCACTACTTCCTTGTGGGTTAGCTGTTAAACAGACCCAGAAGTGTTTCCTATCAGCTCATGTGTTTGTCTCTCTATCATCACAACTTGTGTAAAAATACCGAGGCAATAATAACATTACTGTTACTGTCACAAAATCCAATGGAAAGAGCAAAACTACGTGCGACTCACCACTTCCTTATTCTGTCTATGGATCTCACCGACCTCATTCATCCTTACTGAAGTCATGTACCCATTTCCTAAAAAAAAACATGGCCTCTGTTGTTTCTAGCTAATGTCATTGAAACAGACCTAGATGGTGTATTTAGTGGTTACTGTTCTCAGCTTCAGATTAACACACATTTGGTGTTTTTCTAACAATAGGACAGTTCATCTGAGACGAAACAAAAATACGTTACAACCTCCAGTCATTGTAATGAAGCACGATGTCATCAAGTGCAACAATGTGTCTCATCAGTGTGTTTTCTAATAGTTTTTATGGACAATCTCACACCACCACCACCATCATCATCATCATCATCATCCAGCCTTTGTTGTCCACAACTCACCTACATGCAGATTTAGTTCAGTGTCAAAGCTGCAGTGTCCCATTTCCTGCCTATCAAGAGTGAAAAATAAAAATAACACCTCATGGTTTTATGCCACTTCCTTGTGCCACTTCCACATGCCACTTCCACTTCATTGTGGCAAACAACCATGTAAAACACAAGATGATTTGATGGAATTAAACCCTTATACACAGTCATTGTTATTGTGCCAATTCTTGAGTTAAGGCAAATAAAAAAAAAAAAAAAACAACTGTGTTTGTTGAGGTTCCAGTGACCTTGACCTTTGACCATGAAAATCAAACCACCTCATTGTTGAAACCAAACGAACATTTGTATGAACACACACAAAGTCATTACGCCTCCAGTCACAGCTGTCGCACAATCATTTCAAAATAAACCTACACTAAAGTTACAGCCGTATCAAGTGTACAGATGGTAAATATCTTCATGACAACAGGGAGAAAATGTAGAATATCATGAGACAGAAGTCAACAAGTATCTTATTAAAAGGTTCTGTCTGCAACTGTGAATCCAACATGTCCATGTGCTTTTAAATGAAAATGATTGGAGAGAAGTTGTTGCATTGCCTTTATTATTTGTAGTAGGAGTAAATTGGTAAACATGCACAATCATTTTTCTTGGAGAAGCACATTAGGATCAGTAACCACTGGTGTTTTAAAGCAAATACCAATACCATGGTGATTTATCTGCCCAGAAACAAAACACTGAAAACTTTACTCATCAGTTAACCAACCGTATTTGTCCCCATCATGTTGAGAAAATCTCAAACGGAATGAAAATCAACCTTATAACTACTGCATATATCATCTTCACACCACAACTTAAAATATATAACCTCCTCCTCAATAATGATAATTATAATAATAAGTCCCCAATCAACCATTGATTATAATGTTAAATAAATCCTATTAAATCTAAAATAAACCTTTAATTTGTCACTTTTGTTGCTTATTTGTATGCAAGTATATTTATATATAAATATGTTGGTACTGATGGGGATGTTACACAGTTATGTCATTATTCTTGCATAGCAACAATTAAGATTATGAACTTTTTCCAAACTATTTCTTCATTAACTAAATTCCCTAATTATTCTAAATTCCAGTTCAAACCCAAAAGAAAAACAAAACACAACAAAACCCAAGTGTCATGGTCCCGTTGGTGTAGGAGGAACTGAATCTTAACTTCATTAAACCTGTCGAACAGCAGCACATTGACCGCTAATGATTGGTTGTCAGCATTATATTGATCTAAGAGTATAAGAGGAAACTTTCAGGTATATTTTCAAAAATTAATATATGAACTGAAACTTACCACGGGTCAACAAGCGGAACTATTTTGGAATCAGTCAACCAATTGATTTAGATTTTACAGATCTAAACTGCCACCTAGTGGATGTGTTAGCTACTGCAAGAACAACAGTGAAGCTCTGTTTTCAGGAGGAACATCACTGGCTAAACTTTTTTTTTTTTTTAAATGTAGGACAAGCGCATTGCTGAATGTTGAACCAGCCTCATCTCACAGATGATGACGATGACATGACCGTGGGAGAGTTTACAGGTTTTGGTCGCTCTCGTGGAAACGGTGGAGATGGTCGGCGTACCTTAAGGAAATGACAGAAGTGAGGGAAAAAATGAGGACTTGCTAGGATTTAAAAAAGGCAAATTTAGTTCCTGTGTGATGTAGAAATATAAAAAGTCAGACATGTTCGGATTTATTTTCAACAAGAGGTGTGCACACTCACTTTTTAGCACAGAAAGCAGAGCAGTCTCTGCCGATACTCTCACTCCAAGCAGTCTTGTACAGGACCTGGAAAATGACAGTTAACGATTCAGTTACTCTCAGGCTGGACACTGAGGCTAAGTAGCAGAAGCTCTTTTAATTCATAAATGAGACGCACCAAGAAGACCAAGCAATGCAGGAACAGAGTGTAGAAGAAAGCAATAGTCCTGGCCACCTTGTTGGAGAGAATCACGCGTCCCTGGAAGACAAAACAATAAAAAGGTTAGATAAAGAGCTGCACAAAACACGTGAATGAGCTGTGTGTGTGGTCGAGGCTTACCAAGCTCAGAGTTGCCTTATCCCAGGGACTGAGGCTCAGGTATCGGCGCTGACGCTCCTGTAAACACAGTAAATCACCTCGATTACATCACTGTTTTGGGAAGATTGAACAAAAGTAATTCATACGTTGCTTCAGATCGTTGTTTTTGAGGCTCTTAATTCTCCTGTGTTGTAGTCGTAGTCGTGTTGCACTCTGGTCTACGTCTAATTTCTAGGTGGCTTGAATGTCAATGTAACATGGAGACTTTAATCTATTGTTACAGTCGGAAAATATCTCAAGTGTTGGTCAGACGGAAAAAAAAACAAAACAAAATTGGCCAGAAAACAGAAGGTTCACTCAAAAGTGTCGTGTGTATAATGAAGGTGTGCGTCTTGTACCCTCTTGCTGAAGGAAGCAAACGGATCCAGTCTCTCCTCGTACTGAGAAGAGTAGCGCATCACAGTGTCGTCGCTGCCTCCGGCCTACAGCGCAGACAAAACAGACAGAAGGAAACGTTCAGATTGGACATGATCGACATTATCGAATGTCATCCACGTGTTGAGTTATTCGTGCAGTCATAAACTGCGACGCACTTTGCTGGGATAGCTCTGCAGGAATTTGATTTTCTCGTAGAGTTTGATGTTGTCTGCTCTCAGGCTGTCCAGCTCGTTCTGCAGGGCCTGCATGGTCTGCTGCATGGAGCGATTCTCCTGCAGGGAGATAGAGGAAACAAACAGATGAGAAATTAGTTCTCTCATAGAAACACACAGGAATTGCAATGCGTGTGTGTGGGTTTGAGGAAGAAAGATCGTGACTCACAGCTTCCAGCTCCTGGTTGCGGGAGCGGAACCTCTCCCTTTGGCTGGAGATGATGGAGAGCAGAGAGTCCATCTGGCCCTGAGGAAGCTCAGGATGGGAGCTCACTCCTGAACCTGGACACAACACAGATAAAACACCTTAAAGCCATAAATCACTATTTCACTCTATTTATATCCGAGAACAGTCACAGATGTTGTATCAATTTAAAAAAAAATGACTTAACTATTGATGATTTAACTATTTATTATCTGTTTTTGCAGATGGGACGTATAAATCTACAGACGCCTTAACCCATCTAATCAGGTTAGTTTGCTGTATTCAAAACAGACAAGCCACTTCCCTCCCACAGAGTCTCCTCATCTCAATTAAAGATGTTGCACTGACGGCAAGTTAGATTTCAGTTTTTCACTTTTATGTCCATGACGACTGACACCGAATTCATATGTTATCACCTCTACTAAAAAAAATAAATCCACTCAGATGGAAAAAGGTGATGTCACACACTACTGCAAAAAACTCTAGAGTGCATCAGTAGTCAATATTTTAATCAATCACTGCCCTTACATGCAGTGAAAGTGAAGTTATTGTTCCAGACAAGGAAAACATCAACAGACTGATGGATCCAAGTCCAATTACAACTGAATCTAACAGAGTAGCTTTGAGATTTCCCTGACACACGTACCAGTAAATGTGGCAGAGGCCTCTTTGATCGGCTCTGGGATGTTCTCCATGTTAGTGACTTCAGACCCGTCGGCGTCAGGACGTGGCAGGGAGGACATGGTCTGGATTGTGCTCAGGTCGTGTTCCAGCTTCAGGATTAGCTCTTTCTGCTCCGAGCTGGTGCGAACAGCAGACGAGAACTCCACCTGCAGCTCTGCGTAACGGCCTGTTGGGGAAAGAAAAGGTGAACAGATGAAGATCATTTGTAAATTATGTTTTCATTTAAGTTAACTTGTTTGTCTTTAGATTATTTTTTGATTATTATTATAGCTCCCAAATGAACTCACCTGTCGTAGCTGTAAAATGGCAGAAGCAATCCAACATCCACAACATCACTGAAAACCCCGTTTTTTTCTTTCCCACAATCCCACTTTCTGAGTCTTTCCTACTAATCTCTTTCTCTGAGAATACTTATTTGACACAACCATGCACATGTTTGACAAAATACATTTCCAACAAAATGGTTTCCAGCAAAGAAAAACTACCACAGCACACTTTTAGTATTTGTATAAAAGAGATTTACTTCAATTATCACACCTAGGGTGCATGTGAATAATAATGATGATGAATCAAATGTCAATCATAACAAATACATTGTGAACGTTTCATACAGTGATATTGCTTTTCAATGTTGTAGAAGGGACTGTTTTACAGTGCTGAGAACAAACAACATGATACGTTTAGTAAATAGAAAGATAAAGAAACAATGATACATGAGGAAAAACAAAAGGGAGGGAGACCCCGAAAGGACAAAATAGCATCTCAGGAGTGACAGAAGTGCTAGGGAAACGACTTTCAAAAAACATCTTAAACCATCCCTTTACAGTCATGCAGCCTTTTGTACTACAACACACACATACGCGCACGCACACTCACAAAATAAGCAGTGGGAGAAGTGATGAGAATTATTACTTCCACGTTGTTGATGACGGGTTGGAAAGAAAAATCATCTAAAAACACTCTGAACTTGCTAAAGCCTCAACAATCATCTTAAAGCTTTCCAAAAGTGGGGGTGGGGGGGGGTGGGGGGGGGGGGGTTGTGGGGTTATGAAGATCTCCCCAGGTCATTTGGTTGTCAGACTACACTGTGGTTTAAGCTATGGGTGAACTGAAGCGACAACACTAGGTAGCAACATACAGAAATCTGTCAGCAAACCTTTCAACAGAGGTGGATAACTATTTCACTATTTGGCTTTTTGCTTCCTCTTTTTAAGTCTTGTGAGCATTCACTGAAATGTTTTATTGATCCAGAGAAGATCTCCGGAAGTGTTAAAAAGTTGTATAGTTGAGCATGAAATAACTGAGGTGATCAAGAGGAAAATGGTTTTTCGAACTTTCAAAAAAAAGTAGCTGGAGCCAATGTGAGAGGTGAGCGAAAAATACCAAAAAAGCACGCGAGTAAAGTGAATAAAAGGGGGGCGGGGGGATTAAAAGGATGAGTGTATTGTGCTGTATTATGTGTGTATGTATTACTGAGTGTGCTATGAATACAGCACCACTGATTCGGAAAGTGTTTCCTTACAAAACCCACTTCATAAGATATATTCTAAAAGTATTACAAAAAACATCTGAGGTTTTTTTCTTTTTCTTTCATTTTTTTTCATTTTTTTTTTTTTTAAATCTTTTTTTTTTTTTTTTTTTCCTGAATATGGTGACCAGTGCTGCTGTTCGGGCTTTCCATTACAACTAATATGTCAAATGAATAACCACTACTTCAACAGATCATACAGTAAAGCTTTACGACTTCAGAAAACATGATATGATATACAGCATCTGTTACACCTTTACAATGTTATTCAACAGTGTATAGAATCATCTGATTTAAATTTGTAGAAAAATATCTGTGGATCATGGAAAAGTCCTGAATCGTCCCTTCTCTCCTCCTGCCTTCAAACAAAAGCATACTGTGACAATAGTGAATCAATAGCTACTTGATCGACTGTATTTACACGTCTCTTTTCCAAATAACCATTAGAATTGGCACACGTCATTATCAATACCTGTAGTGCCGTTATTAATGTCACAGCAAACCTGACACAAACAGAAAAATACAAAATGCCCTATGAATAAATTCAGTGTTATTACAGTGTACGCTGTTTCTGCATGCTTCCTCCTTCATTCAATGCTCTGGCCTTTCGCTGCTAGTTAGGTTATGTACAACGTAAGAAATGCATTGTGGGAAAACAACTGTCTGAAATAAGACCCGGACCGAAACGCTGTCTGCAGGTCAGTCATAAGAATACACAAGTTTGTTTTCTCTCTCTCTCTCTCCTTCTTCTTTTTTTGTGTTTGTTTGTTTACCGTTTCATTGCACTCCAGCAATTATATACAACCCTCGCCCTCGAGGGCTGAGAAAAGTCGACTTAAGTACCACCACGAAGTGTATGAGAAATCAATTTGGATCAAGATGTCGGACAGATCATGAACAAGTCGGGGTGAAATCGTCTACGTCTAATGACATCACTAGTTTGGTGCCCTGCTTGGCAGTTAAAGGCACAAATCTGATGATCTCACGTGGTTTAGGTGAGTTGATGGATCTGGTTATAAAATGGCAAATGGGTTAAGTGCTTATACTTTACAGTAGCTATTCATCACCATAAAACAAACTGTGGTCGTCCGGTCCAAGCAGTCCAACAGAAAGCAATGAGCCTTCGGTAGTTTTGGCGGAAGACAGATGTTTCACATCAGTCGTCCACACGAAAGAGCCAATGTTTGAGGAATTGTACAATTATTCGACGCATTAGAAAATCCAATTTTAACTAATGCATCTCGATGCAGTGCAATGAAGTTATCAGTATCTTTTGACAGGCTGCCAATATATCTGGATGTAGATTCAAGGGGAAAAAGGGGGGGTCGAGGATGGACTGGGGTGATTTTGGACAGAAACCAAAACAGGTGTTTTATAATATCTACAACTGTACAGGACGATATCTTTCTGTCACACAGTCATCTGTAGTTTGAAATAAGCGTCTGCTGTCTAACAATGCAGTTCCTCACGTAGAAAACAGGGGTACAGCTATCTTATGCTTTCATGTCTTTTCTTTTTGTTTTTTTGTTTTGTTTTTTTTTAGTGTTAGGATGTGGATAAGAGTCTGTGCTTGGTTCACAACCACTTTTAAAAAAGGCATACATTTCCCAGGATCCCGGGACGGTACTCTGCTGTAGTGTTTACAGACCCTGTCCTAGGTTAAGTCTTTAACAAAGATCCTAATAAGTGCTTTGTTACCGACTGCAATATAAATTCTGCATAATCATAGGCTGGCTATCTCTGTTCAATCTGGCATAGCACACCTGCTAGCTGGTACACTTCTCTAATCTCAATTTGGCAGATATGACCTCTTTCAAGTTAGCATGTGTTCTCAAGTTTAGGTAATTTCATTTGACCTATTTGACAAAGCGTATACATTTGGACCTGTTAATTATGTTGATGTGATTAACGTGTGGGCAAACTCTATCTAAAGAAAGCTGCATGCCCTGCCGAGCGTTAGTGTTGGGCTTGCCCACGAAACAGCCGCGCAAAAAAAACAATCAAAAAAAAAAAAAACCCAAAACAACATTATCGGAGAATAGAAAACAGGAAAAGAGATATGCTATCATATATTCACTGATCTTGATATGTCCTTTGATTCTCTAGCTAGCAATTTAAGAGCATAACTGTTGTGGTAAAAGCTTTATGCTTACGGGAGCATGAACTGTAGCAAACACATTTTTTTCAAAGCTATTGAAATGACACTAAACTTTAGGATTCATGAATATACAAACAAATGAGAACTAGTACATCTTTGTAAATATTAACCAATACTGCCGGCAGTCTATACGTCTAATAAAAATGTTACTTGCCCTCAGGAACAGTATAATCCCTTAAAAAATAAACAACTCAAATGATAAGACATTAAATGAAAAATACAGCACCTATAAATAAGCAGATTAAAAACCAAACTATAAATGCAAAATAGCAATAAAACCAAGCTACAGTAAATCATAGTATTACACTACTTTGTGAGAAGATTAATGTAATGGTAACGCATCAAACAGCTTAAAGAAGGGTGTCAGTTGTGCACTAGTAGTGTGTGCAAGTAAATACGAAATATGACCCCACTCATTGGAAACACTGAACACTCCTCGATCGCACACGACTTGTGCACACGCATGTATTGACAGGCATGCGTGTACATGCACCCGCTCAAACTCGCACGCACACACACACACACACACACACACACACACACACACACACACACACACACACAAAGGGGAGGCAGTGGGCTGACAGGCACTGAGGGCTTGTGTGGGACAGGGAGGAGGTGATATGCCTTATACTTTGTAGTGTATACAGTAGAATTCAATGCAAAAGACTTACATCCCTGGATACAGGATAGACTGGAGGAGAGTGGTAACTACTCACACCAGGATTGGGGTGAATTCACTTGGATGGCAATCGACAGAAAGTACAGATCAATCAAATACTGTACATTGCAATTCATTCGTGAAAACCCTTTTTTTTCAGTCAATAATTTCATTAGTAATAATCTAACTTCTTTAATTTAACTCTGAGTGAATTGACCTCGACCCTGACTTACATACAGGCAAATACAAATGCACACAAACACGCACGCGCACACACACACACACTCTTCCTGATTTGGCCTATAAAAAGATGTGTGTTTGTGAACAGAGAAATTCTTTTTTTTTGTTTTTTTTTTTTTTTTTTTTCGGTGGTGCAGACACACACACAAACGCGCGCACACACACACACACACACACACCCAGCAGGTCCAGTGCTAGGTAAAGCTGTGACGTGCACAACCTAAAAAAAAAAAAAAAAAAAAAAAAAAAAAAAAAGAAAAGAAAAAAAAAAAAAAAAACAAACGACAGACACGTATAGTATCACCATGTCAGACAGCTACAGTACTACGTGAAATTCATTGTATCGTATTTCGACAATGCAACATTATTCCATTCTAATTCAGTTTTTTTTTTCTTCTTTTAAAAACAGTAACTTGTTATTCTCTTATTTTCTGTTCTTATTTTGTACTAATTAAAAATGCTTCCTAAAATTCCCTATTTTGTACTCTTTAGAGTCAATAGACTGTGCAATCTCTTATTGGCAACCAAATTGCAATATCAATAAAAAAAGAGATCATCCTTCATCCTTAAAAGAAGGCTTTAAGGAGGCAAAAAGAGGGTTCCTTCCTTCCTTCCTTCCTTTCTTCCTTCCTCTTCAGATGAGTGCGTGTGTTTGTGAGGAATTACAGATCCTTCTGGCCATCACATGGCTGTCAGCAGGATAGGATATGGGACACAACAGGTCAAAGTTCATCTTTCTTACATCAGTAACCATGGCAGCTCAGCCGGCAGACCTTCCACTACCCTCTTAAGAGTGTAGGAGTGAGATAAAAAAGAAAACATGCTGCCATTGAGAAGAGAACACACACACACACAAACATGCGCACACACAATTTTTGGGTGTGTATACACACACACAAACAAACAAACACACGCACATACACACACACAGGTGCACACTGACACAACCTCTTACGCACAAACACACACACACGCAGTGAGTGAAAAAGGCAAAGGGTTTGTAACAGTCACTCTACAGTGTGAAAAATGAGGCGTCTCACTGAGTGAGGGGAGGTTTGTGGACACTTGGGAGGTGAGAAGAAGAGCGGAAAAAATCTCCTTTAAGAAAGTGAGAGTTCTTGTAAGAGAGTTCCTGTCTCTATCTATCATCTATCAGTGTCTATCACTGTGACAGCTGCTGTGTCAGGCCTTGCCTGTGTTACTGAGTCCAGGTTTCAAACCCAGCTGTGGGTCAGACCCCAGCTCAGGACTAACCAGTCTGGTGCACCAGTGGCTGGTGATAGGGGGAGGTACAGCAGGGCCGGAGGCCAGCAGGACGGCTAAGTGCTTTTCTCAGTACAAAAACAAAACTCAGTTTAAAAAAAAGGAGAGACACTTAAGTTCTCTTATTTTGTTCTTCTAGATATTCAGTAAATCTTCTTTTCAGGTTTTGCCAACCACTCTTTGTTTCTTTCCTCTTTTCGGAAAGCTTCTATGTAATAAAAATGGCTGCTGAGCTTGACTTTGGCTGTGTCCACTCTCCAACTGGAACAGAGCAGGAGGGGTCCAAGGTTAGAGGTCGTGAGGTTATGAAACGAGAGGGATTAAGGATGGTCAGAGGGAGCTAGAACTCCCACTCTGAGGGATCCTCTTTGCTGGCAGCCTTCTCCAGCCTGTGGATGATGTTATTGAGATTGGCTGCTTTCTTCTTGCGCAGATTGTTGTCCCTGGGGTTTCTGGCAGGGCCAGAGGCTGGGATGTTAGTACTAGAGGCGTGGCAACTGGAGGATGCCTCTGTGAGGCTGAAGAGCCCTAGTCCACCCTGTCCACAGCTTGAGCCTGGCCCAGCTAAGCCTGAGGTGGTGCAGTCTATCTGAGCAGGGGAGTTATTAGAACCTCCTGCCTCAGACTCAGCCTCCATGTCGTGGTCTTTGTATGCTCCTTCCGGGCCAATGCCCAGACCCTGGCGCGTCTCCACTGTGCCCTCAGACTCTGTCCCGTCACAGCTGTCCCCTTCTCCTGATTTGGACCCACGGAGGGAAGGAGATCCCCCCTCGCTGCCAGGCCCGACCCCGCCAGCTGCCTGGATTTCCTCTATGAAAAGCTCTCGCCGGATACGTGACCTGGAAGAGACACATGGGATTAAGTCGGGTTTGAGCTACTTTGAGTGTAAAATTATATCTGTCAAGTATCAATACTTCTCAAAAACAAATTCTCAAAGTGTCTAATCATTGCTATATTCTGAAGCCCTTTAATATGGAACAGAGCAGCAATGAAAACTGTTGTTCATTTCGGAGATGACATCACCGCGACCAAAGACGACCAAAATAATAATTTACAATAAAAAAAAAAAAAAAAACACAAGTTATTACAGAGTGAAACAGAAAAAAATCTCTAAAGAATTCATGTATGCACAGGTGAGGTTATGAACCAAAAACCTACAAGCAACAAAAGTAGTTATATTTACATAGAAATTGAATCCCTGTCATATTAATTTAGATTTATTTAAATTACATAAAATCCCTTCGAGGAAGCTCATGTAATGAAAATGCTTGATGGGAATAGTTTAATGTTCAAATGCTTCTTTCCAGGTGGTTACCTGTAATTATGGAACCAGTTGATGACAGTACTGGTCTTCAGGTTGAGCTGGGACGCCAGCTCCTCGATGGTTTTGGGGGAGGGATATGGTTTCTGCTGGTAAGCCTTTTTGAGGGCCTCCTTCTCCTCGGGGCCCAACACCACCCTGGGCTTCTTCAGCTGCTGTTGTCCCGGGCTCTGGGAGCCCTGAATGTAATCTGTCCCCACCAAGCCTCCATCCACAGAATGGCTATCACTCAAGGAGCTGAGTCGCCTTTTCATGTAAGCTGAACAGTGACACAAACAAGAGAGAAGTCAGTGCTTTAGAAAACACGTTTTAGGGAATTGATGAATGTGCTGAATATCAATAATCATGTCAGGAATAGATTGATAGAATCTCTGTCTTTGTCAGTGAATGTGAAATTTGACAAACAATAATGATGTCAGCTATTATTGATTAGCTGACTTGGAAACAATCAACAGCAAGTTTTTAAGCAAAATTAAACAATTAAAAAAAAAAAAAAACATCACTCCTTACAGTTTTATGTTGTTTTTCTAAATTGCCAACAAACATTTTTCACACATTTCTAGTGATTTATAGACCAAATAATCAATTGAATGGGATAGTAATTAGTAGATTTCATGTATTTATCAGTAGAATAATGACTAAATCATTAGAGCCAGACTGATTCACATCATCCATGCTCCTTCAGAGATATTAAGCATTTTTAAACAGAGATTTCTGTATTTTTATCAGCATAAAACATATTGCCTTGGGTTCAATGTCTTCTCCGAGCAGACGTTAATAAGTGAACCATAAACAGGTTTTAGCTGAAGGTTCTTGTTCCTCAATAATCTGTCACAGTGGATGCTTCATGTTTGACGAATGTGTCGGACGCGCAGATGTTATGTATCGATTATTGTGCATTGTGACACTATTCTGAAAATAATCCCAATACCGTCATCAACCACTAGGTGGTGATGGTGTCTCGTTCATTACTCAGTACCCAACAATGAAATCATCTCTTCCATTTTATAGCAAACAAGCAGCACCATTCACTCTGGGTACCAGCAGTTGAAAATGAACAGCTCATGGCAGCGTCGCATGAGGCTGACATTTCCTCAACCCCAATACACGCTGCAAGATACATTAGTGTTGCAGGGGGAAAAGCCCTCAAAGCAAGGTTAGAACCATTCTGAAAGTAGTGAGCTGCCTCGCAGGCTTGTACCACACGGGTGAGAGGTCAAATACGGCTTCTCTAGGTTTATGACTTTCCTCTGGGCTCTGCTGCTGGTCAGGTCTATTCCCCATTGCTATTTGGATGCATTAGTTTGGGGTCAATAATCTAAAATGAAGTTGAACGGACAGTAACCCCTCACGTTCAGCCTCGAACACACTGGTGTAGGATCGGTTTTGGTTTTTTTTGCCCTTGTGTGTAGTTTGTGATATTACGAGGGTAAACTGATCCTGGATGCTTGCGCCTGCTGGCAAGTTTAAATATGTATTTCCACAGAGAGAGAGAACTTCAAGTGGGCAGTGAGGAGTCACTCTGAGGCGGTGAGGAGGGCAAGGCCTCTCGGGGGAGCTGATTCCTAAACGCTTTGTGCAAACAGAAGGGAATACACAATGGTGGATTGATAGAGAGAGCTGTGGGCTTACAAACGATAAAAATTCAAGCTTATAGACACTGATGATTATGATGACGATGACGATGATGAAGAGGAATGCTGATGACTGTGAGTAAGCAGGCCCCCGGCAGTCCCCTAACTGTCACATCTAATAGAGTATGTGATGTCTGCGGTCCTGATTGGTACTGACATCACACCAAGATGACTGTGATCTGCACAACATGCTCTGCTGTCCTGCACAAAGGATTGTGTGCGTACATGTGCACATGAAACCCAAACGCTGCTGCTTGCTTTTTATTATGAATGTGTTTATAAAATGAAAGCACGCTTAAAGATAACATAAAGGTATTTCTGTCTGTGTTTTGTTTTATTATTTCTAAAGGCATGCTGCGTTATGGAAAGTGTCTCCTGACTGAGCCTCTACTACACACACCTTTCTTCTCCAGGCGTTTCATGTCCATGAGTTTCTCCACACTGTGTGGGTCCTGGAGCCAGAGCTGCATGCGGACAAAGGGCTCCCTGCCCTTCAGGCTGAGCTTGTGCCAGGGTTTGGGCCTGGCCAGCAGATCTGAGACAGAACCCTGAGTCAGACCGAGGATAGTTTCCCCAAACAGACGCTGGCCTGGTTAGGAGAGAGAGACAGGAAATGAAATGGTCATTTTTGACCATTCGAGGCCTGAATAATTCATCATTGGGGAGTTGAGGGGAGATAAAGACCAACTAGACCAAAAAACACAGCAGGCCAGAGCAAATATAACCTTTGTATTTCTTACCAAGGTTATTATCAGTCAGCACCTCCTTAACCTTCTTGGTGATGGCATAAGTATCAAGCTCAGGAGACATTGCAACCATTTCCTGGATGCTGAGACCCGAGTGACCAGGTAGAGGCAGGGGGGTGCTGGGCTGAGACTCCCCACCTGAGGGATCCTCAGACGGAGGTTTGATACCAGAGGACTGTGAAGCGAGTGGATCCCCAGTGAGACCGTTGACCGACTCTTCAGCTGAACTGAGGGGCGACTCTGGAGCGGGGCTGCAGCTCGCTGATGTCTTGGGAGTACCCTCTGCACGAGCGGAACAGACGGGACAAGAACAATCACACAGATTAGGAGACGCGTTACTCCGTGAGAAAAGTTTCATCTCCTCTTCCTGCTGGGTTTAGGAGGAACTTCAGTCACACTACAGCAACTAATTTAATTCCTATTAAGCAAACAGCAAAGGTGCTTAAGTTTTCAGTTTGAAGATTTTTTTGGCTTCCTCCTCCTATTCCTTCATCTCCCTGTTTCTGTCTGTGTAGTACTGCTGTGCAGCTCAGCAGGCTGGAAGAGAGCAGTCATGAAGAGCTGTCAGTGTACATTAGCTGCTGTTTACACCCCCAGAGAGAAAGCGAGACATGCACACACGCGCACACACACACACACGGAGCTGCCATCTGGCGCTGCAACACTAACTTGTCTATGACATGACAAACCAGCAGCTTGCTGGCTGACACTGCCACAGCACTGGGGATGGGGGGGATGGTGGGAGGAGAAGGCATAGGGAGGTGGCGCTGGGTGAGAGGGAGGGGGGAGGGTGGGGGTGGGGTGGGTTGAGTGACAGACTGACAGTAACAACTAGCCACTAACTCTAATCAGGCTTTCAGATTAATGCTCTAGCCCAAGGAACATGGTTGTATGAATGCTTGTACTCTGTGTCGTGGTGTGTGTGTGTGCATGTGTGTGTGTGTGTGTGTGTGTGTGTGTGTGCGTGCATTCACAAGATTTGTTTACCTTGGTTCTGAGCTTGCTGAATGTGTGTGTTTTGCCCCTGGTCTCCATTGAGCCATGGCTGCATGCGGAGGTATGGCTCTCTGCTCCGCTGGTTCAACTTGTTCCATGGTTTGTGTCGAGACAGACTGTCACTCAATATTCCCTAAAACACAAACCAGGAGAGTGGCTCAGACCCGCAACCAAAAGTGGAGTAAAAACAGAGTCATAAAAACACAGAGGGCAGATAAAGCTCTTAAACACTCACACACACGCGGTTTTGTCTCTCACCTCTTTGGAGTCCTCCTGATTGTGGTTCTCCTCTCCTGAATGACTGGATATGGTCCTTCGGGGGTCTGTGTGCATGTTGCTCCACCACTGCTCTCTCCAGTAACTCACTCCACCAGAACTTCCAGAGCGTGCTGAGCCCTCGGAGCTCCGACCCAGCCTGAGAGCTGCATCAGCAGACATGTCAATCCCTGAAGAAGACCTGCCCTCTCTCTTGACACTGGAGCTGAAGTCCAGGACTGGTGATGGGGATGAGGGTGAGGACAAGAGGGAGTTGTGAGGCTTCTTGAGAGAGAGTGCCAGGGGGTTGTACGGGGGTAGGGGGGCGGTGAGAGGAGAGTTCAGCAGGTCCCTCTGAGATAGCGATGCTGAGGAAGAAGAAGAGGAAGACGAGGCTTTGAGGATGGGCTCCAGTGCAGCCTGCTGGGCTTCCATCTCCCTACGAGCTTGCTCTAGGATGGAGCGGATGGCCTCATCTGATCCACTGCCCCTACCCCACCTCCACCTCCTCCTTTCAGTCCTGCATATGATGGTTGAGCATGGGACAAGTCTGCTGAAGGAGGAGAAAAAGGGCCATGATGAGAGACTCAGACAAACACATACAGCCACAATGTATCATCCTCAGTGCTCAAAATCCTCTGGAGGGGAGGAAAAAAAACTACAACTCACCAGCCTTCTGCACCTGCAGCTCTCTTTTCGCCTGCTCCAGAATGGACTTGATAGCCTCATCTGAACCTGCCTCAGGGGGTGCGGACTCGGGCAGTGATGTTACCTGGAAGGAGAAGGAGACAATGAGAGCAGATGAAAAAGCTTGTCAGACTAAAACGCAGCGATAACCAACTACAGAGTAGTTAAAGAGGACAGTAACGGAACGGAGCCTTTAAGGACATCAAATAATTACATCATACCACAGCACAAAGAACAACATTCCCACCACTGAGCTACAAGGCACTACACTAGAGAGATTGTCATAATTTCTCTGGTCCCTTTGGAGCTCACACATGCACACGTGCTACAGGGTTCATACAGTAAATGCTCCCCACAGAATAACAACTACCAATAAAATCCCTAAATACACATGCTGGCTTTTCCTTTGACGCAAGTCACTTGAACAGTGTGGTTACCTTCAAGGCACATTTACATCTGTATGCCTGCCCACAAATTAATAAACGGCAACATACACACACACACTCACCCGCACATACACACGCACACATGGCATAGATACAGTTCACCCCAACACAAACATGCCACACAGACAGAACGTGCTAGAATCTCTGTGTGTGAAGGGGACAGACCTGTGTGTGAAGCTGTATCGGAGAGGGCTCTCCGCTTCGGAACATCCTGAAACACTCGGCTAAGCTGGGGCTGGCCTGAGCCCTCTGTTAAAAACAATATACCACACACTATGTTACAGCACTTGTGTGTTTTTGTTGTTACAGCTAGTCTGTATGGTGCCCTATAATGCTCTGCAAATATATAGAATGTGTGGATACTTCCATCCAATGCACATTATAGTACCATAAATGTATTGATCTTTACCATCTGTGGCCCCGGTAGGAATTAAACCTCTACTTCTAACAGGAATATTAAACCACTAAGACAAACTAGTGGAGGATAAATTGTTATGATACTACTAATTTAACAGTGGCATAACTATCTGCAGCCTTTTTTTAAAAAACCAAGACTGTCTTGGACTTGATGGTACACTTTGCTGTATTTTTTTTTTTTGTTTGTTTGTTTTTTTTGTACCACCGAGACCACCAGTCAGAAATGTCCTGATGCGTTAACAAAAGCAGGCCGCTGCTAATCGAATCTGCCCGTAGTTAACAGTACCCCTGCATTTCTCCTAGTTCCTACCGATCAATACTATTGATGTGTGAAAGGTTTCTGTATTGACCGCAATAGCTAGGAGAGGCTCTTGGGATCAGTGCGTGACTAGCAACTCACTCAAAACACACAGGTGTGGCACAGGATGGGAGTTAGGAAAGAGAAAGAAAAACTAAAAAGCTAGTCCATATTGACAAGCTAATCAATGTCTTTGTGCAGGGCTGTACACGCACACACATGCAAGACACGCTCGCACACTCACACACACACACACGCACACACGCACACAGAAACATTAAAGACGCACACACTCACCTCTCTGCCGTCCCTGGATGCTGCGCAGTGCAAGGATGTTCTGCTCATCAGCAAGGAACTGCCTCATCTTGTGGAATGGCTCCTTCCCCCGGATGGTTAACTTGTTCCATGGTTTTGGTCTGGCCAAAATCTCGCTGACAGAACCCTGGGACAGCCCCAGCACATAGTGGCCAAAAACACGCTGACCAATGTTGTGCTTGATCAGCTGCTCTTTGACCTGCCGGGCGATCTCCGCTGTGTCCATGTCCTCCCCGTCCAAAACGCTCCCCGGGGTGGCGTCAGAGTGACTGGGCGACGGCGATGGGGCGCTGCCAGTGGTGCTGCTCCCGTTAACGGGAGCCATGTCTGGGCTGGCCGGAGGTGGTTGGGGGCTGCTGGCTGCGAGTGGGATTGCAGCAGACCCGGAGCCAGGAGTGGAGGTAGGGATGGAGCTGAGGGTTGGAGTGAAGGGGGTGAACAGTAGGGCCCCGCTGGGAATTCCAGATGAGTCCTGCAAGGCTTTGGAGTAGAAGGTCTGGAGCAACTGTCGCTGGATCAGGGAGTTCAAAGCCATCTTACCACCCACCAGAGGGAACACAGGGGAGTAGAAATCCTGTCCAATGCCCGTAGGAGTGAAAGGATGTGATTCGCTGCTGCTGGTGGTGGTGGCAGTGTTGAGGGGGTCCGTATGAGTGCGAGACAGGGGAAGCTGGGAGGAGGAAGGAAGAGAGGGAGGGGGAGGAGGGGACGAGGAAGAGGGTTCGCTGGGCATGGTCTCCTCCTTCGTTGTGGACTCTTCGGTCCCTTTTTGCCCGGCTGACCCTACAAGAAAGGTCAAACACACGATGCATTATGGGGGAGTCAACAAAAAAGGGGTTCCAAAAAAGAGAGAGGAAAAAAAAAAAAAAAACAAAAGTTGAAAGTTATCTTAATCAAGTCTTCCAAATTAGTGAACTTTGTTTTCCTTTTTTGCCAACCCCCCCAGACAAAGTGCCCATGCATTTGTGATTTCAACCTTTCTTGTAAGCCACAGCCTGGAAGAAAAAAGGACAAACAAAACAATTGACACTGTGCCACTTAAGCAGATTAGCTTGGCCCAGGGCTCAGTCCCTCTTGCAGGCAAAGTGGAAGTTACTGGACAGAGTAAAATTATGTCCTCAGTTAGCCAATACACCAGGCGAGTCCTCTTCCATGCTGCTGGAGATTGTTCCTAAACACTGAATTATTCCACAGTAGATGCACTTTTATTGTCTTTAGTTCATAAAAGAAAATACATCAGGGAAAAACAATTGGAACAATTGGGAAAAAAAAAAGTTTTATAGGTGAACAGAAAACAGATGCATGCCCCATAAACAGAGACTCTATAGCTCTGCTGACTCTCAGTGAAGGCCTCATTTCACCTCCTTCCCAAATAGTTTAGAAAGATTACATTTTTATTTTTTAATTCACCAAAACAAACACATACATAAACTATATTTTCTCAGCCTTGTAACCACCGGAATCCACCTTGATGATAAAACACTGGGAAAATATTATTCTAATGTATTACCATTGAGACTTAACATGATTGAGTAAGACAGTAGGCTCCCCTTACTGTGAATGTTAATCAATTCAAAGCTATTCAGCTATTCAAGCCTGAAGTCATGACATTTCAAACCCATAAACACTGCTGCAGAGAGCAAGAGTCCTGATGTAGGAGGCATGGTATGGTGTCCTCGTTTTGTGTTTTGCAACTTTGTTACTGTTCAGGTTGACCTCCTGCTGGGGTTTTCAAAGAACCAAGAGATGCACCAGAAACCAACAACATTTCTGTACCATGATAAAAAAAAAAATATTGCATTTTTTGGCATATTGAGTACCCAATATTTGAAATTGGTCCAAAAAAACAGCAACGGTTTAAGTATTCTCAGAGAAAAAGAATCTATATGAATATATATTTAGTATGTTTGTAATACTATGCAGTCTCTTATGCATAGTCATCCCTGCACAGCCTGACCTACAGCTGAGCCCTCATCTACGATCCCATGAATGATGGATTCAGCTCACGTGAGCATTCGTTAGTTTTTGTTGGTCTGAGTGAAGATTTCAAAAACGGTGCTGGTGAAACCCAGCCCTCATTATTAACTTACGTTTGGGCAAGACTTACCGCTGAGCTCAGTGTTGGCGATGCGTAGAGCGGCGCTCTCGGATTGAAGACTACGGTTCCTCTCCAGCAACAGTACCTCCAGAGGTTTGGATGAGTCCTGATCAAAAAAGACGAGCGGAGGAGAAATTAAAATTTAATTTTTCCAAATAAAAAAAAAACTTGACGCAGCCTCCCGCTTTAAAATTTTTACTAAATCTATCGGTACAACCACTAAATATCATTCATGTCTACTGCCACTTTTACCTGCACAGAGTCAGATGTCCCAAACTCCATTGACTTGAGGATACTGAGGAGAGAGAGAAAAAAAGTCATCTACATGAACTTTCAACAGAGACACATTCACACCGTCGTCTACTGTGTAGCATGCTACATGTTCTATTTCTGTCTCTTTAAGGACAAAGGAAGGATAGTGGGACAGCAAGCGAGAGACAATATAAAGCTACAGACATGCAAGCTTCACCTTCATAAGGGCACTCAATTGTGTTACACATATTAAATGACGACACGCATCTTGTTTAACACTGTTAAAGGCTTCAAACACATGCAATAAATAGATCTGTGCTAGACGCAGACACACAGACACAGTCGCCTCACCTCAGCTCCTTCTTCACCTCCTCATAGTCGGCTTGCTTCTGCAGTTTCTCCTCTAGTTCCTGTGGATTACAAAGAGATGAGATAAATTTAAAAAAAAAATACAAGCAACCTCTAGATCTTTTTAGGTCATGAAATCAGACTTTTTTTCTAAAAAGCAAGAACAGAGTGAATAAATGTGTGAATGTACTAATAGGTGTGATCAGGATATATTGTAAAACAGGAAAGAGACATGAATAAAGAAACAGTCCTGTTGGAAACTAGTTAAAAGTGCAAATGTTGTAATTATTGGTACCTTGAGAATGGCAGACTTGCTGCTGAGCTGCTGCTCCAGCTGTGTAATCTGGGAGCTGGTGGTCTCTCGGAGTTTGGTCAGGCTGGCCTGCAGTCTCTGGACGTCCTCCACCAGCTGGGCGGTCTCCCGTTCTTTGGCCCTGAGCTCCGCCTCCAGACTTGAGTGGGATGCCACCTCTGTTGTTTGTTCCTAAGACAGGTGTTTAATCTAATGAGCAAGTATTCATGAAACTGAAAAGTCCACTGTGTATTTTGTCAGTATTTCCGAACCAGGCAATTGTTGATCTCTGCATTGGTGATTGTTTTAAAAGCCTTACTTAGATCAACAATTAGAAATAATCCATTGACTCAATCAATGAAGTTAAAACTTCAGTGCGACAGTCTCTAAGTTAACTAAGTCTGACTTTTGCAGACATGTTCAATAAATCAGTTAATCAATACACCAATCACCTATTGGAAAAACCATGATCGCGTCAACAAATCAAAGCATTGGTGGGGAATACAATGGCTGACCTTTACCACTGACTAGTGATCCATAAATTGAAACTTTAATCATCTGATCACCTCTAGCATAAAAAGGGCAAGCTGATCTTTAACCTATCAATACCTCTGTCAGACGTTCAGCGATTCAGCGAAGCAGTGAAATGTGTTACCGTGTCGGGGTCGGCCTTGGCCGGGCTGCTGAGCTGTTGGGATTGGTTACTCGAGGACAGCTGCTCTCTGAGTGACTCCGCCTCTCTCTGAGCCGCTTCTGCTCGCTGGAAGGAAAAGGAGAAACGTTAAAGGGGGAAAAAAAAAAAAAAAAATCAACTGGAGCAATCAATCTACAGGACATTTCAGTGTCACTGTGTCATCTTTTTTTTTTTTTTTTTTTGGTGCAGACGCATTTCTTTAACCTGTCTGAATTTTCCACTCGCTCAAGAGGAAAATGAAAACCTCTTTAATGCAGAAATGGAAAGAGAATGTGGTAGTTAGACCAAGAAAGCAAAAGCGCCATCATGCCCCTTCCTTCTGCAACTTGTGGCAGCAACCTAATAGTGTTTGAAGGATGCTGTTAGAGATAGGTTTAGAGTAGTTAAACACTAATAACCAGTAATTATAAAGTATCCAGCTCAATTCACTGCACTGTAAAAGCAGCAGGCAAGTGGAATCACAAAAATCCAATCAAACTGAAAGTATAAAATTTTCCAATACACCGTCTTCCTCTACCAGCCAGATGTGTCTGTCTGCATGAAAAGGAACTTCATCTCTTTCCAGGATAAACAATTATATACTACAGTGCAGCGGCTGAGAGAATGCAAAGCAAACATGTGGGATGACGGCCAAGGGTGGATTTTTCCTTAACTGAAAATATTAAATTAGTCCTGAGAATTGAGATGATACCCGCTGCCTTGTATTTATGGCCAAACTGCCATGCTCCAGTTGGGAATCATCAGCAGCACTGGCCAACTTGCCATCATTAGGAGTTACAGGGAGCCGATTCCACAGTGTTCCTAATTGCAACCATATTGAGAGCTGTTATTGACTGGGTGGGAGTTGGACTGCTAGTCGCAAAAAAGAAAAATCCTGTTTTCCATTTTCTCCTTATAAAAGCATATAAAAAGTCTGTGACTGAGCTGGAGGCCATGCTGCCATCCTCTGTAAACCTCAAATCAGAAGTGTGAATAGTCTTTGTGTGTGTGTTTGTTTGTTTGTGTGTGGCATTATAGTCAGAGCACTAACCTTTAGGCTAATATTAACATTACATGCCTATGCTACCCCTTTAGCCACAAATCATACTCCTGGGCTAATAATGAAAGTTAACAACAATGACATTAACAGATACCACAGGAATATTTACAACACAGGGGCAGAGGGCGCGCTAGGGGGCTGTATTTCAGCTGGATGGGTTTAGTAGGTGTGTAATAAACATGTAGCACAAACAGCAGCTTTCACTGTGATAAGCAAGTCGTTATTTGCTAATGGAAGCCACATTTCATGGATTTTAAAATAGATAAGAATATTTGTATTCCTGAGGAGAAAGGTTGGGGTGTTCTATACTTTCAAACAATCCCAGAAAAAAAAAAAAAACTCTGTCTGTGACTCTGACTTCTGTCTGAAGCCTGTTTGTTCCTACTGGGGAGGAAAAAAAGGCTCAAGAATAAACAGTCTGATTTTATGAAAAAGGTAAATAAGTTCCTCAAACAACTAAATACTGTTGTCTGCTACAAAATATTACTCAACTAGGGATAAGTAAACAGTGTATCTGTTGGGGACTATTTTCAGCAGCAGATTAATTAAACACATTTGGTGCTCTAGTGAATATTTACGGCAGCGCGACTCAAAAACAGCTGGGCATGTTCTACGTAATGAAGGAACATGTCACCCAGCGCAACAGTGTGGCTCATGATGTGTTTTTAATAGATTTTGGACAAGAGTGGGAGCTCTGTGGCACAGAAGAGTAACGTATCAGAAGACTAAACTCATTGTTGTTTTTTTTTGTTCTTTTTGTTTTATCCTCTTTTTTCAGATGATGAAAAATATAGAACATCACTAGCGTGCTTCTGTTTGCTTTTATCTGCATAGAAGATGTTGAGCGGTTTTACCTGATTGGCTCTTTCCAGGTCTGTCATCACCATCTCAATCTCATCCGCCCTGAAAAAGACACAGCAGAATGTGTGACAGTGTGTTTAAGAGACTGGCTGGAGAAATAAAAAAAAAAAAAAAACAGCTCACAAATTGAAGCAAGCAAGGAATGGATAAATGGATAGATGATTCCCTGGAAGAAAAGTACACTCTGTGAGCGTGATTGTTCAGAGAGCACACATTTAGAGAATGCCACTGCCGTGTCCATTAAGCTACTGTCTAAATTTCACCTTAATCCATTGATTGTGAACTCCGTAACCCAAACAGCTTGTATGTGTGCGTGCATACATGTATTTAAGAGTGTGTGTGTGCGTGTGTGTGTGCGTACATGTAAGCCCCTAAACCCAGGCCACACTAAAACAGAGGGATTACATTAATAGAGCTCTAAGTCCTAATACAGCAGACTAATCTGCTATGAAGCTGTGTGATTGTGTCTGACTAATGGTCTGGATGGAGGCCATGGTTCACCTCTCACTTGCTAGAGGTCAGACAGCAGGAATACATCGCCATAATACAACCTCTCATTGGACTTTGGGAAAATGATGATGTGAATACCTAATATCAATTTTGTGTAAACAATGACTGAGACGTGGAATAAGACACGTAAAACAGCTGTAAAGTTACACACACAATGACTTGGAGACTACGTGGGAGTTACAAAAATAACAAATGAAAGGAAATACCGACAAAACGTCATGGATGGGGTTCAGTGCGGTGTAAAGACGCAGTGCCCATGCATGCGTATTTATTTAAGACATTGCTCACTGATAAGAATGCATGTGCAGCGCTGAGTGCAAAGATGTGAGTGTGTAAGTGTGCTGCCGTGTCCATTAAGACTCTTTGATTTCGCTGCCATCTTTTGATAGCGAACCCACAATAACCCACGTAGCTTTTGTGTTTGTGTGTCACAGTATGAGAAACAGTATTATGTCCCATAGGCTTGAGTACTACTGATTTGAATGTGTTTAACAAAACAGACACAGTTGATATTAGGTCAACGTTGTGCCACAGGCAATGCAGCAAAAAGAATCAGATGTGGGTGGGAGAGCTTTTCACTCTCCGCTTTTATTCTTTTCCCTAACAGTTAAAAGGATCTAGTATGCATTTAAGCAACATAATAGTACGCTACCTCACCAGCTTTTATCCTGTCTTAAGCTATAGTGTGCTGGACCCACGTGTAAGCTCAATTGTACTCCCGCACACACAAACATAAGGTCAGAGAGCCAACAAGCCAGAAAAGCTTGTAATGGAGAGCGTTTATGGGTAGTAATGCAGCCTAAATACACCACTGCTCCCGCTCCAAATGTGATCATTTAATCAAAGTACAGATGCACAAAGTCTTCTTAAATAACCTTTGGATTTGGCTGTATTTGGGAATTATAAAGGCAAAGCTAGAGGCTGAGGGCCAAAGCAGATCACAGGGAAAGGATTTTCTGCATATCCTGATACAGTCAGTCACTGGGCAGGGCAGGAATTGTCCATGGACAACCAATACGCCCTTCTGAATTAATTCATAAGACACTGAACACTGAAGGGAGGTTCCTTTGTAATGATAAAGCCTGATTTTGTGGCTCCAAAACTTATCTATAAAGCTTACCTAAGCAGCAGCCACAGGGAGGAGCTATAGAGTAGATGCACAGCTGCACTAGAAAAATGCATACATGAACACAAACAACACACACTCGCACACACTCTCTCTTTTGTACCATGAAAGCCAATGGGTGCACCCAGTGACATCAGTGAGTATTGTAGGACTTCTGAAACAAGCCCAGAGCCTCTGAGCCTCTACTGTACTTCCTGCATCTCAGACAGGCCTTTTCATCTCTTATCATCTTCTCTCTTGCTTCTCACTCAACTGCTTTTCTCTTCTACCCTTTGCTTGGCTCTATCCTTTCCCCTCGACCTATTCCCTTCCCATTGCCCTCCACTTTTTCTCTTTTAATCTTTTTTTTCCGTCCACCTCCCCTCTCTCATCTTTTGCCCTCTCTTCCTTGGCCTCTGTCCTCAGTGCCAGCAGGATATTCCCCTGATTTAGATTTTCATTTCCCTCCTCTATCACACTCTTATCCCCCTCTTCCTCACCACAGCCTACAGCCCCTGGCTCACTTTTTGCCCTCTAGCTTTCATCACTCCATTCCTTTTCTTTCCTTGGCTTTCTCCACATTGCGTTTTCACAGCGTGTTACCTTGGGGATTTCAAGGAGGCTTAAAAAGAAGCTAGCTGTGAGAGTGTGTCTGTGTGTGTATGTGTATGTTGTGCGCCATTTTGTGTTTGTGTGCTCAAGATGGACACAGAAAAGAAAAGCCTATTGACTGTTGCCTAATTATCAGCAATTAAATGGTTTTCCAAAATGGTACCAAGTATTTAGAGACAGATAAAGCTGCACACATACATATAGAGGCAGGAGCACACAGACAGCATCCTGTGGGGCTGGGGATCAATATATCATTAATCTTTAACAGGGACTAAATGGGTAAAACTTGGCCAGCCAGACCCTCGCAACGCCGGCACAGAGAGGGGGCTCTGCTTCATCTGCAGGCCCTGTGCAGACCTACTGCTGAAGCTCACACACTCTGGGCACTGCAACTCCAAGTTTTCAGTGAGTGTGTACATCTGTGGGCATGTGTGTGTGTGCGTATGTGTGAGTGAGTGCATTAGAGTGTATTTTAAAAAGGCAGATTACCCAAATGCAGGAAGAGGATGGGGGATTTGTCACGCAACGTCCTCCTTAGTGGAAACTTTAAAGCAAGTGAGCGTGTGTGTGTGTGTGCGCGCGCAAGCACAGCTTTGTGTTTGTGTGAAATACTGCATGATATGGACGCCGTTTGTTGTTTTTTTTTTTTTTTTTGCAGAGCCAAAATAATATGCAGTCAAAGGGTTAAAAGTTGTGTTCAGCCAAACACTGGCGATTTGCTCAGCCAAGCAGTAAACGGGGGAAGGACTCCAAGGACTGGGAGGGTGCAGGGTTAGAGAAGGTTTGTGTGTGCTTTAAAGCGTTGCATTAAAATTTCAGATCACAGCACGCCACACAGTCAAGGACCCTGACTGCCTCAGGCTCACAAGTGAGTGTGTATGTAAGTGTGTGTGTGTTTGTGTGGATGTGGGCGGGCATGTGTTTATTAGCTTCTGTAAGCAAATGGGGCCTACTATATGTGTCTTTTCAAAATGTGTTTTCGCCTGACATAAAAGGAAGAGACAAGGACGGGAAAAGGAAGAAGGAAGTGTAAAGAAATGAGAGAAAGTAGAGGAGAGATACACTCACGAGGGAAGAAAATAGGGGGGTGGGGTGAGCTCGGATAGACCATGAAACCTATTGATTATAGCCATTAAAGTGCATGTAATATCTTCCTGCGGCCTTTCCTCTTTAACTCACAAACTCACAATGCAGGAGATAAAAAAAAGAAGTAAATGTTGGTAGCGAGGGAGGCAGAAAAGGGGCAAAAAAAAAGTGTTGTGACGATGAGGGAAAAGGGATCGATCTGTTTTTAACAGCCAATCAATTTAACAACTCTGTTAATGGAGAGACAGTGAGTTTGGGGCATGGTAAATGGGGTAGGGGAAAACCTTAAAAGCCAAGTTAATACTCACTTGTACTTTGGGTATAAGGGACATGCAAGACGTGGTTGAACATTTTAGATATAAAGAAGAAGTTTGTTTTTCAGGGAGAGGGCGATCTGTTTTTGAAATGTGGCAATAACCAATAAAACACCAAGAAAGGGTTTCGATTTTTTTTTTTTTCCACAGAATTTTAAACTTCCTGAGTGCGGTCCAGATGCTTGATTGGTTCTGAATCCCGTTACCAACCCTGAGGGAATGAGGAGTGTGAATGTCATAAAGTGCCACTTCGCAGTGTGGAGTGCTGACATGGAAAAGCTTCTGTTCTCATTCTCGCCACTACTATGGGATCAATAATGATAGATGCCAACAGCTCAAGTAATTGAAGCTACCTTATCTTACAGGTCCTGTTACAAGCCTTTGTGGGTTTTAAGTCTGAGATTTCAAATGAACCTTTGTGGCCTCCCCTCTCTGTCATGACCCTGCTGAATCAGAGAGTTTTCACAACAACACACAGAAAAATCTCTATTTTGGTGCTTTGCCATGGCTGCAGAACGCATTACAATCCCTGTCAGTATTTACAGTGTGTGGGTAATGCTGGGATTTGGAGGTTGCTGAGCGTTGTGGGAGAAAATCCAGCTGTTCGGGAGAGAAGGGGGAGTTTCCAGGCAAGAATATTCACTAAACAGGATGATTATGTCAAGAACAGACTATGGAGGAGCCAGAGGGGAAAAGTCACCCGCAAACACACACATAGATCAGCAAGACACGTACTTTGCTGTGGATTCCTCGTCATACTTTGTCTTCAAATCAAAGAGCTCTGCCTGAGTTGTTTCAAGTGCTGTAAAGGATGGGAAAAGAGTTAGTTGTGAGTTTCTTCTGCTACAAGACAGAATTCAAACAAAGAATTTTGACTGTCATGTAACATTCAATTTGAACAATGCTATCTAAAGCCCTAAAACGGTTTTAAATAGCTCATTACACTGAGCTGTATTCCTACGTGACCCTACACAAAGTTACTAGGAGTTTTTGGTATTTCATTTCACTATCTGCCTGAGATTTTTTTTTTCTCACTGGACTGCAGTGATAGCTATGGAAGTTATTTGCTTATGTTGGCCACTGTCAATCTGATCGAACCACACCCATCTAGTCCAGATGCCCAGATTAAGTTTTTAAGCATTGAACTTAATAAATAATCACTAGGGATGTCTTCTTCCCCCGACTTGAGAAATCAATCAAGATTTTTGAGATCTGAAACGAGTTTTCAGGAGCTTAAAAAGCCAATGTCACTTCCATCTTCAGTGATTAAAATTTTATTTGAGCTAGTTAAAACAACGCAGGTCTTTGAAGACTGAGTGTGCCGGTACCTGTCTGTAGGGACTGGGCCTTGTGTTCGGCCTCTTCCAACCTTGAGGACATGGAGTCCTGGCTCTCCTGGAGTTTCCTACAGTGGCAGACAGGAGGTGAGAAAGGAGCAAGGAGCAGAAAGTCACAGTTAAGAGATACTGAGTCAGTAAATCCTGGGTTCACACTTTGTGGCAACTGCAACTATTCTCTATTTTCCCACCATTTCTCAAGTGTTTTCCCCACTAAAATCCTCCCAACACAACCCACTCCTCATTAAGCAGCCCTATTAGGCAGGAATGTCTGGCCACTGGGGCACACTGCACCCGGGGGGAGAGAGCAAGAGAGAGCAAGTGAGAGAGAGAGAGAGAGAGCGGGGGGGTGTGGAGGGGTTGACTAGTTGAGTGAGAGAGGGGGGAGGAGGTGACAGAAACCACCAGAATAAAATAGATTCATTCTTAGCATATAAAAAGTTGGGCTCTGCTGAGAAATTACCACTGCGTGTGAAAACATCAATAATCTAGCACAAAGACGGTCTTTATGGCACTCTTTGATGCCCCCCCCCTTCTCCGCCAATCTGTCTCTCCTGTCATCTCTATTTTTCAACCCTGTACTTCATCCTTTCATCTCTCCCTCTCTCGCTCTCTCTACTTTTCCCTCCTTCCCTCACTCCTTGCAGGATAAAATGCATCAGAGGTGCCATCCATTTACTGCCCCTCTCAGACACAGGAAGTCAGCTCTCTGCAGACAGGAAGGGGCCTATAAAACACTGACGTACAGGAAATACAGTTGGACAATTGATCTTCTACTGTATGTCTGAAAAGGAGCAATGTGCTTTAACGCGGTTCCATGCGGCAAACACGATGACTGACATGAGGGAAAATATGAGGTCTATTAAACGCAAATCTTTTCAATCAAACTTAAAACTGGCCAGAGACTTATCAAATCATCACTGCGAGAAAGAGAGAGCAAGTTATTCTCAAGTGTGATCATTAGTAGTTTGCAGCTTGTGGGTATTTGGTCATTTTTTACTTTAGTTATGTAACTGAGAGAAACATCAGAAGGAGATGTGTGTGTGTATTTTTTTTAACATTTATCTCCATCAGGTAGAATTACAGCTGAAATCTGAAATTGTTTTTGAGTTTATGGATCATAATTATATCTGCATGGCATGATAACTGCTAAAAACTGCTAATTAACATGGCTTGAGATGTTGGTCTTCACACTGTGTTGCGTCCTCCTGTGTATTGAATTTATTCTGCTACTTCAAAGTATGTTCATTAAATGGTTTTTGGTTTTGGTAATCATTCACGCTCTCTGCACGATATATATATATATATATATATATATATATATATATATATATATATATAAATTTGAGTTATTATATGCCCATGATAGCCTTTAACTCCTGTTCACCCACAGTAAAAAAAAAAAGCAGTCTTGTTAAACCCTGAGGCTGCAGCAGCTAATCATATGAGTGCTCATCATTTTGACTGCGTTTATTTATCTCTTTAATTTAAAATAGGAACACGTAGTTATCAGACATAACTACATTTAAGACCGAAAGGTCAGTTCTCGAAAAAAAAAAAAAAAAAAAAGAATTAAACTGAATAAAGCTTCACATGATAATTTTAAATGGCCACCTTCATATTGGTCTGTATTAAATGAGCGACTGGCACCACAGTCTGTTGTCAAGTGAAACAATATTATGGCTCCCCCAACACAGGCAATTAGTTTAATAGTCTTAATGCTGAATGGGCTCTTTCCTGGGAATGGACATTATCAGAGCGACTCTTAGGGCCGCTCTAGCCACTCTAGAGTTAAGTTTGTTTCAGATGTCAGAATTTATTTTTTTTCGTGTCCTCAAAAACATGTGGCAGCAATTTCGTGCTTATTTATTACTTCTATTTATTACGAGACTAGTGTATCTGAAAATCACACACTTCAAAATGGACTTGAAACGTAACAGAATCTAATGAATAAAAGTGCGTTTTTTCCCCCTGTATCAAAAATAAAGTGAAACCTACACATAATTTTATCATTGTGGTTATGTGGTTTCATTTGGGTTACTGTATATTTTCAGACACAGTAGATGACTGTGGCAGCAATTATTTCGAACAAAAACAAAAAAAGGAGGGGGGGGGACTGAAATATATCCTGGTAAAGATAGAAAATAAAAAGTCTGAGGTGCAGATTCCCATCAAAGCAAGAATGGCAAGCACCCACATGACAAAAATTGCTGGCATTGTGTTTTATGTAGGTTTTTTTTCATTCCTGCATTCAACTCCAAAAGAAAGAAGATGTCAGAGGATAAGCAACAATTTGTTCATTAAACTGACAACTACCCGAAAAAGCCCAAGGTCGATTAGCTAAGAAGAAATTATCATTAAGTCATGAATGGGTCTTTTAAATAAAATGAGAAATCTTAAATCTATCATTTCCTGATTAGAATCAGAGCAGTTCTGCCTGAGGGCAAAATGGCCTAAAGGTTTAAAACGGCAAAATAATCCAGACGTTATTACTTAAAACACAGCTGTGGTACGACAAACAAACACAAACACACACGGCAGCAGAATGTTATACCTCTCCTTCTCTGCATAGTCGTTGTGTAGCTGGAGCTGCTTTTCTTGGGCCAGGTTCTCAGCTTGATTCTTCAGAGACTGCTCGTATTCACGGATCTTCTCCTTCAAGGCCTTAATGGTCACCTCTGGAGGAGAGTTACAACAGATGAGTGTTGAGTGAAATGAAAGGAAGAGTTAAAATGCAAGCGATTTATAAAATACATAGAGAGCAGCCTATAGGGGTTTCCTAGATGTGATAAACAGTGGTGGTGACGATACTGTTTTTGATGGGAGGTTTGACCTTTGCTTAAGGAACTGCGTTTCATATCCTGCATTCTTCCTCTGTCAGCACAGGCAAAAGCCTTGGCCCCTATGGCTCCTGCCTAATCTTTACATCCATGACTGGGATAGAATATTCAACATTCACCAACTGAAGATATGCTGTATTCATTAGGACTGCATTAGAGCTGAAACCCCATAACCTGCTGACGGCTGAGCTCTGTATGGGGAAGCCTGAAATAAATCTAACACATAACTGGGGTAATAAATAGGCCTGTGTGTGTGTGTGTGGGTGAGAGAGTGTGTGTGTGTTTCTCAAAGAAAGATATAAGTGAGTGAGACAATGATAAAGAGCATTGCTGCTCGCTGCCTTTGACTGAGGGCTCTTAGCACTTCGTGTGAATGTGTGTGTGTGTGTGTGTGTGATTTAAACTCCAGTCTCACTGCTCTGACACATAATCAATAGAGGAGAGTCCCCTCAGAGCCCTCTTACCCCTTAACTGCTTAACTGAACTTTAAACATTTAGGTTGCGGGGATCAATGGCCCCTGCACTCTTTTTGTATGTGTATGTGTGTGTGTGTGTGTGTGTGTGTATGTGCATGTGTAAGTGTGCGGGCAGTTGCGTGTGTGTGTTTAACAGGAGTGGGAGTTCTACAGTGTGTTTTGGGGTTTAAATATCCCCCATCTATTGAGGCGGGAAGGGGGGATAAAGGATGAGGGAACAGGAAAATCAATGGCAGAATGGAACCCTGCCGCTATCGAGCTGTTCCAATTAACTCTCACTGAGGAAAGGGGGATTCCAAAACATTCTCCACTCGCTCACTCACTCCTCCTTTCGCGACTGAAATTACACCACTTTTATTACCACTTCTCACTCATCTCTCTGCCTTTGTCAGTTTTTCCATCTTTCTTTACCCTGAGGTAGCCTGTCGTTTTTTATTCATGACACTGTGCCGCGTGTTTTTTTCCCCCTGAAAACCTCTTTGAAAATGTAAAACCTTGTACATTTTGTGTTTCTAAAAAATTCATAAGACATTAAAATATGTTCAATTACGACCATTCCCTTTGAAAGGAGGCTTTAAATATGCTTCCATGACCTTATATTTGCACTTAAAAGTTGCCTACATATTATAAACATGCAGAGAAAATGGTCGGATTACACCTCCAGTACGGTCGCAAAACTGTGGTAAATTGATTATTTGCTGCCGTTTTACACAAAAAAAACCTTTTGCTGCCACTTCACATGAATAGTTGATGTGCACGTTTTATTGTCTGCTACTTTGACTTTCTTAAAACTTTTGGAATTTTTCTCTTCCTGGCAGCATTTACAAAATCTTAAGAATATTTTCACGTGCTACAACTTTAGGTGTAGCCAGGACGCAAAACTGAAAAACACACTCTGAGACTTGATGTTTTATCATCTTGTGTTGTAGACAAAGTACTTTTAAGGCACTTATCAACTACCACTGAATATTACGTTTTATATTATGAGTATCAGAATCGCACATCAACCACATCCTTTCACTCTTACTTCAAGCAACCATGTGTGAATTCTCTCATTGCAACACCACCTGGTTTTGGTCACAATGACGTAACTGACGCCATACATGAAAATGAAATTTAATCTATTATTAAATGTGTAGCCTACACCCATGTTCTTCTCAAAGTCATTAAACCCCGCCCCAAATGTGCGCGTGTCCCTCTCTAACCTTGGTTTTTGACCTCTGCAAACTCTTTGTTGTAGTCCTCCAGTGTCTCTCGAAGTTTGGTGTTCTCTGTCTCAATGTCGTGCATCCTCTGGAGCTTCAGCTGCAGCTGCTGAGCCAGCTCCAACACAGGTACAGGATCTGGCAGAGGCAACACACACAGATACACACATACACACTGTGTTAACACAGTGCAAAGCAGATAACACAAACAAGGGCTGCGATGTGGCATCGTGAGCTAGGAATAACTACATTCAAGGCCCTGCGAGAGCCTGCGCTTGCCCTGGTGGAGTGTCCTTGAGCAAGGCAATGAATCTCTTCACAGCTCCAGGAAAACTGTTCTGGGGCTGACTGACCTTTGATCTCCCTATGGAGAATAACTGGCAACTGCAAGGACCAAAAAATATCACAGATACTAGTGATGGCATTAACTTATGAGTCATTGGTGCCATAACTGATGTGATTGATTGTATTTGCATTACTGTTATTATTATGTGACACTGGATTATCACAGATCAAACTAATCTGTGTACAGTTTAACAGATGCACGAGAATAAAGTGCATCGGACCGGCTCCATCACAGATAACTGAAAAAACTTTGTGCACTTCACTGATTAGAAAGAGAAGAAAAGAACAGAGATTTGGCTGGTCATTAGATTTTAAAACACACAAAACTGAAAGGTCACGGTTTGTTTTCACATTCTGTATCAACAAAGCTATATCCATAACGGCAACTTAATGATAAACTATCAGCCTTTGTATCAGCAGAGAGTATTGTTGGGTCATGAGATAAACTTTGGTTTTGTAAGGGGAAAATAATGTGTCACCTGCTGACACAGCAAGAGAACTGTGTGAGTGATACCAAAAGAGGGACACAGGCAGCAACACAGATGAGACACTTTTACAACAGAGACGATGCCTGTGATCAGTTTAAGTGTTTTCTATGATTCCACTAGAAAGCAAGAACAAAAAAAAGAGACAGATGGACAAAAAGGAGTCGTAAAACAGGCAGTGCACAAGGTAAATAGAAGATTAAAGAAACAGAGACAGAAGGAAAAAAGGCAACTTTCTGGAGGCATTTTACCAACATCTCTGTGAACACACAGCAGGGTTAACTGTCAGTGTGATGAAGAGAGCCCTGTCAGTCAGGCCAATCACATCTGATTGGTGCTCATGGGTGGTAGACTGGTGACAGGCAGCCAAGAGACGCAGGCAATGCTCATCAGCATGCCAGCTAAAAGAGCAGTTTTTCTGTGTATGTGTGTTTATGTGTGTGTGTTGTACAGATAAGAGGAACTGACAGCTTACAGCTGGGGGTAAGGGCTGCGTGTATGTGTATGTGTGTCTCATGTCTGACGCAGTTAGATATCTTAACTATGCTAATGAGAGATCAGCAGAGAACGATTGGGGAATTTCATGCTGATTTTGTGCTGTCAAGGTGACACACCATGCAGGGCTAAGCTCTGACACACACACAGATACACATACACCTTGTCACACACTCGTGTAGTCTCATACAAGCACGCACAAGTACAAACCAACACTTAGGAACAATAACTGTATGCCCTGAATTTGGACTCCTATCTGCTATGGCGCCCTTGAAAATCAACTTTCTCTCCGTCTTATCAAACCTTTGTCCTTCACTTAGGCCTCTCTCCAAATCAACTGTACAGCTTGTTAAAAGCAGTTTGACTTGTGGGCCACTGGTGCTGAACACTCTTGCCAGACACCTTTAATCTAAAGCAGAGCACACTGGGCTGACTAACCAGGCCTTCAGCTGATAGAAGACAGAACAAAACACACTGTTTCCTCTTTCAAGACTGCTGCATTAGTCAGGCTGGTCTGTGTCTGTGTGCGTGTGTGCATCAGGCATTACATCATTGTCTCGCTGCAAGTTAAGAATAGCCCCGTCAGAGCTGGCGCTGACTTATTGGGAGCAGTACAATCCAAAGATATTACTGTAGGTCTATCCATGTGGGAATATGATGACCTCCTTACGCTATAGATGAACTCAACTCCTCTCTTATTCCTACATACACAGCCCCTCCAGGGCTCCCATACAGCTGAAAATCTCCAACCAGTAGCGCTTGTAACTGTGTGTGTTCTGTAACACCCTGTGCTGCGTGTCCTTCCTCAGCCTCAGTGTGCTGAACGTGACAGCTCATGTGTGCACTTTGCAGCAGCCAATCGTGGGCGCACTTGTCATCCATATCAGGATGCACCTTCTGTTAAGACCCTCTAAAGGCTACACCAGTGGGGATGATCTCGTGGGGACGTATTGAGGCGTTGCACACGCCCGGATGCACAGTGAAGGAGCACCAGAGGGACAGTGTCATGCTTTTGCTGTTCCTCTGTTGGTGCTGTCTGAATGGATAAATGGCTCTCTTGATCACATTTCTGGATGTGGGAGATGTCTAGACGAGTACTTACACAGGCGTGCACACAGCTCACACACATCGAAAGACTTACCTGGGACATCGATTATTTTCTTGTACACGTTCAAGAAGGCGGCCTCTGCTTCTTTACTTCTCTTACTCAAGGCATCGATCTGTAAAAACAAGAAAGTAATGGTTAATTGTTGGTCACAACATCTCAAATCAGTGTCACAGACACAGACTCCAAAGGCAGACCCATTAATTTCATAGTAAGAGTAGTCTACATATCTGTCTATCCTCACTATGCATTGGTATGTTGCATGTGATCACGGCTGTCTTGACAGTAGCTGCGTTGGTGTTTCCTTCCCGTGAAGTCAGTTCAGCTGTTCAGCCGATGACGGATGCGTTTCGTTTGCCGCGTGCCCGTATCTGTCTGTCCTCGAGTAAGTGTGTCTAAGTCCGCTGGTCGGCTTGTGTGTGTGTGTGTGTGTGTGTGTGTGTGTGTGTGTGTGTGTGTGTGTGAGTGTGCGCGCCTGTGTGTGTTCGTTTTCCCTCCAGCACGCTGACATCATTAAACAGCTGGCTCAGTCTTTCCAGCCACAGCAGGGGCAGATTATTCAGTCAGCTCTTAGCAGCAATACAGTGTGGATCCATTACTGATGCAGCCATTAACACAAGAGGGCACGGCATGCATTCCATCACCGATATTATTGAAATGGACAGCATTAGAAAGGATCCATAAGAGATTAATTCTAAAAATCATACTGAAGGAACTTTTATTCTGTTGTCAATGCCGAGACATGAGGCAACAAGCTCTACTACAGTCTCCGCGTCACACTTCAATATGAGATGCAGACGGAGTAGGCGAAACGCATCTGAGATCAAATCTAAATCGAGGGAAACAGATGCCAAATAAAGACATTCAGATGGTGCTACTGTACTGGGCAGAGCTACAGCTGACTACTCTGGCTCACGCACTCAGACTAAACAGCCCTGTGTTTCTGTTCCAACTCCTCCAGCACATTCACTGAAAGAAAAGGACTAAAGACAAAAGCCTATATAAGTCCAAATATAAAGTCTTCACATTCCCAGCCAAGCCAGTAGTGTAGTTGATGGGTGGTTTAGGGGTTCTTGCCACTGTAAACAGAGCAGGCTACATGTAATACTGCCTGGGCTCCTATGGGAACCTAATAAATCTCCTCACATGGCTTTGATTCATCTCTAGTTTTTTAGCCGCAAAACATCTGGCCCTGAGTAGGCTGGTGCCAGCAACCCCCCCGCACCCTCCACACCCCCACCACCTCTCTTTATTTCTCCATGTCTCTCTCATTCTCTCTCTGTCTTGTCACTTCCATGTTCTCTGACTCATATTTTTTTTTTCTTTCCCTCAATCATTTTCAGCATCAGTCTTTCTCACATGTTTCTCTGTCATACAGTCATGTCTCTCTCGCATGCACAGAGCTCCTGTTTTGCTCTCTCTCTCTCACACACACACTATCACTTCTATATCTCATTCTCACATCATGTACTTTAACCTCTTCATGAGCTATGTGACATTGAGCGATCAGGATCCTCAAATGCAAGGCCGCTAATGGGAGATTACTGATGCAGGGTACTAATACCTCTCACACACCAACACCAAACCTGCTCATCAGCATCAAATATGGGTGTGTGTAAGTAAGAATATGTCCTCAGAGCTTCACAGTAGCATAACACAATGTCATGATAAAGAACACACACTCACAAACCAACGTCAAAAAGTGATCTGCCGATGGCAGTGAAGGAAGCCAGCTGCGTGACTGTACAATGACTGGGCCAAGGTCAGTGGTACAGCAGCTTTATATAGCCCAACATGGGAGGCAGGAAATAGACATTTAATGTAGGACACACCCTACAGTTAGAGGCAGGTTAACTGCAGGACCAGAGCCATTAGAAGACCACCCAGGATTTGCAAATACAACCCTGCTGTTCCAAACTGCACCTCTTTCAACCAATCCCAATGACATCTGCTATTACATGCTCCCCTGCCCACATCTCTCACACACACACACCACACACATACACACACAAAGCCAAACAAATGAAGTGACACAAATGATACCTCACCAGTATCAGTAGGTTACTGATGAGAACTGCTTGCAATTGCAAAAGGTATCCCTGACACATCCACACACACAAACACATACGTACATACGTCAGCACCTTGTGCCACCATCACTCAGCACTGCCTCGCTCCCCTATCTAACCCATAGTGTGTGAAGGGCATCAGGCTGACCTGTGTGTGTGTGAGTGCGTGTATGTGCGTGTATGTTCGTGTGTGTGTGTGTGGCCCCAGTGGAGTCTGATAAGGGGAGGCTATGGGAAGCAGAGACTGAAGCCTTGGATAATGGAAAAGCTTATCTGATCGATGGACCAACAAGGAACACTGAGCATGCAACATACACACACAAACACAAGTACACACACACACACACACACACGTATAACCCGTTTACCAAACTGAGGCCTTGTGGTAACAGTACTGTTATTGGTAATAATTATAACCGGAGGGCACCCACCTTTCAATGACAGAGATTAAACAGAGTATCAAGACCTCCGAGTTCCTGGGCTAAAACTTTTTATTGTTGCATCAGAGTTTACATTCACTTAGTAAGGATTCAAGCTCCTGGGTAACATGCTTAAGGATAAGTTACTGTGGGACTTCAACAGGAAGACCCTCTGGTTTCTGGTGCTGTCTTGTCCTTGATCAAAGCATCAAGGGGTAAGCAAACAAAGCCAGGCTAAAATTACACATTCTCAGAGCTACTCATGTTGTGGCATGCAAGTGCGCAGAATAGTCTACTGATTGATGGGCTGCTCTCAGACTGGCGCGGGTGTACAGTATTATCTCAATAATCATAAGATAATGTCTTTCTCAGTTCCGCGACCACCCACTAAGCGCCTCAGCATGTTCTGGTGTGCACGCCGTCGAGGTGTGTCAACATGAGGATGGTGGAAACAGCTGACAAAGCCCCAATTATACTGCTGCCGTTTCTATTCTCTAAATAGACTGTGGATCATCAGCAGAACATGGTGGAACCACTATAAATTACAGCATTTTTACATAACCACTGGCTGTGGTTGCTGCTCTAACACAAGAATATGGAAACTAACCCAGTGTTAAACTGTAATATTCTATGGCCAGTAGCAAAGCAGCCCTGTCACTATCTATTGAGATGATTTTTTTTGTGCACATGTGTGCGTTTCCATGTGTGTGTGCTAGTAGAAAGATACTGTTGGGCTGAATGTCCACCCACTCCAACCCCAAATAACGCCCTAGTCTAAACCAGCCCCTTCCACTCCTACCCTCTGACTTTCACATATGGGAGTGAACTGGAAATGCATAGCTGCCAGTAAGGAGGAGTCATGATGGAAATAGGCCAAAATGATGAAGGAGGAGATAGAGAGGAACGGTGGGAGTATGATATAGCACACACAAAAGTCACCTCTTATAGGTCAAGGTAGATAAAAAAAACAGGCTACAACATTAAATTCAAAGTAAATAAATGAGCCACAATGAACAAAAAAAAAATGGCTCATGATTCACTAGATCAACGAAAAATAACAAATAACCCTACCGAATCATGCAGACAAACAAAGTCTGAGGAAATGGCATTCGGTGAGTTGTGACTGGCTAGAGCCAGGGTTTTGTGGTGCCTTTTTTTTTGCAGGATGCAATTTAAACACACCCTCGGGCTACAGGACTTCATGAATAGGACAGAAAATCAAGAGCAGAGCAGAGCGAAGAAAAGAGGGAGAGGAAAGAGGGGAAATGAGATAGTGGCGAGAGAAAGAACAGGAGATGGCGGAGAGAAGAGAGGAGAGGAGAGAGAGAGAGATGACGATTTAAGAGGAAAGACGAAAGCGGAAAAAGGAGAGAGGGGGCACTGAGAGAGGGGGAAAGATAAGTCAATGAATGTCAAATAGGCTTTATCAAATACATTGTTTCAATGCTGTGCTGGGGCATGTACCATATGTTTATAACTATTCTAATATCAATTCTCAGAAACACACTCACCTCTCCCTGGAAGCTCTTGAGCAAAGGGGCAACCTGTTTTCGTAAATCCTAAAAAGAAAATAAGAAGAAAAAAAACAGGTTAGTCAGTCTCAGAAATTAGATACGGTGATCAATCCAAAATAAATCCCAAAGGCATAGAAACATGCACCAGTGATGTTAAGAATCAATGACAACTTAATGGGTTTTACACTGGTAGACAATGTTAGGATGATCCACTCATTATATCTACTAGCAACCATTCTTATCACTGCTAATAAATTAAGCATAGTGCGTGAGTGAATGGTGAACATGGCAGTAGGGAGGAGGGCAGGTTTGTACCCTGAGGTGCTCTGGCGGACGGCGTTACTCATAAGAACAGGTGCAGCACCACCTGGGCCACCCAGAGGCACCACTAGTGCGTGAGACAGAGAGTGAATGAGACACATTGTAGGTTCACAGTTAATGCAAATGGTCTCCACGCACCAAGTTTTTACTGTAAAGCAAATGCTTTTCATCCAGCTAGTCCCATTGCATGACTTTTCAGTACGAGTCAGCGGTTTCAGATTAGATAGCCAGTTGAGTATGTATCAGGGGAACATGCAAATCACCATGCTGTTAGCTGAGCCTACATCCTGACAAACTGAACTGGAGCGTACGGTAAAAAGCACTGCAGAATAGGACATTCTGTACAGGAACATTTGATTTGCACAGTCGGTGGACACACACATACTCACAAAACTGCCTAATGAAGATGTGAAGTAGGGCAATGACAGATGTGTGCTTGGGATACAACGCCCTTTACAAACCTCTATCTAACAGCATAACCAATGCTGCAGGGATGCGCACATCCTAAACTGATCTGGGACCAGTGTCTGAGCCTAGCCTAATCCCAGGTTGGTCCAGACAGACCGCTTGTCTGGAGCTGAGGACAGGTCACGACCTTGGAGACCCTGCTCCATTGTTACCTCATAAGGGGTCGTTGTGGCTGTTTGTCTGGGCCAATTCTATATTCCCCTGCTGCGGATAATGACCTCCACCCCAACCCCCACCTCACTCTGGCTCTGGCTGTTCCTTTCTCCCACACACGATAACCACACGCACACACACACAAACACTAGAGAAGTGTCAGTTCTGTCATTTGCATTAGATTGTGATTATACCATATTTTTCAACGTCAGAATCCCATATCCTTTCAGTTAGCTTTATCATGACTCACACTACTTCCTGTTAGGATTAATGTAAATAATTTTTGTGTTCATTTAATTTTGCTTCAGTTGAGGTTCCATTGTTTTGTCAGGATCAAGCCAAATGTCCTCAAACATCTGTCTGTATTAGTATAACTTAGCATATGAGACCGTTTTAAAGCCACAGTGACAATAACATTCTAAGTATAGAATAATGAAATGAAATTTGTGTAAATATTTATGTATATATCAGGTCCAAAAAAAGAAACCACTGTATAAAGTAATGCAGTCTAGTAGTCCTCCAATAATTACTACCTTTGTTTAAATCATAATCTTCTACTTATGTTGAGACTGCACGAAGATCCAACCTGACACTACTGCACTTTTAAGATGGTGTGAAGTTTCCTGTATTAATCTTGTTGATTTTTTAAGGCTACGTTAATTCAATAACTAATGTTATTTGAGATTATGGTGTTGATCTTTAATTTGTACTTCGGTAGACTAAATTTTGGGAGTGACTGCAACGACTCAATTTTGATGAACCTACACACATTGAAGACGACGCACAAACACAAACACATTCAAATAACATGTAGAGGCAAGCTACTGCTTTTGTTGAATACCAGAGGATTGGACTCCTTTGGTCCACTCTCTAGTGCTCCGCCCCTTTGCCCCCTCCACTTCCAAAGATTTATGACCATATAACATAACAATGCACACAGACACCGTGGTCAATCTGTGTGTGTGTGTGTGTGTGTGTGTGTGTGTGTGTGTGTGTAGTGAGGGGAGTGGAGGGGGCCAGGCAGCAGGAGATGGATGGCTGGTGTGTGAGCTGCCGGCAGACAGCAGACAGGCCAGCCCAAGGAATCCTCCAGGGAGTATGGAACTCACATTTGCTGTCTGTCTACCCTGCAGCTAAACACAACCGTGTGTATGTGCATGCGCACGCACACATATACACACACTAGCACACACAAAGTTGTTTTACTACCGCTGCCTCGGGCTAGCAATTTTTGGGACATTTTACAACCATTCCCACCCTAGCCTTTATAACAGTGTAGTATGGGAGATTTGACTAACTAAAAGGAAATTAAGAAGTAGATGAATAATTCAACCGACTTAGGAAGCACACTGAGAGGTAGTCTCAAAAAAAAAAAATCAACAGTGTCAGTTCTAATGAATTATGAAAACTTTGTTTTCACGCCGCATTTCTTTGCACTACTTTCGAAATGCTACAAAAGCCAACGCGCATGTGTGTGCATGTGTGTATATGTGTCTGTGCGTGTTATTATGCAGACCATCAGTGCAGTTCACGCCAAGTACAGCTCAGCAGACTAGACACAGTCAACGTGGGCTGGTCTCTTGGTTGTTGAATAATGGATCAGAGACAGACTCCCGCTCAGCCTAATGCAGTCTGATCTGATGTGACTGTGATCTCCGCTGACTGGTGCGGACCACAGAGAGCTGACAGTCTGCGCTATAGGCTGGTCAACCACACACACACACACACACACAAACACAAGATGGAAAACACAGCTACGCAAAAGCACCCAAGACGTTCTGGGCATTTTTAATCAAGCACAGGCCATCACACGTTGTGAACCAGCCTATTTGGTAGGCAGCCTTGATGCTTATACACTTCCAAACACCGGGAGTTTTAGTGCTGATTCCTATTGAGCCCTGTAATGAATCCTGTCGCTCGTCTGGCCTGGCTCAGATTCCTCCTCCACATACCAGGGAGATGCCAGGGGCCACACAGACGCCAGAGGAGCCTTCCTAAA
This sequence comes from Polydactylus sextarius, assembly GCA_016801845.1. Taxonomy (NCBI): domain Eukaryota; kingdom Metazoa; phylum Chordata; class Actinopteri; family Polynemidae; genus Polydactylus; species Polydactylus sextarius. The sequence continues at coordinate 3,730,949 of CM028926.1, forward strand.
TCACAGCCTTGTTACACTGATGAATGTGTGTGTCCTGTTCTGTGATCTAGGCTATCTGCCTCTGTGTGTTTGTGTGCGCGCCTCTGCGTCTGCATGTTTTCTTTGTGTGCATGTTTTCTTTCTGCCTCTGTTTGCGTGCTTCTACACCTCTGTGTCTGTCGTACCACGCTGTGTGTGTTACTAGTTATGTGGTTACACTTGAAAATGAGATTAGAGATGAATGCGCAGGCTATAGTGAAATTAGCGTTGTTTGAATGCAGGTATAGTTTCCTCTGGTGTATATTCCTGTGTACTGGTGGGCTACAAGCTGAAGTCAATAGTCACAATGCTCATCCTGTGGTAACTATAATAGGCCTACTGTCAACTCCACCGAGAGTTGACAATTTTCTATCCACTGTCTACTCCATTCATACATAATTCATATTACCATCAATAATTCACCATGGTGACATTACCAATAATAACACAACAATACTTTGTTTTCGCTGTGTGGTTTAAAATGTGTTGCCTTGGTAACAGAGATGAAACAAATATTCCCAGGAGGAGTGATGGGAACACAGGAACAGGACAGAATTCCCTCCTGATCCCACTTAGTAGTGTTGTCACACTCTCTTTCTCTCCCTCCCGCCCGCTCGCTCTCTCTCTCTCCGTCTTTCTCCGTCTCACATACACACTCACAGACCGCACTTTCTGCACGCATAAAAAACTAGGTCAGATAATACAAACTCCTGAGGGGTTTTCTGTTTTGTCTCTTTAGGATTTCAGGGAAACTAATGGAGAGACTATTTTTGGGAGCCAAGCCCGCATCTCTGCGCCGTCTACTCCTCCCCTGCTTTCTCAGTAAATAATCATGGCTGCAGTTATGAGGAGAACAGACACAGAGAAATACTGACGCAAACTAAGATTGTCAAAATAACTGTGCAATATATATATATATATATATATATATATATATATATATATATACACGTGTTTGTTAAGTGGTGCGTGTCTCTGAATATCTGATTTTCTCACCTCTGGTGTGTTCTTCTTGAACTCGCGGCTCAGGTCGATTAGTTTCTTCCTGGACTGTTCACTCTCGTCCTGTCTGTTGGCAAGTTGTGTGGCGGTGGCGTCTAGTTCTTTCTGCAACACACACACACAAAAAAAAAAAAAAAAACACATTTTTTTCAGGACAGAGCTGTGCATTTGATCATACACATGATTGCATCGTTACTCTGATTATAATCAGCTATCATTGTTCTTTATTGCTCATCACTCTGAATAGAAAAGACAGCTCAGGCTCCTTGACCCATCTGGCTGCTGCAGACACAACCCGTCCTTTGCTCCAGCTCAACTCCGCCAGTACGTTGCGGCAGCAGAGGCGGGGGAACAGAACCACAACACCAATTTCTCGCCAAGAAAACCCATCCACACCAGTAGTTTGCTCTGCTACCAGCGCAGGCAATATGTGAGCCATTCAGGCCGTCAGTCAATCACTTACCGCTGTGTCGGACTTGACAACTTCTGTAGCAATAGACTACTACACACACAGTTTACAACAATTATTGACTGTCTGCTCCAGACAACCCCTCCCCTCCCCACATAACAACAACAGCACAATTATCAACAACAGCAGTGTTGTCAAGGCTGAGGCAGGGCCCGCCTTTATCCACATCCATTTTGCATTGTTATTAATAGCTATTTATGGGACTAGTTCCAGATGATGGGCCAAGTGCTGACATTAACAAGACATTCAGGCCTTGTAAAGATTGTATCTCTTTCTGCTGAGTGTGTGAGTGTTGCTGGATTATGTTTCTGTTGGATTCTTGCCCTCTGTCACGCTCACTCCTTTTTTTTTTTTTTTTTTTTTTTTGCTCTCCTCCCTCGTTTTTCCCGTACTCTCTACAGATCATCCACTCACTCATTCAACCAGCATTTCCTTCTCTTCCTTTTAAATCTCTCTTCTCCACCCCCTCCTCTTTTTCTTCTCCTCCCTCCCATCCAATCCACCTCCTGTGAGGCCGCCCACCCCTGAGAGTGATTAAACGCTGCTGAAGGGCCGTTATGCTAACTAACACACTAATCATTTAATACACACATTACCGCAGGGGCCCTTGTGGCTCAGTCTGCTGACAAGGTCCCAAAACACACACACGCACACATACACACACACCCCCACCACCCCACCCCCCTACAACACAAGCAAGAAAATACAACCCTCTAAAGAAATAGTGTGATCAAGTACTAATTAGGAGATTTTTCTCCCATCAGCATTGAGTTGCTGACCTGACCAGCGTGATCTCGTTCTATCCACAAACCACAACAAAACATAACAGATGAACTTGGTGGACTGTCCTCTGCGATGGATTATGTGCAGTAGCACAGGATGTTTGGGGGAAGAATTAAAAAAAAGAAAAAAGAAAAGAAAAAAGGAAAAAAAAAATAAAAACTGCTCACTTGCTTACATGCCATCTTGCACTCGCTGCCCACAAAGCAGTTGATGTAGCAGTCTGTCTGCCCATGGCCATGGAGCAGCTGCACTATCTGTTAGTGAATTCGAGCGTGCGCACGGGCTCGAACGACGCTTGATGAAAGGAGCGAACCTAATAAATTTTAATCATGTTAAATTAATTGTCAAAAAATTAATGCTCTACTTCGTGAATGGAGGTGTAATTATTATATTGGTAAAGATTAGCTACAGAACAAGACAGGGGGACCCAGTTGGTTCAAGACATTAACATGAAATTGGCAGATGTATTAATCACAATATGATGCATTAGGTCTTCCTATTTAAAGTCACTACAAAAGAATAAAACCAAGGACGGCCGTGAGTCTTTAATTATGTGTGCGTATGTTGTACAATTTAGGTCACACTTAGGTCATCAACAAGAAAAAAGTTTGATAGTTAAAAATACATATACTGTCATGAAGGGTCATTTAAATTAAAGTATCTCCATCATCTAATGTCAACGTTGCTAAAGTAGCGTTAATTCTGATATATTTTTCCTGTTCGCATCTGTGGATTTAAAAAACTAAAAGATGGATTATTACATAGAGGATTGCCCATGTCCATGTCCTTCTCCTGTTAGTGGTAAATTTATAAATGAGATGACTTCTTGAGTTGAAATAAATTACCTTGTAAACCATCTTCATTAAATTTGCCAGACTGCTCTTTGATATGCAAATGAGCCGGTGCAAACTTCAAGTAAATTCTTTTTCAACTACCTAGAGTCATCCAGAAGTCAAAGCTGAATAACAGAGTGAGCCAACCTTCTGATATAAATTCATTAATAAGCTCTGAATTTCAGGAATACTGAAAATAACTGCAGTTCTCCACTAGGGTTGTGCTTTAAGAGGTCATGTGCCAAAAAAAGAAAAACCCAAAAACAGTGAATTCTGTCCAATCTCTTTCCAATACCCTGCACATATCTAAACTTGTTACCAAATCCCCTATTCCGGAAAAAAAATACAAAATTCTCACTGCTAAGCTAAATAAACACATCACACATGAAAGAGGATTGATTCAGTGCCAAGTGGACAAGTAATTATGGGCACGAACTCCGTTAAAAAAAAAAAAAAAAAAAAAAAGGAGACCCTCACACCCAGTCAGGTTTTTGACTATGCAGCAAACTCTCTGCCCACATCAGCAGACACATGCAGACTTTACACTCTTCTTGCTGATAGAGCGTAACATCCCAAAGTGCACTGCCTGCCCCCTGTTCACACACATCAAATCTTACTGCCCATTAGAAGCCTGATTCTGATTTTAAGCCACATATTATCACACATGATAAGTCGTCATAGTTTAGTATCTGTGGAGGTGGAACGCTGAACAAATAGATTTGGATGTTTGCTCTGTTGGATGCTGTTATTTTATTTATTTTATTTTTATTTTTTGTAGACTGTGGGTTCGTAGCAAAATAAAAACTGGGTTGATCTGTGGTCAGTTCACATGTTACAAAGCTGAGGACTGAAAGCAGCAACACGCCGAAGATGATGTTGTTCTTCTTCTTGTACTTTGTTTTGAAAAACAAAAACATGTTTGTTTAAAGCCAAAAAAAATCACATTTTTGTACAGAGTCGCTTTTCTTTTCTTTATTTTTTTATTTTTTTCAGTTTCTAAAAACAATGCCAAACTTACATGTAAGACATTGTTGTTTTTTTTCTTCCCTCTCTGCAGCTGCTTTTCTACTTCGTCAGTGGGCAAATGTGTACCTAATGGTGTCAGGCTAACTTTCTACATTTCCTCCAAAAGTGGTTTCAGAACATTAACAAAAGGCCAACACTCAAGCACAATAACACAGTGTCCTTTTTCACACCCAAGGTGAAATGTTCAAGATTATTACACATCTGATTGGCCTCTGATTCAAAGAGGTTGATATTTACTCTAATAGGAGACTGCAGAATGTCAATATTAATTTCTAGGCTTTGATAAGGATAACCATTCAAACTGTTTGAATTCTTTGCAGTGAGGACTGTCAGTGCCCAGTTGGTCCAGCTACCTGATCCTTGCAAACACCCACATTGCAGTTTATATTACCGTCGTGACTAAAGATAGCAGATAGCTAGATTAATAGATGGCTAAATAGAAAGATGAAGACCTTTCATTTTTATAATGTCCACGATGCTGACATCTGTCACTACCCATCTAAAGTCGTGACAGCGAGGACAATCAGCAACGCTGCGTTGCTGTTTGAGCAGGAAAGTATCAGGTAAAACCTTGAAACATTTGACTTTGAACAAATGAGTTAACAAGTAAGGAGTGTCACTTATTTCCAACTAAATTTCTGATTTGGTGTCATCTATCCCAGGACTTTTGGGTGTGGGGGGATTTTAGTGAAAGTCACCCACTGGAATCATGTCAATTGAACTTTTTTTTTGGGCTGGCTTCATTAATCTCCAAACTTTTGGAAGGTAACGCTGTTCATGTTAGGCAAGGCTGCTCCACAGGGGTTCAAGCCATCTGGCACACCACTGGGATTTTCTTTCTATCATGTTTAACATAAATGATTGACATAGTGTTACTCTGATAAAACACACAAAATTAATGTTTGACAAGCAGCCAAGACAAGTGCAGACACTCCAATTAAAAACAATACAATAACAGTGCTCATTAAAGGAATATATATTTCACGCTATGCGGCTAATGTAATGACAAGAAACATAATTAAGAGCATGAAACAACTTGCGTGAAAAACTCATGTGCGTTGTGTTTGGGCCTTCAGGCTCAGTCTCTGAGGTGAATACTCTCCCGTTCTCCTTGGCCTGACTTTGAAATCCTTCACTTTTCAACTCTGAAAATAGTTAAAATTACTGACGAATTAATTAATTTAAGCGTTTACATTAAATCCAGGACTATGTTTAAATCTGGCTATGGCTGGTTAGGACTGTGTGGTCTAGTTTAGCAGAGGATGGAGTACGGTGTGTGCAGGGGAGCATTAAGTGGGCTGTAATGTCTGTGTGATTGCTGTAACAGCTCTGCTTGGCTTGGCTGGACTGGCCCACAGCAGCAGTCCCTGTCCTGGTTCATTTGGTCGTCTGGTCAGCTGTAAAGACGATTGGAACAGATTGCCAACAGTCCCTCGAGAGGCTTCAACACCGACTTGGCCAAGAAGCCTCCCGCACACTGCTCCACACGCGTGTGCTTTCACATGAATGCACTCGCAGGCCGCTGCTGTAACTTGGGGAGCCCAGTCTTTCCACATTCTTTTGAACTCCCGTTTCAAAAGAGGAAGTCTGTTAACATGTTCGCCCAGTGAATTCTGGCATGGTGAGCCATGTTCACAGCTAGAATGGGGAGGCCAGGCCAAACAGAAATGAGTATCTCTCCGTCCCACCACTGTGGCAATAATACTAATCACCGATAACAGTCACGGGTAAACAAATCCTATTACCACTGGCCATCAGACCCAAGGTACATTTGTGTGTGTGTTCATCCTTCCTAATGAAATTCCTTCCACTCATCTGCAGGCAGAGAGAGGCCTTCTATCTGACTAATTCACTCTAATTACTCTAATGAGCCACAGGTGATGATACAGTGAGACTGATTAATTAAATGGGAGGCACCAATCAGGCATGTCTGATTATGCCAATCATATCGACTACAGGCTAAATGAGATAACAGGAGACAGACGCACTTTAATTGAGGTATCAAAACTTCACGGAATTCTTTATGCCCTCATGCTCCGACGATGCCGAGACAGATAAGCCGGTGGAATGACAACGAAGTTATTGTTATGTACACAGTATGAAGTCAATCTGCAGCTGCCGTCTGCACTGCCACGGTGACCAGGAGTGCACGCTGAAAACAAGTATTTGCTTCAGATCTTATTCCCTGTAGAGTAATTGGGACTGTAACTGCTAGAAACACTTTGTTTACACCTAGTCTGCAGTCACACATGCCAAGTAGTCTGCCACTACTCTTTTAGTCCAAACACAACGTAGGTTAACTGCTCCACATTTGCTGCATGTTTTACACATTAATCTAATGGGAGTACCACTCTTGAATCCAAGCCAGGCATAGAAGGAGACATACAAAAATACATTCACTTCAACTCTATAATACTAACACCGTATTAGTCACACTACAGAAGAGGCTAATAATTTCAAACAAATGTTTTTCGTGTTCATTACAAAGTGAGAAGCCTTTTACAGTCTTTGTACTTGGCAACGCGACACAGATGTTTAAGAGCTGAAGTTTTCTGTCCTGCCAGTGCAGTTGGTAATCTTTCCTTTTATCTCTGACATGTCTGAGGCTGTTATGTGGTTATGATAGTAAACAGTAAAGGCGTCTGGAAAGATGTCTTATCTGAAATCTACGAGTCCCATCTTTCAAACTCCCCCTCCATATTCCCTCACAGCGTTCCACCTCCTATGTGGCTGACTGCTCTGTATGCCAAACCTACCGTGTGGGGGTGGAGTCGTGGGGTGGCAGCTCAGTCAAGAGCAGCAGCTACGCTTGCTACGACGACATGGTACATGATCACAGATCACAGGCACGCCCCCTCAAAACACAGCACAACAGCAGTGCAGATAAGAGACTACAATCCTGGCTGCCTGTCTGCCTTCCTACCTTTGACATAGCAGGGTGCACGACTTTAAATGTGCCAGCAGACGCCGTTTTCACAAACCACACTGGGTTTGAACACACAAGTCATATCCTCCTGAATCTCCCCTTTTGCTTTTCCTCTCACCCATTCGAGTAAAAACCTCAAAGTTTTCTTCACCGCAAGCTAACACAATAGTTTCACTGTGACAACTGAGGTCTAAACACTTTTTTCTGTATGTGTTTGTGTGCAGAGCGGTTGGGGGCGGGGGTCTGCCTACCACTCTCCACAGTCTAACAAGATGCTTGTGGTCCCTGAGCGTTTTGCTCCTTTTTTTGAACACAGATCCATATCTACCAACAGCACAGGAGCTGTCAAGACTCACCTCACTGAAGCTGACGCAAGCCTGGATCAAAAACAGCCTTTTTACACCGCAGCCTCGTTCGTATTGATCCATGTTTCTCTGCTGTGAGACTAGTTGTTGTTTTATCTCCCAAACATCCAAGCCTTAACTCTCCTGAAGCTTACTGAGAGCTAGTCATTATTTTTGCCTGACCTATTGTCTGACAAAGCGTTTCAGAGGCGAGGCCTGAGCCTAAATACAAATATAATGAGACTAAGATGGTTTCTGGCGCAAAGGAAGTGCAGCTCACTTGGTCTCATTTTGCAGAGTTCGAATTTAGCTAGAGGCCTGTGTCACAAAGGGTGAGTGGTGTGGAGTGTGCGATGGGAGAAGAGGGTATGGCGATATGCTAGGGTGTAATGCATTGGTGAAAGGGCAAGATTTTTCATCCCTGCGTTTACGGGGTGGAACGGCTAGGATATTGAGATCTGAGATAGGATCAGAGGGTAGTGAGCTGTTTCAGCTACGATAAAGGCCACGCATTACAAACAGAGCACAGATAGAGAGAAAGAGAGAGAGAGAGAGACCCAAAGAGACGGAGAGAGAGAACGAAGGAGAGAGTATCACACCTCTCATCCCTGAATTAATGCCGCCATTCTGCCAGGAAGCTATTCTGTGCCAGTGAGAGGAGATTGGGGAGGGGATGAGTGCACAGATATGGACTAAAAAATGGAAACTGCGATCATGGAGAGGGGCGATAGGGATTAATCAAGTCTGGTGGAGGAGTGAGGCTCTCTAGGACCCGTAGCATATATACAAAACTGCGACCCAAGGACTCCAGCAAGTAATGGCATCAAATACAAGAAGGTATAGGTGAATAATGATGGGGTCAAAAGTGCAGGCTAGAATTGTTGTTACGCTGAAGACTTAGATCCACTTAGTCTAGAAAATCTATGAACCCTTGACAATAGAGCAGCATCCTAAGTAACTCTGACTTAGTTGAGATTTAGACAAAGAGTTGGGATTTGATTCTGATTTACTGTAATTCACCTAGACTTGCATTTAAGGATGACTAGCAGCTTCCTGCTCTTGGCACAGTTACAGGACACTGAAAGAAGTGTGCATCACTCTCATGTGCCTCTGCTACGTTAAATCCCTTCTCTGCATGAAGCCCTTTTTCCACATTTTAATTTAGCCATGTCTATCTGTTGTGTGTAGTAATTTTCAAGACGCCTGACGATGACACATCAGCACGAGTTGTGCCAGAGCCTATAAAAGCAGCATGTTGATTTCCATGCATAAATTAAAAGCATATATCAAAATATCCCCATTAGGGTATATCTGGACTCTTTAATGCGTCCAGCCCATGCTGTCAGTTTTTTTTTCTAGCATGGCCTAGCCTTCTGATTGAGTTTGACACCCACGGTCTATACGATCAACGTCAACAGAGCATGTCCTGGGGCTAAGTCTTACTCAGCCTTTATGAGTAAGTTTTCTGCTCTGCTTGCACGACTTTCAGTCGGAAGGCAGAGAAACAGTGAGAAAAGAAAGAATGAGCATAGCTAATCCTTACAGTAATGACAGAATAATTAGCTTGCGTTAGGCTAAGTAATGGGTTGTAATTATATCATTTATTCTGTGTTGAGAGAATGTGATATAAAGCCTGCACAATGAAGGAAGAGGAATTGAGCTCGGTGGGAAGTAGGATGGAGCATGTGTAAGAGCTCAGGCTTTTTCTATTGATTGATCCAAACATCAAACGAACCACTAGAGTAATGGGGGGAGTGAAGGACAGCTAAAAGCTATTTGGAGCCTTCACTGCATAAAAGACTTGACCTGTTCCACACAGCCTACATATCAAAACCATCAAACAGCAATCAATAGACCAAAGCGGTCAACTCAACAAACCGTCACCCTACTAAAACATCAAACCCCCGGCCCAAGCGTCAGATGATAGGCTACACTCAGCTTATCCATTACCATCAGATAAAGAGGAGATAAAACACAGAGCCTAATCCTTTCATGTGTCGTGACAGCCACAGCAGCCTCCAAGGCATTCCTTCAGTCTGGCTCTCAAATAGTTTTATGGCGGAAGGCAGCCATTCAGTCAGCCAGCCAGCCAGTCAGGGCTGTTCTGGTCTGTTTGTCTTATTTCACAGTTTACACGCTGTTTTATAGGTAGTTATTATGGTCACCATGGTGATGCCATACGTTTTTATGGTCTTTTGGTCTGAGGGCAGAGAGTGTAATAAATGAAAAAAACACACACACATGAAAACAAAGACTCACAAAACACACTCCTGCTGTGGAAAGGTCTCCTGTCCCTCCCTTCCTCCCTCCCTCACTCTTTATCAGTCTCGCCAAATGCCTATCTCCCTACTTTCTGCTTCATGTGAAACATGGATAGGCTAACGTAGATTTGTCCTCTCTCATTCCACATCTGGAGCTGATCAGAGGGCCTCCTGGAAGTTGAGGCCTCTGGGCCTATTAATAACCATACCACTGAACTCAGGGTCAGACAGCAGTCAGCGGATGAGCCCGTGTCTACTAAACACAAAGTCCCTTCCCCCCTTCCAGGAGAGGACGACTCTCACTTTTAAAAACAAGACAGCAAGCTACACCGCTTAGCAACATACATCCAGTTTTACACTTTTAAACCGGGACAAGTTGAGCATGAGCTCGCAAATAAATAAACAAAGGCTCGAGTTTGAAACGTCACACTTCACTTGGTCATCCTTTAAAAATAAAACAAAAACATAAGCTTGAGGAAACATCCTGGACTAGATGTGAGCTATTTTTCTTACTTGGTGGTTGTTTTCTTTTTCTTTTTTTGTTCATTCTATGTCCAAACAAGTTCAAGTTCAAGGAGGCTAGACCTGTTAAAGGCAAGACAGATGGTGAAGCCATCATCTGTTAGCTCTAAAGGTTAGACCAGTCAGACAGCCCAGGTCATACCGAGGTCTGCGGGGTCAGACCACCTCTGAACCCTGGCTCCAGTCTGACAGCTGCTCAGGTCAAAGGTCGGGGAGAGGTTAAGGTGCCGTCTGAGGACGTTCAATGAATCTAACAGATACACCACTGTGTCATTTACATGGAATTGCTCATGTTTCGGACACAGCCACAGATCTGCCCCTTTAAATTCACATTAGGCAAAGCCGGCGCAGTAATAATAGCAGGGTGCTGGTAGTTAAAATGACTATTAATAACCATTTAATCTGATTCCCACAAAAATTTGATTTAATATGGCAAGTATTTCAATAACTTTTATTCGTTAATCTTCCGTGAGATAACCTGGCTTTCATTAAATAATTATAACTCCAAAAATTGAAAACGCACATCAACAGTTTCCAAGTTTTCTCGGACCGAAAAAAGTTTCACAAGCCCGCAGCATAAAAGTAAACCAGTGAACACAATACTGAGGTGAAGAATGATTTGTTAAGCATAACCCACCCCCATCTAACACACACACACACACACACACACACACACACGCACCTGTGAATACAGGGTAGTTGAATCATCATAATCGTTGGTAGTTTTCTGCTGAGCCCGTCCAGCAGTCTGTGTTATTTTTAGAGGGCTGACACAGAAGCAGGCCGTCCATTTACTCTGTGAGCTGGCAGCAGGACCATCACAGCTCTGGTTGCTTTTAAACTACCAAAATGGGAATGAGCTCAACATAAACACTGCAAAGGTGTGGACACTTACAGAAATAAAGTTAGCTCAGATTCGGAGCCATTACAATTCCATTACTTTAACATTAGGCTCCTTGTGACACAAGGTGGTGTATGAAAATGCCAAATCTTTCTCTCTCTCTCTCTCTCACACACACACACACACACACACACACACACAGTATGTGACTGACCAGTCACTGAACAAAGCACAGACAATCAATAAAATTCTTTACCTAATCTAACATCTGTGAACTTGTGTTAGCTAACATTTATTCCTCTTGCAGCTGTGAGGATAAACGCTAAATTACACAGAAGAGGGAAAAAAAAAACAGCTGCTAAATTAATGCTATGAGTCAATGGGACAAATTTAATATAATTTAATCACTATTCAATTAGTAACAATGTGAAAGTTTGTTCTAGCCCTCATTCTAAAAGGTGAACCAAGAGAATTTCAAGGTGATGTAAAAATATAAACAATAAATGGCTTGTCCCTTCGCCGGCGCTTTAATGAAACCCCTGAATTTTATGATAAAACAGACGCAGTGGAAAGTTTCAAACTCATGGATGAGGGGTGTGTACGAGCGAGTGAAAAGGGACAGAGTCACAGAAATAGAAGTTGAAAAACTGAAGCTAAAGGTTGAAGGCTGTTAAGATCTGATGTGACTGATGTGTTGAGTCTGAAGGCCAGCTATGGATCTAGCAACTGAAGCCATGATTGACATTGAAAATTACACAGAGTGAGCTATTAGGAGATAGCAAGCCAGATCATAATTCAATCCCTACACCATCAAAGTGCACCAATATCATAATTCAATACCAAGAACCATTAGCTTGCAGCACACCAATATCATAATTCAATCCTGAGGCCATCAGCCCTTGCCAATATCATAATTCAATGCTTGGACCATTAGGACACACCAATAGGCCTATTAGAATTCAATACCTATGGTCAATGATCTAACAGGACACTGATACTAGAGTCATGGGTTGACATGGGATAAGGTCCGTACATAAGGATCCCCAAGCCTTATTTAGCCCAGGACTCCTTGATAACAGTGAGATAAACAACACTAAAATTAGGAAGGGCAAGTGGTTCACCAATAGCTTGGCTACTTCAGACTATGAAGGCCGCAGAGTATTTGCTGCAGAAACAAATTTCGGCAGACTTATATGCGGAGAGACACGTTTGTGGAACAAAATGAAGCAGCGCATTAGCTTCAAACTCAGCAGTGCGCTCAGCCAAACCTGTCAGAAAAGTTTCGAACACTGGCCCCCAGTGTGTGGCCGTCTACAGTTGGTCTAAATTATCACATTGTGGTACTTTGTGGAAATGGAACTCCATTTCGTTTTCTGGTCCATTGCCTCTGTTTATATTTCCATGTTAACATCTTGTTTAACTCTTCAAAAACACTGCGAGTTTCACCCCAGACTTTGCTTGTTGGGTCATCAGAAATCTGCACCTTAACAACCAATCAAACGGTTTTCTAGCAGCTCGGATTTCATCGGCTGCTTTAACTCAGTTTTTCACCAAACTTGTCATTATTCAAAGTTATTCTCACCACACGTCTTGAGTTTCCTCACTTTGCTCTAATCCTTTCTTACTGAATATGTAAAACGACACCAGGGAATGGAAAATATAGTGATGTCTTAGTTAAAAATCAAAATAAACGACATAAATGACAGATGATCAGTAAATATTGTCACAATCAATTAAACGTTTGACTAATTCTCTCTGGTAAACGTGCCGAAAGGCTCCGGATCCAGCAACTAAATTAACATTTTCACATTTTAGGCTATATCATTGTAAACTTAAGTATCTTTCAGTCTTTGATCGTTCAGACAAAATAGCAATCGGATTCAGGAAGTTGTGACGGACATTTTGATACCGCTTTCTGGCATTTTAAAAATCAAACCGCAGACTAATTAATCGGGAAAATAATTGCCAGAGTTATCAAAATAAAACGAATACGATCTTCAGTCCTAGATAAGAGGTTTTGTTTGAAGTTTGGTTTAATTGTTTGTAGGTCAGTTATCTCTGAATGTCACAGTATCGATGACATTTATTATCGAATGGAAAGTTGGTATTCTAAAAATGTAAAAAAAAAAAAAAAGAGATGTGAACAGAAGCACACTACAGACAAAGTGTGCGATTTTATTTTTTCAGCACCTCGCTGTGTTTGCATTCTTACTTCACCAGTCATCTATGGACTCAGACATTTTTCCCTTGGGAACGCAGGCTGTTTTTTTTTTTTTTGTTTTGTTTTTGTTTGTTTACTGAAAACCTTAGTCTTAATATTACGAGATGAAGAATAGACTATACAAGGTTACATCAGCCTCAGATGCGCCGGTTTCAAGCGTATGTTTGATTTTCAAATAAAGTGGGCAGCGTCCTCAAAACTTACTAAGTGGAAACGGCCAGAATAATCCAAAGTGAGCCTAAAGAGAAGTGTCCAGTCACTGAAGCCCGTGCTCTCCCTGCTGGAATACAGAGCAGCAGAATAATGGATGCTTCTGTCATGAGATACGGTGAAACTCTATGATGCTGTAGGTGAGAGAGACTCCAAGTGGGTCTGTAAATAATGCCTGCCACTTGAAAATAGGTCTCTGGAAACTGCCCCCTGTGCTCTTATTGCTAGTTGCTGGAGGTACTGTCTGTGTAGTTACATTAAAGTGTTTTAGTATTATGTGGCCAGAAACATGGAGACAACATATCAAAATGTTTTGTGTGATTGTGAGCCGTGTCAAATATAAATTTATATCACATTTTGATGTACAATAAAAGGTTTTTTTTTTTTTTCCCCTTGATGCAACCATAACTTAGGAGTTGCTCTGGGGTATTTTTGTAAGAAAATAGTGCAGGTTACTGATTTCCACCTGGAAAAACACAGTACACACTGCTGCCTGTCGAGAGTTTGAACAGTAAACTTCTTTAAGCATTGAATGAATATGCCAAAACATAAAATACTCAAAAAAAAAAAAAAATGCCCTTGAAGCCCTAAAAGACACCCTTACTTTTATGGTATCTTTAAAGCTATAAACTTGCGTGGCTTAAATTGTACAATCGGAGGCCTGAGCAGAAGCATATAAACCCTGAAATATACTGATGTACATTTACAATTTATGAGGGAAATAAAAACATGAAACTTTCTTTGGAATAAAACATAGGCCGTCACAGTAATTAAATGTTAATAACACTTGGTATCATGACACAGATTACTGTCAAGGCATTTACATTAGAATATAATGCATCTTATGTAATCACCTAGACGTGAAACGGATCAGAACATGATGTTTAAACATTACTTAATCTAAAATTATAAACTGTGAAAACAAAATGTGATGTTTCTATCATAAACAGAGACTTCCACACCTCCTGAGTTTTATAAGGAAATGTGTCTATCACACACTTTTCCATGAAGCCTGAATTAAGAGCTGCTGACTCCATCGGTTTGAGTTCCCCTATTTTTGGACGTCGGTTAACTGATTTTTATCTTTTTCTTCAAACATCAAATGACACTGGTCAACGGTTCTTTTAACACACCAGTGTGAAAAACAAAATGCACAAAAGTATTGGGGTTATTGCTGCTTTTGTCTTAAACGAGATAAACAGATTGTGGCGTAGACACTCCTAAAAGGAGAATGAGGGGGAAGAAAATGAGCCTGTGAGTGACATACACAAAATTGCAGAGGAGTTGGGGAGTAAGGGCCTCTGCAGAGAATTAGCCGCTGATAAGGTATATGAGGAGAAGTTTTTTTTTTCTCTCCTGTTTTCTGAAAGCTGCGCATTCCTTCAGTTATATGGAGGTTATCCTTCGTGAGGATACACTATAACCTCTTAGAAAGTAGGATGACAGAGCCTCGACCAAAAGAAGTCCGAGGGCAGACCAAAGACCTGACATGCACTCATCCCTCTCTCTGACTCACGCTTAGTCGCTCACCACCCACCAACACACAGTGAAACCTCAGTCCCAATGCCAGGTTTGTCACTGGGCAGAGAACCGGTTGGCTACAGTAAAAGCATGACGTGATGCCCCTTCCTCTATGCTCCCCCAGCCTGTGCAGCAACAGAGGGGTAAAAATATCCTACCAGTGAGTTCAGACAACCAGCTCATAAATTAACACTAAAACTCCTGCAGACAACAGCGGGCCAGTCGCTGAGAGATTTAAACCACTCAGGTTGCCACTGACCACAGCTCCAGGATCAGCTTACAAAACCCTTTTCCTAAATTTACCCATTAGAAGGTGGTGAATAAGAACGAGCTCTATATCAGTTTTCATCTAAGTCACTATTTAGCTGTCCGCTAACATAGTGAACTATTTTTCAAAATGGCTCTAGGGTGCTTTGTTCCAGGAAATGTTATGAGGTGAGATGTAGGCTATTAGACCTAAATTGGGAATTGTGTATAACACAAAGGTCTGGTCTTAATTTTCCAAGCCTACACAAAAAATATAAAGTATCGGTTTAGGCCGAACTATTCACTCATATCTTATTAAGGTTTGCCTGTAATGAAGCGCAATTTCTCATCGCTCTCAAAAACACAATGTTCCAGGAAACTGCTTGACTGGGTCAGAAAAAGGAAAAAAAGGAAAAAAAACAACAGGAGAGAAGAGTGATGATCCCCTCTAAAGAAACTCAACTCTGTAATGGACGAACAGGGATTACAGACGTTAAAACCTCCTCCATCTGTAATTCACTGTCACCCTGCCATCATCTCTGAATCACTGATCCATTTTGCAAGTGTGCAAGACCTTGCTAAAAGCATCACTGTTGCACCCATTTGTGTTTGTAGTGGTGGGGGGAAAAAAAAGGAGGAGAAAAAGCATGCAGAGAAGACAAGTTAACAGCTTGCTGTGCTGTTTCAAAGCACTCTCTGTCCTGTAACAACCACCTAGCTAGTTTCTCACACAGGGAATAGGACACACTGATCAAATAGGATTTTAATGAACATCAGCAGTTGGAGCCTGAGGAATAGACATTATGATGGCTTAAAGCTACTGACATCTAGGTTGAGTTGGATTTTCATCATCAAAAGAAATATATATATATATATATATATATATATATATATATATATTTAAAAAAAAAAGAGAGAGAGAAAACATTCCTTTGCTGGTGCCTCGCACAGAAACAAAACAGTCCGAGATTATAAGTGCACAGTGCGCACTGTCCATTCGATCAAAAGGAAGAAGCAAATGAGGAAGCAATTGGGTGACAAGGCCATTTGTAGACTACGATCATATCATGCTAACCCCCACATTATCCTCAAAAAACATAAAGGAAAAAAAAAAGGTTCTCCTCTGAAGGCTTTCCTCTAGGAGCCTCTCAGTGGGAGGGAGAGTAAATAAGATGTCATCAATAATAGACAGTGAATGTTCTGAGCAGTACACACACACACACACACATACAGACACACACACATATATCTACACACACAAACACACACACACACACCAGCTCTGACTGATTCCTTTCCTGCAGACAGGCCTGCCAACCGCCAGCCTTTTTGCACACGCTCAGATTCACTGTCCTGACTAATCGCTTGTGATAGGGGCCTTTGCCATAATTACCCAGGGCCTTATCACAAACTTATGCGATGCATTTTTCATGTCCTGGCTGCTGGCAGTGCCTTCACTGTTCATGCTGGCAGTCAATCTACGAAAAAGACTGATCTCAGACAAATTCACACACACACACACGCATGCACACACACCAGTTCAAACAGGGCGAAATGGGTGAAAGCAGGGTGAAGGGCCAGAGAAGAGAGAGGAAAAAAATTAAGAGGAGGGAGGGGGGAGGTGAGGGAGAGAAAGATTGGAGGGGGGGGCAGGAAGGGGGTGGGAGATAGATAGTGCAGGAAAGAAAAGAGAAAGCAGTCTCAATTTTTTTTTCTTTTTTCTTTTTCTTTTTTTACATAATGCATGAACATGGGGGCACGAGTAGGAGGACCAAACAGGATCAAATAAATAGAAGAAGTGAAGCCTTGATGATGTGGCATAAGTGCAACACAAAGCCCGCTGGGAAGACTTGTTCACTGTCCTTTTGTCTACCCAGTCATAGGGGCATCATGACCTAAATAAAAGTTTAAATCCCAAGCCTGTGCGATTTACAAAATAATGTATGAACAATTGGCCTAGCCTAAATAATGCAATCTTATGTTAATGACGACGGCGACCGAGGCTGCTAATATTCATAAATTGTGATTTGAAATTCAGCAATGCACGTTAAATGCCACGGGAAAAACACAACAGTGCCATTGTCTACATATCTTGTGATAGGTCAAACAGGCTCTAATATACACAGACTATATCACACACACACACACACACACACAAACACACACACACTGAATAGGCCCAATATTTCCCTCATATCCTTTACTGTGCCATGGATCTCCGTGCACGCCGAGATTAGTGGCGTGCGTGATGCTGGGACATTTCTGGAGTTCATCATAGGCACCAGGTCATGATCGCCCTCATTTCTATTATTATTTTATTTAAACGCATCAACAAACACTGTCCCGTCCCGTTCACTTCCACAGACGTGGCAACGTCTGTTAAAAAAACCCTCTGTGTATAATTGCCGTCAGGGGGGTGACCGAAAAAAAAAAAAAAAAAAAAAAAAAAAAACCGACCGAGTTGATCAACCATACATACGGATACGACTTCAATATAAACTGCTTCAAACCCGCTAGCTGTTAAGGTTGCTAATGTTTTCATTCGCGTTGAACAAAACTTCAAATTTTACTGTTAAAAACAGAAATAAACAGAAAAAAAAAAAAAAAAAACAGCGCTGCTGTGTGTCTGTGCTGACCGTCTGAACGGTTGGTGTCACCACAGCGCCACCGTATAATGAGTCGCACTTATTTTTTTTCCCCAAATTATCCAACCTTACAACGGCTAAAGCGTCGGGCTAACTACGGCTACTCGCTCCAGTAAAAGTTGAAGAACACGCAATAAAGATAGCGAACCGAAAGCTTTCCCCTAAAGCCTCGCCGTTTTGTTTTTATTTCGGCGCATCCCCGCGGCGTCGCCCCGGCTTGCCCAGTTGCAGTGTCCGATCGATGTTGAATTGAACAAAGAGGATCAATTTCTGATCAGCGAGAGAGCCACTTTCATCAATGTGAGGAAGAGGTCTTGAATTCTCTTCCGAAACACCTACGAGGCGGCCGCCGAAAAAAACACAAAACGAAGCCGCCGAGAGAGACAAGACGACCGAAGCGAATGAAGGATAGACGATTTAAAGAGAGGTTGAACTGACCTGTAGTTGTTGTAAGTCAAAGCGCTTCCAATATTGAAACATCGATCCTGCATTGGCCGCCATCTTGAGACATATTGAGACAGGAATGAGATGCTGATAGAGAGCGCGGGGGTTGGAGTTCAGTGGAGAGGACCGGGCGGTCGGAACACCCGGACCGGATCACTCCCACTGCTCACCCCGGAAAAAGCTGTTGTACGGAACGGAGTCAACTTACAGGAGTGTTGCCTTAATAACGCCATTATAATTGCTTAAATAGCATTTTATCAACACTCAGATATTACAGGTAAATAACCGAACTGGCGTTAAATTACTCCTAATTTTACTACATTGAAATACTTAAAAATGTGAGCGCCAGCTGTGCCTAACGTTTGATGTTGCAGGTTAAAATGTCATTATGTATTATAGAGCGCAAAGATCACACAAAAAAATAATGCCAGGAGGCTACTGGAAGCCATATCTAAAAAAAAAAAAAAAGAAAGAAAAAAAAAAACACCAGGAGACCATTCAGGACTAATACTTCCTCTTGAGAAACGTGGAACTGTGTAAAAAAAAAAAAAAAAAAAACTAAATTTGAATAATAATCATTAATTTAATAGTTTGATAATAATTTTAACTGGAAGTTCAACATTAATATATACAAAGAAAAAAACACTTTGTAAGAAGTTATTTTTATTTTTATCATAAATTAGTAAATTCATCTATTACACCATGAAGCCGTGTGTGTGTGTGTGTGTGTGTGTGTGTGTGTGTTTGTTTTGTTGTTTTTTTTTCTTCTTTTTCCAGTAAACCCCTAATTAGAGGTTTCCAGTTATTTTCCGTTATAGACGTTTACGAGAGACAATCACAAAAACTAAAGTTTAACTGATATCAGTTTAAATCAAATTAAACAGTAATTAACGTTGATCAAAACAGAATCAAAGCTAAAAGTGGTTTTTTATTATTATATATAAAACAACAACATTCGGCAAAGATTAATAATAAAAACGACCACGATTATTTTCATATTTCATGATACATTTTTATTTTTTATATTTTATTAAAAGGGTGGATCAGAAGACAGAATATGCAACAAAACAGGGCTGGAGAGGACCTGCTGAACTTACCCATTTAAAGAAATGGTAAAAGATGGAGTGGACTCACACTTGGTGCATGGTATTTTTTTTGAAGTTGGTGACTTTAATATTTTTAGATGATTTGATAAAGAAAGAAAGACAAGTGTTCCTATTTAAGACGCCTATTTGCTGTGCTGATATTAATCAGATGAATGAATGAAATCGTGTTGTTTTTGTTGGTGGTTAAAGTGTCAGTGTTCATACATACGCTCTGCTGAAGTGACCTTGAGCAACACACTGAACCCTGGTTGCTCCTGAGGTGTCGCTCCTCCCGGGTCATGTTCCTCTGACCCTCTCTCAGCGTATGGATGTGCCTCGGAGGAAATGCAAAGAATTTCTAATTACACTGTATATATGAAGCACCCTAAATTCCTGTCAAACTTGCACCACCTAACGCCCTTTAAAGCACATCTCGCTTCAGGTTTTTCAATCGTTCTACACACCCTAAAAAAAAAAAAAAAAAAAAAAACGGAGTCGAGCTGCTCAGGTTTATCAGAGTAACACATCTGTTGTACACATTGTTTTCATTTTTAGCACTTTGTGGCTTCCTAAATTTGACTTGACGAGTGTGTCGTGAGGCCTGGCTCTGTGGAAAATCCACGCCTGTATGCTCACACTTTGGGTTTTGTTTTGTTTTGTTTTTCTTTTTTTTTAAATACTCTAGACCTTACAGCCTTTGTATCAGCTCAGCATTTGCCAAAAATATTTTATAGCTTTATTTTCTTTCTCTCCAGTCATGTTCATTTCTTTACAGCCATTGCACTTTAATTACATTCACTAAAAATAAGACAAGAATTTGCCATGGATAATAACCCCTCTTTCACTGCGTTCGTTTGGTGCTTTGAATTAGCTCAACTTTCAGGTCATTACTTGATTTGATTTGGAGCTGTTTGTGTCTCCCTCCTTCTACAGGATGAATGGTGCTCAGTGCTCAGCTGATATGTCGCCTAAATAGCTTTGCCTTATTTTATACTTCATTTATAGACATAATACACTGAATTAAATGCTTTAGTTTTCCCTTCACACCCAGTCACACACTTTTAATAAAATGTACTGAATCACACTTCTTCATTCAATCACATTGTACAACACAAATAGGAAGAACTGCCATAAAAGATAATTACGAATAAAGACATAATAACAGCATGATTCATATTAGTTTTGGTATAGTTTTTACCTCACCACGGTTGTCTGTTATAAGACAATTCTGTGTTAAGATTACAACATGAAATAAACACCGTCATAAAAACCATCATTTGCTTTTTCAGCGGTAAAAAAAGAAATCTGCATATAAACTGATGAATCCTTTGTTTAATCCCCTCATTTCTTTCCCTTTCCACCATGTTGAATCAGTGTTTACTTGGCTTAGCTTGCATGACTTGTGATGCTGCCTATCATTAAACCAAACCAGAAATACAGGTCTGACATAATCCACGCCGGCTGAGTGGCTCTGCTGTGTGTCCATTATCCTTTGTTTGTCGAGTTATCTCTTTTACTATCACACAAAGAAAAACATATAATTACAATGACTTTTTTAACCTGAAAAGAAAGCTGTTAAAAAATACTCGATCAATGTGACGACACGTGACACAAGATCTAAACACTATTGAATTTGGACAATAAATAACATAATGAATATATGTTTGGTAAAACTGCAGTGTTACATAGTTTGTTTAGATTACGTCATAAATCATCGTATAACGCCCAATACAACACAAACTTCATGTCTAATTTAAATCACATAAATAAAGCATCTTCCTTTGTCTTAATCCTTTGTCTTACATTTAATGCAATGTACCTGAGTATGACTCTATTCACACAATAGTCCGTCCATATTTCAGCGTGAAATTGTAAACAGTAATCCTTTAATTTGGTTTGCAAAAATATATCTTTCCTAACAAACTTTGTTAAGAATATAATAAATCATTTGAGCACCGCCGGGCGTTCTCCTCAAACTCGCTGTGCTTCAACACAGATATCATCTCCATAACGATTTGACAGAAACTTCACTAGACTCTGGATTGTTTTGAAGCAGTAGGGGGTACACAGTGTAAGTCAGAACAAGTAACAGTCTGAGCTATCAATCCACCTACAAATTATCATGTTCCTGCTACAGAGGCGCATACACGTCTGGCGTGAATGACTTATGTGGGATTTTTTTTTCTCTCTCTCTCGATTTTATTACACTGGGATATATGACAAAATTAAAGAGGAGGGAGGGGGGGAAAAGCATAAATTGCCTCTGACGCAGAGAGAAGGAACATGTTGGAGCTCACAAATTTAGCAACATCAGTTCATACGCACGTATATTTGGTTTAAAATTAGATATAGAGAAAAATCAACTAGATCTTACATCCCTTCAGAGCTACAGGGCAAAAACTAAAAGACCCTCTCCTTTAGCTCTCCAACTTTTCTCTGTTTGTGTTCCTTTTCCTCCTGTTCATTGGCTCTGCCTGTAAGGTGCTTTTAGTGGGCCTTGTGTGGCCGTGCTGGAGATGGATGTGTGGCCCTTGGGAGCTTGAGGCAGGGAGCAACACTGATCATGTCAGACAGGCTGGGGAGGCTGTATAAGATCATCATCACCCAGCAGTGGAGTGAATCGGCGCAGTGGCACTTTCACACAACCTCTGACCTCTGGGGTAACCTCTAAGGTCATGATCAAGGTCAGGGGTCAGCCAGGGCCTCTGTGATCAGGGATCTCGCAGGCTCCGCCTGTCTCTTCCTCCACTTTCTCTCTACTCTCCCTCCACAGTGTCTTTCCCCTTCTGTTTTTTTCTGTCCCTCGTATTCTATCTGTTTCTCTATATCTCAAACTCTCCTTTACTGGCCGGGACCAATTGAGACATCCCGTCCCCTGGGAGTGTGAAAAGGAAAGCAAGAGAAAATCAATAGGGAAGATGAGTGAAGACCTGGGGGTCCCATCAAAAACTGAATGCTTCTCTCTGTGCTGGTATGATTCACTCACCCAGAAAAACACGTACAGATAGACAGGAGCATTACTTTTGAGAAGCAGGACAGAAGCAGTAAACACAAATATATAAAAGTACAGAAAAAAGATACATAACTCCACAAAACATCCAGCTTTTGTGTGAGTCATCAGTAAAAAGTGCAGTGTTAAAACCAAAAATGGATCCCACGGTCAATTTAAAATGACCTGACAAGCTATTTTATTTGTTTTTGTTAGTTTTTTCGTTTCTTGTCCCTCTATCAGTGATGCATGCATTTACACATGTGGCCAGTTGCTGCAGCGACAGCCGAGCAGAGAAAAAAAAAAAAAACGCAATAACAATCTCTCTGTGGAGCTTCAAGGTCTGCAGCAGTAAATGAAAGAAAGTGACGACAAAAATAAATAAATAAATAAATAAATAAAAAGTTATTTTCTTGCGCGAGAGAAGAGGAAAGATGAAGCAAACATAAATGCCACGCTTTGTGTATCACCATGACTATAATGTGAGCTGAACAAAATGTCACTGTATTACCAATAAGTTCAACTTTAATTATAGTTCACTTTAAGAAAAACATTTGCGTGCTTTTGTGCTGAGTAATGAAGGATTAAAATAAACAAAACCAAACCGAAAGAAGATAAACAAAGCTCATTCCCATGTGTCACTTCCTGAACTCTAGCACCTTTACTATATATATTTATATATATGTATGTGTTTTAATGTTGAGCCATGCCATGTATCCATAACTTATGAGTTGCTGTATTTCTTCCCAACAGGAGATAACCTCAGGCAGGACATTAAATGATTGGCTGAAAATAGAATGTTCAGATGAAAGGGAGGATAAATAATGCAGAAAGAATACAAAACCTCTTATGGGGATAACAAGTCACACGCACATGCACGCACACAAGCACACGTACACACAAAGAGATCCTGTTTTTTTTTCTTTTTCTTTTTTTTTTTTTTTTTTTTTTTTGCTCCACGGTGAAGAAAAGTGAATGGATGTAACAGGAAGGAGGAGGACCCAGTGGAGAAGACACACATGCTTCTTGCTTCATCTCCTCCCACTCCTTCTTGTCTGCCATTTTTTTTTTTCCACTCGCACTCACAGACTTCATGACAAGCTGTCGGGAGAAATAATGTTGTCCCAGTCATGGTGTGTTTTTCCTGCCCACCAGAGCTCACAGACACAACACAACACAACACACAGTGCAGGATTTCCAACCACTGCCGTCTCTCATCATTTTTTCATGAGTTTTGATCAGAACGCGTCCACATGACGACAACGACCTGGACAGTTGATCCTTTTTAAACTCGCCGTGTGTCACAATCGGAGGAGGTTTTTTTTAAAGTATCTGTTTAAGGTTAGATGACCAAATTAAAACCGTGAGTCACTTCTTTAAACATTAACATTTCTAGTTAGAGGGTGTTGCAATGCTGGGTCATATCTAATAAATAAAACATTCAAGACAAACCTTTTCAAAGCTTGGCTGCTGCATGCCTAATTTCAAACTCAAATGTTTATTCATTGGCCAAATTAAACATGCATGTTTGAAGATAAATCCCCATGTCACTACACTGCTCAGGACTCTTCACTGGCAGGTTTGTGCTTGTGTATGGAGACACCTAGTGGTGTCTTTATAGTAGAGTTTATATGAGGATTCATGCAGGGTTGACTATATATTATCCCCAAGACAAGTACAAAAAGTTTCATTAGTCAGCCCATGAGGTGTGAGAAGTTACTTCCTAATTATTTTTTAATATGATTTTATTAGCCAGAACATTAAATTAGACCTCAGTATCACTAATTTGTCAAATAAAACCCTCCATAGGTTTGTGACATGACCTCTGGCTTCAATCCTACAAGAAATTGCTTTTATATAAAAACAAGGAGAGTTATTTAGGAGCTAAATGAAAAATGTGTGTTCTTGTGTTCTTGTTTTTTTTTTTTTTTTTTTTTAAAGCCTTTTGCTTATTTCATCGGCAGGACACCGCCCTGGGCCAATGTGTTTACCCAACCTAAAAGTGCCTGTGAGGCTGCAGGCCTCACAAAAGCTCCATTCACCGGTAACAGGAACCCTGACCAACGCTGCCACGTCAAAACGCTTGAGCACACAGCACAGGGGCAAATGTGTTTTCACTCTGTTTTGACCGGGAAGACAACGTGAAATGATCCACAACCACTGTGCAGAGAAAGAGAGAGAGAGAGAGAGAACAATAGACACAGTGAGAGGAAGCATGTTGGATGAAACTTGTGGCTTTACGGGTTTTGCAGATTTCACTGTCAAATAACTTGAGCTGGATGTTGTTGTTTTACGGCCAACAGTGACTGCTGAGGTGAGACGCCTGGGTGTGTCAACAGGTTATAATATGCTACCTCTTGACGAGATATCCCCGACCTACTTCCTGGTCGCTAAAAAGCAAACACTCTGATCAAACTTTTTGAAGTTGGTGTCAAACTTCAAGGTAACTCGGGAGTCGATGGGAATTGTTGTGGGAGCACAGAGCAGAGACCGGCGCTCATGTTCGTCGCAGCAGGTGAAATGTGGGCCATCTCGCTTATTTATAAAAGGACCAGGTCCGTGTGCGTGGTCGGTGTCGGTTTCTTAATATTCCTGGGAGTCTGTCTACTCTACCTACCGGAACCGCTCTCGTTGGATCAATTAGTGTCTGTCCCTAGAAACGACGACACGGTGATCATCCTGATTTGGACGCACCCGTTCGACCGATACCGAAAACTTCCAGACTGCTCTGCACGCTTTCAAATCAGCGGGTGCATGATTACCGACGACGTCCGCGCGTATTTGTACGCTGAAGCCGTTATCATACACCACCGGGAGATCGCGATCGGCACCGTTGACCTGCCCCCGGATCCGCGGCCGCGTGCGCAAAAGTGGATATGGATGAACTACGAGTCCCCCGCGCACACACCCAACCTGTGGCATTTTGATGACGATTTTAACCTCACGATGAGCTACCGGACGGATTCAGACATCTTCCTGCCGTACGGGTACCTGATCCCTCGCTCGCGCACAGGCACAGCTGTCCGGTACCGTTACGCACAACCGTTGGACAACCTCTCGCGTACACGCCTCCTCCGACCCCGCCTCTTGGCCTGGGTGATCAGCAACTGGTCAGAATCTCAAGAGCGCGTGGCCTTCTACCACCAGCTCCGCCAGTACCTACGGGTGGATGTGTTCGGGCGTGCGGGTCAACCATTACCGGAGGACACCGGCGGCGCGAGCGTCGTTCGTCTGATCCGACGGTACCAGTTCTACCTGGCGCTGGAGAACTCGCAGCACACAGACTACATCACAGAGAAGCTGTGGAACGCGGTGGTCGCCGGTGCCATCCCGGTGGTCCTGGGTCCGTCCAGAAAGAACTACGAGCGCTTCTTGCCCCCCGAGGCTTTCATCCACGTGGACGACTTCCCAACAGTTCGTGGGCTCGCGCGATACCTGGTTATGCTGAGGAGGAACCCGATGCAGCTGAGGAAGCACCTGGACTGGAGGGAGCGCTACAGCGTGCACCAGCCCACTTTCTGGGCTGAACACTACTGCTCTGCCTGCAGGGCGGTGAGGAGGAACAGAGGGAAGACTAATGTGGTCCAAGACATCGCGAGCTGGTTTTACACGTGAAAACAGCATCACCACCTGCAACACTAAACTGAACTGGACTGAACAGAACACAGTTTCTATGTGACAACAAGAGAGGAAAAGACAAACTGTTGCTTTCTTAGTTTATAGAATAAATCTACTGATCATGAACTAGAACTGTCAGGGATACTTTTAATTTAATTTATGACTCAATAAATTAAGTCAACATTAAAAAAACAAGTGTGGTCGTTAAAACCGATGACTCGTGTTCTATTTAATTAATTTTGTTTTGATGCTGATGAGTGACAAGTGATGAATCACACCCGCAAAGTAAAGATTTGTCTGCAAACAACATGGACTCTGATCGTATCTATATTAGCTTCCTGCAGGGTCACAGGTGTTTTTGCATGATGCATCCCTTTTAGGAAAACAGACAGATCAAGTTGTCAGATCAAGTTACATTTGACACCATTTAACTAAAACAAAATGACAAAATGTAGATTTTTCCATTACAATCAAGGAAATATTTTAATATTTTAACACTGACTATATAGTTGAACATGTAAATAATCAGGGCAAGGAAAAGTTTTTAAAAGTTGTAGCTAAAACTTGTGTCAAGGAAATATAAATTCGGGTAAACCATTAAAAAAAGCTGGCGCATTCAATTAGTTCAGAGTTGCAGAAAGGCAATAAATGTGTTCAGAGGGAATGTGTTTGATTCAAGGAGGTGATATGGAGCCAAGTGCACAACTATCTGCCTGTTTATGCGTCTCTAACGCGTTAACACTGAGTCATGTTAATCGGTGCATCCCCTTGGATTTTCATAAGCTACTATAAGCTCAATGCCACACATAGTTGAAGAATAGCCCTCCAACTGCTCGCTTTATGTCTGCTCGCTACTGACTGGTTGATTGCAGCTCTGTTCCCACTCAGGGGTCTAACTGCATGACCTTAAAAGTATTGTTAGGCTCCCAAAATTTTTCTTTGTAGTGCAGCTTATGTACTTTTGGCACAGCTTGTTGTTGTTGAGGGCACGCCATCTGTGCTGTATCACACACACACACACACACACACACACACACATCCTCCAGTCTTTCATTTAGTGCTGCTCTGTTTACAAAGCTATGCTCATTTTTGCTGATGTTTTCTATTATGCTGTACTCACTGCAGCACAAAAAACTGCAGGAGCGAGGATGAGGCAAACCTTAATGCTTCAGGAGTCATTTGATGGGAGTCAGAAGCTGCAATGAGGATAATTTAAATTTACATCCCTGTATTCGTGCCCAGACACAGAATTAACACTTTATACTGTCAAATGAGACATTTCCTACAGGCAACCCGGGCAGAGAATAATATTGCGCCCCATAATGAGCTGATGTCTCAACAGCTGTAGAAAGCACTGACGTCTATCAGCGGTAATGCTTTCAGACGACCAGTACAGCCAGACCCCCTCACTCCCATCTTAATCTCATTCACGTACAATAGGGAATTATTAGCATATCTAGTTACTGTCATTAAAATCACATCCACCCTTCGTGTTTTGAAATATTTATCCCTTACGCACACCATCCCACACCCTCAAATCCTTCAAACTTGTCTAACAGGTCTTTACTCAGTACCCGCCAAAGGGTGTACCATACCTTTCTTCCTGTGGGAAATATGTACAGCATGGCCTTTATTGTGTGTGCAGAGCAGGTGCTGGACAGTTGAGCTGGTAGGATACAAAAGAAGGGCACTCCTACTATTGTTTCTCAAGAGCTCATCTGATCGCAAAGAAGACTGGAAGAGGATCCACACAATGGGCAGAGGCAGTGCTGAATATCGTTTACATCGTTGCATTCATTGACCTGCAAATGGTATGTTGCAGCTCCAGCCGTTATTACGTGTTGTTTAAAATGATCAGATATATTTAAAGAAATTATGCAGATTATCCATACATTTCCCACATTAATAATGCAGCTAAGCATGAAGTGAAGCTGCAGTAAAAAAAAAAAAAAAAAAAAAAAAGTCAATTCATTCAAAGTCATTCATTGGCACCTGAACTTGGCTCTTCCCATGTGAAACATTTTAAACAGGTTTGTCACATCTGTTACAGGAGCCCAAAAAAAGGAGGCAGGAGCCTCAAACACTGAGTTCAAAAAGATAATAGGACAGATGCTAAATGTATGTGTACATGTATGACTGACTATCTCTCCTCCTGGAGCTTCACTGCCTCCTCTGGTCAACAGTGTAACTGTGCTTTGCTTGCAGACGTTTCTCAACCATGGACTGGAACAGAGACGTTATCATTGATAAGAATGTCTCAAGGGATAAGGAATTCAGGAGCTACTAGTCATAAAGGACACTGATATGGAAGGCTCTTATTTGCATCAGCTGAGAATATATTTTATCTTCTAGTTCAAAAACTAATATTTACTCAGTATCTCTTTTTACAGACACAGTTTTCCCACATGAATCACATGTATACAACTTGTTTGAAAGCAGGTTGTCTTAACTTAATGCTGGTTGGGGTGTTCAGGATCCTTTAACTTTGCTTTATTCCTAAACATGGTCGTAGAAAATCTTCAACATCAGTCAGTGATGAAGTGTTTGTGGTTTTATATGATCTATTTATTTCAATAATTTGTTTACACTCATATGAAAGTCATACATGAACAAACAGTTCTTTTTGTTTTTGTGACTTTTACTACTACTTTTCTTCTACACTACACTACAGCTGCTTGGCTTTGCCTCGACACTCTAATCTAATATTCACATTTAAATGTTTGTTTTAAATTGGGGTTTTCTCATCCTCAGTCCCAGTCAAGCTGTTATGTTTTCAGTGTCAAGTCAAGCTTGCTTTTATTGTATTCCAGAGCTAAAGTTTGTCTTTGGGATTAGTTTGGACTGAACCGTCACAAAACACACATTCGCGTTCCTATTTTCTGTCGTCAGCATCAAAATATTACATTTTCACTCCGGCCAAAAACACATTAGGCCTACTGAGAGAAGCCAGGAAAGACACATAAAGTAATGTCTGAGAGTGAGTCAGCGCTGTGTGCTTTATGTCTTCTCACATGAACAGTTCTTACAAGAAGTTTTACCTGCGTTTTGTCAGGAAGTGACTCCGAGGAGACGCTTCTCAGTGGCTTTAAGGTCTTTGACCCAGAAGGAAGAGGATTCCTGGAGGAGGGGGTGTAATGCTTCACAGTTTGCACAGACGCAGCAGAAACCGCTCTGTGGTTTGTGATACCCCTCAGGAGAATTCATCCCTGAGATAATAATAAATTAGTGTCATATGGCACAAAAACAAAAACACGAACAATGTTTTAAGATGCAGATCGTTCTTAGCTAATTTAATGTCAAAAAGATGGAAACAGTAATTTTTTTTGTTCCTCTCCTGCAGGATGAAATATCACTTCATGTCAAAGGACGACAAGTTTACAGAGGCTGAGGTGAGTTGTTGCTTGGCAACAAGGTGAAATATTGGATGTATCAATATGGGATAGTGATTCAAAGGTACCAGTAGTGGTGATACCGTCGAACAAGTTGAAGGTGAGCGTTGATAAATGTCTAGAATCTGAGGCAATTTAATTTGATTTAAACCCTTTAACTACCAGTTACAGCTTATTACAAAGATCCTTCTCAGCTCTCTTCCAGACCCCCTTCTTCAGTAACAGTGCCATTCATAACCTACATGGCCCCTGGCTAGAGACACAGTAATCTCATTTGTGCAGCAACAGATGTTTCTCTTAAAAACATCCGTTGACTGGGGAGTGAAAAATCTGCCTCTCGTTCTCTCAGGGGATCAAAGAGACCAGTCTAATCGCTATGAAATCTATTACATTTGTACTGGTTTGAAAAGACATATTGACTTACAGTAGGCTTACTATGTTGTGAAACGTTAACTCTCTCATTCTGTGTCTCTCTCTCGTAGCCTAC
Source organism: Polydactylus sextarius (assembly GCA_016801845.1). Classification (NCBI taxonomy): domain Eukaryota; kingdom Metazoa; phylum Chordata; class Actinopteri; family Polynemidae; genus Polydactylus; species Polydactylus sextarius. Next base: position 3,760,829 of record CM028926.1, read on the forward strand.
ACATATTTTATGAGGAATCTTTCATGTTCTATACATCAAAAGGCCACGAGAAGAAGGGAAAAATAAGGGGGGCGGCTAGAGAGAAGAAAATGCATATGAAACAACAAAAACCCTTAAGACAAATAAACAGCACAGTGTTTCTATGGCACCGTGGTGCAGTAATCTGACGGCTGGTTTCCCATGACTGTGTCTCACTGCCCCATAGACCTCTACTCTGTCTCACTGATGGCTCCTGTGATTGCAATCATCCATCTTACTGTCAAAGGCAAAAAAGGGCAAGAAAGGGGAAATCAGACACACCATCTCTCTCTCTCGCTCCCTTGTGTCCAGCAAACAAGCCACCCCACTGTGAGCAGAGCCAACACATGGACCACAGGCCCCCCCTGCACTGTGCGTGTGTGTTTGTGTGTGTGTGCCCATGTTTGTATCATCTACAGAGAGAACATGTGTGGGTGTGCATCCTTTGGTTGTCTGTGCCTGTCCATTATACTGCATGATCAGTCACTGGAGTGTGCACGGGGGAGCCGTGGACATGTCTGATCTTGCAGCTGATCAAAAGCTCCCGAGACATGTTCCCCTGTGGCCGTGCAAGCGGGCCTCATATCAACATGTCTCTGTTCAGTAGACAGGAAAAACAAGAGGAGAGAGACAGACAAGGGAGGAGGAGGAGGAGGTGGTGGAGGAGGAGGTGGAGAGGGGGTACAGGAGGAAAAAGACAGAAACAGGCAGGCATAACACAGATGAAAGGATGCATAAAGAGGCCAGAGTGGAATATATGACTGACAATGATGCATAGCCGCACTTATCTCCCCTGTTCTGATGAGATAATTGAATGGCAAAAGGCAAGATCTGCTTTTCTCTGTAGATGCAAGTGCGTACGTGATCCCTCTCTGCACACCTTATAGTTCTGCCTGTTGGGGGAGTGAAACAAAAAAGCTGTGTATTTAAGAAAAAACAAATCGGATGTTCAGAAACTTTTCCCCTGCATGCCGCCAGTAAACTGGAGTATAAGAACCAAAGAGTGAAAAGAGGACTTGATGAAAAAAAAAAAGAAAAAAAACGGATGGAAAATGAAGAGGGAGACGAGGAGCTTCTGCCTGTAAACAGTCTCACCACGCTGTGAAGGTGTTGTGTACAGTATTATGTGCAATTAAGTGCCGTCTATGGAATGAAACCCCCTTTGTTGTCGGGACTTTAATCTTACTTCAACAATCAACACAGATAAATATCTGCTGGGTACAAGGTTTTTTTTTGCAAATTAAACAACAAAGCACACCTGAACACAGTTGGTAATTAAAAAAAAATATGAAACATGCACAAGACACAACAAAAGAGCTGTGGTTAAGAGTCAGGCCTACAACCCACTATAAAACAGATTAAGACTGAATAGAAACACGTCTATTTGCTCTTATAACTTCAGTGAGTTGAGTAAGAAGCCTTCAGTTAGTTCAGCTTCGCACAAACACTGTTAATAGGGAGAAATGGCTCCGTCCAAAGGTAATAAAATGCTAATCATCACCTCTAAAGCTCACGAGTTAACACGTTTCATTTTGTTTATTTAATTTGTACAAAATCCAGCAGCATTAATATCAGATTTGATTTAGATCTTAACTGTCAGCGATGGTGGTTTTGCACCAATGTTTTTCAAATTTTTTTGACGCTCCTCATTACCAAGTGGGAGATACCATTGCTTTCAGAAAATTCCTAAAATCTCCAATTCTGAGTTGAACTGCGAGCCAGAAGCTGACACAAACAGCTTTTCCCACTCGGCTGCTCATTATTTCAGTCTGAATTATATCATGTGAACGCAGCAGTGTTGTCATTACGAGGTTGGCAGCGCTCGTAGGAAGATTTTGTTACCTTCTGACAGAGCCAGGGTAGCTGCCTGTTTCCCCCCTGTTTTTAGTCTTTAGGCTAAACTAAGTTAACAAGCTACTGGCTCTAGCTTCACGCAGTCTCCCCATTTAATTCTAGACAAGAGAATGAATAAGTGCACAAAAGGCGAACATTTCCTCCAACACGTGAACCCTGTAATGGAGAAAACAAAGACCGTATCAGCCGAAGCCATCAGTTTTATTCGGAGACCAACAGCTTAGGTCTCTCAGAGACTTATTATACAATAATCGTATCAGTTTGGACACAAATCTTAGACGCATATGATGAAGAAGTCAATGTAATCCTGTCAGGTTTAGTGCTCTGTCAGCCAGTCACATCAAGGTGCACTGGAGCCGATCCGGGTTTGTGGTTTCCAGGCCAGAACTCAACTGCTTCAGCGTCTCTTCCTTTTTGCTTTCCAGATGTGCGCTCTCCAGATGCAATTCATTTCACCTAACTTTATTTTAAGCAGATATTCTTGGCAGCGCGTCATGTTTTACCTCAGTTTTAACAAGGCAGGGCAGGAGAAAGAGGGAGACGGACAAGAAAGAGAGAGGAAGAAATATGTTTGACAGACTAACACAAAAACGAACCTCGAGGTCGTTCCAAGAATGTGTTCGACACTAAATAGTACATTTTGGGTCCAGCTCCTTGGAAGTCAGAGCTTTGCAACATCAGCCAAAGAAACTGATGTGTTTACTAGGCAGTCTTTTATCTGAGGAAAGAAAGACGCCAAAACCCTCATAACACTTTATGAGATAATATTTCATAGTACAACACTGTGTGCTGCTGCTAAGGTTATGTAGACTAAGACTGTGCAGCAACAGGGTGAAAAAAGGCTCAGAAAAAAAGTCTTTTATGTGGATGAAATGCTCAACATTTCACGCCTGCAAAGAGCTTTGACTTTACAACAGTACTTGGACAAAAAAAAAAAAAAACAATTAGACAAAAATCAATTTAAGAAAAAAAAAATAAAGGTATAAAGGAAAATGATATGAACAAAAAAAGCACACGTCCAGTTAAGCAAAAAAAGAAAAACTTAACTTGATCAGAACAAATACAAGATTAGACAATACTATTAAAAGATAGCTCGTCTTTGTTTCTCCACCAGTTCTGGGCTTTGAGGAGGGACTTGAACCGGCTGAAGACGTTTGGTCTTTATGGCAGAGAAAGACAAAGGGTCAGTGAGGCCACTGAAACCCGAACCTTCGGAGTTATCTGTTTGGAGACGAGAAAGACGGAAAAACAATCAGTTCAATGTTGCTTTTAAAGGAAGGTTTAACAGGTTTTTATTTAAAATACATTAATTTACTTGCTGGTGATGAGTTAAGATGAAAACATTGATACCATGTTCATGGAGGCAGTTAGCTAAAGATAAAGGCTATAAACAGGGTGAAAACAGACATCCTGGCTCTGTCTGAACAAAAAAAAAAAAGAAAGAAATTTGTCTACCAGCACCTTTTAATGCTCACTGCTTAACATGAGACACCTTAATTATTTAATCTGTTAAAATCAAGTGTAGAAAACAACAAATTACAGAGTAAGAAAACAAGAAAAAATGACTAATAGCTTCACTAATTGACCTAAATTTGATATATTGCATAAACTAGTGAGCTACAGGTGCTGCCAGGTGGATTGTGTTATTGTTGGACCGTTGTTTCCCTAGTTTCCAGTCTTTATGTTGAGCCGAGTTGATCGTTCGCTGGCTCATATTTAACAGACAGATGTGAGGGTGGTACCGACCTTCTCCTCTAACTCCCTCAAACAGCGAAAAGGCACAATTCCTAAATTGTCAGACAATTCCCACAATGTAATTGTCCTTCGGTCTGGAAAACACATTTTCCTCCATTTTTGTTTTTTTCCCTCTCACCGTGGATGCCGATCATGTGCTCCAGGATCAGGACCCTCTCGGCCAGGATCTTCAAGGCCTCCCTGAGCTGCTGCACTGCCTCCCCCTGAACAGCAACATCATGATTATTTGGGACAATTTTGTCAAATGAGCTCAAGAGGGAAAAAACACGAACATCTCTTACCTCATTCAAGCCTTCTCCTGGCTCTCCTTTTGGCCCTGGTGCTCCCTGATGAAAACAGAGTAAAATAACCTCATCACCTCTGTGAGTGAGTGTGTGTGTGTGTACGTGTGTGTTTTATGGTTTTATGTAACACAATATCCTCATACTCACAGGTAAACCCTGCTGGCCTGTCACACCTGTAAAGCCCTGGTAAAGGGAAACAGAAAAAATAATTTACCTCTGACTTCTGCTCACACAAACACACTCATCTCACCAGCTTGCGCTCTTTATTCCAGTGTGCTAATCTGCCTCTTCACCAAAGCTCCAATCTTAAATCATGCTAGTAGAGGAAGGGGATCAGGTTTAAAGACAGAGGCCTGCTAGAGAGAAGACTACAGAGCAGACCCGACATGGCAGCACTGATTAGTGAGGCCTGGCCTTGGACGAGAGAGAAAGAAGAGGATTAGTCACGGCTTGGAGTGAGTCTTTGAAGAAAAGCTCGTTCACCTTTAATGTGTTTAAGATTGCATGACAGCCACGGCCATTTACAAAACGTAGAACAAAAAGCATTTGATAGATCATCGGAATCAAATATGTTCAGCCAGCCTGCTAATCCAATAATGAGGACGGGTTTTTTGAAGCAGCCTCACCCTTTCCCCTGGGTCTCCTTTAGGCCCAGGAGCCCCAGGCTTGCCCTGGAGGCCTTCTTTGCCCTAATGTCAGATAAACAAAAAAATATATATATAAATATATATGATAATGTGATAATGATGCCAGACGTTCCTTCTTATTTTAATTGATCAATCAGATACTCACATCTTGTCCTGGCAGGCCTGGTAACCCTGTGAGTCCTCTCGGCCCTGTAGGACCTGAAGTGTCATTCACAAAAAACATTACACAGGTGGGGTGAGGGGGTGGTGAATGTCCAAATGTCAGTTGAACACAGTTTAATTTAATTCAGAAATGATACTGTCTAAAAAAGAGAGAGATTTGCATGGCTTATAAAATAAAATTATTTCCACAATTAACAATGACCTATCTGTATTTATATCTGGAAAATAAAACTGTAAAAGAACTGTTTCTTCATACCTGTGGGGCCAGTGGGACCTGTCGGACCAGGTGGCCCGACTATGACCTGAGGAGTGGGGAGAACTGTGTGGAAGGAGATCTCTTCTGGGAAAAATAAAAACAGAAGTTTAAAAAGAAATTTTAGGTTAACAATTATGTTCCAATAAGCGGTGGATTTACTGTTTATCATTTAAATCGTGCCTTAATGCTATAAATACTCCGGGGCTGTTTATAGGCTGTTACCTAAAATATTTTCACTTCAGTGACTGTTAACAAAATCAAACAGATGTAAAATTATACTCCATTTCCTGGTGTAAATGACTTTCATTGTTGAACTCCATGCATACTTTGTAAAATGACTCATTCAGGCTGCAACACAGCAACAAGCCAATCACTTAATAAAACTGCCAAATTCTCCATGACTCCATTGTTGTTGACTGCCAAATTTCTAACACTGAGTATTTGTAGTCTAAAAACAGAAACATTTTTTATAAAATTAGCTTCGTTCACATTTCTACAAGCGATTTACCATCTCACTGAGAGAAATGGTTTTGTTCGATCGCAAATTTTTAACATGAGCTAATATCAAAGTTTGTGTATTTTTTTCCCTCCTCTGGTTTTCATCGAGTGGCAGGTGGTGTGGATACAGCAGAGCAAACCTCCAATAAAAGCAAGATTCGTATCAGATGCTAAATATGAGCTGTAATCCATCTCAAATTGGTTTGGACACAATTGGGATACATCCACACTTAGAAACTGAATGGGAACTGCCTCCACTTTGTTGTAGTGTTTTGTACATATATAAAACATTCAACTGGATATCAGTCACCTTTGTCTGCTGTATATGTGTATACCTTGACTATGAGATGAAACCTCGGGGAGTAAGGGCTTTATTTCAAACTAACAGAGGAGTTGAGATATCAAGAGTCGTCAGTGGGCCTGCAGAGTTTCATCAGCAGTCAACAGCAGGATTAAATCTGCCGTGACAGTGATCGACAGGAACAGCTGGTCAATCTAAAAGAGTTCCCATTTAATGGGGCAGTAAATGCCTGGACATGATCTCTCTACATAGAAAATATGCATGAGGTGGAAGTCATGTCTTGTTCTCAGCATGTAGGATATTTTAAAGTTTGCTTGTATGTACATTTAGTTTAAGATCGTACCACACTTCCTATCCACTTTACCATATGCTCAGGGACAGTCTTCCCCCATGTTCAAAAAAGTGCTGTTACATTATGGCTACAGTCCACAGAAAGGGTCTAGAAGGAGCTCACTTCCCTCTGGAACTAATTTTCTTATGTTACAGTCTCCTCAAGCCTGGCTGCCTCCCCAAGAAACTCCACATGAGTGGCAGACTATCTCCTCCCTCGTTCATAGCCAGCCCAGCTTTTGGCTCTGAGCCGCGGCCTGTTCCCCAAAACGCAGACTGTTGTGCTGACAGCTAACAAATTAGGTCTGATTTACAGCCAGTTGGCCCCCCTCAGCTTACATGGTCCCACAGACCCAAATCTACATAGTTCCAGACCCGCAGACATAGTCCTGGGCTCAAAGAGGCATACAGAGCCAAAAGCTTAATGGGAGCCAGCAGTTGTCTGGAGGTAACGATTACAGTGTGGACGTCTGCTGCCTCCCTGTGGTAAAACTTGAGAATTAAACATTAGTGAGTAACTTGTAAATGGGTTTGTTCTTCCACCTTTTATGTTTCAAAACACATGAAATTTTTTTTTTTGTTGCAAACCCTAAAAAATCAGTGACTGTCACATTAAAATTCATTACACATGTTCACCTTTTGTGTTTGCGGATGAAAACAAGGAAGTGAGTTCATCAAATTGATCAAAGAAAAATGTCTCCATTTATTTTTCTAATTGATTTAGCCCCTGAGCGAATCTTGTGATTTATACGCTGTTATTTGGCTTCATTGTCGGTGGTGGTGTTAAATGAGGTTGCAGTAAACAGTGGCTCAGCAGCAGCAAAACACACGGAAACAATTAAACTAAATCTAAGCCAGCCTTCCTTGGGAGAAGGAACAATAATCTCTCCATTACGAATTTAAGTCCATCACTAAAGGCTAAAGACACATATTGTTCACTTAAACACTTGGTAACGGCTCCAGTCTCTCTGCTTCCACCTGCTCCTCTTTTCAATCCAGATTCCATACTCTGAAATCGATTTGGCCGGACGAAAAAAGAAATGAACAGGATGGACACGCGCGTGAGATATGTGAGTGTTTGAAACTGGTGAGACACATGACTCATTGTGGGATAAACTGTGAAAATAGACCTGTGGTTTTGGCATCAATTTAAAACATTCAAAAAGTGAATTCTTCAATGGTTTTACAATTGTTTTCGGGACAGAATTCAACAATGTGTGTGAGATCTGTTTCTATTTTGCTCTCATTTAAGTTCATGTGGGACAATTTGGCCCCGATTTGTAGAGATTACATTTGCACTGGAGAGGTCTGCTCACCTTGGTTGTCAACTTGAAAGACATCACCTCGCGCTTGGACTGGAAGCGAGCTCAACCCTGGAGGACCTGGTGGCCCAGGAGGACCTGGTAGACCTGTTTCTCCAGGAAAACCTCTGTCCCCCTTTGGTCCTGAGCATCAAAGAAAACGACAATCAATCAATCAGCTAATTGTGTTAAACAAGCATTTTGTCAATTACCAATTGACATTATTGAAATAAAACAAATGAGATATCTGTGATCTAATAACGTTTTACCAATGGGTCCAGGAAGGCCTGGTCTTCCAGCCAGACCTGGAAGTCCAGGAGAACCAGGAGGTCCTGGAGGTCCACTAGGTCCTGGAGGCCCAATGCCCCCTGGTAGTCCAAAAGAAAGAAAGAAAGAAAAACAGTTATATATATAGCTCAAGGGATATTTCAGTATAAAATGATTTAAAGGCTCATACCACCAAAAGAGTCAAAAATAAGAAGTGAAAGTATTTGTTTTGGGGGGTCTGGATTGTTGAGTGGTTATGGTTGCACCATGTTGGCGTATATGCCATGCAGCTGTTCGCTGGTTCACATCCCGACCGAGTCAAACTTTCCTGCATGTCACTGTCTCCAAATGCCCCCAAAAATAAGAAAGTATTTGTTTTGCAAAAGCACTGAAAAAAAAAAAAAAAAAAACTATCGATGCCGAAGTTATGATGGATAAAAAGTGATATAATGAAAAAATGATTGTCACAGTTTCCTACGACTTCAAAGTGCTTGCTTTGTCCAACCAAGAAAGATAGGGGCAATTTAAAAAAAAAAAACGTGACCAAAATAGCTTCTAAATATTTATCTGTAAATAGACAGTCAGCTCTTTAGTTTGACAGGTTTCACAGAAATAGCATGTGTTTGGCACCTGGCGGCAGATGTGACGGCGGTGCAATAGGAGTGGGTTGAGGCGTGTCCACCTCGTTGTTCGTTGAACCCTCTGGTAAACTGTTGCCTTTGGACCGCGTGGGAAGTCCCTCCTCTAACAGCCGGAGCTGGAACAAAGAGCGGCAGATTTTAGATTTCACATCTGTATTCACTTAAATATCAAACAATCTGATCTTCTGATAGATCCTCCTTACCTGTGATTCAATTGCATTTATTCTGTTGTTCATGTCAGTGAAGCTGGTACAGTTCATACACTCTGCAGGACAGAAAATCAGAAAGGATGAGTTTAATCGTCATGTTATAGAAGGAATTCATGCATCTGTATCTGTCTTTTTCTCTCGTTCCCGTTCCTCTCTCATCTCTTTCATTCCTGTTTCTGCTTTTTTTTCCCTCCCTGGCACCATCTTTAACATCTCTCTATCTCACACAGAGCAGGTCAAGCCAACATACACAAGAACAATGCCGATCAAACCAGATCCAGGAATTTTATTAGGAATTCCTCCTTAAATCATGTCATTCACTGACAGAGTAAATATTATTAGATGTCTCATTAAAGTCTCTCTCCCTTACTGACGCTCTCTCTCACACACACATGTTGGGTGAACACCTGCTTCTGACTCGGCATGTTTTCTGTCTGTCTGCCCGTTGGCAGTGATGGCCTGTATGCCCACACTGACGTCCTCCTCCAGATACCAAAACCAAAACCATTAAGTATGTGTAGCGCATAGAAACACAAACAAACACACATTTTTGTTTCCACGCACAGACTCGAAAACACACACACTTTCACTAACATTTCCAAATGTCTACATGACAAGATTTTGTTGTTTACTGTCCAACTCCTATATTTTTACATGTATGCTTGTATGTATGTATATAACTTGACATGTGACATACTTGGTTTACTTGGTTGATATCATGATATTTTATCTTATCTCAACAAAAACCAACCAAACCAAACCGTACCCGCAGACAAGCTTTGTTTTTGTATCCAAATACTGGTCAACAGTATACTATTTCTCGGTACCATAGACCTCATAAAAACACATCAGTGAACCACAGTTTTGTTCTGAGAAAGCCTTTCATTATGGTTTATGCAGCTGTGAATTCTCCGCAGCGCTGCAAACAATTCATAACACATACGCTATTTACAATATTTACCCTTCTTTCAATAATGTTTGCTGAGGTTGTTAATCACATTTCCTATAGTATCTTCATGTCTTCGTATCTTTTGGGGGCAAATACTTGCATCAGAAAGAATTTATGATGATATCAACAGAAACAAAGAACATGATCATCCATCTGTACTTCCTTATGATTGTACCTCCAGTCTACTTCTTGCTGTGTTTTTGGTCTCCACCAAATACCTGACATCACAGCTGTTCGATGCTGCACTGTGTTCAACCAGCTGAACGATACCTTTTGTCTGTACATAGTTTTTTTTTTTTTTTTTTTTTATGTCTAAACATGACAACATTAAAGTGGTGGGAATGAACCAAAATGAAGCCATAAAAGGAAAAAAAACATTAACAACAAGAGGATAAAAGCTCTTTAGAGCTGAGAGAAGCTGTGGGGTTGTGGTAATTCAACACTATGAAAGACTCTTTACATAAAGAAGTCATTTGATTCATTGTCAGCTTTGAAATTTTCCATTCAGTGCGGCTGAGTCCCTCAGACAGAGCTGAAGGTCTTTATTTTGTATTTGTGATGTCAGACTACTGTTTTTAACACTTTGGTCACCTCTCACAAATTATACCATTATAGCTATACCACTAAACAGCATGTACATATACATACATGCATGCAAAGCTGTGCAGCAATTACAGATCCATTATATGAGCCGTAACCCAGACTCCAAACACAGAATAGCACAGTTTCATTAAAAAAAAAAAAACGTGTATTTGTTCTAAATCTGAGCGTTCCTCTGGTCTATGGCTCATGAGGCGTGTGGAATGTCAGCTGTCAGTCCCGCAGATGGGACCCACCCGCATTGTGGTCATTGCAGGAATACCTAGAATGAGGAACAACTGGCGCTCATAAATTAACATAACAACAAAAATGACCCAAACAGCTCTGGTCTGCCGAAATCGGCGTCTCCGACCACGACGCACAGGGTAGTAACAGCAGCCGCTGAGGTTTCTTCTTTAACAGAAATAGGACAGGGTGAATGTCTGCACCATGTCTACTTGTCTATAATCATCACCATCCAGGCCAGTGGCGTATCAGACTGCATGGGTGTGGTTTCTTGAAGGCCTTGTTTCAACATCTTGAATCTCGTCCTGGCGTGTAGCCGGAACAGACGGAAACAACAATCAACAGTTGAACCCAAAACACATTCCTCGGTATTCGTCGAGTCAGATACAGAGAGCTGTACAACCGCAGAAACCAAAATGACCCCACACGGGTTGCTTGTTGTGACTGAATGCGCTGAGGTTTCTTCTGCAACAACACCAAGCACATCAAAGCCACACACACAGCACAACAGCAAGACTGTGGGCAATCCTGGTCTCTACAATGTGAGACGACTGATGAGTTGACATGCCTTCATCTGCTCGGTAGTTATTCATCATCGACCCAGAGGAAGTCTCCACCCTCTGACACGCTTACACTGGTATATACAGCACATCAATCTGTGGGGCGTTCCAAGGGTTATTTTGTTATTGATGTCTCAAGATTTCATTTAGATTTTCGCCAAATTAGCGGTGTGACTCACCAGACTGTGAAATCTTTTGGTCGTGTTTTGTCAAACATCACCACGTTAGCGTCGGTATTGCATGTTAGCGTTCTAACGTTACCATTTCTCTCGAAGCGGCAATTAAAACCGTAGACTTTTAGTCCAAAAACACCACATTTAACCGTCCACCGTTTCATTTGAGCGTCTGAATTGTGACCGACTGCATGTTCCTACAACAAGTGAATGAAACAACATTTCCTCACAACGTTCTTCATCATTTTACAGGTGCAAAAACTGACCACCGTGCAACTCTACAGCTGTCAGTGATGATGTAGTGAGTGGATGAAATCTCAATTTACAGCTCACCATTGAGTAAACTATTGAGTGTCTATAACATAGGGAGTAGTGCAGGAATGAATAAGCGAGTGTTTCCAGACATAGTCAGGGTCTGACTTGGTTTATACCCACTTTCACTCAACATTTCAACAAGCCTCGGAGGACCGATTGTATAGTATTTTCATTCAAAATGCCTCATTGCTGATTTGCTGTGAAGTCATGTGACATTTTTGCCTTGTAAGTATATGTATATATTATATATATTTTCTTAAAAATTTTTTTTAAAGGAGCTTCTTTAGCACGTTCTTCCCTGCTAACGAGTTAACTTGTCCAGTGAGCCAGAAATAAGCTCACCATATCTTATTATGTCATAAAAAACCCACCGCGGGACGACACCAGAGCTGAGGCGATCGCCCATAAATGTTGAACCAGAGCAAAACAACTGTTTTTTTTCTATAGGTGGCAGGAGGGATGTCCATTTCTGTAGCTGAAATTTAATTATGTTGGGTTAGAAAACCAAACTTCCGTTGTGCTCAACTCGATGTTTAGAACGAGACCGCGGTTATAGAGTCTGTTTGGATCCATAATTACACCATGGCAACATAAGTCTGGGTTATTTTTCTTGGATTGTGCTCAGCCCATGGGAAAGAATCAGAATCATGTTGTCTTTAGTGGGAAGCCAAATAAACAGAGTAGAACACTAACTTTTTCTGCTGCAAAGAGTAAGATTTATATGTTTGAGAAGTTATTTCAAATATTCAGCTACTAAAATTTCCTGTATCTTTATGATACATTGATATGAAAAAAATGCAGATAATGGTATCTCATCTGTTAAAGTAGATGGTTGTTTCATTTAAAAGAGGAGACAAGGGGCATAATGTTCATTCACAGTGATTACAGATACGGAATAGTTTAATCACATTAGATGTAATTATTAAAAGATCAGAGTGCTAGTTAATGATCCATGTTTAGTAAATGAATTACATGTCCATAAATAGCATGATTCAGAAGCAGAGCTGCTGTTTAGTTTTTATGTGAGAAGCTCGACTGTTCATGTGTGGTGATGAAAACAGGGACGAGAGCAGACTTGAATCAAGATTTGGATCAAACTCCCTCCCGGCAAAAAAAAAAAAAAAAAAAAAAAAAACCTGTAAATGAGATTAGAAAACTCTTGGAAGATAAATCTTCATTTAAACATTAAACGATCCAAAAACAATGAGCATATGTCATCGCAGCGCAAACTTTGAAAGCAACCGACCTGCTTAATGAGTCATCTCTGCTGCTCTGTTATCGTGCGATCGGCGTTTTACAAGACAGAGCAGGATATTTTGGCAAGAGTGTAAGTCAGACTGCGACATTGTCTGTTAAGACAGCTACATTTCCTTCATTTGACTTGGAAAGAGATGAAAGAAACCATTTGCTTTGGTGCAGTTTTTTTATGAATAATAATAAAAAAATAAAATAAAATAAAAAATTACACACAGACGCACACAGGCAACCTCAACCACAAAACAAACCATGACGCACACAGCTGGGGACAGTCATTTTCAATGCCACTAAATACTCGCTCTGTTTATATGTGTGAGGAGGACAGAAGGATGATGTATTGAAACATCTTCTTGGATTTTCTTAAGAGAAGCTGTCACATCTCCAAGATACACAGACAAGTGTGTGCCCAGTCTGTGTGTGTGTGTGTGTGTGTGTGTGTGTGCAGACCACAGACAGTCTCTGAGAGCTGGCTGCATCCCAGGAGCCTGTTGTGTGTCTGCCCCAGCCAGCAAGTGGTCAGTTATTGCTGGCATGAAGAACAGCTGGCACAGAACAGACAACACACACACACACACACACACACACACACACACACACACACACACACACACACACACATATGGTCACACACACACTCACTCTTTAAATCACACACCCATTTGGGCTGCGGTGGCTGGTGGAGGACAGTGAACGAAGCTTTTTGAAAACCCACAATGTCTCGCTGTCCACAGTGGGACCATTAAGAATTTTTTCACCATGATGCCAGCTGACAGGCCACACACCATTTGTATAAACCCAACACTTTGCATGTGACAAACACTTGCCAATTCCTAGGATTAGATGCTTCATTTCATACATGATGCCAGATGAGATACGGTCAATGGTCCGATAATAATTTAAACACTAACAAGGCCCTGTTATTAATCTGACACCTCTCCTCTCGAAATGCTACTAATCGTCAGGCGTAGCCGTGAAACAATGACAAACCGAATCTGTGAGAACACGCCTAATTTCTCTGTCGTTCCCTCATAGCGTTTGGCCTCTCAGCCAAGACAGCAACACTACTGCTATGGTGCTGAAACGTTAGCAACACATCAGTCACAGTGAGAGATGGATGTCCCCGCTGGTGTACAGACATACAGTCATCGTCATGCTATGAGGTGATGTGAAATCTGGTGAGCAGAGACGATCGCACCACGCGATCTGCTTAAATGAGGGTTGTATTTTAGAGACTGAAATACGTTTTACAGAAAAGTGGGGTGAGTGGAGAATGAAAAAAGATGGAAATGTGGAATGAGGAAGAAAAGTGTGGCAGCATATCCCTGCTTACATGTCACATCAGAAATATTGCAGTGAAGTGCTGAAAATTTTTTGACAGATGATAGATAGATAGATAGATAGATAGATAGATAGATAGATAGATAGATAGATAGATAGATAGATAGATAGATAGATAGATAGATAGATAGATAGATAGATAGATAGATAGATAGATAGATAGAAGCTCTGGTGTGTCTGTAGACTCCTGATCAGTCAGTATATCTCATCAGAAATACTTGTCAGATGGTTAAACAGCTTTGGCAATGGTTTCCCTCCACAACTTTCCAATGTTGGATCAGCGAGGATTGTGTCGGACCATTCCTGTAACATTTTATCAACCAACAATCTCCACAGCCTTTTACAATTCTTCTCTCTTCTCTCTAGTGTATCTGTCGTTTCATTCTTGACACAACTGTTTCTGTTTCTGTGAACTTTTATGCGAACGACCGAGTGCAACATTGTGAGTCTCTTCCAGCAAAGTCTGTCTGCGGTTTGGAAAACGACTATAAACAACTTTTGATTTCCGACATGGTCAGACAACAGACCATGCAAACTAGTTCTCTTTGAGCAAAACCTGACCCTAAGTTTTGTTATGTTTTGCAAACAATTCACAATCAGTGTGAAGCCACAAAACACTGTTGTTTGTGTCTCACAAAAATGACCACAAACTAGTCATATAACATCCAAACTCATAAGCAAGCATTTCCCACTAACATCCAGAGAAGAAACAATATGAACCAAGTATCATAGAAACATCTGGCTCTCAGAAACTTTTCTAGGAACCTTTCTAGGGACCCAGGAACTTTACCTGTTTAACTTTGGACAAACAGATGTGTAGCGCTGCAGACAGGAAAACTGAGGGAGAACTGGAAAGATGTCATTCAGAGGCAGGAAGACCCAGTGATAAGGTGGTGAAAGAAATGGAAAACCACAGAGGGAGTACAAACACAGCATCATCCATCAGGCAAATAACACCAGAACCAGGAACAACTGAGTTATCCCATAGCTCCCAGGAGGTCAAAGGCTACCATCTGACCTATATTTGAGCACAACCAGGGATGTAACAGAGACATCAGTCATATCCTGATGCTGTAAAGACTGTGGACTGGAGACGCACATGTGGGATGTGGTTCTGTTTTATCACTTTACTCCAAGGAGACGAGAGCGGCAGATCCAAAGGACATAGGAAGTCAGATAAGTGGAAAGCAGAAAGGAATATAGAAGATAAAGAGGTCAGCGGTGGCAAGAATAAGCAAGGCCAAAAGAGCAAATGCCTGCATAGGCATATGAGCTGAATGATATATAACACAGCTGGTGTTTGAGATAATAATCCTCTACAATAATGAGTTTTTAAAAACACTTCCCTTACTTGCTTCTTATCCAGCTGCAGAAATGAATCAGTGACTTTAGCAGCTTCATAGCTGCAGCATTAACAAATTAACACATTTGACACTCAAAGCTTTCAGACACATTTTCACTTCCTTAATGAAATTCATCGTTAACTCCACCTAAAAAAAGAAAACATCCTGTGTTGGCACACCCTGTATTAAACTTCGCTAAACTCTTTTCCTGAGTTTTCTACCAGTCATGAAAGGTTATCTCTCATCAGGAGGAGGTCATGGCATTTATTCTTTTATGATTATGCTGCCCCATACACAGATATTACCCACAATGCCTACTGTTAATGTAATCACGGCTGCAGAGAGATGCAGGGGTGCTGCTGTGACGGAGCAGAGAGGAGGTGGTGGGGGATGAAGGGGCAGGGGCCAACGACGGGGAAATTACGAACACATTTCTCCCAAATGTGTTCCATGCCGTCATGTGTTAGCACAACTCCGCTGAAAGAAAAATGTAAATCTTAAGATGCACTGTACACAGCCAGCACACACCAGACTGTCAAAAGTATTGACGGGTCAGGATGTCAACAAAATGTATTCAAGAAAACTCCCACTTTCCATTAGCGAACGCAGAAAAATTCAGACTTTGTGACCGAGTTGGCCTCGGAGTTTGGCCAAAAGCTTCACGATTAGTCAGGGATACAAAGGATAGAATAGAATAAATAATAATAATAATAAAAAAAAAAACAACTGAAAAACTAAAAGTGATTTATTAACCTTTTCAACTGCAGCTTTCTACAGCTTAAAGCTCTTACCAAGACTTATTATCATTGTTCAAAAAAATAGAAAGACAGATGTCTGTCTGCATTTTTTAAAGCTCAAGGTAATGTATTCAAATGAATAGTTTATTCAACCAACAACCCAAAGAAAACGAGCAAATCTTCACATTTCAGAGGCTGTTTTCCTCTTTATGAAAAGAAAAAGCTTGTTTCATAAGAAAGAGGCAACAAACTTCTCATTATACAGATTTAACCTCAATATGTTGTTAGTCAAAATAAACTATCTCAGAAAAACAAAACAGTAAATTGTAATCCAAGTTCCAAGTCTATAAATGGCTGTTTTGTGTTTTTTTATTTTATGAAGAACGAGTTTAGAAAATGAAAAACGAGAGCGTGTAAAGAGGTGGGAGGAATTACTCAGCTTACACAGGCTCCAACTCCAACTCCAGCTTTCTTTAGCCTGTGTGCCCTGTCTCTCCATCTCTGAAAGCCTCTGGGGCCTCTGAAGTGAAGCCAGAGCCCAGTCGAACTAAACCAGAGGTGATGTCATCTTCATTGGTTAAGGCTGTCCTCGCTTGCTCTGATAAAACAGCTGGCTCCGAGCCTCGTTTGCAGCAGTTTTCTAGTTTTCTGCAACACAGAGCTGCGATGGACAGCATTGGCCAGGTGACAGAAGACTGTTACGGACCAAAATTATCCACACTCACAGATAAAACAAAAAAAAAAAGATTTGGGTTTGAGACTTATTTGTTTTCCTGCCACAGATTAAATGAGAGGAGTGATAACACTCCGGTGTCTGTTACATGGTTAGCAAAGGATAGCATGGAAATGGTGAAACAGCTACAACTCTTTAAATAACACAATTATTATTGTTTGTTTAATCCAAAACAAAAATTAAATCTAATGTTGATAAGATACAGTTCCCTTGGGAGATTATTTAATTTCTATGACGTCTATATGCTAAGATAAGATAATCGACTCTGGTCTATGAATTCTTATCTAACATATTAAATAGATGTAAGTGTGGTATCAAAATTTCCAAAAATGTCAAATGACTCCTTTAAAAGATGATATCAGTCATATCAGTCATTATTTTCCAAAAATGGTATATAACACGGATATGTGTCGTCTCTTATTTTTCATTTTGTATTATATATAAACGTATATTCCCAAATTCCTCATGTCTAGACTTAAAAGACCAAATCACCAGAGGCAGAAAGAGAGAGGAGGTGGGGGGGTTGTGTCTCTGCTTCACTACTCTGATAAGAAAATATCATGTCGCCAACCTGTCCTTTCATTTTACTACAAACTACTTGTGAGTGTGTCTAGTGTTTCTTCCATACTGTCCAAACATATGCCCATTTTGGGGTGAACTAAATATACAAGAGTAATCTTACATGTCACTGTTTGTTAAAAATGAGGGCGCCACTGCACCACAGAATACACAGGATGCTCTATCTGACTTCCCTTTATCGTACCGAAGTTAATCCACATGAGGGGAACCAGTCTTTTGTTTCAGAGCTGTAGTCTGATCTTAGCACGGTCATGTATGTTACAAAGACCTGGTGGAGGATTGTCATGCTCATTAATCTCAGTGGGGCCACTTTCCCACAGAACCGGCTCTCTGCTCCGCTGCCATCTGGGCAGCTTGTAGCAGCTGGAGTCCTGTGGGACAGAAACACTCCTTATTACACTTCACTTTTCTTCCCTTGTCCTTTCTCCTCCTCTTCTTTTCTTCTAAAATATTACAAAGCAGCTGTCTCTGCCTCGCCAATTCTAGTACCTTGTTGTTTTATGTGCACTGATCCCCACTTTCTCCCCTCTGTGTCATCTCTGCCAGCACCCCCTCTCCTCTGCAGCATGAAGCTGACTGTCTCTGACATCAGCCTGTGTCTTTGAGGTCTCCTCACTGAGTCAAACCTGGCCCTCGGTCTCTACATATGGAGGTAATTTTCCCCCCTTAGGCTCTATAGCCATTAGAACATGCAAATACATTTCAGCAAACATTAAATAAACAGCCACATTACTTCTTCACACTCCTGCAACCACTTTGGTCTCAAGTGAACCATAATCTCTGGCATTACAGACACGGTGGATATAGATATGTGTTAATCTCTGTAGAGGAATAATATCCACCACCAGGCAAATAATAACGGTTTCCAAAGGCTTGGTAATAATGTCTGTGTTTCTTCCGATAGCATTAATGTACACTTTCTTTCCTAGCAAATCTTGCCCACCCAAGTGCAACAATGTATAATTTTGCAAAATGGAACAAGGTGTGGTAATTATTACCCACAGGCAAAACTTCTTGCTCACTGAAAATGAGTTAAAATGGTTAATCTTAGATAATGTATATATATATATATATATATATATATATATACATATAGGTATATATAAGTGTGTGTGTGCATGAGGCAGCCCTACATTAGACCTTCATCCACCCTCCCACTCTGTGGCCTCCTCATGCTGACTGTGGTGGCTAACCCATGGCTGAAAATGTTGGTCTTTACTGGGCTCACAGTCTGCGGTCTGTGTGGTATCCAGGAGCAGCGCTGCCCACCACCAAAACCCAGACTACCCTCCACTATACGATCCACTGCACCGGACCAACCTTCCTCTGACTGTAATAGTCAGTGATATTCAAGGAGACAGGCAAGACTGACTGCACATAACAGAGAGAGAAAGACAAAAGAGGAGAGAGATTGTGATTTTAATTCTCCTCCTTTCAGGCGTCTTGAATACACGGCTGTAAAAGTAAAAGGTACACAGGATCTCTTTCAACTGTTGTTTTACTGGAGTCTGTGTTCCCCTCACGAAAGTAATCCAGAACAGGTTTTCAGTCTTAATTCAAAACAACTACACAGTCATATCAAGATGCCGGCTGGTGCACAGTAGCACGATTAGCGAGCAACCCGACTACACGCCACCAAACACTTAAAAAGTCACTGATGTGGGTAAAGCTGCCTGGCGCTCCTAAAAAGACACAGATGGGTCCAGACAAAAACACATGGCCTTTATTTCAGTCCTGGATGAAAACGAGCTTGACAGACCACGCTGCCTGCAAATCCTCTAAACCACGTTTTGACAAGCATACATTGTGGAAAAGAAGGAAAAACAAAAAAGTGAAATCAGTGATAAGAAACTCACCTTCGCGACACTCTTCTCCCACAAACCCTGGGCAGCATCTCCACTCCAGTGCTGTGACTTGCTTGTAGGAAACTTTGAAGGACGGTCTGATGACAGTCCTGTAGCTGGAAAACAACATGTGATAACTTTCTAAATAGAAAAAAAAATGTACAGACACAATTAATGATCAATTATTCAGGCCTTGTTTTTTTTTTTAAGTATTTTTTGAGGAATGTCTGCCTTTATTCAACAGTGGGGGCATCAAAGTGAGACTCTGAGATTTCAAATATACATTTTAATACTTCTATTCCACTTTAAAGAAAGAATCGAGTCCTTTCTGTTTTCAAAGAGAAACCTGCAAAAGTGAGTTTTTACATTCCCAATTACTGAGATGATATCAAAACAGCATGAGAGTGAGACTCCATGTTTGAGACTGATCCCACAAAATCACCAAACCCACCCCTGCCACCATGAAGGGGGCAGCATTAATTATCTGCAGCGATCCAGTGTAAACATCACAGTCAAAACAAAACAAGGAGAGAAAGTGTGGTCACAGCGAGGTCTGTGACGGTTTAGCACAAATACCTGACCACTTTGGGACACGGTCCAGGCCATCGGCAGCCTTGAATCACTCTCTGCACTGAGGTTTCTGACCCATTGTGCACCTGACAGGTCACTGTTTTGGAAACAGTGTACTGACACCAGTTCCTAAAAACACACAGATTAAATAGATTTAGTCTTATTAATAGTTACCACATAATCACACACACAAAACAGAGCAATTACCCAGATAGCAAAATCGTTACAGGTGACGTGTCCCAAATTTTGGCAGTTTAAGGACGTGCAGTCCTAATATGGCTCAAATTCGACCTTCAACCTTTACCTTGCTTACTTTTGCTTTTTAAGCAGTGTGGTAAACCATAACTTACCAAAGACCTTCACCCTGCTTCCTCTATTGCGAAATGAATCCAAAAATGCCAAAAGTGCCAGACTAAAGCCACAGTCTTTTCTATCTGGGTAGTGTATTAAATGCAAAACAACAGACTGAAATGTGACAGTGTAACTGTGCAGCAGCAACCTGCAGAAAAAGATGCAGAATCTGTGTAAACTCACCTGAGTTGGGTACCTGAGCCGGTACCTGGTGGTCCGGTGCCGCCACCCTGTTCAGATTTGATTCGCTGCCTTTGCACAGCGATGGCTGGAAAGTGATAAACAAACCCTGTTCCCACCGAAGGACAAACTAAAGTTATCCACATGCACAACGTGAGGAGGAAAGATAAAGCCATCATCTCCCTTTGATTTATCCCTGATACAGATATACCGATAATTTTCAAGTAAATTCCAAAAGTTCTGAATCCCTCTTTGTCCGATCTACAGTATCTGGAGTAAAAAAAAAGTGCACTGCGAGTCTAAGAAAACTCAACCGGAACCCTTAACGAGTTTGTCATTTCGTCTTCGCAGCGAGAAACAGACTGACCCTCTCTCACTCTCGAGATGAATGACACTCAGCCTCCTATAGAATAATGTGAGTTTCTGACGTTTGACATCGTGCCGAGGATCGAGGAGTCAAATATCCCGTGCGCGTAAAAAAAAGCGCGCGGAGTGTGAGGGCTTGGAGCCTGAGTGCGTAAAAGCGCATCTGGTCACGATCTAAAACCACGAGCTCTCTGTCTTCACATATGAGCTGTGATGTGAGCGAGACGGTGAATATACTGTTACTGAGCTTTAACGCTCCCATGTAATGTAACAAAGACATATTATGATCTGATGTGTCAAATAACTGGTTAGTGTTTCCATTTTGGAGACTAAACCAACCTCTGGGTCGCGATTACAACATGTTCCAGATACAGTACATTTAACATATGTCTTTTGATCACCAATAAACTGAAGCCAAGAAGTTTTCAATCTAAATTTACATCAGAAATATTAATACAAACCAATGTCTGAAAAGTTTTCGCATCAAAAACGACGTCAGATTAAATGTGGGTGTTTCGCCACTAGAATATGATATAAAATGGTGATGACTATAAATAAATAGATGAAAAAATTAGTGACATATTTTGACATATTGCCTCAAAAACTAACTGTCTAAAGCTTTGTCTTTAGGTTTATTTCCTAGTAGTTGAGATGTATCAGTGTTCAAACTTTTGACATCATACTTTTGATTTAGAAAGTAGAATTATTGATCTATTCTGACCAAATTTATCAAGAAAACCAATTAATATGTTCATTGCTTCATAATTTCCATTTTTGAAAATGTATGACTATTTTATATTTGTCATCTATTCTATTCTATCTATTCTTACTTTACTAAAACATCTATTTAGAAAAACCATCAGAAGACCAGAGGATGGAAATAAAAGTGACCACAAGTTATTATTTGCCCATTTTGATGTTGTTGATCTTTTGACTGGTTCCAGTATTTCACTTATTATTATATTATATTATCGTTATATGATATTTAGACACAGTGGGAATAAACTGGACATGCTCTGGTCGACAGCGCCCCCTAAAGACACCTCAGATTACTTACAGGATTTATAAAAGGAGACGTGTCCCACTCCGTGTTGCCAGATTTGACGTTTTTCCTCCAAGTTGAGGTACTATTCACTTGATTGGATGAGTAAAAACTTAATTGAAGCGGTTGTCTATATAATTTAACTGGTTGTTTATAACTGCTATAGCAGCTAATGAACTGAAAATAGAGAATTTAATGCCCTAAAATATAAAAAAGTTAAGGCTAAAAAGAGGATTCAGCTTGTAGCCCAGAGTGTAATTGTCTCAAGTGTTTCATTCCTGTTTCACGTGGAAAATACAACTTTTTACTGGCAATTATTTTTTTTTAATCAAAATTTTGTGTGATATTAAAACAATAATAATAAAATAATAATAATAATAATAGAAAGACCTTGAGATTGTGCTGATATCTACAGTTTAAAACTTTGATACGTTTACGTCAAGGGGGCTGAGCTTCTTTCAAACCTGGCAACCCTCGCTCACACGTTAACTCTCGTGTTGGCTCTAACGGGCAGGAAGAAGCAGACAGCACCGGTGACAACATGGGGAAAAAAGCAGAAATGGCACAAAACTCGTACATCGAATCCATTGTTCAACAACTGGAGGGTCAAGATCCTGTCTTTCTGATCGGAGTTATTGTTGCTTTGGCAGTTGTTGTCATCACTTTTGGTAAGAAACGACCGTTAGTGCTGAAATTAGCACGCTAACATTAGCAGGCTAGGCCTTAGCATGTGTTACCTAAGCGTAGTTAGTTATAAAGTGCCAGCTTGGTGGTGGTGTTGTTTTGTAAGCAGGTTGTTACATTTAATCTCTTGTTGTGTTATAAAGAAATTTGTGCATTAAAGTTATTATCTGAACTAGCGAGCTTGGAAGCTAGCTGCTAAGCTAAAGCTAACAGCTGTCAGTTTTTCTATGGGAGTCACTCAAACTTCACACGTGTAATTAGTTCATAAACATCAACTGCGTTTAATAAAGCTATTGACTAATCTCTGTGTATTTTCTTTACAGTTTTTCTAAAGTACTTTCTCAGCAGTAAAACTGTCCGCAGCTCGGTGCTGCTGGTCGGACTGTGTGACTCAGGGAAGACGCTTCTCTTCAGCCGAGTGAGTTGATGCAGCATCGCCACGTTGACTGATGAACGTCAACCTGCTGAATGAATGAATGAATGAATGACTGAGCTCTTTATGTTTTATGTTCACAGCTGCTGTCTGGAAAGTTCAAGCGGACACAGACCTCCATCACAGACAGCAGTGCTTCATACAAAGCCAAAAATGATAAGGTGAGTCTACGATTTATTTCAGAATCATCATTTCATCATTACACAATTCGCTGGATTAACAGTTATCCTCTCTCCCTGTTGTATTCAGGGCAGCACCTGGACCCTGATAGACCTGCCAGGACATGACAGTCTTCGCTCTCAGTACTTGGAGAAGTTCAAGTCTGCAGCCAGGTGAGGACAAGGGAACCTGTCTTAAATATGAGACCCAGGAACCATTAAACATTTTTACACATTTGCTTGAAAATGAGGATTTACTGATTATTAAAGCAGCAGCTGGGAAGTCTCGATCAGCTTGTTTGGCCTCCTGATTCTGATCTGGTTTTTAAAATACCTGCCATTACTCAGTTCCAGTTTAATATTTGATTTTATTCTTGGATAATACAGCTACAGACCATTTTTTGTGTCAAGAGTATCAAAACCAACACTGATTGGAACAGATCAAGGCAGCCCCTTTTTAAAGCCCCTAGCCCCTAGATAGCCCCTCTTACCGCGCTTAATATTTACACACAATTTAGTAAAAAATGTTGTGCTCACTTTTCACAGCTGATGTAAAGATTGGTGTAGGGAGATGGGGGTAATAACCAGTTGCTGATGTGATGTTTCTCTTCAGAGCGATCGTGTTTGTAGTGGACAGCGCCATCTTCCAGAAGGAGGTGAGAGATGTGGCGGAGTTTCTCTACGTCTTGTTGACAGACGCTGTGATCTCCAGAAACGCTCCAGCTCTCCTGTTGGCGTGTAACAAACAAGGTGAAAGAGCTCTTGACTTTACCATCAAACTTAAGATTCATTTTCATCATTTCATCCCTCACATTAAACATCTTGCTTTGCCTTTTCATTCACTGATGTTTTTATTCTACAGATATCACCATGGCAAAATCAGCCAAACTGATTCAACAGCAGCTGGAAAAGGAATTGTAAGTTGTATTTGCTGTTTTTGTAAGAAATACTTCAGTTGTTATGCTTATGATTGTCAAGTTACTATTTTATAAGAAGCATCTTTTAAACACTACATCTTCCAGTTATCAGCCACTGGTGAAATCATTACTTGTTTTCCATGACTTGACAAAACTGTTTTTACTGGCTGAGTTGCATCTCTTGTGACCAGTAAACTTTTGTACATTTATTGGGCACAAAAGCAAATGAAGATGTTTCAACTCGGTCTCTTCCTCTCACAGGAACACCTTGCGAGTGACACGCTCGGCAGCCCTCAGCTCTCAGGACGGCTCTGTGGGCGGGAGTGTGTATCTGGGGAAGAAAGGCAAAGACTTTGAGTTCAGCCAGGTTCACATGAAGGTGGAGTTCCTGGAGTGCAGCGCCCGTGGTAGCAAGGGTGAAGAAGGGGACGCAGACATCGAAAATCTGGAGAAGAGCCTGGCTAAACTGTAACTACATGCCAACTCCTCATCCTCAAAGGCACAGACCTCGGATCAGATCACCTCAGTAATCAAAGAAGAGATGGCAAATGCATCTGAGTGGAGGATCTATTCTGCAGGAGTGACCAGTCAGACATGGTCTTAACTGTGATGGCTGACATGGCTGTAAAACTTAAAATGATACTAGCGCTGGAAGAATGTTTGAGACGTATTCAGTGGAAGAAAAAAAAACAAAACATCAAAAGACTGTGAAAGCTGTTTTTTTTTTTTCCAACTGCACCGCTGTGCTGAGAAATAATTATGATTTCCTTCAGTGTAAATTTTGCTGTGATGATCAACTATATTGCGCTTTATTTGGCTTGATTATAAAATGTACCGCTGAGCTACAAGAGCTTTGGGGAAACTACAATTGTTGTTTGTATCTCAAAGAAAAAAAAAAAAAAAAGTCTCACAGGTTAGTTCATGTTTATTTTAAAAGTATCTCAGTTAGTCTGACCTGAAAAAAGATAGGTGTGAATTTCATTTATTCATTAACTTGGACAGTCGGCGTCGTGCCTTCTTTTTCTCGTATATCTCGTGTTTTTGCTTGTTCGCTTGAACGGCAGTATAGTTGTGTGAAAACAGTGCATTTGCAACGAATGTATGACTTTATTGTATCCATACAACAATGAAATATTGTTTGCAGTTGTCTGGCTTGGTTTTTTTTTTGTTTGCTTGTTTTGTTTAAACATGAGGGGTCTAAACAGAAAAATGCAACATGGTCACACACATTGGTTAAGTTTTAACACGTATTTTCAGCCTGTTATGATTCACGGCCAGCAAACAGGATTTAATGATTTACATGTAGAGAAAACACAGTTTGGTTCGGTGCATGTACAGTCTGTGTTAACTTGGTGTCAGTTCACATGATGCTGCTATAAATTTATTTTTATAAAATTGTACTGTGACCTCCCAACCCCCTCAAAAAAAAAAGTAATTAAGAAGTGTAGCTGTATAATCTCAAATGTCTTTGGAAGCTGCTTTGAGTTTATTCTGGTTTGTTTTCCATCTGGCACCTGGTTTGGATTGAGACGTGTTTTTCTTCTGATATTTTTTAGTCTCAGATCAGTCGGATTTGTTTTGTCTAATGTGGTAGTTTCACAGACCACAAACATGCATAACATTTACAGAAAAATCTCATGAATCCAGTGTAAGCTAAATAAATTTCAAAGGATGATATTTTATAGGACCACACACACTAAATCCCCACTAAGCCAAATCTAATAAGTTAAATGAGACCCCAAAACTCCCCTCAGACATTTAGTTTGTTAAATCCCGTGAGAACATGGAGTTCTGATTGCTTTTATAAAGAACACTTATATTTTGTGCCTGCCCTCAATTCAGACTTGAAGAAAGAAAAACAAGAAACAAACGTCGCCATAGAAACCACACACCATTTACATCAGACGTCCAGGAGCCGAAGACAAATCTTAACCGCAAGCGTTTTTTTGTTTTGTTATGTTTCTTTTTTTTTTTAATGGCACGAAAATATCCTCCTTATTTATTTGATGTACTGTTTACGTGTCAAACAAAATGTTTTTTGTATCAAGAGTGATTCTGACAGCTGAGATCACCTCCTGTGTTACTAGACGCTTTCAGTTTGTTGGTAAGCTGATTGGCAGTGACTCAGTAACTTGGCTGCTATCACAATATGCTTCTGAAGGTTTGTTATTTTTCTAATACATCCTTTTATTCAACCAAGAAGCTACTAATAGCATTAGGGTGTTTTATGAAAGCAGCCTCAGAAATCCAAAATAATCCCACTGTGAGTTCCTAATGACAACAAACCCAGGTCTGTGAAGAATTTCAAAAGCGACATTAGATCTAAAAATGAAGCGAGTCAAAATAATGCACTGCCATGGCCAAAACAGAAGATGGAGTTTGAGCGTGTGACTCTATAGCTGAGACAGAGGGTAGACAGTCAGGCTGCAGCTCTGATCAGCTACTACCACACAATGTTCTCCTTTCAGCACAGCAGGACACAACCAGTTCACCTTGTCCCCATGACTGATGCTCAGTTTGGGCCCAGACTTGTCCTCCATCACGTCGTCTGCTTCTCCTGCTGCTGCTGCAGCTTCATCCTCTACTTCAGCTTCCTCTTTCTCTGCTTCAGTTTTCGGTGAGGTCTTAGTTTTATCCAGGGATTGTTCTTTCCTCTTTGTCTTGCTCTTAGCCTTCCTGCGTTGAGGTGCCGTTGGTTTAGGTTTGGCTTTTCCCTCTGGACAAACCACCGGGTGCTTACTGAGATCCCACAGCGCTACCCGGCCATCGTTTCCCCCTGAGACGAGCCAGTATGGGTGGGAAAGGAAACTAACAAAATGAGCTTGTGAAGCTCCCTGACTGTGGGCTTTGACTACTCCCTGCTGTTCCAGTTTAGAGCCGCTGCCGATCCGCATCAGATGCACTCGCCCGTCCTCTGCTGCACAACCCAAAATGTTTCCACAACTTGCCACAGAAACACAGTGAGCCAGTGGAGGGTTGAAAAGTTGACCAGGCCGCTGCTGGTGGTCATCTTCTTCTTCTGCTGCATCCTGGAGGCTCAGAGTCCAAAGCGGGCGAGTCTTCTGTAGACCCCACAGCATCACCTGAAGCAGCAAAACAAAACAATTACTAGAAATGAAGCCGGTAATGAAATAATATACAGCGAGGGAAACTTTAGAGTCGTCTCACCTGCATGTCCAGTCCAGCAGACACGAGGTTGTTAGGTCTGTGAGGCCTGAAAGCCACAGAGGAGCAGATGTTAGTGTGTCTGCGTAGAGTCCTGCACACTTTTCCCCCCGGAAGCTCCAGTACCCGCACTGCCCCAGAGTCATCGGCCACTGCTAAGGCTGAACCCGTCTCATTCAGCGCTAAAGCATTGATCTCCTCCTCCCCCGCGCCCTGAAACTCCTCCACATGACCCTTCAGGTTCCTGGGGTCGAGAACAGTCACCGTGTCTCCGTGTGACACGTATAACTGGCCCGGAGCTACAGGTGAAAACACGACGTTCGTGTTGTCCTCTTCTCCGGGGAGGGTAAGTTTGCCAATGATGGTGCCTTCTTGGCTCCAGACTGTCACCTCTCCACCCTCAGAGCCTGAAGCAAGGAGACCCTCGGGGCCCAGAGAAGCTCCAACACATAAGATGGGTGCAGAGTGGCCCTCGGACCACTGCCTGGCCATGGTGACCCTGCACAGTGGAGGATCAGATTAACATGTCTGACAGTAACTTACACTGAAACATTTGTTCTTTATTTCATGTTATTTTCATTGAAGCATCTTTTTCTGGTGTTTTACAGACATATTATAAATTATTGTGTAAATTATCAGCACATTCATTAATGAAGCCTGAGTTAGAGCTGGAAAACATCAGAAGTCACAAGATATAGCGTGAGTATATAGGCAGAAATAATATTTTAAAAAATAAGGAAAAACTAACATAATATTCTATGAAGTCTGGATTAATTGAGGTGTATGTTGCTCTTATTAAGTGTCTGATGTTGAAGTTAATTTTCATTCACTAAGTAGTCGATATCAATATTTAAAGAAGAGTCAAAACAAACGTGTAACCGGAATAAACAAGCGGTCTTAGCTGTAGCTGCTAACTCAAGCTAATGTTCAACTTCTAGTTCATTTGAAGTTCCGGTCGCGATAACAAACATGTTGTGTTGAATGTGCGAATTTAAAAACAATCTACAACACAGTCGTGACATTATTTATAATCTCAGGACCAGATTTATTACACTACCTTAGACAGAGCAGAAGAAACTTCGACAGGCTGCCATGTGGGGCTGCGTCGCCGTTTGATTACGTCACAGGGGTGAAAAGGAGGTTTTTGCCCTGAGTTCAGCCTGTCAGGGTCAATTCATTTATTTATTTGCAACAACCCAACATGTATTATGTTACACTATGTAAAAAAAAATTTTAACGGATCATGGGTGTTGCTATTTGGACAACATTATAACATCGTACAACATTATTTAGTTGTTTGGTCAATAATAATAATAATCAAAATAAATAAATGAATAAAATAATGTGGGATGAAGTTTACAGCCGTTGTGTTTTGTTTGATAAACAACTCAAACGTTTTGAGTTAATTATCAACACGACATCTTTTACATCTTTTCACATGACATCTAGTACGTCTAACACATTAAAATCAATACGGTTATTATATATATATATATATTGTAAATATTTTATGAATAATCAAAAAAGTGGTACCACAAAACCAAATGTATAGTACAACCCACAATGAATAGAAAAATATTTAACACTGTGAAAAAAATAAGTGTAAATACAAGTTAGATGTAGTAGTAGTAGTAGTAGTAGTAGTAGTTGTTGTAGTTGTAGTGAGTTAGTTAGCCCATTAGTTCCTACAAGTTCTGGAGAAAGTGAAAAAGAAAATGGACCATTGTTCAGAGAGCCCCCGCCCCCCACCCGTACTTCATTCCCACAATTGGTCGCTCCCCAGTGATTCATCCAAAGCTGTAGATGTGATGAGTGTGGTCCATTTCTGGGTCAGTGAACAGCATGCCATACTGCTGCTCTGAATAGGAGACAGAGAGGAGAGGCCATAGCTGTCAGACCTGCACCCAAAAGCACAAGCTAACAAACACACTGCACTGTCAACCCAACATTCGAGTGCTGACCCACACAGTATACATCGTCACAAAGCAGCAGCAGTTCTCACAGGCCACAATCAATGTAAGTATCCTCAGCCATTTATCTTTTTCTGTTCATAACGTGTGCATTAGGTGCAGTTATCTTTTCATACGTATCACATATCATAGTAAGAAGCTTCCCCTATGATGCAGTTGAACTGTGATGCTGAAGTTGTTGACACATTTGAGACGTTGCTGAAGTATTTGTCAGTGACAGTTTGTGGTCTATTAAAGCTGTTGTCAGTTACACAGCTCCACCCAGATATGTTAAGTTATTTAGTTTTCATATCAAACTTGTTAGAGCTTTACTGTCCAGTGTGAGGTAAGTTGTATTTTTTTGAGTTAGATACAAATTTAGAACATTGTGCTTAAACTTTAAAGTGGATTTGACTCTTTCATTTTCTTGATTATGTAAAACAATAACAAATAATAATGTGAAACCAGTAATTTCCTTATTTGCTGTTATTATAATCAATTTGATCTTCATCAGCTTGAACAGAAGCTCCAGTGTCAGGCAGAAGAAATGTATCAACACTGATGAGATGGTTCAGATGCCAAACAGAAATGACATTAGTTACAGATGAATTATCTTCCTTCCAGCCAATGATCAGTTCCCTATCATCTTTAAATGCATTTTTAATCAATATCTTTTAAATCCAATTTTAAGTTAAACATGTTAAATTAAACATGTTAAACATGCTCTTTGCTTTTGTAACTACTCTATGTGGCATATTTCTTCTTCAGCTGCTGCAACACTTCAATCACACTTAAAACACTTCCTGCAAACCAGTTTACGCTGGCTTTTTGCTCTTATATTGATACTATATTTGCTGTTTAGATATGTAGTATATGGTTCTTTTTTCACCTACGTTCCCGTACATAATAGTCCCATATTTATATTTTTGCTTATCTGTTTGTTGTCTTTGTTTTAGCTGCATGACATTGTTTATTTTCTGGTACATTCACCATCCACACTGTGTTCACAGTGAGATCCACCTGTGACTGGTTTTACTTCATAATCACCCTAAAGAGGTTTTTTCCTAACATGTTTCTAGTGTAAGTGTGAGTAAACAGGGTGTTTAGATATATTCACATATGAAGCTGTAATTACTTACAAACATGTTAAGAAGGAATCTCTTAACAACCAGTAAGACCAAAGTCTGTTATTGTGCTAATGAACATCTAGTTATTGTTTTATTGAAGGTTTGAAAAATTGCTAGCCTGTGTTTTAACATACTCTCCAGTGAATTTGATATTGTTTCTGATTCTTTCTTTCTTGTTTTTAGAGGATCTAGAGCTGACAGAAATATTCACATACGTGTGAGTATGAGGTCACCATATTACCCAGCTAGATCGGTGCTTTTCCGTAAGCAGCCAAATGGAGTGACGTACAGAGTCCCGGCACTGCTCTACCTATCCCACTCCAGGTCCTTCCTGGCCTTCTGCGAGGAGAGACTCAGCCCGTCCGACTCTCAGGCTCACCTGCTCGTCATGAGGAAAGGCACTTTCTACAAAAACTATGTAGAGGTCAGTGGTGCTGGGGTTAAAATATAATGTGCAGTACTGTGTAAAAGTTATAGGCACCGCACATGTTTTGTTGTAGCAGCGCTGTAACGACCATACATATTTATATCTCACTTTCTTTATGCATATATGATAAGAAAATACAGGAAATTTGTACAAAGTATTTAAGAACACATAAAATGTACTAATGAGTCTGCATTCAGACTCTGGCAATCCCCAGATTTGTTGCCCCAGCAGTGCTTCAGTGACCTACAACCACAAGGGTTAAGCTGTTGGCAGAGTCACCGTTCCACACTCAGATCAGTGATATTTAGTCTGACATAAGCTGTTGGCAGATCCAGATGTGACAGGGGTCTCACCTTGGTCAAAATAGGAAAAGCCAATGACCAAAAGATGATATCCAATGAGTCAAGATGAGACAAACTAGGACAGAATTCCCCCCTCGGTGAACAATAAAGAGGGTCACTAGAGACCTAAAGCGTGTTTTGGGTGACCCCAACTCATAATGTCTTGTTAATATGCTTGTCACTGCAGCACTTTTGGGTGAGACAAGGTGAGATCAGCAGCTGATCCCAAGACCCCTGTCACATCTGGATGTGCCAACAGTTTCTGGCAGGCTAAACATGTCTATCAGTGATCTGAGTGTGGAACAATGACTTTGACAGGTTATTGGTCAGATGTTGGCAGCTGTTGGCAACACAACATGTGGGGGGTGCCTATAACTTTTACACAGTGCTGTAGTTCCTTTGAAATGTACCGTTTTAAGTTTACATTTCTCACTAACAGGTAGCCTGAGAATTAGTTATAGTGCAAATTATACAAATTATACTTAACTAACTTAGCAACAACACTATACTTTTATACATATTTTAAACATAAAAGCAGTTTCCAGAACACACAACACAGTTATAGTTGAATTAGTTGCTCAGTAGCTTTGTTTTTATTTGTGCCATCATCTCACTGTCTCTAAATCTTCCTCTTTAATCTCCAGTGGGACGACATGCGTGTACTGGGCACTGCTTTCCTGACAGGCCACCGGTCCATGAACCCTTGTCCCGTGTACGATGAGTTCACAGGTACTCTTTTCTTGTTCTTCATCGCTGTTCTGGGTCACACCTCAGAGTCCTATCAGCTGGTGACCGGCAAGAATGTGACTCGACTCTGCTACATCTGCAGCACTGACAACGGAGACACCTGGACCACTGTCACCGACCTGACCAAGAGGGTCATAGGAGACACTATTAAAGGTCAGCGAATGGGACAATTCATTTTTAGTTTTACATGAATGTGTTGCTACATTTTGATATAACATTTCTGTCTCCCTGTTCTTTATCTATTTGCAGAATGGGCAACTTTCGCTTTGGGTCCGGGTCACGGCATCCAGCTGAAGTCAGGTCGTCTCCTCATTCCTGCCTATGCTTATCACATCGACTGCAAAGAGTGCTTTGGAAAGCTCTGCCAGACCACTCCTCACGCCTTCTGCTTTCACAGTGACACCCACGGGAGAACCTGGCGATTCGGTGAGGCGGTGCCGAATCCGGACAGCGTTGAGTGTCAGGTGGTGTCTGTGGATGAAGAGGATGGGACCAACGTGTTGTACTGCAACGCTCGCAGCCCCCTCGGCTACAGGGTGCAGGCCCTCAGTCTGGATGATGGTGCCGTGTTTGAGCAGGGGCAGCTGGTGCAGCGGCTGGTGGAGCCTCGTAATGGTTGTCATGGCAGCGTCGTTGGATTTCCTGCACCTTTACATCTGTGTCAAAGTCTTAACCATCACTTACACCAATCTAAACACCGCTCCAGACACTGGACGTCCTTTATCCCTCCATCTCCAAACATCACCAACCCTTTGTCATCAAATAGTAGTGACCCTTCAGATTTCCTGACCCCCACCTGGGTTGTGTACTCCCATCCAACATGGACGACCGCACGTAGAGATCTGGGTGTGTTCCTCAGCTTATTTCCACGTGATCCAGACAGCTGGCGTGGCCCCTGGGTGATCTATGAGGGCCCCAGCGCCTACTCTGACCTGGCCTATCTGGAGCTGCCTTCTTCATCTGGAGCACCGCCTGCTGTGGCGTTCGCCTGCCTGTTCGAGTGTGGTACTGAAACGGCCTACGATGAAATCTGCTTCAGCATCTTCACTCTCTACGAGCTCATCGATCACCTGCCTCTTGATGCCCAGCAGGGAAATAGCGGTGAGAAATTTAAACGACAGCAGGATAAAGTCTGGGAGAACGGACGGTTTAAAGGAAACGCACCAGTTCTTCAAGAGCCTCATGTAAAGAAGAGGAGAAAAAAGAACAAGTTGACTGGAATGTGCTGTGTGTCTTAAAAGTTCATAAAACAGAAGTTCCTTCCATTAAATGTTTTCTGTTTCCACCATGTATTACACAATATCGTATGCACTATTTAGACAATGATTGTTCTCATGAGTAATGTAGTGTTTGTAGTGCTGTAATGTTAATTCCAGATACATGAAATAGCTTGTATGCATTGATCATTTGTAATTTCATGAAGATTAAAACTGAAATAATTTGAAAATGAATCAATTCTTTAAACAGAATTCTCCATTCTGAGAATTTGCTGTGTTTAAATTGAATATTTCTGTCTATTTTGAACATTTAAATGTTTAACATGACACGAGGAAGTGTGGCTGTGAAAATAACAGCCACATT
Source organism: Polydactylus sextarius (assembly GCA_016801845.1). Taxonomy (NCBI): domain Eukaryota; kingdom Metazoa; phylum Chordata; class Actinopteri; family Polynemidae; genus Polydactylus; species Polydactylus sextarius. Next base: position 3,794,043 of record CM028926.1, read on the forward strand.
TTATTATTGAATTAATAATGGAAGAGAAAATTAACCGCAGCCCTAATGATGATTAATGACTTGAGCTCATTACGACGCCAGTGAATCAAACGTTTCGTGTGCTGCTAAAAACATGGAGATACATCCAACATATTTCTGAGATACGAGGCAGCAACAGCTTCATCAGCCTTTTTTTTTTTTTTTTTTTTAAATCCCAGAGGTCGCTCTCTTTCCAGTTTCCTCTTCCTCTCATCAGTTATCAAAAAAACTCAGCCAAAGTCTCTGGGCAAAAACAAGAAGAATGAGAGTCGACAAATTTGCTGCACCGCAAGTTACATTCACTCTTGTCTTGATTCACCAGAACCATGAAGAACTTGTAACTTTTATTCAGTTTTAAAATGCAGATACTGAGACTTGATGTCTTGATGTTTTCTAACTGACTCTTAAATATAAGCTTGGTCTTAAACTGTTTCAATTTTGTGCTTTAACGTCCAAAAAAAAATCACCAGAACGTGTAGAAATTTGTTTGGGTGAGACTTGTCTGACGAGGCTGCAGCTCATCAAGTTCACACATTAAACACACCTGCTTCATCATCAGCAGCAGCTCTAACACAAGGATGATGTTTCTTCTTGAGTTTGTTGAAACCTTCAGCGGTCGATGGTTTAAGTGACGTACTTTGGAGCGTACGAGGAACAGAACCAGGGCCGAGTGGAGCAGTTTGTTTGGATAAGAAGAAATAATAAACAGATGCAGGAAGGCAGCAGGATCTGGATAGTCTCTTCTCACGGCTTCTCCTCCTCCTCCTCATTATATAACTCCACTTTGACAGAAGGCTCATTTCACTACTTGGATTCTTTCACAGAAGTCTGTTTTTTTTCCCCTTTTTTCTTCAGCATCTGTGTTTTACACTGTACTATAATGGGTCTGAGGATCATCATTTTCCTGGCTGTGGTAATAATTGGGAGCCACAGTGTGACAATCAGTCCTCAAACTGCCTCACCAGACGTGTCGGTTCATCTCAACAGATCAGAGACGGCAGAACTTCCTGAACAGGTGAGAAGAAACTAGTTCTGTCTGGTTTTAATGCATGCATTGTGTTTGTTTGTTTTTTTTAAGTTTTGTAGCTGCACGTTTGGTTGATCTGAACGTTTATGAGTTTGTTGGGGAAAAATGATGTGGTCAGAGGAAAAAAAAGTACACGTTTCAAGGAGGATATGCATCTTTTCTGCATTCATTATTACATCAAAACCATTCTGTACATAGTACAAAAGTCATTTTTATGCTCAAATCAAAACACTGAGCTTTTCTTACCAACAACCATCTTATAAAATGCTGACTGCAGTGTGTAGAGGTCAAAATGGTAAAATCAAAGTAATAAATACACTATGTTTCTCAGACGGGGTCAATGTTCAAGGAGGGAAAAACAGCTTTAACTACAAAACGAAAGTAAAATGTTGAAGTTCAGTTTGGTTGCACTAATTAAATCCTTATTGACAAGTCACATTTGACAACTGGTAGAGGTGTGTGTAAAGCAGGGACGGCTGTTGTGTCAAAGTCCAACAGTGTACGATTTAGTAGAGGAGACGGGATGAATTTTTCAGTTCTTCCACTTGTTCTTCTTCGCAGGCAGCTGCCCCGTGGCCTCTAAGTATTTGTGGATGAGTTCATCTTGTGTCGCCGGCAGGCAGGGCTGATATCTGCTGTAGTCCATGGTGTACTCGCCTTTACCCTGAGTAAACAACGACAGAAGATGTTTAGTTTATTTATGTTTGATTTCCTCACTTGAGCGGCCCAAGAGGAGCTAAAGACGTGGCCTGAATTTCAATAATATTGCTAATAATAATACTAATAATAAGATACTATATTTGCTTAAAAAACAAGCAAATACAGCATCTTATTATTAGTATTTAGTTTGAACTTACTTCAGTACAAGAGCGTAGTTCTGTGGCGTAACCAAACATGTCATTTAGTGGAATCTGTTGACAGAAACAAACTAAAATTAGCAAAATGCAGATGTTTGTGAAGGATGATAGAAGAAAACCTATCAGGTTAAGAATGTGGATACATGCTGCATGTAAATAAAAACCCAAAAAAAAACACAAACTAGACTCACATCAGCATAAAGAGTGAAATAACCCTCTGCTCCGTCTTGTCCTGTGATGACACCGTGCCGACGGTTTACACCAGAGATGACAACTCCCTGAAACTCCTGAGGTGCAACGATTTCCACAGACATGATCGGCTCCAGTATGACCGTTTTGGCCTTTTCCATAGCTGTAGGGAAGACATTGAACGCAACATTAGAGTTAAGTCACAACACAGCAGAAGAAACGGAGCCAGAGCTCAAGTAAGCGAACACTCACCTTGCTTCATGGCGCCCTCTCCTGCCCGGATGAAGGAGATCTCGTTTGAGTCGACCATGTGGTGCGCTCCGTCTTCCAGGATGAATCGGACTCCTGAGATCTTGTGTCCGATCAGGGGTCCCTTCTCACAGGCCTCCATGAAGCCCTGCAGCGTGATGGGAAGACCAGAGGAATAAGAAGCTAGAAAAAACTGAGCACATGGTCTTTTAATGTGTGTGACTGCATTTGCACAAACCTTTTCAACAGCAGGTAAAAACTGTTTTGGGACGTTCGTACCAACGGTCTGATCTTCAAACTCCACCTTAGTGTAATTTTCTGGCTCCAGGGGCTCAAGGACTCCAATAACTTTACCGTACTGCCCAGAACCACCAGACTGCTTCTTATGGGTGAAATCAAACCTGCAGGAAATAGGTCAAATATTCATGTGTGTCATCGATGAACCTCTTTTGATTATATTGAATAATCAGGATTTTTTATGCCTGTACTATTCTAACGTGTATAATAAGAAACATGCTTCACTTGAATGTTATTTCAGTGTATCTTTTGAAAATTTAGTGCACACCAAACACCCTCACCTATCAGACTTTTCAACTTAATTGTTGCAGTGACTTGATACATTTTCAGTTGCAGTGACATTTTCAATGGTGCGTTTTGCTGCATCACATAGAATAAAGCTCTGTGCCTTTAAAAAGGGGCAGTCTTCAAAAAGCTCCGGTGTCACAGGAAGTAGGAAGTGTTCTTTCCACTTGCAATGAGGAGCAGTTGACTCTGACCACTGAACAGATAAAACTTTCCACCAGCCAAATAATCATCAGGGAGTCTGAGGAGTCCAACTTCAGGCAAGATAAGACTCCCTATTGTTTACTTTTCTAAAGCTGTGAACTTCTCCACCCTTTAACTTTACATATCTGCTTCCATTTTTTCACTTTGGTCAGTGGGTGTGATGCTCTCTGTGTCTATTCATACTAATCAAAGACGTGCGCTGCACCCTGGTGTCACCTAAGGGTCAAAGTCCTTTCAGGGAGTGGAAGCCCCTCCCCACTCATCCACTACTACAGCAGCTTCTTATTCTCATGTTCTTCTTTTCTTGACATTATACTTCTCACTTCATTGTCCATATTGACATAACAGCAACACGTATCAATCGTGGTGGAGACTGAGGAGGTTGTGATGGAGACTGGGAAGCTGAACCCTGATCACTACCCTGCTCGGAGGGCGGCCAAGGTGGTCCAACACTACCTCAACACGCGCTACGGCTCGCCGTACAGGGTGATGATGTTGAACGACGTCTACAGTGGGAACGCAGAGGTCGGCTCAACTTCATTTCACTGCTCAAGTATTAGCAAATCTTCAACTTCACCTCAAGTGATGAGGTCTGACTAGTGTTGACTTATCTTTCAGGATGTGGCAGACTCTGGAAGAAAGTATCAGCTGGAGATCTCGATACAGGAGATGATTACCAATGTAAGATGTATTTCATCATTTTATATCTAATTCTATACTAATTCTATTCAGACAAGTCCACATGATTTAGATACAGCCAGGAGTCAACAGAGAAGCTTCACTAAGCTTCTGTTTTTTTAATTATTATTAATTACTAGACACGGATGTTTTATTTTTTTGTTGTGGCGGTGACTCAAAGCTGCGAACGAGCCACAATTATTTCTAATTGTCTGAGAAGACAAAATGCATTCCTGAATCAGATCATTACACAATGAACGTGTTTGATCACATTGTGCTTATTGGAAACACATTTAAATCAAATTGTAGGTGTGAGTTTTTGTTCAAATACACAGCTGAACACTGTGTGACGTCAGTGAGCAGGTATGACCAGATTTACAGCAAAAGGAGGCTTCCAGTGCTGACTCACAGGTCGTCGCGGTAACATTTGGACTACACCCTTGCTCTGCACCCTCCCCTTTCATATCAAATCTGCCTTTTTTACATATTTGCTTTTTTCTTTTTTTGTTAAATTCCTCCAGAACACAGAGAAATGCTCTGCAGAGGTTTTCTTTCCGCGGGTAGAGCAGCAGAGTTCACCACAGGTCCAGGCCTCATGTGTGGAGCTCCTCAAAATCGACACTAAAGCTCAGGAAGAGGCTTTATACCAAAAGTACAAGACGAACCCAAACCTGCTGTCAGCACATTTACCTGGTACGAACAGTGAAACACACTCTGCACAGCGTTGATTCAAAACAACGTAATAAAGTCGGTGGTTGCACAATGTTAACTGTCTGAAATTGCAACATTTTAGGGGATTTTAACAATGTTGAAACAACAAACTCCCTCTAATGTTTGTAATCACTGTTCTTAAAACTGTAACAGACAGCTACGGCCACATGGAGCCCGACATGGAGCCTTTCTGGCGCCTGGGTATTGTGGCCTCCAGCTTCATCATGTTGAATGACTCCACTGAAAACACTCTGTACAGCATGGCTCAAGTGGCCAACATCACACAGCTGGTAGGTTGTATGGCTTCATGGTTGATGTTGTTTTGTTTTTTTTTTTTTTTTCCAACTGTCATTAAAAAAACAGATGTTTTGGAAAGACAAATGTGACTACACAACTATTAAGAACTGACTATTTACAGTACAAACGCAGGTTTTTCCAACCACTATAATGCTCCGACATATCAGACTCATAACTGTATTAAGTCTATAACAGCTGCATTAGATTCAGTTTCTATCATTTGACTTTTCTCTCACCTGCGACAGGAAACTGAGAACGACCAGCTGAAGTTTGACTATGACGTGTTGCTGCATGACTTGGTGTCCCAGGTAACCAACTTATTCACTGTTAACATAATCCCTAAACAAATATTAATGTATAATGATTCTAGAACAATAAGTTAGAAAAGTTTAAAAAAAAAAAAACATTTCTTTTTTGATTTCTGTAAAACTGTAAAAGGTAAATGTTTCTCATCAGGGCAACTGGTTAATGAAGCAGCTGATTTAAACTCCAGTATCACCTTGTGGTAAATTGGTAAACTGGACCAGCTTTTTCTACCTGACATGTGTTAATCCAACTGTGTGTGTGTGTGTGTGTGTGTGTGTGTGTGTTTTTTCTATTTTCGCAGGAAATCCTTCACTGGAAACTGCTGTTCACTTGGTCTCCTTCAGATGGAGTCAAAGTGCTGCAGAAGAAACAGCTGCCTCGCTGCCACCACGGAAAACAACCCCCGAACTAGACTGAACTAAACTAGACACCTCATCTTCTGTTGGAGCATGAAAGTATTTACATAAAGGAAATTAGGAGCTGTTGATTATAAGAAAGCAAATCTTTTTTTGAACAACAGAAAAGTGAAGTTTATACTATCGAGAGTCAGATTTATCTATCATACATAGTGATACGATGTCCTTGGACTGTTCTGTACTCTGGGTTGTTAAGAGTATTTTAGCCAAAATAAACTGTTTATACATATTGTTACTCAGTTTCAGATGTTGTCAGCTGTGTTTGTGTGTGTGTGTGTGTGAGAGGATCATGACTTACGGTACAGCAGAAGTGATTGTTTCTCTGAAAGACACTTTGGGTTTCCCCATCACACAAGGACAGTTGTATTCCCTGTCCAACCTCTGAAACAAAAAAGAAAACATGGAAAAACCCACAAAAAAAAAAAACATTAAATGTCAAGTCCAACGATCTTTTCCGGAGGTTTGTAGATTTTGGCCAAAGCTTATTCCCAAAACACTCAAAGTAAACCCCCCGTCCATCAGTTAACCACAATAATCCACTTTAGAGTTTTTATTGCATAAGACTGACACTAACAAAGGCACTTTAGTTAAAGGGGAAAAAGAGTATTTTCTAATAAGAAGGTTTATAACTGTCATGTTTGGGGAAAAAATGGTTTTTGGTTTTCTTTGGCATTTTGATCAGGTACCTGAGAGTAGATTTCCAGATGCAGTTCGCCCATTCCTGAGATGATGGTTTCTTTACTCTCGGTGTCAAAATGAACTCTGAACGTTGGATCTTCCCTCGTGAAACGATTGATACCTTTGGAGAATTTGTCTATGTCGTTCTGTCGGGACACAAAACGGTACAGTGATGTCACAGTATATTGACTGGAGTTACACTATTACAGCACATACAGGTACATTAAAAGATTTTTACCTTGTTTGCTGGCTTCATTGACATGGAAATGACAGGCTCTGGGATGTGAATTGACTCCTGTGGGACAAAACGGTAAAAATAAACAGTAAATCCTTCTTACATCTTGGATTAAATAAAATAAACAGGTTTTCGTGTTCTTTTGTCAAGTGAAATCATTAAAGCTACTTACCATTGAGAGGTTTGCGCTGGTTCTGGATGTAAAAGTGTCTCCACTAGCGCATTCGATCCCAAACAGAGCACAAATATCTCCAGAATAAACTTCCTCTACATCCTGAAATCAGACAAATGTGTTTAATATATAAATTAGTGTTAAACATGTCTTGTTGATGTTTCATGGTTTGTTGTGATGCAAGACGCAGTGACATGTTATTTTTGGGCCACACAGGATGTGGTTATTATCTACAAATTTAACTGAAACTAAAAGAGGAACCAAAGTGTTTTGCGTGGCCTTTTATCACAACAATCTAAAAAAGGCAATCCGCAGATGGAAAACTGCGTCTTCTGACAAACATACTGACGCACGCTCCGTGGTCAGTTCTCACCTCCATCTGGTCTGCGTGAAGGCGCACAAGCCTCTGCACCTTCACCTTTTTGCTTGTGCGCGTGTTGTAGATGTATTCTCCCTTCTTCAGGCAGCCCTGGTAAGCCCGCACGTATGTCAGCTGACCGAACCTGCCAGCCTGTTAATGAGAAAGACCGAAGGAAGTGACGCAAGAATGAGACCTTCCTGTTAAACAAGAACAAGAAGATGGAGCAATTTTTCCACCGTTGCTCACCTCCAGTTTGAAGGCCAGACCGACAAACGCCTTTGTAGCATCTCTCGCGGAGTCCATTTGTACTTTTGAAGTTTCACTAGAATTTCTGTTACGATGAAAACAAACAAAAAAAACTCTGACATCAGTGCACAAAAATTCACAAGAAATCCTTAACATAAAAAATGATCTGGTGCCAATTTTATCTCGTATGCGGTTATTATCTCAGAAGACATACAAAACTCACTCATCATTGAGGATTGCATAGTTTTTGACTTCAGTGGGATTTGGGAGGTAATCCAGGACGGCGTCTAGTAGAGGCTGGACCCCTTTGTTTTTCAGCGCAGTGCCAACTAACACTGGGGTGAAGAGACGCTGCACTGTGGCCCTGCGGATTGCGGCCTGGAAAATAATAAAAAGAAATAAACTCAAAATGTTTTTAAATCTTCATGCAACCATAAAAGTTTCATGTTCCAGTTTAGATATGCAAATTGAGAAAGTCTGAAGACCTTGTTTGTCGGCTTTAAATAAAAAGAAATGTCTTGTTGTGAAGGCAAACTAGTTAAAAAACTGGTCCACTTCTCTGGTCCAGATTAAAAATAGCTCTATAAGTACCAGATGGACTGTGATTAGTTTTGTCAATTTAGATTTTTACTGACAATGACTCCTGGTTGACATTTCTGGTTTATAGTGAAAAGTTTCAACATCTGTTGGCACATTACCATGACGTTTACTACGCAAGTTCATGTTCCCCTTGGGATGAATCAAAATAACTTTGATCTTTAAACTTTTCATCTATTGGTTTATAACCAAACTACTGTTATTATGTTGACTGGTTATTAGAAAATGTCAGCATTTTGTGTTATCATGAGTGTCGTTGTGAGAATTCATTACATTTATGTGAATGAAGACTCTTGTTGACTCATATTCGAGAAATAGGATTGAACTTATTTGTTTTAAAATGATTATAAATCAACTATACATCAGTGTTTTCCAATGGGAAGTGACGTCATAATAATTTGCGGGACTCAAACCTTCAGGTCGTCGTTAGTGGGGATTTTTTCCTCCAGGAACATTTCTCCCAAGATTTCATCAGCATTGGCCACACACTCCACCAGTTCCTGCCTCCGGTCTGTGGCCTCTGCACGAAAATCTGCCGGGATCTCATCATAGCGGATATTTTGACTGAACGGGGGAAGAAACAGTTTATATCAGTTTCATATTGTTCAGGAACAAAAAAAAAAAGTATTGTAATGGTGAATTAGTGAATCAAAAGCAGAAAAAAAACACTAATTTTGACTGTTTTTGTCAGTGAAATCTACAGATCTTTTAGTAGCAACTACTCTAGATATGATTTTGGTGAATTGGCAAAATTCTTAAGCTGCCAATGTCAGTGCAGATGAATAAATATATTAAATGACACCGATAGAGAAACTGGTCAAACTAAAAGAGAGGAATATTGTACCCAAATGATCCTTCAAAATACATGCTCCGCTCCTCTATAAGATCAATGATGCCGCGCATGTTTCCTTCCAGACCGATGGGGATGTTCACAAAAGCTGCGTTGTGGTTCAGTTTGGTTCTAAAGAAAAAGTAAAATGACGTGACATTTAAATGTGTGAAGAAGACACAAAGACAGGCAGGAAAACCACAGCTGACTACAATCATGTTTGTAGATGACATTTTAAAATCTACTGATTACAAGGAAAAACGATGTTAAGACTGAGATGTGGTGGTCTGCTCTGTTACGATCACGAATCTTTGTCTCTTATCGGGTATATTCATAATTAATAAATTGTGAAAATAAAATGAAATTTCATATTGCACCTCAGCTGCTGCAGAGCTCGGGTGGGGTTGGCGCCCATGCGGTCCAGCTTGTTGATGAAGGTGAGGAAAGGGACGTCGTAACGTTTCATCTGCCTATTCACCGTCATGGTCTGACACTGGACGCCTCCCACCGCACACAGAACCAGCACGGCTCCGTCCAGCACGCGCAGCGATCGCTCCACTTCGATGGTAAAGTCCACGTGACCTGCGTGATGCCAAGTGAACGTTGACATTTAGAAACACGACACGGTAAACATGATTTAGTGAGACCTTTGAGTTCTACACAACAACGTCCACTTGTCTCTGTTCGCAAAAGGACATATACCCTGATCACAAGCAGAGATGAGAAAATTATATTCACTCCTGTTATGTTTTTTTTTTTTTTTGCTGTTGCACCTTTTTATTGCAGCTTATTACAACTGTCTGCATAAAAAATATACACCAAATCTGCATATACTTTTTTTGTAGCTTCATATTTCTGCCTATTAAAGTCACAGAGCACACATCTATCAATGCTCTCCTTTCAAAAAAAAAGCTAATTTTACTGTGGATTTTAAAAATCAATGAAAAAGAAATGTGTCACTCCTGTTGAAAGATCAAATGTATTACTGCCCAAACAAAACAGAGGGGAAATCAAACTGCATAATACTTTGACACCTCAAATTCTACACCCACAAGTTTCTTTAAAAAATAACCACAAGTCAGTGGCTTCATCATTCAACAGTAGCGTCACTACTAAAGCAAAACATCACCCTAATGCACTTTAATACGTTAAAAGAACGACTGACGTGGTTATTGTTACTCATGTCTATGAAAATAGACCAGTGATGTCTTTTGTAGCTCCGAATGAGGTGAGGTCATTATCAGGATGAACTTTGTTTGTGCTTTAATAACTTGAATGTGTTTGGTATTTTGCGTAACACTTATTTTGAGTTCTTCGTATATAGTTTGTGTATTTCCCTGTGAGGTGCAGGTGAGTAACAGAACCTGGTGTTGTGTAGTAGAAATACTTGAGTCCAGAGCTGATATCTCAAACTGTACTTAAAGTACATTGACTGATAGATAAACAGGGGTCCTAAGCAAACTGGTGTGTCCTTAAAGTTTTTGATACCTGGTGTGTCAATGATGTTGATGTTGTGATTCTTCCACATGGTGTATGTAGCAGCTGATTGGATGGTGATTCCTCTCTGTCTCTCCAGCTCCATAGAGTCCATAGTGGCTCCGACACCGTCCTTCCCCTTCACCTACACACGACAGGAGAGAGAAAATCAGCTCATGGTTACAGATTACACGTATGTAAATAAAGATGATCGGACCATCACCGCCGCTCACCTCGTGAATCTCCGCTATCCTGCCGGTGTAGTAGAGGACACGCTCGGTCAGAGTCGTCTTCCCCGAGTCGATGTGAGCTGAGATCCCGATGTTGCGGATCTTCTCGTTGGGTAAGACACCGGAGGAACATGCCCGACAGCTATTGATGAGCACCTGATGTGATAAAATACAAACAGAGAGATATATTAACACACAACCTTGTCTGTCAGATCTGTTGTCACACTTATATAACTACACACACTACATGTTACCTTTCTCACAGTGACGCTTCCCGGTGCCAGAAGATGCGTTTTAGACAAAGATAGACCCGCTGTTAGTACTCTCATCGTGACAACTATGTCGGCTCAAGGGTAAGAGTATTCCTGCTTTTACACAACCCCAAAATCCAACAACCCGGTGAATGTCACGCCGGCGCCCTGATGGTTCCTCTGAAGCGCAACTTCCGGGTCTACGGAAACACAGATGGGCCAAATTTAATAATGTTACATTTTATAAAAAAAATCAATACCGCGTTTAAAACAATCACAGATTGGCAATAAAACAACAAAAGATAATATTAATATTCATTTATGTTTACAATTTAATGTCAAACATGTACACGTGCAAACATTTAACTTATTTACAAAACGCGCATTTATGGAACAATGTTGCTTTTCAATACTGTCAGTAAAAATGAGACTTGTGATCCATCTTACTATATAAAAAATATAGGAATCATTAAATTTTCATTAAAATATATGATTCACAGTTATTGAATTATATCGTGTTTCACATGTATAATATTGAACACAGTTTAACCTATCATGTCATTTAGAAATGACTGTCGGTCTGACTAGTTTATGACCAGCTGTAGGAAAGTTCATGAGTATTTAGAGTAACTAAGGTTAATTGCGTGACCGGGATGAATGCAAATACACTGCACCCTACGCAATAGCCAGATGTTTCTCGGTAAATGATAGGCAGGGTGTTTTTAAAGCTTTAATTACTTTAAAGTAGAAGTGGTAAATAGTCTTTATAGATCTGGCAACTGGTTGCAAAGACAGTGTTGTATAGTGATGAAGTATGAATACTAATAGTGTACTTAAAGGGTGAATGGATGGATAAACATAAATAAAATATCAATATCAAGCAGAAATAGATAGAATAGAACAGAAACAGCTGTTCAGACTCTTTTACCTTTTCTCAGCATTTCTAGTATCATCAAGTTGGTGATTTGAACTTCTACCAAAGTCATTTTTTGGTCGTGTATTTGTGCGACTTTCAGGTACTTAATACAACACTGCAGTAACCACACAATATGGATTAAACTATCATTAGGTTTAGGAATCAGTAGTGCAGCCTAATGCGTTTGGATATTCCGATGAGCATTGAAGGCAACACGGTTAAATAGACTCTCATGCCTCGTGATGTGTAACGGTTTGTTAATCACATTATGGAAACAGTCATTTATACAACTGTTATTTTCTTTATTGACAGTTGTATCGCCCGTTTTGTAATGACAGTGTTTCAGTCTGTGAAGCTTTAAGATCGTGATAAAAAAAAACAAAAACAAAACAAAACACAGAACCTGGGAGTTAATTTGACCTGCCCTGTTTTGACAAGCGTTTCCTCTTTCTCCTCAACCACATGCTGATACTATGCAACAGCAGCGTTGCACACTCACTGCAGGCTGAACAGATAAGCCACAAACACATCCCTTTTTACTGCTGTTGCTGCTAAGTTACAACCTTGTAACCCTCCACATCCCTGGCAGACAGCATGAACATCATGGTAAGTGTTTGTCTATCATCACTTTTCTTTTATATATAGATATATACATGTATTGATCAGTTCTGGTGATGTATTATTGACAAAAGTATGTATTTTAAGTCATTGAGAATGAAATATCAGGAGGATTTATATCCGTTTTACAGAAAAACGTAACTTCTGCTAGTTTAACATCATAAATATTGATTTTTCATCTCTTTATTAGGCTTATAATTTCAATACACTGCACCGAATTATGATACTTTTTAATGTCTTAATGTTTTAGACTGTTGAGGCAGACAAACCCTTTAACAGTTGATACCATTGGGGAGTATAATCTTGAGCAATACACCCTTTTAATTTTAATCTTCAATGTTCAGACACAGTAAAAAAAACAACTTTCCTCTGAAATGTAGTAGATAAGAAGGATTAAAAAAAAAAAAAGTACTCACAGTTTAACAAGATCTCACTAACTAAACCTACCTCTTACAACGAATTGTATGATTTTCTTCTAAAAATGACAGATATTTCATTTTAGAGTAAAAGTAAATCGGTTTTCGACCGTAAAACCTGTGTTTTTCCTCTGTATGTGATGTGTCATCTTTCGATTGATTAAAAAAACAAACAGATGAGCCACAGATATCTGATGATATAGGGTGTAACAGTTTGATATAACTGTCATTTGTTACTCAGACATGTAAGATAACTTTGTGTGTGTGTTTTGTATGTTTACAAAGGTGTGTCCAACTTGTGTAAAGTGTGTGTCATAGTTGTGCACATACTTTTGTTTTAAAACTGATCCAGTCGATTTCAATATAGTAGATGACTATCTGCCACTCACCCACTTGTGTGACTCATTATGGGATGATTATTTATGATTTTTATTACACAAGAATGCACTTGTGTGTGAGTGTATGTGCGCGTGTGTGTATGGTACAAGATGAGCTGTTCTTTCCATTGTTCCTCTCTCATTTCCTTTTTTCTTTTTGTGAGCATTTCTCCTGAGGACTGGGTGACTATAGTGCTGGTATCACAGTGAATGAATGAATAATTGTGTCCAATGGATAATTTTTCAGTAGAAAAAAAAAAAAGCTGCTGTTGTGACTAATGTTGGTTTAGAGGAATGTTTCATTTACTGTAAAGTTTTAGAAATTAGGAGCAAAACACACACAACTGAAGGCTCACATAGTGTTTCTATATCTATATGTATATATAAAAGCCACATAACACTTTACAGATAACCATCTATGACTATATGAAAGTTGTGAAGTGATAAAAAGGAGTTAACTTGGTAACAAAGGTGCAGTGTCCAGACAGTGGAGGGCAGTATTACACTAAGACTCCTCGTGAAGTTTTTTCACTTCATTATTTAAATCATCCCTGTCACATTTTCCAGTCAATATACTGAGTGTGAGTGCCATTGATTTGACTTTTCCACTTTACATTACCCCCCTTTTTCTTCTTGGCATACGTATAAAAACGCCTCCTATGGTTAAAAAAAAAACATCTCTGGATTTTGATAAATCACAGATTCATTTGTTCTCGACTCAAACACTGTGATTAATGTGATGACAGCCAGTGTTTGCTGTTATGTAAGTTGTTAATGATTACATTATCAGTGTTATTAATGGTGTTTAAGTTAAGGGAGTGTCTGAATGTATTGCCATAATTTTTTTTTATTCACTTTAAATGATGTTTACTAAATGTTTAATTGTATTTGTTCTCACAGATTTGAACAATTCTTTACGAAGAGGGGAGGAATGCATCCGTTTATTTTTCCCAGGCCACATAATCTGATTATATGACTAACTGTTTACTGTACGTGTTGAAATTAGTTTCAGCAATTTTGAAAACCAGTCTGTGAAGGTGTGTCTGGGTCTGCTGTTACTACTACGGCATGCAGGATGGGCCAAACGCGCTCGGATCTCTCGCACAGCACCGCCACCCCTGGCAGAGCGAAGTGTGGCGAACAGCGGCTCTGTATCCGCAGATTTAGGAGCGGAGAGAAGCGACGAGGTGAACATTTCATCAGGAATCCGATGAAAAATAAAGTCCTGTCGTGTGTGGGAAGGAGAAAACGCGATTCAAGTCAAACCGAAGCGGATTATAGTGGCGGAAACGGAGCCGTAGATCCAGCGGCGCGCCGCGATCACAGAGTAGGAAAGTTACCGAGGGACGAGGTTGTGTCGGCGGGTAGGGAGCACCGAGTAGTCCCGAGTTGTTTCCACACACAATCCGGTCCAGATGATCACACCGAGGTTAAACGACACGTCGTGAGCCGAGGGGCAGCGCCAGACTCATCAGATGCGTCAGGTTTGGAAACGGGGAGTCGTGAAATCAGTGGTGTCGGCTGCGAGGAGCAGAAACCCGAGCGGGAAGACAATGCCTCGGATCCCCCGACGAGGGCCATGGAAGATCAGCGACTGGGGAGAAACAACCAGGATCGTTTTGTGTCTGAGTTTAAAGTTTTAACGGGGACTGGTTTGACTTCAGCGCCTCAGATCACCTCTGACCCGGACACGGTGCGAGCTGCGTTGAGCCCGCTCCCGGATCAGGTTTTGGACACTGGACTGTCGATACCGGGCGATACTTGTGATGTTAAAATGACAAAAGCGGATTGTAGTACGATTTCACGTCCGCCTAAAGCGGCCAATGACCAAAACAACTGTTTACCGATTGAAAATGAGGACAGAAAGGACTCTGATCAGGGGCCTCAGTGTCCCCCGGGAGGCCCAAGTTTCCCAGGGACCATACCGAAACTCATCATAACCAGAGACCCGAGTCCGAGCCGGTCTTCGGGGTCTCTGCTCACAGTCCCCTCCGACCTTAGCACCGTCTCCTGTCTGGATCCTCACACCGAGGACGAGTCACCCTGCTCGGACAGTGGCTGCGGAGGGTCTCCGGCTCTGATGCGGTCACCGAGGAAGCTGTCCAACTCATCGTCCATCGGCCTGTCCTCAGCATCGTCCTTTGAGGAGTCTGAGGACGACTTCACCGGCAGCGACATCGAGTCCAGTCTGTCTCCAGCCAGGTCTCTGTGCAGCCCAGACGATGGGACAGGGGTGAGTGTCTCCTCATATCTCACTCATTATTATAATAAGAATAATTTATGCATATTTGTACACTTCATATAAACTTTTCTTCTCCCATTTATTTGAATTATTTACCACTGAAATTACAAATGTAAATGTTACACAATTGATCACAGATCATGTCAGGTTTACATCATGTGATCAAACACTATCGCCCCATTAGCAAGACAACTCTAGTGATACAACAGTCTCGCTAGAGTTGGCTCCAAACAACAAGGGGCTCTTGGAAAAAAAAAAAAGTTTCTCTTCTTGGGGCCCTCCCTAATTTGCCTGGAGTCAAGAACTATGAAATCAATCTATAAGTAACTACACGCTGCTTATAGAAAAAGTGCAACACCCACGATGACTGGAGGAATTTAATCATGGTGAATGAACAGGTGCTGCAGGAGGTTTGAAGTCAGATATCATACTGAGGAGAAACTGAATCAAAACATTTAAATCCCTTGGTTTTGGTTGACTGTCAGAGAGCAGTTAGTGATTTGTCAGAGAATATATTTGACTTCCTTCCCTTGTGATGAATGATGTAACATTAATCTCAACTTCTTCTTCTTTTTCACACTGTTTGTTTTCAAATCAAATTTTATTTATATGGCACTTTTCATACTTAAGAGCAACACAAAGTGCCTCACAGGTACATACAGAGACACACACACACACACATACATACACATCTACACACATATGCACATGTACACACACACACAGACAACTTCACACCTGCACACACTAGCTATCATCAAAGAGACATGGCCGGGCACCGAGACCATGTTATTAAGTTTTCTCTTGGCGGCAGCACTGGAGGCATGTTTGTGTTTGGAGGTGTTGTCACACTGTTGCATCATAATGAATTTTAATAGTATTATGATTGTTTGGACACCTGTTCCAGTCAAATCCATCCACTGATATAATTGATATAATGACCTATTAGTTGAGGAGACAACTGGGTGTGTTCACTGTATAGTGAAGTGTGAATCTCATGTACAGTAAACAACGTATAGTCTTGTTTTTTCCAATAGCTTTTGCCACGGGCACTTTGTAAATAATCAAATATCTCAGACCTGCAGGGAGATGCACATATGAATTTCCATATTTACCTCAAACCAACAGATGTTACATAATGGGACAGTACAGTCATTGGCCAAAGTGCATGTTAGGAGTTATATTGATATTTTAAGGTATACTCCCACGATATGACGATCTCTGGCTTATATCAGGGTAACAACAGAGGACGTGCCCATTCTGTTGATTTAAACTGCAACTTTGAGACGAACCTGAACGTTGGCCCTGAAATGTGTCTAAAATGTGGCCCTGCGTCACACTGAACGGTTGGATTCACATCGCGCTGATAAATGGAACGTGAGCATCACAAATTTAAACCAAATAAGAGGAAACTGACTCTTATCTTCAACCCCCTTCTGTGCCATTTTACTCCCATGGCTCATGATCACATGCTTCTGATGAACTCAGCCACAGGACCTTTAACCAGTGTCTGAATGCGTGTTTGAATGGTTTGTCATCCCACAGTACAGTTGATACTTTAGCACTTTACAGCTCATTTAGAAATAGACAAAATGCTATCGGAGTGATTTGGTTTTGAGTTTAGTTCCCCAGAGGTTTAAGATTTTCCTCTACTCTAGATATGACCTGCAGTTTGTAGGAAGTTGTCCCTGAGTCAGGAGGCTTTGACCATGACTAGAAATGCTTGGAATGAGACAAGTCTTCAAAACAGGATGTGTCCCCTGGTGACGGTTTTCCGGTATTTCCACCTCTCTTCTTGGTAAAAAGTGAATCTTGAATGCCTGGATCACGTCACTGAACGTTCCTGGTGACAGATATTCATCTTTTCTTCATTGTGTTCATACTCCCGTAACCAAAATCACAATCAGGATCTTTATTGTCATTGTACAATGAGTCTTACAACATCAGATGAATTCCTAGGTAAAAGACGTCAAAGGGAAAACTGAATGAAAAACTAAATTTCCACAGGTGGAAATATTTGAAAAATAACAATATGTTACAAACTTTGTGGAAATTAAAGATCATATATATAAATATATATATATTTTAATAATCTCTCCCCAGTTATTTTGACACAGCAGATGTTCCACCCTCGTCTTTACTTCTTTTTTTCCAGAAGGAAAGACGAGAAGAGAAAGACGTGACACACAAAAACACATTTCTTTGACAGGCCCTGCTGAACACTGGTGTCTTTATTATAACCATGAGGTGGAGATAGGCCTCGAGGCGATGACTAATAATGACTGGCCTGTTGTTGTCTCTTATTCAAAGCGAATGTAGTCAGGTTTTTAGCGTAAACATCAAAGTAAAAAAAAAAAAAAAAAAAAAAGTCAGGGATTTTATTCGATTGTATCATCTCAAAACATATCTACAACGGTGTGTTGCACAATCCTGACAACTACCACAACAAACAAAACAAGAAACCGCGAAACGGATACAAAAATACAAGCGCACAAACAAGCCCGACTACACCACTGTAATACCATGTTGGTGTATTTTATTTAAATAAAAATACACATGAAGAAAAATCATCATAAATCCTGTAGGTACTACAAGAAGACACATCTAGATGTCTCTGAGATTAATTTAATTCATATATTTTAATGTACATAGAAAAATAAAATAGATAAAAATGAACTTAATCAGTTTAAAGTCTGCAGTTTTATCAACTCACAGTTTTATATAAGAGAGTAGGAAGTAATAAATCCTCACATTTGTGAAACTGGATCCAGATATTTGCAGTTTTTGTTTAGGAAAATGTCAAAACAACTGGTCAGTCATTAATAAAGATGTAGTTTGTATTGAGAAATACAAACAATGGTTGTGAAACTTTTTCCTCAACAGTTTTGAATTGGATTAGTTGGAGACGACGTGGATTTTTGAATCCAGCTTCCGACTTCTTGTGTGTTTACTGTCCTCGTCCGCATAATCATCTTAATTGATTTGCTCCCAGTTTCAGCAACGATCATCAGAACAAGGCAGGTCAGTCGACGGTGTAATTTACGGGCTATTACATTTGACAGTCAGGAAATGAGTAACCTGAGGAGTTGCACTTGAGCTGTTGTGTCAAACAGGATGATGGTAGCCTGTGGTTTCTGATAAGAGCTGCTTTTTAATGGGCATGTTCTGTCCTCTCACAGTACGTGTAAAAACTCTTTTATCCTTTTTACGGTAATTAGTCGAAGGAGGGTGTGTTTGTTGTTGCTGGCTTTAAAGGGCTGGTGCCACGTTGACTGCTCCTAGCCAAACCAGTTACATTTTATTCTCTCAGTGACATGAGCAGATACCTCATGCATGCACACACACACACACACACACACACACACTTGCAGCGATGCCGTCTTGCATTCAGAGTTGAGTGTGTGTCATGGAAAATTGGGCTGAAGGCAGAGCCGGTTGCTAGGTGACGTTCTTGCCATATATGGCACTTTTTTTTTTCACTCCCCATGTCTTGTTCTGTCTTTCTCACACCCTTGTATCTACTCTGTCCCTGACATTTGAATGTTATTAAATGTAAATTCCTTCAAACGTCAACTCATCCCAACAATGCAGATATTATTTTACAGCTTATTATCATGGTTACTCCGCTCCCATATGAGACACACACAGTCTGTTTCTCTCTCTCTCCCACACAGTTAGTGTTGCACAAAAGCTTAATATTTTCCCCTGAGACACCATGAGACATGCGGCTCAGTGGAACAGAAAACAAAAGGAAAATTGGGGTAAGACGACAGAAGATCGAGCACAGGCAGACAAAAAAAGAAAAAGACATGCGCTGAAACTTTTGAACACGTAGCCTACACGTGATTATTCCTCTTTATTTATGCGCGCTTATTCAAATGAGCCACAACTGCAGACTTGTTTTCCATGTAGCTCATTATTCAAAGTCCCACACACCACTCCCACGGCCTTTATACATAAAATCCGTGATACAAAGTTTAAAAAAAAAAAACCCAAATGTGTTTTCTCCATGCTTGTTTTTTTTCCTTCAATCCCATTTTTGCCACAGTAGGTGGTTGAGAAAGTGGGATATTTTTTTAAAATGTACATGTTTATCACATGTTTGTATGTAAAGGAATGGAAATACTCAACTATGATATTAAAGGGCAAGTGCCTCACATTTGTTATTTATCATTTAATCAATAAATCATATTAAAAAAAGGTGAAAGTGACGCCCATTATAAGTAAAGAGAGCTCAGGGTAACGTGCTTTTGCACATGACATTTAATTTACAAAGACATGGAAAGAGAAAAGAGTGACTTCTGGGTCTTCAGCCATACAAGTGTAAGAAGAAGAAGAAGAAGAAAAGTTGTCTAGTGTATTCAACTCTATCACAGCACAGATTGTTTTTGTTGTGTGCATTGTAGAGCTTCTTTCTTGATCTCCTTGCACTTTACCTTACTGAACTTATCTAGCACTTGTTTACTTCCTATTACACCGAAGCTTCTGTGTTGTTCTTCACTTCTGTGTCACTTTGAAAGTGTCAGATGAGTAAATGTGAATGTAATGTGAGGGAAAAGCAGAAAACTTGAAGTATTGTCACTCTGAATCAAATAAACAAAATAATGAACAATTTGTTAGAGTATATTCATCATATACATCATGAAAAGACAAGATCGGGATCAATCAGTGTAGAAACGTTTCATAAACTTTTTATGTTTTGTTTTTTTTTCCTGAAGATAGTTTTTCACAGTTGCCATCTTTTCTATGTTGTCGACGGCCGACCACAGCTGAGCTGCTTGAACACTGAACATTTAAAGTGTGTTAATGTAGGGGAAAGGGATGTGGTTTCATTTCATCTGCTTTTCAGCAAAAGAGCTTTTCCACTACTTGAAAACACCCTTATAGTGTATGCATACAGTAAGTAGTCACTCCTGTAGTTGCTGATAGTTGTCTGACAGGTTCTGCTTTGTGTCCACACATGCATGCATGTACACACACACACACACACACACACACCTCTGTAGGTTACGCAGGACTGAGGAATTTGTCATGCAGGCAAGCAAAAGAAGAGCAATGGTAGGGTATGGGAGGGCCTGTTGACCCTGCCCCCATGCTGCTAGTCCATGTGAATCTGGTAGGAGATTGGCTCAGTGTGGGGCTCAGGATAGGCCCTGTGGGGATTAGTGGATGAGCGAGAGAGAGACAGACAGGGAGAGTAAAAGAACAAATGTTAGACTGACGAGAAAGAGAAAGAAATGACACTTTGATTTAAAAGGAGGACAGACATGGAAACTGGACTAGTTTGAGCATGCAGATGGCTTAGGGAGAAAAATGAAAGCTTTTGGTTTGTAGGTGTGCGGATACGCTTGATGACAGAAAAGTAGCTATCAAGTGTTGAGAAAGTATTTTTGAGGAAGGGAGGAGTGACAGGATGTTGAAACAGAAGAACGTGTGAATTGGGATGACATAAAGAGGTTGCAGAGGAGCAGCGTGGTCTGCAGGTCAGTGTGTGAGAAATAAGTGAAGGTGCTTGTAACAGAGGATTACTTCCCAGGCAACGCAAGCCTCAGTTTACAACAAGAGTTCACAGACTAATAGATGATTGTGAAGGATCTTGGGTCGACAGGGAGCCACACATCCCTGGCAGTGATCGTTTGGGGAGACAGTGTACTGATGGTGCGGAGTATTTTGCGCTGGCTTCGTTCTCGCTTCATCACCGGCGCTGTTTGTGCTTGTGTCAGCGCCTGCCTCCTACTCCATTACTGCTCAGTCTGCCAGGTAAGAAGTGCAACTGTACCAAATTTATCTAGAGCAGATTTAAATCCAGCTTGCATCAGCTCCATCGAATGTTATCGCTAATGTCATGCCTCTTTAGAAAAATGATGAGGGCAGATGATATCTGATACAGGTGACCGGTTTGTCTATTCAAATGTGTTGTGACGATATTATAGCGTCACGTTGCTACTGCTCTGTGTGTGTGTGTTTCACAGGCATCATTCTGTTGGTTCTGTGTAACTCTGATGATCTCTCTATCTGGGTTAAGCCAACCACCAAGATCAGCATGCCCCGGGCTGATGCAGTCGCTTTATTTCTCAGACGTGTTATATCATGTAAACCTACCTTATCTTAATCCAGCACCTTGTATCGAACATTTCTCTTTAAACCCACACAACTAAACTAATCATATTAGAAATACTAACAGGAGTGTTGTATCAGACTGAGTCACTTTTCAGACTGAGTCAGATGTTCCTAATAAACTGACAGCTAAGTGTTTTTCTTAACCCCGTACCCTCCCATACTTCACAGTTTGTGTAGAAAGACCACTGTTATGTCATGTGAACTGAGTGTGTGTGTGTGTGTGTGTGTGTGTTCCTACATGACGTCCACCTGACACATTACTTGCATTTCAAATGTAAATTTTTGGTAAAGGCATGTAAATATCTGGGAGTTTGATGAGACAAAAGAAAGATGTGAAGGCAGTTGGGGGCACAACTTGTTGAGGTTTGATTGAGAGGAAATAGAAACAAGCAGCTAAGGGACTTGCATTTGAATAAAAGTAAGGAAAAATAAAAATAACTTGAAAGACGGAATGAATAATGGTGCGGTAGAGCACATTTATCAGCATCAAAGCACTGGGGAATGAAGAGGAAGGTTGGAAAACAAAGAATGATAAAATAAAGCTCTGCGCTCTAAATATATACACAAGTTATATAAAAGAGAAAGCGGAGATGATGATGGTTGGACTTTTGCGAGGTTGAAATGTGAAGGGTGTAGGATGGGAGATGATGGGTTGAAACAACAGCAGCAGCAGCATTAAACAATTTCGGTTTCTATTTAAACGGAAATGGCGAGGATTTTCGCCGCATTAGCTCCGGTAACATCATGTGCTAATATCAGTCGCATGCATCCCCCCCTGGACGCGGCACATTACGCTCAATGTCAGCTCGAAGCAATTAAAGAGAAAGCCTGATGGCATGGTGATAATAGAAGTGAAAGAAGAGAGGCTGCAGATTTGGCCTCCTGCTTCACCACCCCCCCGTCTTGTTACTGTGGTCTTCTTTAGATGAGAACACATGATTAAAAATAACAGTGTGGTTATTATGTTGTGATAGGCAAACATGGTTTTGGTCAAAGAAAAATATGAAAAATAAATAGGGCTAGTTTAGTGGACTGGAAGTTTCACTACTTTTATCTACTTGTGTCTCCTCTAATCTCAGCACCATCTGAGTCTTTGCTCTAACATATAGACACTTGTAATATGAATGCTACACAACATGTTGAGACTCATTTTTTTTTTTTTTTTCAATGGCAGAGCTCAGAGAGGCCCCACCAACGGGGGTGACAGTTTTTACTTTACTGAAAGAGAGGAATGTCTGCTCAGTTTGAAATGAGCTGCTCCTGCTGTAAACATGGAGGACAAGGCTCAGAAAGATGTTTGTCACTTAAAAGTGCTATTTTCAACCTCCAATATAAGTTTAAGTTCAATGTTTAACAATATTCTGGAATGCTGACTAAACTCAGTTCCGATAATATTAGACATTGTGAGTACATTTCTATTTATAACCATTTACCGTCAAAACCAGAGGAAATGAATATACAGAAGAGACACGTGATGGTTTCTCATTATTATTGTTATTATTAGTATGCACACAAAAGCAATCTGAAGCAATCTTTATAGCTTCTAGATACATTTCAGTCTGTCCACAATTAGTCAAACAATGTCTTAACAAAATGAGTGAGAGGAATTTTTGACATGTTGTAAATAGCAAATCCACATGACACTTTTGGTAAACGCAGCAGTCATCGTTTCATCACGTTTCGTCACGTTTCACCACGTTTCATCACCGTCCTTTGCTCCGAGACGGCCGGGGGTTGCGTCGGGGTTAATCCGTTGATGCGATTGAAATCTCGGGTCATGTGACAAACGCTCGCTCTCATTACTCTCTGCCTCTTTTGTCTGCCTAGGCAGTCAACCTATTGTCTGTTAAAGCACAAACGAACGTGTCCCGTCATAAAAAAAAAAAAAAAAAAAAAAAAAGGAACGGACGATCGCAGCAAAAAAAAAAAATCTGGTTCCCATCACTCTTTATTTTCCAAATGGGACGAGTGTATTTGTCAGCTCGGTGTGTTTTGCATGCGTTACAAGTTGATAGTAGTGATGAAACAGAATTATCTGCACTAAGTGTGCATGTGTTTCTCGTGGATGTGTTTTGAATATATATTTATATCCATAAGTACTGTAAAATACAGTAGCCTGACTGGTGAGTTAAACCTTTTATCTATGAGACAAAGAAAAAAATGTAAATGACTGTTTTGTATCTCATTGATGACGAGGTAATTCAAACACTTTCGGTTGATTATTATGTGCTGTATAGTAGTGTGTTTTTTTTAAGTTTAACACTCAGCAGATTATATTGTGTTTTTTAGACATGTATGAGGAAACAGTTGGTTTTCACAAGACCTTTAAACTTTTCAGTTAAAGCCTGTTTTTTTGTTGTTTTTTTTTCGTTTTTCTTTCCTAACTCTAGGGTAAACACAGGCTCACAGTTTCGGCTGTGTGTGTGTGTGTGTGTGTGTGTGTGTATTCCTGCATTAAGACTGTTTTATTGTGACAAGAGTTTCAACCGAACAGCTGTGGAAAGAATGTGAGGAGAAGCAGAGATAGGCTGACATGTAAACATGGCAGAGATAGGCCTGGCAGTCATTCACTAGTGTTATAAAAAGATTATTTTTTTTATGATTACAGCCTCTTGTCCCTGCATTTTATTACACATATAAACCTGTTTTTGCCTCAGTCATACGCCCAGCTTGTCAGTCTTCTCAGTCTGCTTTTAAATGGTGCTTGTGGTAAACAATACAACGTTGGACGAACCATCGATGAGAGAGAGGGCTTTTAATTCACGAGTGGAAAACAAGAGAAATGTATTAAGTCATATTTGGTGTTGTTTAATCTTCTGGTGATATAACACAACACTTTCCTGAACTGGCTGTCTCTTTGTTGTGATTTCCCACACACGCATGTTCTAATCAATCGATGTCATTTTGCTTGCGTCAAAGCCAGTGTTGCAAACTGTCCTTGCTCTGGTGTTTCCCAACACAGATAACTACAAAAACACACACACACAGTTATAGACAGTAAGGGTCTGTTTTACGACACAGCAGGGTGGCTTTGGTAAATGTTTTATGAATGGGTTTTATCATGTAGGTGCACAACCTCCCTGCCATGGTTAAAAGGGAGGATCTGTTCAATGTCTAATGGTGTGTGTGTGTGTTTTCCTTTAATGAATAATCATTCTATCGGCCTGTATTTAGTTCGCTGCTTTGTTTGAAACAGAACAGGCTGATTAGTCATTGCCTCAGATTTGTCATTTGTGTTACCACCCACACCTTTTTAACGAAAGTATGAACTTCTTTTGTGTTGTTTTGTTTTCTAGAATAAGTCTTGGCAGAAGCTGAAGACGATGGTTCACTGTTCGCCGTTCGTTGTGTCTTTTAAGAAGCGTTACCCGTGGGTACAGCTAGCAGGTCATGCAGGTATGTATAGACATACATCACATACATCTCTGTCCTTTTTAATTTTAAGATCAATACAAATCTACAACAATAGACAAAAGAAAGATGATAATGTTCTAACTCAGATGGAGAGATTTTCATTATGTCCAATTATTTTCTTCATCTACATAATTTTTTTTTCTCTCTCCAAGGTAACTTCCAGGCTGGGGAGTACGGTCGCTTGTTGAAGCGATACTGTGAGTGTGAGCAGCAGTGTCTACAGAAGCTAATGAAGGACACTCTGCGCCCCTACGTGCCTGGTTATTATGGCGTCGTTCAGCGAGACGAGCAGGACTATAACCTGATGGACGACCTGCTGGCCGACTTTGACTCCCCCTCCATCATGGACTGTAAGATGGGCAGCAGGTAAGACTGGAAATAAAAGTAGATTTGTAACAAATAGTAACTGCAGAAATCAGTTTATTTGATTTTATCTTATGCTTTTGGGAGATATAGAGTTTTTATACCCGATAAGCATTGACACAGTTTACTATAATATTAAAGTACCTAAAGAAAGACTATAAATTCATTATTAATGATTCAATTCAATTTTACAGGACGTACTTGGAGGAGGAGCTGATAAAAGCGAGAGAGCGTCCACGTATAAGGAAGGACATGTACGAGAAGATGGTGGCAGTGGATCCTGGGGCGCCTACGGAGGAGGAGAGAGCCCAGCAGGGCGTCCTCAAACCCAGATACATGCAGTGGAGGGAGACGCTGAGCTCCACGGCCACTATGGGCTTCCGCATCGAAGGCATTAAGGTCAGTGTGAACACATCCGGCCTTTGGTAGATGAGTGTTAAAACGATCAGAACAAATAGTCGCTACAAGAAGTAAACCAATGACTGGAGATAAATATTTATCAGCCCCGTTCCTGGATGGACCACACGCACCGGAGTGAAAATGACGTTTTTGGCCGGAGTCACGGCCAAACAGAGGAACTGTTTGTTCTTTCAGCATAAATCTAGAGCCGGTCACATATTAGAACAAGTAGATTTGCATGTTACTCAAACATGAACCGAAATGTCTGACATGGTGCGAGAAATTCAACCAACAGACATGTTTTTTTTCCAGTCAAACCAGTACTCTGGCACTGACTATGTCAGCAAAATTACAACTCAGGAGTCTGTAAATAAATTAAAACGCCGTCTTGGGTTTTCGTTTGTGTTTGCAACAGAAAGCTGATGGAACTTGTAACACCAACTTTAAGAAGACGAAGCACAGAGAGCAGGTGATGCAGGCGCTGGAGGACTTTGTCAATGGAAACACTCAGATTCTGGTATGTTACATATGTTCATTGCTGCTTTTCTGGGAAAATGTAAAACTGCAAGAAAGATTTTAAAGATGTAAAAGAGTTGTACACATGACAAAATGATAGGTAATAATATATATGCATTACCATATAAGTCTATATGCTCCTCCAGTGGGGGAAGAAGTACATTTAAAACTAATTTTAGTAACGTCTTTGTTCCTCTTCTCACGCTCTGCTATTCTGCATTTTTTTTTTCTCAGAAACTCTACTTGCAGCATTTAGAGGACCTGCGCTCGGTCCTCGAGCAGTCACGCTTCTTCAGAACACATGAGGTGAGTTTTCATTATTTCTAAACAAACCTGGCCGAGGTAAACACATGACACGATATCATCCTGTCATTATCTTCTGGTTTATCTCTACCTACCTACACATCTAAAATCACCTGGTTTCTCCACCTCAGGTTGTGGGTAGCTCTCTTCTCTTTGTGCACGACGCCTCGGGGAGAGCCAAAGTGTGGATGATCGATTTTGGGAAGACTGTTCCGCTGCCGGACCCTCAGACTCTGGATCACAGGAGTCCCTGGGTGGAGGGCAACAGGGAGGACGGCTATCTGTGGGGACTGGACAACCTCATAGACATTTTCAGCAGTATGCTTCCACAGACACCTTGAGAGTGAGAGTGAGATTGCGAAGAATGTTATAAAAAATCCAGATGTGGAAGACATCCAAGAACAAAGCTAAATTGATGAAAAGGAAAGATTGACAGAGGAATGATTAGAAGATTCGGATTACTCTTTCAAGACCTGCACCACGATCCAAATGCCTTCATCCACTTGTACTTGTATAAGAAGTGGAAGCGCAGCAAGCACAGGATTTCTATTGAAGGGTGGAGCTGGATGCTCATATCAAGCTCGGATGTAGGTGTAGATGGAGACGAAGATACTAGGAGCAAGATGGAGTTTTTAATGTGAAATGTCACTGGGAACTGACAGTCATGATTTCACACGTTGAACATTACCCATCTCCCTCCTCACCACCTCCTCCTGCTGGTTAGAGCTGCACCGAGCACTCTAACCGTCTTTAATTTGATCTAATGGTGTAAAATCTTTTTGCTCCAAAGCTTTTGAGGAACTTTGGTAATGGGAGTTTTTCTTGTTGTCACGGACCATATTTGACATTTAAATATACAACAACACTAAAACACTGGTCAGGCCATGTGTTAACTAACTGTAAATATGATTTTATTTAATTTTTTTGGCCTTGGTATAACCTCTTTACTTTGTTTGTATGATTTCCGTGCCTAGCATTTGTAAAGAAACAATTGATCATTCCAGTGCAGTGGACTCCTGCTGTTTTTTTTTTTTTGTTTGTTTGTTTTTGTTTTTTTTTCTTCTTTAAAAGAGTTCACCCAAGTATAAACTGATTTTATATCTAATCCCAAAAAGTTTAACCTTTAGTAGAAACTGTTTTCTTAATTGGATTTTGTATAATTATGCAGTAAGTTTTTTTTTTTTTTTTTCTTTCCAAGTAACTGTACATTAAGCAGCTTGGCAGCCATGTTTGTCTGGAACTTGTTGCACTATAGATCCTCACAAAGCCATCGAACAAATCAAGCGGTGCCTCTCGAGTGTCTTAAGATGGGTAGCAGCAGTCGAGTGCTGGGTTTACAGCTGTTTATTAAGGATTTAATTTGGTGTCATGACTCGATTCTCTCTCTGATCAGTGTTGCTTTACAGACTCGCAGGGAGTTTTACAGTAAAGCGATTGTTCTTAAGGGTGAAATGAAACTGGAAATTCCTGATTAAACTGATCATTGTGTTCAGGCTTTTTTTTTTTTTTTTTTTTAGCTCACTAATGTACCGACGTAAAAGTGATCTTGAAACTGGAAAAATCTGAAATGTAAACATGTCTTATGATTCAGACGATGATGCATTGTCAACACGTTTTGAACACGAGGACGTTTTCTGTGAAAGTCGTTTAGTTTAAAGCTCAACAGGAGGTTTGTGGGTTTGAGTTTTTTTTTTTTTTTTCTGTACGTCAAGTTGAGAGTTTACAAAGAAACAATGTCGTTATATTTAGATTTGAAGGCAGCGCTTCTTGATCGTATCTGTCATTCCTCAACTGGAATGCGGCGGGTCAGTGAACAGAGCAGTCGTCAGTTTTCTCGACGTCCTTCAACAGTGTGTGTGTGTGTGTGTGTGTGTGTGTGTGCGTGTGTGTGCGTAGGAGGTTCACTGTCTACAAGAGCGCTGAGAACATCTGACTTCATAAAATTGGAATTTTAATTCAGGAAACAAGTTCATCCAACTATCTAAAATAAACATACAAGGATCAAGAGAGAGAGAGAGACGATAAGTGTTTACAAAGTATTATGTTTCTTCGCCCACAAATTCTTCATATTTTATAAAATGTCAAACTATCAGGTTTGCCAACTGGGTGCTGCTTTTATTAGAATGAAAACTGGATTCACGATTACATTTTTGTATTTTTGAAAAAAAAAAAAAGAAAAAAAAAAAAGGCAGCGTATTTTAAAGTTGTAAAACACAGACAGACTGCTGGAAAAAAAAATGTTAATAAATCCCTGCTTTTTTTTTTTTTTTTTTTCCTCCAGAAGTTCATGGATTACAATAAACTGGAAAATAAGAAGTTTTGCAAATTTTATTTGTTCTTTTCGTTTCGTGCGACTCAGATCTCGATTTTTTTTTTATCGTTTGAATATTTATTTTGCCCAAACGTGTACGGGGAGACAGTGAGACTGGAACGACAAATATTAACAATCAAGAATTTCAACTATTTATTGAATAAATAAATAAATAAAAATTCGCCGCATTGTAAACTTGAAATGACACCTGGTTTCTCACATTAAATAACATGACATTTTATGTTGTGATTAACATTTTACTGTTGATATTATAATGTTAATCACAACATAAAGAACATGAATTGGATTGTTTCTTATTGGCTTTTTTTCCATAAATGCTCTATAAATTAAAGTAGATAAAATCATATTACTCACTCCTAAAATGCTCAGTAATAACGTACGTAAAACAAAATTCACATTTGTGGTTTTTTCAAAGCCCTTTTAGAAGAAATTCACAGGTATAAGGCAGCTGGGTTGGAATAAGATTGTTAAAAAACATTCATAGATGAGTCATTACTGCACCATAATATGAGAATGTTGTTCTCAATGGGTTTTTTTTTTTTTGCGTCAGTCTTCATATGTATCACTGCTTCTGTGTCTTCGTGTGCAGCAACACCGCCTGTCCAGCCAGTCCGGCCTCCACCCCTCCCGGTGGAACCACATACTGGGTCCCATCATTCGCCCTCTGAGGGTCCATCATCCTCAGCTGCTCGTTGCTTTGAGCTACGCTGTCCAAACTCCACAGCTGATAGCGCAGGCTTTTACCCTGTTTAGCCAGGATGTAAACCTCCCTGAGCGCGTTGCTGCTGACAGGACAAGGGAAGCTGGTGTCAGAGGGCAGGTAAAGCCAGGGTAGACTGGGATCAGGCTGATGGTGCTTTTCATTCACGTTGCCGTGGTCCAAACCGAGGAGAACACCTGGAACAGATGTGGTGGTGATTGAGTGGTTACTGTGATGTTGGTAAAGAGCCCAGAGCTGTTTCATAAAGTAAGATTAGCATATAAACCAGGCTTTTGTGTTTCATAAAGGTGGTTTAAATACGTCTGAGTTACCATGGAAATCAATCCGTGTACAATAGTCTGTTGCTGATCAGGCTTGTTTTCATGCCAAGCTTCACCTCAGTGTTACAGTCAATCTGCCAGACAGTTTCCAGTAGATGTGCGGTACATTCATTACTCATAGGATACATTAAATTAAAGTAGTTTAACATTTTCAGCTCTTTCTTTATACACAGAGGTTAACCTTTTCACTTGTACAATGAAGTTACATAATCCAACAGATGGAGGATTTTTTTTTTAAAGTAATCACTTCTATAATAAATGAGCCATCAAATCTCACCTGAAGCGACGGCCCAGTGCGCCCTGTGTCCACCCCGCTGGCATGGCTCATGGTTAAAGTCCTCATCATATCTGTACATACTGTCAAAGAATTTAGTCATATAAACTCTTCTTTTGTGACAGATAAAGTCTAAATACCACAAGATATAACCAAACATGAAGTTTTAGAGCTGAAACATTAACCTGTCACTGCTCTCTGGTGGACATGTTGTGTACTATCAACACAGCACACACAGTATACGCAAAGGTTTAACATTAACAGTAAAAAATTAATCTGCCCTCATGGCAGTGTCGTTTGGGTCCAGGATACGGGATGAGAACAGGCTGTCGCCCCCACAGGTGTGTGATGATGGTTGCAGCATTGTTATCACTTAAACCTCCAGATAGCAGCTCTGCCTTACAGCCACAAACCTCTTCAGCCAGCAACGCCATGTTGTTAGCTGAAAAAAAAAAAAAAAAAAAAGCCAGACGAAGCATGTTAAAGTGAATCACCACTAAAGCAAATTGTTATATAACATCCGCATTTCTAAATTACATCCTGCATCTTCTGGCAACACTGAACGATGTCAGGGGAAAGTTAAATAGGATTCAGTGCTTTTCTCTTTTTCTCTTGTTCTCTGTTGTTTAAATAAACTGGTTCACACGCTTTTATTACCTGAAAACATTTCACCCTGCGCTGTGTATCCCCTGCTCAACGCCGTCCGAACCACAGTTTCCATGTCAATACTGAGCCGTGGCTGTCGAAGGTGAGCGGCCATCCACAAAGCCACCAGACCACACCTGGAAGGTAAATGAATTACAGACCCACAGTCACACCCTGGCAAATATGTGGTGTTTAATGACATTAAAGGATTCAAGTCAACTAATAATACAAAAGCTCCATTGTACATAAAACAGCTGTGGTGTTATATTTGTATTACTTGATGAATATTACACAAGCGCTGTAGTTAATTCACTCACTGTGGACCATCTTGGATGAGAGAAGGCACATATGTGTTCACGAGTATCCACTGCAGGTCTTTTCTAAAACTGAAGCACAAAATCACATAATTAATGCAATGCAATGGTGCAAATACGTGTACAGTCGATTGCAAAACTAAAATACTTCATGAAGATTATTATCTGTTGCTAAAATTCTGTAAACATTATGAAACTAAGTGGGGTGGACAAATTCCTGTCACAATTTCAAACAAAAAACATGTCATTGTTTTGTCCAATCAACAGTCAAAACCCAAAGATTAAGAGTCAATGAGTCAATTTCAAAGGAGAGAAGTTGGAAACAAGTGAATAAAGAATGTTAAGAAGAAAGAAAGAAGGAGAAAGTGTCCACTCGTAGTCTCATCTCATCAATCAGTGACACGACACTCAGACCATTGATACAGTGCAGGTAACTCAGTCCACTGAGAGGATGTAATCCATCCATCTATCTATTTTTCATACAGCTATTTTCTATCCCGTTAAGGGCCACGGGGTGAGCCGATCCCAGCTGATTGTGGTTGAGGGCGGGGTACAAACTGGACAGGTTGTGAGTTCATCATAGAGCCAACACACACATAAACAAACACCCACTCACTTTCACATCTGCAGGTAATTCAGAGAGTAGGATGTAATAAAAAAGTCATTTCATTATGATGAACATTCACCACTTTTATGACCTGCTGATGAGCATTTCAGTCATATAACTTTAATATCCTATTCAATTCATTATTATTATTATATTTCAAATGAGTTATTTCACCCGCAGACAATGAGAGAACTGTCCTTCATCCAAATAAACAATTTCTATACAGTAAAGCTCACCTGCTTTCCCTCTGACTGAGCAGTAAACAAGCCTCAGTGTGGTCCCCCTCTACTGGCCTCCTGCTGCTGGCTATAGTCTGATACAGCTTCTTCTTCTGTGTTGAGCCTGGAGGTGCAGGAGCTGCAGGAGGTGGTGGACATGGGGCAGGTGGAGGTGGTGGAGGAGGAGGTAACAGGGAGCACTCCAGTGACATGTTCACTCAGCTACTTCTGGCTCAAACCTGATTTAAAGAGAAGCCTGAGTAAATACATTTTGTGTACCTCTGGAAGATGCAAGTTGCATCTAATAATCTGCAAAATATAATCAATATTTACTGTAGCTGATGGAAACAAATACAACCTGGCTACTTTCAGTTTAGCTAGTAGTTGTGTTGATCACAAACAGGGCGAAAAACTTAGCAAATGATCTAAAATTGGTCCTGAATGTTATTTGGATAGAAACCGAAGTGCAAAACCACCACGATTAAGAACTGTTATCACACACAAACAGCGATTAAGTAAAAGTAATTACCATTCTAGACCTGAATTCAACACTTCACTGCTGTCAGCGAGCACCGGTGTTCTGTGTTAACTGGTGTTTGTGTTAAACGGTGCTAAGAGCATCCGCAGATTCGTCATTTCCCTACATATCAGGACATTTAAGTCTATGAAGAATTAACACTTTGCCAATAAACATCAACAGTCAAACACGAAGTCATGTTCCTATAAGGTGATGGTCTCGTTACATCCTTTATACCACATGAATTTGCTGGGCCCCACATAAGGCTCTCATTTACTACCTACCGCTCATCCGTTGTCGGCAGCAAATGTGAACAAAAAGGTTATATTTTCATTTTTGAAACCAGTATATTTCGCGTGTATTAATTATATATTGACGCGCTTTTGAAGTAGTATTTTTTTGTTAACTTTTGCGTATGCTTTTATCAGGGCTATTCATTTCACTCTTTACGTACACATCGTATTGTTGCTCCAGAAAATGTCGAATCTGCAGAGGAAACACGTAAGAGCACCTTATGGCACCAGTTAATACGAACACCCAGTTAACCCAGAACACCGGTGTTTCGCCTTTACCCATATATGGCAGGAACTGAAAAGCTTCTTTTCGTGTTTCTTATTGTATCACACACACCAACGGTAAAAATAACACCGCCCCCTACTGACTGTAGAGCATATAATGGGCACAGACAAAGTAAAAGACACCTAGTCATTCTACCTCATAGGTACTGAAAGAGTCTCGTTGTTTTTATTGTGCCGTTATGTCTGTTTGTAGTAATTGTGTGTTATTTTTTTGTTCTCTTTGTAGTTAATTGGCATCTATTGTAATTGTGAAACGTAACACCGGAAACGACGCCAGTTGTTCTTATCGCGAGAACAGTGAGCGAGATTTGTGAAGGCCGGGTCTTTCATTCATCGTTCTGTGCCGAGGTGAGCTAACTTCATTATTTGGACTGCTAAATCTGTGATAAAAATCATATTTATCGATTTAAGTTGCACCTATGGATTTTATTTTTGCAATACAGGAGGACCAATGTGTAAACAACAGACAGGTTTAATTAGGTAAATAAGAATTAGCAGCAGCTAGCTTGTAAGCTAACGTTCACTCCACGTTATTTAGGATGTTTGCTAGCGTTAGCAGCTCGGCGTTGATCTTGTGGTTTTTGATGGTTTAACAGCAATTTCTTTGCTTTTTCACAACTAAATCGCTCATTAGCAGGTTGTAAGATGGCTACAGCGGAGGTGCGGTTGAACCACACAATCTACATCAACAATTTGAATGAAAAAATCAAGAAAGATGGTAGGTTAATGAGCCTCACCTTCCAGACTCCCTGAGATACACGACAATATTTCGATATATATCAGATCAAATTAATCATTTTTTTAATTTGCCTTTTTCCCTTTTAGAGCTGAAAAAGTCTCTATATGCCATCTTCTCACAATTCGGACAGATCTTGGACATCTTGGTTGCACGAAACATCAAAATGAGGGGTCAGGCCTTTGTAATCTTTAAAGAAGTAAACAGCGCGTCCAATGCTCTGAGGTCGATGCAGGGCTTCCCTTTCTATGATAAACCCATGGTAAGTAACCGACAATGAATACCACATCGATGATGATCGTTATATATAATGAAGCCACTTTTACAACATGAAAAACCTACAGAAGGTAAATATAACTGTTATGCACTGCTGGGAATTACTTACAAAAATGTGCATGGGCTCATCATCGCTACTGGTTGAAATTGAAATCTTTCATGTTGTGATGCTATGGTCCTAATTCAGCTCGTCTGTCTGTTCCTGCAGCGTATTCAGTATGCCAAGCAAGACTCGGACATCATAGCTAAAATGAAGGGGACGTATGTGGAACGTGATCGTAAAAAGGAGAAGAAGAAGATCAAACCCGAACCAGGAGCTTCTAAGAAAGGTGTACCAGGAGCTGCCGCGCCCATGGTCGCTGGGGTACCGGCTGCCATGCCTGTAAGTAAAACTAATGTTTGCAGCAGAATTAATGTGACAGCTTTGTCTGTCATCTTGTGATCAATGTGTATTTTTCAAAGCAAAAACTGTGGTGTTTGAAAGAAAAGACTTTCTCCATATTTACTAGACAAACAGAGAAATCGAAAGTATGTTTCTCACTATCTCATGGTGAACATAAAAATAATACATATCTTCCTCACCTCTTATGGTTTTGTCACGGCAGCTTACAGGTCGTAAAGACAGCAGAATAAATGGTGGCATATAGGCTCATCAGATCTGGGTGGGGTATTATTGATGAGATATAGAGGTGCAAATAGTGGAACTAGTTTATGTTAAACTGTCATCGCAGCTTCTGACATGTTTGTCGTCCTTGTATTTTGCTCTTTAGGGAATGCCTCCTATGAGCCAGGCTCCCCGTATGATGCACATACCAGGCCAGCCGCCCTACATGCCCCCTCCAGGTATGATTCCTCCTCCAGGGATGGCGCCCGGTCAGTTGCCCCCTGGTGCCATGCCTCATGGTCAGATGATGCCAGGGCAGATGCCTGGACAAATGCCTCAGCAGGTAATATGTCCTAGCTTGTCATGTTTATTGCTTTAAATAATGTCACATTTCACCCTTTGGTTATATCCTGACCTCAACTAACCTTTATCCTCACAGGTCGCAGAAAATCCCCCCAATCACATTCTCTTCCTCACCAACTTGCCAGAGGAGACAAACGAGCTAATGCTCTCGATGCTCTTCAACCAGTCAGTAACAACATACCTTCTGTGTTACACATGTTTCTGTTTGTCTATTAGTCGCAGGCTGAAACTTCCTCTGTTGTTGCTGTGTTTTCAGGTTCCCTGGGTTCAAAGAGGTCCGTCTGGTTCCTGGTCGCCACGACATCGCCTTTGTGGAGTTTGAGAATGAAGTGCAGGCTGGTGCTGCGCGAGATGCTTTGCAAGGCTTTAAGATCACACAAACAAATGCCATGAAGATCTCATTCGCTAAGAAATAAAACCAATGGTGGGCCAGTCATGCACACAGGTTAGGTGTTTTGGAAATTTTTGGGCTTTTTTTTTTTTTTTTTCCTGGATTACATGTAAGTATTCCTCAACTGCATCAAGTTGCTGTGTTTTATTGTCTCACAGAACTCTTTGATACACAATTTTGTATGTAAATCTATGGAAATTACGAGTAATATACGTCGCTTATTAATTTTACTTGGACCACAAGCATCTTGATGTGTTTTTTTTAAACTGTTTGTCAAAAAGCATTGCACCCAGAGTCTGGTTTACCAGACATTGTACCTGGAGCTTTTTTTTTTAATTAAAACTTTTTTGACACTCTGCTGCTGGTCACTTCACTCATTTATTTTACAGTGTGATTTCATTCTAGGCCACTAGCAGGTGCTATAAACCTGCTTTGTTCTACACTGATGCTGAGGTATGTTTCATGTGAATAGGTGGGTAAAGGAAGGTGTGAAATGCTTCAAATACTTAATTGATTTTGAGCAAACTGGAGTTATTTCTTTTCTTTTTGTGCCTACAACTATTAATTCATTGGGTTATATTTATTTATATATATGTGTATATCATCAATAATCCGTTGATGTAGGAGTGTTAACCTGCTCTCTGTGGAAAGCAGAGCATAACTTCAACCATATTGTATGGGATATCGTCTCAGCCCTTTGATTATATGGATACTTGTTTAGTCAGTATAATAGTGGAGATTTAAAAGGAAACACGGTGGAGCAGAAAAGAGATGATAGAATTCCTTGGTTGGTCAGATGCAGCTGTACACAGATGGTTGACTACATTCTTCACCAACATTGATATTTAGTAGAAAATTAAATTTTTTTTCTGTTTCAGAAAAGACACAATGGTCCATTCGTTCTGTATTTATTGAAGTAGCTCATCTTCTATCCCAGGACCTGGATACAAATCATATGTTTTCTCCTGTTTGGAGTCTCTTTGTACGTTTATGTCTGGAATATTTCTTCATCTTTATTTGGCCTTTGTGCATTTGGTCACTGCAATAAACCACAGAGATTGAATTTTTATTATATCATTAGATTGCATCGTTTAACTTGGCTGCTCTTGAAGAATTTTGTTTTGTGTGTAGTTTTTCTACATCACGGTTGTTTTTGTTTTTCAGCATATTTTAGAAAAATCTAAATCTTCGATTATTTATTTATTTTTTTAAATGTCATTGGATTCCATATTAATCAGATGAGTTTAGTTTTTTTTTTTTTTTTCTTTTTTTTTGCTGGTAATGCTTTGTAGCTCTAACACATGCAGGACTGAAATTTCCCAGACCAAAATGCACTGAAGTATAGTACATAAGGTGTGTGTATATTTAGTTTAAATACCTTAAAAAGTGTGTCACATGTTGCAGTTGTCTCACAGTTTGCAGATTAGTAAATACCTTCTGTATGTTTTGGATGCCATCCTCAAAATGTCACTCTGAAGCTTCAGGAATTGTAGGTTCACAGAGTAATGACGTGCCAATAAGGGCCACCTCCTCCTCCTCTCAAAGGCTGGATTCATGAGAGAGGGGCGGAGTCCCGTGTGAATTAATTAGGCCTGAAAAGCTTAATTTAGCCTCAGCGCTATCAACTGCCCAGCACACACAGGGCCTCCCTGTTGTAGGCTTAAACTGTGCCCTGAGTAATTGTCTTCAGGTCAGCTCAACAGTGTACACAGAAATGCACATTCTTCTGCAGTTTCCCAAGCCTTTCCACACTCCCTTATTTTGCCTTGAGAAAGCACTGACCTTAGTCACCAGGGTGCTGTGTGTGTGTGTGTGTGTGTGAGAAAGTGAGTGTCGCATGCTCTTGGCAACATGCCTAGTGCCTTCCCATTTACCAGCACAGTGATTTTTTTAGTCGCAGGGGCTGAAAAGCAACTTATGCTGATAGAGTGAGTTATGCATGAAAGCACAAAACACAATATCATCAATATGAGTCTGTGGCCTCTGATACTGTAAAAAGGAAGGACTGCCATGTTTCTCTACATCTCTGTAGTGTGTGTTATTGGTCATAGTCAAAGCTTTACTGTTTAAACCCACTAACTAGACAGTTAATCATTATTCTAAATTATCGCTTTGAATGTACATTGTATGTGATTCCTAAAAAAACGGATCAAAAATGGATCCCGACGTTTTTTTCAATATGCTACTCTGACATTTGGAGAAATGTGCTTAAAATTGTGTGCTTGGCATTTAAAATATTACCGGCTAATAGGATGGTGCAACAATATGAAATCATTATAATATGTCACTCAGTTTAAATCATGTGATGGTTAAACACCAGTTTAATAACAAGCGTTAAGATGCTAAAAGAGGCCAAACTGTCAAATTGTTCATATTTTAATAATTGTTTAACATTTATCCTCTATTTGACAGTTTGCAGTGGGGATGCTAAGTACATATTGGAAGAGAAAAAAAAAAAAAAAAAAAAAAAAACAACAACAATAATGACAGTTCAGTTAAGGAGATGTTTGGCTTGTGTCAGTCAAATTTAACGTAACAATGCCCAATCAGCACCGACGAAGCACAACGATTGACTTTGTGAGTGTTTAACATGTAGTAATTAAATTATTTAATTGTTTTTTGCAGCTTCTTCTCAGGAGAACACATGTGACCATTAGATGGTGCCAAATACACAACACGTTCAATTACGCAGGAAATCCAGAGAGAGAGAGAGAGGGCAGGAGCTGCACTTTTCTTTTCTTTTTTTTTTTTTTTTTTTGTGATTGTTCCTCAGGTGAACCAAACACCACAGTCTCTGAGCAGACCCACTGATGTGTGTGTTTTCCGGATGGTTGGTTTAGAATTCAGCTCATGTTTAGAGGTCACTGCTCCTCTATGCAAATCAACGCTGTGCTCCTCAAGGGCCCTCTGTTCTGCTCCGGGGTCAGTGCGGTGCGTCGGGCCGCTCGGAAACACCAGCGGTTGTCAGGGAAAGCTCTTGAGCAACAAGCCCGTGATAGACCTTAAGATGGTGGGAGTAGGAGGGAGAGAGAATCTCATTAAATTTCCTCCCATCAAGAAGGTACATTGTGTTGGAGATCTCGAGTCCAACAAGACGAGCGCTGGAGGTCAGATGTGGAAAATATGCCATGTGACCGGTGCCAATATTCAAAAGATGCCTATGCACCCTACAATTCTCTTTTATATTTATGCGCTCACCCTGTTAGTAGGCCATTTGCAGCCGGCGGCATCATTAAGCAGCGGCATTTGCGCACAACATACAGGCCGGCAGCTGTCCAAACAAGTTTCATCATATGTGACTGACGATCACATTTTTTTGATGAACATTTTCATTGTGTGTGGCAGAGGCGCGTTTTAATGATGGAGATCTTCAACTTCAAAGAATAGCTATAGAAACTTTTTTTTCCTTCTTCCTATTCAGAAGAGCCCGAGCAAAACTGTGAAACCAGTTAATTGGTGCTGCGGAGCTTTGAAGTGAGCCGAGTCCACTGAAACTGGAGGAGAGGAACCGGTGAGGTGCTACAGAAGAAGAGGGGAAACAGAAAACCAACAAGAGGTGAAGTGTGATACGAAACGCATTCAGGATAATCCCACGCGTAAACGTGACACACTTTAGACCCCTGGGTTGGTCTACAGGTGGCTCACTATAGAGAGACAGGGAGAGAAAGGGATGAGAGCGCCGATGCGCGCTGGGAACCATCCGGACAAGAGCTGAAAGACGGATATTCCCTGCCTGAGGACACACCCTCCATGCTCTCTCTCTCCCTCTCTCCCTCCCTCGCTTTGTTCCCACACTGACTCTGTCGCCGCCGGGCTTAGTATCGGGTTGACAAATGACGAGCCAGCCGCTTGGATGAGAAGAGCGCAAAGTGAAATCATTCCGCCCGAGAGACACAACTTTTAGGTCGCTGCTTCCACGCGCTCGTCACGGAGCAGCATGAGCGTATAGATGCAATTTGAGATTTTTACATTTTGTCCAGACTTGGAGACAGAAAGAGGAAGAGGAGGAGGAGGAGAGAGAGAGTGACAGCTAATTAGGTTGAGAGTTCAAGTCAAGTGAGACAGCAGATTGGACCTTTAAAGCCTCTTAACGCAGGTGGTTGGAGGAATACAGCGCGAGGAGAGCGTGTTTATGTGCCGCGTGTGTTTGTGTCATTAGCAGAAACTCACCCTGCCTGGACACAAGGGGGTGATCAGGTGTGTGCCACACGGGTGGGTGGGTTGGTTGGTTGGTGCGGGGATAAACCCAAAAGGAGACAGAGGTAGTTATGGTCTCCATGAACCGGACGCGATGAAGCGGCTCTGCGGGAGTTTCAGGGTTTAAAACCGGAGAAGGGAGAAGGAGGACGGACGCAGGGAGGGACGAGGACGGGTGTGGAGGGGGGGTACATCCACCAACACCACCACCACCGCCGCCGCCGCTGCCAAAAGCGCACAACACACATCCCCGATCTCTTGACGCAGGGATGGAGAGCTCAAGAGCGCACAGGATAACTCTGTTTGATCATAGAAACGGGAGCGGAAAGATCAGAGAGAAGTCAGACGAGATGAGGAGTTACCGACACCGGGGACACCTCCACCTGCGGCGGACTGTGATTTTTCTCGTTGCGCTCACGATACAACCGCAGGTAAGCCACCGATTAGTGCTATTTTGGGCGACACGTTCT
Organism: Polydactylus sextarius; assembly: GCA_016801845.1. NCBI lineage: Eukaryota > Metazoa > Chordata > Actinopteri > Polynemidae > Polydactylus > Polydactylus sextarius. The sequence continues at coordinate 3,833,899 of CM028926.1, forward strand.
TAAACCTCCTTTAAAAGCTGCTATTTTAACCGTGGTTCAGACGCGTAGTTTTTATCTCAACTGCATAAAACAAACAAAAAAGAAGAAGAACCAGTAAATAATATCTTTCTCTCCTTTGTGCTGCGCTTATTCTGCTCCCTTATGGCGCTGTGCCCACCTGTTGTTTCAACCCGCTGGTGCCCATTATCCCACGCAAAGGAGAACTACTGTAATCCTATTTTACACACACGTGATATAAATGTCAAGGAAAACCAGACTTATTAAAGAAAAAAAAATATAATATCTATGTTTATTATTATTTGAAAAAATATCTTTTTATTGTCTTTGGTTGTAGCAAAATGGGCAGAAATGAATCACATATGAACATACAGCTGTTGTATATGAGGTGTTCTAGATGTTTCAGCTATTTAATGATAATTTCATTTAACAAAAAATATTTCTAAATGACCGTGGTGCCTCCTTTGTAAGAAACAACACCTTTATCACAAACCCACACATCCTCAGTTCAGCATCCACTCCCTCTCCAGTGGTAAATGCATCTCTCTCTGCATCTACAATATTTATCAGTCATGTCTGCTGCTGGTGCAACCCATCGTCTTTTATTTAGCAATGTAATAATATATTTTTTGCCACTTTCTGACTGTTTTCTACTCCCTCTGTGTTTATCACTGGATGCATGTGTGTTATAGAGCTTTATGTGAGGAAAAGACAGTTGCAACAATGTATATAAATGATTCTGACAAAACACACACAGCATTATAAATATTATTTTGTCAGCATGAAAAGCTTTTGATTTCCATTTAACAAAATATTTGGCATGGAAGTAAAAAACCATAGAATATTTTTCCTCTCTGCCCTGTGAGGTGTCAAACAGCTGCTGGTCTGATCCAGATGCCTGTGATGTGTGACAGGACGCAGCAGTAGCGAGCTCAGTTCTCCAGAGGTGCTCCAGAATGTGCATGTATGCATGTGTGTGTGTGTGTGTGTGTGTGTGTGTGTTTTGAGTTCATCTTCAGCATCTGTGTCTTGGGTGTGTGTGGAGCTCGAGGCCACAGCAGAATAAACTCGGGGGCGTGTGAATGTTGAACGTTCGGGCAGCTCTGCGTGTCTCTCTCTGCACCTCTGCAACGTCCTCACAGCTGAAGAACAACACACTCCACTCCCTCCATTCTCAGGCTGTACTGCAGTGTGAAACACACACACACACACACACACACACACACACACTCAAGATCCTCTGCTGCTGCTGGTGACCATTTATAATGTACAAGACGGGGGAACCAGTCTCACCAGGAGTTATATAGACCTATTTGTTTAAAACAGTGTGACTCATCAATGAATGAAGTCTTGCAGCCACAACATGTCGCTCAGTTTTTAATATTCCTGAGGCTCTCGCTGCAGTGTCGCTGTTACAAAGGTTGTGTTTGTTTCAGTTGTGGTTTTTAAAATCACGCTCATTTACTTCCTTTTTAAATTGAGACGATGACACTTTATCATCCGACTTGTGCATTTCCCAGAAATAAATCAATGAGAAGTTGTTTCACCGTAAATCCCAAATGAGACTTGTTTATCTTCTAAACACAGTGTGATACAGTTACACTGTGATTGATTCTGTGAGTGTTTTCATCATCATCACCAATTACGCTGCTAGATATTTTATTATTTGGTTAATTAAACATTTTAGATTAAATTTCCTAATTAAAACTATTGCTCATTAAAATTCTTATGCCACAAAACTTAAACTGAATATTTGAAAAATTCAGTCAGTCTGTGACTGACATTAGTTCATGCTGTTGTTCTTTGAGAACTGAATAATCTTATAGCATCTACTGGTTTTAACAGGTTCTCTAACATTTGCCAGTGTTACCTGCCTTACACAGGTCAACAGATTTCAGTGTTTCGTGAGTTTTTAGTCGGGTAGGATTTGTTGTGAACCAGTGTTGGGTGCTCTCAGAGCTCTCCTGCAGAGATGGTTTGAACCTTGGCTGGGATCTCTCCCTCCCTCTTCCCTCCTCACCCTCTCGCGCTCTCCCTGGTCAGACTGAAGCGCTGAAACGCTGGTATGTGGGGAATGGCCTGGGCAGTGAGAGTAGCAGAGGAAGAAAGGAGGATGTAGAGTGATGAGCGCCACTGTATCTCCATAAGCCTTTTGATGTAGACAAGCCCGTCCTCCCTACACCCCTCCGTCGCCCCCTCTTTCACCCCTCCTACCTCACCTCCTCACCCCCTCTCAGCTCGGGGACAGGGTGCAGCAGAGGGACACGCAAGCAAACACAATGGGGCAACTGAGATTCTGCTGGACACATGAGATCTCGTTGGTCTTGAGTGCACAAACCGCGGGGGGATATAAGGTTTGATTCTCAGACATAATGAGCCGTCATTAGTTTAGAATGCAAAAGTGGCTGTGAATTATTCAGATTTATTCATCAGCAGAGATATAATGGCCAAAAAAATAAAAATAAAGTGGCTTTATTTTCGTATTTTATATTTGCAGTTTTTGGATCAAGCCTAAGCCATTGTTTCATTCTGCCACAGTGACACAGACACACAGGCATCCATAGAGTCACCACCTAACCCCGCTGCTCCGAGACTCTCAGGGGGGCTTGTTAACTCTAGATGTGTGTGTGTGTGTGTGAGATCTTTAAACTGAGAAAAGAAAAGGAGGCAGATGAAAAGGAGAATGGCAACAATGCCGAAAAGAGCTGATGGCTGCAGAAAGAGAAATGACAGGAGCATTACAGCTTGTTCCCAGATAGAAAAAGACAGAGAGGGGTGGGGGGTGGAACAGGAGAGTGAGCAGGTTCCCAGTGTCACCGTCCCCCTGGGAAGTGAGAAATAAGAAGGGAGTGGTGGTAAAGAAAGAAAAACAAGAGAAATCAAAAGAAGTATCTGGTGTAGTTGTCCATGGCTTAGATGAAAAACCTATAATAGGAATAAAATTATATCTCCCTGTCTTTCTTTACTGTCTCTTATTTGTCTGACGGTTGTTATCTTGCCACAAACCGATAAAACAGATGATAATATGATAAAGAGGGAACATGCAGGCTGCTGCAGATTCCCAGGGTTATTTAGTGGGAATTAGCTTCCTAGTTGTTGAAAACAACTTAACTGTAAATGCACATTAAACCTTTTAATATTTCTGTTTTTCATCAAATGTTAACTTTGAGCTTTGGCCCCATTTTTAAGCTAAATGTGTTTCTACCACTGGATGAAAACTCAGCAACACCTCTTCAACCTCTTTAACTACCATCACAGATAAAACCCAAAGTATCTTTCACTTTGAAACCACCTCCACCACTGAGAATGTTATTTAAAAAAAAAAAAAAACGCACACAGAGTCACACAAACCAACATTTAAAGTGTCGACAGTGCAGATTTTAGATTTCTATACACAAGTGTGAACTTTCTTTCTGTGTGCTGTGCCTGTTTAATAATGGATTCATATATTAAAGTAACCCTCTCCATCTCTACTCAGGTCGTGTGTGCAGCGGGAATGTTTGAGCTTCAAATCCGCCAGTATCAGAACCCGCACGGTCACCTGCAGACCGGAGACTGCTGCGACCTCCAGGCCAGCGAGGGGCAGCGCTGCTCTGACAGAGACCAATGTGACACTTTTTTCACGCCTGTCTCAAGGAGTACCAGGCCCGGGTCATCCCAACTGGAGCTTGCACCTTCGGCTCTGCGAGCACAGGGATCCTGGGTGGGAACTCTCAATCGCTCCGTCACCGAGGACATGGTGGTGCTGGTGGAGGAGGAGGAGGAGGAGGAGAGGATGGGACTAATGGACACATTGTCATTCCCTTCAAATACGCCTGGCCGGTAAGTACAGGGGCAGTGCTGGTTATCAGTATGGTTACCAAGGGAACAGGCTAAGCTTGAAATACAACAATACACTCAAACTGAAGCTGGAGTAGAATAACAATGACAGTCAGAGACAGAGTTCACACTCACTTGCTTTTACACCTCTTCTGTCATTTCTCTGCATGTGGGTGAAAGTGATTGCACAGGACGACATGGAAAAAAAAAATCAACAAAATAACCAGGGAATATTTGTTTCAAATATATCAGAGTACGCAAGATGAAGTCATGACAAAATTGAAAGTGAACATTGGATTGTTTTATAGCTGTTTGGCCACAAAGATCATCTCCACAAAACATCAAGACACTTCATGGGAAAAAAGCAAAGATGTTGTTTAGACCAGTGGTTTCAAACCTCCATGTTGAACTCTTGACCCCACCCAAGGAGCCCCAACATAAATCTGAGCCAAAAGACTATTTAAGGGAGAATAAAGAAGAAAAAAAAATTACATGTTAGTCATTCACTCAATTCTTTGCTTTGGTCCAGAATCAAATATCTCAACAACCAGGCTATTATATGGATTGTCATGATATTAAGTTCAGACAGTCTCGTTTCCCACTGGATTAACTGTAATAACTTTGGTAACAACTGGAGATTAGTGACCTTTCATCCAGCGCCATCATCGTGTCTAATTTTGATTTGCCAGTACTTTGGTTCATGACTACCCTCAGAACTAAAGACGTTCACATCACATCAGTCTCTGCTGTACTTTGTGTTTGGTTCTAATTAGCAAATGATAGCTTGATTATGTTAGCATCTAGCTGGCACCTCTAGATTTAATTGGTAATTAATGGCTTTGTCGTTGGTTAATAAATTATTTAATCATATATTATAGAGAACATTAAAGACATTAATAAGAACAAACTGAACTTGTCCCCAACGAACTGTTTGACCTTTTATCTTCTGGAAAATGTCAACTGGATCAAGATCTTTTCATTAAAAACAAAAAAAACTATTTCTTATTAACATTCCCAACTACAGGTTTGTTGGTGTGGAGGTAATCTAACTTCATCAACCTGAAAAATCTTTTTATTTTTCCAAGTTGTGGAAAAACTTTTCCCCTGTCCCCAACCTGGCAACTCAAAACTTGTTCTCATCCATGGCTTCATGTGTAAAACTTTAGTAACTAATAATAAGCCAATCGATTACAGTGTTGGTGGAACTAGATTGGATTTTATTTCATGTGACCACTGGTTTAAATGCTCATCTACCAAAATGAAATGTGCCAGAAATCTACTTTGGTTGTTGTTGTTTTTTTTTTTTGGTTTTTTTTTCGATTCTCTTTTTCTTCCACCCATCCTTTTGCTTCTTCTGTTAAAAACTTTTTTTCCCCCGTTGTATCGAACAGTCTGTGTCTCAAATCAAACATCAGGTCTCTGGCTGCTCCATCTTATGTCCTCATTAAAGAGCAGACCAATTACTTTGTCATTTGCACTACAGTTGTGGGAGTTGTGGACCAATAATCATTGATTATTCAGTCCGTGTTTCTCTTTCCTCCTCCAACATTCGCTCTCTGTGTTTTTTTTTTTCCAATAATACAGAAAGAGACTAAACAAACACAAACACAGACACTGGTAAGTAGAGATGAAGTCGTTTGTCATCCGTAGAGAGGCCCCTTCACCAAACATAATCATTCTTCTGCTCTTATTAATCGATTAGTCAGTCAATATATATTATGTTGAATTATTTAAGACTATTTTAGGCAAAAATGCAAAAAATAAAAAAGGTTGAATCCAATCCAGGAAAATAAACATTTTTTTTTATTCCCTTATATTCTACTTTCATACTAAACTGTTTGGATTCTAGAAATCTGTGATAATATTCACTATCATCTGACGTTTTATAGACTTTTGTGTCGCAATGAACGAATTCGTAGTTCTATTATTCGTGGACTTTCATTCCATGTCGTTCTGTTTCTTCACTTTTTCGACAATAAAATGAAAAGTTTTAATAGTGAATGATACAAATACTCATTTAGTGGAGCTTTTTCTTCCTTTAGTCACTTTTTTTGTGTGTGTCCACCCACAAGTCACTTCTTTCCTTGACTCTTTAGTTACAACAATTAATGTGTGTTTATCTTGAAACTGGAGCTAAAGCGAATCCCTTTAAAATGAATTGGCATGGACGAGGATTTAAGAGGTTTTGTGTGTTTCTTAGTTTTTATATTTCAGTTAAAAAAAAAAAAAAGAAAACTCCTGCAGTCTTTTCTTCTTCTTCTTTTTTTTTGCCTCCGGCACGATTGACTTGTTTCTAATAATGAAAGTATTAGAGAAATGCAAACAAAAGGCCTTGTGGTTCTAATTCATAATCGTATTGTGTTTGTAATAATGTTTGGAATATAGCACGAAAACCCAGGTACGCACAGAGAGCGTGACACGCATGTACTCCAAACGTGGATTATCAGACAACGGGCCCCTGGGCAAAAAAAACATATAAAAGGCCCCCACCCCTTTCACACACACATGGAAGACACCCACACTGAAAGAAACTCTTTGTAGTCATTTTTGCATCTATATTCAGCTGTTTTGAACTTGAGTTGTTTTGCATTTCTTTTATAGTCCTTTGCATCCCAAAGTGATTTATTTTAGTCATATTTAATGTTTTTGTGTTTCTGTGCGGTCGTTTCACACTTCTTTTTAGTTGTTTTGTGACTCTTTGTATGAGTTCGGTGTCTCTACTTTGTATACTTTATATTAACAGTCACTGCGAACCCAAGCTCTTATCTCAGGGGCCCCACCCCGTGAACACTCGGGCCCCTCAGCCTGTCCATGCTCAGACTCATTCAGTAATCCATCCGTGACTCCTAATGTGTCCACACTGACCTGAGCACACACAGGAATGTTATACAGGGTTGGGTTAAGTTTCTTCTTCTTGATTAGCATCAGTCCATTTACCTGTGAGACTCTGTGTCCCTGAGTCGATTATCTTCCCTTATCTGTGCACAGTTTGCTTTTGTGAGTGTGTGTTTGTGTTCTGTGTGTAGGCATCACATGCTGTGTGGGGTGCATCACACTTTTCCAAGTGTTTTATTTTTCTCTTTTCTTCCCGCACACGGGGAAGGTGTTTGATTGGCAGGTTGAGAGTGTGAGAAAGTTCTGTGTCAGAAAGTCTACCTGGATCAGTTTCAGGGCCGGGCCGGGGGGCGGGCTGGGCTGGGCTGCAGGGGAGAAAAAGAGAGAGACGAGTCGGGACACACAGTGGCAGCGTCTTCAGCTGAAAGGCTCGCTTTATCTGGCCATCTCTGGGTGGTGGGGTGGGGACGGAGAGAGAAGGGGGAGTGAAGGCAGGGAGAGTGATCTCCCTGCCCCAGGTGAGGGGATGAACAGGTGAGCGTACTCATTATGAGGAAAGGTGAGCTCTTTCTCTCCCCTGCCCTCCCATACTTGTTCAGTCTTTCTTTCTTCCTCTCACTAATCTCTCCATGGAAATGTGTGCGCGAGAAGTCGAATGTGTACGTCCGGATTTGCTTATGAATGTGAGCGCAGTTGAAATTCATTGTGTGGCGTATAATGTTATCAAAGCTGCTTTAAGCCCTGCCCATTTTTTTTTTAACCAGGAAATAGGAGAAAAGGTCAAATCCATTCTAAAGATAACTACCAATAAAACATCACAGCAGGCAAAAACAGCATAAACAACACATTCAATACTCAGGTGGCTGCATGGATGGATTATTTAATGGGCTCAGTGGGCCCAGGGGCCCCACAACCTCCCAGGCCCTCGGCTTGGCAGACTGTGTTTGAAGCGACCTTCAATATTTCCTGTTTGAAAGTCACGAAGCTCCGGCGAGGACGCAAAATAACCACATAGAGACACAAAATCATTATATGAGGATGCAAAACAACCACAAAGAAAGACAAAGTAACCATTCAGAAATGAATAAAAAAAAAAAGATATATAACACGTCGGTTAGTGAGCTTGTAGATATGGTGATAGTTGTGTTTCTGAACAACGTAAAGAGCCTATTTTCCTATTATTATTTCCTATTAGCCTGTTATGTCAAACAGGTTTAATCCCTGTCTGGCTCTGTTGCTTCTAACAAAGTGGTATTGATCTTTTCATCATGAATAATTATCCAAAATGTCAAACTATTCCTTAGGGTTAAGGGAAACTTTACAAAAAAAAATCACAATATGTCATCAGAGCAACACAAGCTGTTACCCAATAGTGTCTCGTTATGGAAAATGTGCAGGTAAATCACGTTGTCCATTAATTCATGTGAAAACTAGAACAACGGAGGATATAATACCCTGTCTCTGCTTGTTTTCTTTGTCTGGTTTCGGATGTCAAAACCACAATTTATCTTTGGCTCCTGGTCATCAGTAATCTCACAGATAGTCTGAGCGACGTGGCTTCATTTTGACCCCAAATTTAAAATCACAGACACTCAGCGGTCTGGGATGTTTTAGCTGCGGCGGCTCCGCAGAGACGGGAAAAGTTCAAAGACTTCATAGCTGCGAGGTCATTTCTTTAAGCCCTCTCTCTCTGTTGGTGGTTTCACTGTTGAATCTGTTTGGATGACGAAGGGAAACGGAACGAGTTGCCAAGAGAGAGTTTGTTCCTTATAAATATGTTTATCTGACAGGAGGGGCAACAAATCAGTGAGTGGATCAGAAGCAGTGAAGGGAGGAAGCGGAAAGGTGAAGAGAGCAGGGAGGCACACGGTGCAAACTGACGATCTGGCGGTGAAGCCAAAGATTTACTGAATGTTTTTGTGCTTTTTTCTCAACATATATAGTTTGATTTAGCCTCCTGAGACCCACGTTTACCACTCACTATGGGCAGTGGAGGAATTGGCCATGGTCCAGTTATGATTTTCTATAGAGGATTTTGTAAATAGTGAAACCGGTATTTATTATTGTTTATTATGTTGGAACTGGAAAAAAGTAATCAAAATCTAAAGAGCAGATATTCATTTATACGCTACACAGAATCTGAAAGCTGTTAATAATTTTATGAAGAGAAATATCAATAATGAGAAGAAGATCTAGTTCATAGTCTGAATGTCCACAAACTATTAGGAGCTTATATTGGGCACACACCTATGATATGAGTAAACATCGTAATCTAACAAAAAGGGAGCACTGATCTCGACTTGGCCACCACAGTGAACATTATCTTTTATATGAACTGAATCTGTTGTTTCCTGGTCTTTTATCCCTCAGAACAAGTTCATCAAGGTCTGGTTAAGGCCTGTTCTTTTGTTAAAAAACACTTGTAGTGCTTCCCAATACGATAAGATGCCACACAATCGCCGTTAACATAAAATGAATAGAGTGAAGTCCCCTCTGTTTATAATCCTCATGTCAAGTGTTAAAACTCATTCATGGTCAGGTTTACTGCCAGAGGCCATAACTGGCTGTTCCTGAGAAAGATTCGTGCAGCAAAGAGAGTGTGAACAAGTGTGTGTTCATGTGTGCACTCGAGCATGTGTGTGTCTTTGTTTCTTCTGCCTTGTCTGTTTGTCTGTTTCCATTTTTGCTAAATTTATCTTGCATGTGTTTGCATAGATGGGAATATCTTCTTATTTGAATGATCACAACACAGCTGTATGCAACACATTCAGAGGATGATGCAGTCATCAGATATAATTCATGCCCAGATGGCAAAATCATTATGGGCCAAATTTGGCCCAATTTTGGCAAAGTTTCAGAAGGATATATAATCCCTATGTGACCCAAATTAGGGATGCAAAAGGACAAACAAAAGGACATCAAAACTAACCCAAAAACCAATTATGGAAATCCAAAACATAACTGACCCAAAAAGAGTCCGAAATCCACCACAGTCAAGACAAAAGCCTTTACCTTGATAAGTAGTATGGTTAAAATATAACTATGACATAGTCAAACCAAAAGACCTTCACCTGCTTCCACTGTGATGAAATCAAAAATGCCAAATGTCTGACAGACTACAGCCTCAATCTTTGCTGTCTGGGTGATGTTTTTCAGTGCGTCCTTTATTATATGTCATTAACGTATACATGCTTAAAAAAAAAGCTATACTATACTAACTGAAACTTTCAGCATTTCTGTTTTGGTTTCACAGTCCACAACGTACAGTCCTAGACCAGGTTTTACATCTAGAGTCTGTCTGTCTGAAGATTAGGCAAAAAAGCACTTTGGTTAATGTTAAAGAAAGAGGAAGTGCTGTGAGAGTCAAAAATAAATGACTATGAGAAGTTTAATAACACTGTAGTCACTGTAAGTAGACATTATATGGCAAGACTGATATTTTATTGACGTTTTCAGTATTGATATTTTAGCAATTTGCATAAAAATATAGAAAATATAATGTGTAATGTATAAAAACTGACAGAAAACCTTCTGCTCAGCACCGACAGAGACAGACACAGTTAGTGACTACCTGGTGAACACAGTGGCAGCTCAGCAGCTCAAGATACAGATACTGTATTTCCATCAGCCATTGACCGAGACCAAACAGAGTGTGAATTTTGGACTTAGATTCATTGGGTGGACACAAACAGGTCTCTGAACGAATGCTGATGTTGGTCCATATCTGCTGGTTGTGAAAACTGTATATTAGATATCGTTTATAGCTTGTGGTGATACCTCAGTCTGTTAAATTAAATTACTATCAGTGCTCCCCGGCCTCCTTTAACATCGTTATGATCAGTCCTGATGTATGAAGCTGTGAGCTGCATTATAATGTGGCAGCTGGAGATAGAAAAAGGTAAAGGGAGATAATTCAAACAACATTACGTAAACTGATCCTTTATCTGTCGTAGTATATTTTCCAAAGGCGGATGATCTTTTTTTTTTTTTTTTTTTTAATAACCCCTTTCTGTCTGTAATATTTACCTACAGTATGTTCAATATTTGATTTGATTTTTCTAGATAAGAAGAAGACTTTAAAACAAACAAAGCTCTTCCTCGAAGTTCTTCTCAGGCAGTTTCCTGTCCCAGATATCACCGAGTTCAATATGCAAAGTGCGGCCGTTATGCAAATACGTTCAGGTGAAGCTGCTGTAGGTTGAGTCTTCCTGTCGGTCTCTGCTCACTGTGACGAATAGAAAAGCTGAAATGAATGTATTCACAGTGAGCAGTGATGCAGTGGTTTCTTCTTTTATTATGGAAACAGAATCCAATGTGATGACAGATACTTTATTTTCAGGTTAATTTCTGGAAGCGAGTTAAATGAGAATAAAGACGACAATTGACGCTCTTGTGCTATATGCTAATGTTTTGTCCAAATGTAGAGACAGAACGACAAAGATCTATTAGTTTTGAGTCGAGTAATGGATGTTGCAGTATCTCTGTTGGTAATTGCTCCACACTGAGAAATAGTCTGGTGTGTAAATGTCAGTTTTATGCTTTGTTTATTTATTTATTTATTTATTTATTTTTTGTCTTTCCCTTCTGTTTTTGACATAGCCTTTTAATTAAGCACTGGTATGCTTCTAAAGCTAACAACCACCGGCTTTAGCTTCACACTTAAAAAAGGACAGAAGCTTATTTGCCAAAATGTCAAACCTTATGTGGAATTGTGCACCTGAATCCCAGATAGCAAAATCATTTTCAGAAGGATGCACAGCCCTTATATGTGGCCAAAATTAGGCATGAAAAATAAAAAAACAAAGGGACGCCAGTTAACTCAAAAACAGAGACATAACCACAGTTTGCAATGCTTACCTTTACTTTTTAAGAAGTGTGGTTAAACATAACTATGACATAGTCAAACCATAGAGCTTCACCCTGCTTCCTCTGTGACTGAATGAATCCAAAAATGACAAACGTCTGCCAGATTACAGCCACAATCTTTTCTTTTTCTCTGGGAAGTGACTTATAGTTTTGATTATGTAGCTTTCAAACCCATGTAGTGATATAAAAATCAATCGTTCATAATTTAAGGTAACAGGTAAAAAAAAAAAAGGTCATGAATTGGAACTACTCAAGTGAAGTCTAAGTATCTCAGACAGAGTTGCACTTCAGTGCAATACTTGAGTAAATGTACTTAACTACTTACCACATCATCACACACACTTTATTGTAACCTGTGCATTCCTGCTGTGTGGGAGCCGAGCTGAGGGAAATCAGTGAAGGGAAACGAAAAGAGAGGAACATAGTTGGAGCTTTCTTTCCCTCTGGAGTTTCTCTTTCACTCTTTCTCCTCCTGTCGTTTTGTGCTCTCATCTCTTTTGTCCCCTAATTGACTCTCCTACGCAGCCTCGCATACCTGTGTGTACGCTGATACTGTTGTGCATGTTGCTTTTATACACACACATAGACACACACACACACACACACACACATTTCTCCTTATAACCTTTCCAGTTTTCCCAGTATGGACACACCCAGTCGCGCAGATCACAGATTCATCAGCCAACACACACAAAACACAAAGAAGGTTAATTCCATCAGGAATCAGAGCTTCTGTTTTTAAGAGATAAGTTAATAACTCGGGGGTAAACGTCTCAAGGGAAACGTGTTTTAATGATTTCATTTGTGTGCAAATTGGATTGGGAGTAGGAGCCTTTTTATTATAAGAAAAAGAAGCAAAGGAACCTTGATTTACATGATCACTGTGAAATTACAGTGTGTCCCTGTGTCTGGATGTGTCAGAGACTGAATGTTGATCGCACACATGCGATCTTTTAAAAGGACACACAAGTGTAATTACAGCAAACAAGCTTTCCTTTCAGCACCATCGATCGCTTTTCTCTTCCCGTTAGAAACGCTTCACTTTCCATCCTTCACCTCCAACGTCGTCCCTCACCCGTCCTCGTTCTCCCCTCGTTCAGTTTTTGAAAACACTTCCTTTCTAACCTTTTGTTCTCGGCGTCAATGTGTCATCCAGTGATGCTCAGCCACAATCACGCCCCCGTGGATTACACAGGGGTGGGCAGATTTACAGTATAGCTGTCATAAATCCTCCTCCTCTCCCTGTGGTTTCTTGTGTTGTCAGAGCTTTGACAGGAGCGACCATAAACATTTTTAGCCACCATGGTGAAACATGTTCTGACCAGAATCCCGAATATGTTGGTATGACGCCTCTCCAGCTCCAGTCTCTTACACTCATGTCTTTACCAATACTATGTCTAACATCACTGTTGCTCATTATCACATCATTATAATCCCGCTGCTGGTTACGGTTCCTAATATACTACATTTGTCATATCAGATCACTGAGTGTCAGATCAATCTTCTTCATGGTAATATATGTTGACTTTAACAGGCTGCTACATTTATGATAATTCCTCAGATCATCTATTCATCTCACATATTCAAACACACATCACTACTAAAATCTTTAAGTCTGAAGAACATCCTGTTAAATGATGAATATTAAAGTCAAATATTTGCTGCAGCTGATTACACCACTGCTCTGGTTGAATTTAGATGCAGCTCGGCAAGAAATGATTTTATCTCACCGAACGTCATGCTCTACTAAAAGGTTACATTTATGTTAAGTTTATTTCCGGGAAACTCAAACAATGTGATAACAGTTCTAATCTGGCAAATTGATAAATGCTGGGTAGGAGAGCGGTCCTGTGGTTTGTTATATCGCTGTAAACAAGGCAATGAATCACTGGAACAGTGATCTTCCCTTTCTAAATACAGTAAATCAGCATTTCTGATGATTCATCGTACACATTCACGTGGTCAGAGGTCAAACTCGCCAAACATTGCATCAAAACAGAAAACTCATGTTTGAGTTCACTCGTACAGGATTCAGTTGAAGTGAACAGGAGAGAGAGTAAATATTGACAGAATAAACTCAAACTTAAGAACAAGGTGTTTTTCTCAGGAGACATTTTGACACGTCATAGTAGGAGATGAAGACACGTCCAAGTGTTAACACTGTTTCACCCCAGTGAACAAAATGAACCAAAACTCCAACCCAGTAAACGTGTTGTCGCATTCTGTTTGCAGTCATGTGATTGATTGAAACCAGGTTTAAAGAACAGAAACCTTCTTTTTAAATTATTTTTACTATGTTATTGTCAGTCTTGTGCGTGTAAACGTGGGTGTGTGGTAACTCTGTGGGTTTCAATAAAAATTTGCACAAATTGTGGCAGAAAGAAAAATGGGAATTAACACACGTTTCCGTTTCCATCTGCAGCTGTTACATTAATATTAGACGTTGGTGCGTCAAATAAATAAATAAATAGTTGTTTTTTTCCAGCTGTTAAACTGGACTGTTAAACCATCACAGAGGAACATTGTTGTTAAAGAAGTGAAGACCAATAAAAGGTCTCTCCTTTTAGAAATCTGACGACATGCACTGTTAACACAAACCAGCCTGTGCACTCACATACACATCACTCTCTGAGGTTCTTTCTATTTTCTCACTGATAATGTTTCTCTCTCCATGAAGCGTCCAGCGGCTAGACAAGGTAATTTCCTGCGGAAGTCAGAGAGAGGGAGGAGGGAGTGGGTTCAGCGGTGGTGGAGGTGGAGGGGCGAGGGCAGCCGGTCTGGGTTGCGATGGGGGATGTGAAGCAGGGGTGGAGGGTGGTAGAAAGACTGATTAATGGACTAAAAGGGTAAAGTTGATGTAAGCAGTGCAAAGGGAAAACCAAGTTAAGACGGACGAGGAAGTGAGAGTCGGATAAGAGAGGAAGGTGCAGGGTGGTCGGAGGATGATCTCACTGCGGGACACAGGTGTTCGGGTGGAGGTTTGACTGTGTCATAACGGCTTAGTCACGTTGTTGAGAGAATCATACGCAGCAGGAGGTGGGACACAGTGGTGGTGGTGGTGGTTTGGGTGGGGGGGGGGCATGGAGGATGAGGACACATCATGTCAAGAGGCCTGTGTTGGTCCAAACTGTTTGAAGTGGTCGCATAGTTTAGTGTAAGCCAATTAACCCCACAGGAATGTGACTGTCGGACAGTGAGAGAGGTGCAGAGAGGGACAGACACGGCTGGAAAGTACATTTGCTCCAAAACTTTACTTTTTCTTTTACTTTTACTTTTCTTTTATTTTTTGTTTTTTTATTATTTGATACGGATGAAAATTCAGCTAACAAAATCAACTGAGTCATTGTACAGTTGTTATGCAGATTCTCCGGAAACTTCTCAGATCTTTAAAAGGTTGAATTATACATTTAACAAAAAAAAAAAATTCCAAGAAAATAAATACAAATTCACATAGCAGAACTTTATTCTTTATAATTTATTCACATTAATTATCTCAGTGACCTTTTGAGGGGACTTGACCCCTTCAGTTGAGAACCAGTGGACTTTATGAAAAGAGTTACGTCCAGTTCCCTTTCCCCCTCAGCTACAACACAAAAACTGTATTGTATTAATATTCTAATCGTAATTATGAATACACGACTTATGACGGAGTGTTAGTCGGTTCTTGTGTTGCTGCTTTTATTTATTTGAAGGTGCCTGAGAACTGGAGGCGAACGAGTTTCAGAGGAGAAGACGGAGCTGTGTAATGGTGGCAGCGGTTGTGGGTAAATAAAAAAATAAAAAATAAAAGAAGAAGCAACATGAGCGAGGGCGAAGAGAGGAAGATAAGGTCTGATGCTAATTACATCCAGAATGAAAGAAACACAGAGGCGACAGCAAGAATTCGAGAACAGAGACGTAATTATAGAGTCGGGGTCATGGGAGCAGGGTGGGGTGGACGGCAGCACGCCGGGGGTCTAATTCCTCATCTCGTACTGTGTGTGTGCGTGTGTGTTTTCCACCTGGGGGCAGGGAGATGGTTTGCATTGGTTCATATCCTTTGAAATTCACAAATGAGCCTCCCCTAACGTCATGTCTCTCACGCTCCTATGCGCTGGCCACATGTTGATCCAAAGAAATTGATTTTTTTTTTCTGTCTCCGTTATCTTAAACGAAAAAAAACAATAATCCTTTATGACAGGAGGCTGCCTTAGTAGCCTCCGTTGTCAGATAACATGTTATTTCATACTTCATTCAAGTGGAAACCAAAGTAAAACGATTGATTTTTTTTCTATCTTTTTGATTTCTTACAGTATTTTTAGCGCTCTAATACAAATGATGTGAATGGGACAACATCCACCTGTCGTCGTATTATCATATTTGCTGTATGTTCTTGTGTTAAACATGCTGTTTTGTCCTTAAATAGTAATGGCACTGTTACTGTGGTTACCTCTGCTGCTAATTGGCGGTGCAGGTGAGGTGTCAGCCATCCAATCCGGCTCAGGCACAGCTGCTGTCATGGCAACTGTTTGCATATGTGTGTGTGTGCGTGCGTGTGTTTGTTTACGTGTGCGAGTCTGTAATTACTTGTGATTTCCGATGTGGCAGCTGTGTAACAACAACAATAACAACAAATGTTCAGAGGCAGGTTCAAATTCATGTGTGAAACGTTTGCTGGTAATTTAATTTATTTTTTCCCCCTCCCAGACTCTTTACACGGCCGATGTTTAATTGTAAATTAGTTCCCTGATTGTATGTGGTTGTTTGTACATATTTTTTTTTTTTTTTATGCTCACTGATGTTTTATGTGTGCATAAAGGCGTAAGTGAATTTGTTTAATTACTACAAGCATGCTGCTGTACTCAGAGTTTATGAGTCTGGACCTGTGAGACTAATATGGGTTTTCCATTTGACTTTATTGGCTCCCAAAAAAAAAAAAAACAGCAATAGGCAGTAAAAGATTAGAAAATGAGTCAAAAATATAATAAAGTGACACTGATACCAGGTTTAGAATTAAATTTTATCATGAAATTATAAAATAAAACAGCTCCTGCCTGAACTAATCATGAACTAATCAAACATGAAGTCACTCGTCTCTCAGTGTTATACGAGAAGAAAATGTGATGACAAAAGCAGGAAATGTTGAAAACAGGGGGAATAGATAAATGATTAAATGTCTGCAAATACCAGTTCTCAACTTGTCAAACTTAATTTCCACATTTAAAATAAAAACTAAAAACAACAAAAAAACAACTTTCCAATAAATTTGCACTAAGTTCTGAAGAATCCCAGTGATTCATTAAAAAATTACAGAGCTAAAATAAAGAGTTTGCTACATTTTCTTACTATCGGGGATCCATATATGGTATAGTAACAATTGTTGAATGATTAAAGTAAAAAAAAAAAAAAAAAAGCTGTGATAATGATGAATGATACTTTTCCTTCCACAAACTCCATTGTAGTAACAAGGCTAATATTTTCAAGGCTGAATGAAATGTTGATGTGTGGAAAAATAAATACTGGTACCAGGATAATATTGGATGCTTGCGTACATGTGTGTGAATTGCGCGTGAACAAGTGCATGCAGGTTTTTGGGTTTTTTTTTTTTTTTTTTTTTTGTGGTTGTGTGTGTAACATATGTGCATTAGTGTGTGAGCTCTGAGGGGAAATTCCTCTCTCAGGGCCGGGAGTCCTTCCTGTCGTAGAGCTGTGTTTGTACAGCCTGGCTTTGTCGGGATATCCTACCCTGCCCATGTCTGAGAGAGAGGGAGAGAGTGATGGTGGGGGCACCGATTGGAGGGGGGAGGGAGGGAAGAGGGGGGAGTAGGGAGTAAGGGGTTTGTATGAGAAACTGAAAGGGAGGAATGAGAAGAAGAGGAGTAGAAAAGGTAGAAGCAGGAGTTTGAAATATGGAAAACACGGCCGACTGGTTTGAATTAGCATAGTTGTCTCTAATCCTGAGCTTTGCCGCTGCTGGACCGATATGTGAGGCTGCAGGCGAAGGGACAGAACCAGACGACCAGACAGCCTGCAGCTTGAGGAAAGGGCGTTTTTTTTGTATCATCAGGACTGATTCTCATGTTTAAATGCTGTCCTGTGCTTTTTGGGAAACCCCTTGTTCTCTCTTTGGCCACACCAGGTTTAGACCAGCTGCACAGGTCGTGACGAGATATGACTGAAAATGACACGTCAGGGCGCAGATGTTGCTGAGAAAAAACTTCCATAATTGTGCATAGTGGAAATGGTTTGTAAGGAAATGGAAACAGACAAGGAATGATCAAATATCGACACACAGACATGAATCTCATTATCTGATTACACGTATCTGATATTTTGTGTACAAATTCGTATTTGTACAGATCACAAATGCAGATAACAAGATATGTTATCACATGATGTTGCCACATTCAATTTAATCTCAAACAGGTTTTGCAAACATTCGTTTAACAGGCTGAAGAGAAGATAAAAATTGACCCCACAAAATTGAATCCACTTTACTTTAACTTTTATTTTGAAGGTAACATGATACATTTACATTAATGGCTGGAATAGAGCTGTTGTTAATGTTGACAAAGGACACTGTTAATGTTATTTAGATGTTATAGATGTTATTTTTTTAGAGACATTGACAGTCTCCAGAGAATGAATCCAACTTCTTGTCACACTCTGACTTCTGCTCTTGCATCGCCATGAGGTCATTTTTTTTTTTTTTTTATCTTGTTTTATTGTGAGAACAAGATCTTATTTATTTATTTTTTTCATTTCAGTGTATTTGAAGTGGTGATTGTCATTTTTAAACATGTTTCTTATCATTGTTTTGAGAAGGGCTATTGTCCTGAGCTCGGCCAATTTTCCACAAATAGTCCCACACACATACACACACACTTCCTCGCTGTCATCACTTTGGCCATTATTGCTACAGAAGGCACAAATAACACTGAGATGTTGTTTGTGGTACATGGAAGTAAAAATATTACTTTATCGCCGACTGTGATCTTATCAGCCTCATCGCTGTTATGTTTACTTTTTGATTTTCCTCCGGACATGTTGTTTTTTTTCTCTTAAACACAATATGAGGTCACTTCTCCGGGCTTGGCCTCTGATGTCCGTCCATCTTTCTGACGTCACTTTGTAATCGCAAAACAAATTGCCGTGGTGTGTGTGCGTGTGTGTTTTGGAAAGGTGGTCAGGAAGAGCTTATTGTAGATGATCTTTTTACACTTTCTTATCAGTGGTCGATGTTGTGATTTCAGTTTGGGTTTCCATAGAAGACCTTCACAACAGGGCTGACCGCAGATACACCCTTCCTGCATCGATGATTGTATCGTGGCTTACCTGGCTGTATGCGCTTGTAGGTGAAGAGGTGAGGGTGTGTGCAATGAAGGAGGGGTGAGGATACTGATGAATAAGACAGAACAAAAGAAAAGAGAAAGACTCTGGACTTCCCACAGGTCTTAACTTGCCATAGTGGTTGGCAGCAGATGTGGGCAGAAAGAGAGAGAAAGGATCAGACAGTGAGGGAAGAGGTAATGCTGTGTGTGCATTTTATAGTAGTGGACAGTTCATCATAACAAAACGATCCAACTGATCCAACTTTTATCCACTGAGTATTTACCAAAATACTGCAGGAGAGACATGCTGATTACACATCACACTAACAGTAACAATGTAGCTTGACTCAAGCAGTGCTTTTAATTCTCATGTACTATTTCAATTTAAAGTGATGGTCCAGATTAATTTGAACTCAGGATCTGTTTCACTCTATTTCAATATGAATCAAACACCCTGTCAAGAGCTATTTTACATTCGTTGAAGGATTTTTGAGTTTGACTGTTTTTTGTTTTCACAGTCAAATAGCTAACAATGAAATTAAATGGGGCAATCAGCCAAACATCTAAATGACCATTTTTTTTAACCACTAATAGAGCTCAAAATAGCACTTCACATATAAACCAAAGTACTGATAACTTAGTAAGTGAACCAATAGTTTATTAAAGACTGTTTCACAAGACTTACCCAGCGTCTTGTTTTCATAACAACTGGCAGTGAACAATGTTCCAGATCAGCAGATCTGTCATTTTCCTTGCTCTTCACGGACACATCGGCCTGTTGTAGAGGAAAATGACAAATCTGCTGATCTGAAACACCCTTCATCAACAGTTGTTATGGAAATAAGACGTGGGGTAAGTCTTATAAAACAATCTTTTTAATAAACTGTCAGTACGCTTACTAAGTTATCAGTACTTCAGTTTATGTGCAAGGAGCCTATTCATGCTAGTGCTGAAGTGAAGTAATATTTTGAGCTTTATTAGTGGTTAAAAAAATGACAATTTAGATGTGTTTGGCTGGCTGCCCCATTTACTTTCATTGTTAGCTATTTGCTTGTGAGCATAAACGATGGTCAAACTATGTTATTAACTACGTAACTTCGACCAACGTCAAATATCTCAAAGGGGTGTTCAACTTGAATGCATGATGAAACAGACCTTGGGTTTAAATTACTCCGGACCATCACTTTAAATCGACTATATATTGTTGTTAAAGGGAAACTTCGGCCTGTGTTTCGGAGGTAATGTAGGTGCTGGGTTTTGATAAAAAAAAAGGAACATTGCATTTTTTAGGCAATAATAGAGAAATATTTTATAAAAAC
Source organism: Polydactylus sextarius (assembly GCA_016801845.1). Classification (NCBI taxonomy): domain Eukaryota; kingdom Metazoa; phylum Chordata; class Actinopteri; family Polynemidae; genus Polydactylus; species Polydactylus sextarius. The sequence goes on from CM028926.1 coordinate 3,854,045, forward strand.
TGCAACAGAATTACTTTTTTTAACCTACATGAGACGACCTGACCTTGGTTGAGATTTGATTGGGAGCCAACGGGCTAAACGGATAAAACTGTAGTTAAATCAAAAATAGATTCTCAAGAACTGAAGAAGCTACAGTCGTAGAATAATATCATATATATATATATATATATATATATATATATATATGATATATATATATATCATATATATATCATATATATATATATAATGAATATACTACTCCCACCTCTACGCAGAACTAATGTTGTTGTAATCGGCTGCAGGATCTTTGTGCAAAATCATGAATAGTAAACATTACTCGGGGTGAGAATTTAAAGAGGGAGCTTACTGACTCCAGCTGGTCCATCTGTGGGCGACCTGCTATCTGCTGGCCTTAATGAACTGGCTGTGAGCCCTCGGTAACCTAGTACATCTCATTAGCACCGTGGCTTGTAAATATCACATGTGTGGGTGTTCTTCTCGTTCCTCTAATACCTTTCGTCTTCTGTCTCTTCTAATCATTCCTCTTTTATTTTATGATCCTTTTGTTTCCCTCTGACCTCATTGTTCTATTTCTTCATCACATCTGAAAATCTGACAAACGCCAGGAAATAATGACATACAAATAATTATTCCTATCTTTACCGTGAGTAATTATACCTTCTATTATTTGTTTCTCCTCGCATCTTTTCCTCCCATTTTACCTGTTGAATACAGACATACCGGACCCTTTTTGCCTCTCGCCAACTTAGTGACGGTAGAAACCTTCTGCCCTTAACCTCTAATCGATCTCTGCTTCCCTTCACACCTCGCTCACCTCCTGTGCTCATCACCTCTCTCTCTACTCTCTACCTCACCTCCTCTCCTCCCACTCATCCTTACTCCGGCGGTACACTCTGTCAGCAAAGACGTGACTATACATCCGCGCAGCCCTTCAGGAGGAAACCTTACCCAGAATGCACATGTTGAAGAGATTTGCATGACGGGCGCTGGCGCGTTTCAGAGAGGGAACGATGGATGGAAAGTATCGGTTTGAATTATTCATGGCTGCTCCATTGAATGAACAAATACATCAAGACATAAAAAAAAAAAACACCTGTCCTTTGTTATCTCTCTAGAGTGTGATATCTCTGAAAGCTCAAAGTCATCTTTTGAAGATGTCCAGCTGCTTAGTCCTTTACTGTACCGCAGAGCAACTTATATAGGCTGACTTTATCTGTACATGAGGATTTGAATTTTAATCAATATTCAGATTTAATAATGTAGACTGTAAATGTGTTCTGCCCCAGCTAAACAGGAGTAATCTTCAAGCTGCAGAGACTTATACTGTAAAAAGAAGTGCATAATTAAACACTGTGGCGGGTCTGTGAAGGTTTTTGACGTCCCCCGTCACCTCAGTAGTGTAATCTCCCTCCTCTTTTCTTGTTCTTCGACGCTGCAGGTTGTGGTTTTCTCGAACGATCATCAAACTGCATTTTTGTCAGAGTTTTTCCACTGAATCAGTGAATCACTTTTCCTTTTAGGCTGAGAGTAAAGATAGAAACAAACACTCATTTTTTAAGAAGATTTTTTATTAGAATCCACAATTGCATTTCAAGTATTCGGGATTTGAGCAGAGGTTATATATTCATTCTGACACTTATGAGTTGAGAAAACAATGCCAGCGCAGGCTCAAACAAAGGTCAATAAGCAATTTTAAAACTTGCTGAAATGAGGTTTAGAAATCATTTCAAAGCTGGTGGTTGAATAATGCCATTGTGAATATGTGGAAAAAGATTTGTGGTAATAGGAAAAAATGTGACAATGTCTTAATTTGGCTTCGTCTGCAGAATTATTTTAAAGCACTAGATGGCTGCTGAGGTGGGAATAAAATCTTTAGTAAACGTATGTTTATAAAAAGTGAAATGTGCCAGGTTGAATATCAATATCACAATCCTAAATTCACTATTGCTTAACCTGTTTATCAGGTTATTAACCTGTTTATTAACATCCAGGTCAAAAACTAATCCCATGTTTGGAGTTGCAGTAAAACCAGAAGCAACATGAGGAGTTAAACACAGACAATGGTGGATGTTTAAAGGCGGTCGACATCTGGGTGTGGACAAAAACAGAATATATGCTGAACGTATTGATGGAATCACTTTAATCTGACAAAGCTGTGAATTTGTAGCAGTTATATGTAAACTCAGACTGTGTTGAATACAAATGTTGTTATTTGTTTTATGATATGAAGCTAAAATATACGACAGACGTTTTCTCTTTGTTCGCTCCACAGAAATCCTTCTCTCTGGTGCTGGAGGCTTTGGACTACGACAACACCACATCAGAAGCAGGTGAGACTATGATTTATTGAGAATGTATGAAGGGACTGGAAGGAAATCATTTTATGCATTTTCCAAAGGACTTCATGCCTTTTTTTTGTTTTTGATCATCAGAATGGAATGAAATTGGAATGGAATGGAATTTTAGTTACAGGTCACAGGTCAGAAATGTAGATAAATTAGCTTTAGCTGAGGCTAGCTCTGTGTGACTGTCTTTGTAGTTCCTGGAATGTTAATTTTTCAAAATAAATTACTATCTTCTGTATGACAAACTAAAAATTCCAATATGAGTTATGGCTCAATTTTGACAGCAAGTTAACCGTTTGAATGCTTGTTGCTGGTCCGTGGTGATATTATAATTATATTTACTATCTTGTTAGTGTGGTATGAAATCCCACATGGTTGCAGTTGTTGGGGTGGGCAAAATGTAGGTAAATTAGCTGCAGCCAAACAATAGTTTATCTTTCAGCATAATTAGTATTTTATTTTTTTATTTTTAATTCATAATGTTTGTATGTAGTCAACACCTTGTTTATATGGTACAAACACCTAATTATTAAGGTGACAAAGGTCAGAAAATGCAAGTGAATTAGTTAATGCCAGCTCTGTTCCCATTAGCATTAAAGTATAGTCATTGTATAATGAGTGTGTGTGGTAACACAAAAAAAACTTTGCTGGACAGTTTTCTTGTCCCATCTCACCAACAGATATATTTTGTTTTCACACGGCGACATTTTCCTAGACAGCAAACAACACAAGTGCTTGTTTATGAGTATATGCGGTTCAACATACTGAAACAATGTGAACATATCCTTTGTATCTTCATGTCTGTGATCATACGAGGTTAGAGGGTCTTTTATCCAGACCCTTTAATTTCCTGCTTGTCTCCTTGTTGTTTTTCCTCATAATCAGGAAAAGCTCCGTGACAGGGAATGTGAGCTGCATGCTATAAAAAGTACAGACACATACACACACACACAGATGGAGACAGATGTTCCTGTGCCTTCCTCATTCCTGTCATGCCACAGTCTTTCTTCTCATCCCACTATCCTCTACCTCGCTCTCAGCCAGCAGAGGGACCGTGGTCATATCCAAAAGATGGCAGAGATACCGAGAACTTGAGGCACATTTGATTCTCCCTCCCTCTCCGTGTTTGTCTCCTTCTCTCTGCCCTCCAGCTCAGCTTTTACATCTAGTCCGCATTATGTGCCGTTTACGCACCTGAGCTCCCGACAGCCTTTACATTGGATTTAAAGCCGTTCACTGGGACGACAGCTTAACTCAGCCCAAACACCAGCGTCCTGTAACAGTCTGAATGGACTTATCAGACCTCGCTGCTAATCAGAAAGGATTACTGAGCACGACTGCACCTCCTGAAACAATGAGAAAATATCATGTGCCAACAGTTCGACCTTGACTGAATTTTATTTAAATAAAAGAGAGATAATGTTACTGTGCAGCAGCGTACCCTTGTCTTTAAAAAATACTTCAAGTTCATTACAACTTTAGTTTTATTGACATAGTTTTGGTTCTGTTTTACTCACTTGAGTAATTGCTGAAATTTGGATAAACAATGTCCAGTGGGGTGAAAAACTCAAGCAGCCAGACAGATTGTAAACAGCCCGATCACTTTATAAAGCTTTTTATTTGGAAATAAAACTGCAAGTGAGCGAACATCAAATGTTTGTCATAATCTTTGCGTTGGCAATAAAACTGTCACTGTAAGTAGGTGAGTTAGTTAAACTGGGACGTCTGTCGTTAAAAACACTTTCGCTCTTCAACGATGTTTTTGTATTTATTTGGCAGTTTATTAGGTACAGCTTGCTAAAAGCAATAAACCCTACCTTCATGAAGTTTATGATTCAAATGAAAAGAAAGAAATAATCATCATAAATCATCATCTGTGCATTTAAGTGTTTGTAAAATATACGCGAAAAGCATCTTACTTTTTGACTTTTACCACATTTCCATGTCTCAAGTTTAAGTTTTATTGTAAAAAATGAAATTATTTTGAAGTTTGCGTTCATTGTTTGTCACAGCGTGCTTTACGCTGGAGGCCTCTTTGAGTCCTAACAAACTTACTGAATATAGTTTCATTGTCACGAATCATTTGCAGAGCTGATGAAGAATTTAATTCTCCTGTCTTCTTTGTGTCTGGTGCCGCTGCATTTCACTGCACATTATCCCGACCATATGTCTATAAGTGGAATACCATGAAACCATTGACCAAACTGTTAGTAACAAAAGAGGGACCCGCTCTTAAAAACATCGTTTCACGAGTGCAGCCAGTGATCGACAACGCCACACAAAAAGTGATCCTAGTTCTTTCAGCTCGGTCTCGTAAATTGAACGCAATTATGTTAAAAATAGCAACAGTTACATTTTTTCTGCATGTTAATCCTCAAGTTCACATATTTATAGGGTTATTTCGAGTGCTGCCGCGTTCACCCAAGATTCAACTGTATTGACGTAGAAAATCGCAAGCCACAAAATTGCCACCACCACTAGAGAGAAAGTGGAATTCAATATTAGAATTATAATCTGGACCAGCTTGTCTATTAAATTCAAGACACATGTTTAAACTTGGTGTTTTTTTTTTTTTGTTTTTTTTTTTGTTTTTTTATATCTAGAGGAAGAGATTTAGTGAGACAGCCTGAGAAGAATCCAAAAAGAAAATAAAAACAACAAATCACTGTCTGGCTGATCTATCGGTTTCCATAAGTCTATTGATTTGTTGGTTTCTTGTGATATGGAATTACAAGTCAGGGAAAAAAAAAAAAAAAGAAGAAAAAAAGTGGACATTTTCTTCTTTCCTGTAGTGTTTTCTCAGCCAGAATCAAAAGCTAATACGAGGCAGTAGGGGACAATCACCAGAGGCCAGAGAAAGAGATTTAAGTGTTCTTTCTACCTGCAGATGAAATCCTTGTGTGTCTTGCTGCTTATGTTCTTGTTTGTTCTGTAAAGTGTGATTTCAAAAGCAGAGCGAGAGCTTCTTGTTTCTGAGTCTCCCTCTTTCTTTTTTTTTTTTTTTTACTTGTGCTTACTTGTTATTGTGCAGTTTCATCTTATCACTCTGTCACACACCTTCCCTGCTGTGCTGGCTGCAAATGTAGTTTTTTTTTTGTTTTTTTTTTGACTGTCGCACTCTGCTCTTTCCTGGCGGACAAATAACAATGATGAAATTAACTGTTGGACAGGCCCGAGTCATAAAGGAAAGAAAGAAAGAAGAAAAAAAAAACACAATACGCTGCAGTAGCATGATAAGTGTTTGGAAAAACTGGGCCCTCAGATACAACTGCAGGCGGAAGAAAGAGGAGGAACGGGGAGGCGGCTGAGCTAACATTTTATTCAGTGTCTGCTCTCTTCCCCATTCTTCTTCTACTCTCTGAAGCACACACTTTAACACACACACTTGCACACATGAACACACACGGACAGACATGCACACACCAGATGATATTTGCCCCTGTTTTCATTCCTTTGTGTCAAACCGCAGTGATCTCATCTCTCCATCAGGCAGTCTGCTGTGTGTGTGTGTGTGTGTGTGTGTGTGTGTGTGTGTGTGTGTGTGTGTGTGTGTGTGAGTGTGTGTGTGTGTGTGTTCTAATAGCTGCTTCCCTTCCTCTTTGTCTCTGTTTGACTCTCTCACACACACATATCCTCAGTGCTTTGTGTTAATATGCTTTAAAGGGAGAGTATAACTGAGTTGGGGGTAACAACACCTCAGGGACTTTCCCTCAGGGGGCATCAGGAGCAGCAGCCACTGCCCCGAGGCCTCATCTGGTCTCTGGACCCCATCTGTTTTGGCTCTTCTCTCCATCTGTATCCATACACAACTATACGCAGACTTTTAGTCCAAAATACATCTATAAAACTTAATGTAACTTAATGTACTTTGCTGGTTTCATTCAAAGAGAGATTCAAAAGTGGATCCAGTTTAAATCTTCACAGTTTTTCTTTCTTTCTGTTTTTCTTTCAACCACAGGTCAGTTAATCGAACAGGTCCTCCTCTCCTCCATGTTGAACCCTGGTGAACAGTGGCAGGCGTATCGCCACCACGGACGAACCCTCAGCCTGGAGTACCGACTTCGTTTCCGCTGCGACTCCAACTACTACGGACCTTTCTGTAACAAGCTCTGCAGAGCCCGCGACGACTTCTTCGGCCACTTCAGCTGCGACCCCAGCGGCTCCAAGGTCTGCATAGACGGCTGGACCGGGCCAGAGTGCAAAGAAGGTGAGAGAGGAAACTTGTGTGGTGTTTAAAGAGACTGATTTACACCATTAAGTCCTGTGTGAGTTCAGCTTCTATGCTGAAAGTTAGATAAGAGGATCAATTCCACTTTCATGGCTGTGTGATAAATATTTAGCTGGAACCAGGTGAAGGTTATCTTAGCTCAGTTTAAAGATTAGAAACATGTAGGCAAGGGTAAGACAAGGGTGCAGTGATTCCTTGAAGATGTTGCTGGCAACATCACAGTGATGGTAAAACACCAGGAGGTCACATATTGCTCCATGAAACCACAAGTCCAAGTTCTTACACTGTTTTTGTGTTTTAATTAGTAAGCTTTAGGCCAAGCTGGATTTGTTTCCAGTTTCAAGACTAAACAAGACAAAAAATAAATGGTTGCATATGTCAAATAGACACTGAAGTGTTTTTACATAGAACTTTTACGTTTAATCTAATACATAAATATATTAAAAAAAAGATATCATGTCACTGTGATAATCCTGGGGGATTTCAAATCAGCTGGAAAGTTTGAGTTGTCTTCTGTAAGTGATAGTAAGATTGTTTTTTCTTTACTGATGGCTCTGGCAAAACATGATAAGAAAAATTAGAAAATATTTGTTCATTGTTTTTGTTTTCTGTAGAAGGGGCTTTCCTCTGTGATAATCTCCATGTTTATTTTTTAGAGGGTGTCTTCATTTTTCTGACTAATGTTGATTTTAATTTGGTGAATCTGTCCTTTTCGTTAAATCTAAGACACTTACTCACATTTATGTACATAGTTTATGTGATTTGTGCAAAAGCAGAAGAAATTCCTACATATCTAAGCTGCTAATGTCAATAAGAAGAATAGTGACAGTCTTCTGGACTCATTGCGGCCGACACACATCACATGGCTTCAGAGGAACAGTGTGTCTATGAGGGATTATTCTCCGACTGTCCGTGACTCATCAGCTGGACGACCTCACTGCGTGACCTCGGAGCGCTGCCATCATGTTGCAATGGTAAAAGTGAATGGAGGAAACCAGAGTGGAAACCATGGGAACCCTGAAGGACACACAGTCAGTTTAAGGACATCCTGCAGTCCTGCCCATGCCACCCCTGTCTCACTTCATCTGACTTCCTCCTCAGCAGGTCGCTGATTGGACCGGAGGGAGACAGGAAGTTCCCCTCTGTTCGAACCTGTAGGTTACTGATCATGATGAAGTTGAGGGAATTTTCAGTCATGAGTTCTCCAGCTGGACACTAATAAAATAATATTTTTCTTGTTATGATCATATCCTCTATTCATACTGACCATGACAAAATGTTTCATTATCAAGTGTCTGTGTAAGTGGTTTGGGACAAAAAACACCATCCTTGTTCTGTTTGTTCATCTAAAATTAATTACTCTTGAGCAGTAACTCAACTGAACATTGATTCTGCTTTGTATTAAGTGTTGTTTCTTTTCTCTGACACTTTTCTTTTGTGTGTGTTTGTTTTGATCACAGCGGTGTGCAGGCAGGGATGTCATCAGGCCCACGGCTCCTGTACTGTACCTGGAGAATGCAAGTAAGTTAGAAGACAGACAGACAGACAGACAGACAGACAGACAGAGACAGACAGATAGATAGATAGATAGATAGATAGATAGATAGATAGATAGACAGACAGACAGACAGACAGACAGACAGACAGACAGACAGACAGACAGACAGACAGACAGACAGACAGACAGACAGCAACAAGTACAGTATGCACCTAAAGCTGATGATAATATGCAAAAAACATCATCAACATGAATCATTGTTGCATGAATAACTGCTCTGCTCTTCCAGGTGTCATTACGGCTGGAAAGGTCCTCTGTGTGATCAGTGTGAGACGTTCCCCGGCTGTGTGTACGGAAGCTGCACCGAGCCCTGGCAGTGTGTGTGCGACATCAACTGGGGCGGACTGCTGTGCGACAAAGGTCAGACAACGCGCCCTGTCGTTTTTCTCCCGGTAGAGATGAAAGAATTCATCCATATTCCGGCGAGAGATGTTTCATTTCTCCTTCTGCTCAACGCATCTTCCCAAATATGTTAATGACACCACATGTATTGAGGGTTAGCTGTCATACTCACATAATCTTCACTTAAACATCCCTCTCTGAACACCATCATTTCAGCAGACACATAATTCTTCTGTTCAAAATGAACAAAAAAAGCTATCATTGTCAGAAAAACAGGAGTATCAATATTCAATATAATGAAAAACAGCAGATTTATGCCGAATGTAATGAAAAAAAGTCATCTGAGTGTCTGACAGACTCACTGCAGAATAACACATTTTAATATTAATATCTGCCTTTGTGGTCTGGAAAACACATTTTCTTGTCATATTTTTTACTCTATGAACTCAAAGGTATAAGAAATTCAAATTGTATTCTTCAAACCTAACAACAGTGTATTTTTTATCAGGCTTTTATTCTCATTACATTTTCATACAGAGATGGTTCTGCACAGCTTAACATCAAAAGTAGAGAAGTGTGTCGACCTTGAAGAAGAGATGTGCATATGAGTGTGATACAGACTGAGGGAGAAACATTACTGTAAATTAGTTTGTTTTCTGAGCTTCTGAACAGAAATTCCCTCTGGGCTTCACCCTTCGCTTGGAGACTTTTCCCACCACATTGTAGAAAAGATCCTCCAACCTTATCCCAGAATTGAACCACCCGCCTCCCACCTCTATCCCAGTGTGGGAGCTGGGATCCGAGTGCCCACGGGACGGTGTATTGTGCAGAGGAAAGGTGATAGCCTTGGGTAAGGTGAACGTGAGCGGGGTTGGGCTGGGCGCTCTCAGTTAGGTGGGGTCCTAAGCTGTTTCTGTGCATTCAAAAAGGCTCTGTAAAGAGATGTGGTGAGACAAAAGCACTGTGGGCATGAAAGAGATCATTAGAGAAAGCAAAGCTTTAATCAGCCCCAACACTGGAGACAACAGGCCCTGCAGCTACTGGCCTGCACAGTCAGCACGCTGAGCCAAGCTGAGTACACTTCGACCTCTGTCTTGAGTGTGTGTGTATGTGTGTTGTGAATACTTCATTTCTCTACTGTTTTATACAAACAGTAAAAACATACGTTTATTGTATTTTTTTACTGTTTCAGATCTGAACTACTGTGGCACCCACCAACCATGTAAGAACGGTGGGACATGCACCAACACTGAACCAAATGAGTACAAGTGCGAGTGCCAGGAAGGTTTTAGAGGACGTAACTGTGACATTGGTGAGTGTGGTCTCACTTACTATGCATATTTATATGGTACAGTGTTGTATAAAATACCGGGTCAAGGCCAAGTCACACTAGAGTAGAAGTACAGATACTTGACCAAAAAATAACTTTGGTAGAAGTTCAAATCAGCGATGATGATACTCAGGTAAAAGTCTTAAAGTATCTAGTATTTTCTGTACTTAAATATGACAAGTAATCTATAATTAAACATACTTAAGTAATGAAAGTAAAGTACAAGCACAAACAGAAGAATATTATGAAGTTTATCCAGCACTTTAAAACATGGAGCCTACAACAATCTACACAGACAATGTCTTGAGTCTGAACTAAAGTACTAAAGTTGTTTTTTTTTTTTTTTTTTAAGTTTCTCCATCCATCCACGCTTTAAAATGGAGCCTAAATCAACCCACAAACATGGTTTTGATAGTCTAAACAGTTACAAGTAAACATAGAGTGAACTGGAGCGCTGGAGAAAACATCATATTTACTTTACTCTGATTTTTGTAACAACACTGAACACTGAAAACATTCAGTGCGTAAAAATGAGTAAAAGTATGTCACTAAGTTAGGAAATAGTAGTAGTGAAGTATTACAACACTGATAGATGACTGAGGTATGGTGATAATAGGAGTTTGTCATTTTTTTTTTCAAACCACTATTTATTTTACAATATAGACTGATAAAGTGTGCTATAAAACCCATGTGGGTCTCAACGAGTAATCTTCTTCCCTTCTCCCATCAGTTGAACACGCATGTTTGTCGTCTCCGTGTATGAACGGAGCCACCTGTATGGAAAACCCAGCGGGCTTCAGCTGCATCTGTACCGACGGCTGGACCGGAAGCACCTGCACAGACGGTGATTGTCACTGCTGCACAAACACAAACACACACACAAAGATGCACAACACTGAGCTGAGTGGCTGAGATTGTCTATGATTGGATTTAGTGGATCAAAGCCAGTGAGTGTTTCTAATCAATCCACCAGAGGAAGCTACATCAGCCTAAACACAAACAGTATCAACAGCAATCAGTGATCTGTCTGTCTAGTCCTGTTTGTTGTGTGTTTGTGTGTGTGTGTGTGTGTGTGTGTGTGCATTCATTTACATGTGTATTTGCATCACTAAGAAAAGAAGAAGAGATAAAGGTGGAGCATCTTTGATCAACTCTGTTCTGTTGATTTTATTGTCCAGGTGTGACTGATGTGTCACAAACATCTTAGGATTGACTGCTCCGTGGTTTCTCTTGCCCAAAATTAAATCATAGAGCAAAAAATTGAAAACACTGAACCAAAAAAAAAAAAAAAAAGTTTGTTAGTGATGTGATTCAAAAGCAGGCACTCGTGATATGCGGGTTGCTGGGTTCGCAAGTCACAAGCATGTTGCCAAACTAAACGTGTATCGGCTGCACATTAGGGTCAAATCACACTCAATCAGACAAGTGATCGCTATCAGCACAGACTTTAATCACGCATGTGAAAATGTATGCAACAACATCCGGTTGCCTCCTGATCTGTCTGCGTGGGAAAACAACACAAACAACCATTAGAAAAAAGACCAAAAAAAAAGGCTGTTTTGGACTGGCCAATGGATGTAATGTAATCACATTTTGTTTGCTCTGTGAGGAAACTGAGACTACTGCTAAACATTAAAACAATACACACATGTATTAATAACAGGAATGACATGTTGTTGTTGTTGTTGTTGGCAACAACAGTTGCATCAGTTGTGGTGGCATTAGTGTGGTGTACAGTAACCCGATGTTTTTTCTCTGACTGTGTAACCTTGCCCTCTTGCATTTCCTTTAACACAACTCAATAGCATCTTTCATTATAATCCCTGTCTCTTAAAAGTGGAGGCTAAATCAATACATGGTCCCTTACACCCTGAAAGATGTCCCACTTCTACATTGATGTCAATAAATGAATAAAGGTCAAAACGTGTTCGGTTGTAAAGTAACAAATGTCAAGACGGTCTGTCTCGAGCACCATCATGTGGTCCACCTGCATTTGTGAGACTTACGTGTATAACAGGTTTTAGCTCGTGTTGTGTGTGACGGCAGGTGAGATCGGATTATATACCGGTTGTGGTCTGTCGGAGCTGTGTATGTAAACAAGCGGTGTTCCACATCCTCTGTTTTCACCTCCATTGTGATAAACGGCGCTGCAGGTTGGTCGCTGACGTACAAACGCTTCGACAAGAGGCAGATTTTTTTTTTTTATCAGAGAGAAAGAATAAGAGAGGGACAAAGACAAACAGGAGAAATGATGGTTGTTTATTTTTGCTTTGGTTAGTCACTCTTGTTATTTGTTGCTTGAATCCCGGCCTATCTCTGTCTCTGTATGTGTTGTGGGGGGCTCTTCGGGGAATACACAGTGAAAGGATTGTCAGGCTTGCAGGGAATGACAACCATAACCACAACACAGCTCCGTTTTCAGACTAGATTTATATATATAAACAATATTAATTAAAGGCTTCTTTGTTTGTTATGAATTCTTTGTCTAGTTTTGGGAGAAGAGCTGTTGTCGTGATGGGGTTATTATTGCTCAGGGTGGAAGTTGGGGTCAGGAATATGGAAAATGGCTGTTCTTCAGGGTTAGGTAAATGAAAAAAGGTTATGAGAGAGACAGAAAGCTCTTGAGCGAAAGATGTATACCACAGAGATATGCATGGGAAATGTCATGATGCCACCACTGCACAAATATGCCATATGTAGTATGGAGTCATGCATGGTTAACCCCCAAAGCCTTTCGCTCTATCTGCTTGTGCTCGTATTTCCACTTTATCTATATCTGTTTTTAATTCTTTCACAGAGCAGTGGAACCAGGTGCAGCGGCTCTGTGTATTTTCCCATCCTCCATTTCTTTCTTTAAATTCCCCTCCCTCCTGTTTTGGAAAGGTTAGAGGCGTCAGCCGTGTATGTGCAGCAGATGATCGTATTTATCGCTGTTTGCACAGAAACCAGAGCAGCAGAAAAAAAAAAATGAAAACACCAACCGCCAAAAGCATCCGCATACCAGCGCAGCAGTTCAGATCACGCACTTCCACGTGGTGGCATCACACACGTCTACACACACTCAAAATATCTCTTCACATACACACATGTAACTATGCACATTCCCATTACACAGACCAGCAGTTCATGTACGATGTTTCCTCTGTCTCTTCCCAGCGGTGAAGCACTGTGATCGGAGTCCTTGTGGACGTGGATCAACGTGTGAGGAGACTCCTGGAGGTTACAGATGTGTCTGCCCGCCTGGATGGAGCGGCAGGACATGTCAGCTGGGTCAGTGGGGTGTTTTTATATAAATGTAAAGTGTCATTTAATATGAGTAATGGCAGCCTGTTCTTCTATTCATGTTTATTACAAGACAGGCATAAATATATCATATGATACACGAGGTCATATCAGGTGATGCTCTGGAGCTGCACAGCTGCCAGAAACATAGAAATTTCATCGTTGTTTCATCATTTTGGCATCAGAGTTGAGCCTGAGAGTTCACTCTTGTCCTTGGAAATATCAACTGACAAAACAGTCGCACCACAATGTGTAGCTGCTGTTCTGGAGATTTCAGAGGACAGGCTGTCCTAACTAGTTTATTTATATACACATGAACAAGGTTTCATGCAGCCTTCTACAAAAAATGGTGATACACAACTCAGTATTGTATATAGTACAGTATAGTATATAAATTTATCATATTATCATATACTAGATATATGCTGCTGTACATACCTACCTGCCATATATACTGATAGTAGAAAAATATCATTATTATTTATAACATGCTACTGATTTCAACTGTATCAACTGGCAATAAGAGATCACCAATTAGTTTCTTTTCTTTCTTTTTTAGTTTTAGTTTTTACTTTTTTATGTAATCAGAAGATGGCTATTCTGTGTAAAGACAGAAGAAACATGTTCAGTCCATTTGAGATGCAGACAAATACCTTCAATGCAACAAACCATAAAAAAATAACACTTACAGAAACATTTCAACAAGTTCACTGGCTTCATCAGGCATGAAACTAATGGGTTTCATTGAAACTTGACTGTAAAATGAACCAATAACTTTGGTACAAAGAGGTTTTATGTGTCCTGATGTTTATGCAGTCTTCTATTAACAAGGAAATTGGATCTTTATCGTGTTCAAAGGACTCTAGTCATGGGATTTTTTTTTTATTAGCGATCGTCTAACAAGCAAAATCAATCGGAGCTTTAATACACTGCTGGATTCAAAAGCTGCAAAAACCTGATTTTCACTGAGCAGCGTGTGGTTATGTTTTTCCATTTGTGGCAAAATATGCATTTTAAAGCACAAATTAAAGAAGCAGAAAAAGCCAGCAGCATGTTAATTCTCCTATCAGCTCAACCTCAGTTAATCAGTATTCTATAAATGCACCGTCACGTTTCTTTGGGCTGCGTTCACTCATATTGACAACTACGTTCCCCGCAGGGTTATTCAGCTAAATAGTCCAGCAGAGGGAATATTGTCCACAATCAGGTCATACACACACATACACAGGCCATATATATATATATATATACACGTATAGATGCTGGCGGGTTATGAGTAAATATGGAGACATTTTTCAGGATGACAGCTTCTCCTACTCTTCTGTGTTACAGTGATATGTCACCCTGACACTTGATAATCCCCCATAGTTCCACTTCACAGGTCGGTAGCTCAGAGTATAACACACACACAGTTTTCGAACACAAGTGATAAAACTCTTTATAGCCCGAGTCAATAGAGAAAGAGTCAGTTGAAGCTCAAACGGTGAAAAGCAATTATATCTTCTACCTGTTTCACTCTTTTATTAGTCGACGTCTATCTCCACATTTTCTTCCATTGTAGGCAAAATCCCCAGGCTTTTTTCCATTGATAACAGCCTCCCACGCACGCACACACACACTCTGCCAGTGCTTAATCCTAATAGACCTCTCACTAAATGTAACAGGTTTAGATTACCCATAACTGACTGAGTACTTCCTCTTCATTCATCCGGCGTCTCTTTTTAAATCTCCTCCTTTGCTATCAGTGCCAAGCCCTCAGGGTTTCCAGTCTGTAACACTCCCAGCGTGACAGAAGGTGGGAATAGACGCACAGAAACGTAACAGAGGTAGATAGAGTGCAGCAGGAGGAAGGAGGGTGTGGATCTGTGCCTAAATAAAAATGCAAGAATATGCTGTTAGGCTTGATTTTGACTTCTCCACTATATGGCTTTAAGTTTAGGCAGGTGGTCATGGATGAGAGAGTTATAGAGTGTGTCACCCATCTTAAAATGGAGGTTTACAGATGATGTTTTATACTACTTTGGATTTTGAGTCACTGTATTTAGCCTCAACAACAAAGCCAACAAAGTTACCTTCTTCACATTGAGTTTTCCTGCTACTCCAAAAACACACAGACATTTACTTTTTCCGACATCGCCCTTGACCATGACACTTAAATCAGAAACTGATTATCTGACTGAGACATTTTGTTGAACTGATTTCAATCACTGAACATGACGGGAGGGTGTAGCGCAGTGATTAAAGAGGTTTTTGGAAGTAAGCCACTGACTCCAAAACAGAGGAGGACAAATGTCTCAGAGGGATCAATAAAGTATACTTTAAACTTTATTGTAAATAAGATTTGATCAGTCTTTGGGCTTAACTGATTGGCAATGTGTATCAGATCTACAATTAAACTCCTCTTACCTCATGAACATTTAATTTTGTTTACTAAAGTTTAGTTTCTCATGACGCCAACATTGTTATTTGACCCATTTTCTTACTACATACTAATCCTGTGTTTGTTTCAACTTTTTAAGTATATACACTTTTTCTTCCCACAGTGTAATTTGCAACAGACATGCAGGCGAAGCCCTAGAGCTGTATAGTGAACAGAAGATAGAAAGATCCAAGAACAGTGTTCGAGTCACTGCTTTCAAATAAATTGTTGTTTATTTTACATTTCACGACTTGTTTCAGCAACACCGTCCTCTTTTCTTTGTTCCTTTAGACACCAATGAGTGTGAAATGAGTATATGCGTCCACGCCCGCTCTTGTCGCAACCTGATCGGTGGATACCTGTGTGACTGCCTTCCTGGATGGACGGGTCCTAACTGTGACATCAGTGAGTATGAAAAGAAAAGCAAAGGAAACAAAGTGACAGAAGAAGTGAGAAGTGATAGTCCCAGAGCAGGGAGTGAAACATGAAGGGCCTCCACAGCCGAGAGCTCTAGTTCAATCAATCATCTGTCACAAAATAGCAGGGAAGCGGATTAAAAACGCAACACAAACCAACAAAGAGAGTGTAAAGTTTTGTCTAAGACTGTTATCTCCTGTTACACCGTGCAGCAATGTTACAATAAAAAGGTACAGACTTGCATCATGTTGTCAAATCTTCCGGCTGTGGCTGTTTTTACTTTTACATCATCGTAGCAACATACACATCCTGTCTTTATGTGACAGGTTGATACAGTGTTTCTGCTCTCTCTGATTCGTAGGGAACAGCAGCTGCCAGGGTTTGTGTTTGAACGGTGGACGTTGTGAGGTGAGAGTCACGGCTGTGCTGTGCTTTCTTTGTCTCTCTGATTTGCCTGTCGTCTCTCTGCATGTCAGTCACAACACTGACCTGCTTTGTTATCCTCTCTCTCTCTGTCTCTGTCCTTTGCACCATAGAAACACTGCTATCTTCTTTGTATGTATATATGTCAAATCCTTTAGGCCAATTCAAGAAATTCAAGCCAATTTTAACATAATTTTCCTTCAGATGTGTGTTGCATCTATCATTGTTCTCTGGTTCATGTGCACATAATTAAACATAAATAACTTCTGTCTGACCTAGGATCAGGTGATGGGGTCCAGATGCTGGTGTCCACCTGGTTTCTCAGGGAAATATTGTCAAAATGGTCCAAGTCCTTGTGACAGTGCCCCCTGTCTGCACGGAGGACAATGTGTGGAGAAAGATGGAGGAACGGCCACCTGTAGCTGTCCCATGGGATATTCAGGAATCTTCTGTGAGGTTGGACAACCTTTATAGATTCATATTTTTTTAATTTTAACATTTGCTGAATCACATTGCACACTGTAATACAACTTAACTGATAATATCTCTGATCACATGGTACAACAAGACGTTAAAGGAAAACTATTTACTAAAAATAAAAATATATATTAATATTATTTTGAACTTCCAATGAAATATCTTATATTGAATCTTTAGGACACATTAGATGTATTGACGAGAAGTGATTTTTTTTTTTACCTTGCCAGAGAGAATAACTAATTAATTTAATAATTAATTAACTGATTCAGCAAATTAATTAATAGAAAATTATTAATAAAAAATGATTGGTACATACAGGTGCTTGAGTCTACACACGTGAAAATACTAATATTACAAATAGTTAATTGTCAATTTTATGAGTATAAATAAGAGTGTCTACAGATAATGCTCCAGTAAAAATATCTTGTTTAATACATGTTTAAATTAAATAGTAAAAGTAGTTGTTCTTGGTGTTGTAAGCAAGGATAGGTTCATAATATTACAAATTTGATTTAAATAAACGGTAAACAAGATATAGTAGGAAAGAAAAACCTATTCCAGTGTTTATTTGGGCAAATGACGGTCATAATGTAATTTATTTTAGCATTTGGTGACCATTTGTGTCCTCAGAAGAATTGCAACCTTCCTCATCATTTCCTTCTTCACATTATTCCAGATAGTGGTGGATGTGTGCAATCCCAACCCCTGCCAGCAGGGGGTAGCCTGTCATAGCACAGAAGGCAGGTATGTTTGTGCCTGTCCTGACGGTTACTATCGTAACGAGTGCACCAGCCTCAAAAGTCCATGCATTGGTCAACACTGCCCAGGTAAGAGAAATAAACATATTTATCATATCTATAAATGTACAAAATCTTCCTGAAGTCAGGTTAAATCTCTGCCTTCTTGCCTGTAGGTGCCATGTCTGACACGACACACGGGGCATCAGTTTATACATGATCCTGGTGGGTGTTTTAGCGTTAGTGACGGTCTGTGGCTGTGCTGCCTGCGCTTTCATCCTCTCACGTCTACATCGAAAACGGAAAAAGCAGCAGGCCGTCCCACAGGAAGAAGGCATCAACAATCAGAGGGAGTTTGTTAACCTGATTAGAAACGTGGACCGTCCTGTGCCCATCCTGCCCCCAGCCACCCCGCTCATACAACCCCCGGCCCCTGCCCCCGTCTCACGTTGCTATGAAGAGATTGAACTGACCCTGCCTCCTTCCCCAGCCCCTTCACACCCCTCACCGGCTCTAAAGCCCGCCCACGCCCCCAAACTGGACATTTCAAACCGAGATAGGGAGAAGTTGAACCGCTTCCTCTACACAGATAACCAGGAACTGGAAGTCTGACCTTTGAACTTTTGGATATCTTTAATTTTATTATTCGTCCTTCGCGCTCTTTTGCTGACAGGGCCTCGTCTCCAGATACTGCCACCATAGCACAGTTGCAGTCATGAAAATGGGGGAGACCCTTTGACCTGAGAAGCAACGGCTGCTCGCAGAGGGAGTGTCAAAGGTCTTAGGTTGACCTCTTTGAGTCTATTTTGACGATTGTGACAAGCAGCGAGGTGCATGATGTTTAAGTGAAACACTCTTCAGACTCTTGAATTAATCTGGAGACTTTAAGAAATGCCTTAGAGTGCCTGAGATACTGTCAAGAGGAAATAGAGGATGGCCCTCTGTGGGAGTCTCTCCATTTCTGTTTGAACTCTGACGGACAGAGAGAACAACGAATCGGACGCTTATTTAACACTTGACTGTTCTTCTGTTTCTTTTTGTTTGTGAAGTGTGTGTGGTGTGAAAGTGAAAGAGTGAGTGTATATTATGAGTGTATACAGGGGTGGAAAAGAAGGATAAAAACATTTCACTTTAAGAAAAGAAAATAAAGTTGTAAACTTGTCAAAAAGGGGAGTGAATACTCTCGAACTACAGGCTTTTTAAGCCTTTTAAAAACTTTAACTTTAAAACTATACATTGTTGCCTGCATTGTCTCTGTAATACTGCAGTTTGTCAAAGATGTATGATTTTTTCATACCTGTGTGTAAAATAGCTTTTTTGTATATAAATATATTGTACATATTGATGCTCTTTTTGTACCGTGGTTTGATCTGATACAGTATCTCTGTATTACTTTGCTCTATTTGTCCCATTTCTCTTTTCATTTGGAGCAACCAGCACAAGTGGATTGTAATAAAGGTGCATTTACCAACTGAATTGATCTATTGTTGTCTGTTGTCTATTGTCATCTAGCAGCAGCAGTTTTATGGCCACAGATGCTGCTAGAGGGAGGTGTCATCACTGCCAAACAAATATTGTCTCTACTTTTATATAACAAGTTCACTTGGGATGTTGTGTCAGGCTTTCTTAATATGACTGTCAGAGGCTTGAGCATGAATCTGTCATTAGGGAGCAGCAAGGAAAACATTGTCCTCTGAAGTTTTAATTTGCTTTGTATGCATTAGTTTGTATCTTCTTTTTTTTGAGGTGTTCATAATAGGGGCCATCTTTATGATTTACTCCAAGTAGTGTTTAAGTCTTAAACTTTCTAAAAAGCATGCATAGATAAGGTG
The DNA here is from genome assembly GCA_016801845.1 of Polydactylus sextarius. Taxonomy (NCBI): domain Eukaryota; kingdom Metazoa; phylum Chordata; class Actinopteri; family Polynemidae; genus Polydactylus; species Polydactylus sextarius. The sequence continues at coordinate 3,873,441 of CM028926.1, forward strand.
TGAAATGATGCAACCAAAGTACCCAAAGTTTCCCTTTGTGTTTGTGCTAATACACTTCTTAGATGCTACAACAGCAGGTTTTGTTCATATCATCAGGACGATATTTCATGATGAAGCAAATGGCTCACGGCCACTTTCAGTGGGTCAGTGGGTCACACTGTATACACAAGTCTCTCTCTCTCTTTCTGTCTCTGACATACATTCACGAACAATGACACTGACAGTGCCAGGAAAAAATGGAAAACCACCTTACTGACCCCAGTCTTCCTTAAAAAACATGGCTATATGATTGGGATAAATATGTCATATGTCAGAAATATATTATTGTAAAGTTGGAAAAGAAAGTTGTGAGAGCAGCACCTGCAGCCAATTTGGCTCATTTTTCACAATTAATTGTATAATATTAGAGTGTTTTCAGTGAGTATAGTTCTTCAGACACATATGAGAACACGTTAATGTTAAATTTACTGTAAAACGACGGTGTGTGAAAGGAAGAGTTTTCTGTGTTGAGGGCAGTGTAAAGTGACTGCAAGGTCACAACAGCGACAATTAATGGACAAATGGATGTTACAAATGTGACCTTTGGCCTGTACAAACTGCTGCAAACTGGAAATGAACACAGGCTTCCCGTCGCCACCCTGCTAAAGAGGAAATGTAGGAAATAGAGTTTACACATAGACATCCACACACTACTGTATGTACGAGAGCCTCTCCACACCTGCTACGAGACCCAGGATGTCAGACCACCGCTCACAGATTAGAAAGTTTACATTAAGCTGAGAGGTGGCTGCTGCCTAGTCCAAACAATTTATAATATATACAAATATATTAGTAACGTGATCCTTATTTCTGTTGTTGCTTTCACTGACTTATCACCACTTTATAAAGATACTAACCTAACAACAAGTAATTAGAAAGATATCACTATAACAGATCCATTTATATATTTAGTATTTACATACTTTATATTTATATTGTATAATCTGTAACATATGTTGTAATTAATACGATCTGATCCCCTTTAAAAGCAGGTAGTAATTACATCTGTCACATCTGTCTGGACAATCTTGAACATGCACAATGGTTGACTTGCCATGATTTGGGATCAGAGCTTCAACATATGGTATTAATACGTCAGTGTTATAATAGCATCCTGCTTTTCATGATGTGTTAATTCAGTTAATCTGGATTGACACAACATATATTGCCTCATCAGTGTCTGTCTTAAGATGTAGTTTTCCAGTTCTGTGCGTTTGACTTTCACCATGATCTCAAAAGTCTCAAAAATAAGGTGAACCTCAAAGTTGTGAACTTCTAGCTTGTCCTATAAGGACATCTTGTGGCCACGTTATTGCCATTTTCAGTGACACATTGATTCTATAATTAAAGAGCTGTGAGCCTCAACATAATGATTATGTTTATTATTAGTATATTTAAAATATTTAAATATGAAATAAAATGTGAAAATTGCTTGTAATCCGCCGCTGTAGTCAAACTTAACATAGAAAGTTTATATTGACACGTGCTGCGTTTATTGGACACAGTGGTTATTAACGCGTGCGTGTGGCGCCTCCTCAGGTCACACGCGGGACTGCACCGAGCGACTGTTTGTAAACGAGGGTTAAGGAGGCGTGTGGCGCTCCGCTACCATCGTCCTTATCTGACCTAAAACAACCCCAGTGTGTGTTGGAGGCCAGTGAAACAGGTACACAGTGGCCTTTAATGATGCTATAATCGCCGTGCAGCTATACTTTATGTTGTTTTTTGCGTTAATGAAGCTGTTGTACACGCGTCGTTTCTAACGTCTCTGCAGACGAGCTAAACGAAGCTAGGCTAAGCTAAGCTAAGCTAAGCTAAGCTAGCCGCTAGCTCACGCTAATGGGAGCAGTGTGTTAAAAAAGGCCCAGGCTACGTGCGCAACCAGGCCAATGTGTGAGCTAAAACTCCGCCATAACTTTCTAAACATTGATTTCATGTCCTGTTATATCCTAAAAGTGACGGCAACAAGATCCAACTGACTATAAAACGAGCAGTTTGTAGTAGAAATGTGAAGTGTTGTGGAGTGATTAGCTTGACAGTGTTAATATCAGACTGTTAGCCACGTTCGCTCTTTAGCTCCTGGTGGTTTAGCTGCTCTGATTAAACAAATAAACAAACAAATAAGGTCAACAGTAAGATAAACGCATTATCTGGTAATGTACAGAAGCTGCTATTCACATTTTGAATTTCAGTCACACGTCTTTGGCAGTAGTAGTTGTCAACTAATAATATTATGAATTTATCAGAAATATTTTAATTAAGCTGTTGTCAGTGAAATGCTAAATTGATTCAGGTTTTATTTGTGTGTTTGCTTTAATGTTACCTTTCTCTCCCACAACAAATCATATATGCTACAATGAGGGTCAAGCTTAAAATAATCTGAATAAGTCAGTGACTAAAATCATCTATTTATAAACAAGAAGGTTAGAAATAATGCAACTGTATCTATAAATAATATGTAGGAAAAACATGTTTATGTTAATGAATGTGTAGATATGTAGCCATATCTGCAGCAGGAGATAAAATAAGGGGAAGGTGTGCTATTAACACTATTTATATTAAAGCAGTAATCTCTCATGAGCAGGTTACTACTGTCAATTACTGTTTTTTAACTTGTCCATTGTCTCCTCCATCTCAATCTTTGATTAATACATGTTGTTATATATTTTCCCTCATATAACCTTCCTCTCATGCGTCTGCCCTCTTTGCCTCTGCAGCAGCCGTGCCCCGCCGCGCCCCCACCCCCAGCGGAGCCGTCATGTGGCAGGAGGCCCGCAAACATGAGCGCAAGCTCCGTGGCATGATGGTAGACTACAAGCGCCGAGGCGAGCGGCGGAGAGAGTACTACGAAAAGATCGTAAGAGAAATTTTTCAACCCGGTTGAGTAACATTTGCAGCGATATTATCTCTGCTGTTTGAAGCGCAATCTTCAAACCAGATCCCCCAGGTCTAATTTGATGTTATATTTATATTTCTGACTGTCTAAATAAAGCTTAACATAGATGTAATGACTGATGGATATTATAACCTCTCAGTTGGTCTAAATTTCATAGTTAATTTATCCTGGGCCCGGCCTGAGCTCCGTCTACGAGCTTGGTGTGACAGCCAGGCTATGGTTAATTGGCAGTTTTGTGTAATACTCTTTTACCCTCTCATTTGTTATAAGATACAATTTTATTCTCTTCCTTCCTCTTGTATTATCTCAACAGAAAAAAGATCCAGCTCAGTTTCTTCAGGTTCATGGGCGAGCCTACAAGATCCATCTGGATCCTGCTGTGGCTCTGGCTGCAGAAAGCCCTGCTAACATGTGAGGAAATGCTCACACACACACACACACGTACAATTACCATGCACCTCATATTTACTGCTTATTCATGCTAATATCTAGCTTGCTGAGCACATGCCAGAAGGACATTACATAAACCTTATAGATTCACAGTAAATATTAGAATAGAGAAAAATGTAGTTTAAGTGGTGTAAAAACAATCAGGTGTATTTCACACGCTAACTGTTGCATTGTACTCCTTAAAGAGCAACTTTGACCCCAGTAAAACACCTTTACAATGTGGTAGAATGTGAAATTAGCAACATGAAAGTGCAGCTGACAAAGCTTCAGAAGTCATGTGGTTCAGTCATGTCAGTATGGACCAGAATCCCAAAGCATTTCTTTTCTAAGTTATGTGGGAAGTTGTATCCAGTATTAGTAGAGTTTCCTGTGAGGTTATAGTACTGATCACACACATCACGTGTACAGTGTTTGGGAGATTTTGCTGAAGAGAAAATACCTATATTTTCTTTTCTTGTTCTGTTTGAAGGATGCCGTGGCAAGGAGACGCCAACAACATGATTGATAGATTTGATGTCAGAGCTCACCTGGACTACATTCCCACCTACACACCTCCACTGCTCAATACTTCGTAAGTCATAAAATTACTTAAACTAATCCAAAAGTCTGTGTTGTGTTAGACTATTAGTTTTGTCTCAAGCTAATTTAGAGATAGATTCTACAATTAAAGCCCCTCAAAAGCTCAGTGAAGTTAGATCTGAGTATTAAATGAGGTGGTAACATACCTTTCCATTCTCTGTTTAATAGCACCCCAGAGCAGGAGATGGAGGAGAGGAAGTGTAACTATGAGCGTTACAGAGGACTGGTGCAGAATGATTTTGCCAACAGTAAGTATCACAAATGTTGATAGCTCACGTTCTCTTAAGAGAATCCTGATTTTTATTTCATCTTAAAAGCTACATCAACAGTTAATAAAAAGCATTATACTACTACTTGATTATAGGTTGCAGCGATGTTAAGCTCTGTTATTACATTTCAGATGTTCACAGTTTTTAATGTTCTATTATTGCCTGTTAACTTGCCCCCAGTGGGTGTATTTTGCCGTTGTGCTGTGCTCTTTAACTCCCTGCTGTCCTCCTCCTCCTTCAGTCTCTGAGGAGCAGTGTTTATACCAGATCTACCTGGATGAGCTCTACGGTGGCCTGCAGAAACCAAACGAGGATGAGAAGAAAAAGTATGTAATTTAAAAAAAAAAAAATCATCTCTGCTCCACTAATAAATATGCGACTCTCCCAGTTAGTTTACTCACTTCCATCTTCTGTCTTATGCAGGCTGGCAGAGAAAAAAGCCACCATCGGTTACACCTACGAAGACAGCACTGTGGCTGAACCCGAGCCTCAGTCTGACAAAGATGAAGAGAACTCAGAAAACAGCGAATCTGAAGAGGACGAAGGAATCCCAGATATTGGTGAGGAAATAGTTCGGCACTAATAAGGTTCACTCATGAGGAAAATGAAACCTGAAGAGATAAACTGAACTGTTAATGCAGAAATGTGCACAGAGGAATGATAACCATTTTCAAGTTGTAGGTCAACATTTGATTATGAGGGTATGTTTTGACATACTGGTTTGCTAAAAGCGTTGTTTCATGTTACCTGTGTGTTTGTTCAGATGTTGAGGTTGATGTTGATGAGCTGAACCAGGAACAGGTTTTGGAGTTAAACAAAATGGCAACGCCCTATGGAATGGCAGAGGGAGACTTTGTCAGGTAACATATCTGTGATTTTATCATCGTGTCTTAAATGTCCAGTTGTGTAAATATACTAGAAAAATACTAGACGGACGTCTTTAATCTGTTAGGATTAGGGTTGTCTTGAATTACATCATGTTAATCTTGTTAATTACTGTCCAAAAATACATTAAACCAACTTGTCTGTGCAACATATCCAACACTTAGATATTTATTTTCATGCATAGAGTGAAAGACCCAAATTGTAGGGACTTTTCTTTTACCTCATTGATAGTAGCTAATTAATATTTTATTTAAATTTAACAATATGGCAGTTTTTTAAATGTGGTTCCTTCTCAGATTGTATTGAATAACTTCTGTTGTTGTTTATATATGTATATGTGTATATATATATATATATATATATATATATATAATGAAATGGCTGTAATGGTTTCTCATGTTTATCAGGATGCTGAGGAAAGACAAGGAGGAGGTGGAGGCCATTAAACATGCCAAGGCTCTAGAGGCGGAGAAGGCCATGTACTCTGTAAGATAACATCCGCGTAATTTGTCTGAACGTTGCGTATTTTCCGTTTGCAACCGTGTAAAATTATGTATGTCGGTCATATCAGGGCCGGCGTTCTCGCAGACAAAGAAGGGAGTTCAGAGAGAAGAGGCTAAAAGGTCGACAGATCAGCCCGCCAAGGTAAATTTATGTTGTTCTTCAATGTTTTTACCTCATTAAAAATCCACTTGCCACAACATTTGTTAAACCTGTGTCCTCATCCTCCTGGTTTCCAGCTACGCCAGGAGAGACAGCCCAACATACGATCCCTACAAACGGTACGTGACTCACTTTGTCTTTTTTTTTTCTTTGTAATTTCCTTCCTGTTTGTGTCTCTATGTGTCTTTGAACTTTGTTTTTTTTCTTATTCTGATCTCTCTCCCTCTCAGGCCAGAGTCAGAATCCAGTTCGGAGTCACGGTCCCGTTCTCGGTCTCCCGGTCCAGAGAAGATCACCTTCATCACCAGCTTCGGAGGCAGCGACGATGAAGCTTCGGCAGCAGCACAAGCAACAAATCCTCACTCTGGCCACGCTCCCACCAACTTGCAGCACTCTGCAGGTCATAGCAGGGGCTCCCGGTCGGTAACTTTCCCTCCTCCTGGCTTTTCATTGGTTATTTTCCTCTTGCAGTCGTTATATTCGTTGAAATGACCACAGCTGTTGACACAGAAAGAATACTGATTGATTTTTGTGGTAGGTGAGGTGGATCAGTTTTCAATCGATTAACATGACAGTTCGAATAGATGCATGTGGACAGAAGAAGTGTGTGATTGGGTTGTTTTTAAGCTTTCACTGACACTAAGTAGTTGATATTTGTGCATGTAAGATTGTGGCAAAACACAGAACGCTGCAGATGTTATATTTGATTATTTCTAAAAAACAAAAAACAAAACAAACCAGGAAACAAATTTCCTCAAGATAGGCTAGGTTCTGGGTCGGTGTTGTTACTAAAACTCTCTGTCTCTGTTTGTCCAGGAGACGAAGGTCATCTTCCAGTCGCTCTCCTTCCTCTTCCTCCCGCTCCTCATCTCGGTCCTCCTCTCGCTCATCTTCCCGTTCACGTCGAAACCGACGAGGGCGCGGGGGAAGAGACGGGCGTCGCTCGCGAAGCCGATCGCGGTCGAGACGCCGTTCCAGATCTCACTCCAGAGGCAGAGGAGGTAACGGAGCAGGCGGATCCTGGAGGAGACGTGACCGGACACGATCACGGTCCAACGACAGAGATAGAGACAGAGAGCGAGAGAGGGACAGGGACAGGAGGCGATACACGGCACGCAAACGAACGAGGTAACATTCCACCCTGACGACCATCAGCACCACAGTTAATGTTTTACACATGTAGATAAAACGTGGCCTTGTCGTTTCTCTCAGGTCTCGTTCCAGCTCACGGCAGGGGGGCAGTTCCAGGCGAGGGGGTCGGAGCAGCGGAGGCCACAGACGAGGAGACAGTGGCAGCCGTAGCCTCTCACGGACCCCCAGCCGCACTAACCACAGTCCCTCCCCTTCTCACAGAGGATCCCAGCCCTCTGCCACCACAGTCTCTGACAAGCTAAGAAAGTAAGAAGATGAGATATTGGATAGTTTTACCTCAAAAATGCTCACAACTCTCTTATGAAGAGTATGAAGTTTATTTTTTCTTAACGGTGCTATGATAATCTAGACTCTAAAGTTCAGTAAGATTCTCGGCCATGAAGCAGTTGATCTGTAAAAAGCATGGAAGTGCAATAGTATGAAACCAGAAACTTTCTGTATTGATTTCTTTTAGATCTAATGCATAGTAATGTTTTAAGCTATAGACTACACCTCATTATTAAGATGTTATAAAGTCATTGTTTGTATAATGAATCAATTTATCTTCATCGCCTCAATTAATCGCCTTTTCGTCTCCCTCTCCTCTTTCCTCTCTCTAGGCCTGATACTGCGGGTGGTAAAGAGACGGGAGCTGCCAAAGTCAGTAAGAATTTGATCTAGCTGGGTTTCTTGCTAAAGCCTACGCCTCCCTCATCCCTGACAGGCTGACATGGTTGTCCAGCAGACTGGGATGCAGAAGCCATTCTTGTCAACAGAGAAAAACAAAAATGATATGATTTTTATTTTTCCTCCCCCCAACAAAAAAAAAGTGGACACGTACATGTCAAAACCCTGGGTTTATTTTGAAATTACCATTACAGTATTCATGCCATCGCTGACAAATGACTGCTTTAATGCTGCCATCTCTGTATGGAGTGAGCACTTAGACATCCTGTGGCGTCTTTATTTATTGTACTGATTGTTCTTTCAGTGTGCTTGGTGCATGCATGTATACATATATACATGTGGGTGAGAAAGTTCAGCGTCTTTTATATATCTGTTCACAGTCTCATTTAGGGTTGGGAAATATGTTAAGGTTTTTCAACTGCCAGTTCTCGTTATATTCGCGCAGCTTTGTGATCTTTGTGGGTTTTTTTTTTTTTTCCAACAAGTCCAACGAGAACATTCATCATATAATATGACACATTTAAGATTTAAGCAACAAGCTGGGACGTGTCTGCAACATCATAGCCTACTTGCATTACAGGGTAATTATAGGTTGTGAAAGGTGTGTTGATAGTAGATGAGGGTCCAACAACTCAACAGTACCGTGTCTGTCCACCCAGTCTGTCTCTGACTTAAGCCTGGCTCGTCCTAGACGACTTTACCAATGATTTGTGCATTTCACACACGGCCGTGATCGTTGCGGCGTTCACTCCTTGAACAACTGGTCTGAGACCTGTAGTGTTCACACTGCAAGACTTCACACTGATTGGGCTCCCGATCACACTGTGACATCATACGTCTGGTCACGTGAACTAGACAGGATATAGCAGCTGTTATATGATTTACAGCCGTTTATTGTTGACGAGCACCAGTGAAGAAACAGACTAAACCGGCCACCGTGTAAACGTCACAGTGGTTTTCATGGGAGCCGAAATCACCAACGGACCTCCCCGGTATCGGGTAACATTTGGATCTGATGTGGGGAGTTTGTAGAAAATGAAAATGAAACAAAAACCTGTTCACACATTATGATAATTAACTGACAAGTCACCAACGATCCTCGGCCCAAGTCGGCGCAACGACACTCTGACTACAAATCGTTGTTAGTTGTAAGTCAGCTAATGTGAACAAGGCTTTAGTGGATGGAGGTTCAGTCAGATAAATTAAATCACAACAAAAGTCGCCAAAAAACCGATGACCAACTGCTGATATATTTGTCAGATCGCCCAACTCTTGTCTCAAACAGACTTTCACATTAAGGTCCTTAATAAGAAGAAGAGCTGCTTCTTTTGTCCTTTGTCGACCGTGTGTCTTTGGCTGATCACTTCTAACACTGTTGAAATAGACCATGATGAAAAACTAGATGCGTGCACCTCAGATAGCTGTTTTCAGAGCCTTGTTTTTAATTAGCAATGGAACCCGCTCTGACTCATGAAATGAAATGTTCAGTATCCCACAGACACTTCAGGGAATAGTTGGATATTTTGGTAAATACACTTGTCTCCTGTTTTCCTGTGTCAAACATGAAGCTTGTTGACTAGAGACTGGAAACAAGAGGAAAGAGCAAGTTTGGCTCTATCCTAATGTAATCCACACATCAGTGACTCCAGAGCAGCTATACCATTTAAGATGTGTTGACTTTTTTTTGTTCAGTTTGGAAAAAACGAAAAATAAAGTAGTTTGAGATGTAGAGGTTCTAATGGACAGATTGTGTTAGTTTTGGACAGAGCTGTGCTCGCTGTTTCCTCCAGTTTCCAGTTTTAAAACTAAGCTAACCAGCTGCTTGTGGTATTTGGAGCAGACATGATGTGCTCCCAGTATGTAAAAGTATTTCCCTCAGGACTAAAGAACTATTTCATTTTTATGTTTTATCCTCTTAATATTTTGGACTATTGTTGTCCTGAAGTGGCATCTTTTCTCCCAGTTATAACTAAATATCTTCCAACTGTCAAACAGACGAGCACACATGAGCTTCTTATCTTATAGGATCTGTTTCTGTTAAACTTGCCTGCAGTGCTTTGACCTGCAACTTTTCTTGCCTGGCCAGGTTTAAACAGCCCAGCGATGGGTGTGTCACTGGAAAAAAAAAAATGGCACCGACTCTTTCTGAACTCTTTTGAACTCACCGGGTCTGAATTTGCTCTTCTGTCACTTTCCGACTTACTCTCCATCTACAGCTGTCCTCCCCCCTTTATTCATCTCTCCGACAGTGTTCGAACATGGAGCTATGTTGTGTATATATTAAGTTTCATGTTACTAGATCCTGTCTTGCTATGAAAGTATCCTGCAGCAGCAGTTTGACTCTGTCCACACACTCAACTCGTTTAGCCAGTGATTTTTACAGTCAACCTTTTGACTTAAACATTGCATGTCATTAATTAATCTTTGGTGTTTTTATTTCCACCAGCAACTGTACATAAAGGTGATTAGTATCAAACCTGTGTAACAGCACGGTACCCTTTGACCTCAACCTCTCCTTCTCTCTCTCTCTCTCTTTTTTTCTCTCTCTCTCACATACACACACACACACACACACTTTTTCAAGCAGAGAGAGGATGTGCTAACACATCTGTGTCACCTGCAGCCCAAGATGACTCCACAGGAACGGCTGAAGCTACGCATGCAGAAAGCGCTCAACAAGCAGTGTGAGTAGAGAGTATGTTGAGATTAACTCCGTAACATCTTGTATGTCGTTCTCGCTTACAATATGAGAAAGATGTGAGAACAGATAAGTAAACTGACTTGTTTTCGTTCTAAAATTTCCTGTTTTTTTTTTTTTTTGTTTGTTTTGTTTTTTTTTTTTGTTTTTTTTTCTGTGCTGCAGCCAAGGCGGATAAAAAAGCTGCTCAGGTGAAGATCCAGCAGCAGGAACACAAACGACAGGTGTGTGTGTTTGTGTTTCCACCTCAATCTGAAGAAAACACACACACAGTCTTATTAACCTCATCTGCGTGTGTTTTATTTATTTATTTATTTTTTTTTTTTACAGGAGCGAGAGGGAGAATTACGAGCAATGGCTCGCAAGATCCGCATGAAGTAAGGCTCCGTCTTCGAGTGAAACTGGACGGTTTTGGTGTTTGTTGCAGTTGTCTTGACCGAGAGTTTCTGCTCTGTTCAGGGAGCGCGAGCGCCGTGAGAAAGAACGGGACGAATGGGAACGACAGTACGGGCGACAGAGCCACTCGCCTTCTCCTTCCAAATACGGTAAGAGTTTGGGTTTCCAATCACCCACTGCCATATGGATCTAATATATTAATAATAATAATTTGGTTTGGCAAACACACAGCAGTTATTGTGTGGACAGTGTTGCATATTCAAACAGAAGTAATGAAAATATTGAATTAACTCTGCCTCCGTCTGATTTGCTGGCGTCAGTTTTTGCTCTGACAGTTTTATAGACTTTTAAGATGTTCTGGCTTGATGTTATTCTGATCGTTCCTCTGTGTCCTCTGTCCCTCAGGCCGAGAGCACAACTCATACAGAAGGTATGTGAGAAGCCACAAGAATCTGCACAGCCCCACAATGAAGCACAATTCATTATTTTTCTTTTTGTTCTTCTGTAATGCACGAACGGTGACTCAAAAGGCTCGGTGCCGACATTAGAAATACGCGAGGTACATCGTGAGAATCAAGTTAAAACGAAAAAATTAAACTTGCCGCTAATTGTTCACATCTCAAGTGTGACCTGGCCAACACAATAAACTGGCGTGAATCTTTGAAAAATATTAGCCAGTGGTAACTAATTCAAAACTGACATTTTGAATGAGGAAAATATGACCTCATACTAAAAGGCAGATTCATGCGAGTTAATGGTTCAACTCGCCAGCCAACATTTACACTGACACCACAATGTCTGAGAAATCAGCTCTTGGCCTCTAAAGTGGTTATCTCCACCAAACTAGCTTTTGTTTAACGTGTAAGTAAAGACACGTTCTCTCGTTCAGAAAACACTCAGCGAGCAAATTATTAGAAACGCCGCGCTAAACCTGCAGAGCCTCCCTCTGCTGTCTAAACATCCTGGACACGGAGTCCGCAAGATGTTGCAGATGTTCCTCTGAGATCCTGGTCCACGTTCACACGCGTCATTTCTTGCAGATTTGTCATCCGCTCATTAAAAGCTGCCAATCTCCCGTACAACCACGTTCAGCCACCTCAGTTTAGATTAATGCAGAACTAATATGAGTATATAGTTAAAGGATATTCTATTAAAGCATGGAGCATGTACAAACAAGTGTCACCACCTTTTTAAAATTCAGTTTGCATGATGGGAGTGTGCTATCACTGCCAAACTAAGATTTAAACTAACACTTGACATCTTAACAACTTGTGTATTTAGTTAGTTTTTAAATTATTCATGCGTTGGATTACGTTAAACGTCTTGACATCAGTAATATCTGTAAAAACTGGTGAAAAATACCTTTATTAAATGTTTGTTTATGGCTTAAAATAGCAAAATATGGACTAATTACTCAAAACACTAGTGATTTATGTAGAGTTTTGTGTCATAAAGTTATTTCCTGTAGATAGATTTTATAGTGAAGCGTCAGCTCCTCCTCAGCTCATTTCTTCTCGTTCTTCCAGGAGGTCACGGTCCCGATCGCGGAGTCCATACTACAGATACTGAGGTGACCGATGGAAAAGATCATTCTTCACTGCATTGAACTTGTTACCGGCGCATATACACACACACACAGACACACACATACTGTCCAATAAAAACACAGTTGGAATAAAAATAGAAAAAACTAGACTGGTAACTCTACATCTGAACATGTGTTCACTGGTACTGTTTATGTATACACATGTATACAGAGTATAACCTTAGACCAAGACACCTTAGTTTAACTAATTCAACAGCTGGTTGGTTCAGCCAAGCAGAGTTTGCTCTGCTCCCTTTTCAGTTTCACTTCATCTTCTAAAGATCGTTTTATTAAATCAGTTTCTTCTCTGCATGCTCTTTTTTTTTTTCTTACCTGCCTGAACACTTCACTCATCATAGACTCGTCTGCAGACATTTACATTTCTACAGACTATACATTACTGAGCAATACCTAAAACTTGTTCTATACATCATCATCAGCTCAGAAGAAACTAAAGACCAACCTGAACAAGTCTCGTGAACCGATGTACAGGATATTTATACACATCTGTTTCAAAACTTCACGACAGTTTGAAGTCAAAGTTCATGCATTTGTTAAAACAATCAACTGGTCTTTTTATACTCTCTGCCCCTCGGCCACAACAACCGCAAATAATAACTTTTTGTTCTCAGTAAAGTGTAAATGTTCAATACAAAACGAAAACGCGAATAAAACTGATTTTGAAATTATTTGCACATTTGTTTTTTTTGTTTTTGTTACACAGTTGTGTTGAAGAAAATTATATATATTTTTAGATCAAATTAATTTATTTTATCAGCTGCAGTTTGTTACTTTATTCAGCAGGTGGAGACAAATCTGAGACTTGGCAGCTGATGTTGCTTCACTGCATCTTCACCGTCGGTGTGTTTCTGGTCAGTTCCGTGGTACTTTCCTATTTTTTGTTGCGTTTAAAAAAAAAAACACATAATCGCAGCTGGTCATTTAATAAAAAAAACAAACGACAACAACAAAAAAGAAATGAGATATTCTCTGGTTCCGGTTTGGTTTTGTAAACACCTGTGGAAAACCTGCAGAAGAGGAACTAGATTACAAATATTGATTGTGAAACAAACACAATTAAACCAGTGATAGAGATCAGAGAGAAGGAGAGAAAGTGTGAAATAAAAGTGATAAAGAGCGTGTTAAATGAGGAGGGCGGGGTTAGTAGGGTCGAAAGGAGCGGAGCTGGCGGGGCGGGCGGTGCCTACAGTCGCCCATGCCCCCTTTTGCCCTCCGCTGGCTGCGGGGAAGAAGCGTGAACTTGAACGCTGCCTTCACCGCTTCAGTGCGAGTCCAGGCAAGAGGCCAGTCAGTATCACGCCGCTTAGGTGAAACTTCTCCGGAGCAGAAGCAGGAGCTTCACTCAACTGGATATCATTCCGGGGAGGTTTTTTTTCTTTTCCTTTTTTTTTCTTTTTTTTTTCTTTTAAAGACCCAGAAAGAAGGTGTTCGAAGGAAAGAAAAAAAAAAAAAAAAAAGATACACAGAAAGAAGAGGAGAGGGGGGAAAAAGGAAAGAAAAAAAACGCTCGACGCGATGTCCAGGCGCAAACTTGGAAGCAGACCACAGCACCTGAGTGCCATTCAAGGTAAGAGCTGCAATGTATGGACACGTTTATACCGCGTGAAACTAATGTGATGACGTTATTTATTTATTTATTTAATTTTGTGATCAAACTGAAACAAATTCACACCAGGTTTATTTTTATGGCTTTTCTGTGCGCGTGGTTTGGATGCGCGCTGGCACCGGTTTATCACATTGATCATATGCTGAATGAACACGTTTTTTTTTTTGTTTTTTTTAAAGTCTTTTACTTAATCACCTCATCGAAAACTCTTATTTGTTTGTTTCAAGAAGCGTCAAAGTCTAATTTTGTTTGCATTGACCTCAACCTGTCAGGTTAGCCTGGATGTATTTTTAATCCATTATGCGCAGTCTGTAGGCAAATATTTAGTTGACACGTTTGTCCTGATGTGCACTGTGTGTGTGTGTGTGTGTGTGTGTGTGGCTGCAGCAGAGGAAGGACCGGTTTACTGGCACGTTGTTTTCACAGGCTACAGGTCCGAACACGATGATTTAATATTTCCAGGTTAAATAGACGATGATGATCAAGTTTCTCTGGTAACACTTTCGGGAGTCATCACCTGTTAAGTGGCCACAGCACATGAGCCAACCTGCTTTACTGAAACACACGAGGGACTTTTATTTTAATTTATTTTTTAGTTATTTGAATATCTGACCAGTTAAATAAATAATATGATTGATGACTTGATTTGACTATTTGACCGTTCAAGCACAAAGACACGTGTGATGCTTGAAAGGAAATAGAGAGAAACTTTTGAAAGAAAAAAAAAGAGTACACCATTTGTTTTTTACAGTTCTCTACTGAAGACCAGTGGTGCGTGTCTGGTGTGACCACAGGCCCTGACTCAACCCTGTCTCTCTCTTTCTGTCTTTGTGTGTGTGTGTGTGTGTGTGTGTGGCCGCGCCTTGCAAGTCTGCACAAACAGCGCAGCCCCAAAACAGGAAAGGTGACATTTCTGAGTAACAACTGGCGAGATCCGACTTCAGACTGTACTGTCTGTACCTGTCCTGTGTGTGTGTGTGTGTGTGTTTGTGTATGTGTATGTGTGTGTCGGTTGGCCTAGCCCGGGCAGGTGGATCCAGTCCAGGCATCAAGGTGTGCCCATGACCGTGTGTTGAGTAATAGTCTACTGACCCCTCCTCCTCCTCCTTCTCTTCTCTCTTTCTTCCTCCCCCCTAAAGCTCTGCACCTGGCCTCAGCTCTGAGACTTTCTTATAGGACACATCCAGAGTTTACACAAGCTCTTAAAAGGGTCTTGATTTAAGTCGTGTCCACTGCTTTGATAAAAAGAAAAAAATAAACCTCCCCGGTGCTCGCTGCTTTCTGCAGACAGCATGCATTTTCAACCTGCAAAACCACATAAGATTTGTCAGGTGGTTAATGTTGAATCAGATTAGCTGCCTTGTAAGTTTATGAGTGCGCTGATGCGCGTACACATACACACTTACACACTCACACACACTCTCTTATCTCAAACACCTTCAGTCACTTTTTTTTCAAACGTATTGCAATCCACTTCCTGTTGAGAAACCTGCCCCGGCTGCCTGTGGTTGGTAGAGCAGCATATTATTGTGAGTGAAGGGTGAAGGCCTTAGTCATAATCTTACCTTTTTAATATTAATCATTTCAGGTGTCAGCACATAGTGATTAGTTGACGGTGATCAGATTAGTTGACGGCGGTCGACCTCGTTCTACTGGAGATGGACGGGCTCTTGAGACTGTTTGCTCTCTGTTTGTTTCACTGCACCCAACGAGTCTCTGTCAGTGAGCAGATCTGTTTTGGGTTGGTTAAAGGAAGTGGTCAGTATTGACTGAGCAGATTGGCCTCGTTGCTCTAGTGCTCACAAGTGAAACTAGCACTTTCTATCACCACGCCTGTTTGTTGTTCCACTGAGATGTCTAACTGCACTTGTGCCATTTAACGTTCAGCTTTCGGGTCAAAAAAGAAAAACAAAAAAAAGTTTTCCTAAGCAAAAAAAAAAATTATTTCATCTCCTTTTTTGGATTTCACAGACATGACTTAAAGTTTTCACAGAAGTCATATCAACCATCTAAAAAGGGTAAAAAAAGAAGAGATTACTCTGGAAAGCCCCTACTCAGACATGTACCAGTAATGCTGTCAGATATTTTCACCCCATGGAAAGGGGACTTTCATACCTGTAATGGATTTTGTTGTAAAAAAATATTAACATGAGAGAAGCTGGAGGCAAAAACTTTTTGCTGTATTTGTTTGAGAAGTTGCTCAAGTGATTTATATACACGCCTCACTGCTTGTTGTGTTGCAGCAGCTTTATTAAAGACATTTGTCTTTATTTCTCTAAGTGGTAAAAATGCCTAAATCTCTGTAATGAACTTCTCCCATGTATCTCTGTTAGTGACTGGATTTTTTTTTTCTCCTCTCCCCGACATGTCTCTCAGATGCCACTAACATGGCGGAAGGCACCGGCACATCAGACAACCCAGCTCCTCCTCCTCTTCCACCTCCACAGGTCCGACCTCCCAATGAGGGCCGTGACCTCCTGACCTGCGGCCAGTGCAGCCAGGCCTTCCCCCTCGCTCACATCCTGGCGTTCATCCAGCACAAACAAGGTGGCTGCCATTCACGAAACCAAGCCCCGAATGCCAGCACCGCGCCCCCGTCACCCGCCAACCGAGCGCAACATCGCGTTGCCAACCCAGAGCTGGGTCCCGGCTTCATCGAGCTGAGGAGAGGGGCGGCCAGAGACAGAGTCTGGGGGGAGGAGTCCGGCGTGAGGGTGAGGGCGGAGACGGGTAAAGCAGGTGAGTGCTTTAGACGATGAAGAAGAAGCAGAAAAAAGGAGGACAGGTTGCTAATTAGTGACTGTTTTTTTGTTTTGTTTTTTTTTTTCTTCTTTCAACTGCCCTCCTCTTCATTTAACAACTGTTCCCTCTCCCTCCCGAGTCCAGCTCATTAGCTAGCCGTTGCCATTAGCAGACCTGCACGAGTTAGTGACGCACAGGCTAATTGTGTGGAAAGGATAGGCGTCAGGAGCGTTCAGAGTGCACTGAGGGTCCCCTGAGGGGCCCCAATGCCGAGCACCTGAGCTCCAGAGCTCCTTCCCATCTCCCTGACTGTCAGTCTCTGAGGTGGAGTGGCCAGGTAAACATGTTTCTCCCTCTCTGTCATCCATTGCACCTCTGGACAACAGAGACCGATGCCTCCTCCTCCTCGCCCTCCTCACAGAACCAGCACAGGATCATGTTTTAGTGTTTGTGAGACCATCCAGAGCGTTTAGAAAATGGGGTTTGTGGGTTAAAGTTGTGCTCTGCGGTACGACATGGTCAGAGGAGCGGACGTGTCGGTGCAGCTCTCCCTTCGCTGTCATGACACCGTAATGGAGGACATTGCATCATGTTCAGCTCCTCAGCCATCTCCCACTGTTCTGCCCCGGGGCCGAGCCACCTGAGCTCCTGGGAATCTCCTCCTTCCTTCTGCTTTTTTTTTTCTTCATCTTATGCATCATCTTCAGTCTCTCCTCGCACTTGTTTTCATAATTTTCTGCCTCTCGCGGCGTCACTCTCGTCAGTCTCTGCATAAAATTATATCATACATTAGCACAGAGTTTTTCCTCGGGGTCTTTTTCTTCACTCCGTTTCTGTTTTTTGGGTTTTTTGGGGGAGTTTTTGCGTATTTTTGTAGAGAAGAAGAAGGAAATACGACCATGGACAGTGTTAGAGTGGTGCCAAACATAATATGTCACAGCGGGGGGGTCAAACCCATCAAAACTCAATCAGCAATTCATGACTTCTCATTAAAATTAAAAAAAAAAAAAATTCATGTCCAGTGGCTAACAACACATTTGAGATGTTGTGTGTTAGAGATATTTAACGTTTTTCCTGCAGAGGTCAGATGTGTTTGAAGGTCACTCTGTATCTGCACAGCGAATGTTGTAACTGATTGCAAATGGACATTGCGTCTTGCTACATGCACGTAGGTACGAATACCCCCTTTTGCACATTTTGAAACACTTCTCTGTCATGTACACACACTTTAGCAGTTCCTTCCTTTGTGTAACGCTCAGGGGACGGGCGCATGCACCATTTCCGTTTGTCCACAACCCTTTCTTGTTTTTCTATTTCAGTCTTTTTCTCTTTTTTTTTTCTCTCCGTCTCTCACTTACACACAGAGTTTGAACGCGTGACTTCAGTAATTTGGGCGTCTGCAGAATTATACAGCAAAACTAACACATGTAGGCGAAGAGGGGGGGGTGACAACTTGTGAATAATGCAAAAGTGGATAAGTTTGGCTTGAAGTTTTATTAGAGAATTGTAATTTTGTGAGGTTAAAATTTGAGCATGTCAAAGTAGCAAAGATCAGTTGTAACTGGCCAACCTGCAGCCTTGTGAGTGATAGGAAGTCTTGTTTCTTGCTTGAGTGGCGAGACGTTCTGTGGGAGGGGAAACTGAGCATCTGAATCTTCTTGAGATGACTGGAAGTGAAAGAGCAGTTATCCCACAACAGATAGCTCCTGCATCCATTTTCTGTATTCAAGGGAGAAGCTGAGAGGGGAAAAAAAAAAGAGGGTAGAGTGGGATGGATTACTGAAGAGCTGCGTGCATCTGTCTCATTCCTCTTTATTTATTCTCCTTGTTTGTTTTTTTTTCCTCATCTCCACCCCCCCTCCTCATTTCTTCCCCCCATCTTCAACACACTTTTGCTTTGCCCTCTTTCAACCACCCCCCCCCCCACCCCTCCTCTTTTCTCCTCCCCCTGCCTCCCAAGGGAAAAGAGATTCTGCCTGCTGCTCGTTAGTGCTCCCAGCCAATCTGCATTTTTAATTAGTAGTTATTGCTTCTGCTTAATATTCAAGTGCTACCCCGGGCCAAATGGGAATCCTTACAAAAAAAAAAAAAAAAAAGCAAGGAGTGAGAGGGGAGAGAGGCAAGGAAAGAGAAACTGGCTGGGTATTGTGTTTCACTCCAGGACCCCGAGACAAAAAGACCCCCACCTCCCCTCCCGCACCCACCAAACCCTCCAAATCTTTCCCTGAGGGGGGGAGAGGGGTGAGGAGAGCCGGGGTTGGAGGATGGGTCTCAAGTACAATCCAAAGGGGTGACATATTTTCGTGGTGTCTCTTGGCCCCCCGTACTACATTATAATCTTTTTATCTCATTTTCTTTTTTATCTCCGGAGCCCTGACCTACCTATCTATCTATCCTCTTTTTTTTTTCTCCCTCTGCTCTCACTCTTCACCCTATTTTTAAAAAGAAGTATCTCAACTTCTCCCGGGTTTCTCCTCAGGCTAGGTTAAAGGACATGAACACCACACAGCTCCTCTCGTCTCCAGACAGAGAGGGAGGGCGGGAGAGGAGAAAAAGAGAAAGAAACAGTTGCTGTCTTTTTCATCTTCATTCTCCTCCCCCCCTCCAGTAAAATACAGAAGGATTTGACTTGAGGAAACATGAAAGAGGCTTATACTAGAGTCGGCTTTGAACCTCTCCGAAAAAAGAAGAAGAAGAAGAAAAGAACTGTTTTCCCCCTCAATTTGTGGATCTTCTCTCCAATTTTGATTTATGCAGAACGGCCTCATTTGTCAAGCAGGCTGAGTCAGTGCCTGATTTACATAAAGCGTTCGTTTTCTACGTTCTGCTAATTAGCAATTTGCAGCTTAATTGGAGAGTGGCTCTCGGTAAGGAGACAAAGCTATCCACATATGAAAATATCTCCAGATGTACTTTGCGACGTGAATCGTCTCTCCATTTTGGCCTCTCAGCTTTGGGTCTAACTATTTAAACTCTCCTCTCACTTTTTTTTTTTTTTACTTGTTTTGTTCTTGCCACCCTTAATCTTGTGCCTCACCTGGCCCTTCTCCTCATTCTGCATTCATTTGAGTCTTTATCGATCCATCTGCGCTACTCTGTTGTTAAGATTAGGTGATTATCCTCTCCCCTCACCCTATCCACTGTGTGTGTGTGTGTGTGTGTGTGTGTGTGTGTGTGTGTATATATATATATATATATATATACACACACACACACACACACACATATGTATGTATATGTAAACACACACATTCAAAGCTCTGATGGATCATATTAAATAACGTCTAACCACAGTTTTTTATAACTCAATTCTTCAGTTCCTCTTCGTTATAAAGACTTTTGTCACATTATCGTTGTCATTCTTTTTTTCTCTCACTCTCATCGCATCATTTTTGGCTGTGCCTGGTGTTTTTGTTTTTAACAACAACTTGTGCAGCACAAGTTCAGCAACAAATAGCACATATACAAGCATGTAGCACATTGCGGTACACTTAGCAGCTATGGAGCTAAATGAAGAGTAGATATTGAACTCTTGCATGTGGATTTGTTTATATAAAAAAAAAGCAACTGTTTGAATGTTCACTTTAATCCAAGTGGCCAAAAAAAATGAGTTATAGTAGGTTTAATCTTTGCATCTTTACCTACTGTTTCAGGTTAAACTATAGATGTTTTATCCATCCATTGATTAAACTCTTCTAACTCTGTTCTATCTGTCTTTGTTTTTCAGTGGCAGAGGAGCCGTGCTATTTCACCTGCCAGCAATGCGAAGAGGTCTTTCCATCTGCATGGTCGCTGTTACAGCATGCTCAGCATACGCACTCCTTCAGCATCTACCAGGAAGACCTGGACGTTGAAGTAGACATGACAGGAGGAGGTCTTAAAGAACACAAACCTGCTGCAGCCACTCTGGACCCGCGCCACCTGAGCCAAGCTCTCGCCTCGGCCTTTCAACCCTCAGCTGCTCGCATCAATCGCTCTCGTCAAACACACACCACCTCCTCCAGTACCCCGCAGGCTCTGAACTTCTCCGTACGGCTCAGAGAGCTCGCCGAAGGGAATGGTAATGTGACCGTCAGCTCCCCTGGAGGCCTAGTGCTGTCTCCGTCCTCTTCTCCGCCCGAGGCTTCTCCCTTTCCACAGACTGGCGCCCACCAGGCTGACTTCCATTGCGAGTTGTGTGATCAAAATTTCCCTTCCCTGCGAGCGCTGTCCGCCCACCGCCGGACTCACGCCTGCGAGAGGCCTTATCACTGCGGAGTGTGTGGACAGGCCTTCGCCCAAAGCGGCCAGCTGGCCCGTCACATAAGGAGCCATCACAGGGAGGCTGGAGGTGGAGGAAACGGATATGAGACTGTGGAGATGGTTGTGATGGAGGATGATGGAGGGAGGCAAGGGATGAGAGGAAGGTTTCAAATGCAGCCAGCTGGAAACGTGGGAAAGGGAATGGTTGGTTCAGACTTGAGGGTCCAGGGGCCTTGTGAGCTGGACCTTACTCTGCCCAAACACCCCTCCATAGCTTCAGGACTGATGCTGCTGCCCTCGCAGACTAGACCATCAGACAGGGAACTCCTGAGGCTGTACCAGCGCCAGAGGGAGGGAGGAGAAGGAGGGGAGGAGGAGGCCGAGGGTCAGGGGGAACCCCAGCAGACTTCACCCTGCGCCAGCCCCTCTGAGGGCTCGCTGGAGAGCGGAGAGACGGGTGGCGGCGAGAGCGGCGAGAGCGGCATCGCTAGCGGCAACTGCACACCGAAACGTCCCGAAATGGGCGACAGAGTGCGAGGAGTGGGAGAGTGGGAGAACGAAAGGGGAGAGATCATCGACAGGGAGAAAGAGTGGAGCTCGGTTAAAGTCAGCGAGGCTGTGCATGAATGGCAGTGGGAGAATGAGAGGAGGACTGTGGTAGCAGGAGGCATCAGCAGCGGAGTAAACAATAACAATACGACTGGAGGCTCAGCTGGCAAGAAGAAGAAAGACGAGGCTTGCGAGTTTTGTGGTAAACAGTTCAGAAATAGTAGCAACCTGACTGTGCACCGCCGTAGCCACACAGGTGAACGCCCCTACCGCTGCGGACTCTGCAACTACGCCTGCGCTCAGAGTTCAAAATTAACGCGCCACATGAAGACCCACGGTGCTCAGGGGGCTAAAGCTTCGTTTTTGTGTCAGCTGTGCGCGGTGCCTTTCACCGTCTACGCCACTCTGGAGAAACACCTGAAGAAAGTTCACGGCCTTAGCCACGCCAGCGTTGGAGCTTACGCACAGGCCAGCGCCGCGGACACGTTAGCTGCCATAAAAGCCGAAGAAGAAGCGGCGGTGGTGAAAATGGAAGAAGACGAGGCCAGTTTAGATCAGATAGAAATGGAAAACAAAGTGGTGAAAAGCATGGAGGTGGAGGGCCAGAGTCAAACAGAATTTGCAGCCCTAGTGGGTGATCTCCCACCTGAGAGCGGTGCAGAAGTGAGCTCAGCTTTGTCTTCTGCACCATGAGAGCTGCTCTCCTTCACTGATTGACTTAAAAATAACACTGTAGAGGATTTATCTCGATAAAAGAAAAAAGAAAGAAACTCATCCCATCCTTGAACTGACAGTCACATTCAACTGGAAAAATAGAAAATAAGAAGACGACACAGAAGTTTAACAAAAAAAAAAAAAAAAAAAAAAAAAGGCAGTATCATCTTTTCTGACTGCTCTATGACACACACAGCTAACACGTTCACAACTGTATGCAAAGCTGCTGGTTGAAACTAGTTGCCTACATTTCTTCTTCAGCTAGACCACATCTTCTTCTAGACCACAAAGCAAAACAAGGCCATGACATTCAACGGGGAGATTACCAGAGCTTTTGAACAGGAAGTTGAACTGCCACAGTCCACACCAACACAGGAAACTGTTCACCATGTTGCAGTGCAGGATGCAAAAGACGAGTGATTTATCTCTCTGGTGACCCACTGGACAGGTGGAGACGGATATTAACTGTCAGATAATACAGAGAATAGATTATATAGGGGGGGTGGGGGCAAGGGGGAAGCCAAGCAATAAAAAAATAATGTTAATATATTTTCAGAATCAGCAGATGGAAAGAGTTGATATTGTGCTACCTAGTTCTTTTCTTTCTTTTTCTTTTCTTTTCTTTTCTTTTTTTTTTTTTTTAAAGACTAAAGACGTGTTGAACAGACACAGGAGTGAAAATGAATCCAAACACTGTCCGCCTGCAGTTTCTCAAATTCCACTTTTGCAAAGGCACTTAGTTGTCACAACATTTGTCACTTAACATAATGTTTACAGGGCCCACGGGGGCCTAGCGAGGTTGTGATCTGACTTTGTGACAGAATGTGCGGATGATTCTGTTTTGGTTTTTTTTCCAGTTTTATAAATGTGAATGAGGAGACGTTAAAGTCTTACCTACTGATGTTTTATTTTGTTTCCTCCCATAATTAGTCTCTATGCATAAAAGAAAAAAGAAAGAAAAAAAAAAAAAAACAACAACTGCAATTTTAACTACATGTGAAACGGGTGTGTAGTATTTTTTTCCTCTATGTGTACTTTAGTAGTGTTGTGATGGTAATTCCTCTCTTTCATTGTTTACACTTGTAAAGTGCCGGACTGCTTGAAGCTTGTGCATGTTTTTGCAGCCATTTAAAACCATTTTAAAATTTTTTTTATTTTCATTCGTTTGTTTCTTTGTGTTCGAGTTATTTCTAATTTATGAATGGTGCATGTTGGTGATTGTGTAAACTGGAAAAAGTCTATTTCACTGCTGAATTCGGGTTGAGAGACTGCAGTCGTAGAGAACCGATTAGTGGAGTTTTGTGTGATCACTTCGGTGAATAAGAATAAGTGTGTGTGTGTGTGTGTGTGTGTTGATTTTTAAAAAAAAACCCTCTATTTGAACCCTCTGTCCTGTGATCTCGTGTCCAAAGCATGATTATGCTCCATCTTATAATAGTGATAAGGATTTAAACGGTTAACCGTGGATAAATCTGTTCATTTAAAAAAACAAACAAACAAACAAACAAACAAAAAACCAACAACGGGACAAAGTCTTCAAATAGAGTGCCACCAACCTTTTTATAACTACTGTGACCATATCTGATTTCTCACTCACTCTCATGTCAGGGAAAACAAAGAGCTGTGTGAATGATGTCATGAATGATTATGAATGAGTTCAGTGTGTAACTGTTCAGGGATAATATTTTGTATATAGGTTGACATAACTTGCTGTTGCTCTACTTATTATTATTGTTATTATTAATAATATTATCTGCCTCTCACTGTTACATGACCTCCACTTTTCCTAGCACCGTCTCCTTTACGCTGAAACACTGGCTGTTGTGAAGCTGTACCACTCTGCTGTCTTTGTAAAATTGACACCGTTTTTTGTACTATGACATGAGAAGCCTCAATAAAAGCATTGAGGTGAAATATTTTGTAATGTTGGGTTTGTTCGTTTTTCATCTTCCTCCCACTCGAGTCTTTTTCTGTTCGTGGTTGTTTTGTTTTTTTTTTTTTTTTTTTTTGTTGTTGTTGTTGTTCTGGGACCCACAACAAAGCTTTTTTTGAAACTATTTTAAGGATCTTTTCTCATCAGGATCTTGTCTGTCAGTGTGGGTTGTTTCTCTGAGGACCACAGTCAGTGTTGAGTTATTAATTTTTAATTTGAGTGTTTGGATTAAGGGGACCCTCACTCCTTGTTTACATCCTTGGTATGTTACTGTCTTTGTCTAGAAATTTTATAATGTGATTCCTACGTGTGTGTGTAGATATATTTGAGTTGGTGTCATCCAGTAGGTTGTGGGATGGGTGCAGCGAGCTGTGATGGGACACGGGTGACAAGGGTTTCTCAGGGTACTAAATTGATGGTGGTGGTGGTGGTGGTGGAGGGGGTGGTGGCGGCAGCAGTTTGTTTTTTGTTTGTGGGCATGTTCGGAGGCAGAGCAAGGTGGATGG
Organism: Polydactylus sextarius; assembly: GCA_016801845.1. Lineage (NCBI taxonomy): Eukaryota > Metazoa > Chordata > Actinopteri > Polynemidae > Polydactylus > Polydactylus sextarius. Next base: position 3,898,032 of record CM028926.1, read on the forward strand.
GGAGTGTCAAGGGGTTGGGATAATTGCTGACTCCATTTTAAGGGCATAAAAACCTCTGCACCAGCATCTCTGGCCTTAACCCCCCACCACCACCACCACCACCACACCCACTCACCACCACCACCCCCTTCTAATGAAAATGAAGTTCTATGATCCCTCTAGCTCATTAACAGCAGGTCTTTTAATGAGCTTTCAACAGGGTGGGGGCTGGGTAGATGAAGAGGAGGAGTGGGTCGGATGGTGGAGGGGTGGAGAGTGAGTGAGGGGGGGGTTATTGCACCAGATGCACACACGCCCACTCCCACCAATTACCATTGTGTTATTGAGAATAAGGAGGAAGTGAAGACAGAAGCCCTTCGGATCCAGATGAGTCAGTTTGTCCGTTTCTCTCCACAGAGACATGAAAAAAAAAAAAACAAGACAGGACGACTGTACAGGTGACATCTCTCCCTCTGGTAAACTCTCTACTGTCTGCTCGTCTGTTGGGCGCCACAGCCAGCGCCATTTGGCGCTCGTATGGACCCAATTATGTAAGGTAAGGTGATACACAGCAGAACACAGCACAGTAGCCCCTACAGCAAGTGGATATCTTTTCCTTGTCCCTGAGTGCCCTTTGTCTTCCTGTAGTCCACACCTCTCCAAGCTTCTCACAAACCCCTACACAGGCCAGTATCAGCTCCCCAAACCAACCAATCACAACATGATGAGTTAATCATGTCTGCCAATAGAAGGGTGAGGCCTACATTGTCTGTGTGTCTTCTGACCAGTGTGTGCCCCCGGGTGGTAGTAGTGTGGACTTTGAGATGTCGTAGGTGTGTTTCTGCTGCACAAGGGAAGTTGAGAAAGTTGTGGAAGTTGAGAAAAATCACACACATAAACATTACTATCACAGTAGGAGATTTAATATGCTGCACACACTTTACTTCTATAACTGAAAGATGTGTTGATGTAAGGAAAAAGCATCTGGGATTTTGTATATTGTGACATTGCAACACTATTTAAATGTGGTGCCTTCTGCATTTCAATGGCTGCACTACTGTCAACTTACTCTTCCTGAAAAAAGAACAAATACTGAATGCATCTACCCACTTGGTCATATCACCATCCCTGTATCTACAATGTTAAAAATGCTTATCAACTTATTAAAAACATTGTTCATAAATTTCCCAATTAGAGGACCCAATATGTGCAAGTGTTCACCATACTTTTGGTTGCAAAAATACTGAATCTGAAACAAAATACCCCCCTAAAAGCTCCCCAAATTACAGCGACGTGATTAAGGTGATGAACTCAAACAGAATTCCTTTTAATATTTTTGACCTATTTATACAATGTAAGCATAAAAACTGCACATAAAAGGTGATAAATTGTGATTTTACCAAGACGTGAACTGAGTATCATCTGCATTAGACTGTAAGAAGATACCTTTAAAATGAAACAGAGGGGGACCTGGTACACAACCTTGAGGAACACTTAAACTATGGGTTGAGATGTTCCCCAAACTGCATAGTTTTCAAAAGCATTTAAGAATCTCTGAGCAGTAAAAGGAGAATCACTACAGTGCTGATGCAAAGATACACACCCACACTTTTAGTGTTTTAAGAGTGTCAAAAGCTGGATTGAGATCCAGTAGCACCAAAAAATATCTACATGCATCGGTTTGAAACCTAAATCTGAAGTGTCTCATTGGTAGTCATAGACTTTATAGACACAAGATGCAGTTCTCTGGCAGTCGCGCCACAATCACAAATTCAGATTAAATTTAAGATGATTAACTCAGAAAATGATCACAACAAAGGGAATTTGTCAGCTGTATGTTTGCTTTCCTATAGGGCAGGCCTGAGGCCATGGGAGGCTCTCACTTATGTATGAGAAGATTGTGCTTTATCATCTAGACAGCCAATTATCTGCGAGTGTTTAATTACATTTCTGGTGTTATAGTGTGCGAAGCCTCCGTTCGTCCCCGCCGTCCCTGTCCTGTTTGTCCTCGTCCTCCTCAGAATAGTTGAGGTGGAGGATTAAATCATCAGCAGAGCCGACTGAGACTGGGATAACAAGAAAGAGAAAGATGCATTCGGGAGCAATCAGACAAACCGCAGGACTCCCTCTCTGCTCTTTATCCTCACATAGTTCCCACAATCCCCACCTACTCTCACCCATCCCTCCTCCCGCAACCACCACAGAGTGAAACCTGAACCCTGGAATTACACCCGCTGTACCACCACCCCCCCACCCCCACACCATCACCCTCCTAACCTCTAACAGTGAGAGTGTGGGAGGACGGGGTGAGAGGCTACATGGTCCCAGGCAGCCATCCGTCAATCGAGTTCTTCTCCTTTTTGCCACTCAACACCTTCAGATAATGAGAAGAGGGAAAGACAAGGAGGTTTCATTCTTATAGGAGGTTATATAACGTCAATGATCACCGAGGACCAGCTCTGCCAGTTCAGTTTGGTGAGAGTATGAGGTAGTGCGGGAGAGGATGGAGATAGGTTGATTTAAAAACAAAAGAGAGGAAGTTCACTGATTTCTGTTTTTTTTTCCACAGCAGGAGGTCAAATGTTACTTCAAATGGGGACAAATTGTTGCCAGACAACGATGGTGAAAAGAAATTTCAAAACCAACCTAAATCAGGATCTTCGCTGAAAGAAAGTGATGGGCTCACTTCTATCCTTGAGATCAGCTCGGGTTTTTTTTTTTTTTTTTAAGATTGCTAAGTCAAGGTGTGGTTGACACATACACCCATTGAACATAACTTTCCTTCTCACATTTCACTTCCTCTATAGTTGCTGTTTATAGTATGATTTGTGCCATTACTATCTGAAACCACAAGATTTCAGCCAAATAAATAAGAAATAAAGAAGTTAGGACACAGAGATAACAAAATCACAGATGTGTCTAACTGACATTTTCAGCTTTAATACATGTTGTAGGTACAAACAATAAGATCTCAACTGCTCCAGTGAGATCATTTTCAAATGATGTAAACCTGATATTTTAGCTTCCTCATATCTAATACAACTTGTATTGGACGTTTAGTGATAAACTATTGTCTCTACCCTGCTTAGCTACAATATCTGTAACACTTTATTACATATCAGAGACTAGTTTAATAGCTAAGTTTAGATTAATTAAGATTTAATTAAAACAAGTCAGATAAAACTCTCCAAAACTGCAGTTAAATACTTTATCTGGTATCAAATGATATTAAATGACATGATGTGATAACATACAATAGGATACAAGATTAATGATATCATAATAAAATATGATGTAAGACAATACATATTACAATATATTACAGTGCAATGGTACAAAGTATATAATAGGGATATGATATTATAATGCAATTTAATCCAATACAATATGATACAACAGTCGTGTGTAATAAAATGTAATTTGATGCAATACAAGCGGATGTGACCAAACATTATTCACTTTCTTATATTTTGACATTTTGAATGTTTTGCACAACATCTACACACTGAATCATTTAAATCTTCATTGTTTACTTTATTGTTTAACATTCGCACTGTACTATTCACGTATAGAGCCTCCAGGGTGCATTAAAAATGCGACCAAATCACAATGCAAAAAAAGAAGGGAAAAGATGAGGCAATCAAACACCTGCCCACTCAAACACTCAGTGACAAACTGCTCCTCAAGCGTCTGTTACTCTCTTTGTCTTTCATAAACACACACACACACATCACTCTGTTCTTGCTGCACCTGGTGACACTTTGCATGAACCTGACACAAGCAAACTCAGTTATTCAGTTGCTCAGGTAATTACATGCACACACACACACACACACAAGCATGAGCACTTAAACTCATATTTAGGTCAGTCAGTTTTGTTTATTGTCCAGCCCAGAAGCATCCATTCAAAAATACCAGAAAAACTGGATGTGACCATAAACCTCGTTGCCCCTCCACCCCCCACCCCTCATACACACAGTGCTGAGGTCAGAGGTGCTGGTTAAAAGATGGTGTTCAGTACTGTGACAGGTGAAAATGCTTTCATCTGTTTGTCCCCCGCAGGCCTGAGGGAAGGTGAACTGCAGTTTCAAACCGCCTCGGCCAGAGTGTCCGCATGACTTAAATATCCACCGTCACTCTGCTTATATACGTCTTTAACTTTCAAGTTTAAGATCAAGATTAGATAAATGTTGGATCCGTTGAAAAAAACACAAATGAAACACGATGTATATCTAACAACTGACATAAATTGTAATTTTACAAATATAATTTCAAAATGGAACATTAAAACTGCGTTAAAAATCCTATAAAATGTACATCAAGAACAAAAAGGCATTTATTATGCAGCAGCTGGGCCTTTGGTCTGTACATATTGAACATAAGATGATTTAACTTGTTACTGATGCAATTACACGTGAGCAACATTATTAATGTTGTGCAGTAGCTGTTTATGGAGGAGCTGGTTCTAGCTACACTATATACTGTAGAGTAGTTTAATTTAATCTTTTATGATAAATGTAATAAGTTGATTAAAAATGTTATTAAGTTATAACCACAACAGAACAAATATACTGTGATTCTCTGGAAACAAAGAGTAATCAAGCATCTAGTTTAACATATGAAGCAAAATGTACAGTTTTATTTATATTGCACCTTCAAGGAACAGATTTCAAACCCAGACTTAAAAATAGTAAAAACATAATAATATATAAACACATTTACGCTTAAGTAAATTAAAGACAAAATCACATTTATCTTTATACCATGGGTTGACTATATTCTAGTTTTGTCTCCTCAGTGTTACTGAGGTTTGGTTGAGTTTGAAGATCTTTCTGCATCACCCTTTCAGTCTGGTGACGTGAGTGATGCAGCAGAAAACAGGCCGGGACAAAGCCGGTTAACCAGCAGGATGAGTGAGAAGGGCTAGGGGCTGCTGCTGCCGGGGTCGTGGGATCAGAGCAGGTCATGGAGGTGTGGGAGTGTCTGTCCAACCCTCTGACCTTTGTCACTGAGGCTTCCTATAATCCTGTCCTCAAAGACCATACGGACATAATGGAGAGTCTATGAATGGAGTTAAATGGTGACCATTAGGCAGATCTGTGTCGCTATTCTTCTTGTTTGTTTAGTCCCGGTCAGTCTCACGTTTTCAGTGTAATCAAGCGTGTGATGGAGGGACGGCTGGAGAGGCCTGGAGTGAGCACCGTAGGACAACAGTTTATTGGACATGGATATCCACCTAAACTTAATGAATGACACGACACAAGAGGGCAGGGGGGGGGAGGGGGTGATGGTAATTGGATGTCCACTTCAGATTATTGGAGTCTCGACCAGAGTTAACAAGTGGTTTACACAGGAGGAGGCCCAAATACCCATTCCAAACACAGTTCAGACTGGTCAATGTCAGTAAAACTACAAGTCCTCATGAATAGTCTATTACACTGCTATTATAGATGAAAACATCCACCTTTAGACATTAAGAACAAATCTTATGAAAGCTAAAAAAGTTCTCTTAATTAGTTACTGAGGTTACTTTGTCCCAATGAAATTCTAATTATGAGTTAAAAAGGTTACAGAAAATGAGTTTTGTCTGAAGAATACAAGGGATTCTTCCATCTCGTTCTTAATAGACTATTTATTCAAGTGATAAGCCTTATTAAAACCTGAGGTTGTCAATTACTGAAAGAAGTTGATATAAAAATAACTAAATAATGGCTTTGGTAGTTGATTGATAATAATTTGCTTTACAGATTAATGATTAACTTTTGTAATTGGAACAACTTGAGTCACCAGGTTGTAAAATGTTTCAGACGATTTCAAACAGCACTTTTGATTCAATAGGTCATCAACTGTTCAGTTGGAAATGCTGCTAAATAATTATTTTTTCCAAAGATAATTCATCAAGTCTGTAATTGTTAATAAGCTCTTAAGATGTGAGTTTTAATTCTTTTCCAGATCCACTGGAGCGATCTGGTGAGCAAAAGACTAAACATGCGTTTTTCAAGCATCTGTTAATGATCAAGTGCTATAAATAGATCAAAAAAAGCTTTTTTAAAAGTGGCACTACTGATAAATATAATGGTTTGTAGACAACATGAAAGAGAAGTTCATGCTTACTCAGACCACCACTCTTCACAACTGTGTTGAACAGAAAAACACAGAAAACACAACGTGTCAAACACTGAGGCAGATGGGCCACAACATCAGAGGACCACATCAGGTTCCACTTCTGTCGGCCAAAAGCAGAAATCTGAGGCTACAGTGGGCACAGACTCATCAAATCTGGATCGCCAAAGACTAGAGCAACGTAGCCTGGTCTGGTGAATCTGGATTTCTAAGGCACACAGATGGTAGGGTCAGATTTTGGCGTCAACAGCATGAATTCATCTACCCAACCTGCTTTGTGTCAACAGTCCAGCCTGCTGCTGCTGCTGCTGCTGCTGCTGGTGGTGGTGGTCGTGGTGGTGTGTTAGTGGTGTGGGGAACGTTTTCTTGGCTCTCTTTGCTCTGTTTAATACCATTCAATTATGGTTTGAATGCTGCAGCCTAACTGAGCAATGTTGCTGACCATGTGCATCCCTTTATAGCCACAGTTTAGAGTCTTTTTATGGACATATCCACCATGATAATGCGCCACATCACAAAGCAAATGTGGTTTCAAAACTGGTTTAATACACATGATAATGAATTCAGTGGCCCCCCACAGTCTCCACATCCAAATCCAGGAGAACACCTCTGGGATGTGGTAGAACAGGACATAAATGTGCAGCTGATAAATTTGCAGAAATAATGTGATAAAATCATATCAACTTGATCTAGAATCTAAAGTGGATATTTCCAACATTTTTGCAGAATACGTGTATTTTCAGTACTTGAGAGATGAAGATATTGACATTTTGATCAGGTCTAGTTTTCTGTCATCTTAAAACTGGCAGCTGAGCATTAATAAGGCTGTTTTAATTGTGCAATTTAAAGAGATTTTAATGAGATCATCAAAACTGCAAACTTTGTAGATGTATAGCGACATTTGTAATTTACTAGAACCACAAGTGAATAAAAATAATGAATAAATACGGTCTATGTTGATAAAGTACTTTATCAAACCTCTCCTGCCATTGACAAATTACACTGAGACCTGCACTGAACCCTCTTTATTGATAATTGTGAGTAATTAACCTTTGAATTCGTGTAATCTTCCTGTGTGTTCATCATTTGCAGGAAGACCTTTTGTAGAGTGACTCAGTTGAGTAAACATGTCTTTCTCGTCATCGTCTTATTTTCCTTATGTATCATAATCACCTACCACCACAATTTACAGTAAACCCTACGCTGCGTACAGTAGACGTGATGGTGGTCTGGCGCCTTTAGGTGGAGTATATCGCCACCTAGTGGCCAGTTTAGCATATAAACAAACCTGATTTTATTCTAGTGACATGTTTTAATAAATATCTCTTTAAACATGTTTGAGAAATTGATTTATGGTTCATCTAATTATAAATTAGATTTAATTATAAATTAGATGATTTGTAAGCTGGTATTAAAAAGTTTGCTTTTGTTTTCTTTTGGTTTCTTCACAGACCACATATTGCATATGCACATATTAAACAAAAAACATTTTATACATGTACAAACACGTTTTTTCCTGTGTATTGAATGGTGAGGTAACATTAGGTGTGTGTGACTTTTTAATACATTTCCAAGTATGTTCCCGGAAAGTACTGAACAGCAAACTGAAATGAAAGAAGATGCAAAGTTGGGACTTTTTGCAGAGCTTTTGCAGAGCTTTTGCAGAGGCGCAGGGTATTTTGACCTGAGTCCCCGAACAGTTGTCCTGTTAAATTATTGTTTTCTTTCAGCTCTAAAAGAAAGTATTTGCTCTCTGGCTGCTCGAGATGAAGGTGATGATGGACGATAAATTAGAGATCAAACAGGAAGCTGGCACCGTGTCATTACTCCGACTCCGACTGTCCCAGGCCCCCGGCAACTCTGCATACCTTTCTGGTCTGGGCAGAGCCGGGGAGGCGCTGCAGATGCCCCCACTGGATGCAGTGGGTGTGCGCTTTTAACTGTATTTAAGTCAAGGCTGCTCTGACATTTTACATCTCGGATGAAGAGTTCAACTGTATCTTCTCCTGACATCATGACGACCGACAATGTTGCACCTTTGGGCTCCATCGAGAACCCGATTAAGTTCAAAGACCAGGACTTCAAAAGTCTCCTGGAGGAGTGTCTCAAATCCGGTGAGCTGTTTTCTGACCCAACCTTTCCGGCTGTGCAGGCGTCCATCGGTATGCCCGAACCAGACCCACAAGATCCCAAAAAGGCGATCAAGTGGCAACGACCCAAGGTGCGTCCTTTCTGATTAATGTCATTAATGCATGTGAGTAAGAGCCAGTTGTTATCCAGATGTTTCAGATGTGGTTGTGTAATGTTTGTCAGGTGTTTCACTCAGATTATTAACTCACAAAGAATTGAAAATCCAGTCATGTTAGAAGAGAAAGAAAGAACAAAAGAAAAAAACAAAAACAAATTTTCGAGGAAATGTTGCCAGTATGTGAAACAGTCTGCAGGCATCATCTTTTTATTTAGGAAAAAAATGCAAAAAGACATAAAAAATGTCCCTCCACAAATATACTGCATATGCAGTATATTTGTATGTTTTAACCACATTTTAAAAAGAAGAAAAAGATGCCTATCCACTGAGGTAATTTAGCTCTCAGTATCTTCTTGGCATCACTTCCTCACAGGAGCTTCACACTTATAGCGGCTGCAAACTGATATATACTCGATTCAAATTCAGAAGCATGCATGACAGAGGAACAAAGTAATAAATAAATAAATAAATTACAGAAATAATACTGAGGATATGAAAAACTGACAGTCCTGACTCAGTGCAACATTCTTGTGAGCAGAAGTCACATATGACACATCTTGGCCTAAATGTAGAATGATATAACTAATCTTTTTCTTCGTATCTTACGAAATTTTCCATTGTATTTAAAAGTTTTGATTTTGTCTGAAACTCAAAACCATTAAATTTACAATTACATTAGTTCAGATCATACACAGAATTAAAGCAAATCCTCATATCTCAAAAACTGTAATTTTTTAGGTATTTTGGTCATAATATTAATTTACACGACTATTTAAAATTATGAAAAATTATGGCAGAATAACTTTAAGCTGAATGAATAATCAATTGGTCAACAAATCATTTCAGTAAAGATTGCCATTCAGTTTCCAATAAAAAAGATTGTAGCACGAAGACTTACCCCCACTGACTTTTTCTTAAAATGCTCTTATCTCATAACCACAGTTTGTTGTTGCACATTATCTTGTGCTCACACTGCCACTTTCTTGCATCTTTTCTGAAGGAAATCACTGAGAATGCTGTGTTTGTGGAGGGCACAACTGGGACTACAGATATCTGCCAGGGCCAACTTGGTGAGTACAACTCCCATCAGGAGTAAATCAGCATCTCCTGCCTCCCTCCTCCTCAGACTATGAGGTTTGAAACTCAGATACGTCATACTAGATTGTTTTAAAACTGACATTGCGCAATTTCCTGGAAAAGTTCAATCCACATAACCAAAAGCTGAGACACACACCACATTTACGTAGTTACATTTGTTCCTATTTGCTGATTGCAATGAAAAACAGAACATTATATGCCTGCACCAAACAGTCCAGGGACACAACGTAAAATACACAGCGTGGGGGGGAAAGAGGAGAGACACTGCCTTTCCTGAACCCCAAATCTGCAGGGGGTCTTTACCCCATCCATCCTGGTCTTTCTTTAACAGCCCCTAGATACTGCAAGAATCTGTGTTGCTCTGTCTGTTTCCTATTTGTGGTAAACTAGAGGACTCTTTTCTGCACGACAGTCGACTCCCCTTCCATGTCTGGGATTTCTGTTTTGAAGAATCACAGTTGTATATTAAATGTGTAAATGGTATTGATCAATACCACCCATCCCCCAAGACACATCACCACACGCCCTTTTTTAATTTTATATTTTCTTTCAAACCACATCCAAAGATGTGTTTTCTATGATTTATGCAGATACCAACAGTTACTGCAACATCTCCAGAGAAACTAAATGAACAGATGTTTTCTGTTGGAGAGGAATGTGGCCTGTTACGTGTGTGTGTGCACATGCGTGTGTGAGAGCTTCATCTACCTGAAGAAAACATGAATCACGTCTCACGGGAGACTAATGTCTTGAGACCCATTAAAATACTATGATTCTCATAATTAATCATACATTACAGGAATCGAGGAACTTTCCTACTCATGTTCTCTTTTTGTTTATTAGGTAACTGTTGGCTGCTGGCAGCTCTGTCCTGTCTGACCATGCACCCCAAGCTCTTTGTGAAAGTGGTGCCACCCAACCAAAGCCTTTCCAAACCTTATGCAGGGATCTTTCATTTTACGGTAAATATACATTTGTACTTGTTTGTAAGATCCTCCTCCTCCTCCTCAGCTGCACTGTGACTCTAATAAGATAGAGATAAACTGCAGTTGATTTATATACCTACTTCAAACGTGCTTATTTAATGTCAAAGACTATCTAATGAAATAATTAATATTTTATCTGATTTGGCTTTACTCTCTTAGACTTTTCATTTTGATGCCTTGTTATTTAGCTACGTTGTTACAGCTCTGGCATCAAATGAAAGCAGCTGGATCAACTCAGGTATCAATTCACCCTGGAGTCATCATTGTCTGGTAGTCTCACACGCGAGAGGAGACGAACCATATCGTTATCACATCATTATAGTCGGTGATTACGATCTAAAATGTTCATAATTCACTGGCTCTGACCTGTTCAGATCAATAAAACATCAACTTAACTGATTACAGCAGCCCTTGTAAAAACAAAAAACAAACTACCCAGTTTTGTTGATCTCCTCTGAGTGATTATTTAGCCCCAGAGCTGTGGATCTTTAGAGACTTTAAGGGGGAATGTGACATGACTAAACAAGCAGGGCAGAAGAACTGGAAAGTCATTTTGCAGTGTCAGGGTGATGGGAGAGCAGTCCAGACATGCAGGTAGTGACAACCCCTGGGAAACACACACACACACACACACATAGCTGCAGTTATGAAAGACCAGTGCAGGCCTGCTTTCGGCCCTTGTTTTGTACACACACTTAGCAGTGAAGAACACACCCCATTATGACCAGTAACGGCTTTGGGAGCGGTTTAATACATAAAGCTGAACAAGAGAACCGTTAAGTTATCCTTTTATTCTCTCTAAACATTGAAATATTTTGTTGATGGCAAGTAAAGCACGTCACCAGGAGATTCAGTCATAAAAGGAAATATCACAACTCATATGAATCAGATGTTAAGATTAGAACAAAACACAACAAAGAGAAACAGAGAAGTTATTTAAGACGAGTTAATTAATCATTTATTTGGTAGACAATAAAAGTTAAAGGCCGACTATTTGAATATCAATGTGAAATAGACCTTGGACTCTGCCACCACTACTGAAAGTAGCAGAACAACTGTGATTTTTCATTCTCTCTCTTTTGTTTATCATCTTGATCCTCCATGGGTCTTGAAATTGCGTGAAACTACAAAGCATATATTGGTCATGGAACAAACCAGTGAGATAATGTTCATTCCCTCCATCACAAACATTTTTTTTTTAAATGTTGCTACAGCGCAAAGTAATTATGCACAATGAAAGTGGATGACGCTAAAAGAAAGACTGTACAAATTAATGTCAGACAAAAGTAAATAAAGCAAACTACCACAGAATTCTGAGTACACTCCCTGGTGTTTCAGAGTCACTGGAAGAGTAATTGATACCAGTTGGTAAATCATCTGGAAACATGAGGATCTACTTGAATTTAGAGTGATTCATTCTGCTGAAATAGCTGAACTTAATCAAACTCATGAAGGATAACTTAGATAATGAGGAGAGATAGGAGCAGTGATTCTTGACCTGCATATGACTTTTGATAAAGTATGTTATCTGTCATGGATCTATGACAATAATATGTTTTCATCCACAAGAGCCTGTGAACTAGGAGATCTATAAATCTTCGTACTGGAACCTTTTTAGTGTGTGTATCAATGATCTAAAAATGTGCACAAAAGACTCAATGGCTCAGTAGTTGCTAAGCTGTCACATATGAAGGAAGAGGACCGAAACAACATTCAACAAAGTAAAAGGTTTGCCGCCCCAAATGCAGAATGTCAAAACATATCACTGCAGAAAAGCTCTGTCTTCACAAAATCTGCCTTTTCATTCAATGCCATTAAATAATACAACATATTCTATGATTTTACTGTGTACTTTGTGTAGCACTGTACAAGTCACATTGTGTCTACCTGCCTAGGGGAAGATAGATATTAACTAAATAAGTATAAGAAAGTATAAGAAGAAGATAGCACTTTTACACACACACACAGTGAATAGTTAACAGCTATAAAAGGTGATAATGTGACAGTGGCACAGTGTTTACAGTGACAGTCTGCTACCCACAAGAGTCCAAAATAAAAAAATCAGTTGTTGCAGGTTTGAGGGGAATATCGGGGACACAGTGTTCAGGTTGTTTTTGTGTTCCTGCATTCTGCCTCCCTCCTCATTATCTGTCCTCCTTATTCATTACAGCCATCTCTCCTCTATTCTCACCATCCCTCTCTTCCTGTCTCTCTCTCCCTGTGTAGTTCTGGCAGTATGGTGAGTGGGTGGAGGTGGTGGTGGATGACAGGCTGCCAGTACGCGAAGGCCGTCTGCTCTTCAGCTACTCTCACACCCGCAATGAGTTTTGGACCGCCCTGGTGGAGAAGGCCTATGCCAAGTCAGTTGCCACTACCAGCATATGTTTCTGGGTTGTGATGTCTGAGATCACCCACTCTTTTTCTGTGTGTGTGTGTGTGTTGTTGCTACAGCGAAAAGACAAAAATACACAACCATGGGAGACAAATAACTTTCTCACCTCTTGTATGTAGGTTAATGGGTTCCTATGGGAGCTTGAAGGGGGGCAACATTTCAGAAGGGATGGAAGATTTCACAGGAGGCATCGCTTATTCAGTGACGGTCTCGTCTCGAACACCTCGAGTCCTCTGGAGGTCTCTGTCAGGAGCCCTGTCCAGAGGCAGCCTGCTCAGCTGCTTCATCCAGGTACAAGGACACCACCGCAGCGTTTTAACACTTAACTTTAAATTAGATCTGTTAGATTTTCTTTTTTTAGATTCTCTTTTTTTTTATCTTCACAGGCTAACAGCTACCAAGAGATAGGTAAAGTCACAGGAAACGGGCTGGTTAAGGGCCACGCTTACGCCATCACTGACACTGACAAGGTCTGTATCATATTGAACCACTGTCACTGTTTGTTTAGGAATCTATTGATTTAATAATAAAGCATCTAGTTTTCACTGAAGTCTAATCTAATCTGTAATCTAATCAAATCTCATATGATCTCATCTCAAATCTCTCATTTCATTTTATCTCATCTAATTCTAATCCCAGTCTAATGTAATCACATCTAATCTCATTCTACTTCACATATGTTGTTTATGTAATTTTCCTTTACATATTTACCTTAATATTTCTTTGCATCTCAGGTAACAAAAGGATCGGATGAGGTTTTTTTGCTGAGGCTGAGGAACCCCTGGGGTTTTGTCGAATACCGTGGACCGTGGAGCGACGAGTAAGGAAACTTCCTGTTGGTAACAGGGAACATGTGCGCATACAGATTACAGCGTGATGGAGTTTCTCTTTGTGACTGCAGGGGTAAAGAGTGGGACAGTGTGGACCAAGCAGAGAAAGAACGAATCGAGCTGAAAAAGAAAGAAGATGGAGAGTTCTGGTATGTGACCAATACTAAATATCTTCATAGAAGTTTACCCTGACACATACGCTCTCACACAGAACTATTTATTATTAACACTTACATTTAGGATCAGCGCTGAGGACTTCAGCAGTCTATTTCATATCGTGGAGCTCTGCAGTGTGAATCCTGACTCTTTTGACGAGGCACAAGCTCCTGCAGCTCCATCAACCTGGACCATCAGTGAACATGAAGGGCTTTGGACACCGGGGAGCACCGCCGGCGGAAGCCGCAGATACAACAGTATGTTTACGACTTAATATTTAGACAAATATACATTCAAACCCTGATGTGACGTGAGATATTTATGTGATCAAACTCCTGCTGTTTGTTTGTTTGTTTTCCTCCTCAGAAACATTTTGGAAAAATCCTCAGTTCCAGTTGGTTCTTAAGGAACATGACCAAACTGAGGAGGAAGATGATGATGAGGAGGACGATGAAGAAGAAGATGATGATGATGATATGGTGGAGTTGACACCGAAACAGAAGCAGAAGGCTAAACAGTGCACCGTGCTGGTGGAGGTGCTGCAGAAAGATTGCAGGCTGAAGAATAAAGTCCAATTCCGCTACATAGCTTTCCACATCTACAGGGTGAGAAAGAATCTTAATTACACAGAGGCTTTATTCTAGTTCTGTGTGAAATCAAACACTTCATTGTCCCTTTTCTATCTTGCAGGTTCCTCCTGAGGTGAGAATCTGCTGTCGTATTTCTATCATCCTGAAAATGATGTCCCTGTATATTCTAATACAACCTCCTCAGACAGCAAAGATTCTGGTTGTAGTCTGTCTGACATTTGGCATTTTTGGATTAATTTAGCCACAGAGGAAGCAGGTGAAGGTCTTTGGTTTGACTATGTCATAGTTATAGTTTAACCACACTACTTAGAAAGTAAAGGTAAGCAAGGTTAAGTCTTAACTGTGAGGATTTTGGACTCTTTTGAGGTCAGTTATGTCTATGTTTTGGTGTTCCATAATTGGTTTTGGATGAGTTTTAACATCCTTTTGTTGTATTTTGTTTTTTGTTTTTTTTGCACCTCTAATTTGGGCCGATTATATTCCAAAACTTGGCTGAAATAATGATTTTGCTATCTGGGTCTGAATTACAGTGCAATTTTGTTTTAAGACTAGGGTGATGATAAAATACTAATCAGTTCTTTGTGATACTGAAATGTAGTAATTATCGTTTTAACTATTTTAATTACACAGTAAGAACTAGGTAATGTAATATGTGGCTGTTCCTTCTTTTCTCCTACGTACTTATACAATAAGAACCAGGTTTTTAGCAGCATTTTTCTCCCAGCACCATACTCGGTATTTAGAAGAGCTCTGTTTTGAAAATGTCAAATTGTACCTCTCTTGTTCTTTGTAATATTTTTTTTCCTTCCACAGCACTTACGTTTAAGTTGAACACAATATCAGCGAGTATGTTTTGTTGGTACCTGATTTGTACTATGAAATACAAATAAATCAAAGATCGTATCATAAAATATTACAGAGCTTTTTATCCACTTATAATATATGTTTGTCTATAGCTTCAGGGTATGTGTCTGGACCGCAGCTTCTTCATGAAGAATCGACCAGTAGGTCGCTCTGGAAAATATAAGGCTCAGAGGTAAAAAACATTATTATATGTATATTTATTCTACATTATACTCCTTTTTCCTCAAAATCAATTTTCTGTTTCTTTTTGTTTATTGTTGGGACTTAACTTTATGATATATATGATATCAACTCGTTAAGATTTTAGACAAATTTTTAGACAAATTAAATTAGTGTTGTAAATAAAAATAAATACACATGACAAAATGTATAGAGATCCAATATAAACAAGCTGTACAGTAGCTTTTATTACTCATGGTTAAAATATTGTCTATGTAGTATATACAGAACACATATTGTATATGATGATGTATTAGTAGATAACTAAACAGTTTATAGCTGTTGAACCTCAATAATATGATTTTTGTTTTGTTTTGTTTTATTTCAGAGGTGTGTGGAGGAAGCTGCATCTGGACCCCGGTAACTACATCATCGTGGCGTCAACTTATCGTCCCAACCTGCCTGGAGAGTTCTTCGTCCGTATTTTCTCCAAGACAGGAAACACTCTGGGGTGAGATACTGGAAATGCTTGGAGCTTTGAGGGGCCATAAAAGACGAAACTCGATAACGAGAACCGTGTTTCTTCAAAAAGGGAAAAAAAAAAATACACTAAGACAAAAAAAACAGAAACATTCTCTGAGGGATGACTGTTCCTGAATCACTTCCTACCACATTCACTCTCACCAGTCGAGTCATAGTTGCACCAGTTTATAATTTAGATTCATAACAATTAATTTCAATAAAATTGCCCAATGATACAATCACTTCTTAACGTTTCAACAGATGGTTGTAACAGATACACCGAGAGCAATATTTTCCTCTAGAAATAAAATGAATAAAATGTATTCGTCATCATTCTGATGAGTACTCTGGATATTTTTAGTACATTTTCCATTATTTTTTTAATGTGCATTTATTCAAGTCGAATCCCGACTACATGACCTCTGATTACAATCGAACATTTTCTAAATATGATATTTTTAGTTAATGCAAATATTACGCTATTCTTTTATTTGTTTTGTCAAAGTATCATTTAAAAATAAGCAACATTAACAATATGATGTGATCTTTGTGCTGCAGAACTCAGGACTTCACCTGCGCTTCTGGATTCCTCCCAGTGAGTTTTATTGTCTCATCTTTATACATTAAAACACCTGTCGATACCAGATAAACAAAAAAGAAATATTATTATTTGTTATTTGTGTTGAACAGGTGATGGCGGCTCCCATCTCCCCAGCAGATCAACGTAGAGTCAAGACAACTTTCGATCAGGAGGCTGGTCCTGTATGAAATGTTTATCCTCCTCATTCTACAACATTTCCTTATTTTATAAAAGAGTAACTTTAGGATCTTTGTGTAAATGAATCCAAACCAGTTTCTTCTGTTTTCCTGGCAGGACGACAAGCTGAAAGCCAAGGAGATCATGAAGTTGTTCAACTCAGGTTTGTTTAGACACTATCACATTTTTTTGCTGTGTGTTTTAGCCGTGATGTTTCACTCTGTAGTACTCACGACGGCCACTAGATGGGATCAAAGTAGTGATGTGTGAAGTTGGACAGAATCACAGAGGTCATCAAGTCTAGACAGAGGCTCACATGAAGCACACAGAGCTTGGTGAACTCATAAAAGTGACTACATTTGTCCTTAACTTCACCTTTCTGTAAATTAATTGAATTTAACCCTGTTCTTTGTCTCCATCAATCTGTGACTTCATTCCCTAATCACAGTCTTGGAGAAAGATTACCATCTGCCCCTGGAGACGTGCAGGCAACTCATCTTTGGAGAGGATGTATCCTTTTGTCTCCTTGTAGTTCAGTACAAATCTTTGTTTGACATTGGTTTGACTGTATAGCGCGTACTGTCGGGCTGGTTTACTCAATCTTAGAGGAATTACAGATTTTTTCATGCGTGAACATCACAGCTGCTGCTGTTAAAAAATCCGATTGACCTCCACCACTTTCACTTTGGTCGTCTGCTTGAGTCATCATACCCGGGGACACCGGCAGAAATTTTTCAAAGGGGGGATGGCTTCTCTTTTACATTAATTTTGAGTTTGAATTCCACCTCAGTCCTCTTTAAAAAAAAAAAAAAAAAAAAAAAAAAATCTGTTATGTGTCTTACATTTAGTGAAATTAAGTCTTTCAGGTTTAAAATCATCACAGAGACCTCAACTTATTTTAAAGGCAACAAAGCAAAATTTAAGAGGCAAAATCAGTTATTCTAAGTTATTATCATTATTTTTATTAGTGGTATTATTGACAATAATAGACACTGAGTGAGTGATGGATGGTCCAAAGCAGCTGACTAACTCTGTTCAGTTTCACTTTTTTCTTTTCTTGTAACTTCATCTTTCTGTCCTGTCGAGACGTCCTTAACTCTGCCACCAGACCAAAGGGCGTTCCCGCCTCAGCCGTAAACAAGCAGAAACCCTGCTGGCCAGCCTGCACAGTCTGCAGGTACAACCCAGCGTGTGTGTGTGTGTGTGTGTGTGTGTGTGTGTGTGAAAAAAAAAAAAAATAAGGAAGGTTGTGTCATTATTATTTATTTTAATGTCGCTTGCTCCTTCAGTCCATGTTTTTCCAGTTCGATACCGACTCCTCTGGGACAATGAGCCCTTTTGAGCTCAGCACAGCACTGGAAGCTGCAGGTATGTATACACACACACACACACACACACACACACACACACACACACACACACACACACAGATGGCTGCTGCTGTTTGGCTTCACACCTTCATTCCCTCTCTGCATCCCAGGATTGCAGTGTGATGGAAAGGTAGTTCAGCTGCTGTGTGAGCGCTTTGCATCTGGAGAGCTTCACATGCCCTTCCACGCCTTTGTGTCGTGTGTCATCAGGCTGCGCAAGCTCTTTGGTAACACACACACACACACGTACACACACATCTACCTGGGAATAGTACTAGAGAAAACTTGTAGTGAAACAGTAATAGTTAAAGAGAAAACTTGTGCTTTTTCATCCACTACATTAATCTGATAGATGTAACAAAGAATGGAGAAAAGTCCAAATACAAATATAAATGTGTGTTATAAAACATAATATAGTTAAATCTAGCTCCATCTTAAACAGCTATGACAGCAAAATGCTGTTTTCTTCCAGTATTTCTATATATGTCTGTATATTTCTCGTCAAGATCACTGTACTGAAAATTAAAAGTAAATATGAAGTAAATGTGAGAGGTTACTGAGTGTTAAACCTTTTAAATTCTCCCTCCTCAGCTCTCTATGAATCAGAGACCAGTCAAGAGGTGAAAAACAGAGGAATCAACGCTGTGAGTATCTGGTCAAATATGTTCTATTACCACATGTGCTCACAATGACCTTGGACCCAAAGTTCTGACTTTAACTCGATGTTTTCTTTGCTCCCCCCACCGTTCTCCTTCCATAGTGGCTGCTTCAGTTTCTGATACTGTGAAGACTCTTTATGACCAGGATCTCCACACAGACTAAACCACCATGTGCTGCGATTCTGAAACATAAACAAAATCTATAAACTGTATATCAAAACGTTTCTTCTGCGCCTTAAAAAGTAACAGCTGCAGTTTTGTCACTATATGCTTTGTTTTATTCTTCTGGCAGTAACCTTGATATCATTTACAGAATCCTGAGGGGATTTCTTTTTAAAAAGATATTTTTAAAAACACAAAATAACCCAAAAATTAAACAATTAACCAGTTGCTATTTAGTTATTACTTTACTTATTTTAAGCATTAATAAGTATTTTACTCATTTGTAATGTAAAACTATCATATTACTCAACAGTATTACATGATTACTTTTTTCCTTTTATTTTTGTTTTTTTTCCAAAGCATTTCTATATTAAATAGAAAAAATATGAAAGAAAATAAAGAAAACACTGTCTTCCTTATTACCCCTTTTCGTAAAAGAAATGCTTAGTGTATCTCGAGACCGCGTGAGCTAAAAACAAAAACGTGTTTCTAAAAATTAAACCCGAGTGTAATGATACACATAACTGCAATTACACAATTGAAGAAGAGTCACTGCAGCCCCAGCAGTCTACTCATGAACACATGAGCGCACCCCAGGTAATGTCTGTGCACACGCATGCACTCGCTAACACACAAAAACACACTCTCAGTGAGTACTGCCTGCCCCACTGAGGGTGTGAGGCTGATGTCTCAGCAGCGCTACACGCACCATCTCTATTCTTATCGCACTGACGCCACGTACAGCGTCAACACACATTCGCCCCCACCTTCACTACGTTCCCTCACTCCATCCATCCCTCACTCTTTCTCTCTCTCCCCCCCCTCCTGTTCTCTCTAGTAACTGTCTGAGTCTCACAATCTGCAACCTCCTCCTCCCTGTTACACGCTGGCTGCTCACACACACACACACACGCACGCACACACACACGCACACACACACAGTGAGCAAGCAAATGTCCTTTCTACACATGCTTCTATTAATAGCACCTTTGCTCACAAACCACTTCCTGTTCATCGTTAGGTGAGTACACACAGGTTGCCCTCGGCAACCGTCCATCTACATTGTGATGAAGAGAGTAGAAGCGAGACAGGAAGGACCCATAGTGAGTGAATCTTATGATTCCTCTCAACGTCTAATCTCGTCTTATTTTCGCTGGACTTTCTCTTGTTTATCTCCAATTCTTGTCAGAAGCCTCCATGTAAGTTTATTACGTGACTGGCGAGACGGATTTTTAAAAAAATATTATTGTCCCATTGTATGTGGTAGCAACACTCAAAAGCTGAAATAACAGATTGATTAAATAAGTACTCAAATAATATCTAATTAGTTGGCAACAACTGTGATAATTTAATCATTGTTTTGATTATTTTTAAGCAAAAAACTGATGAAAGATCCGGTGATACCAACCTCTCAGTTGTGAATATTTGCTGTTTTTACTCTGTGAAGCAATCAGTCAATTACTAAAGAAAAATAACCATCACGTTTGTTTGTTATAGATAATTGGTGGTTGCAGCTTTATAAGCATCATATGATGGAATAATACCACTTTACATAAGACTAAAACTCCTTCATTTCTTATCTGTGTGCTGAGATATTTGCATACAGAAAAGAGTCTCACACCCGGTGTAACTGCCCAACCGCCTGGTTTCAGCCGCCAGTCCCCCAGTGTGACGACTGTGACCCAGACCAGGCTCGTAAACTCAGATACCTACGAGCCTCATAAGACTCAGACGTGTTCGCACTCCCACTGTCTCCTTCTCTGTCTGAGAAAAGTCAAGAAACAAGACCAAGAGTCTACAGAAATGCTACCAAGTCTGCCGCTGTACTCAATGCATGGATATTTATTTATTTGTTTTATTCTGGTCACCAAATCAACATGTTAACAGTTGTTAATTAGTGGATGAAAAACAAGAGAACCAGCCTTTACCTGTAAGCAGCTGATAGATACTAGAGAATCAATGCAAAAGCTCAGAGCTTTTTGAGATCATTTCGATTATGTCATTTTGATTAAAACACAAGTCAAAATATTTACTAATCATCACTGTAGATGCAGCTCAGCCTGAACTCTAGAGCTTAAATATTTTGTTGATTTATTGATTAATTAACTGACAAAATGTAACTGGTAACAATTTGTCATCTTTTAAACAAAAATGGCAACACATCACCGTCCACTGCTCTTTTTTTTTATTTATTATTTTATTTTGACTGCATGTCAGAAACAAATTAAAGTTAATTTGGCCATCGGGGAATAATGATGAATATTTTTCTAACACTAAACAGCTAAAGAAAAATTGAACAATAGAATATAATTCGAAATATTTTCTCTTATTTTCTCTTCTCATTCTCTGCTGATCGTCTTCTCTCAACAGCAGCTGTACCCCCCCTCCCCCATCTCTCTTCCCCCTTCTCTTCCCTCTTCTCTTTCCTCCTTCCTCCCGTTGTCCTGTGGGATGTGAAGATGCTCTGACAGGCTTGGCGTCTGTTCTTGGAGGTGCTGGTATTTTTGTGCCACAGCGGCGGGGGCTGGTACAGGAATAGTGCCCGAGTTGTAGTGTATACTGTGGGGGTGGTAACTGGGGAGGGCTGTGGTTGGTTTGAGAACTGTGAGTTTTTAAAAAAAAACCATTGTATAGACAGGAGGGAGACCAGGGACGATTGCGTAAGTTGGATCTCTGGCTGCAAATTTAGCCCGGGCTCGCTCACGCATAAATTTGATGAGCAGTACTATCTCTGTCGTCAGAGCTGGGGTATTTAAAGATGTGAGAGAGTGTGTGTGTGTGTGTTGGCATGGGATGTAGGGTCTATTTATTGTGCGTGTTTATTTACAAGTCGTGAAGACTGATGGGCTGATCATTTGAGATGCAAAGTGCATCTACAGCACAGCACTTCTCCTATTCCCTCTCTGCTCTCTGTTCCTCATCCTGTTGTTGCTATTTATTCTCTAACACATTATTAGTGTTATTGTCACACTGCTCCTTTTGGTTGCGTATCTTTAACAGTATTAGAGTCTGTATCTGTGTTATTATAATTTTATTTTTATTTAGTTTGTTTTTTATAAAACTTTGAGTTTCCACTTTTGAAATTTGATGAATTTCACTATTACAGTAGCCTACAATCATTACTGACACTAATAAGTTGAACAACTTTGACTGAATAATTGCTTAACATTACACCCTGTATTAAGACCAGATCAACTGACAGACTAATTACAGTATGTTAAGATTTCTAACTGTTCCCATTGTCTTGTGTTTTACACATTTCATTTCTAATTCTACTAGTAGCCCCTTTATTTTGATTTTGTAACCCATACGTGTGCGCGTTTCAAGTTCCTTACTCAGTACAGAAATCTCAAACTTTGTCAAGGTCTCCTCAAGTTTTTTTCTTTTAAACAAACAATACCAGTCTAAGTGGGGGGTATGTGCCTACTTTTCCCTCCACCGATACCACTTCATATCAAAGTTCAAAGCCAATATCAACAGATCACATACCAGTGCTCCCGTTTTCCTGTATGTAAAGGAAATCATTGTTTTCTAAGGCAACATGAAGCCAGGGATTGATGTGCTGGAAAAAATGAAACAAAAGAAACTGTGGATCAGTAAAACCACAGACTATTCCCAGTGTTTAATAGTGTCCGAATCAGAACCAGAACTAATCAAGAGCGCGGGATCAGTGTTTTTTTGCTAGTATAAACATGTGGTCTATAAGTTTATAATCAGAGACAATAAAATGTGGAAAAAGATTTCAACCAAATCAAACCGTGGTGAGTTTTTTATTTCATGCCACACGGTGATTTTAGCTGATTTGTTGATTTGAACAACAGTTGGAGATGTACCCAGACTGGTGTCGTGATGTTAGCTTCCTTAATTACTCACAGGAGGCTACTGCTTCAGTTGAAATCACTTGAGTCCATCTGTGTGCAATTTCTGTCTGGGTGATCTCATAGGTCATTCCTGAAACTTGAAAAGTAAAATAAAATAAAGGTTAAGAAATTAAGATAAAGAGGATCCTTAGGTAATAATTACCATTTTTAGAGGTCAGCTATCTGAGGAGATCCAAATCTGACAACATGAGCGATGGATATTTAATGTTTTCTACTTATTATTTCATTCTGTTCTGACATTTGCGTGTCTTTTATTCTGTGAACTGGAATCAGTGAAGGGGAGGTAGTATATTAACTTCAAGAAAATATTCCAAAAACAATAATAATAACATTCTTGCAGATCAGTTAAGATCTTATAATATATTCATTTTGGATTGTTTTTTAGAGTATCATTATACTTCAATGTGGTTAAATGTTCTTGGCAGAACTGAGGTGCGGTGGTTGCTGATGTTGCATTAAAACAAGAAGGTTTAGGGTTTGGAAACTGCTGGATAAACTGATCAGATTTTATTGGTCAAAGGTCAAAGTCACTGTGACCTCAGAAATGACAGTTTTGATCCTGTGAACTTGTTTTCTTAATAGAACCTGAGAGAAGAAAGTCACAGAACATGTTTTAAACCATAAAATATTGCGTCTTTCTCGGTTATTTTACGAACTGTATTTTCAGCAGTGTTATTTATTCAGTCTTACAGTCTACATTAGTACTGATAACAGCCAGTCTTTCTGTACTGATTCCAGCAGTTGCTCACTTTTCTTACGGTAAAACCTTTCAGACAGGAATGTTGTTTCTCTCGCTGAAACACAAGGCAGGCACAATTAGGTGAACATAGTGAAGCATTTAGCTGCTATTACACCAGATATTTCCCTTAGGAGTTGGTAAAAACTGAAAAACAAGCTGGAAGAAAACAAATACTGGACTTATATTCACCATATGGACAAAGGAAAATGACTAATGAGAATCTAACGACTCTGTGATGACGTTGCTTTTCAGCTTAAAGTAGCAGCTAAAAGTTTATTTAAAAGATGATATTTTAATATCTTGTGCTCTTAATTTTCTTTCTTCTACCCTCAAGAGGACAAAAACACCAGCTATTGCAGGTATAAAGCAGATGGGAGCAGAAAAAATGTACAAACTACCACTTTATACACTGTAAAAATGTTTTTTTCAAAAAAATGGAATAAAACAGGTTAAAAAAAGGGGGAATTTTTTAATTACTGTTACAGGTTTTTCTGTTATTTTACATTAGACATGTTAATTCTGTGTTTTTCTGTTTTCCTGTAAACAATTTACAGGAAACAATCTGTTAAAATACCCAGTCTTTTTTTTTTTTTTACAGTGTACTACAGTCTCCAATGACACCATAGAAATTATATACATATATATGTACATACACACACACATTATATTATTATTATATTAATTAATCAAACAACAGTGACCGTAAATTCTGAAACACAGAGGAGAAAAATGTGCAAACTACAACACCAAACTGCTGACGTCAGTTACTCATGCCTGCGTTACTTAAAATGCCTCACAGCGACAAAAAAAAAACATGTTCGCAAATCTATTCATGACTCAAGTATCCTGTCATCGCTCTGTTTTATGCTCAGCTTGTTTGTATAGTTATGTACGCAAATGTGGTTTCAAGCATCTAATAATCATTTTCATAGTTTACATAAAAGTAATTTGGCCAGTCAGGAAGAAATACTTAAAGACTTAGTCAAAGTCAAAGGCTTTTTAGTGGTTAAACGTTGAACCCCGGTTGTACGCGTGTAAAGGATTAAACAGAGCTCACTGCTCAGTAGTAATCAACTGACTGAAAGAGTTGTGATGGATGGAAGAAGTTTTAACACCTCAAGAGTCACAATATTAGATCGCTATTATTAATTTGCAGCTTTTTGTAGATTGTATACGAAGCCTTGCTCTTCCAAGTAACTACAGCTGTCAAGTCTCTCTGTGACATGTATGAATGGGCTGACATGTGGTTGATGGAGGAGGGAGGCAGTGGGGTTTAGTCAATCTGTCAGAGAGAGTAGGTGATATCAGAGATTGCCAACAACGGATTTAGCTGGTGATAAACAGATACACTGCTGGGGGTAATGCTGAGCAACAGGGTGGAGGGGTGGGGGCGTGACTTGGACAGTGGGAGCATGCAGAGAGGGGAGATGGATAAAGAGCAAAAAGAAAATGGTGAGGAGTGAAGGAGCAGCGTGTGTGGGTGGAGAAGGCCAGTAAGGTGAGATGGATGACGGGGACACATGCAGGTTTGTGTCTTTTCTGACGTGTGCAGTGTACACACAGTCATCTCTTCTACCCCCATATCTATTCTGTCTCACTCTTCATTGGATCTCACCCTCCACCAGTCCCTCTTCCTCACCCACTCACTCCCTTCATTCCTTCCTCTTACTGGTCCCTGAAAAAATAGGGCAGTCCTTATGTAAGGAGGAGAGAAGAAGTGGGGAGGGGGCTGCGAGCGGAGGAAAAAAGGTTGAAACAAAGCCCTCTAGGCAGAAACAAGCAAACAGAGAATGAGAGTAGGGGGAATAATGAAGTATTTAAGCAGCGTTTACGTTCCTCATCCTGGTGGAAGAAGGATTGAATTATATTCAAACCAAAGCAGTTAAAGCGCACAGTGTGGCGTCGCATTGTATCTGCCAAGCTCAGTCTGTGTGTATTAGAACAATATTCAGGTATTTATATCTATTTATATCAGACTGATGAAGTTTATGTACAAAACTGCAGCAGTTAAAACTGCAGAAAGAACTTTAATATCAAAGTTACTATTTAATTAAAGCAAGCTCATTTGTGTAACAATGTTTGCAGAGGGCGATTTAAAGTACTTTACAAAGGCAAAGTAATACATTAAGAAAATCACACAATAAAAGCAAGACATTAAAATAAAATAGACATTAAAATCACAAGAGATAAAAGTGATTTGTCCCAAAAAAAGTGCATCTAAAAGACAAGAATGAATAGATAACTCAGATGATGAAGAATTTATGAAAAAGCTGCAGTAAATAATAAAGTTTTCTCTCTGATTTAAATGAGCTGACAGTCTGAGCAGACCTCAGGTGTTCAGGAAGTTTGTTCTACAGATGAGGAACAGAATAACTGAGTAAACTGCTTCACTCTGCTTCTGAGATCACACAGTAAACCTGTCGCTGATTATCTCAGGGCTCTAGATGCTTTATAAGGAACTAATAAGTCTAGGATGTATTTTGCTCCAAGACTATTCAGTGCTTTATAGACCAAGAGAAAGATTTTGAAATCAATCTTTTAACTCACAGGAAGCCATACTACCTACAACTATTTAAACTACAGAAACACAATTCACTGCTTTAGATTAAACTGTCTAATAGTAAATAAAATAGTAAAAAGTTTTTGTTACTTATATCAATGTTGCGCTAATAATACTTCCATACTTTTACTTTAGTGAGATTTTCATTGTTTGACTTGTAATAAAGTGTTTTTATATTTCATTACAACTAGAATTCTTCATTCAACCATTGTTCAACCATCATCAAACTAAAAAACAAAACAAAAACGGTTTCATCTCAAATAAAAGAGTTAAAGGCGTAAATGTTTCCTGGTAAAAAAAAAAAAAAATCACAGTCTGTTAGTTTCTATAGTTGCCATGTTCACACTAGACATTTTGACATGTCACCATGTAAAAGCTCAAGTGTGAGTTGTAAAAAAATGATAATGACAATCTCATTTGCTTCAATTTCATGGTTTTAGTATTTTAAACATTGTAAAACTGTCATGACACTTGACGTGAACAGCCATCACTGGTTTTATTTGTCATGTCTGCACTTTTCCTACAATGTCAAGTCAAAGCATTTACTGTAAAAACGATCTGTTGTAGTGGAGCGATGCATTTACTCGTACACAGTGTTCTAACTACAATACATCTTTAAATTGAAAATGTGTTAAAGAGGTTGCAGTTTATGATGCTGTTGGACTTAATGTGATGGACAAACTCACAGAAACATATGAAAATTAAAGAAAAAAAGAAACATCTCAGATATTGTATTTAACTACAATATCCGACTAAATATTCTGACTTACTTTCCACCTCTGATCTCATCCTCATTCCTTCTTTCACCCTCTTGCTCTTGTTCCTCCCTCTCTCTGGCACTCTGCCTCTCTGACTGGCAGCGAGCCTGTTGAAAGTAGGCTAGGATTGACGCGCTGCTTGTGTCTGAGTCACAGAGAGCTGTGCAATGCTGAAACCCACTGATTGCCTTTAACTTTAGGCATCCGACTCCCATGCAGTGCATGATACAATAGAGCCATCCACTCTGCTTTCTGCACCTCGATGCTGACGTTCATAGCTGCACTTACAGCAAAAAAAATAAAAGAATAAAAAAAAAAATAAAAGAATTCCAATTGCTCTTATGCTTTGAACAATCGTAGCGATGGTTATTTGGAGGCATCGCCACTATACAGATGAAGCAATGATCTCACACAGCATATATTACAACACAAAGGCTAAAATGAGATTATCCTATTCTTGGTTGCACACCAGTGGGTTTAGGGTGACATCAAACAAACTGAAAGCGCAGTATATCATCATGATTTTATGCCATGATATAATATCTCCTCTTGCACAAAGCTGTCAGGCTTTTTAATATGTGCTTCATCATCAGTTGCTGTCAAGAGCCTATTTAGAGCAGGTCAGCCATGCTACAGTCAACCTCACTCACCTGTTTAAACACTGAGAGACGTGAGTGTAAAAGGCCTGGTACCACCCTGGTGGATGAAATGACTTGAGAACATTTTTGACTTAGAAGAGAAGAGGGGAGTCCACACCCGAGGCTTTGACGTATGTACAATTGAATGTTTTACCTTCTGAACACATCCCTGTAAATGATTGGCTGTGCGTGTGGGTTCCTATAAACACACAAGCTCGTTATTTAACTGGAGAGCCGGAGGGATTATGTGATGTAAACACACGTACATTAACATAAACAGCGCAAAAATGAGGTGCAGTTGGAGCTGTGTGCTGAAGCAGGGAACAAGAAAAACTGGAAAGTCACAAGTGTAAACAACGTAACAGACTCTTCACAGTCACAGACACTAAAGTGGTCATGGGAATTTTCCAATTCAGTCAACATAAGTTTTGTTTGACTGTCCACTGACGAGACTGAGGAGTCTGTGGGAGAATAGTTCACCAAGTCTGCTGAACTGAACTATCATGGTGACGAAGCAACCGAGACTGGGAGTGAAATCACATCATGTATAATCACAGTGACTGGATAGCGACTAAAAAAAGAAATCTAATGCAGAAAAGAGGCTAAAAGCTTCCTGTTTAACCACCTCGTATCTTTGTAACTACAGTAGAAAATCTAGTCTGCTTAACCTCAAATAGCTATTAACCTTTTTTATGTCACGAACAGCAAACTTGCCTCAGGCTAGATTCTGAATTTCTTCCCTCAGACCCTTTACTTTCAGGTACCTCCCAGATTAAATAAGATTAAATACACTGGATGAGTTAGATTAGGTCAACTAGGTTCATAGTTTTGAATAAAATGATGCTCTGAACCTTTACAACAAAAGGAGGCAGCTAAAAAATAGAGACTGTATCTGTTTTAGATGCTTCAAAAAAGCCTGTTTGTTGGAAATATTAAAATATTCAGAGCTCAGTTCAAAACCGATCGATCTATATTTGACCTAATAGGAGCCAGAAAACAAATAAGTGGAGCATGTACTTTGTGACCAGGTACTTGTCTTCATACATAACGTCAAATTTACGTTACAAATACAATACCTTCACATTCTGTGTCTGAACGCTACAGGGAATTGAGAGAAAGCGGAGTTTAATATCGAGGCGGTGTGTGTCAGTTATTTGCCTGTCACCAGAAAAAGGAAGAGTGTTTCTTAAGCTCCTCTCCTGGTCTGTTATACATCTACAAAACACAGAGTCAGCTGTCAGACAGGAAGAAAAACTGCGCACTTGTTTCACAGGTCTGCACTTCTGTACTTTTCACTCATTCATCACTCAGCAAATAAGGGAGAGTTGAGGCCAAGCTAATAAGGCGTGTATGTTTGTTTTGATCACAAAACACTATGTGAGCAAATATACATGCCAAAAACAATGGGAGGTACAAAAAACTGCCATATACTAGTTAATACAGTTCTAGCAAAACAGAATATTCCCTCTGATGTATATCAAAAAGATCAGTCACCCTTAGGACTCAAATGAGGTCAAAGCAAAGAGCTAATTTACAACAACGAAACAGTGGATGTTCAAAATTCAAACCTTTATGGCTAACTTTTGAAATATTAATGAATCTATGATACCACTTGTTTTCATTTCAGCTCATCTATTTTGGTCAAAACACACTGTATAATCCATGTTCAAACAAGAATGATGCAGGGAGACCTCCATCTTCGCCAAGAACAGATTACTGGATTAGGATGAAAATACACGTGTTATTAAAGTTTTGCAGGCGTAGACGTGAACCCCCACCGATCGGACCATGTAACAATAAGTTTCACTGTAGCTTTGCAGCCAAAGCATTTTCATATGAACGCTTTTTTCTCAGTTTCAGTTTTGGTGGTGTTGAGTGGCTGCATGAATAAGAACAGCTCAGAGTGAACACAGGAGACAAAGGCTGAAGGAAACTGTTGAGTTTGCTGAAGGAAAAACTATGGTATGAGGGTATAAGACATTTTGGTTGGCTGGAGAAAGTAGACCGATCAAATTTCTTTCAGCTAGGTGGGGAAAGTCTGCGAGACTTATGTAATCTTGTTGGGATATGGAGCCAGAAGGGGTGTAAACAAAGCAGTCTGAAGTGGGACAGGCTTAACCGTTGCTTGGTAACAAATATTTTGGGCAGGAAGACCAGGCAAACACGGCCCGCCTTTCGAAAGGAAACAGGGGCTGGCCTCATGAGCACAGTGCAAGTTAGTGGCTTCCCGAAAATACACTAAGAGACAGGGGGAAGCAAAACAAAGCACATCAAGGGAATTAGACAACACTGCGTCTATTTTTTACCTTACTCGTCTGGAGTCTAGACCACCACAACCTATAAACAAACAAACTCTCTAGGAACAAAATAGTTAGAAAGAGGATTGCTGTTTCATTTTAACTACATAATGTAGTGTCTCCAGTCTCTAATTGTAGCCCTGACTAGTAGGTACACACGGCCTGTAAAAGAGACATAAGTGGCAGGAAGCTGTAATTCTGATTCGCTGATATCTTTATAATGAAGATGGTGCAATAACCACAACATT
Source organism: Polydactylus sextarius (assembly GCA_016801845.1). Classification (NCBI taxonomy): domain Eukaryota; kingdom Metazoa; phylum Chordata; class Actinopteri; family Polynemidae; genus Polydactylus; species Polydactylus sextarius. The sequence continues at coordinate 3,928,048 of CM028926.1, forward strand.
CAATTTACTTTACAACTTTCAAATTAGAGTAGCATTGACGGATGAGAAAGAAAAACAAAAAACGAATCAACAATGACTCAAACTGTGTAAGTGCATCAGTGAGTTTTTTAAATCAATAACAGCAAACCTGCTATTTTCTGCTTCTCTGATTTCTTTTAAGTGTTTGTTTTATTATTGTTGCGTACAATACAATATCCTTATAAACAAAATTATTTCAGGAAAATCTGTTAAATTCATCACATGAATAATTAGTGCCCATCTTATCTTTTCCACAAAATAAAAGCGTTTTCTTTTTACGTTAAAAGTTTACTGTCGCTATTAGAGGCTTAATTTGTTTATTACATTAACTCATAAAAAATAAATAAAAATGAAAATAAATGTCTTTGTGTTTCGCTAGTTACCTGCGCTTTTACACCACAAGTAACAACAACATGCACAACTTTACGTTTGTATTGTTTGTTTGTTTGTTTGCGTGTGCGCGTGTGTGTTGCGAAGTGCGTACGTGTATGCATTTTCCAGCCTACGACTCGGTCACGGCACAAGATTAAAGTTGAGTTTGCTAAACGTTAGCAACAACGACGACGATTTAACTTTCTTTGTAACTTTCTGTCGTTACAATGCGCAAAACAACAAATGCTCGTTTTCGATTAAATCTGAGCTAAAACAACCAACGACGTTAAAAAAAAAAAAAAAAACCTTGTCGGAGCCGTTTGCTTCTCTCTGCACAGAAAGAATCCGGAAGCCATATTGTGTTCTGCTGTCTGTCACTCACAGACTGTTACCACGGAAACCGGTTGCTAGGTGGCATAACAAAAAAGACCAAATTTATACGTCCTTGCGTCAGAGGCAACGGCGTATCCAAGGCAACAGAACGCTACACACATGCATCAGACCCGTGGATAGCACATGGGTCCGTGCCGCTTGTTTTAATCTAAAAATGTCCATTTAACGTGCTGATACTTACCTTTTGTGATATTTAAAACACAGCAGAGAAGAGAAACGTAACTGTCTTATCAGCATTCGCATCTAAAACAGTCACGTTATCGCAGTGTTGTTGTTGTTGTTTTTTGTCCTCGCGCCGTCAAATTACCCGCTGTTACCACTTGTTCTGGTTATTTCCGCGTCAGTGTAGGCTGCTGCTCGCCTGCGTTATCAGCCATTCACCCCAACAATTCTCCATCATGAACAACTTGCATCGACTGAGTTAGTCATCCTGGTTCAGCAGAACAGCACCGTTAACGGCAGCCCGGATGGGACATAATGTCCTCCGTGGATCCTCGTCTCTGACGTTGTTATAGCGCTGACTAATAACTTGTTATCCCCAGCTCACCCCCGTTTTTTTTTTTTTTTTTTTTTTTTCTTGCTCATGGCTTTTCACACAGTAGCTGTAACATTTTACACAGCAGCATGTCCGACATTGTTTGACATCATAACCACAAAACGTAGGCCTTGCATTTTAGATTTTTCATTCATCACTTACCACCCGTTCTTCCCGAATTTAGCCCATGGACCCCCCCCCCTCCCTGTCTCCACCACCACCTCCAACCAAAGCCAACCTCCCACCTGCCACATTCCCACTGGTGTCCTCATGTAGGCTATAATAATGAATCACTTTCTGCTCAGTGATGTTTGCAGTGACAGGCGCTGATTTCCGTCACTGCTGCCCACTGTCCATGTCAGAATTACACTTCTGTTTACCAACTTGTGTGTATATGTGTGTGTGTGTTTCATTTGCCTCAATGGGGCTGCTGTTGCTGCTCTGTTACACAAGGTCTTGCCTACACTGAAATCCATAAATATGTAAATGTAACTCAAATATCTGGGGAGGTTTCTGAATGTTTTGTGTTGTGCAGTATCAATAGGATTCATAGGATACTTGGCACCGAGTCTGACTTCAGGTTGAAAGGAGTGTTCAGTGACAAATGAAAAAGGAGGTTTCCTCCCATTAAACGTTAAGCTCCCAGGCTAAGAGAGAGGACTCCCGAGGGCGTGTCTGAGAAACTTTTCAGCAGGATATCCCTTCTACGCCTGACGGGATTCCGCCCAGGAATGACATAGTTCTCTGCGTGTTGAATAAAAAAAGCCTTTGTATATCTTCTGGTGTTTTCTCGAAAATATGTCTGACTAACATTAATGGTTATAAATGATTTTTTCCCCGTCTGTTTATTCATCTTTATTTGAAAGAAAAAAAAAAGCTAGAACACTTTATAGTCTACATATGTACGATTAATTCCAACCAAACAAACACTCATCAGATGCTTACAGATAAGACACTAGATATTATAGGAATATTATAATGTTTTTGTCTTTGACGTAGCTATGACCCAAAAAATGTTCCTATCCAGATAGCAGATAGTCCTAAATAGATACTTTCCATATTTATCACTCTGAAGTTTCTTGAAATTTCCTCTCAGAAATTGTCAGACGGTGAGAAATATCTCGTGCCTGTGATCGTATAAAAAACAGCTATTATTATCCGTCGGCGAGGTAAGCTTCTGGTGCAGTTCAGTGGGAGAGGGATTCCCTCAACGTCACCAAGGATACCAAACACAACACCGCGGACAAATATGGGCAAGTACGTCATCAGCGGAACTCCGAGGCGGGACTAGAAAGGCATGTTTGTAGTCGGCCGGGTGAATTCATTCATGAGACAGGATCTGCTACTGTGCACCGTAATATCAGCTAACGTCCTCCGGCACACAGCGAACGGACTTTATGGATTTATAATCGAATATTTGACGATATAAGAAAATCGCTCCGAGGATTTTAAAGCTCTTTAAAGGAGAGGACTTCTTCCTTGACTGATTGAATTTGGACACGTTTCTTCCCCTTAAACGCGGGGAACTGGATTAAGCTTCTTCATGCAACTTTTTTGGAAAGAAACCAAGAGCATCTCACCGGGGAATAACAAGATCAGTAAAGGTAAGTACTGTACAATATTGACTTTTTTGATAGAGAATATTAGCGTATTTGGAAATGTTTGCGTGGTAATGATTTTAGAGCAGGTCAGAAACATCTGTCCGGCAGTCCGCGTAAAGACACGTTTCGCTGTTTATATTTTCTTTTCCAAATGCGTTTTAAGAAACAGTCCGAGCTGCTGTATTTCTAGATGCGAGTTTTCATCACCGATCACTGAATCTATGTCGAGGCTGTCGGCGTGATTATCCAACTTTTACTAGAGGATACTCTTTGAACACCTCGCTCAGAGCACTGAGTTTTGTCTTATTACGCGCGTTGCCTATAACATCAGTCATTCTCTCTCTACAGTACGTCTCCTATAGTAATCTGCTTGTGTGTGCCACTGCCCTGCAGCTGCAGGTGACATCGCGCACTCTCCGGTTACTGCAGGTGTCGCTTTCTACTTCGGTCCCTGCGGGGAGATGTACCAAGGGTTCCCCGGAGACCCAGACAGCGGATCCCGTGGAAGTTCGTCTCCATCTATAGAGTCTCAGTGCCTTTCCTCCGTGGACTCCTTCGGGAGCCCGCCGACCACCAGTGCTCCGCAGGTAAATGACTTTTTTTTAAAATATTAATTCATAGCTACGTGCAACAGGTTTGGCCGCTGGTCCTATATGCACAGATTGGCCTATGTTGACATTATATTACTCTAATAACTGTTCGTGTTGCCACATATTCTATATATGGCTTATACTTTAAAGTTATAGCCTATAAATGTTTGCTTTGCACTTTCATTATCACGTGCTACTGTTACATAGGTTTGTCATAATAAATATTATATTAATAATGAACATTATATGTCTAAACTATGAGATCTGAATAAAAATGGCTATAATCGTATGAATGAAAATTAAAGCCACATATAAAGATTTGAAACGGTAGCTTACAATATGTATGACTGTTACAGATTTTTAGTGGGATTTCTTGGAGGCTCGTGATGTTATTAATAGAAAGCGCGTGTAGGAAACCCGTTTAGTTCCTGCAGTCAGAAATAAAACAAGTTTCGCAACGCGCACAAACGATGAAATCAAAATTTACCTCCGTCAGATGTAGTAAGCCCGGTAGCGGCTCTGAGGCTTTGACAACGTGCTCGGTTTAGAGCACGCCGCAGAACAGATGACACCGTCCTGGAACTCTCCTACGTAAGCAGCGAAGCCCCGCCCCGTCCTTCCACGCTCCGCTCTCCTCTCGCAGGCCTCGCCGTGACGTAAATGCTCGTTCTATTTTGGAGTGCTACGTCGCGTTGCCCAGGGTAACATCGGGGGTGTGACGGGGGAGGAGGAAGAAGAGGGGAGGGGGGAACGATGGTTGAGAGAAACTATTGGTTGAGATATCCGCTTTCAGAGCCGCCTGTCTCCGACTCTAAACACGCTTTTATATGAATATTAATGAAAGTCGATACTGTTCCGCCCTTGAATCTAAAATCAAACAAACAAACCGATATATAAGGAAGAGATTTAGAATGCCCGCTGTTTCTTTGTTATTTGTCTTTACGACTTTAGATAGATAGATAGATAGATAGATAGATAGATAGATAGATAGATAGATAGATAGATAGATAGATAGATAGATAGATAGATAGATAGATAGATAGATAGATAGATAGATAGATAGATTGACTGATTGATTGTTTGACTGACTGATTGACTGACTGATTGATAGATTAAAATGTATAACATTATGTAATGCATCTTTTTTATTCATTAATATATCTCAGACATGTTCCTGAGATGTGTATCTCTGCTCTGTTAAACCCAAATATGCTTCTAGTTATTTTAAATGGTTTTAAATTAAACTCTGCCTTCTTACACTCAGGAGTGTGGGTCAGCAGCAGCTGGCTTGAGCATTGTGGGCAGCGGGCTAGGGGCCAGTGTCGGAGGGGAGATGCCCGGATCATTCGTACCCACTGTCACCGCCATCACCACCAGTCAGGACCTGCAGTGGATGGTGCAGCCGACTCTTATCTCTTCCCAGGCCTCTGGTCAGAGCGGGTCTACTGGCAGCACAACCATGACCCAGCCAGTGTCGCTGGTTGATCCTTATGACATGCCAGGCCCAAGTTATACTTCTAGGTCTGGATTCACTCCCCCAAGTTCAGATACCCCAGGCCCAGCACCGGGCCCTATCCGCCAATCCAGAACCCGCAGCCGCCGTACACGAGACGAGTCTGTGAGTGAAGATGGAGATGTTGGTGTGTTAGTAAGTGTGTGTGCTTGACCGGTTTGTTTGTTGACCCTTGCATGTTACACATGAGTGTAGGTTTATCATTTTTGCAGTGGTGTTCATAAACACTTTTGGGGGTGTGGGTAAAACACAAAAAGGGCACCATACTGTTTACTGTTACCTTCTCATAAGCCTACTAAACAGGGAAAGGGGCAGGGAGAAGCTAACATTTTTGTAGTATATGTGGGAGGGGGTGGTGACTTATTTATGACATGTTTGATAGGGGAACGAGTTTGAGGAAAAACGTTTAATATTTTCTTTATGAAAAAAGAGCAAAAGATCCCATCCAATCTCCCCACCACTTTCAACAACATTTTCAAGCACAACGACAAAACTTTTTTTCCCTAATCTGTTTTCTTTTTTCCTCTTCATCTTAGCTAACACCTGAGGAGGAGGAGAAAAGGCGTGTTCGTCGTGAGAGAAACAAGTTGGCCGCCGCCAAATGCAGAAACCGCCGACGAGAACTCACAGACAGACTGCAGTCGGTGAGCTTGCTCCTGTTCTAGCTGCCAGAATGAGTAATGATTATAATTACATACTTCATGTTAACTGCCATAGCATTGAAGAGTGTGTTAATAAATGTCTGTGTGTGTATATAAGAGAAGGGATCGAGGTAATGGTGTGTTTAGCCACGGGTGACAAGACAATTATAGTTCTCGAGACAGACTATTGTATATATGATGTTTATAGCCTAATTAGCAAGCTCCTATATAAGTTACCTTACATATTTAACTGTAGGTGTGGAAAGAATTTATGGGATGGTCACATCCACCTCCACAAACACTGAAGTAGAAGTTTGTGGTGGCTAACACTCCTATCCTTTGTCTTTCTGCTGCACACCCCTTTCCCTCTTCTACCAACTTCACCCACCTTTGTCTTGCTTCCCCTTTTCCCTCTGCCCCTGTTTCTTTCATTCTCTGTGCCTGCCCACAGGAGACGGACATCCTGGAGGAGGAGAAGGCCGAGCTGGAGGCTGAGATTTCCGAGCTGCAGAAGGAGAAGGAGCGTCTGGAGTTTGTCCTGGTGGCCCATCAGCCCAATTGTAAGATCCCGTACCAGGATCAGTCTCAGCAAGGCTCGGCGCAGCTCCCTCCGGTCCAGTCTCAGATGCCTCCCCAGACTTTACAACCTCCTGTCTCCATTGTGGGCTTGGCTGTGAAGGAGGACTCTTTCTATCTGCCTCCTGCCTACACAGCTCACCCGAGCTCCACACAGTCCCAGCCGCCGGTTCAGCAGCCGCAAATCCAGCAGCAGCCTCAGCCAGGGATAATGCAGGAGGTAGAGTTTTCTAGTTCTTTCTATGGCTCAAGTGAGCCAGCACCTGGTGGGCCGTGCCTCATGGCCAGCGACAGTGGTGGTGGTGGTGGTAACCATGACGATGCGGCCATTGGCAGCTACAACACCTCATACACATCTTCATTTGTGTTCACCTACCCAGAGGGAGCCTGCGGGGTCAGTGCCAACCAGAGGAACAGCAGTAGCGAGCAGTCATCCGATTCCCTGAACTCGCCTTCGCTGCTGGCGCTCTGACTGACCGACAGACACATGCGCACACATATCAACACGCACATGCATAATGCTCGCTGGAAGTAGAGGCTGAGGCAAGTACATGCACAGTGCCAATCAGTCTGACAGAATAAGACAAAAAAAAAAAAAAAACAACCAATCATTTGTATCTGATTGGGTTTAAAAGTTTACACATTTTGAAATGCATTCCAATTAAGAGCCATACAAAACCATAACAATGAGCTTAAACAATAAATAGCAATGTATTATTGGAATACCTGCAGCCGGACGAGATCAGTGATTGAAAACTGAGACACTGAATCGAGTCCATATTGCCAATTTAAAGCACTCTGAATCGACAGTTTAATCCACAATGAATTCTCTCAATCTTCAACCTGTGCAGTACATTGACTAAGATACGACAAATCCACTTTACACTCCAACAAGCACCAGTGCCCCCACCTTGTTCCCTCTGTCGGTTGCCCCCCTTTCCAGTGCTCTTGCTCTCATCCTTTTCCATCCTTTTCTCCCTTCTTCCTCTCGCTGAATGTATTTGTGCAAATCTGAAAATAGGGATGAAGGACTTTTTGTTCAGGGTCTTTTCTTGTGAGAGACAGACTTCTGATCTCTCGCTCACCTCTAACTCTTCATCTGCTCGACCTCCCTCTGCTTCTTCATTTGCTGCTTGGACTTGGCAAGTTGAGGATCTGAGTGTCACGGCCTCCGCTAAATCTTGTGCTTTCTTCTCATTTTAAAAAACAAAAACAAAAACAAAACAAAATTTCTTCTGCCGTCTGCCTACCTGCCATGCGACCCATCTCTACCCATCTCTGTTTTCTCCTCTTCTGTCTCTGTGTTTCTCCCTCTCTCTCTGAAGTCTTCAACCCCCGAGAGCCCGAAGACCCCCTCCAGCCCTTGGGACCTTGAGTGAATGCCAGCCCAACTAACACGCCCTTTTGCACCCTTCTCATGCAAGGACATGGATGCAACCTCCCAATACAGAAGAACCTTTATCTTGGAGCACATTGCTCAAAAAAAAAAAAAAAAAAAAATAGGATCGTTACAGTGAACAGCAGCTAAACACTTTTAACACATGCACATACGACGCATAGTTGATGAACCCGAAAATGCAAGACAGATGCCGCTGTCTTCTGCTGAGCCATTTTTTTTCCACATGATGACATTCACATGATGAAGAGACACACGTAATGTTGCGAGGCAGGTTGAAAAAAAAAAAGTGAGGACGGAGAGAGATTTTAGCAAGAAGGGAGAAAGGAAGTGCAAGCGAGCTGGACGGACTCAAACAGAGAGGCGATGGATAGAGGATGACTCCCATCCCAACCATTGATTTTTTTGTTTTGGGGAACCAAACGTAAGAGCCAAATATTGAAAAAAAAAAAACTTGCCAACTGTGTGGAAGGGTGACCTCACTAAAAACACCTCCATACCGCAGAGCCTCATCACCCTGGGCCTACATGCGTATATTCACACCATTGCTTTCAAGTCTCTGAACTGAGGATACAGACGTGTTTTGTTTTTTTTGTTTTTTGTTTTTTCTTCTAGCATCACACCAGTTTGGTGTTTTTGCTCAGAATCAATCAGATGTGAACCGATGCCTTTATTAAAGAGGAGAGACGTTTTTTTTTTTTTTTTCCTTTTTGTAGTGATTCAGAACAACCTCTAAGCGTTGGGCTCAGTTGTCTCTGTACCTCCCTCCTTTCGTTCTCTCATCGGAGACAAAGTGGGGGTACATTTATTGTGAGTGTGTCCACTCTGAGGCACCTGGCCCGTTTATTTCTTTCTTTATTGAGGTTGACGTGGTGGTGGTGGCGAATGAGCACAAAACAAGACCTGGAAACAAAAAAGGGGAGAACACGTGGGCTCATGTTGTGGAGTAAGTGTCCATTCTTTGCCTGTGAATTTGTACAATTTGTTTTTTCCTGTACGTTTGAGTGAGAATTGTTATATATTTTAATGTTTATGTTTGTTTGTGTGTGTTCGATTGTTCTGCGATGACCTCTGCTTTCTCTTGTACTGTTGCCATTTCTTGTTTTTTTTTTTTTTTTTTTTTTTTTTTTTTTAATAAGGAGATTTCTTAACTGTTACTACTATTATTGCATTGTTACTATTGTTTCTTTATTTTATTGTAATTTCATTTGGCAACTTCAGAGGCATGTTGTGCACTATGAAAAAAAATACAAAAAAAAAAAAATAATCCTACGTTTATAAGTGTATATGCATATACATATATACAGGTTACACGTATATATAAGTGTATGTACCATGATTGTAAAAGTATGAATGTCTGCAAATCTAAATGGGATATTTTTGTCAATGAAGAACAAGATAAAATGTTACTAAGGTTTAGTTTTAAAAATGAATATTTTTCTAAAGGAGCAAAAAAAAAAAGAAAGAAGAAAAAAAAGAAATATATTAAATCTAAAGTACTGCCCTGTCCCTCAACATGAAGCACGATGTCACTGCCTCTATCAATGTGTATTTATGTTTTATAAACAATATAAAGCACTATCCAGTTACATTAAATGTATGTTTATAATTATGATGTTAGAAGGTTGTGGTAACACCTTTGTTTTTTTGTTTTTGTTTTTTTTTCGTTCGTATGTTGTTTTTTGTTTGTTTGTTTGTTTGTTTCTTTTTTCTGTGAGGTCTGTCCCAAAGCTACTGACACCCTAATGCCACTTGATCCTTAGCAGATAAAAAAATGAGGAAAAAAGTTATATATATATATATATATATATATATATATAATAAAATAATAATAATGATGATGCGTGTGATTGAATGTCAATACACATATTAAAAGTGTTCGGACGTATAACGTGATGAGTTAACTGCTTCATTTAGGACAAAAGTATTTCATACCCAGTATGTATTTCTGTCCAGTATATACATATCAACCATTATTATTGTTATTTCTTAACCGAAATCTGTGTTTTTCATTTTTTTTGAAGAAGAAGAAGAATAACTACAGATTTAGCCTCGATATGAATATTATCCTGTTTGTTTGTTTTTTCTCTCTTTTTTTCATTCTTGTACTCAAGCAAATATGTGGTCTTTATTGAGTTTTAAAGAAGAAGAAGAGGCAAAAAAAAAAAAGAAAAAAAAAGAAAGAAAGAAAACAAAAGAAATCTATTGTGATTGTAACTGCTGGATGAGAATCTTTATTTTCAATAAATAAAACCTGTTTATTCAAAGCAAATGGCTAAATTGATGGTATAAGATGTTGTCGAAACGTGGCTCTTGGTGATCAGAAAATGGGCAGACCTCATTATTTTTTGTTTTTTTCTTTATTTTTATTTTTATTTTTTTTAAATGTCGAATAAGGACTGTGTTTGTACAGATGTTGGAGATGCTTTTTTTTTTTTTTTAAATTCTCTCCAAAAATGCAAATGTGATGATGAGAATATGTTCTGGTGTGAGAATAAGCATAAAACATATTCAATAGTTCTCATGTATATAGGTTTTTGTGGTGCTACTTATAGTATAACTATAATGACGAGGCAGTTTCGCGTAGTACGGTGGGAGGTTTGTTATACATTGCTGTTGCAGAGGCTCCAAACAAATGAACACGCTGCTTGTCTCAATGGGACGTTTTAATCTGAAAGGATGCAAATAACGTGATTTTCATGCAGCTGATGCTCTGAGAGCCCAGTAATTACTCTGTGATTTTATCATGGTTTAATATAAATTGCTCTGCTTACATCTTTAACTATGATAAACAGATCTCAGAGGGCCATTGTACTGTACCTGCACTCACCACACAACAGATTAGACTCAAGTCTTTCATTTAATTCCTTTGCCTTGAATTTAAGCCAGATCATCTGTTTCAATTACAACCACAAGGTTAGTGTCTGATGTTTTCTTTTCTTTTAATGGAAATATTTAGCCACCAGTTATAGGACAGAGAAACTGCCTGCTCCTAATTGTACTGTACAATGGCCATGTTAGCGTTAACTGACCAAGAGCTTTCCTATTTTTCTATGATGAGGTGAATGTCGCTGTGTATTTCTATATGTCAACAAGTCCCAGCTCTGATTTCATATTTTTTCCCTGGTATGACATGCAATACTTATTATCCTCTTGGATAAACATAATGTAGCAAATCACGCAGTGCTCGAACTGACTGCTACTATATGTCAAGTGTGATGATGTATTGCTTTAGTTATCCATTTTTGTTACAATATATTTCAAAAAAAAAAAAAAAAAAAAGAAAAAACAAAAGAGAAGAAGTTGTCCTTGATACTCTGTCGTAACATTTTGTTTTTGACACAACATCCGTCAGAAGAAAAGTCAATTTTATTTTATTAATGTCTCCATCAATTTGTTTTTGCAAACGATTTTTAAAAAATGTTCTGGAATGGAACAAAAGTTCCCATTTTGTCAGATTTGGAAAAAAAAAAAGAAGAAAGACATGTGATTTGATTCATTTTGTGGTTAAAAAAAAAAAAGAAAGAAGAAGGTTTAAAAGAAATAAACTCGTTCTAGATGTGACATTGTCGGCCTGAGATGATAAATGTCATTTATAAATTATATAACTGACTTATGAAGGTGCTCTGATGTCAAATCCTCTATTTTTTCAGTGAGTAAAAGTTGAACGTAATGTTCTGATCTTCTGTAATCCATAACATTACAAAGTACTGTTTGCTTATTTTATTTTACTTTATTTTTTTTTTTACAATTTTATTTCCATTGATTTTTTTACTCCTGGAGAGGACCAAAGTGTATGACATACAGTATTTACCATGTTGCTTTTGCAGTCCCTGCTCTCTTATCTTTCTGTGTCCATATTTCAGCTTTTAGCCCCTTTTTGCTGTCTTATAAAAGTTTACATTTTAAGTAAGTTCTCTATTGTTTTTTGTTTTGTTTTTGTTTTGGTTTTTTTGTCGGTTTCTAGACTGCAAAAGCTGAGTGAGAAAAGCTCATTCCTTTAAAGACAGATTGACCAAAATGCTATTCATTTCCAGTTTGTGAAGAAATTACATAAATAAAAACTATATTATAAGGTGCTCCTGTCTCATGCTTTACATTTACTGAGATTTTTAAACTCTGTGTATTTTTTTGGTAAATGGTTACCATCTTTGTTACTTGAGTAAAGTCTGAAGGAGCAAAGTGATCATGTTTTTTGAGTGTATTTTGCTTTATTACTTTACATATATTCTAATGCTTTATGCACCAATCTAGCTGAAACCCTGGAAGTTCAGCATCAAATTTTCCTGGAAAGCAACTTCATATTAACTCCTGCTTTCCTTCCTCCTTTCTATCATTTCTTCACTTCAGCTAAATTTAGCAGGCTAACCAGCTAGCCCCTGTCCTGGCAGCAAAAGCCTTGTCACTTTCTAATCCCAACTGTCACTGTAGGATCCAGTTTTACCTCCATGTTTTTTGGTTTAATGGCTCACACACTTTCCTGTTCCTATTCAATGTACAGTACTTCAACAGTGCTTCCTGCCTAGCAACAAACCACAGGTGGCTAACAAACCAGATATTTCCCTCAGGACTTGGCTGAGGCCAGAACGAATCAATATTAAATGTAGATTCATCCAGTGGCCAAAAATATATCTTGAAATAATAATGATTATTCTTCCATACATGCTGAACGTGTAAGCAGACAGCTCTTTACTTACATGGTAGCCATGTCAACATTATAAAATGATTATAGGATATATGGTATAGGGTTATGCTTGTTTCCTTCTCCTAGTCTTCAAAAATGTTATTTGTTGCAGGAATGGATGGATTAATTATTATATTGTTTTTCTGTAACCGTTTAACTGTATAGTATATGAATATTGTCTTTTAAATTTTGCTCTTAACATCTCAGATGTGACTACATTTGGGCTACAAACATAAACAGAATAAGTCATTAGAGGACTTCACCTTGCTCTTTGGGGAACTGGTTAATTAAAGGGTTCATTAATCATTTAATTAATTATAAATCAATAAGGGAATAATTGACTCATAAATAAATGATGAAAATAGTGCCACAGTTCTCCCAATGCTGGAATAACAACAACAACAACAATAATAATACAGTTTTCTGTATCAATTCTTAGAAATATACACACAGGAACAAACTGTATATATATAATACAAACACGGTATAATAAAATATTAAAACTCACATGTGTTGATGTTTGTCTGACATCCTTCTTCGGTTAGTGCTTCTAATTCAGAAACATGAGGCTACAATCAGTGGAGACAACGTGGGTCATTATGAGACGCAGGTCGGTCTCTGTCGCCCTCCAGCGTTCATAAACAAACACGTCATCGGCTCGTTCCACGCCGGCGGAAGTTACGTCACGGAAGCAGAAGCTGCCGTTTGTTGTAAACATGGCGACCGTGACAACAGGTGAGAACATAAAGGCCCGGTTAACCGACCTCAACATTTGACTTTAATGACATTATTTCGGCGTTTTACATTTAAATGTGGCCGCTGCTTGAATTCGGAACATCGTGTCGTGTTTTTATTATCGAAGCAGTTCACAGCGGACGCTGCAAATGGTCGATAAGAGCCTGAATAGCTGCGGCTAATGCTAATACATGATGCTAGCACTAGCGGCGCTAACAGACCGTTGCTTTTAAATGGGAAACTCTTCCCTCATTTATCTGCTATTTTGATATTTTAATGTGTTGAAGTGTTCGTGTTAAAACGAGCTGTCATCTTGGACTCATACTTCAGTATGAGGGCTACGATTTAAAAACAAAATTGCCACATTGTTCGACAATGATAATGACCATGATTTGAAGCCGGGAGTGTTAGTGATTCTGCATTGTTCAGGATAAATGTGAATGTAGCCACTTTATGATTTTTATCTTTGTGTTACGTTTAGTTCATCGATCACAATCAGGGCCTGTTGGTCATTGACTCATTGTTCTGGCAGCTGTTGTGCTTCCTTCACTCCATATCTGATGCTCCAACCATCACACGTATTATAATTGCTGTTATAAATAACCTCCAGCTGCCATGGTCAGCACGTGTTTAGACCTCCTCAGGTTTACATCTCCCCCTGCTCGACACTATCACTGTTTTATTAACATTGAAGAGGATAGTGTGGAGTGTATATGTATTAACAATTCTGCTCAATTGGGGATGTTACATTTAAACCAATAAGGCCGGTGTGTGATTGATTCAGCCACTTATGCATTTTCTGCTTTTTCTTCTAATTGAACCGTTTGAGGTGCTGAGGACTGACGGTCACTAAAAAGACAAATACAGAAACATGTTTGTCTTGTGAAGGCAATAAGCAATGAATAATGAGAGAACTTGTTTTAATAATGACAGAATGATAAGTTTTCTTCATTTTTTTTGTTGTTTAACTTTTAAAACTCCCCTTTTTCCCCATACAAAGCCACCTCTGAGTGGATTCAGTTTTTTAAGGATGCAGGGATCCCAGCCGGCCTCGCTGTCACTTATGCTGTCTCCTTTGTGGACAACAGGTAATCTAATCTCAAACTCTCAGACCTGATTTGATGCCCTCATCTGGAAATTGTAAAAAAAAAAAAATCAATTTAGTAGCCCCAAAATAAGTTCTTAGAGGGTCTTAAAAAGTCTTAAATATGTTTCTCCTGCCTATTGTAGATTTAAATGTCTCTTGTCTAACTCGGGGAACGTGCAGAAACCCCCACACCTAAACCACAAACCTGTGTTGTGATCATAAAAACTCAATCATCTGCATTTATTCTACTGCAGAATCCAAAAGAACATGCTGATGGACCTCAGTAAAGACATCATGATGGACCTCGGTATCACAGTCATTGGTGACATCATTGCTATTCTTAAACATGCCAAGCAGGTGTACAGGCAGGTGAGGTCAGATCCGATGTTAATATGATGATATGTTAATAAATATTACGCTATTGTCAAACAGACGTGTACAAACAAAAACATAACCGTGTTGTCTTATCACCAGGACATGTGCAAAATGGCCACAGAAGCCATCTCTTCAGGACAGACAAGTGTTCAAGCTGAGCTCAGAAGAACCGCCAACACTCGTGAGTAGTGATACATTTCTTTTCCTGCTGAAGTAACGCCTGGTTTTCTGTTCAGCTGTGTGGGTGTTAGGAGTGCTTTAAAATTGTGCTGTAACAATGTAAGAAAAAGGAAACGAGTCCTTACGCTACATTAACAATAGAATTAAAATGACACCAACTCTGTGTGCATAGCAGATAAATACAAAAGCACTGAACAAATTAAACTAAACAGTGTTAGTAAACTCTGTAACACAGCTGTGTTTGTTATTCGTTCCACATCTACTCCTCAAATCTCATAAAACTCTTTAAATAACACAAACAGCTTAGCTTCAAACAGAAATGTAACCATGTTAAGATTAGGCTCCGTGCCGTGTGACTAACAGTTTGATCCAGTGCGGTGAAAGCACATATGCTTTTGTGTCATTTCAACAAACCATTTTCTTTCCTTGGTTTGTTTGCTTGTGCATAAATCATACAATCTGCTGCACAGCTTCTCTGAAATGACACAACTGTGTGACCCATTAATCGGCCCAGCCAGAGGCGATATGAATCATCAGTTGTAGCATAATATAATATGTCTGCAGTAGTTAAGTGATGCCGTGGTGAGCCACTTACGGCACCTGCCATGATTCAGAACTGTGGCAAGAAGGTGAGATTGAGCAGCGAAAGCGTTTAACCTTTTCCCGTCAGATAGATTGTAAAAGGTTTTTATTTATTTGTTAAACCGAACTGAGTTTGTCTTGTTGTGATGTGATTTTTTTTTTTATTCTATTCTGTCTCTGTCTCAGCTGCCACACGTATGATTGCCAACGCTTTGAGCCATGACTCACCACCAGCAACTCCAGCCCGTCGAACTGACAATCGCCTCTCCGTCACAGTGTCCAACATGCAGGCAAACAAGAGTAGCAAAGCAGGTAGATGTGCCACCTTTTGCCTGATCAGTTCACTTATTTCCTGTTCCCCCTCTCTGAGGCCACGAGTCCCTTCTATGGTCTAACCCCTCCTCCCTCCCACTTTGTTTGTCAGTTGTAAGTCAGCCAGCTGATGAGGGAAACGGTTTGCCAGCAGTGAAGCGCCGGCGAGTGACAGCTGAGATGGAAGGCAAGTACATCATCAACATGCCCAAAGGCACCACAGCTCGTACACGGCGCATCCTGGCGCAGCAGGCCAAGAAAGGTAGGCCCTGACCCAGTGGCCTCGCCGACAACTCGGTCTAATCAGGCTGTTTCTCACTGCGGCTAACGCTATACTAAAAAACTCTGACGGGCTTTTATTTCTTTCTAAAATCCGATCTGGTGAATCTGGGTTGATAAACTGCGCCTTTGTAACTTCTATTCATTTCTGTCAGACTTGAACCCCTTGTCCTACTAATACTCCTCACTTCCTCTGTTCAGCTGTTCGCACTTTTTGCTTCGTCTCGTATCATTAAACATTTGCATGGCATGAATTCTCTACTGCATTGTCACCGAAAAGACTTCATCACTACAAACTCAGTGTTTATTTCATGAAAGAAAATCACTTTTCTCTGTCATGTTGGCTTCTGTGTGCACACATTTTAAAAGCATGCTCTGTCCTCACATCAAAGAAACCTCAACGTTATTCTTTAAACAGGAACTAGCAGGGAGGAAGATTTTTCAAAATAAAAGCCTGATTTGTCAATACAGTGTTAAATTCTAGGACTAAGTAGAAGACACATCCAACATGTTTTACATCCCTCACAAAGTTATCACATATTATTTATCATTTCTAAAGCTTTTATCATTGATTTGACATGAAACAAAACCGTCCAATCACAGTCGAGTTATCACAGTTAACCACATTGCCCGTCTCTTCGTTTCCTCAAAAGGTTTGAAACGCACGTCTGTGTTTGCGAGACTTGGGGCTGAATCAAAGGCAGATACAACAACAAGCAATAACAAGGTGAGTCCTATCAGTGTAATTTAACAGCTCATCGTGTATCAAAAACAGAGAAGTTCTGTGCTCTGAATTCTCGTATTTTTGGCAGCCAACCGGTGTGTTCAGTCGTCTGGACCGAGCAGATGAAGTACAAGTCCGGCCAAGTACCGGAAACATGGACGTAGACGACCAGGATGACAGCGACGGAGAGGGCTCTGTTCTCCAGTACGCTGGAGTCCTCAAGAAACCTCCACCCTCCCAGAAGAAAGAGCCGCCCCCAAAACCTGTCCCAACCACTTTACGACGCCTGGGAGGAAAATTCAAACTACCCCCCTCTGACACTCCCACCTCCTCTTCCTCTTCTCCTAATGGCCTCCCGCCTGCCAAGATCAGTGTGCTTCAGAGACTGGGCAAACTCCCCGCTACACACTCCAACACGACCGTGTCACCGACACCCGCCGACACACAAGACAACAGAGTAACCAGCACTAGGCCCAGAGCCCAGGAGAGGCCGAGCATAGCGAGCACTAAGGTCAGCAGCAGCACCGGGGCCACGGGTGGAGAGCCCGCAGGGGCCCGGATGGACATTCAGGCTGTCAGTGTTTTCAAGAGACTGGGCAATAAGAAAACTTAACAACAACAAAAACCAACTGAAAGTATTCAGACTCTTTCTACACTTCCTTTATAGATTTTGTATCGCCACCTTTACATCTATCCTGGTTACATGCAGGACTGCAGATTATTAACAGGAATGGTTGTTGTTCAGCCTGGAGGCGTGAACAAGTTAAATGCCTCTAGAATCACTCTTAGGAAAAAACACATTGTATTTTATTTTGTTTTATTTGCATTTTAGATATGCTGCCATTGGAAATACACCTATTCTTTAAGGATCCAGATTTTGAATTGTACGACGCAAAGTCCTAAACCATATCTGACATTTATGTTTTTAGGAATATTTTTAGAAAGTTATATTTAACTGTAGGCATGAGCATGACATCAACCGAGCTGCCGTGATGGTTGCTTTTTTATTATTTTACCTGAAAACGAACCCGAAAGCGTCACTTGTCCCTTAAGATGAACGATGTGATCACTGTTGATATTTGCCTGAAAATGAAACACTTCCGACGGAGGGAAATCACAACTTTAAAGACACGACACGACGGTGAAATCTTTCTCCTCCTGTCACCTTCGCCTCAGAACGACCTCCTGCATCATGGTTTTAGTAGAAAGTAAATGTGTCGACGTATTGATGAAATGCTTTGGAACTCTGGCCCTGGACTAAGGAGGAGAAAAAGGAAACTCAAATGGTTACACAGAACGACCTCTTTCAACACTTGAATCATGAAAAAACACCTCACCACCTCCTCCTCCTCTGCTGCTAGTAGAAGTTCATACCTCTGAGGTAAAGACGCCCATGTTAGCTTTTCTACCGCAGCGCTGACCTCTTCCTGAAACCACCTACTTGAAGGCCGGAGCAGTAGAGCATTGTTTATATTGAAATGCAACGCATAGATTCATTAAGAGTTGATTTCACAGCACAGAACTTGTTCTGCTGCATATTTTTCTATGTGAATGTTGTGTCATGTGTCCATGTAGGAGAAACTCAGAGATGCCATCAGGGTCTGGGTCTGGTGTCAGCGTGGGGGGGGCACTGTGCCGATGTTCTTGTAGGTAGTTCACTCTAGCCGGTGTGGATCATTAATGCCTGTGCGCTGTTTTTGGACTTACACCACAGCAACTTTGTTACGATGTAAATATTTTGAAATCACACAAGAATTTTTATTGTTTTAAAAGGAACAACGTAGGAAAAGAAACGCACCATAAAATGTCATTATTTTTTAAATAGAAAGGAGAAGAGAAACAAAACGACAAAGAGACAAACAAAATGTTCTGAATTTGGAGGAATTGTGCTTGAAAAGTAATTAAAAGAACAAAAGGGTCCAGACACTTTTCGCTGTTCTGTTTTTCTTTCTGTGAAGGAAACATTTACAAGACATTAACTGTTCTCACCATCTCAAAGTCAATATTTATATTCCCCTGGGAACTTTAAGACCGATTAAAACCCATTAAAACCCATTAAACAGCCACCGTACTATAAGCGTCGTGTGTTAATGATGTTTGTTTCTTCGTTCAGCTGGAGCCTGGGAAACAAACCTCACATCCAGATGTAAAATATATCTTCATCTTTATGACTGTTAAACCGTTTTCATCTCTGATGATGTGATGAGTTGACAGAACTGTTTTGTTAAAGACGCTGCAGGTATAAAAAGATGAATCATGAACAAGTTTGTGCACTCGTGTAAAACTTAACACCTGATTTCAAATGTGAAAAAAGACGTTTTGTTTTACCCGCGGGGAGGAAAACCCCTTGAATTAAAGATGTTAAAGCACAAACAGTAGAATAAAACTTAAATGTGACTAACAGATAGTAGTCAACAACATTAACCCCGTAAATATTAGTAAATATTATTAGCTTGACACATCAAATAATAGCAGGAAAATTCTATTTTTTTTAACCTGAGATATTTATTAAACCTTATTAATAATAATAATGATAATAATAAGGTTATATCATTTCATATTTTTGTTTTTATACTTTAGATGAACCAATAAATGTTAAGAAGGAAAGACTATAAACCAGGAAATGATCTGTTGTGTTTACATCTGACAACAAACAGACCAGAAAACATTTTGTTCAAAAAAAACAATAACCTTTAATCAGCTGATGAAACAAAGTATTTGCTAATTTTCTCAACCCTGTGGTATCTGTTTGGTATTAATTTAATCTCCATCTTTGACTTTTTACATCAGATTATATTCAGATTCAGCTGAATGATCCAACTTCCTCTGGTCGAGTTCGTTAGTCCACAGACAACAGCTCGCAATTATGAATGTTTACACAACACAAGCAAAGAGAAGAGAAAGAGTCAACATTTATTGGCAATACAATCTGAGTCACTACAACGACCAGCAGAGGTAGAAAATAAGGGGGAAAAAAGCATGTTACAAAACCATAAGGCTTCAACAAATACTCTCATTACTCTAAACAGCTGAGAAGCAGGTGGATTTATGACCCACATGTGACCTCGACTTCTGTCCAGGTGTAAAACTACAAAGGTTAAAGGATCTCGTCTCATCCTGTTTTCTGACCGGACTGAACCTCATGAGTTGCATCCATGTGTGTTTGCTGCATTTAATGAACCAGATTAATTGGTTTATATTCTTTTTTTCTGCTCACACATAAAGCAAATGATGGTGTAGTCTCTTCTTTAGTGAGGTTTATTTATTGTGTTCACACTTCCCAGCGCAGTGGTGAAAAATATTTACAAAAAGACAAACTGTAGGTGGACAATATTTACCAAATAGATAAAAATAATAATAAATAGCAGTTAGTACGCAAAATATTTACAACAAACAAGCAAACACAACTTATCCCCCACAGTCATAATAACCCACAAAATCAATAACTTAACACAAACATAACTGATAATAAAAACAAAATAAAACAAATTAAAAATAATGAAAATAAAAACAGAAAAGGAAAATCTAGTCAAACCTTCATGACCTCCGTTCAGTTCTTCATTAATAAAGTGAAACCAATAAAAATCAACAAATCAAAAAATAAAATCAAAAAACTACACAATGACGCTGACGTCACTTGTCGGCGACGCAACAATGCGGCGATTTAAACGCGCCGACGACGTGAGCAATGTTTGAATGGACGCGGGACAGACGACAGGTGAAAACCGGAGCAGAGTGGCGAGTAAATGACAACTGGTTTACGGAAAATGAAGTGACGACATGTGATGAATCAGTGAATAATTAATTAAATACAGGATGAGCGGTGAAATAATGTCAGTCCGTGCGTTTTGTTTTGTTTGTTTTTTTTAAATCAAATTTCTCAATACGAATGTGCTGTGTCAGACATTTCTCACTTTTCAGATTATTATTATTATTATTATTTACAAATCAAATTACCGAAAATGTTCAGTGACTGAGTCAAGCGTCGTATGTTGTGAGTTTTTATCTTTGCTGTGTTTTTCTTATTTGTTTATATTTTCAATCAGTTTTAGTGGGATGTTTTTATGAGACACTGCATGCATGGCACATGTTTTTTTCCCTTGATTATCCTGAAGTAGACGGATTGAATCCTCAAGCTGTGATCATTGTAAAAAAAAAAAAAAAAAAAAAAAACAACAACAACAACAACAGGTGGAGACGACGGGCCTACACGAACCGGGACAGGACCGGAGGACCCCACACAAAGTTAAGAGTCTTCTTATATAAGGTTATCTTTGCTCCACCTTGATTTCACAGAGTCGTTGGACTCTTATCATCCCTATGTGACGTTGTCGGCATTTTTTTTTTAAATTGATCTTAAACAAATCCGTTGTCTTTAAGTTTAGCTATATACCCTGAAGTTACCCATTTTAACAGTGTCGGAGTGAACACCACTGAGGGCGCTAGATTAACGACCCATCACATCAGAAATGAGTGCAATTGACTCTTTGTCCCCTTGAGGTCGCGCTCTCCTTCATCCTTCCCCTCTGAGCTCCGTCTCCTTGAAAACCTTATCAGCAAAAGTCATCAGCCGCTCCTGTTCGGTCATATTGTATTTATAAAGGATATCATCAGAAATAAAAGCTGAATTGTCCTGTATCTGTTTTCTCTCTGTGTGTTTTTGTTTGTTTGTTTGTTTTATTTTAGGGATTGTCTACTTCCAAACAAAAAGAGTGACGTAATCTGAACTATGAGACTATTAATTAACGCAATCATTTAATTGAATAAAAAGGGAGTGGGGGCTGTTGTTTGGTCGGAACCTTTACATTATCGTGCTATAAATATGCAAATGAGCTTTATTTATGTAATCGAATGTGCTGTGTCATAATTTACACATTGATTTAATATTGATTGATTTAAATGCGACATATTTTTTTGACTTATAATCGATCATGTCAGGATATTTCTGCACCTTTTTTTTTTCCTCCTCTCCTCCTTCACCATGTAAAATCTGGACTGCAGCAACGCCTCACGACTTCTGTTTTTTTTTTTTTTTTCCCTCTACCTCTCCCATAATGCTTTGCGCTTGGGGTTGTCGTGTGTGCGCTGTCTGTGGTGCTGAAGCTGCGCGTGCCTCCGAGGCTGCTACCATAGAAATCCACCCGAGCATCTCTCCACGAGAGAACCAGCGCGAGGAACCGTTTCTTTTCTCTTCTGCGGTTGGAGAGCGGATGGTTTGGAAATTCAAGATGTTTTGTCATCTGTTAAAGTCTTATTTATCTGTTTATTACTACAACCGGTTTTAAATTTATTTTATTATTATTATTATTTTTTATTTAAAGCACAAACTACAAAGCGGAGACGTTTCCCAAAGGCGTTTTCTTGGCTGTTTTCGAGTCTCGTCTCTCCGGTGCCGCCGCCTGCTCAACCGTTATTTCCAGCTCCAACCCGCATCCTTTATGCACAGCACGCTGCTCCGGTCCTCCCCAACGAAACACACCTTCGTGTCCGAGCACCATGGCCCGCTCCAGCCGCTTTCACTGAGAGATATGGAAGCGAAGCAACACCAGATAAAGAGCCTGAAAAGCTACCCTGAGACCGGCGGCCGGAGCCTGGCAGCGGCCGCCGGAGACGGAGGAGGAGGAGGAGGAGGTGGTGGTGGTGGTGGTGGTGGGTACCGAGCCGGTTCGGCTGAAACAGAGATGGAGGCGAAGATCCAAAAAGCCATCGACTTCAAGGTGGAGGGTCATCGCTGCTACAAGGAGAAGAAATTTCGGGAAGCGATAGGCAAGTACCACCGGGCGCTGCTGCAGCTCAAAGGGGTTCACGTTGTCGACGGGACGACGGGATCCGAGGTCAACCTGCTGAACCAAGCCGCGGCCAAGCTGACCGAGGAGCAGCGGAGAGCCGTGGAGAGCACCGAGATCGAGTGCTACGACAGCCTGACAGGTGAGCAGCACCGGTGCACCCCCCAACCCCCAAAACAACACAACACACTCAGACCTCCGTAGCCTTCAGAGTTGCTGCTGACACCATTGTTCGTTTCGGTTCATCGGGTTCATACGAGCCAGTGGACTCTGAAGGTCTGGATTTTCTGCAGGTGCTGGATTTCTTCCTGTGCAGAGGCAGGTGTAAATTACACTACTGTTATAGTCTGCACGAATGCACAAACGACTCGTTGTGTATCATTGTCATCAGCTGACAGGTAGTACAGGGTGCAGATTTAATGGGGAATAATGTGCTGTAGTCTACTGTCTGACCAAATTAGTGCATTATGAAGCCCATTGAGGCCATTTGCCAGCCATTACAGAGAGATGTCACAGTTCAAATTAACACATCTTATCATAGCCACGCCAATTTCAAGCTCTTACACAGCTTTCAAATGGTTTCTCATCAGTACATTATTTCTTTTTACAGTAATTTCATTATTATTTCCAGTGAACACGCAGCTCATTATTGTACATGTTTAAGAAAAACAAAGTAACAAGACCAACAGCCCTGAAATGTAGACATGGTTTCATGTGTAAATTGTTTTAATGTGAGCAGCTAATGTCAGTGACCTATTCAAAGTTGAAACCAACACTATAGTGTATTTGTAGTATTGTGTTTTCAGATGTCATGTTTTGTTCAGGTTAAATTGATATGAACAGTGACTGCAGAGAGAGAAGGAGATACCCTTATTAGTGACATTGTTGCCTATATATAATTTAAAAGATTCATTGATTATTAGAACAGTTGCCACTTAATTTTCTGTAATAATCCATACGTTTTCACATTTGAGTCAATAGAGCAAGTTATCGTAGTTGCTAGCAATGCACTTTCTGTCAATCACCCAATGGTAAAATCAATTTATCATTTCTGTTTGAGAACTGTCAGGGAAAATGGTGAAACTGCCACGGGAAACAGAGGTCATAGTTGGATGGAAAAAAATCATTGTAACTGACTGACTACGTTAGTTTTATACATAATTTTACAGTAACAAGTGTTAAGAATTACAGACATTGTTGCATTTAGTGAGGAAAATAGGATAAGTCATGATCATGATGAGTGTTGATATCCACAGGGAGAAGATGATGATGATGAATGGCTCACACTACAGCAGTTATATCACATTGTTTTTTTAAGTCATCACTACCTATGTGAGGGCTGAGACTCTGGGTCACGAATGTTGACACGTCACGATCGGTGGCGATGTTGCGCCTCGTCTGCCACGATACATTGAAGGTCGCCTCGTTCTGCGCAGCGTTCAGGGCCTGGGAGACCAGTGTGGTGTGAAGGGAAGATGGGGGGAGGGAAGGTGAAAAGAGGAGGATGATGGGGGGTGAAACAGGGAAGACTTAAAGGGTAATTAGGGAGGATGGAGGGATGCAGAGGATGTGGTGTAGAAGAAGAAGAAAAAAGGAAATCAGAGTAGTGTAAGAGAGCAAAAGCAAGCTCGTAGAAGAGCAGTGAAAGGGGGGAGGAGAAGGAGGAGGAGGGGAGGAAGGGACTGCTAACACGCGACAGGGGGCCATATTTACCATGGCAACCATGACTGGGCCTTTTCCCTGTTGTTGTATTAATATGGCTCATACCCTCCCCTCGCTGCTGCTTCAAACATGAGCATGTGCTCATGCGCACTCACACGCACGTACAAACACAAAGAAACCTCACTTCAACCTGTGACTGTGTTTACACGAACAACATTAATATATGCGCTTCACTCTGATAGCTGCATTCTGTCATCAAAATGTTTGATAACAGTTTATAGGACCGTGTAATTTCCTTTTGTGGATCACGTACTCGCTCCCACGATACTTGTAATGTAGGTACAGTGGAAATAAATAAGACAACGAGGAACAAGGGAGTAGCAAATGGGTATTTTAGAGGAAAAAGAAATAAATTATACCCTGCTTTAATAAACACATGGCTCCTCTGGGATACTGTACTATTAAAGATACTGAGTTTTGGTGTAACTGAAGAGTGAGATGTGCAATAAATACAGAAATGTAAACAAATATTGCGATAAGTTGGTCTCAGTTTACAGCTGCGTCCTTGGCAGACGGCGACACTCACACTCCAAGCCTTTATCTACGTCTCCTACTTTAACTGTGTGATCTATGACAAGGACAGTCTGAAATTTTTGCTTCTGTACCTTTTTTCAAATGCACAGCTGTGACGGTTTATATCATCACCCGTTGCTTTTTAACATTATGAAGTGATTTAATATAAAATAAATGTCAAATATGGTGAAAAAAAAAACACAAAGACCAGGTTCGTCATTCTTTTCATTTTATTAGAGTAAAGATACGTTTTATCTGCTATAATGTCATTTGTGCCTGTTTTTTCTTTACTTATCTACTTTTTAAAAAAAGATAAACATGTCATACTTTAATTTATCTCCTCTCATTTTGTGTTTTACCCTTAAAAAGTGATTGTTCTTCATCCAAAATGCCCTGTGAGCCTCTGTCTGAAAAATCCAAAGGCAGCAGCGTGTTCGTCTGTACTTTCTATCTTCACTCCCCTGTCTGTCTCACACTCCAACTCATTGATGTCTACAGATGATATAAATCATATAAAAGGAAAAAAAAACAAACTAAAACTCTAGCAACTCCAACAGGAGTAAAGCGTATTTGTTAGCGGGCTACTTTAAGAATTAATATACGTTTGGCCGATTATTTACTCAAGCTTTGCCAACGTATGTGGGAGTAGCTCAAAATAGTCGACACTACAATGCCAATATTTATGGTGATCCAGAGAAATTGCGTGGTACACTAATGTGTTTTGAATGGTTTTTTAATGGCAGTAGAGGAAAAAAAAAAAAAGATCTCACACTTAAACTATAAGGACGATACATAGTAGAATAAATACCATTATTGGTTTTTAGTCTTTGGTACCAGAATCTCACATGAGGGAATATACAACACAAAATGCAATGTAAACGGAAAACGGTGAAATCACATTTCAGCATATTCAGTGGGAAGGTTGTTTCAAGGATCTTGGAGAATTTGTCACATTTCTTCTGTACATTCAGACTGTTGCTTCACTGTAATCTCAGACTGACTTTGTGATGCTGAGATCAGGACTCGGACCATCTGTTACAGGACTTGTCTCTGGAGAAAGTTCTGTATGACTCTGGCTTTATGTCTGGAAACGTTGTCATGTTGCAGAGTCCATCTGGACCAATCAGACGCCTCCGCTCTGATGGTATTTGTGTGATAGATAAGAAACATCTCAGGTTTTGCACAATAAGGTTTTTTTTGATTGAGATTAAGATTTCAGTTACTCAAATTATGAATAAAATAAAATAATCCTTTGATATTTTCTCATCCCAGATTTAACCAGTTAAGATTGATCCAGATTCTTTTTTTCATGAGTTAAAGCTGTCAAGAAATGTAATAATGTGGTAATCTCGTATTCGGGGTATTGTCACGAACAGGTTAATGAGTTTATTGTGTTGCTTGTTAACCTCAACGCAACCCAATTAATTTGTTTTGGAAGAAAAAACAAAGATGGTCTTTAAAGCGTCTCAGAAATTGTCTCACAGTTCAGTATCTCTGTCACCAAAGCAAAAAAAGCAGTGAGTGCATAGTAATCCAGCTGCAGGTCTTTTGTTGTGCGGCTCCACCTGGTTACCCAGGACTCTGCCGGGCAGACGGTGGTCACCGTGGTTATGAGTCAGGAGCTGCCATTTGATTGGCCGGCGGTCTGCGACTGTGACGTATGACGGCAGAGCAACAAGCACGAGACATGTTGGTGTTTGTTTGCTTCAGTTTTCACAGGCCTGTGTGTGTGTGTGTGTGTGTGTGTGTGTGTGTGTGTGTGTGTGTGTGTGTGTGTGTGTGTGTGTGTGTGTGTGTGTGTGTGTGTGTGTGTGTGTGTGTGTGTGTGTGTGTGTGTGTGTGTGTGTGTGTGTGTGTGTGTGTGTGTGTGTGTGTGTGTGTGTGTGTGTGTGTGTGTGTGTGTATGTGCTTTCCACCAGTTTTACACTGGTGGAAAGTGAACAACATAATTTACTTTTTAGTGCTTTACTTATGCTTAACTTTGTTTGACATTTCTAACAACTTATAAAATAAAATATAATAAAATATTTAATTCTGATGAAATATGATACATTGTTATGGATTAAACTACAGCAGCAGTTATTAGTCGGTTTATTGATAATTTTTAACTATTTTTCAAGCAAAAATGCCAAATATTACATGTCTCCAGGTAAACCAAGTGTATATATATATTTTTTTATTCTAATTGTTTGTCAAATAGAAGAAAAAAAATCGATGCCGTCACCCGTGGGGCATTGTTTAGTAAATTCTGAGTTGTTATTGACAAAATGAATATGAATAAGTATAATAATAGCAAAGAAAAAAATCTGACCTTCCAATACAAGATGCTAATGGAGAATAAATGAGGGAAAAAAGGAAATAATTCAGTAACAAAAGATGTCAATAATAATAGAGAAAAAAGTTGTAACATTATTTTTTTTTTTTTGGGGGGGGGTATTTCTTATTAACTTAAAAACCTTATATGTAGTCAAAGAAAAGAGAAATCTGTAAATTAATGTTAACATCAACGATATCATCATAAAATTACATCACACTGACAATAGACGTCGAATGTCCTCTTGTCCAGCCTTGTTAAGGAGACATCCCAGAGTCAGTGTGTCCCTGCAGGGTTGTATATAAATGGGCTAGACCACCACCACCATCTGTGTCTGTCGCAGTTCACAGTGGTGCAACATGTTGGCCAGAGGCGGACTGCCTGCCATCCATCCACCCACCATCACAAACAAACTGTGAGGCACATACAGAAATAACAGACGTGACTGCAGTTTGTTTGCTCTTTTTTTTCTGATATCGATTGTGAAGAGGTACTTTTACAAACAGGAGCAGCAGTTTCCTAAAACAGCCCATTTAGTCAGACTTTTATCGGGCAGTTTAGAAACCGTAGTAAGTTTTTAATCCGTTCAACTTCACATTAGAAAGTGTCCTGCGGTTAAAAAAAAAAAAAAGAAAAGGGGGAGCCAGGGCGATCCGGAGCGATTCCCTCGTGAGACCAATCGGTCGGACTTTTCATCACCTCACACTCGCTCTGATCTCTTGTCTGAAATGTCTCTTTGTTCCTCCTGACTGGCTCAATCTGTGAATGAGTCATAAGTAACAGCCTTGAGAGAGATGCAGCAGGAAGGGGGGCTGAGTTGAATTGTTTGTTTCATAACATCCATCTCCCTTTTTATTTAACTGCTGCTCTTCACAGTCGCTCTGCTCACCTTGATGACAGTCTGGCAATTTCCACCCACCCACTGGTCGCATTAATAAAATTGTTAAAGGACTGAAAATATAAACAAGCATGATTTAAAGTGATGGTTCGCAGTAATTTGAACCCAGTGTATATTTCACCATGAATACAAGTTGAACACCCCCTCAAGAGATATTTTACATTGGTTGAAGGATTTTTAAGCTTGACGTCTTTTGTTTTCACAACCAAATAGCTTAACAATGAAAGTAAAAGGGGCAGCCAGCCAAACATTTTAAATTGTCATTTTTTAACCACTAATGAAGCTTGAAATGGCACCTCACTTCAGCAGTAGCATAAATAGTGTCCCTACACATAAATCGAAGTACCGATAACTTAGTAAGTGAACCGAGAGTTTATTAAAAAAGACTGTTTTACAAGACTTACCCAACATCTTGTTTTCATAACAACTGGTAATGAAGGGTGTTTCAGATCAACAGATTTATTTATTAAAAGTTATCATTACTTTGGTTTATGTGTGGGGACACTGAAGCGAAGTGCTGAGCTTTATTAGTTGTTAAAAAATTAGATTTAGATACATTTTGCTGACTACCCCACTTACTTTCATTGTTAGCTACTTGGTTGTGAAAACAAAAGACCATCAAACTTGAAATACTTTGACCAATGTAAAATCAAGGGGGTGTTACTCCAGACGATGACTTTAAATTTAAGAAAATTCATGGCTTTTTAGTTTAACCAACCTCATGACGCTTTAACTGTAAAGCTGATCATACTGGCTCATAAATAAATGATGAAACTTAAGTCACCTGTGGACACATACTGACTATTTTTTTTAGTGAAAATGCGCTACTTTAAATTTCATTCCATTTCTGCCAATGTGCCAGTTTGAAACTGTTGCAAAAAAAAAAAATCTTTAAAGATAACAGCCCATTGAACTGGAGGGTTTTATAGCACAAGGTTGAGATAAAAGCGACTGTTTTCCCTGGAGGTTTTACTGAATCTAAACAAAGGAGACTATTCTGAGCTGCTGCTGTATTTAGCTGTTCACACCACACGATGCGTTGTGTGTCAGAGACGGACAAACCTGCATTTAACATTTGTTTGTTTCGCCACTTGGTTGCAGCAGCAGAAGCTGTTAACATTAATGTCTAATGCGTTAGTAAATAGCCGCCTATATGTACACAACTGGCAGAAATAGAGCAACATTATCAGTCATGTCGGGTGTGTGAAGTGTGTTTGCATCTGCCTGATGAATTTAAATCCGGTGTTCAGCGTCTCTGTGCTCTGTTTTTGTGCGCGGAAATATGCAGCTGGACCGGAAAAATCTGAAACAGTGACCTGAAAAATATCAAATCACTGTTTGGAAGTGATGGGGACTGTAAAGCCAGGTTAGTTTCTTAAAACGACTGTTTTAACATTACCCATTGTCTCATTTTATATGAGAAAATCAGCTCCTAAAGTGTAAAATAATGTTACATCCTCTTCTGAATTCATCCATTTATCGAGGCCGTCGATGAACTTTTGAACTTTGATGTGCAATTACAGGCCTTCAATGAGCCTTTAATGAGTCTGTTGGGTAACATCAGCATCTGTTATTGCCAGACCAAAAATAAAAGCCCTTCCTTCACAGCCACCCGGCAGCACCATCATAAGATGTGGTGATATTGCTCCGCTTCCTCAACAGCCTTGAGGATTTATCACAGCCTCGGATGGTGACCGCTGCGCCTGCATTAGAATAACATCAGCGATGTGTAACACCACAGACATGGGGGGGGTGGGACGATTTCACCAGTCCACTCTAACCTACTGCTGGTGAACAGTCGACGCCTGCTTACAAAAGCAGATCAGAAGAGGAAGAACTCCTCCCTTTCATCTCCTGCCAGCTCAGTCACCAGGGGATATGGTGTGTATGAGATAAAGGCAAGTAGAAGAAGAGTGTGGGGAGAAAAAAAAAAAAAAAAAACGAGGGGGAAGAATGTAAGAGAGGGGTTAAATCACAGTTGTATAAGCAGTTATTGGTGGAAGAGGAGTAGAGAGGAACCACACTGCAGTGTGTGCTCATAGGAAAATGGAGGAGGAGAAAGAGAGATGCCATGTGAGGGTGAGATGGGGGGATGGGGACAGGTTTTGGTTGGTGTTTTATTTATTTATTTTTTTATTTTTCTCCCCTCTGTGCACGTATGTCTGCCATCGGAGGGGCAGGCCAGAGCAAAGCCGTGTGATCATCGTGTGCCAGGGCTGCAGATGGCGTGGCATTGCTGTCAGGGTACGACCGGCGCTCCCTCTACTGTATCACTCACACTGTACCGTCCTCCCTATACCAACTCTCTGAATTACCTCACAGCTGAGAGGGAGAGAGATTTGGAGAATGGGGGAAGGGGTGATTCCGTAGAAAAGATGCAGAGGTTGAATTATGTGACAGAGGAAGGAGGGAGGGTACGACTGTAAAAGAGAGTGACAAGAAGGGAACGAGAGGAGGGAAATGCCGGCCGCTACGACCTCTCAGTGGTGAATGGAGGGTTCTTAATGCTGCATTTGTATTTTTTTTATTATTATTATTATTATTGTGGAGAGGACATCTTTGAGAAATTCAATCTCGACCAAACTGATTTACTGTACATCTCAGCTCTGACGGCCCCAGATGACTCCTGTCAAAAGAGTAAATAAGATTCAGTCATCTGTCAAAGAGAGAGGACGGGCAGGAGCTCAGGGAGAGATGGAGAGGCTGATGGAAGCAAAAAGAAAATGTTTGCTGACATTTTTTTTTTTTTTTTTAAATCCTAATGTGTAATAGTTTTTATTTAAAAGTGGTCTATAATATTTCCAAACTGGCACAGTTGTATGATTCAATCGTCCAGAAAATTAAGCCAGTTTAAAGAAAAACACAGAAGAATGTGAAAACACAAAAACACAAGAGTTTGATCCAACAACACCAACAAAGACCAAGATATTAGTTAATAACTAAGACTGCTGCAGTAGAGTTTGACTCGAATCCTAATGTCACTATACCACGACAAAGCCAACGTACCGACATTTAAGCATAATGATAAACAATAAACATTTGCGCATTAGCACTGAATAAATATGAAGTCGTCTACATCTGAGGCCGATGGGAATATCATTAGTTGTTTTTTTTTGCTTTTTCATTAATCAAAGAAGTGGGCAACTCGACCTTATGACAATTTGAGTTGTATGAGTAATTAAAAAGACATAATCATTAACAAAATTACTAAAAAAATATTGCGATGAAACAGAAATGATAATAGAACAGTTAGAATATTGGTCATTAAGAGAAGGAGACAATCATCATCAGGAGTGTTCATGTCACATGTTGTTAAAGTTTAATGCTAATAAGCTGCACTCTACTTGTAAGACCGTAGCCAAGTGAATCAGATCAGCTCTAAGGCCGAATTTAAGTTTGTTTTGTTTGAGAGGATTGTGTTCCTGTATACAGGAACACCAGTGTATACACTGGTATTTATTTCACAGCTGTGCTCTGCTCAGAGAGGATTGACAAAGTTGTTTTAAATCTGAGAGGATGTAAATTATTTCTGGCAAATAAATTGAGTTTTTTGCAATTTGACACCGACATTTGGAGGCGCCACAGTCAGAATCACTGATGATAACCTCACGGTGATGCTTCAGATCACCGTAAGTGATCAGATTTTATTGTTTTTATTTGTGTCAGATTTTATGTCACTTCTTAAAGAAGATGTTATTTCAGTCTGGACCAAAGTGGTTGATGAGCCCTCGCTGCCAGAATCAGTTGCCAAATGCAAGATGATTACACTCCATTACATATCACTTTGATTCTAATAGTTTACCCGTGTAGAGAAGAAAGTAAAACTATATTCAGCAGGATTATATTTATCACAATCTGCTGACTCCTCAGAGATGTATTAAATTGCCTGTAGTAACCATGTGTTTGCGACATGCTCCGTGTAATATGTGTGCTTCGGTTCTGAGACGTAATCTCCTTTTGATATGGAGCTGACAGTTGTGTGAAACAATGAATAAACTGAAACAGCTGTCAAAGCTTTTTTTTTTTTTTTTTTTTTTTAGTCTGTAGTTGAAAGTCATGGCATCAGCTGAAAGAAAAGTGAAACGGATAGCCTTTCCTGACATCCTCAGAGAGCGAGAGGAAGATGGGAGAGATTCATCGTCTCTAAACCACCAGTGATGAGAACTCGCTGAAGCTATTTGCACATATCTAACACCCCGTGCAGCCGCGGACGGAGCAGAATAAACCAATTAACTGTTTATATTTATCCAGTTGAGCTCCACGCTGATAAAAAGCCATGTTGGTCTCCATCTGAGCTCTTCTCCTCCTACTTGGTCTGCTCCGCTCCGGCCTGAACGCTTCATTACATACGCCGCTGGGGGTTGACAGGGAACAACTCGACCCTGTTACACCCTGTTTGTGACGCCACTGAAGTCTTAAAGATTGAGCTGAGTCCATTTTGCCGATCCTGCTCCGACTGTGACCCTCAGCTGAGGAGATTTACCGATGCTCTGTGACGTAAAAAAAGAATAAAAACTTAAATTATGAGGCAAAATGTTGAGATGAAATCATATCATCACATCCCTGCAGTTTCCTTCAGCTCTGTGGCACTTGAAAGCATCAGAATTGGTTTAAATGTAAAATATTAGAGCTAGGTGCTGTTAAACTGCAGAATCTATATGAAACATGACAAATGTGACATTTATGTGTTTTTTACATATTAATTTGTACGATGTTTCTGCCTTAATTCCTCAGGACAGATCTGATGTCTTCTATTACCACATTTTTAAATATTTTATTTCCAATTTCAATGTTTTTTTTTTTTTTTTTTTTTTTTTTGTAAAAATACATGGAAACAAATGGATGGAAACTTTTGGTTTTACAGGCAGCAGTAGCTTTATTGTGTTAGTCCCACATCTTAACAAATTTAGTATTTTTCTTTGTTTCCCTGGTACAGGATGACTCCATGGACCCTGTTTTTTTGGAGCTTTGCCTCTAAGAAGTTTCTAAACTCAAGCTGCCAACACCTGGCCATATCATTTCTAGAAATTATGAAAGATCATACTTTGAGCTGTTAATTTACTTTACTGCTTAGTTGGGGAAAGCTCCACTACCTCTCAGATTAAGGCTGACTCTATGAAATTCAGAGCCAAACCATTTGGCACTTTTCTGTGTTGACCTTTCTAAACACGCTCTCATCTATCTTGTTGCCAGGTGTAACGTGCAGAGCATGTTTTCTCAAAGCAACTGTACATAGATTAAAGACGGACAAATTTTCCTTTGACGATATGTCACTGGGTAGACTTTGGGAGCAGTGTGTTTGACAGCAATGGACGACAGTGGCCAAACATCTGCCAAGCTGTAGACACAAGCCTGCTCAGTGTCCACAGCTGACATCACCAATCAGATAAAGGCCAAGCTATTGGCCACAACAAAATTATACCCCTGTCCAGGGAGCTCAACTCCAGAAATAAGCTTGATAGAAGTCATTTTGATGCTTTATCAAACTGCACTTATCTACTGTTTGAATATCTGTCTTTACTCAGCAGAGTTAAAATAATATAGACAGTTCTGGATCTCTCTTTTGGCTCTCGGACTCTCAAGGATATAAAATAAATATACTAGTTGTAACAACTTAAATAAAGTAATATCTTCATGGACTGCTCTTTATTTCTTTTAGAGTCCTTAAGAAACCCCACAAAGACTGGCGCTGAGTGCTACAGGCTTATATTACAGACGAGAGGAAATTGCTCAGCCTTAGTTCTGGAAACTGCGAAATGCAATGGAGAGCATTAAATGATTTAATCTTTTGGTGAAGTCATAGAGACGATAGCTTCCTCACTCGTATAAATATTTCAGTAGATGAGCATTAATCCTGAGTCAGCGACTATTTTAGGCATGCGGTATAATAATGTAGGAGGATGGAAAGTGATGGAATAAAGTAGAAGATGAGCTGAGTGATGGAGGTTTGAAAATCACAAACAAAAACAGCACAAACAACACGGGGAAGTGAATCATCGTGGGTTAAAACATACAAACACATGAAATCAAGCCTTGCTCTGTCCACTTCTGTGAATAGTAACCAGAATAATCTGGTTACTTGATTAAATATATATATATATATATATATATATATATATACACACATTTTGGGGAATATGCACATTCATTTTCTTGCTGAGAGTTCGAGTTGAGATGAGAAGATTGATACAACTTTCATGCAACTTCACTGCAAATTTGTTACAGCCAGCAGCCGGCGAGCTGAGCTTAGCACAATGTCTGGAGGGAATTGGCGGAAATGGGGGAAATGGCTGCTCTAGCTCTGTCTGGAGGTAATAAAATCAGACTATAGCTGCTCATTTATTAACACAGAAAGCGCTTTTTCAACCAACAATATGTAATATTTTTGATGTCATAATTAGATGTGCGTGTGTGTCTGTGTGGGTGTGGGGGGGTATTATTAGTTTCTGTTTTTAATATTTGCTGCTAATGCAAAGAAGAACAGGAAAACCCCCTGTTAGCATTTATTATTACAAAATGGTTAAACTTGTTAGAATTGTAGTAGTATTATCTAATTGACCTACATTTAATTAGCCTTTATTAGTTTAATAATTGATTTGATGCAATAATTTGTTGCATATTTGGAGCAGTTGATTAGGGTTAAACTCAAAACTTATTAGAGTTAATTGCACCTTTTTGTTGTTAGTGTCAATAATGGAATAGAGTAACTGACATCAGCTGAGGCTTGTTTCATCAAAATGGGAAACACCAGGAGTTTTAGAGATGGAATTTTTCCAGATCATTAATGAATGAATCAAAGGATGTATACAGAGTAGAAACTATAAGTTAACTGGCTCTTCTGTCCTAAATCATGTCTGTTTTCATCAAAACATTGATAAATATATATATGTATATATAAGTGTGTGTATATATGTGTGTGTGTGTGTATATATATATATATATATATATATATATATATATATATATATATATATATATATATATACACACTGGCTCATTTGTGAGGCTGCTCCTGGCGCTCTACATTTCCAGCTGCCCCCAGAGGGGCCTACAGAGGCCTCCGAGAAACACACAGTCAAACGCGAGCAATAACAAGTGCGTAATTATGATGGATTTCTCTGACACCATATGGGGCCGCGTCGAGTCTTCTGCTACTGTGACAAACAATCAAAGACCTCATCTGCGCAGATTGTTTTTAAGTGAAAATATTATTAGATGACAGGATGTGCCGTTTCATTTCTGTGTAATAAAAAAATCACAGCAGTGATATAATTTTATATTCCATATTTCACATTTTTGGTGAGAGAAACAAACTGGTTTATGGATGTGACAGCAATTTGTAAAAGATGAGGCATCGTAGAAATTAATTTATAGTTTCTGAAATGAGAAAGAAAACAGAAAAGGTGTGTTTGCATTAGAAATAAAGGAGCTGAGGATGATGATGGAGGTGGAGTAAATGCTGTGTCATGTCAGCGCACACAAGACCTCGTGATCCAACGAGGAACTAGGAACTGTAGCCCCGTCCTCCTTGATAACGAAGGTCCTCCGCAAAATAAATAAATAAATAAAGATGATAAAGAGCTATTCTCGTTCAGCCTGGAGAGATCAGCTACGCCGTGTACCCAGAGCTGTGACGTCAGCATGTTAGATCAGATTTTGATCCAAATTTGTACGCATGAGGCGGCGATTTTTTTTTTTCGTGACGACGGCTACTACGCTCGTCTCATCTCGTATCTGTAAATAAATCCGTTGACGGAGTGTGTGACATTTGTGAAGGTGAGACGGGTTGATGCTTTGAAAGGTGAGAAGAGGGCGGGAGAGAAACGGAGGAGGGAAAGACGAGGGTCAAAAGATGGATGCTGTTACACAGAGTGTGTGAGGAAACCATGAATATGTGTATGTGTGTGTGTGAGTGATGGGTCTCTCCATCTGCCATTATCTTCCCACAGAACTAATTACAAGTTGATGGACAGCAGACTAATCACCAGGGTCACGAGTGGCTTTAAATTAGTCAGATCGTAGTGTCGCCTGGTGTGATGGAGAGAGGAGGGAAGAGAAGACGATCTAGCATAGAAGAGCAGAAAGAGGAAAGTGATAGACGAAGGAAAAAAAACAGCATTGTCACACTTCCACTGCTCGCTCAGTGTTTTTCTGTTTAAACCTCTCGTCCTCTGAATCTCTCAAACAGAGAGACTCTGTCATTATGTCATTATTTTCCCTCTCGGCTGTTTCTGGATTTTTGTTTTGTCAGTGCTGTTTCTGTCCTCCCTCGCTTACTTTACCTTTTTTTTTTCCCCCTCTTTCTCTCTTTTGTTCCTCTCAGGCTCTGCTGCTCTGTCTGTATTAAATGAGTCTCTATGCAGACTCGTTCTTTTTTTTTTTTTTTTTTCATGACATGATGCTTCAGGCAAACCAGTGGGGCTCTTGAGCATGTGTTAACCACTCCCACTCACCGCACCTCTCATTCGACATTCAAGCAGCAGAAAAACACAATCACATACAGACAGCCGGATACACACACACTCACACACTGGTGCTTTTCCAGCTGTGTTTGCACCTGTCTGGTTTTTTTCTGGGCTCAGGAAATCTAATACGTTCTCACTTACATTTTTATGCTCCATTTTTTTTTTTTTTCTTCCCCCAATTATCTGCATTTTGTCTACCGCTGTCGCTTCTTTAAAAATCTTGACAGTCGAGACGGAGAAGTAAACACCGTCCGCTGTCCGTGGTGCTGACACGTTAATGGCCGAACACAAAAGCCACCGTCGCAGCATCAAATAAAACCTCGGCTCACTCTTCTGTCCTCACATGAAGTCTCTCATTAGGACAAATTTATCAGCCTTGTCTGAGCTGCTTTTTTTTTTTTTTTTAACCTCTTTGTGCAGTCTCACATCTCATTAGTCCTCTTCTCTCATCTCACTTGCATATGTACAAACTGTCGGAACGCTGCATTTTTAATGCAATATATATATATATATATATATATATAGACACCTGATTTTTATTTCAGGAAGCGACATTACTTTTCATAGACAGATCAAAGTTTTGGGGTCAGCTTTCATCCTTTTGGCTTCTCCCTTCATCACTTAATCATTTTGTCAGAAAGTAGAGAAGAACATTCATTATAACAGATCACAGCCCAAAATGGAATATTTCAAAAAAAAAAAAAAAAGTGAGAAGAAGAAGAAAAAGAAGCAAATCTTCACATCTGAGAAGGTAGAACCGGATCGTGTTTAAAAATTTCTGCTCAACAAAAGGATCATAATTGGAGACAAATGCCGTCATTTTTAACGTTCTGTGTGAACTACAAACACAAGAAAACACAATAACACACAGAACTTTAATTAGATTAGAGTAGATTCGATTAGATTAGATTAGATTATTAATTACAGATCTGTGACCAGAGGCGAACTCTGGTTTCCTGCATAGAAGCCAGTGGTGCGTCCACAACATCCACAGCTGTACAATCTGTCTTCTTACATATAAAACACATTACTTCCTGTGTTCACACTAAACATGATACTATATGTAGATATAAAGATGCAGAATCGTAATCATCAGCAAAGGGCAAATATTTGAGGAAATTTGGAAGCGAATTTGCTGTAGAAATGTTTTTTCTCTCCTGTTTGTCTTCTGTGTTAAACATTGCACAACACTTTCAATTTATTTTTGGGACCCACCTCCACAACACACAAACGCCCGACTCAGCGCCCGGGACACCTTGGCTCCAGTGATATTGCTCTGCTGATTTTTTATTGTCTGTCTGTCTGCGTCCCTGCCCAGCCCTGCTCCGATGATCCCGTCATTATCACACCCTTAATGCATCTCACCGCACTCTACATTCCCTCTGGCATGCCATCCATCTGCCTAATGGGCCAGCAGGGTGCGGCCGGCCAGTCATCACTTGCGCTCACTTCTGCTTTTGTGTGTGTGTTTGATCATATTTGTACAGTCATGCTTCTTTTTTTGTTTGTCTGTTTGTCTGTTTGTTTGTTTGTTTGCTTGCATCAAACTGCTCTTTTTAAAGTCATCGCTTTGTGATTGTGTTTGTCTGTAGCGTCTCTGAGCGTGGGCGGGTTACCAACCCTCTTTTACACCCACTTGTTTGTTGCAGTCAGTTGCATTACTGTAATCGTGTTTGTGCCTCCGCGCGTGTGTGTCACCGATATCTGCGTATCTGTGTGTGTGTTATGTGTGTTGTGTATGTCGGTCGTGTCAGCCTCTGTGAACTCGTTAACTGCGTCAGCCTTTTAGGCCATTACGGCCTGTAACTGAATCCCCTGAAAGCTCGGTTCACGTTCTCCACGTCCACTGCTGGAGGGCGATAATGGATGGGCGTGAAGGAGGGATGGAGCGCCGTCCCATGTTGTTGCTGGACGGCTGTAAAAACAAATAGAGGAGTGAAGTCTGCAGGGGAGGTGTTCAGGAGAGAGGTAGAGGTCATCTGAGGTGATTACTTCTTTACCAGGATGAGCAGACTTGTGATCACTGAAGTCGGGAAACAGCCTCGACTGCTGCGTTGACTGTGTGCTGACTCATGAGCCTTACTGAAAATAAGACCATTTACAAGCCCGGCTTCTTCTTTCTATAGGAGTGAGTGTGTGTGTGAGAGTGTGTGTGAGTGTATGCTTACGATAATGTTTATGAAGTCTATCTGTTTTAATGTGGCATATTTTATAAACATCTCAGTGGGTTTTTAGGAAGCTTTTAGCAAAAAGAGAGAGAGAGATGTATTTTAATGACAGTTTCAGTTATGAGAACAACATTAACCGAGAATGCCAATGAGGCAAAAAAACAAAACAAACAAACAACAAAACAAAAACATGAGCATCCAAAAAAACACTTTTAGTCACCCAAAAACTCATTAAACCTATTTGGTAGAAGGAAAACAAGGGAATTGATAAACTTTGTGTTTGAAATAGTTTACTTTTAGTTTATAAAGTAATGTTTTTATGTGTAGGTAATCTGACTGAACTTACACTGGTTGGAAAAAGAAGACCTGAGCTATAACTAACTTGAATTATCCTTTAAAGGTGCAGCTATTTTTTTTTTTTTTTTTTTTTTTTTTTTTTGATGACGTCACTCCTGTTCTTGTTTGTACCAAAACAAAACAAAACAAAACAGGGAGCTAGTTGTTCCTCCCACTTCCCCCAGCCTCTGGTGTTTCTCTTGCCATGAACATTGTATCAGCCAATCCCAGACTAACCCGTCTGTGATTGGCTGGAACAGTGTCTGTTATTGTTTTGTTGCACAGGATGCACACTGCATTTTTTTATGGGGTGGCCAGCAAGGTTTGTAAGGAGATGTTTGCTCAAAATGGGGAAAAAAATGTTTTAAATGTAAATTTGCTGAAAAATCACACACTGCATCTTTAAATATTATTATAATTCAAGTATTTCCTGACTTCTCTTCTATATGTGATCACATGTAAATGAGCAAAGCAAAGAGATCTATCAGTCATGGGCAGAAACATACTCTGATTGTTGTTGAAACTGTCTGTGCGGTGATGTCCATGATGAATTATTTAGTGTTTTGTACTCATGATGTTGACAGGCAAGGCCTGGGTGTGTGTGTGTGTTTCTGTCTGTCTGACAGAGCTCCATTAGTACAGTTCATTGGTCCTTGACCTGATCTTTTTTCGTCCAAGCTGGAGACACACACACACCTTTTACGTGATGTCTCTGAGGTTCAGAGTGAGGTGACAGGTAGAAAAGCACTGTTTTAACACACTCCCTCATCTCCCCTACTCTCCCATAGGTCTCACCTCTCTCACCTCCCCCTCCTTCCCTGATCTCTGCCTCTCTCTTTCCCTCCCTCTCTCTCTCTCTCTCCCCTCTAAAATCTCTGGCTCCTGACTCACACTGCCTCCCAGCTAACAGCCCTGACTCATGTTATTCACAGAGCTGTCTGTGTGTCAAGGGCAGACTCGGAGGAGAGGATGGAGGTGAGGGTGGGGGGAGCGGGAGCCACATCAGGGAGAGAAAGAGAGTGTAGTGGGAGATGTGAGTCTTGAAGGGAAGTTGTTTTTGATACCTCATCACAGACAGATAAAGAAGAGAATAAAAGAAACAAAGTGAGGTGAGGTGGGAAGCAAAAAAAAAAAAAAAAAAACTGGCTGTGATCATCAGTAGAATCGTGTCTCAGTGATCAGATATCTGAGCTTTAAAAGCTTCGGACTAAAAGCTGCTTGTGTCTTTCTTAATGCAGTTATCCCAATCTGATCTCAGAGCTGCTGAGAACTGCTTAAGTGAAGTGCACGTGTGTATCGATGACTACAGTGAAATACATTTTCGTCAGTACTCCATATTGCTCTCTTTATGTTTTTTTTTTTAAAGCAGTTGGAAGCGGTTTGGCTCGCTCACATCTCATCCCGTAGCACTTCTGCGGTATCTGTCGCTCACTTGATCCCCCATCTCCTCCTCCTCTCTCCTGCTGACCTCAGTACTTACAACACATCTGCTAAGTCAGGGAAATAAAGAATTAAGCATCCTCACAGTATTCAACCCATCTTTCTCGGGCTGCATTTTTACCCCATTCTTCTATTTTACATGTCCAGCTCTGCAGCAGCAGCAGTAGCAAACAGAGACGTTACTGCCTGCACAACTTTTCTTCTTTTTTTTTTCCATCTCTCTGTGTTGGCTATTTATACACAGCCCACTGCCATCCTAAGGAGTCTGAATTTTACCACAGCTCTATTAAAAGGCACAGAGTAAGATGTCAGCAAAAATATTACCATCTTTGTTTTTCATCACAGGGACCTACTTGTCGACAAACTTCTCTAAACTTGTATATTTTCAGCTAACTAATTTAATTTAACTAACTTTTTCCCTTTGTCTTCCTCCCTGCAGCGTGTCTGTTGCAGTCCGAGCTGGTAAACTACGAGAGAGTGAAGGAGTACTGTCTGAAGGTGCTGAGCCACCAGAGAGACCACTTCAAGGCCATGTACCGAGCCGGCATCGCCTTCTATCACCTGGGTGACTACGAATGTGCCCTACGTTACCTACGTGACGCCAAGAACCGCGAACCCACAGGTGAGAATATTTAAATACAGTCTCATGACGCTGAACATCTAAGCTTTTTAGTTTTAGGATAAAGCTGAAATTATAAGTTCAAGTTGATTTAAAGATTAGAAGTTTAAGGTTAGAGATAGCAAAGATTCAGGTGTGTATATATATATATATATATATATATATATATATATATATATATATATATATATGGTTTTGGGTGAGTTTTGACGTCCTTTTGTTTTTATTTTTGTACACCTGATTTGAGCCATACAGGAGCTGTACATCCTTCCAAAACTTTTCCAAAATTAGGCCAAATTTAGCCTTTGATGGTTTTGCTATCTGGGCAGTAAAAACTCCTCATTATATATTTAAAGGATTTTATTAGTGTAGAAGATTTGTCCAAATGAGTATGAGTATGAGAACTAAATCATATTGACACAAAGT
The DNA here is from genome assembly GCA_016801845.1 of Polydactylus sextarius. Lineage (NCBI taxonomy): Eukaryota > Metazoa > Chordata > Actinopteri > Polynemidae > Polydactylus > Polydactylus sextarius. The sequence goes on from CM028926.1 coordinate 3,969,328, forward strand.
TAAAATAAAAACAGTTTAAAAACAGGTTAAAAAGTATTACATGGATACAAGTTGAAGTAGGATATGTTCACATTTTTGACAGAACAAATATTTTTTGCTTAATGGATTTATGTTATGTGTTTCATGTCACTCATGTATTCCCAATGGGCAAAATTAAAAAAAAAAAAACAAAAAACATCCTCCTCTCATTTCTTAATCTTTGCAACGGATATAAACACAGTTGAGATCCAGTCTCAGCTTTCTGTCACTGTTGCTATGGAGATGTTGACCTTGCTGCAAACTTGCAGAGTCAGTAGTCACAACAATATAAGAGAATATACTGTAGTGTCTGTCGGTTAATGACCTGCTGGCGCACTGGAGTTTCTCTGTCTGACACGATGAGCTATATACACTGAAGTCAACAAGCCTGGCTGCTCATATAAACAAACCGGAGCAGCCTGCCAGCTCTGTTTTTAACATCAGAGAGGACGTTCATACATGCAGAACGATTGTGTCGGAAACATCAGTATTTAACTTTTTGCCGTTTCAAAATGATTGATTTTTGTTTGTATGCGTTTTATAAGGTCACATCCATTCAAGACTTAAAACTCTTTATCAGACATTTTCTGAAATGTCGGTGCAGAAAATGAATTAATGACAGTTACTCTTTCTTTCCTCCCAGACACCAACGTGCTGCGGTACATCCAGCTGACAGAAATGAAGATGAGCAAGAGCGGACAGCGGGAACGAGAGAGCGGCAAAGAGACCCAGGGCTGACCCTCGACCTTTTCACCCTCCTGACCTTTACGACCTTTGACCCACATCGACCATCCCTCTCTCTCTCCTCCTCCTCTTCCTCCTCCTCCTCTTCTTTGATCGACTCCTGACAGCAGCACAGACGCAGACAGAAGAGGCAGACCCAATCACCCTGCCAGCGATGGACAAGACTGGAAGACATATCAAGCTCTGTCTGCAAACTCTTCTCCTTAATCCTTCTTTTCCTTCCTCTTCTTTCCTTCTCTCCCTCAGGTGCTGTTGTTCCCCTCCTTGGACGCAGACAGCCGAGCAAACGTTAAAAAAAAAACAAAATGGAAAAAAAAAACAAGGAAGTTGCTGTATTATACTCCATATGAAGCAGTTATGGCGGCGGAATGACAAAGGAGCTTCAAATCATACATATAGATAATGGACATTTGCGTGATTTAGTAAATGTTTAAAAAAAAAAACATCAAATGCATTTTGTTTCTGCTCTTTCGCTCTTTTTTTATTTTTTTCTCTGCCCTTTTTTCTCCTTATTTCCAAATCTTATGAGAGATCTTGAGGAGAATATCAGGGTTGGGAAAACGCTCGACCACATCGGGAGGAGGGCAGCGGTGTGTGTGTGTGTGTGTGACAGAGAGAGAGAGCGAGGAGGCAGGTCGGAGCGTAAGCAGAGGATAGTGAGGAGTGTGTGTGACACACATCATGACCGTAGCCCAATTTGATTGTACATCGTACTCTGACGGGGCTGATTCGGGCCCTGACTGTGGGACAGAGTAGAAATCTGTCTCTCTTAATCTGTCTTACTTTTCTTTCCTGGGTGCCATGTGTTGCCAGTTTGTTTTGTTTCTTTTTTCAATTCAAGGGCTAATTCAAGTGTTTATTATGTGTTACTAAGGTTTTTGTTGAGGTTTATTTTTTTTTATCTATTTGCTTTCGGTGTTCATCATACTCAGTAGTTCGTAATCAATCGGTCAGGTGTGCTATCGTGGATACTGATGTGTCTTGAATCTGTCGTCTGAAGCCCTCTCCTGGCTTGTGTGTTGTTGTCGTTGTTGATGTTGTTGAGACTGTCGAAGCCCCTCCCTCTCCCCCCCCATCCCATCACCCCCCGCCCCCTCTATTCTCTTGTCAATGATGTCACAACGGAATATAGCCAATGGGATCTGAGTTCCATCAACCGCCGTTGGCTCGATGGATGGAGATCCACTCTAAAGGAAAATACTCTGTTTCTAAACCAAGGTCCAACTTTTTTTTTTTTTTAATTTATTTATCACTAATGCTGAAGCCTCCCAGACATCGATAATTTGCCGTGGAGACTCTGGGCAGCGTTAGTGCAGAGAGGAAAAAAAAAAATAACAAGAAAAAACAATCACACACACTTCTGTCCTGACAGTTCGAACCTCCATCTCGAAGCTTTAGCGCACTTCGACAAGAGTGAGCCATTTGAGATTCTTCCTCTTCTTCCTCTTTCAGTTTACCGTATGTCGATAGATACGATTTCTGCGTTTGGAAAATTGTTCCCGACACCGAGCTGATATGGGCAGATACTGTAACAGACAAAATTAGCACTACACGCTACTGACGATATGATCCATGACAAGCTGTCAAAAACGAAAGAAATTATTTGCCATTTGCTTCTCGTGTGATTTGTGAAGCTGAATCACTGATAATGCAGATATTGCTTTAATCATAGCTTTACCACAGGCTTGAAATCTGCCTGCCCTGTTCTGCAGAAGGTTGGATCGACGATTTGTGAAAGCATGACCTGAATTTCCCTCGTCTCTGATGCCATGAAACCCAATTTCCTCTTTTCCTGTGTGCAAGCCCACCTCCTGCATGTAACGTTCGGCTCCAGAGAGTTACTTCAGATGTTAGGGATGGGGATTACATCTGTGCTATTGCTTTCTGTAATGGCATGCTGCCACTTAACTGTTTGCTCATACCTCTATTTTATCCATCCTGCTCTTTATAAACACAGAGAGTGGCGGCGGACTGTGATCACAGCAGTTAGAGCCTTGGTCAAGATGAGAGATAAGAGGTAATTTCCTCTGTTTAAGAAATTCAAGAAGAGCTGGAAGAGGAAATCAAAGAAATATGCTATACACAAGATTTCCCCTTCCTAGATTTTTTTCCAGTGACCTGATAGGAGGTAAATAGGGACCTAAGTATGTCAATGGGACTCTGGAGAGATGGCACCATGCGTTGAAGAGACCGGCATGATACAGAGAGGCTCCAGTGGCAAGAGAAGTAGGCCATCGTCAGCCACAGCCACAGCCACAGTAAAGTAACTCTACATGGCAGCGGAGACAGATCAGTTTAAAGCTGATGATTATATACTGCATGGCTAAAAGTATCCGAGCATTAAACTTTTCACAAAATACTGAGACCTGACTGCAGAGACTTGATCCCAGTTGGTTTTCTGGTTCATCGAGTCTGGACAAGTGGGTCAGTATCAAACTGGGAAAACTATTCATTCATAGACCTGGAAGCACATCATTTTTTAAAACATTGGTTCCAAAACTTTGTACCGACAGAACTCTTTTTTAACATTACTTTTTCCTTTGCTGTTTTATATTTTAAAAGGCAACATGATAACATATTTATGAAGATTATGAGATTATAAGATTATGGATTTTGGGTAAAATGCAGAAGTTTTCTGTCTTGCACCGATTTATATCCCTCGTGCAGATGGCTAGCTTAGCTTAGCTTAGCATAAAGACTGGAAACAGTGTAGAGACTAACCTGAACATATCTGGATGCAAAAAGCTATTAGTACTTTTAACATTCTACCATTCTTCTGAAATTAGAAAATCCCATCATATTGTCACTGGTGTAAAGCACCATTGACGATATCCAAAAAAATGACAGCTCTGAGTTTGATTCTAACTAAAACATCAGATGCAGAAGCCTCCGTCCTCATCGTTGATGTGTCTCTACACTTTTCTTTCTGTCTGCCTCTTGTCCTGGTTTCCCAGTGGAGATGAATAAAAAAATTAAAGAGATAACAACAGTGAGGAACGGCACCTGCAGGCTCGGTCTCCATGGCTGCCCGGGCTGAGTCTACTCACCCACGAGCCCCTCAGGGACAGGTCTCCTCCCATGGTCCTCTCTCCATGGCACCACCAGTCCGCCATCTTGTTTATATCTCACTGTGCTATGTCATCCTAGCTCAACACGTGCACTATGATGACCATCTAGGGACAACTCGCTGCACATAAAACAGGTTCATTTACGGCCGAACGGTTTTTGATTAACGGTAGAGCTGACTCCGAGGCTGTTATTGTGAGCATTATACGACAACATGCTGTCCGTGCAAATAGAGCTAGAGACACCTGATCTCTACGTCGGTGTAACTTAAAAAAAAAAAAAGAAACCAACATCAAAAAGCACAAGAAAAAAGAGATGGAAAAGTAAAAAAAAAAAATAACTAAATAAAAATTGCTGGCTGTGTTTTATTTAATTTTGCTCTTTTTTACTTTGATGTCATTTGAGGTAAATGTTTGTCAAATGTCAAAGTAGTTTTTTGTGAATATATGATCAAATGTACAAAAACAAAAACAAAAAAACAAACAAAAAAAAAAAACAAAAATGGAAAGTTTTATGGTTGTGAAAAGCTTTACTTTACCGAAATACTTTATCAATGGAAAAGAAAAGCAAGAGCTAGAAAAGAGAATTTACCATAGCTCCTCCACAGAGCTGCTTTGTGACTGTGTCTGTATTTGTTGGTATTTCTGTTTGACGTCCCTTTGGTCGAGGGGGATCCAGAGTCGGCTCAGAGTATGTGCAATGCCCTTTGACCCCCACCTACCCAACATCACCCCCTTTTTCTCCTCTGAAGGACCTTTGACCCCAGCGCGTCTTGTTTCTGCACAGTAAGACGACCAGTAACACAAAGAGTGGATGAGAACTCTGATGAGGAACTGGCACCAGAGCGCAGAGCTGCTCCAGACCTCCATCCTGTTTGTTTGTTTGTTTGTTTATGCGTTGATGAAGACAAAGTTTTAAAAAAGAAAGAAAGAAAGAAAATAAAATAAAGCGAGGGACACAAAGCTGGGACGTCAAGGCTATGACCGCGCTTTCGTCTCGCCTCACTCCCTAGAGGCCTTTTGTTTGTTTGTTCTTTTCCATTTAACGTCCACCAAGCCTCCAACCAACACTGGTTTTACTGAACTGCTAGCCCGGGAATGCACTATTGATTGGTAAATGAAGATTATAAATAAAGTTTCAAATGAAGAGGAAGGTCATTGTTGTTCTTGTTGTTGTTTGGTGACAATGTAATGTCATTTCACTTAAAGGGTCACCCTGACTTCATTTGTCATTGTCCAGTCACAGGTGAAAAAGTAAAAAAAAAAAAAAAAAAATCATATTTCACAATTTGCTGTGTGTCTAGGGTTTAGTCCATCAACTGATGAAGACCATGTGATACCTGAAAGCACCAGATTTTCTACTAAACAGAAGTTTTTTCTCTCTTTTGTTCCTGAGGTGAGATTGTTTTGTCAGCTCAGATTCATCATCAATTTTATTTCTCAGATTCAGTGTCCAATTCAAATTAAGTTTATCTCAGGTCAAGGTAGGGAGGAGTTATAGTGATGGTCCAAAATAATTCCAACCCAGAGCCTATTTCACCACATATATGAATTAAACATCCCTTTAAGATCTATTTAATGTTGATTGAAGTATTGACCGTCTTTTGTTTTCATAATGAATGTAACTGGGGCAGAATAGGATCCCTACACATAAACCAAAGTACTTAAAATTTAGTAGTACATAATCAGTAGATTGGTGATTTTCCTAAACAGCAAGAAAAATGATGAATCTGCTGATCTGGAACATCCTTCACCACCAGTTATGAAAACATAACGTTGAGTAAGTCTTGTAAAACAGTCTTTTTAATAAACTCAGTTCACTTACTAAGTTATCACTACCTCACTTTATGTGTAGGGACCTTATTCATGCTGCTGCTGAAGTGAAGTGATATTTTGAGCTTTATTAGTGGTTAAAAAATGGCGATTTAAATACATTTGACTGGCTGCCCCAATTACTTTCATTGTTAACTATTTGGCTGTGAAAACAAAAGATGGTTAAACTTAAAATTACTTTGACCAACGTAAAATATTTCTTGAGGGGGTGTTTGACTCATACTTATGGTGAAATAGACACTGGGTTCAAATTACTCTGGACCATCACTCTAAAAAAAAAAAAATGGATGCTATTTATTTCATTATTATAAATACTGCTTAAATTGTGCCATTTATCCTTGAAGTGAAATAAATAAAATTAGAACACAGCAAATTTCATGAAAAAGACCATGTGATATGACTGAAATCTAAACAGCACACGACACGTGACTGTGTAAGAAAGTTTGTGTCTGTCTCCGGCTTTTAGTTTAATGGCAAATCTAAATAATGTGCTGATGTGAGTGTGAATGTTTGTGTCTGTTATATGTCAGATCTTTGATAGACTGCCGACCTGTGTCCACGGTGTACACCTCACATAAAAGTCAACTGGGCTTAGCTCCAGCCCCCCAGCAGTGACCGTCAAAGGTTAAGCGGTCATATATAATAAATAGATGGATGAATCCTTTTGAAACTATAAAATGATGCAACGATCTGACAAACATTCATGGACGGACAAAGAGAATTAGTCTGCAGATCTGAGGACTCACCAACTGGCAGGCAATCTGGTTAGTTGTTCACTTCAAACACACACACACACACTTTTGTATCTTTCCCTCTTTGTCCTCCAGCCTGCTTTCCTTTCATCTCTTCTCAATCCTCTCTGAAGAGGAGTCCCTTCATACCTGGAGGGAAAAAAAAAAAAAAAACAGGGAGTGATAGAAAAGACACACGTCAGGAAATGTGGTGAAAAGCTGTTTAGGAGAAAGACAGGGAAGGTGTTGAACATGTGAGAGAGTCGTCTCAGCTGTAAGGGACAAAAGGGAAAACACAGACACGCTCACATCGTGTGTGTGTGTGTGTGTGTGTGTGTGTGTGTGTGTGTGTGTGTGTGTGTGTGTGTGTGTGTGTGTGTGTGTGTGCGACGCTCAGTTTGCTGAATCCTCTCTGCTGCCTCTTTTAACACCTCTCCATCTCTTCCTCACTTCATTTTCAGGCCCATCATCCTCTCTCTCTCTTTTTCACCGTTTTTTTCTTTGTTGTTTCTTTTAATAGCATCACCATGGAAGCGGAGAGAGGTTGCTAGGTAACTGGCTGGCGTCTGGATGTGTGTTTGATTGGCAGTTACACTGACAGCAGCAGTGGAGTGTGTGTATAGGTGTGTGTATACATCACATATGTCTGGATCTGTCTTTACATTCAGATGTTTTCACATCAGGGGCAAAGCGTCACATTTTGTGTTTTTTTTTTTCCACATTTGAAAGATTCTCGTCTAATATTTAACGCTGACGTGTTGCGTCAGCTGCATTGAATATATAAAACTGCACCTTCATCTGCCTTTTATGGCAACTGCAGTGTCAGAGAGCGACTGAAGGAATTCATTACATGGAAGAAGAAAAAAAAAGAAAAACATCAGACTTGGAAATGATATGACATCATAGGACCCAGTAGTGACACCTAGAGGATTTTCATCTGTTACTGCAGTCGCCTTTGTCTGCTCATACCAGACATGTGCCCACTGAAGACACAGTCACACAGCAGAGACACGAGTACCTCAGATTATAGCACTTGAGGCTCTTGTGCTTCACTGAAGTATTTTCATTTTATGGCACTTCACAATGGTGAAGTGGTGGAAGACGTGAAGCTTGGGTCACTAACTCGAGCAGCTGCGACACTAAAAAAAAAATAATGCAGAACGGTGTCACTTTACAGCAGAGCCAATACTTTTGATTGTTAGAATTTGTTTTTATTCTTTTGTTGCTACTTTTATATTTACTGTAAGTTAAAGATCTGAGTGCTATTAACAAGCAACGTATGCTGTAATCCATTTACTGCAGTGAAACAGAAACATCACTTTTTTGAAGTTTTTTTATTATTATTATTTGTCTCTCATTCGTCACAATTCACACTTATTCCTCAAAGAACCCAGAAATGTCACAGGTTGAGACCGGACACAACATGGACGTTTCAGTAAGCAGTTTTCTAGGTTTTCCTTGATTTTTCCTGTTATATTAACAAATATATACAGATATCCCAGGAAGAGCATTGTAATAATAATAATAATAATAATAATGATAATTAATCCTTTCCAATAATAACAATAAATTTAATAAATACTCAGTGTTCTTGACCACACCAGGAGAGTGAGTTTGAGCTCACTCTTCTATCAATGGGATTGTCATGATCCCATTTAAATAATAACTCACACACACACACACTCACATTCACGCCCACTCAGTCACTCGCTTCAAAGTCGAAATTTGCACAGTCAAGTAAATACCATCTGCAGCCAAAAAAAAAAAAAAAAAATAAAATAAAATAAAAAAAATGAACTTTCCACCGTACGAAAACAACTCCTCAAGGGGGTTAAAAGTTGATTTGTCAGCCGTCGTGACTAGAGCGCCGGTGTGTCGAAGTCCAACCGGTCCACAGAGAGACGAACTAGTCGTACAACAAGGCTCCTAAAAAGTGCCACAGATGTTGAATACAGCCAGAGGAGAGACAATATGAAGCTTTGAAAACGGTCCTACGTAATGATGAGGTTGACGTTGAAATCAGGTAGTTTGTTTCCGTCTGTGTTTCTATTTTTTTCTGTGTGTGTGTGTGTGTTTGTCCATCCGTTAAGGAGATCTGTACAGAGCTACTGACTGCTATTGAGGAATGTTTTCATTAACAAAACAAAGTGTGAAAGACAAACAGATGAACATATTCTGAAGAAGCACTGTATGTCTTGTACAGTCGAACAAAAACATGCACTGAAAAAGCACCAGCACACACACATACACACACAAAAATGAACCCATTTTGTTCATCCACGCATGTACAGTAATATATACACATTCATACATGGAGACACACCTGATCTGCCAAACCGATAGAAAAACATCGTCGCTAACAGGTTGCGGCAGGGATGGTGCAAGCACTGAGAAAAAATAAACTCTGCTTTTCTTTTTATTATTATTATTTTACTGTACAAAGCTGAAAGTATCAGCAGTCCACCCAGTGCTTTTGCAAAAAAAAGGCTTTTTTTTCCCCCCGTCTCAGTGTGGGACAGATGACGATGACACGTGAGCATTCGACGGCTTTTATGGTGGATGTTTATACACCGGCAGAATGAACGGCGTGCAAAACGACAACAAGGACACTCTCTATCGAAACTTTCAAATAGTCCCAACTCTTCTGGGGAAATAACAAACGCTGTTGAAGTGAAGCAGTGAACGATCAAAGATTTTGTGGTTTACGGAGTGGGAGATGCAAGTAATGAGGCTGCACAAACAGGCAAAAAAAGCACAAGCATGTGGGTTGAAATGAGCAAGTATTTCAATGGCTTTTTGGAAGGTGCAAGGCCTGAAAAGGATGCGGCCAGGTCACGGAGCACTAACCAGCAGGTAGAGACGTCTTCCGAGGAGAAGGAGGAGTAATGTTTGCTATATAAGGTGAATGAACGTACTACAAGGCTTTTAGGCTTTTTTTTAAGAGGCCTCAAGGACCCCTCAGTGTTGTGCATATTAGAGAGCACTATCAGGAGGGGAAAAGGCTTGTTAGATGCGAGGGTTTCACATCTCATTCAGACACGAGAGGGATGGCTTCCAGTAAGTGCCTACAAATATGACAAGAAGTTGTTTTTGAAAACTTTGGAGAGTGCACTTTGCTCGGCTCAGACATCAGAAGGCGTTCCTTATTCATCCCAAGGTCTAATGCAAAAAATAATAATAATAATAATAATAATTGGAAATGTTCATTTGATGTTTTTTTTTTTTTTACTATGAGTATTGTTGTCCACAAAGAGTCGCAGGCTGCAGCTGTCCACACAGAGGGACAGTGTGGTCCAAATTCTGACCCTCCACGTCCATGTCCATCAGGTTGGGCTTCGCGGCGCTGGCGCTAGCGCTGCTGTCCCCAGAACCGAGCGGGCTGTCGCAGCTGCTGCCCGGCGATGAACTCAGGGTCCGGGAGAGGGAACCCAGCTTCCAGGGGTCGGGTCTCATCCTGGCCGGGGTGGGCCGCGGTCGTGGGGCAAACTCCAGCGTCTTGGGTCTCTCCAGTGGGCTGATTAGGCAGAGAGGATCCGGGTCGGGGATCGGCGGGGCGGGGGCTTTACGACGATGAGGGACTGGGAAGATGGTGGAGGGGTCGGGGAGACGCGGGATGTCCAGGGTGTCCTGTGTTCCTGAATAATGGACAAGAGGAGAAGTTAAAAAAAGAAAAAGATTCATCTTTTTATTCATAATAAAGTGTTTATTCTGTTCTGTTTGTGAGCACAACTCTGCAGGCCTGATGCCAACAGAGGGAACTGGGATGCAGTTAGTTTTCCTGGTTGTTTCTTACACTCAGTGTATCCTTCTGTAGTAATTTATCTGTTGACCTATTGATCTGTTGTGTCAGAGGGTTTGGATTAGATTCAGCCTGCGTTTCCAGCATGGAGAAAACAAATTTCATCCTGGCTTTGAAACAACAGCAACACTTATAATCTTGTTATATTCACACAAGATGGAATTTATGACTTATGTGTTTAGTTAATGTGGCATATGCCCTGCTTTTATTATGAAGCATCTTCTGGTGTCACTGTTGTTATTTTTCTGTGACACTTTAGGTTAAAACTCTCACTTGCAGAGTGAGGATAAAGTGAGATTAAGACATAAACTACAGCAACTGATGTTGTTTCCAGTGCTGTGACAAAGCATTAAATAAAGTGTGATCCTTCCTCAATATGGCTTCATTTTTAATTTTTGAAGTATAATAAAGGGAAGAAATTACAGAAACAAAATCCTAACTTTGACTTGCTGCTGCAACTTAAATGCAACAAAATGCAGCAACTTTTATTGCATTTTTTTTTTAGAAAGCTGAAATCAATCAATCTCAAAAAAGACCTGTGAAAACCTGGAGGGACTGTCTTTTCATTAACCGGTTCCTTAACACCATCAAAAGCATCATCTGACTTATCTGTCTGTACCTTTGTTTGTGATGTGTGGCGCCCCCGGTGGAGGAGGCATGGGCATGCTCCCATCTGATGGTGTCCTTCGATGTCCCAGAGTTTGGGCCCGGGGTCGTATCGCTCCGTCAGAAGGGGTGCGTCTGTGTCCTCGGTTCAGGGCCATGGCTGCAGACACGTGGGTGGGCGTCAGCGACTGGTTGGGCTCCTTCTTGAAGCTCTCTGCCCGAAGATCTAACAGCGGGTTGAGGGCAGGAGCTTGAGGTGTTTTGACCCTCATCGCCGGGGTCAACGGGTATTCGTCTGGGTCGGAGGGGAGGAGGGATTTTGTGGAGTTGCAGTCAGACAGAGAGGACAAAGAGAGGAGTGTGACAGAGGGTGAAGGGTCCATGCAGGGCAACGCGGAGTCATGATGTCTGGAGAGGGAGAGGGAGAGGTTTCGGCTGGGTGGAGACGTGCTGCGACGGAAACGTCCCGTCCTCTGAAACAGACCCTCCTTCTTCTTACGCTGCTCCTCTCTGAGGTCCTGCTCATCCTGAAGCACCTGATGACAACAACATCAGCTCACGTTAACATGTTGTACTGAGGATTCATTTTACTGAGACTCAACACATTATGTTGTTTATTTCATTGAGATTTCCGAACCCCATTATAGCAAATACTACAACAGATGATATCCAAATTATTACGCCCATTGATCTCTCTCGCTGTTGAATCTGCTCCGGTGAGGCCGACAGACCTCGGTCGGTGCTGACTCAACAAACGTTGTGCGTTTCCTGCTGATAATTTGGCAAATCGTTCATGCTGCAAACATCCTGCTCTATTTCATTCCACTGCCGACCTATCAGTTTGCGAGCTGAGTGAGAGAGTGGGTGTGATTTGAGTTACTATTCATCACTGGGAACCATCTCACGTTGTTTGTTTGGTTGGTTGTAATGTCCTGGGAGGTTGGTAGTATTTATCAGAGACTGTGGCTGTGCTGGGATGCACCTGACCAGGAAACAAATCTCATTACAGGAAGTTTAATCAGATCAAAGAAAACACTATTAAGCTTGTACTCTTCACACAAGGTGGCGTGACTGTCTACACTGAGTATGAGTGATTGTAAGGAGGAGTATTATAGTATTTATCTCCTTTTTAAAAATATATTATCCCCTGAAAGACTTCTTGTTTGACGTGTAAAATAGACGTGTAAAATAAAATACAGTGAAATCTCTGGAGAGTCAGAGAGAATCAGGAGAATCAGGAGAGTTTAGTGTTTTAAAAATGGGCTGCAGCAGTTAAATCAGGTCCAAAAATATCACAACGAGACCATGATAAACTCTAAATCCACCAAATAAACACTTAAAATCTATAAAGCAGAGCTCATTGGATCTGCTGCTGTGGGTTTTTGTAATTTCATCAATGACAGGAAGCAGTGTATTCTGTACTTTAATTATTGCTTTAATGCTTTGAACATCTTGTTCTGGTGTTCTGCTTGAACGTCTTTAGTGATAAATATTTGGTTTGTCTGAGCTAGGTTACGTAGATGTTTATTTATTAGTAGAAGTATGATTTACAAACAGTATCTTTAGGCCATGAAGCTGTTGTTAATATCTGAGGTACATGGGGTTTATCTTACCTGCATTTTTCCCAGCTGCATCAGGTCTTGTCCGAGTGCGACAGACGCGAGCAGAGAGGCACAACCCAACAGCAACATGTCGCTCTTCTTCCTCTGGCTGCAGCGACGCAGCGAGTCCTGGTAGCTCACCCCGACCGCTGGGCCTCCAGGACCCTGACAGGAGCTCATGTTAGGCATCCCGACAGCAGGCATCATGTTGGGCCCCAGGCTTCCCCACAGAGAGCCCGAATCCTCCATGGCCCCGTTACTGCTGGTCTCTGAAGGCTGCAGGGACCCGGGTGACTCCTCGAACTCGCAGCATTCCTCTGTTAAGAGAAAAATTAGGGAAATTGTTTGAAAAGGGCTAAGATCAAGATCAAATCAAGATCAAGATAGCTAATAATAATTAAGGAAATAAAAAAAAACACTCACCCATTTCATTCAGGCTGGAGAAGCCAGCAGTCATCGGTGCATGTTTAGGGGATTTTCCCAGATTTGGTGCACTGGATGACCAGACTTTACAACCTTCACCAAGTGATTTCAGCCTGAAAACAGAGAAAATTGGTCTGATTCTGGCTGCTGAGTTGACTATAAGGCGATATTGGATTAAAGGTTTTGTTTTATCTGCACTACGTGTGATAATCTGTCCAGAAAACGAGATCAAAAAAACCTCTGACTTGCATTTGTTTTACTAACACAAAACTAAATCTATTTTACGCAAATTATCAACTTACTTTTCCTCCCCGCCGACCCGTTCTCTCTGATGGGTGGAGCTCGGTCCCCAGGTTCGTCCTTTCTTCTTGTTGGTCGTCAGGTCTTCCTTCTTACACACGGCGCTGCGTCCCCACGTCTTGCTGCCGTCGCTCGGCGTCACTGACAAACAGGACAAGACATATGATGCATCTTTAACTGTAGCGTACACACTGTGCAATGAAATGAGTCACTGCTACTAAAACATCAAGTCGACAGATGGAGTAAAATCCCTGATTTATAAAAAAACTTGCGCAATTATCAAGGGAGTAATATGCTCTGAGATACGTTGTCATATTGTTTATGTAGCAGATGTGCATCTTGTACTTTTGTACTTTTTGTACTTTCGTACTCGCTATCGTGTCTATTGTTTTTAAATCCTTTTCCTAAAAGAGCTGCTCTGTATTTTGATCTATATCTGCTTGTTTTGCATAACGAAGAGCTGTACTTTAAAGGTCAAGGATAATCAGCTTAATTTAATGCTGATCCCATGCTTTGTCTACACTTTTATTTTGCTTAACTTTTTTTCATGTTGGGGACTTTTTTGAGAAGACTGTGTCTTGTACATGTAGACAAAATCTGATTCTATGTGTCTGAACTCACATCTGATGGCTCTCAGTCGGGGGATGACTCCTGGGCTGGCGGGAGGTGTGGTGCTCTCACTTCCCTGCGTCTTCCTCTTGTCCACGCTGGGAGACGCCTGCACTGTGATCTTATGCTCAAAGCCTGTGGAGTCACAAAGAAAAAAATTGGTCAAACATTCTCATACATTTTAGTTTTGGTTATATAAACACAGCAAAGTTCACTTTCATAAATATCTCACTGCCTTGGTCTGTGGTTCACAGGTTTTGCATACTTTAGAGGTTTATATTGTCATCTAAATCAGATAAAATCATATCAGAGGCATCTGATTTCACTCTGCTTCATGACAACAAAAACACACCCAGATAACAAAATCATTACAGACCAAATTTGGCCCAGTTTCGGCAAAGTTTCAGAATGATGTACGGCCCCTTTATGGCCCAAATTAGCGGTGCAAAAGAAAAAACAAAAGGACGTCAAACTCACCGAAAACCTATTATGGAACTCCAAAACACAGACATAACTGACCCAAAAAGAGTCAAAATCCTCACAGTCAAGACAAAAGCCTTTACCTTTCTTACTTTTACTAGTGTGGTTAAACCATAACTATGACATAGTCAAACCAAGGACCTTCACCTGCTTCCTCTGAGACTAAATAAATTAAAAAATGCCAAATGTCTGACAGACTACAGCCACAGTCTTTTCTATCTGGTTGCAAACAGATGTTCTCACGAGAGGAAACAGAAGACACTGTGGCAGGTCATTGTTTGTGGGCGTACACATAAATATATACTATACTACTAGTACTACTAGTACTACTAATACTAATAATAATAATAATACTAATAATATGATAACATATGATTTGTCTGAAATGTCTCATCTTATCATTTACTTCTTATTTATCTATCTAGACATTTCACATAAATAAAACAAAGAAACAAATCAATAAAAAATATGTGACATAACATATGTTTTCTCATTGGTCATGTTTTCTCTGAGCTTCTTACATGTGATCAGTTGTGCTCCTTAAAGTTACTTTTACACTTCAGTGTACGAGGAATAAATCATGTTATAAATGTTATAACTTTAAAGCTTTTATACCTTTAATTTAAGAGCATTTTTAAGTGAATTTCATTCACATCAATGTCAAACCAGACTGAATTGTAGTTCCCCGTTTCACCCACCAGAGGGCAGACTGATGCAGTTACTGTCTCGGCCCAGCTTCAGTAATCTGCTTTTCTTGAAGTGGCCCTTCCTCTTCTTGACGCTGGGTTTCTCCTGATACATCTGGTGGATGATGATGTTCAGCTCTCGCTCCACGATGTCGATCTCCCTCTCAGCCAGCTCCTGCTCTCTCCTCCTCAGCTGCTCCTCCTGCTCCCTCTGCTCCTCGGCTGCTCGAGCCAACGCCTCCTCCCAAGATCTCAGCTCCTGGACGAAGGAAGAATAAAAGATGATCAGTTTTTTTTTTTTTTGTTTTTTTTTTGCTTGTTTTATTTGTTTTAAATTATAGCAGCACATCTTCTTACATCTCTTTGTGCATCAGTCTTGTTGCTCAGTCACCCTAATAATAATGTAACTAATTCAGAAATATGAAACAATTTGTCTTCTCCTGAAAATCTCTTTATTTTATGACTAGATATTAAGATATTATCTCTCAGTATTTCATACATGTTTCCCTCTGACAAATCATCACATTCAGGAAGCTGAGAAATATTGATTATTTGAGCTTCATATTTTGTAAGGTCATTATGTTTTGTTTTGACTAGAAAGAAAATCTGTCAGTTAAACATAGTAAAAAGTACAATATTTCTTTCTGTAATGGACTAGAAAATAATCACAATGTGCTCTTAAACTCTCTACAGTATCTCTACAGTATGTATTGTCCAGAAAGATGAGATGATAAGACCTAAGACTGAATCTGGATCTGTTTGTGTGTTTTCAGATCTCTCACCTTCTCTTTGGCCCTAAGCTCATCAAACATCTGCTGGATCTCCAGCCTCCAGTCTTCTTGTAAAGAGTGGAAAGACTCCAGAGGCATCTGGAACATGGCCGACTGCTCGATGGCCAGAAGTCGCCTCAGGATGCTGGTGAACGAGGGTCTGCCGTGAGGGTTGGGGCTCCAGCACTCTGATGGAAAAGAAACAAACACGCTAAGACAGATGTAAAAATCCCAGTGTTTGTTTGTTTGTTTGTTTTTGTTTTCCCCACAAGAGGACGCAGCCACTTGTTGAACAGATGGACGCGCAGCTACGGGTTGTAATGTGCTGTTTACACAATCAACCTATGGGGCATCTGAGCATTTTTATAGTGGACAGACAGTTTCATACTTTGAACAGACTCCTTGGTGATTTCTATATCAAGTGCATCCTTCTCATTTAACCCCTGTCTTTGTCACTCGCCCCTTGGATCCTACTACACACAATAATTACAATATAAAGACATTTAAAATGGACAATAGGTTAAACAACTGTCATTCAAACAGGAATAAATGATGCTTTTATTATAGACAGTTTTAGTTGTGGGTTTTTATACATTTGGTGATTTTGTGAGTGTTTACAGCTGACAGGATGGCGTATTTACAGTCTGTCCTAGAGTTTATCTAATAATAAATAAGAAATAATGACAATCAGTCACATCATTAATATAAACACACAGAGAACTGGACCATTCATTGTTGGTTTGTATGTTTCTCTTAATTTTCTGGCAGTAGAGCAGGAAACAGGAGAAGTGGAAGAGCACAAGATGGAGCAGCATATGGCAACAATCATGTGCCAAACCCTTCCTGACAAGTGTTGCAGAAACATGGGGCTCACCTACTAATAATCTGCGGTGCCACTGGCTGATCAGTACCGCCTCTCTCTACCACAGCCATGAAAACATCTACACCTACAATACGGAGAGAGTCGTTTCATCGCGCTTTTAAAAAAAAAAAAAAAAAACTTTTCTTACCAGGTAACGTTATTTTATGAGGTATGATAAATTAGCATAAAGAGTATGAGGATAAAGCCGTAGAGAGAGAGGAGATAAAAATGAGATGATGACAGGAGTAAACAGAGTGTGGAGAGCAGCGAGGGATGACAAAGGAGAGATTAACGGATGAACATGGATCAGATGAAGCGGAGTGAGAAGGGGAGGTGACTGAAGTTTGCTGCTGTGTTGACAGT
Organism: Polydactylus sextarius; assembly: GCA_016801845.1. NCBI lineage: Eukaryota > Metazoa > Chordata > Actinopteri > Polynemidae > Polydactylus > Polydactylus sextarius. The sequence goes on from CM028926.1 coordinate 3,986,218, forward strand.
TTTTTTTCTTCTTCTTTTTTTTTTAGACATACTGTAAAAACCTGATGTGAAGCTTCACACATTCACATTTTTAAAGTAGCTTAGGAATAATCCCATTGAGGCCAATTTGGATATAAGACAAGTGTGTGTGTTTAAACAGAGATGAGCCCGAACTGTGAAACAAGAGTCGGTTAATACTCTACCACTGTTAACACACCGCTGCCAGGATTATTTGCAAGGTGAAAAGGAGAAATCCAGCCCAGGAGAACTGAGGCGCAGACTGAAGGAGGATGTATAAAAAGCAACTTAATGAATCTTCATCCATTTTAACTCTTAGTGCACCAGCTCTAAGATACACTGAAAAGGAGAGTTAAAGGTCCAGGGAAGTGAAGTTATAATACTTCACAAGTGTACTTCAGTACAGTATTTCCTTGAGTTTTTTTTTTTTTCTTCCATTCTGTTAACTTTCAATTTTACTTCACTACATTTCTTACTCTGATACTCTGGGTAGATGTAGGCTCCATCTTAAAGGGTGGATGGATGGAGAAAGTTAATAAAAACTATAAATATCAAGCAGAAATTTTGGTAAAAAAAAAAAAAAAGAACTTTTATACTTTAATTCAGACTGAAGATATTGTCTATGAAAATTGTTGTAGGCTCCATGTTTTAAAATGCAGGATAAACTTCATAATATTCTTCTGTTTTTGTCAACATGTACTTGTACTTTTACTTTAATTACTTAAGTACATTTAATTATAGATTACTCATCATACTTAAGTACAGTAAATACTAGATACTTTAACACTTAAGTAGCATGTAACATAACTTGTTGTTCTTGAATTTAATAACCTCTCCAAGTTGGTCTTGGTCGCCTGCTTACCTCCAAGTAGCTGAGCAAAAGGTTCAGGGCAGGTCGAGGGGATGGGAAGTGTTAGCTTGTTCATAGCGACGCCATAAGCTACGGCCAGTGCATCAATCTCCCGGTAAGGAACCTCTCCAGTCAGCAGCTCCCAGAGTAAAACACCGAAACTATGAGGACAGAAAAAAAGACAGTAAACTGATGAGAAACATGTTGTTTTCCTTCTTAAAAAAAAGAGAAGATGTCACATTTAACACTAAAAAATCCACCCAACTGAAGACGACCACAAGAAAACTTTTCAGTGAATTAATTATTAAACATAAATCAGTTTGATTTATCAATGGAAAGGACTGTGACACAGAAGATTTGATTCTTTAAGTAAATCTTTCCATTAAAAACAATGATAATACTAATTGTATGTTGGGATGAAAAGTGTTCTATTCTCTAACATTTTATCAATCTAATTGTTCATAAATTAATGGATTGGATTAAGTGGATTAATAGATGAAATGATCAGAGAAACTAATCTGATGATTGATGAACTGGTTGTGAAGTTTTCTCGTGAACTTTTCCTGCTGTTTTTATACATCACACATCACTTTGAACTGAAACTGTCTGGGATGTGGATCACATATGGATTTGAACGTGTCACCTTGGTTGATGGGAGGTTGTGTATCACTTTTACATTGTTTTTCACTGTCACATAAACCTCCATGTACCTACTAACATCTGTTAAGTGAGAATCGGTTTTATTGAAGTGTGGACACTGAAAACTCATATAAAGGGGCATGATTGTAAAGAAGAGGAAAGAGAAGTTGTCCAGCATTCTCAATTTTAGTCTGATCTCTTATTACACACACACACACACACACACACACACACACATATTCACTCTGTTTTACATTAGTGTCCCATAACAGCCTCCAGGGAGTTTGTCTCCATATAAATCAAGGTGACACACACAGACAGATGAGCGCTGTACCTCCACACGTCGCTGCTCTTGGAGAACAGGGACAGTTTGATGACCTCCGGTGCCATCCAGGCGTAGGTCCCTGCCGCACTCATCTTGGTGGTCTGGTGCCATTCTCTGGCCAGACCGAAGTCTGTGATCTTTAGTGTTTTCCCGCTCAGGTCGTCTCGCTCCACTGGCTCTAGAATGAGGACTGAAATAGAAAGAAGAAGACAAGTTAGAGAGGCTGAAACAGAACAACAGAAGTTAAAAGTTAAAAGATAACAGATTTGTATACACAGAACCTGTCATGCAGCAACGACACAAATACGTCTAAAAAACTGCTTCTCTGTTTTTCACAAATTTGAATGATCTCTGATAAGAGAAACACAAACTATAAGAGTTCAAGAGATCATACATTATAATAAATATCTTTTTACATGACATTTACATTTACATTACAAGTAAAGTAGCAAAAATATATTGTTTCTGTTTTAATAAAAGTGAATATATTTCATCAACACACAATAATTACCTCGACTATTGGTTTTGGGAGAATGTGGTGCTGTGTTTTCTTAAATATATATAAAATTAAACAATTAATTCACTGTAGCGAGAAAATAATCATCAGTTTAATGCATAACGGGTTGTTAATTTTAATTTCTATGCACCAGAAATTCAAAAAAAAAAAAAAAAAAAACTAGAACCCAAACATCTATCACCTAAAACTGTGTGAAAACATTTTTTTTTTCCAAGTACAAAAACAAAATGTAAATGGTAATAACACAGTCATGTTTACAATACAGGTGTGGTCAGACCAGTGCTGTTCAGGTTTCTGCTATAGGGCAAAACTATCACTTGTGTTTGAGCAGGCTGTGTGTGAGTGTCTAAATAAAACAAGTTCCACACACTGAAAGTCTTTTCAGTGAATAGTTGATAATGTTACACTTTCACCTCTTTGAACCCTCAATCTTTCTCTGTATTTCTCTCTGTCTCTCTCCCTCTCTCTCTCTCTTCCATGCACCGTGTACAACTTCCTCCTTCATTTCCGTGTGAGGGCTGGCTATGGAAATATTTAGAGTGTACACAGTTCAAAAGCACTGGGAGCCAGGTGGGGGTTGCTTTCTCTCCGTCTCTCTCACTCACTTATCTACAGGCGTATGCAAAGGGTGGTGGAGAAAGGCTGCGCACACAGCGGAGCCTTTGTTTACACACACATGCACTACACACACACACACACACACACACACACACACACACACACAAAACCTTTCACGTGATAAAGGTGTGCCTCTGTGCTCTGCTCTGTCCACCAACTCACCAACAGACCAGTTTCAGTGATAAAGAATTGATCTAAAGCCACTTAGTATCTACTTCTACGGTTAATGAGAAATGTAAAAAAAATAATTCACGTTAACTTTTTATTATAAAAATGTTCATGTTCAGTGTCACATTATTATGAATTATATTAAATATTACTGTCAAAGTATAAAAGTGATGGTCTGGAGTAATTTGAACCCAGGGTTTATTTCACCATAAATACGAGTCAAACGAGAGATATTTTATGTTGGTTGAACTAATATTGAGTTTGACCATCTTTTCTTTTCACAACCAAACAGCTTAACAATGAAAGTAAATGGGGCAGCCAGTCAAATGTATCAAAATCAACATTTTTTAATTACTTTAAGATTACTTAAGATGTGTGTATTTGACCGAAGCAGCAGGTTGAAGAGATTTAACTACATTAATTACAGCTGAAACAATCAGACCTATGGTTTTTTGTTTAGTTTATTTTGATAATCATTTTAGTAATTTCTTTCTTCAAAAAAAAAATGTCTGCACATCTACAGATTCCAGTTTCTAAAATGTTAGATTAGGATTTATTACCTTTATGTTTTATAGTTAACTGAATATTTCTGACTTTTTTGACAATTGGTTGAATTAAAAATAAATAAATCTACTCAAACATATTTTAAATAATTTACGGCGTTTGTTTTCGACACTATCTCCATCATGTTTTGGCGGGAAATATTGTACTTTGCTCCACTATATTTATGCAACAGATTACTAGTTGCTGTTTATTTTTCAGATTAAGATGTTAGAGTAAACACACAACACAGACAGATTAACATTGCTCGCATTTGCTCACGAACCGTGTAGCTGAAGTCTCAGTCAACCTTTAGACGTCTGTGAGAGACTTTCTCCCCTAAATGTTTCAAATAATTTCATTCAAAAAATTGTTTAAGACAGAAAGAGGTTCAACTGTCTTTTTGTTCGTGCTTTGACTAATTATGTGATAATTTATTAACTGTTATAAACATTTATTGCAGGTAAAAGTCTATGGCATTGACGTGTCAGAATAAGTTGTTTATTTTACATGAAGATAAAGTGAAGAAGAGGTCTTGAGTAAATGTAACTTTTCACCACCGTGCTTAGATAATATGAGTGCATGTCTGATCTGTAGACAAGACCTAAGTGCGGGCTGCTGACAGTGATAATAAACCACTGTCATCCTGCAGCCAACTCTTCTATTCTGATACTGTCGTCTCTGTGAGGAACAGCTGTCTCCTCGGGGATAACTCGCTCCCTCTCTGTGTCTCTGAGAGGAAAAAGACGGAGCCAGACAGACTCAGAAAGTAAAAGAGATCGGGATGTGTTTGCATGCATAGATGGGTGTGTCAGCTTTCCCCTGGTACATTTTGTGTGTATTAACATGGTGTATATCTATACCTGGGGGGGAAAAAAAGGCTGGGAATGATGTGGAAACATAAAGGAAAAGGGAGAAACTGATGACAGAGCGAGGAGGGAAAACCGAAGCTGAAAGGAAGCATGTTTACACGAACTAAACATGTGAACAAAGCAGCACTTCCACCTGATCCCACTCTTCCTCGCTCCCTAATGAAATTATAACATCATGTTGCTTTCACACCTCTAGATTGTCTCTGTGCTGCTTTTTTAAACAACACCTATGCACGTTTAACCCCCGCCGCAGGTTTTTCCTCCGCTTCCATATGTCAAATGCAAAAATCAACGTGTTTGTGTTCATCTGCCAGCACAGAAACCTGCCGGTGTAGTGATACATAAATAACACCCATGAGGGTGTGGGAAGCATCATAGCACATTTCATCACAGGGAAGGAAAAAAAAAAAAAAAAAAAAGAAGTCCTCAAGGATAGTGTGGCTTTTACACAATACACTGCCAGCTATGTTGGTCTGAAAATAGAGTCCATATGAACAAGAGGAAAAATGAGAAATTCTCCTGACAAGTCTCCCGTGGCAACATGATGTCGTTGATTGATCACTGAGCTTCTTTATAGTAAACATAAAGTCAGTGATTAATACTGCAGCGCAATTCAATCAATGAGGCAAAATCTGTTGCCGCGCTGTTTTATGAGTTTAATAGTTATGAACCTGTGTAATTATTCCCAGAGAGCTACTATAATAATTGTAAATTAGCTGATTAACGTGACTTTACAGCTACATTATTAGCTCTGCAAAGAAAAACTGAGGTCAAAATGTGTTTCTGGTTCGTAGCGATCAAATTAAATCGAACTAATGCAGCTAAAAAAATTGAGCGCAGCTATCAAATGTTGCCATGAAATAACTTTAATTTGAGTGAATTAATTAATATTTAAATGCAGCGGTTAAGTGATACCGTTCTGTTGCTGATGTAAATACCAACACACAATCCAGCGACAAACAGACAGACAAACATTGTTGATAAGCTGTCAAAACCACCTGCAAACTAGCAGTTTTCTACCCTGTGATTAAGTGTTGATTTAACCTTTGAACTCCAGCTGTTCATTCCTCCATCCGTGGACCCTGACCCCAGCTGAGTGTTGAGAAATGTCACTGAGTCACACTGTGTCCACAATGATCATCAGTGAGAGACGTTTTAACCAGACTAATGTTCCTGCAGACTGGTTAGCCAGTACAGTAAGTACAGGTGACACATTAGCCTACAGAGGAATGTAGTCAAAGGTTTTGGTTTTTTTTTTCCTCCATCAGAGCCTCTTACATGGAAGTTTAGTAGCGTTGAGATTTTTACTTTGGTAGATGACTGTAGATCAGCCTGTTAGCACTAGCTAGCTGGAACTATACTGTAGTTTTGACTGTACTTTTGACTGTAGTTTTTTTGAGTTTTATTTATTTCCAGTAAAGCGTGTACCTGCCTAATTGTCTGAAAACATTTAAATAACCAACAGCTGTTTGATAGTGTCCTCCCTCTTTGAAAATTTACACTTTATTTTCATTCTTTTCAACTGTTTTGCTTTCTCTGCTGCTATCTTTCATTTTTAAGAGGATTAGTTTCGAGACGAGTGAAAACGAAACGTCCAACAGGAAGTGTAAACTCACAAACGTTTCATTTTCGTGGCTTTCACTCTAACATAAAACTGTTTCCTTCTTCAATCACGTTACTTAGGCAGCAATATTAATGTAAAACAACACTGAACTAATCCAAATAATTAAATTACACTATAGTTTATCTGTAAATTCATATATACTTTAAATCATATTGTTTACCTACTTTTAAACGCAGGAACTCGACAAAATGAATGAAACAGTTACGTAAAAACACATTTAGTTGAAAGGTTGTATTTTCCAAATCGTACACGACATATTGTTTTTATAAAACAGATAGAAGTTTTACGCAAGTATAAGAAGCTCGTGTATTTCTGCTTGTGATAGCTTTTTGTACAGTATTTATATACTGACCAGTCTAACCAAAGCTCTATTGTCTGTATGTGCTGCCTCGCCTTAAATAAACTGTGTAATGGGAGAGCGAGCGATCAGCTGCCACAGCTTTGGGCTTGGTCACCTGAGCAGTCAGCTGAGAGATTTATCCTGTCCGGTCAGCTGGGAGGTGGTTCAACCTGTCTTAAAAGCTGCTTAAAGCTGATGCCATTTTTTTTTCTTCCTTACTATCTATCCTTCCTTCCTTCCTTCCTTAGTATCTTCACCATATTAAATCATGTCACCTTATCATTAAAGTAAATACATTGATATTTGCTAATAGTGATATGTATTATATAATATTCTAATAGTCAAAGCCTCAAGCGTGGAACAGGCAAGTTGATGATGACTGTTCACCAACAAGGTAACCATTCTTTTTTTTGATAATACATGGTTGTTGTGTAGTAACATGCAAATTGTTGTATCTGTTTCAACAATATGAAGCCAGTTTGAAGTCAACTGGAGTAACGGTTCAGTAAAATGATAAATAATTCATAGATAAGTTCAAATGTTTGTTTCATTTTCATCATGAGAAGAAAGAGAAACACACACGAAGCTCAACAAGTTAACTTAGTCATTTTTTTTTGTTTGTTTTTGTCCAAAGATATGTTCAATCTGCTGTGTCATTAACTTTGTTGTTATGATAACAAGAGCAGAGGTTAGCAGACCAAGACTGTGACGCTGAAGAGAAAACCTCATGCCACTATGATGCTGCTTATTTTTTCTCCTTTCCCTCAATTTTGCACATCAAAATCAGTCATCGTGAAGCGTGAAATGTGGTTGGAAATGTCGTGTTTTGGCTCTGGAGAGAGCTTCATAACAACTGAAACTATACATTATTTGGGACTATACATTATTAACCACGTTCAACCTTCTCCAACTGAAAATATGTCATTGATGAAATGACAAGATGAGACATGAAACTAGAATTGTAACTGTATGTCTCCACTTGTCCGGTCACATTTAATTACCATGTGGATTGTTTATTTTTTGAGTCAAAGAGAACAGGATGGATGGAAAGACAGAAAACATATTTGGTTGTGAGTGTTGTGTCACCACCTCTGACTTATATATTAATCATTAGAGACACATGAAAAGTTTCCATGTGTCAAGTCCATGCTAGTTTTTTTTTAACTCTACATTTATTGATTTAAGTGAACTTTAATTCTGATGCTTATTTCTCTGATTGTATGATGTATGTTTAGAACATTTTGTGAGATATTCCATAATGTTGTTCTTTTCCTTTCTCCTCCTCCTCCTCCTCCTCTTCAGCCACAAACAGGTGTAGCCTGCAGGGTGGAGCAGCTGTTGCAAAGTCAGCGAAACAGGTCCACAGCTCCAGTAAATCCCAGACAGACTCACTGACGACTAACATCTCCCAAAACCTCCGCACTTGCATCTTTCTGCTCTCGTCTATGCCGCTGCACTTTGAGAGCCACAAAGCCACCACATCAGTGCTGGATCCAGTCGTTCTGAGACAAATACAGCGACTTGACTGACGTGGTAGCGAATCAACGGTGCATCAACAGATGAGATTAGGGCCCATGGGATGCATGTATGCCCCTGCAGGCCCAGACATCTTCGTCTCTGTTTCTACAGAGATTAAAACCTAGCCGAAAAAAAAGAAGAAAAAGAAAGAAAGAAAGAAACGACCCCCTACCGACCCTGCCATCTTCTGACTACCTCATCATCTTTGCATCCCCCTCCCACCCCACCCCATCATCATCCTCATCTTTCTGTCCCTTCCTCCTCCAGCTCCTACTGCCCCCCGACTGTCTGCTGTTGCAGCTGTCGCCAGCTTGGCTACGATCACAACACACGGGGGAGAAGAAATGGAAGAAGAGACCCGGGGAACCCATGAGAGTGGAGGGAGTCAAAAAAACAAAACCAAAAAAAAAAAAACAAAAAACACAGAGAGTAACTGAGAGGTAGATTGTGCGCATGTAATGTGGGAGGAGGTAGCATGGAGAGAGAGGGGTGTGGGGGGGTTGTATGTCTGAGGATGAAGGATGGGGGAGGGGAGACAGAATATGAGAAAAAAAAACAGAAGAGGGACAAAAAAAATGAAATGACAGGAAGGAAAAGATCTGCAGAAATGAGGGCAGAAGAGGAGACTGAAATATCAGGATGAAACAGCTGAAAAAAGGAGAGTCCATGATGGTGGAAAAAGGCACAAATGAGAAAGAGGGAAATAATGATTGGATGATAGATGCAGACTGGTAGATGTAAAGACTGGAGAGATGACTGGAGGGAGAGCCTTGGTAATTCTCATTGACAGCACATACCAGATGTCTTTGTTTCTCAATAGATCTCTGTCTATTTTTTTGTTTGTTTGCTCTCACATATTTAAAGATATAAAGCATCTCTCCAAACACACAGGCAAGCCTATTTAGTTTAAATACAGTATGAAAACCCAGACACAAAAAAATGCAGTTACAGCTCGAATACAAAACCGATCCATCTATCAAAACCATTCAGTTTTATTATCAGTTTTCTCAATCTTCTGATTTAGAGCATCCTAAAGCATCCACAGTCAATGAAAGCAAACAAAAAACAAAACAAAGCTATCACTGGATTTCTTCCCGTTCCTTCATTCTTTGATGCAGAGGTTGTAGTGAGTATGCTCCCATGTCATCGATACCCAAGCTTGGCTTTACTTGTACAACCACAGGCCATCGAGGCTCTAATCCTGAGCCGCACAGTGGCACAGTTTCACCCTACGGCCATTCACTTTGTCTCCACACAAACGCAGCTGCCAGATTCGTGTGACCAGGCTGCCTGTCTCTCAGAAGAGATGGAGGTATTAAATGAAGTGGCTTTTCTCTCCGCTGGTTTTTTTTTTGCGTGGAATGTGTAACTGTGTGTGTGTGTGTGTGTGTGTGGTATGAGGACTTACAGTGTGGGAATACACAGATTTTTTTTTTTTTTTTTTTGTGACTCCTTTAATCTGACAAATCGCGAAAACTTTAACCGCAAGAAAAAAGTGTGGTTAAAAGTGCAGTAAATCTGTTGATAAAAATCAGCAAAATAACACAACAGCTATTGAAAAACATTATCATTTAATTTTCCAGTGAGCAGTTTTGTCAAGTGCACTAAATGGCATCGTGCTTATACAACAAATCTGAATAAAACATTACATTCTAGTTGTGAGGCTTGGGTCCACAGGCTCCTAACACGCAGCTTGTGTCGTCTGAGTTGAAGTGTCCTCTACTTGACTCCACTATGAAAGTGGGTGAGGGACCTTTGGCTCGCGGGGTGGACACCCAGCGCCTTCTCTGCTTGGCCTGACTCCCCTTCCTTCTGTCCGTGCCAGGCTGCTGGGATACAATGACCCTCTAACAGCAGAGTCAAAAGCAACAAACAGGAGGTGCCAATGTAATCGTGTGTTTTATTTACGTCTCTCACGTTGTCCTCTGACATGTATATCTATGCTCTATTCTCCCCTCTCCGTGTGCTTTTCTAACACAGTGTTTACAGTGTCACGTTGTTTCTCAGACTCTTCTGACTTCTCTTTGAGGCGATGCTGAGAAAATAACGCTGCCCACGGCGTTTCACCACACCAATGTTTGCCTGACTCCTGATTAGACGCTGTGAGACGTTCCAGCCGTCTCTTTTTTTTTTTTTTTTTTTTTTTTTTAAATACAAATTACACGAAACAATTACACAGTATAATCTATTTGTGCATGGTGTGTTTGCGTGTCATTAGGTTGTTTGTTTGCAGAGATGAAACTAGTACCTGGAAGTTATACATAACCCTTAAGTCGAGACATTGCAGCGTAAAAACGTTAAAAAGTCACATAGTTTTGCCATTAACTTACTTGAAAGTGCTGCTTTAATCTTCTGTCTAGTTTTGTGTTTATTAATGATAAACCAAGGAAACCCTGAGATATGATGATATAAATCTTGGATTTGTTTATGTTTTTGCCATAAGACGAAACAGAAAGTTAAAGGCAGGTTCTTAAGTTATTGTAAATATTTGTATATAGTTTGATTTTTGTCTCTGTTTCACATTTTATGTTTTATTCTCACTATTATCAACCCCTCACACGTATACCACATTTTTAATATACTAATCTTCTTAAATATAGTATCTTTAAGGGGCATTTTCAAGGGTATTTTCAAAGGCAAACGTGACAGAATCATAATGAACATGTGAACAGTGATCACAAGCTGTTGTGTTTATGACTAAATCTGTTACTCAGCTGTATTAGCGACATTCGTCACAACGATGTATGAATTAGTGTGTCAGTAGGCTCAGCACACGCTGAAAACAGAGCGCCATCATTATCAACTGGCTTCAGATAAACTTCTTTATCGACAAGTGGAGACAATCATCGTGATGTGTGCGTACGAGCGCGCGGGCGCATGCTTGTGTATTCATTAGTAATCACGCAGCCATCGACTGGTGTTTGCTATCTGCTGTTATTGTGTCAGTGCAGCTCTCCCTCTGTCTCTCGCTTCTCGCTCGCTGAGACAGACTGAAACTCAGCAACTCTTCTGACAGCGAGGCAGTTCAAACATGTGTTAGCCGAGCGGCCAAGTTCACACGATGCCAGGGCACCGAGCACGCTCCAAAGTCCTCCTTAAACTGGTTTACTGGTGTTAGCTTCTGATTTAATGCTGTAAAAAAAATCCCTCCACCTCCCTACCTCCCAACATGCCTCATCAGTCAACTACAGTTGCTGATTGTCTTTATTTCACTTAATCCCTTTTGTCAAAACCTCCAGAGAGCTGGCTCAACCTGTTGTATTTAGGTGTCGATTGTGAGTAAATGGACATAACAACAGCAGTAATAAGAGAAAGCAGGCAGTCAAGAAACAGTCAAATCAGGCTCCACTCAATGTACTGGAAGTCACGTCACACGTAGTGGCAGCAATGAATACAACAGTAATGAGGTTTCAGCTCTCAGAAGTTAAGTATTGGTTAAGTGATTGGAGTGGCCAGCCTGTTAAAAACTGAATCAATCAAAGCTTCCACGGAAATTCTGGATCTCAGCACAACATGAGATGTCCAGTTTGAAAAGATGTTGTTAAAAATAAGAAAAACATCAAACATCGCTGAATTTTGTGCCTTTGCTTTGTGGCATTGTGGGTGAATTTGCTGTTTTGAGGCAGATGAAACTACAGCCACATCAGCAGCTCTGAGAGGATGGAGTTTGTGCCAAATCCGAATATCATGGTGATTATTGTGAAATATTTATGAAGCTCAGTGTAAACTGTTCCTAATGTCAAAAGAAAGACGGTCTGTTGATGTCTGGTACAAAACCTCTATGGTTTATTGATCAGGTACGTGACCATTAGCTGTAGAAGCAGGCAGGTTTACAGTTCTCTCTGAAGACAAAAGACCTTGTTTGCTCACAGTCTATTATTTACCATTTTATTGCTCATTATGTATTCTATAAAAAATTATCACCAAGGATATTAAAATTCATCCCAGTGGAAATATAAAGGGAATTCTGTCTAATAGTTGTGGATATATTAGACTAATAAACTGCCAAATGTCTCCAAACCTGTTGGTGGAGCTATAGGAAACCTCATATTTCTACCATATTTAATGGCAATCTATTGAATAACTGTTGACATATTTAAAATCTGGACGTGCGGTGGAGTGACTGTCATCCGCCAAGACAATGAGGACACCTAATCATTTCAGAGAGTCGTTTAATATCACTGGAACTGGTTTAATTTTGACAATTTGGATGAGAAATCTACTATGATCCACAATGACATTATTAAGATTTCTTACAAATCCTAAAAATATACAGATAGTGGAAAAAAAACTGCAGCCTACAGTCCGGCATGGATGTTAGCATTAATCTATATCCAGTTAAGAAAGAAGAATGGTTTGACCTCCACTCAAAGTGCCTTTACACTATTCCCTATCTCTGCCTTCATCCCTCCCTCCCCCATCCATCTCTCCATTCCCTTTCCCAACCGAGCCTCCAGGGGTTTCTCGTTTCTCTACAGCCGCTGCTTTCTCTCCTCTATCCATCCTGCCTTGCTTCTATCTATTTCTCTGCTCTGTCATTCAGAGCCTACAGTCTCCCCTCACTTGCCTCTATCTCCCATCCTTCCCTCCATCCCCCCCGCAGTGACTCCTGCCATTGTTAGCCCTGCTCTCGCTCAGTCTTGGGCTGCTGTGTGAGAATGGGGTCATTGTTGCTCTGTTGCAGCATTTACATGAGTGTGCGTCTGTGTGTGTGTGTGTGTGTGTGTGTACACATGGGCGCAATAGTAAGAGTTCTCTGCCCTTGCACCAGTGTGTCCTGCAGTTCGACCTCCATACGTGCGCAGGCCTACATTTTCACCGCACGTGCACTCACTGAGCCTGCAGACGTGTAAATTAAAACACAGAAATGAAAACACTGCTTGCTGTTCTGTAATCCAGTGTAACATTTCCACCTTTTGAAACTCCAGATTAATTTCCTGTAAAACATTCTCCAACTTTATGTACCATCTAGTTGAACAGCTGCCAAAATCTAGATAAGACAGTTACAGTCTGACATTTGATAAAAGCTCACTGGCCTCAGATGATCCAAGGAAAACTTTATTGACATGTTTTGTCCTTGGATTGGCTTCTCAGGTTGAACAGGTAGCAGCTTAATGACCAAACCAAACTAATGTAACATCATCTGCACACTTATAATAAAGAATATAACCTACATTGCAATTAAGAAGAAGAATATGGCAACTGTAATCTATAAGTATTTGTGGTGTACAGGATATATAGATATGCAGATGTGTCATTTAATCAAGGTGCCGTAGTTAAAGATGTTGAGTCATAAGTAAGTGTCACGGGCCATAACACCAGCAAAACTTTTCTTTGGTAAAACCTGTCAGTGTGCTAACAGCTAGCTGTCACGCTAAAGAGAAAGTCAACCTCTTCTAAGAAGCCCTGGTAAACCTACTTGTTAGTTTCTGCAATCAAAAATACTACGTTCTTGGCATCTGTGGTATTAAAAGTGAGGTCAGTCGGTGTGCTAAGTGCTGAAATAAAACCAATGAATAATTAATACATGAGCATAAGCTCACACTACAGGAACATACTGGTACACATGTATATGATGTTTAGTTTCTATGTGTTTTTATGTGAAATGCAACAAAAAAATTCCTAGCTGCAACGTTCTACCCCTAAATACTTCATAACAAGTCTCTACTTTATCTATCTTTGTCACTATTTGCTCATTTAATTATACTATTACATTGTGTTTTGTGACATTATTTAACACAATTTTCCAACTTCACTCTCTAAAGTCATTGGCATAATGTTGTTAATTTTTTTATATATTGAGTGATTTTTGTTAAATGTGACCTAAAATAACCCCAGTTTTAGTGTTAGCTTTGCTGGTTGGTTCAACCGTAATAGTTAAACCTGGATATTTTAGCTTAACTAGTACAAGTAAATACATGTAAGAACTAGTCTGAGTTGTACCTACACACACGAAAAGGACACCACCACCAACCATATCCATATCATACATTGATATTATTCCGTGAATACTCCTATAAAATACGTCCACACCTATGTGTAAAAATCTCTGGTGTGATACTGGTCTCTTCTCTATTTGTGCCCCTCTATCTCGAGCTTCCACTAGTCCAGTTAGTCACAGTCCACCACTCTGTCTCTCTGAGGGATTAGCAGCCGGGACTGGCCACCACTCTAATCCTCGACAGACTCACTCTTATATTCTCACACAAACAAGCCAGACGCAAGCTTTTCAATGACAGCGACTATATGCCATATCTCGCCTTGTTAATCTGTTAAGTAGCTATTACAGCACTCGTGTACAGTGCTGTTGTTGACGTCATGGTCACGCCAACTAACTTTAAAAAAAAAAAAAGCCTAAGACAGTAGTTTCAATACATAAATTTGTCTTTTTCTCTCTTGGAGAGCCTGCTTCGAGACACGAGCCTTCTACTATTCAGATGATTGTTGACTGTGTCAACATGGCTTCTTTTTTGTAACAGCAGGAGTCAAAGCATCAGATAATGTCAACCTCACTCAGTCTCTTTTAATACGTGTCCATCAGGCTCTGTGTTTACTATAAGACATCACAAAAATCTTTATATTTGGACTAGGGAGTAACCATTTATATTTGTCTTATTAACTGAATTAAGGTGAAAACATGTTATGTAACATGTTATATAACTAATGTTCAAGGTGAAAGACAAATATTAGACATGAGTCATATGTAAATAAATGTCCACCGTGAGACACAGTCTGTGTGTAAGAGCAGACTCGCTTCAGATATGGGCTGTCCTACTGTCAGCAACAGGTGATCGGCTCACCTGTATTGTCTTACCTGCAGCTGACTCACTGCCTTTATCAAGCTCTACATCAAGTGTCAGTGACTCTTAGTGACTTGAAAAGGAACTGTGACTCAGCCTCGGTATCCCGGCAATGGAAATGAAACACGCGTGTTGACAAAACAGTCTCTGATACATTTATGAACTTGACATGGAGCCTCATTATATAGCCAGTGTGATTGATTGATTAATTAAAAACATATTTAGATTTAGATATTTAGGCAAAGCGTCTGTCAGTGATCAAACATCCCACGTGTCAATCGAATCATTGAGGAGGACAAGGGATGCCCTGCGCTTTCATAAAACTAGAGGCTGATCTGGGATCAGAGTGACAGGTAAAGACATGACCATGGGTGCGATGACCTGCCAACCCACAAGCACGCTTTGACATCACTCTAAGGAGGTCATGGTAATCAGATTATCCCCCATTACACAAACTCTCTGGCCGCTGCTCTGACCAGCCGACAGCAACGCTCAGCATGTTAAAACACTGACATGTTCACAGACACACCTTCAAAACAACAACAAAAAAACTAACAAACAAAAAAAAAAAACATGGAGCAACAAACTGGAGATGAGATCATTTTTATAACAAAGCATCTGAGTGCTCCAAAAATAAAACTCCTGTGTTGTTAAAAAAAAAAAAAATATTGCAAAGCTTCGGCCACACATTCACTCTGTCAGCAGCAGTATCACGTTTTGCCTTGATGAATTCTTCAGCGGGAGAACGGAGATTGTTTACTGGGCGCAGAAGTCGGCTGATGGAAGACAGAGGAGAAGCTCGGGGGCCTGAGCTGCTCTGTAACCACAGTGATGCCAAGTGGTCGGCGGTTTGAAGAGGACACCTGAGACCAGCGCACCTGGACAATGAGCTGAGGTGTAACCCTAAACTGAGATGAACCGCTGTTTATCCCCCACGCTCTCCTTCTCTTGTTCTTTCCCATCAGTCTCCTCTCTCGCTTCATACATCTCCACTCTTTCTGGTCCTCGAGCTTATTTTCCCTCCACAACTTGATCTATCCCACCCTGTTATTCTCCCAATCTTTTGACTCACTACCTCTCTCCTCCTCCTCCTATCTCTGCCTCACTTTCTCCCAATGCCTTCCCCTTCTGGCCATCGTCGGGCTAATGCAAATAGCTCTAAGTGCGAGTGTGACTCATATAATCACATACTTAACGATTAGCACCCACATATTTTCGGTGAGAATCAGATCATTAAGAGAGAAAGCATTCCTGCGTTTCTGCAGTTGCTATTTTCACACAGACAATACTCTAAATTGGGCGACTGACATTTTGCGCAGCAGCTGACAGTGGCTAGCAGCTGAATGACTCAGTGACACAGAAGCAGTGCCCAAATCACCACAGAAAGGCGACAGCGTTATAGTATTGTTTCCAAGGTTATGCTGTCCAATATGCATCCAATCCCTCATCACTACTGTTAGACCCACATGGGGAGGAGGGAGTGAAAAGATGCGAATAGAGCATTTGGTGTGTTTGGGAGTGAGACATGATAGAAAAGTTGGAGACTTAAGAAGACCAAGTGAAGCTTAGGAAGTGTGTTTAAGCTACACTCACTCCTGCTGTCTTCCTCTTCAAAAGGCCTCTAGTCAGCATCCTGCACACCCCACCCATATTTGTACACTCCCAGCCTCATCACTCACATCACTTGGGATAAACACACATGGTCTGACCTGCATGTATGCACTTAAGATGCACTGGTTGTGTATTATTTCTTTGATGCGCCAACAACTGCAACTGCGTCTTTAAACAGCAAGTAGCACAAAGGACCAAAAATAGCACAGTGAGTTGCAGAGCAGAACTGCTCTCCTTGAGGAAGGGAGGAAAGGCAGGAGGAGGTGCAGAGAGGAGGAGGAGAGAGATGACAGGGAAAAGATGGCAGAGGGAGAGCAGTTCTCCAGCACTTAGGCCTCCCTGCTGTGCCCAATTTAAGTTTCTTATCCAGTGTCAGGCCCTCGACTCCAGATGATCACACTTCTGCAGTGTCATAAAATGATTAGGAGAAGGATTCATGTTTGTGTATTTGTGACTGTCCACTTATTTGTCCCGGTGGATTTCTCATATTTGGCAATCCATTACTGTATGAACAAAGTAATAGCTGGGACCGCAAATCAAGTATCTAGACCACAAACAGATCAATATTAGAATTGGGACAATGAATCAATAATGGAACATATTGGAATTATTTATCAATACATTTGTAATCATTATAGGTATCGTAATGTGGAATTTACCACATCTCACCAATGAATAAAACCACAAGATGTTATATGTTAGTGAATGTAACATGTGGCTGGCAGTGCTGGTTTTGTTTCATTGGTATAGAGCCAGACTAGCTGTTTCCTACTGTCTACAGTCTTTGTGATAAGCTATGCTAACTGCTTCCAGGCTACAGTTTCATATTTACCATGCAAACATGAGAACGAGTATCAATCCTCTAATCTAACTCTCCAAAAGAGAATAAGTATATTTCCTAAAATGTCCATCTACTTTCTCCTCCAATAATGTATTCGACAATAGAATATATAGACATCACTGATATATACATAACTGCTTGTTACAGTTTATGTTGAATCTGTCTCTATTTCTAAATCAATAAAGAAATACCAATATTTCCAATACATTAATGAGGGCAGTACAATGAAGCTACAGTTTCCATGACAACAAAGTTGATTCAACATTTCTTTGCAACAGTTTCATTAAAAAAACAAGATGATGGCTTTCATTAATGTAGGTTTTTGAATTAGATAACATACAGTACCTTTAGTGTACTGAATAAACTATAAAATGAGTATAATTTCTTTATAAATTATTTTTATACGTAACCCTGGTGTTTGACCCCACCTGTTCAGCTAAAGTCACTATTAAGCTTGGACCATTTGCTAAGTGTTGTTGTGTGATAACAGGGACTCAATTTCCCCCTCACACTCTGCCACCTGTGATCATGTGTCTATGTTTTCATCAAACATCTTCACACCAACTGAGCAGACCTCACAGTATGTAAGTTACCTCCTAAAACAACTCCTCTTCAGTTTTATGTCCATATATTTACATTGCAGACAAACAACACTTGTTTGAAGTACTTACTATTGCTGGACTTCAGGTCTCTGTGGATGATGGGTACAAATGCCTGGTTGTGCAGGTAGTCCATC
This sequence comes from Polydactylus sextarius, assembly GCA_016801845.1. Taxonomy (NCBI): domain Eukaryota; kingdom Metazoa; phylum Chordata; class Actinopteri; family Polynemidae; genus Polydactylus; species Polydactylus sextarius. The sequence goes on from CM028926.1 coordinate 4,004,214, forward strand.
CCTGTGGCGATCTGGACTGCCCAGTTCACCAGAACCCTAGGAGGCACCTTCTTTCCAGCCAGAGCCCGGTTCAGAGCCCCTCCTCTGGCATACTCCATCACCAGGCACAGGTTGGGCTCCCGCAGACAAACACCACGGAGTGCAATTATGTTGCGGTGTCGTAGCATCCAGAACAGCCGGGCCTCCTGCCGCACACTTTCTGCTGTGGCACTGATATCCTCATCAGGGTCTTGTCTGGCGGCTTTTACCGCTACTTCGTCTCCACGCCATACTCCTTTGTACACTTTCCCAAACCCACCAGCTCCTATCACCTCCTCCAGGAGCAGTTCTGAGAAGTCTATTTCCAAAGGACAATCACTAACACCTCCTGCCACCAACCCTCCTGCGGTCAGTTGCTGGTAGCTGGCAGCATCCCCCCTTGTCACGTAGTTGCTTGGAAAGATACCCACCTTGTCCTGGATCTTGCCCGTCCACCAACCTTCATCCCCGGACACTTTGGAGTCTTTGGACAGGACCTCAAGAAGGTCTCCCCTCCTAAGGGTTAACTCCTCATCTGCTGTGGCCTCATAGTCGAAGACTGCAGTCCAGTAGGGGTTTGGGTTGTTGGCTCCACAGTGGTGACCAGGGTGGGAGTCTGGGGAACCAGAGGAAGAGATGGTGGAGGAATTCCAGCTGCTACCGTTTTCAACCTGCACAATTGGAGCCGGAAACATGGGCGGTGGAGGGGTCATATTTGGGGCCATGGAAGAGGAAGAGGAGTTAGTGGAGGAAGGGGGGCCGGGTGGGATTAGGCAAGGGGGAGGCGGCGAGCAACAGCCCCCACAGCTGGTGCAGGGCAGGGGGGCTGCTGTGCTGCTCGCTCTGCCGTATGGGTTCATGGCAGCCTGACTGCTGTTTGACGCTGTCGGCTTGCCCTCTGTCAACTCAGGCACAAAATCCATACAGGGCCCATTGACTGAGACGAGGCGTCCTCGACCACCAACGGGGGGGAGAGGGGATCAGAGGATCAGAAAGCTGCAACTGCTCTCCCCCATCACCACATCTCGCTGTTGAAACTGTGCCAAATCCCTTCACCGGTTGCTGCTGTGCTGTTGCTATGCAGTGTGTAAGTAACATGTATTCCCAAAGGCAAGTTCATTTAGGGACAATGTACATCAGCTTAAAAAATTGTATGTTCATCTGTTGATATCCTTCAGTGTGACGAGTTCAGTGGAATTAAATACACACATTATTTCTCTGTCTTGTCTCTCAGTTGTTGCCTACAGTTGATAAAACATACGTGTTACATACTTTCCTACATTACTGTTTGTATGAATTTAACAAAAAACAAATCTTGGCTAAAATCTCACGGTGTAATAAATACATGACGTTTTCTGTGGATAATATCACATCATTGACAACACAAGCTGTCAGTCTTGACTCTTGACAGCTCCAGAAGCTCTCAGAAACAGCTGATTGTCAGATTATTTATCAGCTCTCATTTATCATGGATTATTCAAGGTGCCAGTAAAAACCGCAGTCTGTGTTTGAGCTGTGTAAGATCCTCAGAGCAGTGGTCCTCATTATTTCTCATCCATCCCAGTGTAGACGCACCTCCCCCGCCAGCCATCTCCATGAATATGGAGCTGTTTTCTCTTCTCTCTTCTCTGTGTTGTGTTTGGAAATATCCGCGAGATATTCACCTCACATCCCGACAAGTCAAGTTCGAGTTCAAATCCTATACGAACGATACGGTCAGTGTCCCTGAATTGTATTCAACAAATATAGCCCGTCCATTATTATTATTATTATCATCATTAATATTTTAAGACAAATGTGAAATTACAGAACCAAACCGACAGCAGAGCAGCAGGTATTCTTCAATACAGAGCTGTAAAGTGGCACCATGTTCAGCATCCAGCCAAGTCTGAGCACAATAAACCCGCCTCCGTGAGTGTGCAGCGGCCTGGTTAGGGGCTACTACATTTGTGATGGAGACGAGTTGTCGATTAGAAAAGAAACTCTTCTTATGCACAGGAGACAGTAAAGAGATGCCAGCATTTCTCATTATCCTGCAGCTTTTTGTCAGCGCGCACGTTGTAGTTCCCGATCACTAGTCAAACAAACAAACGCAGTCCTGTTGCGAAGGTGCGTGAGCGTTAAATGTCCATGATTTCTTTATGAGAGAGAGACAGAGAGAGAGAGGGAGAGAGAGAGAGGCGGCAATAATAAGAGGAAAAATATTGTCAGCGAAGGTTTGCATGGAGCCATTGCAGCATTACAGTATCACTGATCCGAGTGAAATAATGCGATGAAGAGATCCACTCCGGCTCCATGTTGCCTTTATCAATAAAGCGAAACGCCTTAATAATAATAATAATAATAATAATAATAATAATAATAATAATAATAATATGTGGGAATTAATTCTGAGCGCAGATGTTGTAAGTATCCAGTCCCAGCTTGTGTCTTCCGCCCAAACAGCCAGAAACAGCTCTATTTTAATACGTAAACAGTTACCGTTTACAATAACCTAACCTGGACACTGAGGGCAGTAATATCCAGCGACATCGTTGCATGGGCGTGTGGTTGCATCCGAGTAAGAAGGACCATCAAGAGGCCGTAACCCAATTCGGCGACAGATTAATAAAAAATAAATAACAATAATAAAAAAGACGCTGCCGGTGAGTTCCCGTCGTTGCTGATCAGACAGCTGTCCTGACGTCGGTCGTATTCAAACAAGCTTTTCTTCTCCAAAGACGTGACATTTCGAGCACGGAGCTGTCAGTCTGTGGGCTGACTTTGCATCCAAATACACCGGGGGTGCCGTTCCCATACGTGGGAGCGAAGAGCTTCTAGTTTCACTGATGCAGAAACCATCGGGATGTGACTCTTACGCAGGCTGCTTACGCACCGCTCCGCCGGCACATGTGCGCAGATCAGGGCGCAGATCTGAGCGCAGGGCGGAAACAAGGACACCACAGACTGAAGGAACCGAACGAGGCTTGGTTGAGCTGGTGGTGAGACCTGATGCATTGTGGGCACTGTAGTCTTTAGGGGCTCTCCTGCTGACCTACATCATCCTGGCGTCTGATATAATAAAATAATTAGATCATTAGATCATTGATAAAGATGTAGGTGGAAGGTTGCAGGTACATTTACTCAAATACTGCATTTAAAAACATACTTTTGCTGTATTTACCAATACAATGACATTATTTGATCAATTATATTGCTGATTCTTATTATTAATATTTAATGTTATCATAAATAATTTATGATGTATCGGTAAATTAAGACTTTATTGATCCTTAAGATGCTGACATCAGCTTCAACAACATCTGCAACATTAAAAAGCATCAATAATTCTGATAAAATAATAAAACATTTAATATGATAAAATCATCCATCTGTCTGTCTTGATGGAATCACATATACACTATATTTTTTAAGCTAACCTGCGTAATAAGTACTTAAACATTAGTTGACTAAGTCAAATTTAGATGATTAATTTAGAGTACAATGTATTTTTACATTGTGGTATTACTGCTTTTTCTTCAGTAAATCCTGTGTACTTTTACCACTGAGGATATATAATAATAATTAAAGATGTAGTTAATTTATTCTATATATACTACAGTGTCTAGTCCTGTTACCTGCAGAATATTATTTATTTGGCAATAGCAACACCTCAATAAATGTCGACCCGCAATAAAGTTAAATGGAAGTGACATTAGTGGAATAAAATGAATGATGACACTGAGTTCTACTAATTTTTTAAATCATTTTATCTAAAATATGACATTATATATTTCAGAATAAAATTAATCATTTGATCATTTAGATTATGTATTATCATTGTTGTCACGGCCATAACTTTTTAATCTGTACTGACCCCTGGTGTCTAATGAGTGAAACAAGTCTTTTTTTTAGACTTATTCTGTACATACATTATTAATGTATTGATTTGATTATAACTTTAATCTTTAGTGCTCATCTCATGTTGTGCTGTAAAGTCACATCCTGTCTCCAGTATCTATGTGTCTATGACTTGTGTGAGTGTTTGAGACTCTTGATGTGTTGCTATCAAACAGCTTGTTTTTATTTTTGGTTTATTCTTATTGTGTTACATTTTTGTATCATAAATATTGTTCTTTTTAACTATAACACTGAAACAGTAACTGATCATCCTGCCTGGGTAATGAGTACCACAATACCGGTTGAAAAAAAAAAAGAAAAAGAAAACAAACACAACTGTAGGTTCGAGGATTTGTTTCATTTATGTTTATTTCAGATATGTAACAATATTTAACTAAAAATTTTGATGTATTGCATAATATATACATTTGTTTAAAAAAAAAAAAAACTATTTATTAATTTGTAAAACTGTATTCACAGGACTGATTATGCCAAGAAGTGACCACATGGTTGTGCTGTTGACTAATTTGTGAGGATGTTTGCATAGTAAATACACAAAATGCCTCCATACTAAATATATGAAAATATGCTAAATATGTTGATATTCAGTTTCCCATAACCTCCATATTCACAGTACAAAACAGTTCTCTTCAATAATGTAATGCAGAATAGACAACTGCATTTACTCAAGAACTGTAAAGTGCAGTTTTCTGTTGCATTATACTTTCATACAACTAAATTTCTGGAGAGAAATCCTTTACTTTTATACTTTTACTCCACTAAATTTAACTTCTAACCTACTTCATCAGTGATATATACACTTTTTTATGGCTCACATCAAAACTTTTACATGTTGTCCATAAGTTTCATATAAACACCAGTAAATGTGACCATGTGACATGCAACAACCAACAAAGATTTACATTTTAGAAATCATGGGCTGATAACATCGTCAGTATCTCAACCACAAATACAACAGCTCACTGTTTATTCCCATTTGTTAGCAACTAGTGGTCTAATTTTTGCCTACAATTACTTAAATACCAAAACTAAATAACTTTTCTTTTAAATGAACTAATCAATTAAACTGCAGTGACTTCTTAGTTTTGCTTTAGAGAGAGAGGTGCCTCTGTTATGTAAACTACCTTTATTGATAAACAAAACAAAACAAACCAAAACAAAACAAACATCCTCCAATATGATCTTAAAATTGACTTCACACTGTTTGTAAACATTGTAACCTTTGTTACAATGTAGGATTTATCAGGTGTTGCTACTAAACTTCATTAAATAGTACACAAAGTGTTGGTAGTAGTAGTAGTGTGCTGCCCCCTGTGTGTTACTATCAGTGGGTTGCACCAACACAAACCGCGCATGCGCAGTGAGCGCGGGCGCAGCTCCGCCGTGGTGTCGGTTGGGCATTCTTGGCAACGTCTCTCTCGGTGAACAGACAGTCGACCGTCGGTCAACGAGTGTTTCCATAATGTCTGGAAAATTATTTAAACGGAACCGGAGCCGGAGCGGAAACACCGAAGCAACATTAGGTAAGGGTTTCGCTCTTTTGGTTTTCTGTGAACAGTTTAACTCGGACAGTGCGGGTTATTTAAAAAGCGCCTTAAAAAAAAAAAAAAAGTGAACCAAACGTTAGCGAGCAAACACCGACAAGGCAACCGAGACGACCAACTTCACTCAATGCAGAGAGCGGTTGCTTTACTACGGTTTAGGCTTCATTGGGTTCACCCCGCCACCTGGAGCCGTTCACACCGGCTCCCTGCTCCACTTCGACCTCCAGCCATTCAGCTGAGTAGACTTATTGCCTCAAATACGCCGCCACCCTCAAAAATTTATTAGCCACAAAATATTCTACAACCTTCCTCAACAGTAGGGCTTCAGTGCGCATGCTTATTGAAGCTCTGCAGACTTAAAAAATTGTAGTTTTTCGTACCTGAGTGAAACACAGCTGTGAGGGCCAAGAGAAAAACCGTAAAACTACAAGTTCCAGACAATGGGAGCTTTGTTTGGGGGGAGCGCAGCTAGCCAGCTAGTTAGCCCGGACGAGCTTTGAATTTCGAGTAGTTGTGCTGCAATCGGAAGTTGTCTTGGCTGGAGGTTTTTGTTTGTGAATGAGCTGAATGGAGAATATTTTACACACATGTTTTTTGTTTTTGTTTTGTTTTGTTTTCCTACTAGGAGTTTTTGCAGTAGTTGCAAAACGTGTTTTTTGTTTTTTGTTTGTTTGTTTGTTTGTTTTTTCCTGGTGCGATAGGTTGTGCAACATGTTTTATTTGTGGTAATAAAAGCGAGGATTCATTGTGCTCCTCTGCATGTTTGGACATGTAGACTGTGTTCAGCTGTCAAAAGATGTGCGTCTTTGTGTGTGTGTGTGCGCACTGTGCCAGGATTTGCAAGCGCATAGTAAATGTGACGTGTGTATTTATATGAGTGTGTGCTGACTGGGGAGGTGATGATGTCTCTCCCTTTCATAGAGATCCCCCCTCCTCCCCCGTGTTGCCTCCGTATTCCCCAGCCCTCAGGAAATGACACGTCTAAGATCAGCATGATGGATCTGCCGTGCAAGAGCAGCAGACCATGGCAGCGCTGCCCATATTCTGGGTATTATTTACTCTGGTTGTCTCCCATCTGAAACTAATGGAATATTTATTACGAGGGAAACTCTGAGAATGAGCAGGTGTCCTAAACTGGTTGTCTTACTGCTTAAATACCTATAACCAGGGACAGTTAAGGAGATAATGGCTTCCTAGGTACAGACATGTAAGCACCACAGATTAAAGAGATGCTGTTTGTGGTCATCCTATATCTCTCTGTGGTTATTTTTGCCTTGTAGATGATTCTTTGTGTATCTGTTTGCTTATCTAGTAATAAACACTATTTCTGTAACTACACATGTTCAGCTTGACACAGCCCACTGTCTGCTATCCTCTGGGGAAATCCTACAGTTATGAATGATATGGTTTTATGGTGAAAAGTAATGACATGGTTCTCCGCATTGCAAATCCAGTCTCCTTATCACAAGATGCGTAAACGAGTTAAACAATCCTCTTGGTTTATAGTCCCCAAGAAGAATTTCTATCTTTTGCATATCATATCTGTCTACAGACTGGCTGAAAATATATATGATGTGTTGTGGTCAATGAAACTCAGATCAGACGTACTAGTCTTGTGAAGCGTTATTGCTTCATTCACGTGATCAACCTAAAGCTCAAACATTTGTATCTGTCTGCTAAAGCATGACTTCTGTGAATTGATTTGTGTAGAAATAAATACTTTAACATCATACTAGACATGTGATATTGCTGTGTTTTACTAAACGTTGTTGGAATTTCTCCTGTCGTCACATTAATTTACCAAAGTAACTCCTGAAGGGGGAAAAAGCAGAAAAAATCAGTTCCTGATTCAGTTCCTCAGTTGCTATTGTTCTCACAAAAGCAACGCCAAAGAAAAAAATGTGAGAATAATATTTGCAAACTCGTACTTTTGGTTTTGATTCTTTAAAAAAAAAGGTATCATGAGTGTGAAACCAATTAAAATGGATACATTTAATTTCTCTTCCTCCTCTTGAATTTAGTCCAGTATATGTTCTTACACTCGACAATTCACAATTTTGGAAAGTACTGCCAGGTCTAGAATATCTGTACCAGCATGTTTGTTTTGGTGTTTTACAGTGATATCACTCTGCACTGTTATCTGCCCTCATTGGACCCACGTCACACCTTTGTTAAGCCTCTCCCTCCACCAGGTAGAAAATAGTTCCCAGCTCCACTGGGCACCAGATAACAATTACAAGATAACAGATCTCTGATCTTGAGGAGCATCTCATATTTTCTGCTACTCATTTTGTCGTTTTAGTGCAGGCAGCTGTAGGAACAAAGGATCCTGTCTTCAAAGAGAAATGAGTGTGGGTCAACTGAGTTATGTCAACTGTAAACATTTTGTTGAATCACCGTGTCCTATCTGAGTAGAGGTGACTCATCAACTGTTTTGATTTTCCCCCCTTTTGTTCTTTCATTCTTGACGGGACTTACATGCGTACAGTCACGGTCATCTGTTGGGTTTTTCCAAGAAGGTCTATTATGATGTTTTTAAGGCGGCTAAGATGGTGATTTGGCATCAGTTTTGGTAAAAAGTTCTCCTTTCCTGACCACGACACCCTGGCAGCCCTCCTGCTGTTTGTAATTTTAGAACAAAAAAGTCTCTTGCCAGGTTTCTATTTAATCCCTAGAGGCGTCTTAGTTAAATAAAGCTTAATAGAAAACTAGCAATTGTGTGTTTTCACAGTGTGTGCAGGAACAGACTTCAAACAACATGCATCACAACCACTGGGTGTAGCCTTATAGATCATCTAGAGGGAGGATGGTACCTTAGGCTAAAGAGGCCATCTGGTCTATGTCAAGGTGCACACTGACATATCTGTGTGTGTGTTTACGTTTACATAGTTTCAGGGGATGAACATGTAGAATTGTGTTGAACTTGATCTTATAGACTTCAACCATTGTCATCTGACTCTCCTGCTGCAGGCTACAAACATCGATTGTAATGTACTGAAGCACATTTCAATCTGATGTCTCTGTGTTTATTGTGAGCTCTTGCTGTTGGTTCATACTCCTTATAAACCAATACTGTGGCGCAGCTTAAACCCGTGTCAGGACTTAATCTGAATGGGTCACCTCATGTCATCACACCTGGCATCACAGCCTCTTCCCACCCAGGGTTCACTGCAGGTGAGATACTTTCTATTTAGGTCAAGTGATTCAATTCAACATCACACTTATGGATTTTTTCGATTTCTAATAATCAAACCAAAGCCTCTATTTGTTGTTACAGTGGAAATTATCAAAAAATTTTTAAAAAATAACAAAGTCGATATTGTCACAGTGACACAGTAATCAAATTGACTTGTAACTTTATTTAAAGTAAATGGAGAATGACATAAGATTTAAAACAAAAGCAATGGATGTATTTTTAATTGTTTTATATAGAAGGTAAAAGATACATGTTAAGATTCCAAATAATATATGGAAATAAAAACAATTAGGCCTAAAATTGGAAATATGGATGCAAGAGTTACAGAGCAGTGATATACACTAATTCCTTATCCTATATGCTAATCTGAATATTCATATAAATGTATGGATTTAATCTTATGTTTTTGATACTTAAACAACTCAGACTTGTCCAATGGGATAGTCAGAAAGAGAGAAAAACAGAAACTGGAGGCACATTGTGTGGGCGAGAGCCTGCGTGCAAGCAGAGAGAACTGAAAATGACATTTTATTGCATAATTATGTAATGTTGTAGTAGATATGCACGGATGTACATGGAACCACAGCGTTTAACTACTTCTGTGTTTGCTGATGGCACGATGGTGAAAATATCTGTCGGACAAATGATCAAACATAAATAAATGATTAGATCATGTCCACATCATCTGTGGGTATTACCCTGAAGAATGACCTCAACACTGTAAATAAAAATACCAGCTGGAACTGAGATGGTGTAATAATGCGCAGGACTTATTTTTACTTTTTACTCAAGAGATTTACCTGTGACTGCTTTCATTCAAATAGGCCAAACAGGTCGACCGTGTGTTCAGCAGATCTGCGTCATACGTGCGTATTAGTCAGAGTGCAGGTGTATATCTTGAGATGAAACATCATTAGACCACCAACATTACTGCAACCCTGCTGTCCCCACTCTCTTTGATGTATTTGCTTCCCTTGGGGGTCTTATCCATAAATCAGCACGCATGGTGGTGTCAAGAGGTCAGAGATTTACAGAATGAGGAGCACACCATGTTTCCTGAAATGAGTCTCTGCTTTATGGGCTTTCTGTGCAGCTATAAAACATTTGCTAGGTAGGCAGCTGATCTAGCAAGCCTGCCTCCTCCCTCCCTCGCTTTTTTTTTTCGTGCTCACTCCTTCAGAGGTCAGATTTCCTCAAGGTGTTGTTTACCAATCTGTGTCTTCTTATCAGGCAGGAGGGTGAATCAGAGAATCACAGTGCAGAGCATAAATGTGTAAAATGGGTCTTCATTAAGCTAACCCTCTGTCTTATTCTCGCATGATAGGGTCTTCTCAGTTTGGATACAAGACAGAATGAGACTACCCAGCGTAGCGCAGGCTACATCACAGGCTACATCACAGGCTACATCTTTTCCTCTTGACTTCTCCTGTGCTGGGTATGTTCGACTGGATTAAATATAGCCTGTTGGTTTTAGCTTGAGGATAAATACAGATGTTGAGGAGGTCTTTTCTTGCCACAGGTTCGCCTGCATCCTCCCCCTGGTCAGCGTTGGTAGCAGAGGGAGAGAATGAGGGAAAAAAAGGCCTCACCGTACAGATACAAAACACTTCAACAGGGTTATTAGTCTTAACACTCAGCTGTTAAAGCTTTATGGGAGAGGCATACATTGGCTACAAGGCATTTCAACAGCCCGGCAAAGTGCTGTACATCAATAATGATTTACACAGGCCTCTGCATGACCACACCACGCATTTATAAATGGATGTGCTTGGCCTCATCAGGTGGTGGGTGAATAGTTGGATGTGTGACCTTCAAGAGTTTGACACACAAGCATGTAAGAAAACCAGATCTGACTGTGTTATTTCTAAATTCTTACAATGAATCCAAGGCCACAAGGAGCAGAAATCACTGCAATAAGTGGCTGTTAGCCTGTTTAGTCTCTGTAACCATACTGAATGTGCTCATCTCCATAACATTAAGAGCTCTTATCTGTTCTCAGGCTTTGTGCTGGCAGCTTCTAGCGCATTCAGATACACATCCATTACCATGAATTGTTATGGAGCTGAGAGAGGAAGCCACCGCCTTAATGTCTTTATTCTTCACTCTTGCTACTCGTGTCTTGGGAGTTGAGTTTATCAGCTGCTTTAAGGGAAAGAGCATATTGTTACACCTGCTTCATATCTGTCCCAGACAGAGACGTCACACATATAGGGTTGACAGGTGCTGTGTGTGTGTCTGTCTGTCTGTGTGTCTCCACAAAGAGCTCCGTTATGGCAGAAATGCTCTGGAAAGAGGAAATCCTGCATGACGGGATTTAGAAACAGCTGATTCTGATTCTGTCTGTTTTTATGTAGCGAGTAAATTAAATAACTGTCTGTTTTAGTCTGAGTTGGAACATGGACTGTAAAGGCCGTGTTACAGTTATGGTTGATTAATTGTTTCAGTGATTTTAGTGAAAACACTAAAAACACTCTGGTTCCAGCTTCTCAAGTGTTCAGATTTCCATCTGTTTTTTTTTTTTTTTGGGTGATTTATCATTGAAAAGTGAGTATGTTTTGGTTCAGGCGTTTGGCCAGACAAAACACTTTAACATGTGACCTTGTGTTTTGAATAATTGCAACGGGCATTTTCTTCACTTTGTCTAAAACAATTGTCAAATTAATCACTAAATGTTTTTATTATTCATTTGCAGATCATTTTGCATCAGTTGCAGGTCTAATTGTTTATAGAATGACGTATTTGATAAGTTAATTAGTTGGTTGAAAGCTTGGTGTTTTTGCTGGTTGATTATAAGTTTAGTTTTCTAATAAAAGGCTAATCATAGCTGTGCTACTGAATATCCATTAGGCCGTTGAATGGAAACAAATGTCGGCATTTGAGGCGATGATTCTTCACATTGCTTGCTTTGACTAACCAACAGAGCTAAAACCAAAGTTATTCAGTTACAGTGATAAAGAACAGAGCAAAGCAGCAGAAATGTTCACATTTGAAGAATCGGAGCCGATGAATGTTTGGCATTTTCAGATAAATGAAGAAGTTGAATAACTGACATTTCTTTTCAGCGTCTGCACTAAATATCAGTGCTCAACAAAGACATTTGTTTTCCTGCCAGGCGTTTCAGTGACATATTTAAGATGACGAATGATGAAATCAGCAATAATTTATGTTGATGACAACATTTAAACGTCCTTTATTGCAGTCAGTATCCTGAATTACTGCCTTTACAGTGAGTCAGTTCAAAATCATGACAGATATGTGTGTACGACCACTGCTTGATTCTTTCTGTAGAGCAATAAAAGTATCTTTGTGGCCCCCCGATGTGAAATTCCATCTGTATTTTATTTGGAGGCCATTGTCGGCTTGCTCGGCACTGCGTGTTAAGAGGTCAAGCTGCCGGACAGGAAGTGAGTGAGTGCTGAGGAGGATGCGGTGTGTGGCGGAGATGAGTGTCGCCATGAATCAGACATTAGACATCAGGGAGAGAGATGTGGTCTTACATTGCTCAGATCAGCCAGGAAGACAAATGACCTTCTCACAGGACATGAGTAAAAACATTCCTCCCAGTCTTAGAAAAATGTAACAGATTTTTCTTTTCCCCTCATGGCTGTTGGGATAGATAGAGATTGGCTCATCTTAGTTTCTGGAGTGGAACCACACTGGTTTCAACTACATGCTGGAGGAAAAAAAAAAGGCTGGAGAAAAGGGCGTAACACCAAACACTATCAGGAAACATGTCGATAGATTTGCATGTTTCCCCCTTCCTCTGTCTGTCAGGATGTTTTGCTTTTAGTGACCTGCATGTCCTTTTTAAAACACAGCCAGCTAACACATACACAACCTCGCGTGTGTGTGTATGTTTGGTTACCGGTCTGGGTTGTAATGGTTGAGGTTTAAGATGTTTTTAGTCATAATTTCTTCTGTTTCTATGTCAAACGTTTCATCAGACTAAATCAAAAGTCAGTGCTTCTTTCTTTTCTGTTGCCTTATTTTGTGGTATGTGTGTAGAGAGGCATGCATCCATACATACGAGGGTTGTTCAAAAAGTTCTAAGCCTTGATTTTGCAACACACTACCACTTCTTATAAAGCTAGAAAAACAAATTCAGTGCATGCAAAGGTGAGAGGTGTGCGAAAAATCCAAATATGGACAAAACAGAGGCCCGAGCTGTCATAAAATATCTGCAAAAAAAAGGTATGACACCCAAAGAAATTCACAAGGACATTATACAGACACTTGCTGAGGACTTCCTGTCCTATTCGACTGTGAAGAAGTGGGCTGCAGAAATCAAGCGGGGCAGGGACACCACAGAAGACGACCCTCCGTCAGGTCGTCCAAAAACCTCAACCACTCATGAAAAAGTTGACGCCATTCGCCGCATGGTTTTGGATGACAGACGTCTTGCTGTCCAGCAGATAGCCAAGTCTATAGGCATCAGTTCTGGTTCAGTCCACACTGTTTTAACTGAGATCTTGGAGGTGAGCAAGCTGTCTGTAAGATGGGTCCCGAGAATGCTGACGCCAGAACAGAAGCTAAAGAGGGTTGACATTTCCAGAACACTTCTGACTCGTTTCCAGGCTGACTGTGAGAATTTCCACCACTGCAGATTAGTGACTCAAGATGAAACTTGGGTTCACCACTTTGAACCTGAATCAAAGATTCAAAGCAAACAATGGAAACACTGTGGTTCTCCCCCAAAAGAAGTTCAAGCAGGTAGCATCTGTTTGCAAGGTGATGTGCCTGTTCACACTGCTCAGGTTGCAGTATCTGAAGCAGCCAAATGTGGCTTTGAATTGCTACCGTATCCCCCTTACTCACCAGACTTGGCTCCAACTGACTTTTTCTTGTTTCCTGAACTCAAATCCCACCTGCATGGTCGCCATTTTGGAAACAATGTGGAGATTTTTTTTGGAGGACCAGGACTCCACCTTCTTCCGTGATGGGATTGAAGTGTTTGAGCATCGTTGGACCAAGTGCATTGATGTCAAGGGGGACTATTAATAAAAAAAGAGTGACATACTGTCTTGTTTCTCCAACTCCTTCTGGGTGAGACTTAGAACTTTTTGAACGACCCTCATGCATACGGCCTCTCCCTCCCTTTGCCTCTTCACAACTCAGATCTCGGGCTATGACTGCCAACTGTGGAGCCATTGTTTTAATGCTAATTGAGTATAGCATGTGGTCATTCCATGAATGCCTCCTGGCCCAGTTTCTTATGGTACTGTATCAAAATGTTCATTTTTTTTCTCCCCCCCTTCTCATTTCTAAATCAGATTTGATACTGGGATGGAGGCTATTTAGTGGGCTATTTCCACACAAGTTCATTGGGTCTATTCTGGTATGCTAATGTGTTTATGCTTTTGCTGATGAAGGGCAGTGCAGATAATGTTGAGGCTGCTCTATAAGAGCTGTAATTTTTTTCCAATCCCCTGTTTGCCACATAAACATAATTATTTAATACAGTCAACATTTCTGAATCATAGATTGCCTTTTTTGTGTTACAGCACCCTACCTGAGTCAAGATAGCGGTTCTGTAGAATATAAGGGCTGTGTTTTTCATTAATGTAGTTTTATAGTTCAGAGTAAATCTGTTTGTAGCATCATAGAGCAACAATGATACTTGTAGCATGAATAATCTGATGTTGCCCTTTATCTTACGTCTATTTTGTAATATTGAGTAATTTCAGTGTAGCACACAAACTATTTTTTTTAAAATGCAATCCAACAGTCGCACTCTGCAGTTATAAGGAGCAGATATCTATAGTGAAACTAAATATGGTCTAGTCCAGTGAAAAAGCATTTCATTACGGTCCGTATAGTTATGAAATTGAGTGTAGCTCCTGCTGCTCCACTTCCATCCCATTAAAGCTTCAGCTCATGCAACACTATACACATAATGTCTTTTTTTCAAACTTTTTCTGTGTGAACACAGACATCTTCTAAGCTTTTACTTCATGTGAGAACTTGTATGCCTTCCAGTGCTGTTGAAGTGGCTGATTAAATTGGTGGCATTGTACTACATTGTAGCTCTGCCGATGCTATCCTCTTTGTAATTTTCAGTCTTCATTTTGAGGTAAATCTACTTCATACACTCAGCTGTTGCTTTCAGATTACATATGGTGTTGCTGTAAGTGATTAGTAACACAACTGACAACTAGTTTAATTGTTTGTTGTAGCTTAAGATAGTGATGAAACAAGCTGTTTTCCCAGCTACTTGTCATGTGTTTCGTGGCTCCATTAGGTGCAGTGTTGACAGCTTTGTTAACTGTCCCATAGGACTAGTGCCAGTGAGCAGTTGAGGAGCGGAGGAAGTGACAGAAGTTTGGGTGTTGCTCCACACAACAGCAAACGCTGTTATCATCGTGGGAGAGGAGGAGACGGATGAGCTGATAACTCGGAGGGAGAGAAATGGTCGGACGGGGGAGGAGGGAGAGGGAAAGGCTAAAAGGGAGGTCTGTTGGTAGAAGAAAGCCAGCCCATGTGCGTCCTTCTCCTCTTTCACCTCGCTGATTCGTCCTCCCTTTTTTCTGTGTCTTTTCCCCATGACCTCCGCAGCCAAACTCTGATTAGATAACAGTCGGGTTCAGTTTGTCAGGTGAGGGCTTTTCCTGTGAAATAATAGATAATCAAAAGAGGGAAAGACAAAGACTGTGAACAAAACAGTGGGTGAATGTGATACAATCTTCCCTAGAGAGCGGTGAGAGCCTCAGAGACGGAGAAGGAGTGTATTGTGTATGAATCTGCAGAGGAAACGTCTGTTGTGTGGTCGTCTCTGGAGGAGAGGGTGTGTACATGGAGCATCTCCTCACTGTGATGAGAATGATTAAGAAATGAAACAAAAGGAGTTTTGTCTTTGGGCTGCAGCTACCAGGTGACTGCTTATGTCTGTGTGTGTGTGTGCTGAAGGTCACCGCTATCACCCCACCCCTGGTTGAAACTTGTTTGACCCACTTTGTTGCCCAAAGGCACTGAAACATTCACAACACCTCCCTCCCCCTTCTGTCTCAGACATGCACTTACCTCTCCGCTCCCTCTCCCAGACATGAACTCTGTTACAGCCCTCAGCCCAAACACATCAGCACACACACGACTGCATCCATTAAGCACATTTCTGCCATGTAACAACCACAGATGCTCTTCTTTTCCTCCCGTTGGTGTGCATGTACATACTCATATGCTCAGTTGTCTACAGAGGGGTGTGATTTTCCAGTGGTTCCCATGTCTGATTTTGACAGGAATGTTGGCAGCCCCGTAGGGAGCCTCGCGACTGTGGGATTTTTTTTTCTTCTTCCCTTCGCAAATTATAAAGGAATAGTTCAACATTTTGGGGAAATACACTTTTTTGCTTCCATGCAAAACAGCAAGATGAACCTGAATCCAGTAGGAGGTTCGCTTAGTTTGACAGAAAGTCTTAAACCTTGTCCAAAGACAATAAACCCACCTACCAGCCCTTCTGAAGCTCAGTGTATCTTGTCTTTTTAGTCTGTTCAAAAACCACAATGTAAAATATAACAAATTGTGGTTTTGTGGTTGGTATTTCTTCAGAAGCTACACTAGACTTTTCAGTATTTATACTAAGCTACTAGTATTCACTCTTGGTTGTAACTTCATTTCTAATTCTGTATAAAAGTTGGAAAAAAAAAAAGAAAAATCCTAACAAAGTCAAATTATTCATTTTACCCGCCCCTCCTTTTCCCTCCCCTTGTTTCCCTTACCTCTTATGTCTCTCTCTTTTATCATTAGTCAAATGTTTTCAGTCTACACCACAGCTGTCTACACCTGGAAAACAAGTAAGCTAGTCTTCTACGAGCACATGTGCAGCTCAGCTCAGTGTGTGTGCACATGCATGCAGGAGTGTATGCATGGCTGTAGAACCACACCCTGGACTCACGCCATGCTTTTAAACCAAACACACAGAGAGAGAGAGAGAGAGGACTTTTGCTTGGATTTAGCTTGTTGTGACAGCGCTCTGCACTCATTTAGACCAGGACAGTGATGACTATGAAGCGCAGAGTGAAGAGTTTAAGTGACAGCTACAGCCAAGGCTGAGGAACAAAAAAGATGATGGTGATTTGGTGGTACAGTCCCTCTGTTAAGAGTTTCATTTGCGGCTGGTTGGAACAGACACACCTTTCACTCGGCTGTGGTTACTGGCTAAATGCCTCTTCAGAAATGCTGCTGTCAGTCTAGATGCCTGAGATATTTTTGAGGGGCTGAGATCTCTGTCGGCGTGTGAAACTCCTCTTTCGCCTCCCCCGTGTGATTGATACTTGCAACCTGAAAACCCACAAGCATAAATTATCACTGCTTCTTTTGCATTAAAACCATATGCAGGTTGTGAAGGAGACTGTTTAATTTCAGTTGAGGTCGACCCCTGGATTCTGAAGGGAAGGCGTTGATAGAAGTGCAGTCATATCCTGTGTCTCCATTAAACTCCCCATAATGGGCTAGTTCAGGACACACACACTCACTCATACACACACACAATGTTACTATGAGTTAAAAGGAACCACACCTTACTCCTGAAATCCTCTTTCAGTCGAGACAAGCCCCTCTTTGTCATATTTTCTGAATAGTGTTCACCTGTGCTCACCACCTGCCTCTTATTTTGTGAAAACACGTGTGTATATATATGTGTGGAGCATTTAACGTGTGTGGATTTCTTATTTTGGTTGTAAATTTGTAGATTTCAGTCAGAATATCATTCACAGCTCTCATTAAAAACAAATGGCACAGTGGCGAATGTTTTATTCATTGTAGCACAATTTGACCAGCTTTTTAATGCATAGCCTGAAAATAAAAGTGTATAACTGAATGAACAATTTCAGATTACAAAAACAATTAAAAAAAAAAACAATGCAAGGGTGCTGTTACAACACTAATGTTTTCAACAGACGCATCGGTGTCAGTTTTCTGCAGATTTCAATAACGTTCACATCCAGAGTTTGATATCCAACTCCAGTGCGTACAGGCCGATGACTCTTCATCCTCCAACTTTAGAGGGATCAAGCTTCTGGCAACCTGGCACGAGACATAAAGAGAGTAGTGTTAAATTTAAAACATGGAAATTTATTTCTTCAGCTACTGCCCTAAAAAACTGTGATCAGTCAGCTAAAAGAAATCCCAAGCACCTTTTTCGAGAGTTTTGAAGTCGCCTGTCCAGACTGGATGGCCAAAGTAAAGTGAAAGGAAACACACGAAAGGTGTGTGTTTCACCCAGCACATATGCATGCATTTTAAAAAGCATAAGCTATGCGGTTACCTTTGAGATTTTCTTCTGGTGCTGTTTGCTCTGGTTTAATTCCTGCACTCGCTGGCTGCATCCTGTGTTTCTCTTTTTCTCACAGCAGCAGTTTGTACAGTACTTGCTGCAGCTCTGTGTTTCAGCTCAGTCTCAATGGATTGAGTGTACTCTGTTTGCTCTCACTAGTCAAAGTCCTGCAGGCAAACAGTGCCTAGTCTCTCTGGGGCCTGGGACTGTGCTCCAGTACTACAGTTTCACCATAGACTCATGTTACCACAGTGTCTGGCTGGTGACGCTGTGCAAGAAGTGTGTGTGGGGGTGAATGTGTTTGTATGTGTGCGCCTACAAGTGTCGGCTGGGGACTACTGGTGTGGACTCCAGATGTACTCTTTCTTTGTTGAGCTCACACAGATTAATAAAAAAGAGTCACACAGATGTAAAGATTTAGCTCTACAAACAGTAAGAATATAGCCTCACAAAGGCAGACAGAGAAGGGGGTGGGACGGGGTGTGGAAAACACACACTACAGTGGGTGTGAAAGGAAGAGCCGTAGACCCTTGTAAAAGAAAGATGCCTGTCGTCCCCCAGGGGCCACCAAGACTAAAACCCGTTGTCCCCATGTATTGTAATGCACCGTTGTGTCCAGATAAAGTTACACATTCGCATTTTGGTGATACTGTCTTTTCCATTTAATGTGACTCCTACAAACTCGTCATCTCCAAATATTCTGTGGGACTTGAAATCTCCCCTCGGCTGATTTTGGCAGACAGAGAGAGGAGGAGGAGGAGGAGGAGGAGGGGTGAGGCCAAGCGATTATGAGATTTGGGGTGTGCTTTAACCCACTTAGCACACCATCTCAGGGTCCCCTGCCAAAACGGTGAGCTTAGTGCTTTTAATCCTCTTCCCAGAGTGAGCTGATAGTTTGTTCCTTGCGGCTGCTTTCTTGTCTTACCCCTCAGAAATGTTATCTATGAGTTTTTTATCCTCTAACCACAATTTATGATCATTTGTGTCAGCATAATGTTTTTATTTGTCCCATAAGTAGACGCGTGTGAGTGTGGATGTGTCCATCTTGCAGGGAGTTTGCGAGAGAGTTGTGCGGCAGTTTCCTGGTCATAAACACACAAATGAAGTAGCCCTACTGTGGTTTGAAGTGAGCTTCCCTCTTGGCTCTTCCAGCGCTCACAGCCAGGCATGTTTATTTGCCCCCCTCCAGACCGGTTTGCACTGGGTTGGCCTCTGCCCCAGGGGCCTGACTACAGTCCAGTTTGAGCTCCAGCAAGTCCATCCTTTCCCAGCTTACTGCCAGCATCGCATGCCTGTTTTCTCCGCAAAATGCTGGGCTCTCTCTCTTAATAAAACGGTCTCATAACGCCACGTTCCTCACATTCTTTATGTGCATGCTTCTCCCTTTTTTTTTTTTGCATGCATGGATGAGTTGCACTGTGAAATGCAGACCACTATTAACAAAGCCGAAACTGTGTACAATGCTTTTGGTGCGGTTAAAATGTTCTTGAGTTTTAGGTCGGTTTATGTGCAAATATTTCACATTCACAGCTTTCCACTTTTGAAGTTTCCTCTTTTTGGGCAAGTGGAAGTGCAAAGTGAAGAGCAGAGGTATGGGAGGATGAGGAGGGGGGAGAAGAGGCAAGTGAGGGCTGATTCAGTGGTTGGGGGCCAGTTGTTGTTGGAGTTGGAGCGGCAACCCTGTCACTGTAGGTTTACGTCTGGACTCCCCCCTCCTTTCCTTTAAGCGTAGAGGAGTCATGGCAGAATCGGGGTCAGTCACACTTCCTCAGTTCCTGCCCTGTCCTTTTTTTTTATCTCTGTTTCCCCAAAACAAACTCCCTCCTTTGCGTGTCCCTTCTCCTATCTGTCATCCGTCCGCCTGACCTCCTCCTTTCTCCTCATACCTTTTTTTTTTTTTTTTAAATGTCCATTCTCATGTCACATATTTGCTCTGGGCACTCCCCCCACTGTGCTTATTTAGGGAAGAGGACAGGGCGAGATTTATAATAAACAAAAGCTGATTTCAGAGCTGAAAGGGAGAGCTGTCTGTGTGAGGGGAGAGATGGGTGGGGATGGTGAACAAAGATTTTTATACAGAGTATCTGATAGATGCTGAGGAAGGAAATAAAGCTCAGTGATGAGACACAATGAGTGATGTGATCTAAAAAGCTTGTGCTGCTTATGTATGCAAGTTCTGGTTCAAGTCCAAGCTGCCAAACAATAGCAGAACTCTGCTCTAAAAGCAGCCAACAGTACAGTGGTATGTAGTTCAACATTACACAGATGATGAGTTTGGGCAGCCGTGAAGACTCGTTACCATCTCATAAAAGATCTTTGTCCCCTCAAGACTACATTATCTCTGAAATTACCAGACCGCTGTGTTGCTAATCATCCATGGTACAATTACCCTTTGCTTAAAATGCTGTTACTGCCATTTGTTTTGTTTTTTTTTTTTGTTTCTTTTTCTTGTTACAAGTCAGACTCAAGTTTTATTTACATTACTCATAAACATAATAGAATAGGTGACTTATAAACAAATGTTTTTTTCCTGATCTAATTACATCTCATGAGATGGATGTTTAGGACAATAGCACATTCTCATTTTGGACGTGAAGTTAATTGTTTACTCAAGGAAGGCAGTTTGAAAGAGGGAATGGAGATGATAAAAACTAACTACATTTAACCATTTCTGCATCTCTGAAGAAACAGGCCTGCTCTAAGGCCGTAGGGGGCCCGGCCCGGCCTGGCCTGCTTGGTTTAACAGATGGTGCAGAAGAGGCCAGTGTAGTGGAGGGAGGGACTGAGCAGTGAGGCTTTTAACCATCTGGGATCTCGGTGACACTGTGGCTTCTCCTGTTCAAACCTGGATCAGCTGATATCTGCCTCCTGCTGATGAGGTGTTTGCTTAATTGATCCCTTTTAAGTAAATTCTGTTATGTTTGTTGACAGGCCTTGTTGACAGAGTGGCTAAAAATAATAATCATGTAACTGCTAGACCTATCTGAAGTAGATAATTGGAGCTGCAGTGATGAATTGATTAGTCTGTTGACAGAATAGCAATCAATCATTAATCAATAGGAACGTCCCAATTCTGACCCCAAGTATTTCATCAGTGTGAATCCGGGCATTTTTTTAACTGAACAGCGATCAGCAACCACCCCAATCATTAAACGCATTTGCGGCAGAACACAAGTAACATAGCATTAATAACCCTGTGAATAAAACGTCAACAGTGTGGAAATATTTTAATCTAGGAAGTGAAAACTATACAACAGCCACCTGCAGTATTTATAATATGATTTTTTTTTTCCAGGAGCAGTAGCAGCTTTTAAAATGACTAGCAATTTTACAGAGAAGAAAACCCAACCAAGTTAAACTTACAGTTGGTTTGTTTGTTTTTGTATCACTGCAGGATGCAGCTACACGAACTCTCTTTGCCTGTGGCGTTAGTTCAGGTTTAGCTTGAATGTTAAAGCCTGTTTCTGCCAAGTCACAGATCCTGTATGATACAGATCTAATCCTGTATGAGTCAATTTAGAGACAAGCTGGTGGCACCTTATCAGAAGTTACAAGCTTGTTCAAACTAGTCACTCTATGAATGACCACATTAAACTCCTACACATATGATGACCACAATATTAGTTTCTTTCCCAAAATGTGCAACTCACAGTTTTACCAGAAACAAAAAAAATCACTTCTCTTATTTTATTTATTTATTTTTTTTTTTTTTGCTTAAAGATGTTGGCTGACTCTGTTCGCACACTTCAGCATTTTGAGCTAAAGTCCAAGGTGATGTGGTGGAGCACAGAGGCATGGCCAAAAGTCAGCCCTCAGTCAATATTTGCCTGTGCGAGTGCCCAGCCACTGGCAGGAGAACAAACTGAAAGTGGGCTGGCAAATTTCTCAGAGGGAAGGAGGTCTGGGCAGATACAGACACAGAAGTACAGCCGAGTTCCTCTTCTGCTGGTGTTACATCTACCGCAAGTGCCACACCTGTTCCCCATGTTCTCCAGGTCTGTGTTTATTTAAAAAAAAAAAAAACATCAGAGCAGAACCACAGCACTAAGTGGTTAGTGGGTGGCTGCCGCAGAAGCTTCATTAGCTGCTCAAATGTACAGAGTTTGTGTTTGTGCGCCTAACGTTTGCATTGTTAGCTGCTGTTATGACACACCTCACCATCAGCTTAACAGCTTGGACACAGGCCACCCAGCGAGAACTGGATTCTGCTGTTTTTCTATCCAACTATATATTTTTTTCTTTTTCTGTTTTTTTTTTTTTTTCTGTACATCTAGCAAGGGATGAGATGACCAGGGTCAGGTTCACACAAAAGAAATGGAAGAAAAATACAACACAAGAGGAGAAAGAAGGTAGCCAAGAAAAATCGGAGAACGTAAAAGGTGAAGAGATCAATCAATAAATAGAAAGTTAAATAGCAGATATACTAATGAGCAGGAAGGTGTTAGCTGAGGTTATATGTGTCTTTCTGCAAAACATGTGGCACATAAAAAGACTGGATTGTCTCATTAACGGGACCTTCCACAGAGACTTTCAAGGGGGCCTCACCACCCCCAGTAGCTCCACCTCATCCAGTGTGATGCATTGTATAGAGTTATTGTTTTGTACTTTTTTTTTATCATTTCTGCAAAAGACAAAACAAACTCACCTGACATTTAGGCTATAAAAGCAAAGCTCTCCTACAGTTTCTGTTTGAATAAAGTCAGGAGGTTGTTGTGTGTGTATGTAGGCCAGCATGCTGTCAGTGCGACTGCCACAACAACAAATTGTTACTCATTGTTCATGAAGGTGTGCAGTGAGTCATGCCGCAGTGAAACTCGACTGCCTGGTTTGTTCAAAGTCATCCCGGCTGTGTCATGCATGCAGCAGTAACGATGAAGTTGTATTTCCTGTTTTGCCAGGACTTCCAGCAACTGACGGCTATGTTTGGGGGGATGTGGGTTTGGGTTGTTTGAACGTGTTTACATGAAACTGTAACACAACAGTGAAGGGCACACACACACACATATATATGTACACACGTGCAAAAATAGTCTTTTTTTCTCTTTGAATGATGAAGTCTGAGTGAGATCACCTTTAAAAAGTCTATTGAGGTCAGTGTTAGAACCAGTTACTCCCTCGTAGCTCTTGTCACCGCCAAGAGGGGAAACTGAAGCCACAAAGACATATCTATTATAGATTAATATTCAGCATGGTCTTATGGACGAGTGAAATGGAAAGGGGACCAATCACAGCCCTTGTGGTTTCTCTTTGGTATCTCCACAGCCACAGTAGCCTCAAAATGTAGTCCAAGTCAGCTGCAAACGTCCCGTCAGCTGCAGGGCCTCTGCAACATCCATCACATCACTTAAATCTTTATTTTCCATATACACTATGAAACCATCCCGAATGTTTTCAATTAACAATTGTTCTTCTGCAGAGATAATAATTTTATGGACAATTCTTAAATCCAACTACTGTAATTTGATTTACTTCTTCATCTTCTTCCAAAACAGTGAGATAACTCTCTTTGTAAACAGTAAACAAAGATCTGAAGCCGCAGTATCTTTTCTGTTTGTATAATCTCTGATGTGGATTTGTTTTTGATGGAAACCCTTGATTAGACTGGTTAGAATTAAAAAAAAAAATTTAAGTAATAGCTGATAATCAGTTTTATCCATATCAGTCCCAGACAAAAAATAACAATTATGGATATGTGAAAAGGGGGAAATGTAAACGTTCTGTGTCTAACATGACTTTAATATTTCTACATTAGTTTTAACATGACTCCATCGTTTTAAAAAATGCTCGTCGCACCAAATTTCAGGCTGTGGGAAACTTTAGTCAGACGTTCAAAATTAACTTGAGTGGCCGTGAAAACACAGAGGATCGTATTTTTTCGGGGTTCCCCATGCATTCCTCCGTCTTGTATATTTCATGTTCTCTGCCTGTATTTCCTGTTCCAACATTTCCAAGTCCGCCACTCCCCCATTTTCTCTAAACGTCTTTCTTTGGCAAAAACCAAACTGATCCCAGAAATTTCCCACCGACCTGACCACAGGAGCAGAGCAGAGAGACAAGAAAGACTGAGGCTGTTGTAAATGTAAATTATGACTCCTCTGATGATTTGCAATTCTGTCAAGTCATTGTTTTCTTGTAGGACATAAAACAAGAGTTTAGATTGAAGAAGTTGTGGTCCGTGTAGTTCATTGAGGCAGCACAGTTGCAGCTCTTTCTCTCTTATAATCTGGGACTGTCAGTAAAAGGCTTGAAGCTTGTTACACAAACTTTAGCAGGAGGTACTAGTATTTGGCCCTCGCTCAAGAGGAGAGTGAGGAGAAGGGAGGAACGAGGGAGTGGTAGATGTGTTTTTAATTTCCTCTAACAGCTCTCAGCCTACTGCTGCTGCTGTCTAGAGTCCCTGTGGTGGATTTAGGGGGGTTCTGGATCAGGATCACCTCAGGACAGAGTGGAGAGGGTAGGGTAGGGTGGGGAGGGGTTGGTGTCATCAGCCCAAATATAGATGACGAGAGTCTGGGAGACGACATGAAAGTGATGTTTAAGAGACATGATTTCTCAAAAGCAGATTGTTTCACAATCCTTCCCTCCTCAGTCAGTGTTTCCTCACATTACAGCAAGAACTCGCCACCAGATTTATACGCCTCATGTCAGCTGTTCTTTATGGTTAATATTTCCACCACATGATTGATTTCTGCTGTTCATACATTCGAGCTTCAAATGGTTCGGCTCTTTGGCAGTACAGCTTTCTGCCTGTGGTCGTCTCACATTTACATGATGGCATATGTGTTCCTCTGAGCTCAGACTCTATTTACTATTTACTGTTTTAAAGGATTAGATTTTGATACTCGACTAAATGTGCCTGCAGACACCTCGTATTTAAAATTCAAACATATCATTACACATAAAGAAGACTGGCAGCTCTGATCTCCATCTTTTACACTTTAGTCACATGACGAATGAGTCAGAAAGTTGTGGCTATGAACATATTTAAGGTACATGTTCGTTGCCTGACTCAAGTACAAGCGTAAACGAATGTCTTTAAGTTTTGGACACACGTTTATTTCATTATTTCACTGACATTTTGTGCAACAAATGTTTAATTTATTAAATAAGAAACCTTGTACATGAAACCATGAATGAAAACTTCAACGTCAAATTTGAGTCTTATACAAACCAATGGTTATAATGGTTATTCATTCCTCCCAATCCTCCAAATACATGCCCTCAATGGTGGCAAGTTTATACCAGACAACCAGTCGATCCTCTCTTCACTAGGTCAGGTCCGAATCTTTCTTGGGCTCTATTTTGAGGATATTTGATAAAAAGCAGCACTGTAGAGCAACGGTATATTTCAGATCTACGTGCAAATATTTGTTTTCCTGTATAGAAGTAGAAGGTTTACTCAGAGGGAGTAGTTAACATCTCTTTTTTTAAGGCAGGTTTCTGTGAGTAGACTTTGTTTCTTTTCAGTGCCACGTTCCTGTGGAACAACATGGGTTCCCTAGTTGTTAATGTGACAATGTTCCTAATACGAGGCAACAAATAATCTGAAACGAGGCTTCTGCTCTTTCTGTCCCACATTTTAGGGAGGAGAAACTGCACCGAGCAGTGTCCAAATTCAATTCCAGCACTTAAATCGTTTTACTTATCCTGAGATTAATTTGACCTTACAGAATTACACCCCCAGTACGCCAAGTCATTCCCACACTTTTGTGTCGGGCCTAATGACTGGCTGTGGTACAAATCGAGTTACAGTACATACTGTCTGCTTAGAAAACCCCAAAGGAGTCCATCATTTCACAGGCCGCAGAGGGAACTGCTGGGCACTATTATCTCTATCTCTGACCGCTATCTCTCAGCCCTGCCACGCTCTCTCTCCACCAGCTGAGCTTATCTAGGCCATACAGCTACACAAATACTGGGTGGAGGCATCTGCAGAAATAGTTTCTAAAACCCCATGACTCTGTCATAAATCACGTCATTAGTGATTTTCAAGTGTACTGACATTTGTTTTTGATCAAGTATAAACTTTGACCCCCACACTCAGTCTGTGAGAGTCCTTCATTCTGGAGAGACAATGACTGAGGGAAAATGATCTGCAGCAGTCAGGTTTGTGTCTGAGAGCTCATTTGTTCCTTTGGAAGCTCATAGAATAAGGTCCTAACTGCCTCTTTCTTTCAATGGCACCATTCAGGGGAGAAATCAGAAAACAGTGAGAGGCCTAGTGAAAAGGGAGAGAAAGAAAGACTGGTTGGATTTGTGTCAGAGGCCCTCTTTGTTTAACTACACTGTAACCCCATCACACACACACAAACACACCAAACACACATCGCACACACATACACACACCGCTTGACCCTGTGCTCTTTAGCTGTTGTTGATGCTCTATGTATAGGAAGTTGCCAAAAAGAGGATAGCAGTGTGACCTCCTGGGGCGACTCAGGAGGTGAGTTGCTGTACTTGTAAGTTGCTTTGGATTAAAGTGTCCATCAAATGACCAAGGGGAAAAAAAAAGGGAAAAAAGGACTGCTATGTCTGAAGCAAAGCTTGTTACTGCTGTTTACAAGATGGCGTTGGGCTCTTGTGTCATGTTTTCAGTGGCGCTGACATTAAAATTGTCCGTGTTTAATTGTTTAAATTCCTTAGATCTCACAAATTATAAATTATGTTCAAAGTTTTTCTCACTTTGCTGCTCGTAATCATTATTTACAGTCGGTGGCTTAAATCTAAGGCCAAAGGAGCAGACCTGGTTTTATACATTTTCTATAAATCTGCTCTTAAGTCAACTTGAAGAATTATATTTGTTTTAAATAACAAAATGTCACAATTAATACACCATAAGCATTTGTCACAGTCAGATGACACTGAATGTTTTTCTACATTAAATCATGAATGGTGCCAGATCATGTACTTAGTCTTAAATACCCATTTTGGCTCGTTTCTACGCCTTCACTGATTAAATAATCTGTTTTTGCTGAGGTGCGTGGAGGAATGTTGCTTTAGGAATTTTTTTTTGATTGAAGCTTAACCCGAGCTGATCTGGTCACTGGAAGTAGTGAGATGAACTCTTAAGTGTGTTGTTTGGCTCAGAGTCTGATCGGGTGTAGTTGGGGCGGGGACGGCTGTTGAATGAGCATCTGTTTATGTCAGGATACTGCAGCAGCTCACTACATATTGTATATAAAAGAGATGGAGCTGCAGGGGAGAACGAATGTACTTGAAGGTCATGAGACTGAGCCATTAACCCTGACCTCTGACGTCCCTTTGAAGGAGGGAATTTCCTTAAAGGCATCAGTAATCATCACACGATCATCACATCATATGTGATTTTAGCCACTTTTTTTTTTCTAGCTCTAACGGTGGCTCCCAGTGGTATTATAGCTTTTATTCTGCCAGATATAGTGTTTCTATTAAAGTGAAACTTCCGAAGGAAAACCTGACCCCCCTCCCCACCAGCTGTTTGACACATCTTCTCTTCTCCCTGTTGGAGGCCTTCTCTTCCTGAAGCCTCATCATCATTTAGCCTCATTAGTCTGTCACTGCTCTGATTCGGTTACAGGAAGAACCTTGAAATAACCAGCAGCTCGCACACACTTATGTCGACGCACTCCTGCCCCCACTTCCTCTGTGTAAAGCCATTATTGTAGGAAAATGCTTGGCAGCCTGAAAAGATGTCTTTTCCATATATCACTTCAGGAGCATACGCATGTTTTCCTTGAGTTATTTTAACTAAATAAATGATATCGCTTCCATTTTGATTTGTTATTTCCTTAAAGTTTCTCAACGAGATTCTTGGAAAGAACAGTGCAATTATGTGCTAATTGAATTGTGGCTACATAATTAAATAGAAACAAAATTCAGAGACAGATATTTAAGTTAATTAAATTTATGATCCTTTCTCCAGAAGAATTTACCTGAATTAACTGACCCCTGTTTAAACCCTATTAATTTCTTCACCATTACTCAATCTATTATCCAGTTATCGTTGGTAACATTTGTCTTGTATGTAGATTTAAACTGAATTTGAATTGATTATGTGTCAGTAGATACATTTAGTTAAATATGAAGCTACAGCTAGCAGTCAGTTAGTTAACATTAATACTAGAAACAGCTAACCTGACTCAGTTTCAAGACAAAAGACTTGCTAATTAGCACATCGTAACAGTTTTTAATCGCTTCATCCCGACTTGGAAAGAGACTGATTTTGCACCTGCAGACTGTGAAATTATCGTGACCTTAGGAGATCCTCAGCCACCCTGATGACTTTCTTTTCATTTTTTTTTCCTGCGTGTGTTTATAGGATTTGTCAGAGCTTATGATAGTAGACCAATTACCAATTACTAGCCCCTTACTAACAATCAGCTGACTGATTTTTCTTGGAAGAACTGCAGCTGACCTCACATTGCTAGCAAATTATAGTGTACAGCTTTATAAATGGTCAAGATATTTTGGGCTAATTTAAGAAAATCTGTCTCTGCTGTCCAGTTCCCTTACTTAGTGGTGAGTGTTTGGAAACAGGAGCACAAATTGCTAATCCATTTTTTTTTCTGCCACATCACTCGGTTTCTGTGTCTGTTCCTGCTTGGCCAAACTGCACTTGCTGAGAATAAATGAGAGGCACCAGCTAATCGCTCTTGTGTTGGACACGTTAAATATGGCAGATGTTACTGAAACTGAATTGCTCTCTCTCTCAATCTGCTTCCTGAGCTCTAATCCTCCTTACAGGTGAGCAAACATGAAACCAACAGTATTCCCAGTAATTAAAGCAGGCGTGGTTACCCAGCTGTCTTTGCACAACACATGATCGTTTTTTTTTTTTTTTTCCCTTTAATGATTTTGTCTGTAATGATTAATCATGGCAATGATGTCGTGTTTTCCAACGTGGAGCAACATCCAGGTATGGAGGTCAGTCCTTCAGAAACCTGAATATATCATAAAGTAGTTGAATAACTAGATGCTAGATTACAGAGTATCGAGTTTGTTTTCTTGCGATGATTTTTACATCTGCTGTCACCTCAAGTGGTAGTAAAGCATCATAACAGTGGTATCACTGTACAGCATGAGCAACAATGTTTATTGACTAGAGTACTAAAAATGATTAGGTTGCCTATTTGTCTGGAGTGTTTCAGTGAGACCCATTAGTGTTTTTAGTTTAGTTTTTACAAAAGGAAAACTAAATAAACCACAGAAAGTTGTGGTTTAACAGTGGTGAAGGAACGCAGATTTAACTCAGGTAAATTTTGTATTATGTTGTGGATTTTGGTTCATTTTAATAGCACAGTAATTACGCCATCTACACAAAGTGATATGAATGCTAATGAATTATTCACTAAGATCGTAACGATTTAAAAATAAAAACAAGTAAAACCAGCAAAAAAAAAAGCACCATCATCTCGCCACAATTGATTATTGCTTGAGAAGACGATCACTACTGAATTATTTAACGGATATCATGCTTATGTTGCGCCATAATATCCCAAGTGTCGTAATAAACATGCAGCCCTACGTCTGTGTGTGTGAACAGACAGTTTTACTCGATAGACCCTGTGGACAGACCTCAGGTTAATCGGTGTGGAGCAGCAGTAACACACTGTTTTCCCCTTGAGACGTCTCTGTGGGAGCTGCTGCAGCTGTGACAGTGTAAGTCACCCCAAGGATCTGCTGCCACCGCTGCACACACCCATAACAATAGAGGCCAAGACCACTAGCAGAGCTGAGAGCGTGTAGCTTGGTTTCCTTACATATGTTTTTTCATTGCGAGCTGTCAGCTGAGTATCTTTATCCTACTCTTTTTTTTGTTTTTTTGTTTTAAGATGCTATTTAACAGAGTAAATAGGGGTATTTAAGGAAATCTTCAACAATCTTCTTAAATTACAAATGAATCTGGCGAATACTTATCCTTTACATCAGTGAAACATATGTAGGTCGTGTCAGGAATGTGCCTCCTGGCTTCACTTTAAGTCAGAGACACAGTGAAGTTCACAAGCCCCTATCAACTGGTCCTGTGTCAGACCTATATGTCACTGTACAGGAATGCAAATCTCTTGACATCCAGACTAAATGGGGGCTCGGTCTCCAGTAGCTACAACAGGTAGCAGCTAGCTGACACAGTCTAGATGGTAAACATATATGCGTGCGGCCGGCGAACTGACGCCAGGCGATATGCTTTGATGAGCCAGGACAATGTGTTTGTGCGTGGGGGGAAAATGTCTGTGTGATGACTACGTCTTTTCTTTTGTTCATATGTGATACGTAGGAAACATGCAGGCTTTTTGAAATTGTAAGATGTCATTCTTACTTACAGCGGCTGTCTGGGATATTGTCAGAGGTGAAGTAAGACATTAAAAAAGTGACACATCTACAAGTGTCTTGCTCTGTCTGTTTTCTTGCTTTATACTGAGTTCACTTCTTTTCTTAGATACTTATGAAGTTGTTATGTGGAAGGGCAATTTATTTTTTTTGTAGATGCCAATAAACATCCTGTCATATAGTTAAGTTAAACAGCTCTGCTAATCCTCCCCACTTACACTGTCACTGAGTACAAACTGTACAGTTGTAGTTGGAGCTGAGCATATGGTTGGTTAATTGAACATAGTGTCTGAGATGACCATCTATAGAAAATGCAAGGAATTAGCTCGACAGGGATATGCTATGGAAACAAAAACAAGTAACAGATGCTGGAAGTCTGCTGATGAATGCACTTTTACAGCCTTAAGCTTTTTTTGTGCTTTTTTTGAGGAGTTTAGAGCCTTTTGAAGCTCGCTTTGATGCTCGTGTGGCACGTGGTTGCGAGTTGCCTGCAGAGGAAGAGCGAGAGAAGATGGACAGAGTGATGAAACCACAGGGGAAGGGTGAAGGGACTGATCTGAGGACAGTTGGGTGAACATTTTACTGGCAGAAATGCAAAAGGGGAAAGAATAAAAAGATTCACCGCTGTGATGTTTAAACAGCTTAAAGTTTAGAGTTGCTCAGTTATTGCTGCAAAGCACACGCTGTGCACGTGCACGTGTGTGTCAGCTTTGCTGCAGTCTGCTGCAGTGAAGACACACATGAGGCTGCAAAGTGACCAGCTGTGTTGGCCATGTTGTGAGAATTACTGTTCTGTGTCTTGTTATTTACTGCTCCGCTCTCAGGTTGTGTGTCCTGATTGCCTGCGGCCCGCCGCCTACATCGTACATCTTCTTGTTGGTGCACCTTCCCGTTCCTATGGCAACCAGTGCCAGCATAGCGATCAAACAGCTACAGCAGCATTTCCAAGCGGTTATGGTGAAAGGAGCTCTGTGTATTGCATATGACTTCATCACTTGTATTTTCCTTTTATGCTGCCCAGAGTTAAAGTGCGCAGCCTTTGGATTTGACTCAGTCCTTAAAAAAATTTATAAATGTCTGAGTTAGTTTATTCCCTCAGTCTGTGTGAATGAAGTTAAATTTAAAATGTCTTTACAACAGTGTAATCATCAGTTCCTCGGTAATAATCTGAGTTTTCCAATATATGTTTTTTATTTTCCTCAACACTTCCTTAACCGTTTACAAATGTTTTATATGACTTTTAAATTGGCTGCAGTAGACAGACGTTTGATGACTTTTTGCAAGATAGCAATCAAATAGTGTTTGATATGCACACAGATTCATACTGGAACAATCAGCTGATCACCAGTCTAGTTTTTAGATGAAAAATCTGCACTCGTATCAATCAGCTGCTGATCAGTGAGTTTCACAGCCTACACGGTGAGAACTCATCCCCCTGCCTCTCCAGTGGGCTTCCCTCATGCGACACTCCCACCTCATCCTGATTTCATCTTAATGAAGATCTTCACAGCAGGACAGAGCCGCGTGTCATTCACTGGTGAAGAACGAAGCAAACAAGGCTCTCTTGTTTTTTTTTTTTTTTTGCTCCATTTCAATTTGAATAAGATGAAGTGGCGAGAAACAAAGGGGGTAGACTGAGGGTGCATGCAGAGGACCGCTGATGTGAAAGGGATGAAAATGTAACATTCCCCACCCCCTGTGTTGGAGTGTGAATGGGGCTGCCCACCCCTCTGTGCAGGGGGTTTCCTCCCACTCCTGCAGCGTGTGTACTCAAGACCACAGCTTAAAATGTAAAAATATGCCAACATAGACGGTATTTAGAGAGCACTGAAGTGAGTAGTGGTTTATATGAGACTGTGCATTTTCACTGCAAAGAGTAATTTAGGGAAAAAATGGGGAAAGAAGCAAGTATAGTGTTTGAATGAAGTGAAAACAGACTGACGATTTTTATCTTTTCAAAGCTTCAGAGAAAATCAGAGCTGCAACTACTTTTACACTAACAATGCATAATACATCATTATTATTTACATTTTTAATTTGAAAATTTGTGAAATACATTCATTTATTTGGAAATATTTAATGGGTTTTTATGTTCAGATTGACTTGTACTGATGTGTGGAGCAGCAACAGATACTGTGATGATCTTTCTCTCTAGAAAAGAGCTCGCTTGTGCTTTCCAACACACAGCGTGAGGGAAAACTTCAGTAGGCTGAGCTATGGAGGAGTACTGACACAGCAAATGCTCTGAAATATTCATGCTTCCGAATTGTGACAATAATCCTGTCTTAATCACAACATGATACCAGTGGCGATGACGGCACAAGACACACCCGCAGACACAAATATAGACTCTTTTTTTTATCTCATCAGTGGCTGCAGCACGTCTACTGTAATGAGAATTATTTATGCTGAACTCATCGCAGTTCTGTCCTTAAACATACTGTAGTATACACACAAACACAGAGTGAGCCAATTCTCTTCTGGCCGTGTGACAATGAGACTCCACTGCTAAATCACGCAGCAGAGTTTCAGTCTTGCTGGTCTGTTTCCAACAGGCATGTGTGGATGTCTCATCTCTACACTCCATTGCTTCACGTAAAGGTTCACCAGTGTTTAGATGCGGTGTCGATGGAGCCACAGAGGTCATTTGTCTTCATCCTGCTGTTTATGAATCCCCCTGTTGAACTGCAGCGTCTTTACTATGACACACACATTCATCTGACCCAGAGGACGTCACGGGTCGTTCACTTTCACAAATAGCAACAGCACCGCAGATACAAGCTTTCTGATCCTCACACCAGGCATTTTAAACATGGCACAGAGATGATGATTCAAGTCAAGTGGCATTTTAGTGTGTGTGTGTGTTTGTGTATGTGGTCACCAGCTATGAATCCCTCCGCTGCTGTTGTTGAGCTTCTGACCACATTACCAAAATCATTTGTGGCTGCAAGTCGTAAGTCAGGTGTCATGGTTGGATCTTTGACGTATCAAATCTCCAGAGATGCTTCAGTTTTATCGCATTTGCTTTAGCAACGCTGTTTAAACGGCACTTCCAGTATGAACTATGAAACATGGGCATGAGTTGGCACCATCAACTATGTGTTTGTTGCAGTTTCATTTAATCTTTAACTAGAAAACAAGGAGCCAAATGCTAAATAACAGGTTTATAACAGACTGCAGTGTTTTATGTGTATCACATTTATAACCTCACAGGCCCTGAAATCATCCTCTGTATACAAAATATATAATAAACTACTTTAAACCATTCAGCTCTCAGCACCTGTCACATGCTGTTTACATTGGTTTATATTGTGCTTAATTACATTCAAGTAGGTGTTGATGACCTGTGTTAATATAATTGATGCAGTTTCCATGACTAAGTCTTACTATTATGGTCTAAACAGATAATTATGGGTGGATATTTCCGTGTGAGTTCAGCAGCAACTACTGATCATTTTCATTGTCCGTTGATCGTGTATTTATTATTTTTCTTAATGAATCGATTTGTTTATAAGCTAAATTACCATGAAAGAGTTCGATACTGTCACTACAAGATAGCATCGTCATTAATCTTGTTTTGTCCGACCAACAGTCCAAAATATGTTTCTTAAGAAGCTAGAAGATGTTTCTGCTTTAAAAGAAAAAGGACTAAATGATTATTTGAGTATCAATATCACTGCCTGTGAATTTTCTGTCGTCGTCTAATCATTACACATCTTCAGTGTGCGGGTGCTTATGTTTGCTCGGGATTTGATTTCACTTATTTGCGCGTGTCCTTAAAAGCGTACATGATAATGTCTCTGCCCACAGACAGGCAGGTGTAATCACTTTCAGGTCGTGGTTGGGGATTTTTTTCACTATTTTCATTTCATTTTCACGCCGGTGGAGTGAAGCTTGATCCTTAACTCCACGCTGACGCAGCAGGCGTTGTTAAAACCTGATGCCTCGCCGTCGAAAAAATAGACACTCGCACAATCACTGACCCTTGTCCGCCCCTGCCTCCCCTCTCCTGCTGCTGAAGACAGTGTTATTATGCTAACCGTGGCAGGGTAAGTGGACCCTGATTGATCGGTATTGATTAGAACTGTATTTGTCAGACAGTAATGGGCCTCCCCCTCAGAACATTATGTCTGCTGAATACCACCCACCCCCTCCTCTGGCCCCACTTCACTCGCTCTTTATGTCCTCCTTGTATTTGAAGAGTCGACCCCCCACCACCACCCTCCATCCTTGGGCTTTTCGACCTCTAATCATCATGCAAAGCCTCCTTTACTGTGCCTCCAGGTCTTCTGCTGTATTTCCATCTGTGTGTGCTCAAATAGCAGCTGAAAATGTGGATAGATATGAGGAAGAGGCCGGACATGGAGAAGCGGCTTCATGGAGACAAAAAGCTCAGAGCACAGGAGTTTTTGTTTACATACTTTCATGTGTAGGCGTTCAGCTGTTATTGTTTTCTATGCAAATGATTCCTAGTTTGGTATTTGAGCAGATATTAAAACAGCGTTTTTTTAGAGGTAAAAGTGGTGTTTTTAACAGTGCATACATGCAGACATGTTTACTGTACAGATAAACCGCCTGAGGCATCTTTGTTCAGACTCTTCTCAAACAATAGATGTGTCTGCGTGGATGATCTGATGAGCGTGGAACTGATTGCATCTGCTCTGCTGAAACGCACACGTACAGCCTCAATTATTATTGCCACACGCAGTTTATGTGAAATACAAAAGGTTATACATCACATCAAACTAATCGTAACTAAAGCAGCACCTTTTAATAGCTATCAAAATGATCTGTAAAGCTCGAGTGCTGTTTAACAATATAAGGAAGTCAACTTCTGGTTTAACAAGATCCTTTTCTCTGTTTCCGCAGAGTGAAATACTGAGGCCTCTCTTCCTCTACGGTGACGTCAGACCTCACAACACCTGCTTCACCTGTACAGCTGAAGGCAGAACAAGGTAACACAACGTTCTGTATTATAATTTGCCTCTGTGTGTTATTGTGTTTGTGTCTGTGTGTAATATAATCCTTAATCAGAACATTGTATACGGTTAATCTTTTTTATTTTGGGTTGTGATCTACTTTTATGAGCTACGTTGATACTTTTTACCGTAAGCAGTTTCTTTTCTAAGCGCTGAAATGTGCAAGTTGTTATATTTGTCTGCCGATGCCAGAATGTAAGCTTGCTGCATTTGGATTTGATTTGCATTTGTTTGTGTCTGTTTGTGTCGCTGGTAGGGACATGTTCATATGACATGTGTTCAGTCTGGTATTGAATCAAATAACACATTTTATAGATCATTACCTTGGTATTCAATATATCCTCTTCATTTAGCTTCATTTTTACCTACTAACTGTAACACATTTCACTTGATGTTTGTGTATAAGAAAAGTAAGATTCAAAGACTTGATAAAAGACTAATTAACTCCATGACAAGTGCACTATTTACTATTAGGAAAATCACCTAACGTGTACTCAAATCACAGCTGACACTGTTTATTCATAGTCATTCTGGTTGTTGTCATGAATGCTTTTGTTCCCTTAGTTTCAGGAAGTACTTTGATCTTTCTTTATCATCATAATGAAATTTATTTTGTGGTTCTAGTTTCTTCAACCATGTGTTAATACCAGGGCTTTATGAGATTGCAGCAAAGAGAAACCTTTAATAGCGCTCTAAATGTGTCTTGCTCTTTTCACTCTGTCCCTGGTCTCCTTCCTCCTGTTCTCAAGCTGCCTCAGTGTCACGGGACGGCACTTACAGACAGACAGAAAGGCAGATGGAAGTGACACTAGCGACATCAGCGGGTTTCAGCAAAACAATGTAGACGGAAATCAATGGAGACAATGACAGTGGGGTCGGGAGAGACTTGAGGAAAAGACTGGGCTAGAAAGTGAGTAGATGGGAAACCTGGGCGACAGAGAGCTGTAGCTCGGTAAAGCTCAGGTCTGAGAGGGAGAGATGTTGCCTCCAGATAAGCTGAACACACTTATAAGCCCAATATAGACCAGAGCCAGAAGCTTCAACTGTGTTTCCTTCCAGCACTATGTTCTGATATGTCAATGTTGTTTTCAGAGTTTCCTGTAGAGGTTTGTTGTTGATGGAGTGGACTCAAGACAGAGGATCTGAAACCCAAATTTGCCATAAGGCGTTTTTCCAAGTGTTGGCTTCTTTTCCTAGCTTGCCATAGGCAGTAATGTGAGCAATGTTGTATTTTAGGTTTTTAAATTACCAGTTCGATTTTGTGCAGACCTATGTGGATATGAAATTAATCAATTTATTCATCTATAATAAGAATGAATGATGACTCTTTATTATTTATATTTCACTAACTTTGGAGGAGATTTTCCTGCTTTAAGGACAGAAAATGTTGGACGCAGGTCTCTGTAACCAGAGATGAAGTGCTGATTCAGTACATACTCCAGCACGACAACATATTTGTTTATCAAATGTGTTTTCGTAGAGGAAAAACAGGTTGCTCCTGCAGTCACACCAGAAAAATTCAAACACTTGCAGTCGTCCTGTAGCATTTCATCACTGCTCCACAGCAGCTTCTTACACTTGATTTTAAATGCACCAAATTGAAGAAAATCGCTGATCTCTTTTGATGGTTGACATTTAAATTAAGCCGGTTACGTTTTACCACTCACCTCTCAGGTCTGAGTACTGACCATTTGACCACTTTCTCTTTAATGTCATCAGTATTCCTATGAGGCATGTACTGTATTGAAATAGTTATTAGTCATCCCTCCTGCATGTTTTTAAAGTTTTCAAGTTGTGTGGCCCAATAAACACTTTCTGGCACTGTCTTATTTCATTTGTAGTAGTTTTGGGTTAGGGTTGCCTTTTTTTTCTTTCAGTCAAGTCTCATGCCCTGAGGTGTGATTTGAGTTCAAATCTCCAGTCTGTGTTTCTGCCTTTTATTTTCTTTGGCTGATTAAATGGAAACAAGTTCTGGGTTGTTCATAGTGCAACATTTCAAGCTGTCATACATGGCCTGAGGTTTCTTTCAGTTTAAGACTTAAGTTTTGTTTTGGTTTGGCTTTTTTTTTTTTTTTTTTTTTATTCATCATATCAGCTGGATCTAACCAAGATTAAATCTGGCTGATTCGCTTCATGCTTTTACTGAAACAAGGCGGATGAGGCCAGGGTTCGGGGTCAAGACAGAGCTGATGGCACCTCCTGGTTTGTCCTTTCCCTCAGACGTCAGGACGGCGTGAACGCTCCCTCAACTGCCAGCCTGTGCTGTATTACAGTGTCATGCTCTGCTCCTGTCTGCCGTCTGCCAGTGATATGTACCGCCATCTGTTCTTCAAACCCGCTCATAATCTATCTCACACGATCTGGGATCGTTTTCTTGATTTAAACACATCCAAGAGCTGATGTTATATGTCAGGGGAGAATCTGTTTGCGGCTCGTTCCAACATTTTATTTTGGCACGTTTATTATCATTTACATCATTATTGTAGATTTTCCGTCACTTTTATTCTCTGTACGCACCTAGTCTTCTTGTGACCTGCTGCCATACATCACTGCTGTAGATAAAATTAGACCGTGCTCCTTTTTGGCTCTGGAAGAAACAAAAACATATGGCCGGTCTGTCCCTCCTCCTCCTCTCTGTCCCTTTTACATGTGTGACAAGAGTTACATTCCACACTGATCTCAGGTCTGTCTACATTGCTGCGACATACCAATAAGAGGCAGCAGCAGTGGCACCTCCTCCACACCGAGTACACTCATGCCTCTGGAAGCTGCTCTCCTGTGCTAACTCTGTCATTACAACCATCTAACCAGCGTAATTACCAGCCTCTGTGTGTGTTTGCGGTGCATGGGCCAAGCCTGCATCATGCACGGCAAGTTGAAGTGGGTGTATAGGGAGAGGGAAAGCTCATGAATGGGTACATCTCAGAGCTAACTAATTACTATATGCGAGTAATTAAAAGGCATTAAATGTCTGTGCCCTAACTCATGAAGTCTGCACTAAAGCTGGTTGTCTGCCCAGTTCTCACTGTAGTTGGTGATTAATTCTTTCTCCATCTGTGTCTTTCTCTAGATTGTTTGTACCTTTTGTCTGACATCAGTTTACATGAAGTAAAAGGAGCCCTTAAAGGCTTTTGCTCTCCAGTTATCAGTGTTAAAGCTAATGATCTTCCCATATTAACTGGTACATGCTAACACGCTAAACATATATGATTAACGTGGTAGAAATCACACCAGTCTGAGAACATAGTGAGTGAGTTAGCGTGTTGACGCTGGTATTTAGCTCAAAGCATCGCCGCTGTGACAGAATTGAACCTTGCAGAGCCTGTATCATGGCTGTCAACACTCGTGTTGTAATGATGTTGCTAGAAACACAACCATCTCATGCATCGACTGCCGTAGTTATGTTTCTTCGAGATGAGGCTGCATGCTGACAGAAGTCACTGTTAAAGAGCGAACCACGCTCTCTCCATTGCCTCTCTTGTCAGGCACCTCAGACACATAATGAAGTCATTCTGCGGCTCTTGCAGCTGGGGCCACATAATCTGGGATTGGGCCTGATAGTGGATCACAGGACAGTCCTCCGGATGAGGAAAGACTTTGTCAGAAAGCATGATCAGAGCTGGAGCCTTTGGCTAGTAAGTGCCTGTGGTTCTTCGAAAACAAAGACATGATACATTTGCGCTGCTTTATGACGATAGGGGGATTTTGTTTGCTGTGAATGAGTTTTGTTGATACTGCCCGCCTGTGTGCGTGTATGAGTGAATGAGTAATGTAGTCTTGGGGCCAAAAATGAATTCAGCGAGGGCTCATAAAAGTGTTCTTTATCATAAAACACACACAAACCAGCAGCTTTGACACTGAAAAGCTCAACTTCATGCAAATTGGACCTCGTATCAAGAGTTGACATTCGTAGGATTCAGAAGAGCTGAGGCAGCTGGAGAGAAACAAGCACAGATTTGTTGTCACGGTGAAATTGTTCCTAACGTCAGCTTTTTGCTGGCTGTAAAACTTACTGGAAAGAGTCAAGTGTTAAGATCATCTTTTCATGCAAGTGTAGCTTCCTTCAGTTTTTAAAGCCCATTGTAACAACAAGTCCTTAAATTTTAATGTGATTATGTGTGTGTGTGTGTGTTTGTGTTCGTCACCATACAGGTTTTTCAGTCATTAAATTAAGTATTACACATCTTCTAAATAAAAACTGAACAGCATTTAATGAAGTGTTATGGTTACGTTACACAATACAATCTACAAAGATCCATAAACACACCTTTCACCTTCTGTCCACTTCTTTTCAAACCAGCTCAATAGGATTTAAGTCTGAAGACTGAGCTGGTTTTTGATCATGTGAAGCTACAATCTAGTTATTTTTTCTCATGTTTTTGGTCATTATCTCACTGTAGGATGAACCCCAGACCAAACAGTCTGTCACTCTTTGCTTATCATTATGAATTGTCCAACACTACCTTCGTTAAGACAGCAGCTTTATGATGAATGTATGTAATCAAGAAAAGTTGCGGCACCTCTAGAAACCGCTTTAAGCTTCATTTACATTCAGCGCTGCAGGAAAACTGTAGATTAACCAATTTTTTTTTTACTTCTGAAAAAGACTGAGTTCATTTAGTGCAGATGTGTGAATAACTTTGTCAGTTTGAGGAGAGACCTACATAGATAAAGGACTTTTAATCCAGGAACTGAGATTATGTAGAGAAAGAGATTAGACTAAAACTCAGGAATGGAAAAGGAAATTCAGGAGAAAGGAAGAGGATCAGTAGACAGCAGAGATGGACCAACCAACCACATTTACATTTTAAACATTTTGCTGAAGCTCCCATTCAGAATATCCAAACCACACCACAGACTTATTATTATCATGTTTTCCATGTTGCATTTTGAGTTGTGTATCTTAAAAAAAGATTTTATAAGGTATTAAAAAGTATTAAATATTGTCTCTTTCCTTCTATACACTGTAATGTTGGTTAAAAAAAGTTTTTCTACTCAGTTGTGGGCATCTATGAGGACATCATACACCTTTAAACTCTAATTAGACTTGTTTTGATAGTGGGTTGTGTGGCAGAGACTTCTCAATCCTTTTTTTGGTTTGTTTTTTTTTTTTTTTTTTTTTTGCTCAATGGTTTTTAAAATAAAACATTAAAGCCTGTACAAAAATCATTACTTTGAACCTCAGGAGAGACATAAGACCCAGTGGAATAAACAAGTCTTTACAAGGTCGGTGGATTTGAAGATGTGATACTATGTGACTGTCATATTAAAGCACACTGTTATGGTTCACTGAGCAGTGTGCTGTTTTCCTCCTTGCTCCGTCTCGAGTCTTTCCAATCACTCTATTTCTGGCTTTACCCCCACCTCACCCCTCCAGCTGTTGGGCCACTTTGTGTGCTCACCCTTTTCTGCCTCTCCCGAAGTTTTTATTCATCTTTACGTCTCAAAGATGATTAGCTGCACAAAGTTGTTGTTGTTGTTGTTGTGTTGTTTGGTGTCATTCTGTTGAATAGAGCAGGATCTGAACCTCAACTGTCTGGAAATTAGTGTCAACTTGCGCACACACACATATATATTAACTATATTGTTTCTGTGGAGAGACAAGAGGTGAGAGAATATGTGCTGGTGCTGAAATGTTTAGATTCTGTGTGTGCTCTCTCTGTTGGATCTTTATTACTTTCTAGTCAGATAATATTAGCTGAAGTGTTTCAGTGGTTTTAATCTGCGGCAGAGCGGCAACGGCATTCATGACCTGCGGGTTTATGAGTGTTTGCGTGTGCACGGACGTGCACTGGAGTGCACTGCGTGTGTGTGATAATAATATCCCTTGTCAGCCTTCTGAAGATTAGCCTCAACGGGAGAAATCCTCTGTCATATCCCCTCACCTTATTCTCTCTCTGTCTCTCTCTCTTGCTCGCTCTCTAGTTTATCAGTCATCGTTTTACAGTCGAGTGATTCGGTCTTGTCTGAATTCAGAACACAGGTTTTCTTTAGGCCTGTGGAGAAAATGTGGGTCTCACAAGCTCTGTAATTTAAAATGTTCCAGTATTTCAAATCTAATTTGTTTTGGGGTTAGTCTTTTTTTTTTTTTTTTTTTTTGTCCGAAGTGGATTTATTACAACGATTGTTTTCTTTTTCTTTTCTCAGACTGAAAGTAATCCAATAAGGAGAAGAACACCAGTCCTGACTACAACTGGTCTGTCATGGACCAGTGAAGACTTTCCCACCCTGCCAGTTAAAAGCGATGTTTTTGGGAGGTGGAGGCAGAGTGTGTGTGGGGCCCCTCCTCTCCCTGTTCCCTTGCACCCCTCCTGACATGGGATGCCAGCCCTCTGCAGCACAGCCCTGAGCTCTCCTGGGGAGCCATGAACAGCTACAGAGACAGAGGGGTCACTTGTACCTCCTCAGACCTTCTGGATGGAGGAGGAGGAGGAGGAGGGTTGCCTCAGCACACCCCATTTCGTCACACCCCAAATGGCCACCCAGCCCCAGGCTCATCAGACGCAGCCCTGCAACCGCGGATGTCTGTGCCCAAAATGGGTGTTCGAGCACGGATCGCAGAGTGGCCTCCACGTCGAGCGCAGTCGCGGGAGTCGCTCCTTGAAAACGGGCAATTCGGCAATAATCACTACGGAGAAGACTGCTCCGCTTCAGTTTCGTCATCGGTTTTGTCATCCGATGTTCGATTGGTGCGAGGAGGAGCTGCCAGGTTGCCACGGCGACGGTCAAAAGATGTAGAGTTCAGAGTAGGAGGCTTTGGAGGTGAAAGAGGTTCACCTTTGAGCCTGAGAGTTTTCCCACCGTTAAGACAGCGCTCCAACAGTGAAGTGACGTTAAGCGAACAGGATGAGAATGAGGTGAGTCTCGACATATTCATATGTTTGCTTCATTTGTGGAAAATGTGACATATTGTGACCTTTTAGCTCCAGTTCTGTTTGTGTTGAAAGCAACTGACTAACTCACTATGTTTCATTCAGTTTTTAATGAAGAACTGCCAAAATACACATCTGACCTGTTTTTTTTTATATTAAGGAAAATCTTTACACATGGTAATGTACATATCTGTTACCATGGTTGCTAGATGATCTTGCATAAATATTTATACTGCCTAGACGCTTGCGCTTGTGTATTTGACAGTTTACAGTCTGAAGATGGAATTTAAGTTAATGAATTTAAGATTGCTTAACTTTTATACAACTTCATTTTTATGCACCATGCTGCACATCTTTTTTAGCAGGCTGTTTAGTTGTTTAGACCATGCTACTTTACATCACCGATGGTTCTCTTCCTTCTCTGCTACAAGGTGGAGGTTCGTGGAGGTAACGGGATGGGAACCCTGTTCAGAGAATACGGCAGCACCTCGTCCATCGACATCCAGGGCATTCCTGAGCAGAGCTTCTTCGACATGCTCAGTCAGTTCCACCAGGAGAGGCCAGATCAACGCAGCTCAGCACCCGTGCGCCTCAGGGAGCTTCTGCGTGCTCCAGACTCTCCACCAAGCGCACCACTCCCCTCTGCTCCATCACCTGGTCCCGCAGGTGGGGACGACAGAGGGACAGGAAGGAGGGACGGA
Organism: Polydactylus sextarius; assembly: GCA_016801845.1. Taxonomy (NCBI): domain Eukaryota; kingdom Metazoa; phylum Chordata; class Actinopteri; family Polynemidae; genus Polydactylus; species Polydactylus sextarius. The sequence continues at coordinate 4,046,998 of CM028926.1, forward strand.
GCCGAGAGAGTGAGGAAGAAAAGTGGAGGGACGGAGTCGTCACTGGGCACCTCCTCTTTGTTCAGGAAACTTAGGAGTTCTAGTAGAGGGGAGCTGGATGGGGGTAAAGGAGAAACTAATGAGGACGGAGGGCGAGGTTCAACAGATGCCTCCTATAAGCCATGGGTGTGCCCCAAGAGCTTTGTCCACTTTGACGCACAGAGCATCCTGTTTGACCTCCATGAGGCAGCAGCTCAGCGCAGCTACGTCACCCAGAGACGGAACACTGCCACGGGGGCATCAGCTGCCTCAGTGTCCCTGTCCGTCTCCACCAAGTCCTCTGCACCAAGTGTGAATGACCCGGTTTACTCCAGCATCGAGGACCTGACTCTGAACCTCGACGCTGGCTCCACTACACCCTCACTAAACATGGACCCTCTGGAAGGGCCTCCTGGAGCCCACAGCTCGAGCCCACTACTCCTATGTTGCCCCCACTTCCTCAACGAGACCGGGGGCCACGGCGAACGCAATATCAGCTTCCTCAGCTCGTCAGCCGAGCGAGCAGGAGATGGAGGAGCAGAGGGAGGAAGGGGATGGCTGAGGAGGAGTAATGCCAGCGTCTCAGTGCTGGAGGTCCCTATTGAACAGCAGGTTATCAGACTGGACAGACTGAAACTGTACAGCATAGAACATGTAGACCTGGGGGCCAGGTACTACAGAGACTACTTCCATGGGAAAGGTAATACTGAGTCTCAGTCACTTCTTTGCCATTTTTCTTTGTTTAATATCATCATAATGCAAATATATTTTGAATTTGTGATGTTGGCAGGACAAAGAAAAAGAAATCTGAATCTTATTCAGGTTACATTTTTTAGACTAAACTTTTAAGATATAAGACTTATGTAAAACATATTCCCCTTTCTGGTATTAATCAGTGAAAACAATATCTAGTTGCAGCCCTGCGCTGATTCCCTCCTTGTTATCTGTGTGTGAATCAGACAGTGTAGAAGTCCCGTGTCCAGTCAAAGTATCTCCAGTGTCATTTCCCACAGTTCGTCTTGAGGTTGTTAATATCCAGCTGGACCTGAGCAGAACAGAGTGGGCCAAACTGGCTCGGTGCCCAGAGGTTTTATTACACATGTACCTGCCACTGGACTGTTGGCAGGCTCTGAGCTGATGATACACCACCTGTGTTTCTGCATGATCACAAGTACCACTTAACTTAGTCAGCCAGTGCCAGCTTTCTTATACATCTGGTTTCCAGTGTCAAAAGTAACACCAAACTTCAGACAAAAGGAAATGTGTGTGTGTGTGTGTGTGTGATGTGTGCCTGTCCATGCATGTACACACGGGCATTTCTTGTCAGCATCACCTCCTCAGACACTGTGGATGAAACTTCCTCTTGGCGAGCATCATCTGGCTGCAGCCTAATTAGTGACAGATGCTGTTGGGGGCACATGTGTGCGAGCAAATGTGTATGTGTATGTGAGAGACAGGCCTGCAGCCACAGAGATAAAGGTTATCATTCCAAAAATATGTTCATCTTCTGACTCGTTTCCAGCTGCACGCTACTTTTGTGTGTGTGTGTGTGTGTGTGTGTGTGTGTGAGTGTTGTGATGTGCCCTGTGTGCACATCAGAAAAGCCTCATCAAAAGGCTGACATTTCCACTACAGGACATGGCATGGAAGCAAAGCAGGCCCAACTCTTAACGTTTATGCCGTCCTTGTTCATTCCAGTCGAGGAGAAATACTTCAGGCTAGATTCCTCCCTTGTCTAGAGGATTTCTGTTTCAATTCCCATATTGCCTTTGGCATTAGGCTTTAAAAGAGGAAGATCCTGGGAAGATCATTGTGTGGTGATAACCTTGACTCAGACTTCTAATGGATGAATATGTGGTGTTGTGCCAACGCTGCTAATAAGCCACAGAATGTTAACTGGCAACTTATGACACCTCATTAGGTTTATTTCCTGGATGTTTCAAGACTGAGGACATGTTTGTTCCTTAATAGTTTTATTCTGACTTTTGTTAAACATAAACACGCCTTTTTTAAAGAAGCTCTTGCATGAAACATCAGCGAAATGTCCTGCGTCTCTCACATGTGATCCTCACCTTTCTTGTAGAGCAGTTGGGTTATTCCTGTTGGCTGAATTGATTATGTAATTTCCCCAGTATTGATCACTACATCTCATTGTCTCAGTGTCACAGAGTGTCACAGAGACTGGTATTTTTAACACCCTTGTTTGATTGTTGTTATTTATTAAGATGATGATCATGATGATAATTAAGTGCTATTGTTGATTATCATAATAATAGATAAATAAGGAACACTATAAATGGACCAAAAATAATGAATTACTAAAATGATTACCAGTTATCAAAATTATAATTTCAGCTCAAAAGTAGATTAACCTTTTTTCTGCTGCACAAACTCTGACCTCGTTTTCTTCCTCTACTTGTCCCAGAGCACTCAAACTACTTTGGGACAGATGATAAACTGGGCCCTGTGGCTGTGAGCATCCGCAGGGAGAAACTGGATGACACCAAAGACCTGAAAGACCAGTACCAGTACCGCCTCATCGTCAGAACAAGCGAGGTATGCACAGTCTGTTTGTCATGGGGATTTCTGGCTGACAGGATGGCGATGACTCAGTGTGCACGCTTAAGTTAATTCCTCACCTACTTTCATCTCACCCAGCACTCTCTTTGTGTCCCTACCTGTGACTTGCCCCCTCTCTGCCCTGATTATAACCTCACTCATCACCCCTCTCCCCCACTCTCTTTTCTCTGCCAGTGGAAAATTCCACCTGCCCAGTCTCGGCACATTAAAGCCAAGCCAAACACTGTCTGCTTCGCCCAAAGCATTTGGCCCGCTCTCAGAGGGAGCACACCCAACCACTTTTCCACTTTGATGCATCAGACACTCAAAGTGTATTAAATGATGGGCTGATGATTACAGAAAATTAGTTCAAATTCTCCTTCGCCTTTGTTTAAAATCTTAACTACAGTCGGGTCATATTTTGACCCTGACATTTTTTCTTCCAGAGCTCCAAATTTTATTCATAGCTTCTTAAAAAAGCTGAGACTTCTCTGACCCTCTGAGGTCTCACTGAATTTTAGTTTAATCAAGTCAGCATTTTATAAACACCTGTCTGGCATTGCTTCTGTTCATTGTGTTCGTGCAGTTTTCTTCCGAGCGTATTCCTCTGTGGGCCTGTCGCGGTGTTGTTTTTAGCTGGATTACATGGTTGCCTGGCCTCATCACCTTAGCTCTGGTACAACAATGGAGCCTCTCCGCCATCTAAGTACACAGAGCTCAACTAACAAGACACAGCCAGTACACCAAGGCCTGCTGTTCCCACACACACACACAAAAAACACGAGATTGATTGCAGACTTTATTCTTTCCCACTCATGCCGCAGCCTCTCTCAAATATCCATCCCCCTTTAAGTCTGTCATTTAATTGTGTGCAGCAGTGCTGACACAGCAAGGTGGAGCGACTTTCCTCTTTTTTTTCCCCTTTTCCCTCTCCCGCCATCATACATTCATACACTCACCCGTGTAGCGCAGAAGCTGACGAGTTGAAACAATAGCGCCATAACTTCAGCTGTGTGTCAATCAGGTTTCATTTCTCTGCGGCAGACCCAAGTCTCTGAGGTTCGACTGTCTCTTTGGCCCCTGCCAGCTCTGCAGCCTGCCATGCATTTTTAATGAACTTGTCTATGTGTGTGTGTGTATATGAAAGAGTGTGTGAGTGGTGAGAACAAGCAGCCCACTCCTCCCACTCGTACCTGAGGTTATTATAGTCTCACTGTTTAGAAGCAGGTCAATTTCCCCACACCGGGGAGCAGCACAGTGTGGCAGTACAATGCTGAGCAGAATGTTAATTTAGAATACTGACGGACATAAAACCCTCACACAGAGCACTTTGACTGTGTGTGGGCGTGTGTTTGTTTGACAAAGAGAAAAAGTCGTTTCGGAGCAACAGTGTACTGTTTCAAGTAGCATCTAATCATTCACCCAGTTTTCCCCAGGATCTACTGTATATAATAAGGATTTATATATCATATCGTTTTCTGTTAATGTGTTTCTGAATATAGTTTGCAGAAAATGAATCAATAGCTTGACATTTTCTGTATTTATCATTTCAAACTTTCATGATGCCTCTAGTCTTATAGATCTTGTTTTTTTTTTCCTCCCTTCTGTACAGCTGGTGACCCTGCGAGGCTCCATTTTAGAGGATGCGGTGGCATCTACGGGGAGACACGGCACGGTGCGGGGTCTGCCGCTCAAAGAGGTCCTAGAGCAGGTCGTCCCCGAGCTCAACGTGTCCTGTCTGAGACTGGCACTCAGCACACCCAAAGTTACCGAGCAGCTCCTTAAACTGGACGAACAGGGGGTGAGTTGTGGATCTGTGACTGTATTAGCATTTTGTTTTCTGCTTTGTAAAGTAAAGCCACAATTTTGACTGTTAATCCCAGGAACAACAATAGCGCCATTATAAAACGGCCTCTGGCAAAACACAGAAAGTGAACCTGCTCTGTCAGTCAGTAACAGTCAGTCTGACCAAAATTATGAACCAATAAAGTAACACAGTGACATATGGTACACTCACACAGTGGGTATAAAACTGTCTGAAACCTGTACAACTGATTTAATGTCAGTGCAAAGTACAAAACTGGGCCGAGGGCAGTGAAAGCAGGGTGTGGTGTGTGTCTGCATGAGTGTGCGACCATAAAAGCTTTTCAGCTTAGCCTTGTTATCTCATCTTTTATTTAATGGAGGGTGAAGTGCACTGTGAAGGTGTTTTGTTTGGTTTGTGCAGGTGGTTTGTGTGTTACCAAGTTGAGATATACTGTATATTTGGGTCAGGAGTTTATCTGTAACATCTAAGTATGACATTATTTTTCCACAGAAACACGAGAGCCACAAACCGTAGCATTTTAGCCGTGTTTCAGTGTGTTGTTTCAGCTGCTTGTGTTTGCTTTGCAACTTGTGTTTGTAATGTGAAAATGGTAACATTAACTCTCCTCAATCCCTGTAGTTAAGTCAGAAGCACAAGGTGGGTGTTCTGCTGTGCCGTGCAGGCCAGAGCACAGAGGAGGAGATGTACAACAACGAGGATGCGTCACCCGCCTTCTCTGCCTTCCTAGAGCTGCTCGGGGAGCAGGTGCTGCTCAAAGGATTCACCAAATATGCTGCACAGCTTGACACAAAGAGTAAGAGCCTTTTTTTCAGACTTGTACCATATATATATTCTTGTAAATGAGATGGCTGTTTTAAATATTAAATATTAGTAAAAGTCAAGACAGCAGACACTTTGAGTTTGTATTAAGATGACTGCATTAAAAGCATCACTACATTATCATCTTCTTATTCAACTTTGTGAAGGTAAAATCAGGTTAATAAACTGTGAAATGCTGTGAATCAGTGGTGTTTATGTTTTTTTATTTTGTTCATTTTTTTTTATCAGATCAATCTATGAAAATTATTTTTTTCCCTCGCAGCACAGCTCTAAAGGAATGAAAAACAAACTAGACAGCTCCTACTGTGACAATAATAATAGTACGCCCTCCTTATGTGCAGTGAAGAAATTGATGAAAAATCTATCTGGATGTTCAGTAGAGCTGAGCGGGGGAATGAAAACACCTTTCCTTCATGAACATGATTAATCGAGTTCAACTCCAAAACACATTTTTATATCCTCAAGTGATTCATCATATGAGAAAACAAAACATCTTTAACTTTATATAATAACTTTTTCTAATGATGTGGACAAAACATGTCAAGTGTTGTAATCTCAGGAAAAACAGTGACAATCCCTGGAAAAACATCTCTTTGACCCAGTGTGTAATTCATGCATCACAGTGTGGGTTTGTAGTTTGTAGAACAACTTCTGCCATAAAATGAATATAGTAGTATAGAGTAATATAATTATATCTTTCTCCTCCTCCTTTTCCCAGCGGACTCTACGGGTACCCACTCTCTGTATACCACGTACCAGGGTTATGAGGTCATGTTCCATGTGTCCACCATGCTGCCCTACATGCCCAACAACCCACAACAGGTAGGAGCTTATGTGCACCCGTCGAAATAAATCACCATCGTTGGGGGTTATGCTGTTTTTTTCACAGGCCACATGTGAATGCCTGATGCTGAAAAATGCATCCTCGACTATCTTCTTTCACCCGAAAACCTTTCAAAGTCTGTGTGTGGTTTTTATATAAAGTCTCTGCTGTTTGCGGCAGGTCATAAACCACAGCAAGAATTCATGAAGTGGAAACTCGTGACTTGTGTCGCCTGCTTCATTTAAAGTCTCTTTCCTCTTTTATTCACCCTCTCTGTTTTTTTTATATAGTCTTTGTTCTCTGTCTTGGCCTCTCTCTCTTCTCTCCTGCTCACTGGCTTTTTCTTTTGCCCTCTTTCTGCCTCTCATTCTTTAACTGGATCAGAGCTGGGTGGGGTTCAGTAGTTGAGTAGTTTCTTTATTTTCTCCCTCTTTTTCACTTCTGCCTTCCTACACATTCTCTCGGGCTCTGTGTGTGTGTGTGTGTGTGTTTGCAGTGTGGGCCGTGTATGAGTGACTTGTGTGTGAGATAACATTTTGTGTGTGTGTGTGTGTGTGTTTATTTTTTGTTAGTATGTATAAATGTTTGGTGTGAGAGGCTCACACGGATGAACACATGTGCTCAGATGAGCCCTGTGGGTTCTCAGGATTAGAACACGCACTTAATTATGTGTCAGCTCATCATCACAGAACTGCGTGGGCTATAGCGAAGTCATTTATTCGTCCTTAAAATATCATATATGAATCTGCAAACTGGTTGAACTCTACTTTTATTACCATATACACAGCACCATATATGTGTGACAATTAGATCTCAAAAGGTGACTAAATAACAGAATCGAAGGGCACAGCTTTTACTAAAAAGTTCAACTATTAATATTTGTATCAACTCTGAAATCAGAGAGTGTAATTTTATAAATGGCACAATAACTCCATCCAGAGGTTTAGAGACTGCAGCAGTAAAGTCAGTCACATGCTCAGCTGAACCTCTAGGTGGCAGCATCATCATGACGTTAAAAACAAACTGCAGTGGATGATTCAGAAATATAGACAGTATGAAGACTCTTTTAATTAGGGGACAGTGAAAGGAAAATACAAAGCGTAATATATTATTTATCATCAATGAGGAAATTTACTTATTTGCAGTAAATAATTATTGAGTTTTCAGAAGTATTTTTGTTTCCCGCTGACAATATATTTCAAATATAAAATAAATCGAGTGTTTTTGGTTAAAAGACACATGTGATAAATAAACATAAGCTACAAATAATATTTGTACAAACGCCATTAAGCATCAACAATAGTCTGCAGCCTGAGTACGAGCAAAGGATGCTCCTGTGGCACCAAGCAGGAGAATCTGTGTATCTGTGGCCAAATAGTGGGCTGGATTACATAATTGGTACTTTCACACTTCCCTCTGCAGATGAAGAGAGGACTGGCAAGCACTGCACCACAGACACAGGCTGGACTGTGTGCCATGTCTCCCACACGAACAGAGATAGATGGACAAACCAGCACACACACAGACACAAATAGCCCACACAGAATCCGAAAAACAAATTACATAAAGAGCTGTTGTTTGGTGTTTTAGTGAGTGCCTCAATCTCTTGTTTCCTTCGTCGGACTTTCTGTCATTTACTGAATCAATAGTGTCAGTGCCAGTGATGTTGGTTCATTTTATTAATTGTCTCTTCTCTCCTTTCCTTTCCACATCAGCTCCTTAGGAAGAGACACATAGGGAACGACATTGTCACCATAATCTTTCAGGAGCCAGGAGCTTTGCCTTTCACCCCTCAGAATATCCGTTCACACTTCCAGCACGTCTTTGTCATTGTGCGAGTGCACAACCCCTGCTCTGAAAACACTTGCTACAGGTAAATGGTTACAACAGAATCAGCACATGTTGATATTATAAAGATCTTAGTCTCATACCTAAAATCCTTTGTTCTCACCTTTTCTTTCAGTGTTGCTGTGACAAGGATGAAGGATGTGCCCCCCTTTGGCCCACCAATCCCCAGTGGCGTCACTTTCCGTGACCCGGAAACCTTTCGTAACTTCCTTCTAGCCAAAATTATTAATGCGGAAAATGCAGCGCACAAGTCGGAGAAGTTCCACACCATGGCGACACGAACGCGGCAGGAGTACCTGCGCGACCTGGCTGAAAACTACGTCAGCAGCACCCCGCTGGACTCAGCCGGCAAACTCAACAACCTCATCTCCCTCGCGTCCAAAAAACGTGAGCGCTCGAAGGCAAGAGAGGGAGCAGAGCTGGGTGCTGAGGGGGCTGTTGCCTGGAGGGTTCAGGCCCAGGACTTTAGCGGAGGTGGGACCGAGCTTCCCTGTGCCTTGGGTTTATCTGCCGAGTACATCCTCCTGATAGACTGTTCCACCAAAGAGGTGGTGTTTAACTGTTTCTGTGCGGACGTGATCGGCTGGACACCGGAGCGTCTGGCGCTGAAGATCTTCTATGGAAGAGGAGACCACATTGCTGTGCGAGTACCAGAAGGCTGTGCGCAGGACATCAGGGAAGTGGTGCAGAGGTTGAAGGTGAGAGTTCGGTGAAGGATTTAAAAGGAAATTGACACCTGACAAAACTTCTGACTGCATTTGTTTAGGGATTAGTGTTGTCAGTTCTGCTTATAGTTCAAATTTTTTCATATCACCTGCCACTGCCACAATCCTCCGTCCTTTAAAACAGTCGTCTCACTGTTTTAAAGGTATAAACTAACTAATGTGTGTTAATTGAATATTTTCTGCTAAATCCTAAGGTAAGTGTTTCAAAATTTACCTAAATAAGAATTGTATATGATACAAAATGTAGATACTCATGATAGTGAAAACAGTGATCACTGAGCCTTGGGCTCCATTGTTCATTTAGTTCAGTTTACATTATTAACATTAATATTTTTGCATCCATATTGTCTTTTATGCCCAGAAATGTCAATATTTTCGTCCAGTCTTGTTTTTAGTCCAGAGCTTGTAACTGAGATGAGATAATCTTTCTTGTTTTAAAATCGTATGCGTCTGTTAGACGTGTCATCACACCCAAATATTGTCTGGACCGGTCTCAACATTTGTTCCTGCTTCAAAGTGTAATGCACATTGCCTGCGCATATGGACTAGTTCTCAGCTGGAACCGATTCTTGATTCCCCATCCCTCACTGCCACCTGCAGTCAACGGATTAGCATGAAACCATCCTGACTCACATGCATGTGTCTGTCTGATTTGTGAGTGTACACATACAAAAAAAGACATGCACTTTTCAAGATGCAGCCCTTAAAAAAAACTCCAGTATTAGATCAAGACTCAAATTTAGACGTTAGACTGTAAAATCTTAATTCTGTTATATCTTCTTTGAAGCTTGGGGGATTTCCACAGTGGGTATTGTTTTTCATTTCCTGTAAGTTTTCCAAAGCCTCCTGGAAAAGTTGTACTTAAAAAACAAAAACAAAAAAGTGATTCTTCTCAATGGGAGAAGAGACGGTGAGGGTCAGAACAGTGTAAATTAATCACATGTACTCTATGCGACTGCACATTATTTCAAATGTGAATCATTTTTTATAAATTAAATACTGGGAAAAGAATATTTCCTGGACAAAATATTAAAACCTGCATCTTTCTTAAAATACCAAATACATTGAGACTGCTAACTGATACAGTTGTGGGTGCTTTCCTACACACACATTGCATATTGATTCATAAATTGTTTCCTCTCTCAGGCTGTTTTAAGAGGTTGGAATTGTCTCTAAGATACCTTTTTATTACATATGTAGAACAATGTATTAATAGTATTTGTCCTCTTTTTGTCCAGGCGTTGACAGATGGATGTGAAACAGTGGATATGACTCTGAGAAGAAACGGACTTGGACAACTTGGTTTCCATGTTCGCCTGGACGGCACTGTGGCTGAGGTAGCGTCAGATCACCATCTGCTGCACCAGATCTTATACTCACTGAAATACTCACTTGTGAGGAATCTTGGCTGCACATAACTGGGTTGTTTGAAGACTTTGTTTGTGTTTTATTTTTTCACACAGGTGGAGGAATATGGGTTTGCCTGGCAAGCGGGATTGAGGCAGGGAAGTCGGTTGGTGGAGATCTGCAAGGTGGCAGCGGTAACCCTGACTCACGAGCAGATGATCGACCTTCTGAGGACGTCGGTCACCGTCAAAGTGGTGATCATCCCTCCATACGAAGAGGGAAAACCTCGCAGGTGTGTTAAAGTCTGCTTGTCATGTTTCTTTGAAGCTGAACTAACGAGAGTGAGTCAAATGCAGATGTTGAGGCCGTGGCTGACGGCACAGGAAAGTGCTGAGCGTTAGCGAGCGGTACGGCTAGGACAAGAGCGAGCTGGAGTGAGTGCAGGGCACTCTTCACTCAAACACACAAAAGCTTGGGTGAGATAGTGGCCAGACTCCAATGTTCTGAGAGGATTTTGTGTGGGAGTGTGTGAGAAGAGGAAGCGAGCGAACGGAGAGAAAGAACTTAGTGTGGTTTGAGAGGAAATCAGCAAAAACGAGGCGCGGAGACAAAACAGAAAGAAGCGTTTGTTTAGATTGAAATGACAAAATCAGTCATTCTTTGTTTCATCATTGTCCTTCATATCTAGTCATCTTATCCTGCTTCCTCTCCTCCTGCGGTCGATGTCTTTCTGCTGCCGTCACCCTTTTTCCAACCTTTCATCTATACATAAGGCCTTGACTGAGGGGAAATAACGAGGCCGTATGAGAATGATGTGATGTTACAAAACAGCTACCGAGGTGAAGAAGTAACCATTGTGTGTGTGTGTGTGTGTGTGTGTTTCTGACTGAGAACCAGGGCTCCTAAATACAGTAATTGTGGCTGGCTGTGTGATCGCATAGTGGTTAGACTTCTTTAATGTTGAAGGCAGTTTAATTACACCAAGTTTAATCCCTCTGACACACACACTACTGTGGCATTGGAGCAGCTGATAATTAGAGTCTTGCATTTCACTCTTCCCCTCTCCCTCCCTCTCTATGACTCGTTTTGCCGTTGTGTGCCAGGCAAGCAGATTGCACGAGATTAAGGCCTGGAATCTGTAGAAGGAAAAAAAAAAAAGGAAGACCACAATAAATAAATAAATATATAAATGAGTGGAAGTGATTAATTAAAAATGCATGCCCTGTGCGAATGAAAAGGATGGATAAGAGGGAGGGAGACGGTGCTAGCTAGAGAGAGAGGGGAGAGAGAAAGGCAGGCAGGGTTGAGCGCTCGGTGAGGACGACATGTCTCAACACCACTGAGAGTGAGAGAAGTGGGTGGAAGAGAGAAAGAGAGAGAGACGGTTGGAGTTGGAAGTGTTTCTCCTTGCTAGTTCTCCCTCAGCCGTGCACATGCAGCATGGGCGGATACGGTGGAGACGACGTGTGATTGATGTCAGCGGTGTGTTTGACCATGTCAGAGTGTGTGTGTGTCGGGGAGCTCCAGCTGTGTGTCCTCAGCCAGTGTGATGGAAGAAACACTGCGTGTCATCAGTTGTAGACTCTGCTCGCTCTACGGTTGGTACGCATGTGTGCATGTGTGCATTTGTGAATACTACAGTTGTGTAACTATATGGATGGATGTTGGATGTTGAGTTAGTAGTGTTGTGATTGATCAAAAAGTCCTGATCACCTCGTGTGTTCATGTGCATTAATTGCTGTTTGTAAAGTGCAATTTTGTATCGTCGTTATACTTGTAAATGTGCTGTCATTTGAAATATGCCAGTGTTCACAGTGTTTTTCTTAGACATATTTGTTGATGTGGGTGTGTGGGTGTGTGTATCCTTGCTCTGTTTACATCCATCTAGGCCTCCAGCTAAAGCTGAAATGATTAGTAATTAATAGAAAATTATTCAGGATCAGAAATACTTTATAGATTATTTTTTGGGGGGGATTTGGAAATTATAATTTGTCAGATATTATTGTAATAATAACTACTGTCTGTTGTACTTGAGGTTAAACAAAAAAAGACATTTGAACATGTTGCCTTTAGCTTTACTATTTGTTGATATTGCATAGAATAGATTATTAAATACTTAATTAAAAAAAACGAATCTGAGGAACAGTAATGAAAATAATAACATATAACACTAAATAAGAAATGAAGAAATGTTTAAATGTTTAATTTAGTAATTTAAAGCTGATTCATTTTTTGAGTTTGATCAATTAGTTCGATCAGTTATTGCAGCTTTCCATCTTTCATCAATATTTGCCCGTCTTAGAGTTAAAGAGAGAGAGAGAGACAAAACAAAACAGCATTGAAGACTTAATTAATCAACAAATCTGCATATTGAGGACAAACTATTTTAATCTTTGCTTTGTTGTTTTTCTTTTCTTCTGTTCACTGTCACCTCACTTTAACCACCACTGTCTCCTTCCTCCCTCATCTCCTCCTTCCTCTTCCTCTTGGCATTTGTCTCATCTTAAATAAGTCGTCTATGCATATTTGATGCCCCCCGTCGTCTTGTAATAGGCTTTGTGATTTTGAATTATAACGACATGTAGAAGATATCCAGCAAGGCACCGCTACAGAACGAGAACATCTTCAGTTGAGGTTTGCTTGTGTCCTCAGCTGATAAATAAAGATGACCACTCTTCCAGCTGGGAGCTCCCTCAGTTATTTCATAATTGATGAGACTAAATGCCAGCTTATGTTCATTTGACGGCCATTTTCTTCTGGTAATGTTTTAATTTTTTATTGCGGTTGGGAGCATAAAGGATACATCTCCATTTGAATTTAATTTAAACTCCTACCTGAGCTTTGCATGAATTGTAAATGAAGCACTTCTGACCTTTTGTACACATTTTTAAAAAATTCAACTGTATATCCTAAGACCTTGAGTCCATGAGTGAGAATTTGAGATTACAGGGCTATCACACACACACACACACACACACACACACACACACACACACTCTTGACCCCAGTCTCACAGGCAGCAAGATGGAGTCCTGATGTGCCAATAATCTTTAATTAACTTTCCTCTCTCACTCCCTCCATTGGTGTCAGGGGAGCTCATTAGTGAGCTCTGTTACTTGTCTGCTTTGTGTTTGAGTATCCACAAACCATGTTAATACAAGACGATAAAGTGGACTTTTCTGAGGAACTCGGAACAGAAACCACAGTCCTGGTTCAGCTGCAGTTTAGGTCTTCTGAGACGAGGCTGCTGCATCTCGTGATTGTTTTTTTCTTTCTTTCTTCACTGACCTTCTGTGGACGAGAGCTGGGATAAATAGACAAAATGGGATTTTGGTAGAACAGCAGCAACAACAATGTCAGGTTCGCGCTGCTTTTGGACTCATTCGTCCTCTTGTCTCTTCAGGGGCTGCACAGAGGAGTATGAGATGAAGACCATGGAGCAGAAGCCAGAACCTGAGCCTCTGGCAGCAGGCTACCGACCCTCCCCTCGTCCAACATGGCGATGGGACAGCCCACCGATACCTCCGGGACTCCACAGCACCCCCAATCCTCAGCGCTGGGCCCCCATGGGGCCTCCACCTCCTCCACTGCCTCGCTCACACAAAACCCTAATGCCTGTTCCCTACAGGGAGCCCCAGCACCTCAACTCCAAGAGGTGAGACTCATTCTGATTCTCTACAAATTGTAAATTCGCTTGTGGCAGGCATCAAGCTTGTAATAGCCACTAAAATAAAATATATAAATGCAGTAAAACCAGATAATCCAAGTTGTTCTAGACAATAATGTTTAAATTAAGCTACATGGTACTATTAGCCATGATAGCGAAATACAAAACCAATTTTGTTGCACTAATTCGTCACTTTTCTGATGTTCCTGATTGAAAACAGGAACATCAGATGTTATTGTAAACTAAAGATGATGGGATTTTTTCTTTAACAATTTGTTGAATGTAAGTTGTAATATTTGTCTCTGTCGAGACTTTTATGTAAAAAAAAAAAAAAAAAAAGCTGCACCGACTTGAACCACTTTGCAATTGTGACCTCACATTCAGCAACCAATTATTCAAAAATAATTATATGTAATCAATCCTAAATATATATTTAACGATGGTGTTCATGTTTCTTTTAAGGAAGGGCACAACTGGCACTTTTAGTCACAGGCTTTAAAGTAACAAAACCTCATCAGACAAACAAATTTTAAAAGAGAGGGAAACTTTTATGAACTTTGTGTTTTTTATTCTGCTTTATTAGCTTTTTTTAACTTAACCTCCACCAGTGTAGCATTGATCTGGCTGCTTGTCTGTCCAAACTAAATATTTAATTTGACAAATGAAGCCTTTATTTGTCAGGGCTAATTGAAGGCTTATAATACTAGGTTAAGGATAGTCATCGGAAGAAGTCGGTGTATTTAAATGCTGATTACAGTGATACTGTTTTTTGTTTGCTGTGTTTTTGCCCTTTTTTGTTCCCAGTTGCTAACCGCACACGTAACTCTGAGCTGGCGTAACACTGCCCACTCCCAAAGTAAATAACCACAGTCACATCCTGACAAGTTGTGACTGGAAGGTTTTTTTTTTTTTTTTTTTTTTTTTTTTGTAGCGTGGTTTCCTGCTAAATTTAGATAAATGGCTTCTTGTGTTGGAGTCGCAGCCTTACTCATACCCTTCACCTCTCCGCGCTCTGTTTGCTTTTCTCTTGGTTAACCGTCACCCTCTGTGTGCCCTCCAGGCCAGTGAGCTACCCAGAGAACCACTACAGTCTCACTCCAACAGGGGGCGACAGAGTGCTGCCCTACAGAAACCCCTCAGCCAGCTTCTCGTCGCCCTCCTCGGGCCTCGTCAGCCTCTCTACGATGGGGCCGCCTGGGATCACACCGGGTCCTTTTGTACGCTACAAACATTCACCCGACAGGTAGGTGTGTGTGTGTGTCTGTGTGTGTGTGCATGCATGCATGTGTGCTTGTGCACATGCGCACATGTGTGTGTGTGTGGTCTTTTGTTCTCTGAGCTCTTCTTTGTCACACCGTTTGATCTTGATTAAACATGTCCAATGTTGATCATAACAACCGTTTTGTGTGCTTGAGGTGGATTATATTGGTTCAGAAGACTGAATAATGCTGCGTGTTCAGGTCTGCAGTCAGACGTGTATGAACACAATGTCTCCTAGAGGAAAGATCTGTTGTGTGGGTGGCTCTTCCTCACAGTGTGGAGGCTGATAAAATCTCACCCAACCAGAGGAACATGTTTTATTCAACTGCCATCAGGATGCAACTGAACTGAAAATGTCTGTTGTTAGTAATATCCAATTTTTTTCTTTTTTTCTTTTTTTTGACTTAGAGAGAGTTACTAGACATTAAAATGAACATACGAATGTGTTTGTTAATCACATGTCTTTCCCACCTCCTATGATTTATCAATGTATGTAGATTTGCAACAGGACAGCGCCCCCTGCTGCCTTTTGAGCCCCACCTCAGCGTGGACATCATCTCCAGCGGAGAGTCGTCCTCAGGCTTCACGAGCCAGGAAAGCACCATGGAGCGTTGCAAAACAGGTTCATCAACCTCCTCTTTTTTTTTTTTTTTTTTTTTTTTTTTTGCTTTGTTTTTAAAATTGTGCAACATGTTGTTTACTTGGTGCTTTAGTTTAAAGCAGCTACAAGGCTACAGCTACAGGTTTCACTATGAAGACTGTCTAAGGTCAAAAACAGTCACTAATTCAATTGATAACTTTACATAGGTCCATTGTTATTAAAAATATTAATCACAGCCACTAAGAAGACTTCTAATAGAAGCTATTAGGTGGTAATGATGATGATCTGTGGCCAAAAATCTGTCTTATTTTAGACTTTTCTCTCTCGCTACATTTACAGTTTCTTTAGTGTCTCAAAGTGTCTATTTCACAGTAGAGCAGATATAACTGAGTGTGATTAAGTGCGTTGGTGTGGGGGAAGTCTGTGTTTAAATGTGCTATAAGTATTTAATCCTCTTTGCAAACCATGGAGGTTCAGTGTAATTTGCTTTAATCCCTAGTGTCTGTGTGTGTTTTCTGTCTAGAACCCCTCTGGCATGTCCCAGCATCGTCCTCGTCTCGGGGACCGGGTGGCGGAGGGGGGCAGAGGAGGATAACCAGGCAGGACGTCACAGGGAAAGACTCTCCGAACAGACACTCGAAGGTCAGAGTCATCATCACCCCGTCTCATTTGTTCGTCTGTCACGTTCTCGTTGCCTCTCAGTTTAACTCGTCCTCACGTCCTCCGCAGGGCGAGACCCAGTACTCCAGTCACTCCAGCAGCAACACTCTGTCCAGCAACGCCTCCAGCAGCCACAGCGACGAGCGCTGGTTCGACGGAGGAGCCGGAGGAGAGCGAGGAGGAGGCGGCGGTGGTGGGGGTTGCCTCGGTGACCCGGCGGACCCTGACCCCAACCACCTCAACAAGGGGGGCTCCAACGACAGCGGCATCGACGCCTCGATCCACTACAACAACACTCGCCACGGAAACATGTCCAGTAACCACAAGCCCATGCACGGCTCGGCGACCTACAGCGGCATCCAGGAGCTGTCCGTGGGAAGGAGCAGCAGCGGCAGCGGCGGGGGAGAAACGAAGAGACGGGAGTCTTCTCCCATCATCCCGGCCGCAGCCAATCAGAACAAAGGGTACCGGACGAGGACGTTCCCGCCTCCTGGCTCCAGTGCTGATAAAATGGATGCTTTCAAACCCAGGTAAGAGACCAACTCGCTGATGAGATGAATCATTCATGGCTTTTTTTTTTTTATGAAGCTAATATTAACTAACATTAACCTCAATAAAACACGAGGGCAGATTTATCTCAGTCATGTTCTGGCTCCTGTTGTATAGAGACTGTGGATGTTACAGTTTAATGCTGCTTAGCTTAATGGAAAAGTTATGTAGCCACGAATAACAAGTATTGAGAGCTCTGTAGTGAGGAGTCCAGAAAGCAGCAGCAGCTACATAAGATCACTGATTGCAACACTGATACATTAAACTTCACATTTAAAGATTTAAATTCAAGATTATAGCAGACTAATCCTTACAGAATATCATGTAATATCCTCCGCTTGTGGTCACCGCCACCTCCACATCCTGAACACATACAGCCATTAATCTCACAAATGTAGCCAGGCTTTAACCACTCTGTGATGGATTAAAACAATCTGTGTTTAAACCCTGAGTGTCATCCACTCTCATCCTGCAGTCTGGACCTGAGATGCGTTGAACCAACGTAGCACAGGCATAGAAATTAAAACTTTAAAGGCCTTTAGGACAACGGTGCTTCATCACACGTGTTGTGAGGTGTTTGGTTTGTTTTGGTGAGAGGATAATTCTCAGTCTGTCCAATTATTTAAACGTTTGAAGAAGAGTTTATATCTAGCAGTAGTTTATATCTCTTATGTTGTTTACATTTGTTGGCAGTCCACTTTTATCAGCAGACAGTGATGTAGTATCTGCTGGGACAGAGTGTGAACACCACCTGGATAAATTACGTCATCATCTAATCGATAAAGAGGAAGAAAGGAAGTGTTTTCCTCTAGAAAACATTCATACGGTGCGAGCAGACAAGCATTTTTGTCTTTTGAAATATTTTTGGTTGATCTCGCAGCAGTAAATGATAATAAGAATTTGAAAGCATAAAATACAGTAATCAAGCTCAGAAGAACCATAGGAGTCGATTTTTGTTGTTATTATTATTATTATTATTATTATTATTATTCAAATAATGTGCCTCAATCTGTGACACAGTCTGTTGTGGTAATGAGACTATAAACATTCTCTTTTTTTTCTTCCCGTGCAAACGGGGTTAGACAAACATGATGAGATGTAAGTTTATCCTCTGACAAATATTGAACAACTGAAAAAGGCTTTAACTTCTGTGCGACACTGACTGTGGCCAATCGAACGCATCCTGTCACTTTTATCCACCTGCAGTCTAATTATTCACACCCGATGGTGCAATTTCCACTGGGGAACAGAGGAACGTGTCCCTGTAATTTATTTATTTTTTGTTACACTACTATTAATTTGGACACAGTCACTAATATTATCATAATTTTTCTTGCTGTCACCTCTACTTCTGAAACCAAACTTTAAACTCTTGTTCACATAAATTAGCTATTGACTTCCTGTCAGGCTGTTTGTATCAATGAGTGTGTGCAGTTAGCTTCTCGTGACTGGATGATGTTTGATGTATTAATCATGTAATTATCTGCGTCCTCTCAGAGCCTACACACCGCAGGGTTACAAGACTCCGTCGGCGGAAAAAACACGACCGGTCCGGGCTGCAACAGTGACACCCACTTCATCCCATATGAGCTCCATCCCTCTGTCCAGCTCTGCCCCCAAGGCCTTATACGGAAAGAGCCGACAAACTGCCTGGCAGGCCGAAGACAACGGCCCGTCGCCATCAAACACAATCATGGCATCCAGCTCTGACAGCAGCAACAGCAAGAAGTAAGAGGTTTATTTAGTGCTGCTCCGCCTGGAGAGAAACACTGTCTTCATTAACTAAGTGGGGGTTGGTTTCATGTACCTGCCCCTGCAGTTTTTACTGTGGTCACAGAGAATGAGAAGTCTTTAAATTAAATGAAGTAACGGAGCTCATGAAGATCAAAACAGTCTCAGTCATCTGCTGTTAAAAATTGACATCGTCTCTTTAATGAGAGAAGCAGACTGAGAGTGTGGCTCATCTTTGCTGGTTGTTCCTTTGCAATGCATGCAGGGAAATCCCATCACTCTCAAGCAAATATGACAACGGTTTTCCTCAATTACTGACCCTGAAATTTTTTAAGTTTTAGTCATGTTGGTGCTCATCATGTGCCGTTTCTCCAGGCATCTGGATACAAATTCAAAGAATGTGTTCGGACAACCTCGACTCCGAGCGTCGCTGCGGGACCTTCGTTCTCCACGGCGGACGTATAAGAGTACCATCGAGGACGACCTGAAGAAACTGATCATAATGGACAATCCTGGAGAGATGCCACAAAGAGATCCAGTAAGAACGCGCTCAGAGCAGAGAACCATCTTATCGGTAAAAAAAAAAAAAAAACTCTTTGACCTCTCACCCTTTTCCTCCCTGCAGTCTCCCAGACGAACGTTGCAGCGCACCTTTTCAGACGAGTCACTGTGCAGCGGCCGCAGAGACGCCAGCTTTGCCAACTCTGAGAACCAGACGACCCCTAATGACGTACTGTTCACCTGCACGCTGCCCACACGCAGACACGGCAGCTCCTCCAACCACATGCAGAGCAAGAAAGGTTCGTTTAAACTCGTACGGACAGAGAGAGCTCAGTGGTAGTTTAAAAGTGGCCAACGAGACGTTATCTCCATTCATAACATTCAGCAGTGTTAGAGAGGTTTGTTTACTTACTGCAGTTGTTCTCCTCATCTCTCCCCCAGTGCCTCTGTCTGCATCAGAGCTGTCTCTCACAGAGGTCAGAGATAAAGTCCCCCCCCTGAGGAGGCTTGATCCTGGACTGATGCCTCTTCCTGACACAGCCTGTGGACTGGAGTGGTCCAGCCTGGTCAACGCTGCTAAAGCCTACGAAGGTGAGGACGAACACGTTTGTCATTTTGTTATTTTTTCTGTTTGGACCAAAAATCATGAATTAATTGATTTATTTAATACTCAACAAATCCAAACTTATTTGTTCACGAGCAGGATTAAAAACACAGGTTTCCCTGTGGTGGGTTAACTGGTTTCACTGCGTCTCCACTGGTTTCTGTCACATGACACTCCTGAGAAAGACACAGCTGAAAAGACTTCATCTACACCTCCTACACCATCACCTGCTCCACTTCCCAGACACTGTTTTTTTTTTTTTTTTTCTGTCCCTTCTCCCTCGTGTCCTCTGCTGCCACAAAGACTTTAGACCGAAGCCAACACTTGATCCGCGGCCCAACCTGCTGCCTGGTCCATATGTGTAAAAGGTGTATTTGTGTCACGTGTGTCCTGAGGGACAAAAAAAAACTCATTGTGCAGTTTTTGAACAATTCTGTCTCTCTGTTGCAGCACAAAGAGCAGTTTCCCTCTTCTCACTGACGGAGCCGCAGGTCGGAGGTCCAGACATGAGACCGGTTATAAGTCCAGTTCAGTTTCACACTCCTCAGACGCCGCGGACCACCCCCACCTTCAGCACGTAGGTCACACAGATCAAACAAACACTATTGGTTGTAATGAACGCTGTCACTGCTGCCACCATGTGGTAACTCACTCACTCACTCAGCTGTTAGAAAATGAACTGAATCCTCTGGTTTGCTTCAGTGTTTCAGACACGAACATCATGTCTTTTTGAACTACAACATGTGTGATGTGTGTGTTTACAGTGACGAGGTGCCCAACGATCTGTCCGGCCGCCTCTACCACCTGGAGGTCATGTTGAAACAGCTGAATACCGACCTGGAGAGAGTGAGAATCTTCACAATTATTCGTATTTTTTTTTCCTTGAATAAAAAGATAAAAGTAGAAAGACTAAAGCCAGGACATTAAACTAAGATGCATCCTTACTGGTCTGAACTCTCAACAATAAATGAATAAAAGTGTTTCTTATTATTTCTTCTCTTTTATCCTTGGATTTTTTTTTTTTTTCTCCAGGAGAAGCAGGATAAAGTGGTTCTGCTCGCAGAGATGGCGAACCTGAGAGAGAACAATCAGCGCTTGCAGGAAGAAAGTCAGACGGCGAGCGAGCAGCTGCGGAAGTTCAGCGTGTATTTCACCAACCTCAACAAGCCGGGAAGCGACCACGAGGGTCATTCCTTAACACACGAAACCGACTCGAAGAGGGAGTGAGTGATCAACAGCTGCAGAAGGAGAAGAGGAAGAAGAAGAAGAAATAGAAGAAACAGAAGAAGGCCAGAGGGAGGACCAGCGTGAGAGGAATATTCTTTTTGAGGAGGCGGAGGTCACGTTGATGTTGCCTCACTCAGCTTCCACTGGACTGCCTTAAACCACCGAGTAAGAAAAAGACGATTTTTAAATGCAACACTCCCAATAATTCTCACCAAGCCTGTGCGCAGACGAAGCAGAGGACCCTCCCTCTCTATTCTCTGAGCCTGTTTATTTTTCTAAAACTGAAGTCATTAAAAAGTCTTATATACATTTGTCATATATATGTAAAAAAATATATATGCTACTATGCCGGAGGAGCGACTAGGAGAGGAGATCCTGACTGTTTATGAGAACACTACATCACCTGGAGAGGCCTAATACTGTTCCTGCAGCAAATCAGCCAAAAAAAAAAAAAAAAAAAAAAAAAAAAAAAAAAGACTGCATCTCCCAGAATGCACTAGAAATAATGGAAGCTCTACAGACATGGTACTGTAGATAGATGCCTGTGTGGTACAATTCTCCTGTATCAATATTATCTATATTGTACTGATATCACATAACAGTCGTACTAAAGAGGTGTGTGTGTGTGTGTGTGTGTGTGTGTGTGTGTGTGTGTGTGTGTGTGTGTGTGTGTGTGTGTGTGTGTGTGTGTGTGTGTGTGTGTGTGTGTGTGTGTGTGTGTGTGTGTGTGTGTGTGTGTGTGTGTGTGTGTGTGTGTGTGTGTGTGTGTGTGTGTGTGTGTGTGTGTGTGTGTGTGTAAATGATGGTACAACAAATACTCTGAAGCATTACTGCACAACAGTGTTTGTGCTGCAGGCTGGATGTGTGTGTGTGTGTGTGTGTGTGTGTGTGTGTGTGTGTGTGTGAGCGTGACGATCTGTTCCAAGGACAACTGAGTGACGAACAAATTAGTTTACTGTAATCTGAAACTTACGGGCCACCGTAGTTGTTGCATTCATCCGTATTTGTTTTTTTTTTTTTTTTGTTGTTGTTGTTTTGTTTCTGGATGAACCGTGTGGCTCAGATGTGAAACAAGCCATCGTCAGCGAAAACAGTCGACGTCACAAAAACTCACAAAGTCACGTCCGAACCGGTCGACGTCATATCTCTGACGCAGTGCGTCGCTTTGAATCTTCACTTTTTTTTTTTTTTTCCCAGTAGTGCCGTATCATCTCAGATCTCGATGTACTGGATAATCATTTTTAATCCCGAGTCGTTATCACAGTACAGTACTTTTTACATAATAAACAACTTTTTTATTTCATTATTTAAAGTAATAGTTGGAGATTTTTGGGGAATTATCTGCACTGAAATGCTTTCTGACGAGAGTGTTGAGCTGAAAAGATTGACGTCATCATCACTCTTAAAGCAGTTTAAATTTTTCATTTTCATTTTAGAAAGGAAGTTTTTGTCAGTATAATGATTCCATCTAGATCTAACCTTTGACCACTAAATTACCCAGTTTTAAAGTCTTTATGTGGATCAAATTCATTATTACTCATTCCCGTTAATGTTACGTACCAACTAATTAATTTAATTCTGTAGTTAACTTGGTAAACACCATAGTTTTTACTGCGATAAGTCAAAAGTTGACGTTGATCTTTTCATTTAACTCTCGCCAACAAGCAGTGAAACGTGCATTTTCCAAAAAACATCCACCTATTCCTAACTTCCTAACAAGACTTTGTCTCTTTGTGTACTAATCAAAATGAAGCTATATCACCGGTAGCGTGTGCTTATAGAAAGATAGAAAAAACAAACATTTACTGTACATCAAACTCACTGGACAACACTGAAGCTCCTTCATATCAGAACCAGTCTGTCTGTGTGTGTGAGAGGATCTGTCCCCGTGTTCTGTGACTAAAACCCAGAAATGAACACAAAAAGACACTATTTATACTGCTAGCTTGCTTAATGATATTGTATACTATATCTATTTTTCATACAGAAATATGTGCGTCTGTTTTGTTTTATTTTTTTTGGATGCTGGTACTGAATGGACACTATCCCGACAGAGGATGAGTCTTTATTTTCCTGGTTTCGTAATGTGATTCTGTTTATTGAGTAAATCTGATGATAAAGTTAAATACTAAAATGCTCATCTCCTGCTTCTGCTCTGTCCAAACAGCTCGTCAACCGACCGGGAGGTTTTTCACCCTCTCTCTGGTTTGACTCGATCTGTTTGTTCCGATTTTTCCAACTCGCTCAGGTTTTCTCGATGCTGTTAATAATCACACTACATCAGTCGGGGGTGGGCGATGTGACGCGTTTGTACAGTGAGACAAAGTTTATCTGCTATCAAAGATTTTTAAATAAACACACTACAACTTTGTGACTATCCCTTTAATATTCCCGGACGTATGAAGTCATTGTAGGTTCACCACATAAAAATGTTGATATGCAGTAGAACGTGTGATGAAAGATTTTCATCGCCCACCCCCTTTTCTTTCACTCAGTAGGGAACAAGTGTTGACTCTGAGCTCGACAACGAACTGCCATTTTCTCCTGCTTTTTTCCAGATCATTCATTATATATATATATATATATATATATATATGTAAATACTGCATCTACTTATTGTTCTGATGAGACCAGTTTTACAGTTTCGACGTGGACTGTTGTCATCCCGGTGACTTTGATACCAGTTAACATTTCTACTCAAAACCCTTTTTTTTTTTTTTTTTTTTTTTTTTTTGTTTTTAAACGTTTTACTTTTTGGGTTCAGAAACTACAGCAGGTACTCAATCGTTCAACCAGTCGGTCAAAAAAGAAAAAAAAAGAAAAACAAGATGGAGGCTTCGGATGCTCCACGGAGGATAAAAAAAAAAAATCTCTCGTGTTTATTCTGGTTTCAGGTTCAGATGTTTTGTTTTTTTTCTTCTTGAGTAAAAATTCGATCAGGCTCCTAATGACACACTCCTGTTATTCCTCCAGTAGGAAATCCTTAACTCGCGCAGCTTTGAAGAGTTTAGCTGTGATTTGATTTGATTTTTTTTTTTTTTTTTTTTTAGCATCTGCAAGTCTTAATCTTTAGTTTGCTTATGGAAAAGGGGCAAGTTTTGTTTTTGTTTTTTTTTATAAATATATATATATATATAAATATAAATTGTGTTCATGTTATGTATAATTTTAAGCTATTTATAGCATACACAGCGATCCCTGTTGAACAAATCAATAATGCATTATTAAGGATAATGGTAATATTGTATAACTAGGTTTGTTTTTAGATGTTAAATATTTTGATAATTTATTTTTTAACACATTTGGTCACTGTTGCCGACAATAGTGAAGACGAGAGGGTACTGTGTTTTTATTTGTGTATGCTGTTTTACTTCTGATCTCTGTACAAAAAAAAAAGATGATTTGTATGATTCCTTTATTGTTTTCTATTTTTCCTGACGTTTTTTTTTTTTTTTTTTCCTCTTCTCTTTGTGCAACCAGTGCGTTCTGCATGTGTCAGAGGTACACGACATGTAGACGGTTGAACGTTGTTTTTGTTTTGGGTTGTAATAATAACTTGTACATTTAAAAGTGTAAATTATGTTTCCATTATTTTATAAAAAAAAATATATTAAAAACAAATATCTGAACTTTGTTTTTTTTCCCTCTGAAATGTTCTAAATTATACTATATATTAATTGGCGTTGAGCAAAAAAAGTACAAGATTCACATGTGACAAGATGTAGAAAATCATAAGATTTATTTTCTCGTTTATCAATGTTTGATCTGATCCTAACCTTTTATTACCAACTGGATCATTTGATACATGTATCTCCATCTTATCAAAATTATCAGCAAGTATTAAATAATACTAAAAATTAGTATAGTATATTCCTATATACTTATGTATAATAATTAGTAAATGTTCACGACAACAAGTTGCATATAAAAGTTTTATTTTCCCCCATCACAAAGGTATATTATTTCAAACTTAAAATACAGTTTGTAGTAAGTAAACAGTGTCGTCCACTGAAATCTGCCAGTTTCACAGAACATTTATTATTAATAAAATTTTATTTATACAGTTTAACAAGCTCCCAGTCGTGCACCTGAAGAATGATTCAAGAAAAATGTTGAAGTTTGTAAGAATCGTTAGGGAAATGCTTGTGCGACATCAGGTCAGAGCAGGTGCACTTAAACAACCTCAAGCTTTATCAGGTTAATAGTGAAATTAGAGAGGAAACGTTTTAAGATCCACACATGAGACATTCATCTCTGTTCTCTAACGAACAAACCATGGCCGCCTTGTTGGGTTCTTTGATCTCCTGCTCTGAGGCTTTGACCGGCGTCGCCTCCTTCAGCTTCTCCTTGTTGAGGGTGAACTGGATGGGGTTGGCGGCGGGCTTCGTCCTCAGGTAGTACATTCCTGTCTTCAAACCCTGCCGAAAAAAAAAAAAAAAAAAAAAAAAAGAGACACATTCGGTGTTTCTACCTTGTTCTTTTTAATCTTTTGTTCTGATTCGTCGTGCAGGCGTCTCTTACCTGTTTCCATCCGTAGAAGTGCATGCTGGTCAGTTTGCCGTAGTTCGGCTCAGCGATGTGGATGTTGAGCGACTGGCTCTGGTCGATGAAGGCGCCGCGGTCGGCGGCCATCTTCAAAATGGTTTTCTGGGAGATTTCCCAGACGGTTTTATACAGCTGCTTCAGATCATCTGGAATCTCACTGATGTCCTGGTGACAAAAATCAAGATTTTAAACTTCTTAAGACTTTCAAGACCGGCGCAAACACCCCGTCTTCAGTCATGCTGATTTTGAACTTTTTCCTGATTAGTAAATAATAATTACCTGGATGGATCCATTGTGAGCGATCAGCTGGTTCTTCATCTCTTCGCTCCACAGCCCTCTCTCCGTCAGGTCTTTGAGCAGATGAGGGTTGACGATCTGAAACTCTCCGGACAGGACCCTGCGGGTGTAGATGTTGCTGGTGTAGGCTTCGATCGACTCGTTGTTGCCCAGGATCTGCGCCGTAGAGGCCGTGGGCATTGGGGCGAGCAGCAGGCTGTTCCTCACGCCGTGCTTGGCGATCTTCTCCTTCAGCAGCTGCCAGTCCCACAGGTCGGTGGGCGTCTTCTCCCACATGTCGTACTGGAGGATGCCCTTGCTGACGGGAGAGCCTTCGTACGTCTCGTAGGGGCCTAACTCGGCAGCCAAGTCGCAGCTCGCCTCCAGGGCGGCGTAGTAGATGGTCTCAAAGATCTGGATGTTCAGCAGCTGAGCCTCGGGGCTTTCGAAGGGATGACGCATCAGGATGAAGGCGTCTGCCAAACCCTGGACACCGATTCCTATTGGTCTGTGACGCTTGTTGGACTTCTCAGCCTCAGGCACCGGATAGTAGTTGATCTCTATGATCTTGTTCAGGTTTTTGACAATCACCTTGGTCACGTATGCCAGCTTTTTAAAGTCAAAAGTCCGCTCAGGGGTGACATACATGTTGAGAGCGAGGGAGGCCAGATTACAGACCGCCACCTCATCATCACTCGTGTATTCAACGATTTCTGTGCAGAGGTTGCTACATTTGATGGTGCCCAGATTCTGCTGGTTGCTCTTCCTGTTGCAGGCGTCTTTATACAGCATGTACGGCGTCCCGGTTTCTGTCTGAGACTCGATGATGGCGTGCCACAGCTGCTGCGCCTTCACCACTCGCTTGACCCTCCCTTCCTTTTCATATTTGGTGTAGAGCTCTTCAAACTTCTCCCCCCAGCACTCGTCCAATCCTGGACACTCGTTGGGACACATCAGAGACCAGTCTTGGTTGCTCTCCACTCTCTTCATGAACAAATCAGGGATCCACAGGGCGTAGAAAAGATCTCTGGCTCTTTGCTCCTCTTTTCCTGTATTTTTCTTCAGCTCTAGGAAGTCAAACACATCAAAGTGCCAGGGCTCCAGGTACATGGCGAAGGCTCCAGGTCTCTTGTTGCCGCCCTGATCGACATAACGCGCCGTGTTGTTGTAAACCCTCAACATGGGGACCAGCCCGTTGGAGTTACCATTGGTGCCGGCGATGTAGCTCCCTGTGGAGCGGATGCAGCTGACCGCCACGCCGATTCCTCCAGCTGATTTGGAGATGAGGGCGCACTGCTTCAGCGTGTCATAAATGCCTTCGATGCTGTCATCCTTCATGGCGAGGAGGAAGCAGCTGGAGAGCTGAGGCCTGTTGGTTCCTGCATTGAAGAGCGTAGGAGAGGCGTGCGTGAACCACTTCTCTGACAGCAGGTTGTAGGTCTCAATAGCCGCGTCGATATCCGTCTTGTGGATGCCGACGGCCACTCTCATGAGCATGTGCTGCGGCCTCTCGGCCACTTTTCCGTTGATCTTCAACAGGTAGGAGCGCTCCAGAGTCTTGAAGCCGAAGAAGTTGTAGGAGAAATCTCTGTCATAAATGATGGCTGAGTTGAGGCGGTCTTTGTTCTCCATCACAATGTCAAGGGTTTCCTTGGAGATCATGGGGGAGTGGCGTCTATTCAGAGGGTTGACGTAGTTGTACAGGTCCTCCATCACTTCGCTGAACACTTTCTTCGTCTCTTTGTGCAGGTTGGAGACAGCGATCCTTGCGGCGAGGATGGCATAGTCGGGGTGTTTGGTCGTGAGAGTGGCTGCGATCTCTGCAGCCAGCGTGTCGAGCTCGACGGTGGTGACTCCGCTGTACAGACCCTGGATCACCTTCATCGTGATCTGAGCCGGGTCGACGAAGTCTGAGTTCAGCCCGTAGCAGAGCTTCTGGATACGGGAGGTGATTTTATCGAACATGACTCGCTCTTGGCGTCCGTCTGAAAAACAAAGAGGACAAATAAACAATAAAGTTAGTAGCAAAGTATAAAGTTATTAGTCCGTCATAAAAATCTGAAAAAAATAAATAGTAATTAAATATGTAAAACTATTAGTGGGAGTCCAATATTCAAAATAATGTTTTAAAGCCTAAACGAAATAAAAATTGCTCATATAAAATGTCTCAGTCAGAGTAAACAGTCTTGAATCAACTGTGTGTGGTTCAATCTACATAAACGTTACCCGCTGCGTTCTTTCCGCGCATGCGCTACGTCTTGACGTAATTGCGTGAACACGCACGTTTCCCCACCTCACGTTCAAAAAAAAAAAAAAAAAAAAATGGCGACTTCAGAGCCGGATGGTCCCAGAGTTTTACAACACTTATTCTAAACGACCTGCACACGTTATTGAACATAACTGATAGACGAATTTAGACGACACATATCTGGAGTCATAAAGCTCATCTAACACGTGCCGGAAGAGATAAAACAGCCGCCGAGGAAGGCGGAAGCATCAGCCATTAACGCAGGTGTTGAGATTAATTTCAATATCAAATCACGCCACATGTAAACAGCTGACTAAATATTTTTCAATAAAACTTTTAAAAGGTGTGTAAACGTAATCACAACTTTTGGTGTAAGACTGTGGAGTTTTTTGGCGCCAACTATGACAAATGTTCTACACGGTTCCATAAACAATACCTTCAATGTGGAGGTGAAAACGACGTTTTAATTAGCTAATGTCAACACGAACGTAGATGAGCTGGTCGTTAACAAAACGCTGGTTTGTCCACGAGTCTTGTGAGTTTCTGTCTTACAGTATAACATCTGATATTAACATTATTAACAGAGATGTGCAGATACACCAGCTAAGGCCCGACTGACAATATTACAACAAAATAAACAACTCACCTCGCTTGATCACATGCATCCTGGCGCGGTGTTGTTGTTACTCGTCTCCCGAGAAAACAGCAGCTCTGCGGCTACACGGTGAACCTCTCCTCGGTGTCAGGACGTGCGACCGAACACGGTTTCTCTTCGGACTCTGAAGAGAACGCGCGAAACACTCACGAAAATCCCGCTAACGTCTAATTTGTACACAGTACGTCATCAATGACAGAACTGGTTGACGAGCGGTTTGACCAATCAGCAACAAGATGACGCAGGACTCTGTGTCTGAGGACCAATCAGAGGAGTTAAAATTATCGGAATAGATTAGCTTCCTTTTCTATTCTTCAAATCCGGCGGGAGAGAGAAGTAGGTCAGATAATTATAAGACACGGTTTCCTGCAAGAATTCAAGGAATTAAAACAACAACATTATACTGAACAAACAGATTATACATGGTCATAAATTAAATAAATCATAAGACAGATTTGATTTGGAGAGAGGGTGGGGAAAAGATTTATAGGGAGAGGCTTGAGTTATCTGATCAAAACATACTGAAATAAATTCGTTTTTTTGAAGCTCTGATTCTGATTTGTTGTCTTTGTTTTCTTTGAATATTAAAAGTATTGGAGCCTAAAGAGATTAAACCTCATATATAAATGTTGTATGTATATAAAGACAGACAGTTCAAGCAGGAAGGGTTGAAATCCCACTGGTAGCACTGAGATTCAGTAACCAGTGTGGACTGCCACTATGTTTTACACACATATAATGTATATTTTGGCCTAATATAGGGTTAGGGTTAGATAGATAGATAGATAGATAGATAGATAGATAGATAGATAGATAGATAGATAGATAGATAGATAGATAGATAGATAGATAGATAGATAGATAGATAGATAGATAGATAGATAGATAGATAGATTCTTTATTATTAAGGACTAATAAATTAAATCTATGTAACAAATGACTTAAACAGTTTAATTCAATAAGTATAATAATAGTTAAATAATTCACAATTAAACAATAGTTTATCGACAAAGAAATAATAAATAAACATATGTAACTGCAGTTCATCCTCCCGGTCGGTAGGTGGCGTCAGAGCATCACTGAGCTGTTTTTCAACCAAAATAAAAAAAACAAATTAGAAGTTTCGCCATTTGATTGAACACTGTGATAATGTCCCGGCATGAGAAAATGATATATTTGTCCATTTTTACACGAAGTTAAACACGAGAAGAGTCGTAACAACTATACAGTATTGTTACTTTGTTGAAGTTTTCCCTCATTAGTGGATAAAAAATAATGAACTCGGCAGCGAAGAGTTGCAGCAAGAGACACATGACGTCGGTTCAGTCTGAGTTATGATAATGTTTCCTGCTTTAACTGGATCAACGCGACATTAAAGCGAGATACGCACACAGAGGACCGGGCTGCAGGAGTCGTCACAAAGATCTGGGTCGTTAAAATCAGATTTTCAAAAGAAAAGGATGTGTCATTATGTTGAAACGGAGCTTCAGACTGTTACAGCTGCTCCACTTCCTGTGTGAGTTTCCCCCCCGCATCGCTCCACGACTCAGTTTATACACGTCGCCCTAAGGACTGACACACCGAGCGGACAGAAGACAAACAAACACACACTATCTCCAGTCATGTCCCGGTCCAGTCGGCGGTACAAGTCTCTGCAGCAGAGTAACGGTAGCGGATCTTTCCCAAGCTGTGACCGGGTTTGGATGCCCCGGGCCCGGGTGCTGCTGCTGTGTCTCCTCGGTGTTCTGGTCCTGGCGGTGGTTTTAGGAGTCTACCTGTCCAACGACACCAGCAGCGGACATGTGAACCGCATGCCCGCTGCAGATCTCACCAGAGACAGGGTAAGAGTTACAGCAAACCTGGAAGATTAATACTGACTCTCATACTGTTGCATGATGATTCATAAAAACCAGATGAACTGGTGACGAGTACGTGTCATGAATTGTCATGAATTGTCATGAATTGCACTTACTGCACCTGAGTGTTTGTGTTTCCAGTCACTTAGAAATATGATACTTTACTGTATTACTGTTATTTTACTACTAACTACTTGAGTCCATCTTGAAATGTGATGCATTGTTTTACTACAAAACAGTAAATAGTGTAGTTAAATTTTAACCAGCTGTAATATACAGCATCTATATAATGCTTTTGTGCATTTTGTTGTTAATATTTTTATAAATTCAGGGATTTTACTTACACAATAATTACTACAACTTTTATTTACATACAATATCCTGAAAACATCCACCTCTAACCAGGTAAAACATGTGCTAATGTTGACATAACTAAGATATAAGTTTGGTCTTAGCAATTGTCAGTTAATAATTATTATAAAATAGCATCTAGTTCTTTTAACCAAATTGACAAAAAAAGGTACAGGAATCAAATCAACAGGAAACAACAGTAACATGTGAAATATATAATATACATAAGATGTCAAGACATAAGGACTTCTAATAATAATAATAAGTATTCATTTTTAAAGTGATTTAAAAGATGTTCATTGTCCCTTTTATTTCATTTTATTTCATTGATACTTGTCTGCTTTGCCTGTGATTGAACAGATTATTCTGTAGTTATTTGCAGCACGAGAATTTTTAATATTTTGGATCAATCAGAGGCTCAGCAGGGACAATATTCCTGCAGCATCTTGCAGTGACAGGAACCGCCTACGTGTCTCGTTAACGGGGATGATGACTTGGTTCTGTCATTCATGTGTCACTGGACTGTTTCATTTCATTCATACTGTCGAACATCGTACACATCGTCACAATTTTCTCAGTAGTTCAAGATCTACAGCATCAGGACCAGAGCTGCAACATATTATTGTCATTGTCAATGTGCTGATTATTTTATGTCATAAAACTAAACACTTGAGAACGATATGGATCAGAGAAGACATCAAGCACAGCCTAGAAAGAGGACAACCTCTCCCTTTTCATTTCCTCCACTGTTTCTACACTTCCTGTCTAATTTTTTAGACAGGAAGCTAACCCTGTTCGTCTTCCTCTTCTGCCGTTCCTTCATCAATCTTGTCATCTCTCTTCCAGTTGTCCCACAAACCCAGCAAATGTTCTCCAGCTCAGATCCGCCGTCTGGCTTCTCAGGTGGACGGGACTCGTCTGTGGGAGACTCACCTGAGGCCCATCTTGATCGAGAGGCTCCCTGGAACGCAAGGCAGCTTGGCTGTACAGCAGGTGTGTGTATTAGTTAAACTTCCTCGCGCCTCTTTAATCCAACCTTAATCCAACCTTCTTTGCTCTATTCTGCCAGCACATCACCTCCACCCTCTCTTCGCTGTCTGCTGGCTGGTCCATAGACCTGGACTCCTTCCAGTCTTCAACCCCTCGGGGCAAGGTCACCTTCACAAACATCATCGCAACTCTGGACCCTTCTGCCCCTCGGAAGTTGCTCCTGGCCTGTCACTATGACTCTAAGGTCCTTCCTCCAGACCCCCGCGCCCCAGAGAAAGTGTTTCTAGGAGCCAGTGACTCAGCAGTGCCTTGTGCTATGATTCTGGAGCTTGCTACCTCTCTGGACGCCCAGCTTAGATCATTTAAACAGCAGGTGTGTATTTGGATGTGTTTTCCTGACAGTTGGAGCAGATGTTGTCAGATTATTTTCCTATGTATTTGATACTTTTCTGCCTTCTTACCCATAACCACAAGTAAAGATCTGAGCTGATGTGTATTTTCTTTTTTTTTTGTCACCCTCATTTCCTCATTTGTCACTGTGCCACTGAGGCTGCAGCACAGGATAGAAAATGCTGACTTAAGCCTCCTTTAGTGAGTGCAGCAGTCATCGGTAGTGTCTCTCTAGAGACGGTGCTTTATGTAGTTACTGTAGGAATACACACGTACTCGTACAAACACACACTGCGACAACACTGCAGAAATAATAGAACCTGGCTTCACTTGCTGCCTGTTGTGTATTTTAACTTGATTCCCTTGTTTTGATTTTTTTTTTTTTTTATTTGTTATGTCCTAGAAATTTCCAGCCACCCTTGAGCTTGTGTTTTTTGACGGCGAGGAGTCATTCGAAGAGTGGACTGCCACGGACTCACTGTACGGCTCTCGTCACCTGGCTGAGCGCATGGCCAACACACATCACCCCGCCGGCTCCTCACACACCAACATGCTCCACGCTGTGGTGAGGAAACTGTCCTCACGTCCTGATCCATATACGTACTCTAATTTAAAAAAATAGCTCATAGCTTAGTAGTCATGTAAATTTAATCACAGTGTGTTTGTTGAATATTGAGTAGTTATTTATTAATTCTTTGAATTCGTTCCCCAGGACCTCTTTGTGCTACTAGACCTGCTCGGCGGTCCTGACCCTTTAATTTCAAACCACTTTGATAACACGGCGCGTTGGTTTGATCGTCTTATAGCTGCAGGTAAGCGCTCGCTATGACTCGATCGTGAATGTTTAAATCGCTCTGTTGTGGGGCCTTAACGCCACCTTCACCTCCCTCCTCATTCTCAGAGAAGAGACTCCATCGTCAGGGTCTTTTGACGTCTCATCCCTCAGAGCAGACGTACTTTAGGAAGGACGTATATCTGGGACCTGTCCAGGACGACCACATCCCATTTCTTCACAGAGGTGAGCAAAACTGGAGCAAAATTAATTGGAAACAATTAATTTCTCTTTATGTTAATGAACCAACTTCTCTCATATTATTTGCATAAGAGTACAGGACGGAAATATGCATTCTTTTCTATTTTATTTAGTCAGTTTGTTTAGAAATTTGTGCTACATTTGGATGGAAACATATAAATATATAACATATTACATAAGTGCAGTAGCCTCAGCTCAGCATCAGGAGGATTTGTCTCCTCACCCAGGAGGCAGCCCAGGTGCTCAACCAGGCATTTGTCATCTCCTGCTTAGATCCTGCTACACCCTCCTCCCTCTGTGCCACCAGGTCTCAGCGGTGTTGAACTTGTTCTGTTCTCCTACACTTCTCCTCTTGGTTCATTGCGCTGGTGTCTCATATTCAGTTCTTCTTCAAAACTTTGATGCTCCTTCCTATTCACAAGCCATTTTTTTAAACCAGACAGACTGAAAACATCATTTTTTTCAAGCTACATAACATCTTATTATTTTTTTGTTTTGTTTTGTTTTTTTCTGGTCTACGTAGGTTCTTTCTTTCATTTAAAATAAGCCTAACTGCTGTAATAAAGCTTGTTCCCGTTGGAACCAAACGCTGCTTTAATAAGCGCAGAAGTCGTGTGAGATTTATACCCTAACGGACACAGTCATTGTGGGAATTCTTGCAGCAGATATATTGAGTCATTCCTCAAAAGTTTTTTATGGTTCCATTCTTTTAGATAAGGCACAAAGAACTTGAAGAAATGTGCCCACATTTCCACCATTTATTATCTTGAGTTAAGCCAAATGAAAAGTATTTGAGAAGTCCAATTTTAAAATGAATGAACTTCTCGCATCCTTGGAGTCAAATCACTCTTCATTTGAGATCACATCCTAGCATTAATCTTTCCTAATGTTACTTTTTATCCTTTTGTTATAGTCAGCTACTGTTTTCAAGCATATGTGCCAAACATTGTTTTGGTTTTATCCTCTCAAATGTGAGGATTTGCTTATTTTCTCTACCACATATATCATGATAGTAAATGAATTATGTTTATGAGCCTGAGGAAATCATGAATTGTATATTTTACAGTAGAAAACAAATTAAAAAAAAAAACAAAAATGGTGTTTTGCCACAATCCTAATTCAGTTGACGTTGAGTCTTTCTCAGGATAAATAAAGTATGTTATAAATATGTAACACAAGCTGTTAGTCGTCATAACCAACTAACAACCTTTTTTCTCTACACTCGTCCATACAGGCGTCCCTGTGCTGCACGTCATCGCGACTCCCTTCCCTCAGTTCTGGCACACGTTGGACGACACGGAGGAAAACATGCATCGCCCCACTGTGGAGAACTTGACCAAGATCATGGCTGTGTTTCTGGCTGAATACCTGGGCTTCTGATCATAAAAACACAAACACTGACAAGGTATTTTTGTGGTCACTTTTACCCGAAACTGGAGCACTTGACACAAAGAAACGACCAAGTGCACCAAGTTGAGATGGAATTAACTGAACTGGGTTACCAGCTGAACTTTTTTTTTTTTTTTAACCAAAGACATGTCGCTGCTCAACTTTTCAGTCTTGTTTTTACGAAACGGTTGAGTTGGGAGACAAATGTCTGGACATGTAAAGTGGATAAAGAGTCTTAAACAAAATGTTATTGTCAAGGTTCCTGAGGAGCAGCTGGGAAATGGGTTTCTGATTTTTTAAAAAAGTTCTCTAAATATTTTTTTTCTTCATTCCTGTGGGAAAAAAAACCAACAAAAACAAACAGTTATAGCCTTATCCAATTATTTATCCTGTTAATATGATCGAGATGCACTAATGTCCTCAAAGACGGACACAATCAGCTGACCTGGACAGAACGACAGCGAGGTCATATCTGTGAATAAATCCTCTTCACTTTATCGTCG
Source organism: Polydactylus sextarius (assembly GCA_016801845.1). Classification (NCBI taxonomy): domain Eukaryota; kingdom Metazoa; phylum Chordata; class Actinopteri; family Polynemidae; genus Polydactylus; species Polydactylus sextarius. The sequence continues at coordinate 4,082,001 of CM028926.1, forward strand.
CGTGAGTGAAGATCCTCTCGGCCTTAAACAACCTGCTGTCATTAACTGCGAATCTGTATCGTGCGGTTGTGCTGCACAGCGAGTGCCAGTGTAGTGATATGGGAGTTTGAAAACCTGAAAACCAATGTGAGTTTACACCTTGTGAGTGAGTGAGCGAGTGAGGTAGAGAAAAGTCTGCAATAAAGTTTAAACTGTTCATTCAGTTTTGTGAAAAACACTGAAAAAAAAACACAGTTACTAGAAACCTCCTGTAACCTCTAGATGCAATAGATGCACGAACATTTGTTTTTTGTCTTTTTTTTTGTTTTGTTTTGTTTTTCGTTGTCACGTCTCATTTTCCATTTAGCAAAGAACCAGATTGATCAGCATCAGTGTCTTGATACTGTGTAGGAATATAATGTTAAAGGAACGCAGGGATTTACAACACATCTGTGAACCGGCACACAGACACACGACGCTTCATTTTCTTAAATGTCTTTTACTGTGTTCTGTGTGTTTAAATCAAAGGTACGACGTCTGCGGTGCCATGTTTTGGTAATAAAAACTTTACTTTCACATTGTTTGTTTTGAATGATACAGTACAATAAAACAGACTTCACATTCAGGAAAGAAATATGTCATTATAAAAAAAAAAGTAACAACCAAGTAAGACGAGTTCAAAATCAGACGTCAGAGAGACTCAGTTGAGGTCTGTGTGAATATGGTGTAGAGGAGGTGGTGGGTGACAGAGAGGGGGGGGCAGAGAGCTGCAGTATTGGGGGTTCAGGCTCCCTGGAGGTGAAAGGTCATTATCAGAGGAAGGGTAGACGTCTCCTGAGGGGTCTCCAGATTCAGCCATTTGAAAACTAAAGGAAGAGACGAGGATCAACAGAAAAATGTGGGAGAAATTATTAGTACACTAACTTAACCACCTGGGGGCGTTGTTATTCTAAATATAGATATTTAACTCGATTATAGATACTGGTAATTTTAAAGGATACAGGGTTTTTGATAGAACATGATGGATAATTAGGATAATTCGGACGACTGAAACTGATAGTGAGCAAGAAATAGAAACACATGACAACTCAACTTAATCACTGACCTGTCATCAAGTGTAAAATCCAGTTAATACCTAGAATAACAGCCTTTTAATGTGAGTTCCTGTTCGTATTATTTGTCGTCATCATGTCTCAAACCTCCCACAACTCAGAACCACACGCTCTGTTGACTCTTCCTGTTGTCTCTCACACTTTCCCGCCATTTTTATTTTCTGCTGTTTCACTTTTCCTTCTGTCTCTGTCCCTTTTTTTACACATTTAACGTCTGCTTCACTGGTGCCACTTTTTATTTTATCTTTCTTTCCCTCCAACGTGTTTGATTAGCGCTTCCAAAGAAACATAGTTTATCATCTATAATCCATATAATTTCTTCCCTCATGAACGCACCTGGACACTGACTCAATGTTTTCCTCATCCTCCTTCATACTTTCCCATACCTCTACCACAGGTGTTGTTGCAAAGACCCGCTTTGTGTTTCCACCACCTGGTCTCACTATCGTCACTATTTGTCCCATCGAGCACAAGACTGATAACATCTTCAGGGATTTAATTCATTTTGGATTAAAAAGAAATTTAATATTTGCTCCTCTCAACATGAACAATGTGGACTTTACTGACCTCATCATTAACTAAAATAAGTATTTAAATTGCATTTTGACACATTACCTCTCAACCAGACCAAAGCCAACAGATGAAAGACCCGTTGTAGTTTATATTGTAAATGTTTGATTGTGTATAATCCTGTCTGATCATCAAATCAAATCCGGTTTCTAACACTGAGAACAGATTAAGTAGCTACCACACCACATTTATCTGCTCTAAATCATGTCATCGAATCATCTCATAACTTCCTGTTACAGTATTAAATTATCTCCCACCTCCACGGCAACCTGCCGCCCCCTCGTCACTGACCTGGTAGAGTTGTTGATTCGGTCTCTCTGTCTGCGGTTTTTGAACCAGTTGCTGACTTGTGTGGATGACAGGCCTGTGGCCACCGCCAGCTCACGTTTCTCCCGGGTAGAGGGGTACGGCTTCTGAAGATACCACTCCCGGAGAATACTCCTGGATTTTTCCTGTTGAAAATAAGCAAATAAATTAAAACACAACGACATAGAGACATTTTAGTTAACTCTATTAAAGAGGGTCAGTGAATTGGATGTATACAAACCTACAACCTCGTTGTAGGTTTGTATGTTTATCCCAGAAAATGTTTGAATGACCTTTTAACAAAGATCTGCAAACATGAGCTGTGACCCATAAGGTCACCATGAGTATGAGTATGTGGTGATAAAGTCAAGACATTGTCACTTTAATAATCAAATGCATTATCAAGTATCTATTTATAAACTGTTTCAGCCATGATGCCTCATGATCAGATGTAGTGTTACACTTGTATTTTTCCCAGTGGTGGAGAAAGTCATCAGATAGTAAAATACAAGTAATTGTCCTGTATTTTAAATATTGTTGAAATCAAACTACATCAGCACAAAATATGCTACGAGTATCAAACTCAGCATTTATAGTTGTAGCTTTTGATTTAGTTAATGTACAACAAATAACCATATTTTATGTGAAGTATAGGAGTATATAAATGATGTAAACTGTACTTACAGTATGTAAAGTAGTCACTCACTACTTAATAACCTTGTGAGCACATCTGGGATGATACAAGATCAAATCTACCTTGAAGCAGTAGTTGGTCTCCTCTCCGTCCCAGATAGTGTGTGGTAGAGGGAACTTTCTTCTAACACGATACTTCCCCACAGCTCCCAGGGGTCGTCCCCTCTGCCTCTCGGCCTCTGTGTAGTGGGCTTGGAGCCAGAGCTGCTGCAGCAGCGGGTGGTTGTTTGGGGAGAAGGAGAAGCCCTCCAGCAGAGTGTAGAGGTCAGAGAAGCGGCCCTGGTGAAAAGCCACCGCAGCTTTCGCCTTCAGCACGCTCTCCACTTCCCTGTGGCGAGAGAAGGATGGTGACGACGACGAAGAGGACAGAGGAGGAAGAGTGCGAAGGAAACCAGCGAGATGATCCATACGGCCGCTCTGGAGGAGGACCTCACACACACAGGCCACCTGCTCTGTCGTGAAGATCATCGCTGTGAAAAACTGGATGTTGACAAAGTCCAAAGATACAAGTCAAGTCTTCTTGTAGATTCTTCTAACACCAACTTCGTGCTGCAGAGAGCTGCAGCCTCCGTGCAGAGTCGTGGCCTAACATGTGTGTTTATCGCTGCTCTTCATCATCGAACCCTGGTAGAATCGAATCACAGGTAACCTGAGACCATCAGGATTATGACAACACCCCATACATCCCTCCCTCTCTTGTATAAACACACACACACATTTTGGACCATTGCTATTGTACTGGCATTCACCCAGTGAAAAAAGGAGAGCGTGACGGTTTCACAGTGCAGGAAGAAAAAGCATTTGAATAAAATTTTCTTGACAAATTAGCAAAGCAAAGTCTTCTGACAAAAGGTTTTTACTGCTGACAATAAGTCGCACTCACCATACGCAGGATAACCATTTTTATAAATGTAGTTTATTACAATATCATATAATATAAAAAATAGAATGCATTTGAATACAAACATGGAGAAAAAACAAGAACCTTAAATGACACAAATGATCCCTTTCAGAACTATTATTAAAAACAAAATCAAAATACAATATCTTTGGTTACATCTGGAGTCATATACGTTGTGTATCAGGAAGGAGAGTAAAAAAACTAAACTAAACTAAACAAACAGGCCTAAAAATGTGCACATGCCCTCACAGGCTTTTCATGTCAACATACTTTGGTAGAAGTGGCTCATATTAGACACAAAAACACAAGCTACTATTTCACGTGGAAGCACATTTCCCTTTACGCTTTTAACAAATTCAAACATTTGATTCAAAAATGATTTGTCTGAGCCATGTAATAACCTAAAGATTTATTGGTTTTGATTTTTTTTTTGGGTGGGGGGTGTGACCTGGTTCAAAATGAGTAATAATCATCTAAAAAAAACAAAACAAACTTAGATTAATTACCTGTAGTTTGAGATTTTAAAACCTCACTTTGCACTTTAATGTAATGTAATGTGATGTAATGTAATAACCCAATGTAATAATGTAATTACCTTCCGAGTGAAAATGAATATCATTTCCTATCAGCCCCCCCATCAAAAGTACTCATTTCCTTTCAGTTAAAACAAAAAAAAAAAACAAAAAACAAATCAACAGATTGATACATGCTTTAAATAGATTAAATGTACAAAAAGAGACACACGACAAACATACTAATAAAAAAATATAAACACACGACAAGCCGTTGTTGTAACTAGATGCGACGATGAAGTGAAGGATATTTTCATGTACCATAGTTGGACAAAAGTTTTCGACTGCTACGTGTGTTATGACAACAGAAAGCTCATGCTACGACAAGCGTTTTTTTTTTAAGGTTGAGTTATACCATCAATTTAAAAAAAAAAAAAAAACAGATTTCATCAGGCGATCAGTACTTTTTTTTTCCTGTTTGTTTCTGAGTTACTTCCTTAGCTTCTCTCTCCCGAGTGGCGACTCTTATTAGTCAATTTCAATTTCGAAAGAATAGGAAATGTTTGAATGCGATATGAGTCGTACCGCTGTCATAACAATATGGCAGCGCAGCGTAAACATCATGTAAATGAAATGTGCAAAATATACAAACAAAATAAACAAAAAAAGAAAAAAAAAAAAAAAAAGGAGGAGGAGCTAGAGCTTTGACTATGCAACCAAAACACATTGTCACATTATGTTTCACTGGACATCGAACAGATAAAGTAAATATGAATATGTGTAAAAAGGTTTTTTAAAAAAAACAAAACAAAACAACATTTAAACCTGTAATCTTTTCAAAAAAAAAAAAAAAATAAGGCACTTATCGATGTCAACAAACAGAAATGATCTTTTTTTTTTTTTTTGGATGCATGTGATGAGAAATGTCACTTAGTGGGATCACAGCAAACGTTTTAGTGTAACGCACCGTCCTGCTTCATTTAAAAAAAAAAAAAAGCTCAGTTTTTTAAAAGCTCCTTTTCATCTCCCAAGTGTACTGGCTTTTTTTTTTTTTTTTTACTCAGCCGTTGTGCCACTTAGTGTCCATTAAAGTACTAAACATGCATTGCATAGCATACAAACCCTTTTATTTCCTGTGATATATATATATATATATATATATATGTGTATGTGTGTTTTCTGTGAGTCCTTTAAAACTGTTTACTGATAGGATGAAAGTAAGTCTCTTAGTGACTTGTAATGAAACACCAAATAGCCTCTGAAGCTATGATGTAACAATACAGTGGCTAATTTACACGAAGCTCAAATCACCTCCGTTTGTGTGGGGAATACAATCTTCTCTATATTCCTGGAGTTGTTACGGGAATGTTTCAGGCCGTGAACAACAAAGAGAAAAACCAAACCCCAAACTCCCGAATCTCTTTAGCTCTGGACAACTATTCCGAGAGCTTCCTGATCAGACAGTCCGGTTTACAGTTCTTGTGATAGACACTCAATTAAGGAATTCTGCTGCCAGCGAAAAAACCCAGGAATCTCTCTCATAGGACCAGCCGGTCAGCAACTTGGTCTGCAGTCCACAACGCTGCAAAGACAAGCTGAAGCTATGACACCTTGTATAACATAGTATTTTGTAACATTAGGACCTGTAAGACCAAGTAAAACAGTCTGTTTCGATTCATTCCTTTGTCTGGATTTGATAAAAACAGGTAAGGCACATACGTATTTAAGTTAAAAAAGTCTCTTAGATGTCAGTTACTGAAGCAAAAAACGGGATTATTCTGACGTTGATGTAGCGGATGAATATCCCGTACAAAACCCTGCACACCAGTGTGAAATACAGCTGCAGAGAGTTTGACAGAAGTGCCAGCTCCGACCATGAAGGCATCATGTTAGAGCTGGGAGAGCATCATTGTATATGCTAGACCCTGTGCTGTATGTTTGGGTCTGTGAGGGATGAAAATATGGACTAAAATCTTTCAGAAGAATAAAAAAACAAAACAAAAACAAAGAGTGACAGTCTGTAACTTACTGCATGTTTCATTGTTCATTGTTTTAAAGACACAGGGTTGCTACATGGGGACTACAAGCCCAGCTCATCGTCCACAGGGACAGACTGAAGCTGAGTGAGAATTTTGGAGTCCCCATCCATCTCCTCTGGGTTTCTCAGAGGAGAATTGGATTCCACATCCTGCTCTGGAGAGGGACTTCCCAGAAGCAGCGACTCTCCTCCAGGGAGGCCCAACAAGGCCGGGTCTACAGGTAAGTCCCCCTTCCCACGGACATCGAACAGAGTTAGATTGGCTGATGTGGAGAGAGACACGGGACTCCACGCCGGCTGGGTCAGTTGAGTGTTGGATGTGACTCCGCTGTACATGGGACTGAGGGTGAGCATGCTTTCTGGAGTCAGAGTGTTCAGCGTTGTGGGGGTGACAGAATGGTCCAGCATGTGAGGGGAAGGGACGGTGGTTGTCTGGCTGGTTACAACGGTAGCATCTGAAGCGCAGTACGGCGGAGACGAGTTGATAAAGTTCAGAGGAGATGATGTGAGGACGCTGGGGGTCGGGCCTGAAGTGGTTGACGGCTGGGAGGCCACTGGAGGGTTGGAGGGGGTGAGGATTGGATTCACTCCATTAACAGAGATGGGTGAAGCCTCTGGGACTGGTTTTAGAGGCAAACTGGTGAGTTGAATTCCTGCTGGGATGGTCAGAATTAGTTTGCCTTGTTGGACGCTCAGGTAGGGGCTCCCACCAAGGAGAAGGTTACCTAGAGTGGTGAAAAATAATAAATTGACAGCAATCAAGACTGTGTAACAACCATTAGGATTCAATATACTTAACTACTTATAGTTAATAAATGAATCGACAGATCAATGCTTATAATGACTTAACCTTTATACAATAGACATTCTGTTAAATACACATTTTTATTTTTATTTTATTTACATTCACAAATATCAGAAGTGATCAGTGTACCTGGAGGAGCAGAGGGCAGCTGAATGATCCCAGAGTTGAGGAGCTGCACACCAGGGGCCATGCTGGTCGGAGGGCACATGCTCTGTATTGGTCTCAGCTGATTTATCCTGAGAGGTCCCTGTGCGACCGCTCCGGTTGCTGGAGCTGAGGTCAGGATCTGTAAGGGCACTCCGGCAGAAGGGATGGAAAGAGAAGGACTGGCAGGTACCACTTGGGGGAAAGAGATGGTGGATGAAGTTTGGATGGAGGAGACTGGGACCAGCTGAGGCATAGAGAGAGGGACTAGCTGTGTCGGTGTGGTGCCTTTAGCATGAGGTACAGGGACTACTTGAGTTGGAGAAGAGATGGAAATAACCTGCGGGGACTGGACTTTGTTGGATGTGGAACTTGTGATCTGGTCCCCCAGTTGTTGCGCCATCCTCTGCGGCAGCTGACCGTTGTTCAGCTGTGAGATAGAGACTATAGTTGTGGCACCTTCGGGCAGAGTTGTTGAAGAATCCTGCTGCTGCTGTGCCAGTCTGTTGCCTGTGTTTGCCGTCTGGGGACTTTGAAGCAGAGGAGCTGGTGAGGTGAGGGGAGATACTGGGACCAACTGAGGGCACTGAGACACCTGAGCTCCTGAGGAGTGCTGGACCAGCTGGGATACTGGTATACCCTGGATGGAAGGAACAACCTGGGGCAGAGAGAAGACCTGAGGGCTGGTGATGTTGGAGGAAACCACAGAGCTAGGAGGATTTAATTGGGAACCAACGGTACCAAAGACAACATACTCCCCTTGCTGACTGGGGAGAGGCACAGAGGAACTGACAATGCCTGTAGAGGAAATAGAGGCGGGGAGTGTCAGGGACTCTTGGGTGTTTTGTGTTAAGACTAGTGACGGGAGACTGTTTGGGGGGGACAGAGTTGGTGAAGAGGGGGATAAAGATGAAGAGGACGATGATACTGTCTGCCTGCTGCCCTCTGATTCAGGCACATTGATGTAATCCATTGCATCGCCACTGTCTGTCTTGGTTTGCAGAGGGAGAGAGATGATGGATGGAGGGTTTGACGCTGGTGTGGTGTTAGTGCTGAGAACACCAGCCGGAGGGCTGCTGGTCTTGGCCTCCATGGCAGATACCTGCTCAGCCACAGGAACTGTTTGTTGCTGCTGCGGCTGCGGTACGCTAATGCTAGATTTGGTTATTACCTGAGCCCCATTCAGTATCAAAGGAGAGCTGGCTGCTACAGGACTCAGCGTGACTGTCTGGCAATCGCCCAAGCTCAGCCCATTAATTATGACACCGGCGCCTGTACCGGAGATCAGGGAATTCCCATTTAGCAGTAACGGCTGCGAAGCAGCGAGAAAACCGCTGGAGCCGTTGAGGATGAGCTGACCTCCTGTGCTGCCGGGGACCGCAGAGAGAGAGATGATGGAGGCCGAGGAGCCGACGGACTCCTCTGGTTTGTCAGGGGTGTCGTCCATGGCGCTCGCCTCGTCCTCAGTGCTGTGGTTCCCATCAGACTCACTGAAACGAAAAGGAAACATATGAAGCTTTAGAAGAAGGTGACAGAGTATTTTTTTTATTAATGTATTTTATTATGGCTGTATGTTTTAAAGACAATATGCACCAAAAAGAACAAGATATCTGTGTGTGTTAATTGATTAAACATTGTGCAGTAGATTCAGTAGCACAACATGTCCTCATGTTTCCAAATATTTTTCTAAATACCAGTGAAATAAAGTGATCTGTTGAAAAACTTCCTCATTTTACCATCATGGCCTGTATTTCTATTTTAAAATACTATTATTTTCTTAATTTCTAGAAGTTCCTCATCTTGAATCTTGAAATTTTTTATCTCTCTCACATTACTTTTTTATTTAGCTGTTTTTTTTTTCTCATTAAGACTTCCTATTATTGGATTTTTATTTGCTCAGTTAACAGAAGTTGCAATTACTTTTCCTACAAAACTAACCACTTTCTGTAGAGGATCAGTAAAAAAAAAAAAAAAACCTTAAGAAGACAAACACAGACCAGATTCCTAGAAACACTTTCTGGGGCCTCTTCTCAGTTAATGTGTTTAGATAGAAAGTTTACCACCCTATTCTGTCTCTCTGTCTGCCACAAACCCTAAAGTCAGATAAGACAAATCTGCTTCATGCTCTCTTATCTCGCCAGAACTTGCCCCATCTACCCCTACACTCCTTTAGTGTAATTATCAGTAAAACTCCCAGATACCTGTGTCTGAGTGCTGAGGTTTTCCTAGAACCACCACCACCTCCTGCCCTAGTAAAAGCTCGTCACCCTGGCTCTACAGGCCTCAGGCAGAGGTGCTTTCGGCTTTCAGGAAACCTGAGCCATGGTGGGCGCCTGGATCTCACATTTCATAACAAAGCAACATGCTCTTGGTCTCAGACCTGTGTGTGACTTCACTGCTGTCAAAAGTCAGTCCCTGTGTCCATCTTCTCACCCTGTGCTGTGTTACTTTCTCACTTTCTTTTTCTTGTTGATTCAAGGTTTTAATGTGCTCACCATACCTCTGAGCAGCTCAGTGTGGTTTCAGGCCTGTGGGCTTTGTTTACCATTAAGGTTTGGTCTGTGAGGCTTCTGGTTATAAAATCAGCATAAGGCAGCAGTCACACTCAGACAAAGGGAAGTTCAAACCTGGATCACTTTCAAGTCTGGAAATCTCTTATGAATTTTACCATGAAGGTTAAATAAATGCATATAAACAGTGATATATGTGCAGTGTTTTGGGGTCTTGCCTCTTGCTGTGGGTGCCGGACGGGGTCCTGTCTCTCTGCCTGCGGTTCTTGAACCAGTTGCTGACCTGAGTGAGGGACAGTCCGGTGACTTTGGCCAAGTTTTTCTTCTCATCCGGAGTCGGGTACCTGTTGCTCTTGTAACACTCCTTCAATGCGTTTCGTGACTTCTCTTTGAAGCAGTACACGGTTTCCTCTCCGTCCCAGATAGTTTTCGGTAGAGGAAACTTCTTCCTGAGCCGGTATTTGTCCACTGCGCCCAGGCTGCGGCCCCGGGACCTCTCCGCCTCCTTGTAGCGGGCTTTCAGGTACAGGTCCTGCAGGAACCCATGGTTAGACGGGTGGAAGTCGTGACTCTCCAGGATGGCGTACAGCTCCTTGAATTCCTCCCGGTGGAAAGCCACCAATGCCTGGGCCTTCAGCAGGGTCTCGTTGCCACGTAGCAGCTCGGACGTCGGAGGTATGGTGGATAGAAATCTCCACAGGCGATCCACATTGCCCGCCTGAAGAAGGGCCTCGCACAGACATGATACTTGGTCAGTGGAAAAACTCAGAGCCGACTTTTGGAAACTTTGGAGCAACTGTTCCGAAATTTGAACCGCAGGTTTGTCGTCTTTGGGCTCTGGCTTCACCGTGGGCTCCTCTGGGCTGTTCTCTGATTGTTCTGCAGACTCCAAAGACAAGGAAGCCATTTTTACTTTAACTTTTTTCCACTAGTAGTTCCTCCTCCTCTCTGCCTCCCTCCCTCTCCCATTCTCCACCAGTCGACCAGACCGTGAATCCGCCACGCCCCTTTCTAACCTAAAAAAACAATAAAACATCAACAACAACAGACACGAACACCTCCACTATCAGATAGATAGATAGATAGATAGATAGATAGATAGATAGATTCTTTATTACTAATAAAGTAAAACCAGGTACCAAATGACTATAAGCATATAATAAGCACAATAATAGTTAAATAATTATTAAACAATAGTTAATTATTTAACTTTAATTATAGAAATTTAAATAATTTACTATAATTTCATATATATATATATATAAAGTATATAATAATATATATGCCATTTTATGACCATTTTAAGCTCTGAATTAAGCTCAACTGAAAAATTAAACCCTTTTTCATGTGTATTGATAAGATCCTGGTACAACATTGTTTCTTTGTTTGCGCAAGTAAAACTTGTCCTTATCACATCTCTCCAACTGGATGCAACAGTTTGTTGTGTCAAAGGTGAATAACCAGTACAAACACTGAAATTTAAATTGCGGATAGCTGCGACATGCTCATGCTGGGATTGTTATAATTTATGAATAACCTGTTTATTTAAAGAGTGAACATCCTAGAACCCATGGTAAACTGCATTGTCTTTAAGACAATGTGACTTGCAGATGACAGATAAAAGAGGTCAAGCAGGTTTGCATACCTGCATTTCCATCAACAATAAAGGCAATTTAAATCTTCACAGTGGGGCTGTGGGCTTGTATTTCTGGTTTTTAGTTGTCACGCTCCTCATCAAACAAGCTGTAGTCCCCACAAAATGTTATCATTTTGCAAAAAGATTGTTTCATATAAATAACAAGTTATATTCGTTTTCTGTATATTAATGTCAATGTGCAATATAATTTCAAGATGTACCCAACAGAATGAGCACACTATAACACACCTTTGTTACAGTGGGACCTAAACATAGTACAGCTTTTCTGGTTGTAGCTGAGCGACAAAAAGTAGACTTAAAGCTAAATTATTAGATTCAAAATTGAGTAGACCTAGAAATAAGAAAATAAGAACATGCTAAAATAGAAATACATTTAAATAAATAATTCTTAGTCTTTATTGCACTAGTGTGACACTAGTGTCAATAGAATTGCATTTAAGATTTTTTTTCTTGTGTACATATTTTCCAGTGAAAACTGTCTTGCACTTGCGATAAAAGTCATGAAAAGTCCTAAACTACCAAGAAAAAAAATAGCCAGATGTATCGTAACATTAAGCACAGGTCTATGTTTTTATTATATTAGAGAATAAATAAATGTCAAACAAAAGGAAGGCCAAATGTAAAAACACATTTTTATGTTTAGACGTGGAGAACAGCGACATCATGTGGTTGCAGTTGTTTTTACGTCTATCTGATGATTGGTTATTAATAGTGTCAATCTACTAGTAGAAGGCGGGGTTTAAACGCTTCCTGAAATTCTATTGGTCAAACATCTCTGTTCTCTAATGTGATTGGTGTTTCGCCGTGTTGGGCGGGTAGAACGTTCCAGAGCTGGGCGTACCAGGAATCGTCTCCAGGCACGCAGTAAAGCTAGTTTAACCATCGTCACTGCCGTTTTAACGTGAAAGTAATGGGTTGTTCAGGCTAAACTGTGACACAGAGACGAGTCCAATTTCTTCAAGTGCTTATCGAAGAAAATAAACGCGTCCGTAAGTAACCATGGTGATCTTGTCCTGTCCCCGCGGGGTCTTGTGTGTATCCAACGTGACAGTGCTGCTACTGCTGCTGTTGCTAGCTAACACAGACTGGGGCTAATCTGAAGTAGCTAGATAAAATGAGAAAACGTGTGATGAAACTTAAACGATCACAGGTGATAAATTATGTAAGAGAGGTAAAAACAGATGACAGATGTAACCATCGATTTCAATGCGAAAATAATCCCAGAACAACGTGAAAGCTACTAAACTAGCTACTGACAGTAACTACTGTTGGGAGGTAGGCGTAGTCTTAATGAACAGCCACACAGACTTTGATCAGAAATACTTTGCTAAAAGACAATTAAACTTATTGTCATGTGTTTAGCAGAGGATTAATTGGGGAAATAATCTTCAATACTCAGTCCAAGAGGTTAATATGTCACACTGTTTGTCTTTTGTTTACAGTTTTTCATCAATAACTGCATCTGTATATTCTGGAAAAAAATGGACGAACAAATTACAGTAGTTTCTAATCCCTACGTCAATGTGCGCCTGACAAGCACCATCTCCTCCTTTGAGGTGCAGCGCAGGTTCAATAGAGGGATCACCATTGCAGAAATGAAGGTGAGCTTCATCTTTCTACAAATCAAACATTTTACATCCCAAAACCTTTACCACACCTTTTATAGTGAGATTATTAACAATATATGTAACCTAATCTCATGTACTGTTTGTTTTTTTCCTATAATTAGGGGAATTTGGAGATGGTTGTGGGTGTACCTACATCCTGCATGGACCTGGAGTTATTCAGTGTGTCTGACAAGTTCTTGCAGACAATGGACAACAACGAAGCTTTGCTGGGCTCCTATCCTGTGGACGATGACTGCAGAATACATGTATGAAGCTGCATGACACAAGAAACACTAAAGTCTGAGAATGTACATGTAGCCACAGGAATGAAATGGTTTACTTCACCCACATCAGTATCTTTCTATCTTTAGATTGCTAATTTAGCCTTAGATAATGATAACATAGACTACATTGCACTGTTTGCAGTAAAAATTGCATAATGTGAAGTGTTCTGCTGTGTAAATTGTAACTAATGGTTTAAATAATTATGGCTCTCACCTTGCAAGCACTTATAAAGACTTACAAACTGAGCACACTATAGTTTTTGAACCAGTTTTTCCTTTACCTTGCTTGTGATTTATACATTTAAAGTAAATCTACGTTGTCGTCTTTTTTTTAATGGCTGTTTAAAATTGTGCATCTCATTTTGTGATCAGGTTATCGACAGAAGCGGAGGTCAGATGAACGAGTTCTCTGATGTTTCAAAAGTGCAGAAGTTTGAACTCTCAGATGACGCTTATGAAAAGAGAACAGGTACAGTACTACTAACACTATAATTACACTACAGTCACACAACAAATAAACTATTTAATGATGAGTCAATCCATCTATCTTTATATTAATCACTCAGAAAAAAGTTGTACGGTAGTTATTCAACTTAAGCCCACGTGGCACTCACAATCTGTTTCTGAAGTATCCGGCATGTTGTACAATCCAACTTTTTTACCCACTCAGACACAGCAAGGTCATTCATGAAGAAACACAGCGTTGGTCGCTTTAACGAGGAAGAAATGGCCAAGAAGAAAGCTGAGAATGCTGCTCGCGAGGAGGAACAGAAGGCTGCTGCTGATGCCATTTCTGTTGGCAACCGATGCAAAGTGCAGGTCCCTGGGCAACCCACAAAGCTTGGAACAGTCATGTATGTTGGTAAGTGTGGCTAAAGATTGGCTGGTTTACTATTCTCTAGGACATTGGGATAAATCCTGTGCTGCTGAGGATTTCAGTCTAATTGAGCATTTCACAATTTAAGCAAGCAATGGATGAGGAATAGAAGCCTTTTGTTTTACATAGCACCACTAGTTTAAAGACACACTAAGTAACTGCTACACTAGTCAGTTTTATTTAGAAACACTATTTATAAACTTTTTAATGTTCACATTTTTAGTACTTAAGAAAAAATGATTCCTCGCCGTCCAAAGGCTCATAGATTCAATCAGTTCATTTTGATAAAACATCTTTAATTGTACAAAATATCAGTCTGTGATCTCACATTTAACACGCAACTCGATGAAAATGCTATCTCGCTTAAAACAAGTCAAAATAATTTAGTGTCATGAATCATCATGAATATGGTTTAAATAAGTGATTTTATGTTCATTGTAGGCACGACAGACTTCAAGCCAGGCCTTTGGGTCGGTGTGAAATATGATGAGCCACTGGGAAAGCACAATGGAACGTAAGAGCACTTTTTTTTTTTTTTTTTTGTTTTTTTTTAATTTATTTAAGCAATTCATAACCTTGATCATGTTTGCCTTGATTTACCTTAACCGTGTCCTTTTTTAATATTATGTCTCCACAGTGTTGATGGGAAGCAATACTTTGAATGTGAGAACAAATATGGCGCATTCGTGAAGCCCCTGAATGTGACCGCGGGAGACTTCCCTGAGGAGGATTATGGTTTAGATGAGATGTAGGACTGTGCAGTTTGTAGTTTTTTTTCTCTCTCTCCTGAAATTTAAGCATCTAGTTTAAAGTCATCCATTCAGTGACCTGGAAATGATTGAGGGTCATTGTAACATTTTTTTTTTTTTTTTCGTCTTGTGCTTCTCGGAAAGGCATAATCTAAAGGCAGTAACTTCAGTGCAGCACAACACAAGTGACTGCTGGGTAATTTTCTCTTGGTGTCCTGGATATTATAACATTACAGGATAATCACAAGAGCAGCTCACACCAACAAAGTTTTCTAAACGAGAGTATTTGTTCGTGTGAGGTGTTATAATGAAGGTTAATATGTGGTTTGTCACTTCATGCATTGCTGTAGTAGCTTTAGTATTTGATTCTCCCATGATTTCTCACCCTGTTGACAGTTTGGATTCTACTTTCTCTTCATTTAGTTTATATTTTGTTGTGTACAAAGATGTTTGTATATAACTGTTTATAGTTATCTGTAGTATTGACTTTTTTTCTCAAAGACTGTAAATTGCAGACAACTGTCTGCTGAAGGAACAAATTTACCCCAAAACACTTTGACACTACAATCAAACGTGACAATGTTGCTTGTAGCCCCGACTAATATGACGTCCAATTGAGAAAACATTTACAGTCTTAGTAGAGAAATTCATTTGTCGAAAAAGAAAGACAAAACTTTAATAGCTGAAGAGGAAAAAAGACATAAAATCTCAACCAAAAGTATCATCATCAATAGTTCACAGCTGTTACATGTATTTCAAGTCAGGGGCACCAGTACCACCACCTTTTTGAGCAAAAACTCTTGCTCCTCTTTACTGCTCTTGCAGTTATTGCTGTTTACATATTTGTACAATACCTAGAATAAGAGTGTTAAAAGTAGACAACGGTATACATTTCCTTTCAAAAACAAGTTCAGAGTCATTAAATTTCATTTTGTGTTTGTTTGTAGTCCAATTTTTAGGCTTCCAAGAGAATATATGATGCACTTCTTCCCTTCATTTCTTTTCCAATTCTTCTTGTTGAAAATTAAAACATCTGCAGTTTGATGTGTCTTGTTTATATTGACCCACTTCGATGAGAAGAGAAGAAAAAAATCTGGTTTAAAATGTGAAATAACAAAACTCAACTCAAGTCAAGTTAATTTCTCATGTATACAAATGAGATTTTACCAAAAAAGAACAAACAGCAGCAATATATTCTGAAAGAAAAGTTTAATGCATTTACCAAAATAGTTCAACTTTATGGCGCAGTAACAGGAAACCTTTGACAACTCCTGAATTTACTGTCGCTACATTTCCATATAAGCACGACACATTGAATTTCATGTTTCAAACAGTACAATCTCTATTAGCACTAATGTTAAACCTTTTTTTTTTTTTTTTTTGTTCAAACGGGTGTATTAACTAATACGTCTACAAGAATTATGCTGCACTACTAGATTCATTTTTATCACATACCATTAATTCCAGTTTGGCTTGCAGCATAATATTTCACAACACAAGGAACAGCAACTACTGTAAGAACTGATCTTTTTGTATTTGCTGCTCCGGTGTTTATGTGGTACAGTGTGTAAAATTGTGTCTCTGATTTTTCCAACAGTGAACCTCTATATCAGTTATTCTCCCGTTTCACTGCCTCAGTCTCCCATTATATTCTCACGACACATGCGTTTCTAAAGAATGAAACCAATGCCTTATTTATGACTACTTTTATGTTACTGGTTCGAAACTGTTAACACTCCTTTGCTTGTTTGTCCTCTAAATCTTACAGAGGAAGTGTAAATTAATTATTTTTGTGGTTTCTTTTCAATGAAATGTCATTACCACATATATACAAGAATGTAGTGTTGCTCTCCTCCTTTTTTTAATAACTTCTTGATCTCTAAGGTGCTATGTGCCAAAGGGTAATGCATAATAAAAAATAACTTGCCAGTACTGCAGCTTATTTAATTGAGTTGATTTTTTGAATGAAGAATTTATTCCCTGTCTGAAATTTAATTTATTACACCTCATTATATGTTTGAACTGATATTATTCATTCAGGTTTACAATTTTCAACCATTTTAAAGCTTGAGTTCATTTTATTACTTTATATACAGCAGAAGTATAAAGTTAACAGTTCCTGTTGCCTGAGATTTTGTATTAAAATAAAATACAGTTCGTAGAAACTGTTCCATATTTCCTTCTTACACGTGCCTAAGCACGGCACTTTTTGCTGTTTCATCAGCATTGTCACAAAAAGAAGTTAACAGTATTCATCAGCTGCATGGGAAATGCCAGCATCGGTTTTCAGATGGGCCTCTCACCATGAGGTAAATTGGCCCACAGCATGAACAGCACCACATTATTATTTTCTCACCAAGTAAAAGTGGTTTTCTTCATTACTAAGGATACATTTTAAATCTGTGATAGGATAGTTTTCAAATATTTTCTAGTGTCAAGAAATATGTCAGCAGCATCCACAGTCACCAGATGTCAACCACCCATAGAGATGATATGAGATGAACTTTACAGAAAAGCCAGTGTAGCAACCAACATCAGTGTAGCTGAACATCTGTGACAACTGCTGCAAGAAGGCTGAATTTTTTTATTTATTTTTTTACTTATAATATAAAATAAATAGATATTACTGTTATTATATTGTAATTACCGCCTGTTCTGCATATTTTCTTAAATAAAAAAAATTATACTTAAAAAAAATCTTCGTCACTCCCCAAAGCCGGACGTCATTACAGTGACGCTACAACTGACTTCTCGCGATACTTCGCGCAGTTTCCCAGCCAGCAGTGTGGTGTGGCGTGTGCGCGATAGAGACAAGGAAAGATGGCGACGCAGGAGAGCGAATCGACTAAAGCTACCGTCAGCAACGGCGAGGTAAAAAATGAATGACACTCCTTTCACCACATTTGCCTTTTCACTCCTGACTCAAAAAGACCGTTTAGTTAGTTTGAGCGTCGGGTCCAGAACCGTTTACATCTAACGTGTTACCGATCGTTACACGAGCCTCAGTGACGTTGTCAGTGCCGGTTGGTTTTTAAAAAAACGACGAGCCGTGAAGCACCGACCGTTAGCGGGCTAACTGCACGGAGTCACGGGGACGTTAACGGTTGAATTTCACAGAGAAAACACACCGTAACGTTAAAAACGGTTAGATAAACAACCGTCCCCAGGTGAGTTGGTGTGAGCCAGCCGGCTGCTGCGGGGTGTCAGACACCACAAGGCCTGAACCTGAACCACGCAGCTCGGCTTCAGTCACCGGGCCGGTCTCCAGCAGCCCACCTCTCTCACCTACAGCTCAATCTTTTCACCTGTATTATTAATATTTATTTACAATAGTTTTAAAGAAAACGTTTGCCTTTACGTCCGATTAGTATATCATAGTAAATGCATAATAAATCTGTCTATCTTGTTAACATTTACAAGTTAGCTTAATCAGATGTAGCTATCGTTATAGATGTACAAACCTGGTGAATAATTTCATATAATCTTTATATTATTAATTGTTTGAGGTCAATACGATGATGACGAGCTATTTAGCAAATACTTTCCGAAGTGACCATTGCTTGTCACAAGTTAACAAAGGTCAAAGTGAATCATCACTCCTTAAAGACTGACCACAGGTCTAACCATCTGCTTAATCTGGAGTCATGTCTTTGGCTGAACAACTCAAAATTACAGTGTGTTTTTTATTACCTCACTTGTCTACACTGTGTCAGTGACTGCAGACAGAAATATATTAGTCAAAACAAGCAATTTGTAAAGTCACAGATCAAATGTGTGGTTTAAAAACGGCAGTAAGTTTAATCACTTGACTACTATTTGACTGATACGTCATTTCACAGTTTGGTGTAAAGTGCCTTTAGGCTTCTTTAGGTCCTTTTTGTTGATTTTAAGATGAAAATCTATGATGTTCTTGGGCCCCAGTTTACGCCCGTCCTGTGTTATTCTTGCATTGAAGTCACAGAGATGAGCATAATTGCAGTAACTAATCAGGATAGTCACAAGCGGCACCAACATATTTCTTACCTAGTGTTAAAGTCTTTTCACTCCTCCCTGGGGGAAAACCTTTAATTTGATGTGGGTGTTGTAAAATCTCACAGTAAAGGACTTTTCTGGCATTTAATTGTTGGCATTCACAATATAGCTGTAGCTATCAACAAATTAATCTAACCCTGAAAAGTCTCCCTGATACTATGGGACATTATGTTCGATATTATTACAGTAGTAATGTCTGTCAGATATTTTCCCAGAGTGGCTAAACAAGTTTAATTACTTCCACAGCACTGATAATGTCAGGATTAGTTGTAACTTAAGTTTAAATCATTGTCCCATTTTATGGCTTTTGTGTATTGTCATCACACAGAGATGAGCAAAGATAAATCCCTGACAAAACTAGAAGGTCGTTGGATGACGTTAACCTCTAGTCTCATTAAATCACCTGGGGGTGAAAATGTTGAGGAACTGGTTACTGGTCACATTTTTTTGTTAATCCATTTAGTAAGAACTGTTTTTAAGATTGTGGAAATACCCCTTTAAATACCCCTCCAGATCTTCAATCTTTCACCTAGAAATTTCTAGGAGAGAAGTTAGAGGAAGTGTCTTGTGAAATATTCATAATAAATCATTTCTGAATGTGGAAAGACCCGTTTCATTGTTTAAAAAGTTAAGGATTTGTATCATAGCACAGGATAAAAGTGAAGTGAGGGTTCTTTACTTTATCTATACGTCTTGAATTACACTGTATGTTCGTGCCTTTAAGAGATACTGTCACCATGTGTAACAGGAATTACAGGAGCCACCTTCGTTTCTCTCGACACACGGTGAAAATCCAGCCTGAAGTGTTAAATCTGAGCCCTGAGTAGGTAGTTAATTGTTAAACCTTGTTAAGTCTGTAAATTGTAAATTATTATCCCACGCCGCAACAGATAACATGTTCCTATTGGTGATCTGTCTGTGTAATGGTTATTACAGCGATCCCTCAGGAAATGGCGATCCATGTCTCTGATAATAGAATCGCTTCTATTTTAACACATCAGGACGGTGGTATTGAGGATGAAACGCTCTATTTTGAGTCACTACATGGCCTTGAAATGTTGTGTTTGTAACGGTTCGGGAACGCCGGCTTATGACAGACCTTTATGTTTTCACCATTCATTCATTCCTCAATAAATAAAAATAAACCGATAAACAGAAAACCTTTTTATACCCTCTAGTGTTGTTTGGCTCAGAGGCCAACCGCTGGCTTCCTTTGTGTTTGTGACAACTGGGAATGGGCAGATTAGATGTTTAGATAGTGAACGGGTCTCATGACTTGGCATGTGCTCGTCTATTGTGTCATTTGAATAGAATGTGGCCTTGCTGGAGGGGTGAGTGTGTGTGTACGAGTGTGTTTGTGTGTGTGTGTGGGGGTGTTACATGGACACGCTGAATCTTTCAAGGGTGAAATTATGTTAAAGACTAATCTAATCTAATGGCAGGTCTATATTGATCTTTTATATGCAAATATGTTATTTACACTGCAAAAACTACAAAAGCTTTGTTTATATAATCACACACATGCATCATTTTAAATGGTAAACCATTATTTTACATAGAAAAGATGTGGAGCTGTAACAACAATTAGATATTTACTCTATAAAGCACAAAAATTTGATTGAAATAGCTGCAGATTAATTTACCATCACATCAAAACATTGCTGATTCATTTTCACTGTAGCAGGTCTCAAGTCAGTGTTGGTAAACACAAAGATCGTTGGGTATTTAATCACATGTTGGTGTTTATGCGCCGTTCGTAGGTGAGCAGCAATGGGACTGCTGCATCAACAGATGGCCAGGCTGTGCAGACGGCTGGAAATGCACAGGATCCTCAGCAGCAGCAGCAGCAACAGCAGCAACAAGCGCCCAACGCCTGGCAGGTCATTAAAGGAGTCCTCTTCAGGTGAGTCTGTCTT
This sequence comes from Polydactylus sextarius, assembly GCA_016801845.1. NCBI lineage: Eukaryota > Metazoa > Chordata > Actinopteri > Polynemidae > Polydactylus > Polydactylus sextarius. The sequence goes on from CM028926.1 coordinate 4,102,693, forward strand.
TGTGTCTTTGTGTCAAGAGGACAAACTGTGGAAAAACTGACATGTGTCCAAGGTTCACACAAGGTAACCTATTGTCTTACTATGTGTGTAATGAGTGGTTGTGAGGTAAAAGTCAAATATTATGCAGATCTACAGTTCATGTGAATTTTGGTTCGTTCATGCAAAGTTAATTTTTTTGTTCCGTGCTCTAGTTGCAATTTTTCCTGTTTTTTATTTATTTATTTTTAGTAGAAGTCGTTTATGAAAATGTGCTCCACTGAACTTGATGGGTTCAATAAGGTCGCATCTCTAATTATGGTCTACTTGATGTTCAGTGTTTTCTCAGCTGTAGTTTTGTCAGTTGCTCTGCAACTGCTACTTTCTGGCCGTGGCAGGATGGATGAAACAAAACAACATCCTGCAGGTTTTTTTTTGATTCCTCCCACTCACTTTATCAATTTTAGTCCACATACTTCCAATGTTCATACAAATAATAAAAAAGAAGAAGTGCTGCATGTTTTTTTTTTTTTTTTATTCTGTCAAACTTGTTATTTTATATGTTTTGCGGATCCTAGATGTATGATCACATGCTCATGCAAAGCACAGGATGTTTAGAGCTCGTATCAGTGTAGTATTTTTTTTTTTTTTTTTTTTTGGCACCTGGTTTGAATGAATGCCAGTGGCTGTTTCTCCTGCCTTAGGCAAGCAGTTACTTTGCCAACCAGTCAGCAAAAGAACAGGTCCATTTATTAGATTAAAACGATTACATTGCATTAACCATTTAAAAACCCGGCCTCTGAGCCAGATTGTAGCATCATGATGTGGAAAAGTGTATGAGCATGAAAATGTTTATTTATTTATTTATTTATTTTGGTGCATATCTCTATCTTCAGCATCTTTGAGATAAAAAAAAAAAAAAAATACACGCACAGGATTGTTTCTGTCAATATTCAACCGATTCACCTACAATCCAGATCAATAAAACTACAGCACCCAAAGTCACTGATACTGGGATTAGTCCAGTAACAAATGTTATCAAATAAAATCAAAATGTAAATGGCTCCATTCATCACCAAACAAAATACTGTTGCTTTATGGCAGATCAAGTGTAAATGAATCCGCTTCACATCAGCTATAAAGAAGAGTTGGTTGTAACAGCAGACGAAACAAAATGCATTGTTTTTTTTTAATGCCAATTTGATGCATGCCAACCAAAAAGGGAAGTGTACACTGGTGGGGGAAAAAATAAAATAACGGCACACAAAAGGTAGGAAGTTGAAAATAATTCAATATGTCAGCAATATATATATATATATATATATATATATATATATATATATATATATTGCCACACAGTACTGTGCTCTCGTCTCTCGTGACCTGTGATTTATGATGTAAGAAAGGCGCCTCTGACTCGTAAAACAGTTTGACAGGTTTTTTTAGACGCTCTGGTTTTCAGCTCTTCAGATCGGAAGAGATAAGGTCAAAGCTAAATTCAACTTCTTATGTTGCTGTAATCAGTATTTGTCAAATTAAAAAGAACAGATTTATGTGATATATATATTTTTTTTTCCTGTCAAACTCACGCCATCTTTTCTTTGGCTTTAATTATTTTTTACTTAATCTTTACTTTTCCTCTTTGCTCTCATGTCTCCAGAATCTTCATAATCTGGGCGATCAGTAGCTGGTTCCGCCGAGGGCCGTCGACGCCTGACCCCAACACACCCGCCGGGGCGCCCAGGGTACCCAGCAGGAACCTCTTCCCCAAGGACACGCTCATGGTACCACACCTGTCCCTTCTACTTAAAATCCTCATTGCCTTATCTACGTGGCCAGCAGCTTTTTTTTTTTTTTTTCTTTTTGAGCTTTTCTTTTTGTTTTAAAATTGAATTAAAAGCTCATGCTCTGATCCCCTTATGTATTTGAACAGCGAAGCCTGTGTTATCTCCTCATGACAGACTAACGGTCTCTTTCTCTCCCCTGACTGCAATATCATAAACACCTGTATTTTCTCATCGCGCTTGCAGGACCTGTATGTGTACGTGTCTCAGGAGGAGGTTTTCTCTGACTTCAACAACACAGAAGCCCTGTTCTGGTTCCACAGGGATCTAGTCTACGGAGACTGGAACACGGGGGAGGACGGGGATGGCTGCTACCAGCATTATATGGAGATGGACATCCCAGAGGTGAGGATGAGGTGAAGGTGAATGTGAACGTGAGAGGAGGGGGATTTGTGGTAAATGGTAGATAATTAAGTTGATAGATTTCTAATGTGAATGTGTATTTACCTGGTGTTAATACTTCTCCATGTGCGTTTGTGTTTGCTGCAGAAAGTTCAGCAGAACGGTTCCCTTTACATTCACGTCTACTTCACTAAAAGTGGATTTCACCCAGACCCCAAACGTAAAGGGCAGTACCGCAGACTGGCGACAGTTCATGCGTCACGAAGTAAGCACAAAATTCAAAACACACACACACGCACTATGAACTAAAGTTGAAATAACAGAAGTATTAATGTTTACTTTTGTTCTTTGTCAGTGCTGAATAAATTCAAGAGAAGAAAGTTTCAGAAGACCAAGAATCTTCTAACGGGAGAGACAGAAGCAGATCCTGAAATGATCAAGGTTGGTTCAGTCTTGTGCCGTTTGATTATTTTGTATATTATCGAGCCAAACCAATAGCTCACACAGTTATGTTTTATGCTGGTGTTGTCCTCAGACATAATTTAATTCACTTCTTATTTCTTGAAAATGTACTGGACAAGATAATCGTGTGATATTAGTTTGTACTTGAAACTGTTTCGTAGTTTTATAGTCTTGTAAAATGTTCGTTCACAGCGAGCAGAGAGCCACGGTCCGGTCGAGGTTATCTCTCACTGGCACCCGAACCTCACCATCACCATGGTGGATGACCACACTGCCTGGGTCAAAGGCTCTGTTCCTCCTCCTCTAGACCAACGTAGGTTCATCTCACTGCTGCTCATTGTTAAAATGTTTTTTTGAAGATCTCAAGCTTTAACTCCCAGATAAAAAGAAAGGTTTCTGCATCTGTGACATTTTGGCCTTTATACCCTATCTACCATTAGATGTTAAGTTTGATGCAGTAAGTGGTGACTATTACCCCATCGTGTACTTCAACGACTACTGGAACCTTCAGAGGGATTACTACCCCATCAACGAGACCCTGACGAAGCTCCCGCTACGACTCACCTACTGCCCACTGTCCCTGTGGCGCTGGCAGCTTTACGCTGCCCAGAACGCTCGCTCACCGTGGAATTTCCTGCCAGAGGACACGTATGAGCAGTCTGATGAAGACCAGGATTCAGTCAAGGTGAGGGCTCAAGAGTGATGGAGGTATCGGATATGATGGATAGAGGCATATCTGCTTCTTTGACTCGGGTTTGTTCATATCGGCCGGTAGTAGCTGGCAGGGCAAGCTGTGTTTCAACCAGTAAAAACTAAAACTAGAACAGTATCTTTCCTTGCATCTAAAACCACATTCTGTCCCAAACAGGATCTGATGTTACTGGCTGGGGCTTTGGGTAGAGAGACAGAAGCTTTTTTTGGATGTTTTGCGCATAAGCATGGAGGATACTCCTGGTATCTGGCTCTAGCTAGTTACAGAGAAGTGTCCTTGTCGAGCTGTCTTTGACTCAGCTTCTGCTTTTCTGACTAAGTGTTTAGAGGCAACAACAAGAAAATGACCAAGCGACTCTGATGACTACGGATTCATCAGCTCAATTCATCAGTTCGAAATTATTTTATTTATGATCTGATCAATGAGTTTGTGTACATTACGGAGCAACTTTTAATTAACCTTTTAATTATGTATCATAATATATAAGCGTTTATCAGTCTGTTCTGCTCCGTAGTCACATCAACATCATGTCCTCTCTGTTAGTCGGAGCGTAGGGTTCTGTGCCAGATCTGCAGTAAGTTTGAGATGTTTGAGGCAGCATATTGAGGTAGAGAAATACAGGACTCTGCTTTGTCACTGGAGCGTGACATAGTCAGTTAATGTTTTCTGGAACATTTGCTACTTTTATCACGAAATGCTACACTCCAGTCTGGTCCATTTCTTTCTCATCAGAGGTAGTAAACAGCTGAATCACACATTAAGATGGTAGCGTGTGTGTGTGTGTGTGTGTGTGTGTGTGTGTGGATGTGTAGTTGGTTCATCAGTAAAGGTCATTGCACACCATTGATCTCATTCACCAGTTAAATTTCTTGGCACTGAAAGGAAAGTACATCATAATGCAGTAGCTCCTGTGCTATTGATTTGATATATATGACTCACCTTCTGAAATGGATTATATTTTTGGACACATCAGTTTTTTGTCAATGTGTGTCTGATTTTTGGTCAAAAGAAATTTGATGGATCTTTAAGCAAAAAAATCTCATATTTGTTGTTTCTTGCTTCTCACATATGAAGCTTTGGTGTTTTTCTTTGTCACACACGGTCATAAAGTGAATATATCTTCAGACAAAATCCAAATATTTGAAAGCGTCACGTCAATTTTAAACAAAAATAATTAGTTAAAAGGAAAGATTAAACAAAGGTTGCAGCTTCTGCAAGTGTAGTGTTATTTTATAATAAACACTCTGTGTGCTCTGCTGCAGCTAAACCTGTTATTTTTCTGATGGGGCATAAAAACTGAGATCGCCTAACTTGACATGAAAAACTTTTTTTTTTTTTTTAATATACAGATAGCCCTTTTGGAAACCAACGCGTACCTGCTGGGACTTACCATCGTTGTCTCCATCGTGCACAGCATCTTTGAGTTTCTTGCCTTCAAGAACGGTAAGGCCAAGACAAACCGTTACTGTTTATTATTATTATTATTATTAACATGGAAAAGCTTTCACATTATCCGTCTACCTCGAGCCTCACCTCACCACCGTCTCCTCCTCAGATATCCAGTTCTGGAACAGCAGACAGTCTCTTGAAGGCCTGTCTGTGCGCTCCATCATATTTGGAGTGTTTCAGTCTCTGGTGGTGCTGCTCTACATACTGGACAACGAAACCAACTTCGTGGTGCAGGTCAGCGTGTTCATTGGTCTTCTTATTGACCTGTGGAAAATCACCAAGGTCATGGACGTCAGAGTAAGTCACAACAACGCTCGTTCTTTCTCATGAACATTATTATTTGTTCGACAGTAGTTTTGCTCACCATTCGTCAAACCAAATGCAACCGTTTTATATTTTTATTCATCTTCATTTTCACATATTCCAGTAACCAACTGTTTTTTTTTTTTGTCTTATTAGTTGGACAGAGAGAACAAAATCGCAGGGGTATTGCCAAGATTGGTATTCACAGACAAGTCAACATATGTGGAGTCTTCGACCAAAATCTACGATGATGTAAGTGAAACTAAATCCGCAGCTGCATTGGCCACATTTAAAAAAAATAAATAAATAAATAAATAAGTTCAGTGATAATTAAGTTTCTCTTTTGTCCCGTCAACAGATGGCCTTCAAGTACTTGTCGTGGCTGCTCTACCCTCTGTTCGGCTGCTACGCGGTCTACAGTTTATTGTACGTAGAGCACAAAGGCTGGTACTCATGGGTACTCAGCATGCTCTATGGCTTCTTGTTAACCTTTGGTGAGTGTTTCTTAAGTATTACCACATGTAAACAAAAGAACATTTACATTGGAAACCAGCGGTACGGAAGCTAAATAGTTTACATGAAGAAGAATTTGTTCGAACAAGTTATTACTGTTAGTAAAAGTGCAGTGAATTTCCAAAATGCCAAAGTTCACAAGATATTACACGGTCCTTTTTGTGTCTTCAAGGTAACACTTAACCCTGATAAACTATTTATCAGCTGTAACTGTTTATATTATTTATTGATTCTTCTCTGGTGACACATCTTGTCCAACAGGTTTTGTTCTAGTTGATGTAAATCTATTTTTAAAGGCCAGAGATGCAGCTGATTCACTATGAACGGTCTGATGTACACACAGCTCATGTTTTCATACTTGCATCATGGTTACGTACCCAATTCCCAAATGTCATGTGTATTAATAGGCTTTGATGGGTGCAGCACACTCATCCGTGTGCTGCCTGCAGACTAATTCACGGCCTCAGGTGTAAAGAGTGTTTATATCATCTTAACTGCCTCCTTCCTTTCTGCTTGTGTTTAGGTTTCATTACAATGACGCCACAGCTATTCATCAACTACAAAATGAAGTCTGTGGCCCACCTCCCATGGAGGATGCTCACCTACAAGGCCCTCAATACATTTATTGATGACCTGTTTGCCTTTGTCATCAAGATGCCCATGATGTACAGGATAGGATGCCTCAGAGATGGTACGTGTTCGCTGATGGAGACTTTGATGTTTAGTATTAATCACCAGTTTCGAGTAAAAGCTGCGTGTCAGGCAGCTTCCTCTGCCCACGTGCGTGGAACCATTTTGAGTTTGTAGCCACACGAAGATGAGCTCACACGTGCTGCGTTTTTGACGGAGGTGGTTTCAGACGCCGCTCCACAGGCAGCTCATCCAGAAAGAGCTGGTGTTTGTTTAGAGAAAAGCTTGATCCTTTTTTTTTTTTTTTTTCTGGCTCTTCTTGTTTAGACTAAACCCACTGACTCCAGAGGAAGTGTCACATGTATAATTGATCCTCTATCGCCACCTACTGTCAGTTTCTATATCGCTCCTTGCTATTATCAGATCACTTATGAGGCACTGTTTATTTATTTTTTATTATTTTAGTATAACTATAAAGAAATAGTCATACTTAACAAGCCAGTGATGCTGTGTAGAGATGTTCTACTATTTTGAAATATGTTATTTTTCTTTGTTCATGTGGCTTGATATGAGTTATACAACGTTTTATCTCATCATCCAACCCGATCATGTTAAATGATCAGTTGTAGATGTTTTCTATGAGTCGTGACATGTTAGTGGGAACTAGTGCGTAACCCGTTTCCTGTCTTGCAGATGTGGTGTTCTTCATCTACCTTTACCAGCGCTGGATCTACCGGGTCGATCCCAACAGGGTCAACGAGTTTGGCACCAGCGGAGCAGACCTGGACCAGAACAACACAGCAGCAGCTGCTCCTGTCGAGGCGGCCGCCGCCATCACAGACAAACCAGAGGGGGAGAAGAAGAACGATTAAACAAGACCACACATTTATCTCTCTGCCTCCCTGGCCCTCCCTGCTGGGGCGAAGAGAACTTGTGGAATTTTAGGCAGGGAGCGGAGGGGGGGGGTTGTTGTTTAGCTGTCATGGACGCCACTACAAAAAAAAAACAACAAAAAAACAAAAAAAGAAAAGGAAAAAAAAAAAAAAAAGAAAATGCAGTTCAACTGTTCCCTCTGATTTCTGTGTGGATCCACAGAATCATATTCAGTGTAGACTTGGTAAAATTCTTATTTCTGTTTCCCGCCCATCCCCGCCCTCTCGTTTTGCAGTTCAAGTGAAGTAAAACAAAACGTGATGTACTGTATTCTGTATGATTTTCTCAGAGGGTAACAGTGTCTTGGAGTCAAAAGGTGGGAGGGACCGGGTTGCAGTTATACTGTCTTTTTTTTTTTTTTTTTTTTTTTTTTTTCTTCTTTTTTTTTTTTTTTAATATATACAGGGAAGAAAGAGGCCCAGTGCAGCTTTTGTTCTTTGTGTAGATTCCTTGTGAATTTATTTTTCTTTTCATTCCATGTGAGCACCGTGTTTCAAATTGCCTGGAAACTGGTGAGTAGTGCTGGAGGAAACTGGAAGGGACCCCTGAGCCAAGATGGAGGACGACGAAAGGGTTTGAGATGAGATGGCAAATCCTGCAGGGCACTACCCACGAGACAGTGACTACTACCCTCGATTTTAAATAATGGTTAATGTTCTAAACTTGAACATATATATATAAAAAAAAAAAAAAAAAAGAAAGAAAAAAATAACAGCCTTGTTGGTATTAATATAAATATATTAATATTGTCAATGACTTTAATTTTTTGTTTTTTCAGTCACTGAAACATTCTTTTGTATGTCCTCAAAATGTACAGAATCTCAGCTTGTCATGTTAATAATACAGATGTCAAAACTGTCTAGCAATAGCTGATTTGCAAGTCTAATTTTTATTTTATTTTTTTTCCCCTCGGCCGGATGTCTGATTTTGTTTTTGTTTGTTTTGGTTTTTTTTTTCTTCTAATTATTTCATGCTCCAAGCCAAATCACCTCAACAGATGAAAGCTAGACCATGAGATGTGTGATCTGGAAGACTTACAGTGTCTCTGTTTTTATTTTTGAGTGCTGTAAAATCCCCAAAAACAAAAAAACAAAAAAAAAAACAAAAAAAACAAAAGAGGGTTTCATGTTAGTACATATTAAATTTTGAGCATTCATGTTTATAGTAAAAAATTAAGTGTGATTTAAAAAATGTCTATGCAACGCTCTTTTGATTTTACCTTTTTTTTTTTTTAATTCAAGAATCATCATTTGTTTCACATCAAACTTTTACATTTTCTCACATTTTGTTTTTTTTTATTTATGTTGCAAGAAAACATTTTTTATCCTCTTTTGTTTGCTCGTGCAGCATTTTCATTCTTATGTGACCCAGACTTTTTTTTTTTTGTGCTTATTTTTTTTTTAGTCTAGAAATTAACAGAAAAATCACCCACAATTTCTCACGGTGATGGTTTCAGACTTCTCTCTCTCTCTCTTTTTAGGCTTTTGGTCAAAATGTAAGAATTAAAATTAGTCCAGTGCAGAAGCTGAATTCAGAGTCGGCAGAAATAAGGAAGTTAAACCAACCGTCAGTTGTTTTTTTTTAGGTTTAGTTCTCAAGGAGTTAAAAACTATGACCAACTTCTCATTTTTTTGGCACAAGGTTGTTTTATCTCTTCTTGGTGTCTCTTTTAGGATCTTTTTGCTTAATATCTCTTCATAGTCCCTATTAATGGTCATATTATTTCTCTTTTCTCTCTGTAGCCATTTGGAAAACAACCAATGCTCACTTCGGGCACCAAAAGTTTCCTTTTTGGGTCATAAATCAGTCTGTGCAGCTGTAGTTTCCCCCTTTTTTTCTTTCTTTTTTTGTTTTTCCTCACAGCTATTGCCTTATCTGCAACCATCTCTGCAGCTGAGGTGACTGTTGTTATGTCTAACTCGACCTCTCTGCTGACTCACTGCTTCCTTTAAACGCCTCCACTTTCGCTTTCCATTTCCTTTAAAACCTGTCACTCCTCGGTGTGACCGGCAGGTGGCGGTGCTGCGCCGCGCAAGTCCTCATAACTTCTGTAAAAGTTTCGATAGAGAAGTAACTAAACGTGCATATATACGTGTATTGATATATTTAAAGAGATAGATGTGGGACTGTCGGTCGTGATCTAAAATCTATTTTTATCCCTTTAAAGAAAAAAAAAAAAAAACGAGGAACCCACCGCCTCAGTTCAACATTTTGATGGAAACGTGAGACGCAGATTTTTTTTGACGGTGACATGATGCAACAAGGAGAAATCCCGAAATCAGACCGGGACAAGCTGAGTCTGGCACGACTCTATTTGGTTAAAGAGAAAAAAAAAAAAGGTCTGTGTGTTTGAGAGAGCGAAGGTTAATTGTAATAGTTGAATTTTGTTTTGCATATGAAGTGAGGATGAGTAAAAACAACCTTAAAAAACAGTAATAATGTGAAGTGACACAATGGAAACATATTTTTTTTTCTCACGGAAATTACTAAAGGGATTTAGGTTAATAAGAGAACCTGTTTGTCCTATAAAGGAGAGGAGATGAGAAAAAAAAGGGGGAGGTGGGGGTCCCCCTGAGTTTGACGAGATGGTGATGACGACACGCCGCGAGGGGGATTTCCACTCCACGAAGGAGCCAATCAGAAACGATCTCGCTGCGGAAATAATACGCGAACTCGAAGCGTTCAAACATCAGTTGAGACATGTTTTTAAGTCGATGCGACACCTTCACACCGGCTGGTACAAACAACCAGAGCTGCCATCTCCTCTGATGAGATATTTGTTATTATTATTATTTATATAATCAAACAAAAAAATACGATTTGACCCACGAGGCGGACGCTCCATAACGGGAATTTATCCGGTTTGGAAAGAAAATCAGAAGGAAGGAAACTACAAGCGAAGATTAATGGTGTTAAAGAAGTATCCGCATGCGATGAAAGACATGGATATGTACACCGGTGAGTTTTTATTTAACTATTTATTAAGTTTGTGTGTGTGTGTTAGAGTGAGTAAGACATGGATACACGAAGAGAGGCAGAAAGGGAGAGAGAGCTGACATCATCCTCAGGCATGTGATTTGTCAGAGCAGAGCAGCCAACACCCATCCCCCGGACCAGAGCCTCTCTGACCCGGCTCACACACTCCCACTGTCCCCGCTGCGCTCTCACACACTCGCCACACACACACATCTGTCATGTATCATCACTGACGCTCTCGTTTCTCTTCTTCTTGCAGATCGAAATATTGCAGAATTCGGTGAGTATTGATTCTTTGTTTATTATTATTATTTTTCCTTCGTTTTGTTTGATTACACTTTACACGTACACGTGCGACACGCAGACACGATTGACCTGACGTGACCTCGTGCAGAAGGAGAAGTAAACCATCATTAGCGTGTCTGCTTCCTTTTTTTTTTTTTTTTTTTAAATCATGTTGTTAAAATCCACATGTTGCTTCTGACTAGGGAGGTGTAAAAGTACACATTTTAGACACCAGTCAACAACAAAAACAACACATTAAAAACTTCTTTCTTGTCAGGTCTTATTTCTAATACTCAAGATTGCTCGTATTTATTGTGATCACTATTAAAAAAAAGACAGAGTCACTGTCATGATGCATATTCTTATTAACTCGATAGCTACAAAGCGGAGCTGACATCCTACTCTTGTTATTATTATCGACGACCGCTTTGTTGACATCTCAAAGCGGCAGGAAACTCTAGTCTGCGTTTGGTTTACACGTGTTACATGCACATCAACCACAACTGTGGTGAATTTAAGACTGCAGGTAAGTCAACTTCCCTAAAACTTTCACTGCTTCATTAACCAGCGTGGTGTCAAGTGTCAAAAGTATGTTTACTATCCAAACTAGTATCATAAATTTTTTTTAGTATTTCCATATTTGGGCTACTTCATCCTTCTACGCCACCAGGAAGTTTAACAGGAGGAAGTGTTTTATTCTTTACTACAGCGCATTTCTCTACAGTTTAACGGCTGGTGAAATATAAATATGAAATCTGTGGTTTTCTGTCTTTTTTTTTCTTCTTCTTTCCTTTTGTGACAGATGTGTAACATCAGCTGTTCCTGTAAAAAACATGACTTCCTCTTCAAACTTCTCTCATGGTCTCATTTAAAAATCAAACATTAGAAAAACAAAACACACAAACGATATATACAATATATACAATATATACGCGCTTTTAAGAACTTTCTATTATAGCTTTTTATTTCCTTCCTTTTACACTAATTATCTCACGACCACTGACATGACCTCTCGCTCAAAACCATGGGAACCAAAGTACTAAAAACAAAGTAGTTAAAACATAAGTTCTCTACTTTGATTCTTAAAGTATCCTTTAAAATAAATACTGAATACTAATACTTCAGGACGTTGACTTGTGAATATTGTGAAACTATATTAACAGTACTTTTAATTAAGTGAAGAATTTAAACAACTATCTCCTTAAACACCATATGTGTTCATGTTTTTGTTATTGGTCTTGCTCTGATTAAGCGTAAACCACGTCTAAGTCTTCCGATATGAATAATAATAATGGACGTAGTCAGGCAAATGACACGTTTCGTGAGTCCAGTTTATACAAAAACAATAACAGCGAGCAGGAAGCGGATGAAGTATAAATACAGAAACACAAAAAAGATACGAACTCGGCGACTCAGGGGAAAGTAGGTGAGCTTCACATTCAAAATGCGACAAAATATAGATCAGCACAAACAAGTAAATGAGTCATTAACATTCAGTTGGTTTTAAATGGGGCATTTTCCTCCAAAAAAATGTCTTTTTCTCTGACATTGTTGACTGTTTCTGTATATATTTGTGGGGAGTTACATTATACAACATTGTTCAGTGCATCAACATCAGTCTGGTGCTAATTTTCCATTCTGAGATCTTTGATGTTTGATTGTCTATAATGTCTTTTTTATAGACATCATTCAGGAAGTAATCACAGAGGACATCGAGCAGCCAGGTGGCTCTCTCCCTCGACCTTGTGGTCCTCCATCTGACCTCCTCTCCCCGCCACAGTCTCGCAGCAGATCACAGCCAGTGCTGGTAGCGAGAGGCACTGGACACCAGGTGAGTGTCTTTAAAAAAAAAAAAACCACACACAACATCCTTGAGTGTGTTTCATAAGGGTGTTGTGTTTTCATATACCGGCGAGACAAAACACCAGCATTTGTGGCGTTTGTGCTTGCTCTCGTTTGGTTTCTGGTTTTTCAACCACAGTTGTTGTATTTCCTCATTGTTGGCAACACCCAACAGTCGAGCATGAAGGTGTCTGTTTTAGGTATGAGTGGAGTGTTAAATCAAGGCGAGAGTGGCCAGTTGTGGGAAAAGGTGTTGTCGTGACGCTGCGACAGCGTAAACACACAGGTCGTGTTTATCAGTTAAAGTTATTTGATTTGATGTGATTGTTTTTATATATATTTTAGCTACATACGGCCAAAAAAATATAATAATAATCTTGGTAAATAATTTTTGGCCTTGGACAACCCCATAGAAACCCTGTTAGTTATACACAACAGTTTATTCTTGCGTTTCACCACCAGAGCTTCGCCTTTTCTAATCTAACAATAGTCGATTGGTATTTTATCAGATCGTCAGTAAGTTTCGTCTTCTCAGACGTGAAGCTCGTGACACTTTGAGTTTTGTTTTCCCGTGTTTTGTGATGATTTGGTTCTGGTAATTTGAAATTAGCATTTCATAGTCAGATGAAAGTACATCTACAGTGTTGCAGCAACATTGTTCTTTGCAAGTACAAATATTCAGTATGACTCAATCGCTTATTTGACCCAAATTACCTTCATGTTGTCGCTGAGCGTTTATTAATGTTGCTCTTGACGACAGATGAAGATTCCTGCTCTTTTTTTTTTCTAAAGGATTAAATGAGCTGGGTTGTGATACATGTGCAGCCAACAGACAGATGGTCGGCTGTTTTATTGTTGTGTAAAGCAGTAGACAGGCAGCTCAGGCTTTTACCGTAAAGCACGTGGTTTACTGACACCAGAGATCTGACACTCAGATCTGAAGTGTTGTAACCTGATAACACTGTAGTAATGCTGCAGATGCAGGTACAAGTAACGTAGGGCGCCAGAAATCAGCTTTAAAGCTTTATTAGGAAATTATCTGTACATGTGTGTTTACATCATTTGCATGTTTTTTGGTTTTTTTTTCGGGTGGGGTGGGGTGGGGTTGTAAATAGAGTTTGTTAGAAGTTTTGAGTCTTTGTGGCCTGTTAGAGGCTGACACACCTCCCCAGCATGCTTTTCTGCAGGAGGAGACCGAGAGCGAGAGTAGGAGGGGCCGAGAGCTTTAGTAGAACAGTAATCTGACTCCTGCTTTCAGTTTTGCCGTCTGTTCTGTTTACAAGCCAAACCCTCCTGGGGTTAGAGGTTGCATTCTTCGCGCCACACAACGTCTTCGATTGGCGGAGCTACGTCAGATCTCTCTGACTTCCTATTTCCTGTTCTCTGGCTCAGTTTGCCAAGCTTTTGTTTAGCCCCTAGTGTTTCAAGGCCCGAACAGGTATGTTGAGATTAACGCGCTAGCAGCGGCGGCAGACGACTGTGGCTCGACAGGATAATATGAAACATGAGCTCATGCAGAGACATCATCCAGATCTCTGCAGCAGCGGTTTAATGAGCACTCAGCAAACACACACACACGGCTGCGAGAGGAGTCAACTTCTTTTTCCTTCTTTGTTCCCTGCAGGTTTGATCACTCATCTTTTTTTGTCAAACTGATGATGCACATTTTACTAAAACATGCATGCCTTTTTGTGAAAACTTTTTTTTTTTTTTTGCTTTGTGGTTTTACTTTAAAGGACGGCCGAATTTCAAGGACAGAAACTGGCGATTGTTTATAGGAAGAGTTGCAGATAGAGAAAGTAAAAGCAGCACACACAGAGAAAAGAGAGAAGTCTGTTGTGTGTGAGCGGAAAAGCTTCATCACTTGTGGTGTAACGGAAAAGTCAAAGAGCACATGGTTTAATTGCATGCACTGATGCAAAGCATATGTATGAAGGGGGGAAAAAAGCATTAGTGGGATCAGTTCACTTCAGGAAGCTTCGGATGTCTGGTTCTCTGTTACACACTTTAAAAACAACCTGTGGCTCAGTTTTCTCTGATTGTACTTTGATATTTTTTAACGCTGTGATGAATTCTACAAGAAATAAAAGTATATATACGATGATATGAAGGCGTAATATCAGCAGGGTGCACTTAAGGTATCGATAGTGACATGATAAAATCATCAACTGATACTAAACATCTTTATTTACAGATTAACACTCCAGCGTAGTCAATAATAACTGGGTTTGACACTACAAATATTTAATTTACAGTCTTATGAGAGATTGAAATCTGCAAATATTTCTCTATTTTTGCCAGAAAAGTAACTGAAACTGTTTATCCGTTGATAGTTGCTGACTATTTCAGATGAGTTAATTAGTTTTAATTCGAAACCAATCGTTAATCTGACTCAACTTGAAATAATAGTAATGACTAGTAATGATGTTTCCAGCCAATCATTTCACCTCAGTGGTTAATGACCTTTCCTGATCTTAACTATGTCTGTTTTTGTTTTTTGTTTTTTCCACAGCCCCCCTGCTCGTTCCCTCCATCTCTGCTGTCACTGAATAATTCCAATGAGATGGCATCGGTTCCTTCTTCTCGAGGTTCCTCCTCTCGTCGTAATCAAGGCTTGTGTTCGTCAAATTGTAGCAGCCCAGGTCGTGTGTCCTCCCAAAACCGTGGCGACACCGACATGCTGGAGCGGATTCTAGAAAAGCCCAAACTGGTGGTGACGGAGGAGCCCAAAGACAGAGGCATGAGGTTTCGCTATGAGTGTGAAGGACGCTCAGCCGGGAGCATCCTGGGAGTGTCCAGCACCGAAACAAACAAGACTCAACCTGCAATTGAGGTACATTTAGCATTAAGTTGATCTCGTTTTTTTATGTTAATCTCAAATTGGTTTTAGTTTTGTCCGTAAAGGGGATTTACTGCCTCTCAGAGACCGGAAGTGTTTAGGTTTTGATGGTACTTGGTTAACTCACTTGAACCCCCTGTGCAGAGGGTGGAGCTGGAGTGATGTGGGTTGTTGGAGTCAATTAGAAAGTCCCCATAAATCCCATTTACATGTGTGGTCAAAAAAAGCAGTTACAGTCTGCCTGCAGTTATAAACACACCTATATTCATCTCCTCCTTTAACACCATCAGTGTGTTAAGAAAACAGTGTGGGGGGGGGCTGGTTTAATATTTAAAAATAAATATTCAAAAGTTATTCAAATGTAATCTTTAGGAAAAAAGATTCATGAAATGAATTAGCCTGTTTTGTATCATTGTAGCTGAATATGTTTGGAAACATGGTTCCAAATGAATACAACAAAAACACCAAATGTCTGACTTTTGGAAAATTACTAAAAAAAAAAAAAGATTATTCACTTCTCAAAGATTAACACGCAAAATCTCAGCGAAGTGTGATGCCAGATGGAAACAGGATGTTGTGCTCACATTTAGTTAGATGTGGGTGGGGGGCAATGTGTGCACAGCTTAACTCCCACTTCTTTCATTTATTTTTTCCCCCTTCATCTCTTTCCCTCTTTCAGATTCAGGGTCCCATTGACCACATAAAGAGAGTCAAAGTCACCGTTTCTTTGGTGACCAAAGACCTCCCGCACAGGCCTCACCCCCACTGCCTTGTGGGTAAAGACTGCCCGGCTGGTTCAGGAATCTGTGTGGTCACATTCAACCCTCATAACAACCGGCGACACAGGTACCATCTTTTATTCATCTCTCTTCTTTCAACATAATCTTAGAACTTTAAACTCTAATGTCAGTGTTTTTTTTAGTTTTAGCTTTTGACCATCTAATATGTTTCAACTTGCAGCTTTGCTAACCTCGGTATTCAGTGCGTGAGGAGGAAAGAGCTTGACATTTCGCTTCAGAAAAGAAGAAGTCAAAATATCGACCCTTTTCAAAGTGAGTGGGAATGCAGTGCTGATACACTTTATCAGCACTATCTGTAGGTCCTCTTTTGCACATGTACAGTTTCTTCTTTACTCATGTTAATTGATTTCGTATCTATTTGTCTCTCAGCTGGTCACACAAAGGGAATCGAAGACCTGGACATGAATGCAGTACGTCTGTGTTTCCAGTGCGAGCTTGAGTGGGAGGACGGCAGAAAGGACAGTCTCAGCCCAGTGGTGTCCGCTACCATATACGACAAGAGTAAGACATCACCGAACACTAAACATTTACCAGTTGCGTAGAAAAACCTACGGTGTTTCTCACGTTTGTGTTGCTCTTTTGCAGAAGCCACAACAACATCGCAGCTGAAGATCACCTGCCTGAACCAATACAGAGGTTCCTGCATTGGCAAGACAGAAATTTACATGTTGTGTGACAAAGTACAGAAAGGTGAAACTTTTAATCATTTTAGATGAAATTCTCAAATCTTGAAAATATCTAGTGTTCATCATGAAAAACCAGCACAACAAACATTTTTAATACCATATAAAAAAAGTAGAAAAAACAGGGATGATCAGTGTCATTTGTCAGTATTTTCCAGTAATATGGAGCAATCATTCATAACAATACTTCCTGGTAAAACTAACCAACTAACACATTTGCAGACTAGCAGACATTAGCACTCAGGATTATCAACCAAACTAGACTAGAATCTTATTATTAGTAACATAACAAGAATTTTTAAAGACCATTTTAGAGGAAACTGACAGATAACTTGAAAGGCAATATTTTTTTTTTGTTTTGTCATTTCTCTTTATTAACATGTCTCTGTTTGTCGTCACTGATCCGCAGATGACATAGAGATCATATTCAGACGAGGGTCGTGGAAAGCAAACGGGGAGTTTGCCCAAACAGACGTCCACCGGCAGATCGCCATCGTGTTTAAGACTCCGCCCTACCAGGACCAAAACATCACCGAGGAGGTTGAAGTCAGTGTCGTCCTGCGTCGTGTCTCAGACCAGATGGAGAGCGAACCCGTTTCCTTCACGTACCTGCCGCACAACCCAGGTCAGTCAGGACCACGCAACACTCAACAGTCTGGTGTTAAACTGGTGTTATTTATTTTTTTTTTTTACGTCTGCAATACTAATCGAGTGTTTTCCAAACTGTTTTTCCATTTCAGATCCATATGAGGTGAGGCGGAAGATTAGGATAAAGTCCGATGTCAGCTTCAGAGAGAAATCCTGTTTGACAGGTAAAACGTTGTCTGTTTGGCATTAAAATAGCAAAAGGACTCATTATGTGGAATAGTCTTATATTAGAATAACTGAATTTTCTAGAGGTTGTAAAGAAAAGACAACATCTTAACCTATAAATAAAATCATAATTTATTTGATGATTATATTTAGTGTTGGTGATAACAATCTGGAAAGAAACTGAAGTTGGTATGTACTGGAGTAAAAAGTACACTTAAGATAGAAACAGATAAACAATGTACACAATGTAAAATAGTACTCCAGTAATAATAAAACAAGCTCACAACATTAAAGTAGATAAACCAAGGTGACATACTAGGATCAACAAACTCAAGGAGCTCAACAGGCTCTCAAACAATTGTTAACTTAATTATTTAGACCTGTGCGGTCCAACTAGTTCTCAGTCTAATAACCGACTCTTTTCTCGTAAGTATTTTCTTTGTAACACAATCTGCTTCTTCTCCAGCAGCAGAGTGTGCACCTGCAGCAGAGCCATCCTTCCAGTTCCCGCAGCCTCAGAACATGATGTCTCCAGACAACAGGCTTTGTGGAGCCACCCAGCCTGTGGCCCCTGTCGTGGGGGAACCGTGTTACAACGTGCCCCAGGACTCAAATAACCGCAACGATGAGGCCGCTCTCCTCAATCAGTTGTTAGAAAACCCTGCATTGTGGGAAGCGCTTTGCGACACCAACATTGATATGTCCTTTGATGAGGAGTCCGATGCCAACTCAGCAACGTTCCCCAACGTGGATGTAAACTTCATGCAGCAATTTGGCGCGTACACTCAGGACTTTACCCAGTACAATGACTTGCAGTTCAACATGCTGGTCAATGAGAACCAGACTTTGCAGTCAGAGCCGCAGGAAAACCTGAGCAACATGGTTCAGGTGAAGAAAGAAGAGCCACTATGAAAATGGGACAGTCAGGATCAAGCTACACACACATTCTCTGTCTTCTGTAAAGAAAGGGTTTGAAATTCTGGGAAATGTGTTTGTCCACTTTAGATGAATTAGAAGAGAAGACTGATAATTCTCTCATGACTGCATGGTAAATATGAAGCTACAGCCAGCATAAAGAGTGGATCTTTATGTGTAGCCTGGCTCTGTCTGTGGCTCTATAACTCACTAGTTAATATATAAATATTTGAAAGATAGAAATGTGGTCCACATCCCAGACGTTTTCTTTAACCTTTTTTGAATTAAAGGCCAGAACAGATCATGACATGACTCCAATATTACAGACAAAACTTCATTTTTTTCTCCTGCTGCTTTACACTCTTAAGTATTTTTAGGTAATTTTGTTTCAAAACTCTTAAACCTGTGTCTTTATTGTTGCCTCAAAGCCTTGCTGGTCAAGGCTTTAGCAATAAGAAGCAGGTTAACATTCCTTAATATTTTTCCATAAAGGCTGCTAGCATTAATTTTAAGGCTTAAAGCCAGAATAATGTGATCATCACAGTGTAAGTGGAGACAGATTAGACAGATTTGTGAACAGTAGAGACCATTCAAGAAGTTACTGTCTGTTGTGAAAAAACAAAAACAAAACAAAAAAAAAAAAACAGGTTGTTGATGAGTCTGAAATACCTGGTCTGTAATGTTTGTGTGGGAACTGTTGTTCACTCAAAAACAAACCAAGTCCTTATCAGAAGGACTGGCTTGGTATGAAAGGATTTTAATCTTACAATTATGGTAGTTTCAGATCTGTTTGTCACAGTATCCTTGTTTGTTATTGCGCTGTGTAGCTACTTGATGTCACTGCTTTCGTTTAATATTTAATCTGCTTAGATACAATAGAAACCAGTCGTCCTCGTCATCATAGTTTTGTTTGTCTGTTTCTTTTGTTCTGCAGTTTCATCCGCACCTTGTCAAACTCCGCCCTATTGCTGTGGCACTGAAGTGTAAATATTTAAAAAATAAAATGTCATTTGTCATGTGTAATTTTTGGTGATGTGGTTACTGACTCTTGACTTGCTTTCATTCTGATTTTAGACATCAAAATGAAACAAACCAAAGATGTCACAAAAGAAGAAGAAAAGTATAGTAAGAGGTCAAAAATATGCGGAAAAAAGTCACAGTATAGTAAGACGTCAAAAATGTGCAAAAAAAGTCATACTAAAGTAAGACGTCAAATGTGCGAAAAAAGTCATACTAAAGTAAGATGTCAGAAATGTGCGAAAAAAAAGTCATACTATAGTAAGACGTCAAAAATGTGCAAAAAAAGTCATACTATAGTAAGACGTCAAAAAAGTGCAAAAAGTCATATTATAGTAAGACGTCAAAAATGTCTAAAAAAAAGTCATAGTATAGTAAGACGTCAAAAATGTCTAAAGAAAGTAATAGTATAGTAAGACGTCAAAAATGTCTTAAAAAAGTCATACTATAGTAAGACGTCAACAATGTGCCAAAAAAGTCATAGTATAGTAAGACGTCAAAAATGTCTAAAAAAAGTCATACTATAGTAAGACGTCAAAAATGTCTAAAAAAAGTCATAGTATAGTAAGACGTCAAAAATGTGCAAAAAAAGTCATAGTATAGTAAGACGTCAAAAATGTCTGAAAAAAGTCATACTATATAGTAAGACGTCAAAAATGTCTAAAAAAAGTCATACTATAGTAAGACGTCAAAAATGTGCCAAAAAAGTCATAGTATAGTAAGACGTCAAAAATGTGCAAAAAAGTCATACTATAGTAAGACGTCAAAAATGTGCTAAAAAAGTCATACTATAGTAAGACGTCAAAAATGTGCCAAAAAAGTTATACTATAGTAAGACGTCAAAAATGTGCAAAAAAGTCATAGGATAGTAAGACGTCAAAAATGTGCTAAAAAAGTAATACTATAGTAAGACGTCAAAAATGTGCCAAAAAAGTTATAGTATAGTAAGACATCAAAAATGTCTAAAAAAGTCATACTATAGTAAGACGTCAAAAATATGCAAAAAAAGTCATACTATAGTAAGACGTCAAAAAAGTCATAGTATAGTAAGACGTCAAAAAAGTGCGAAAAAAGTCATACTATAGTAAGACGTCAAAAATGTCTGAAAAAAAGTCATAGTATAGTAAGACGTCAAAAATGTGCTAAAAAAGTCATACTATAGTAAGACGTCAAAAATGTGCAAAAAAGTCATAGTATAGTAAGACGTCAAAAATGTCTAAAAAAAGTCATAGTATAGTAAGACGTCAAAAATGTCTGAAAAAAGTCATACTATAGTAAGACGTCAAAAATGTGCCAAAAAAGTCATACTATAGTAAGACGTCAAAAATGTGCTAAAAAAGTCATAGTATAGTAAGACGTCAAAAATGTCTAAAAAAAGTCATAGTATAGTAAGACGTCAAAAATGTCTAAAAAAAGTCATACTATAGTAAGACGTCAAAAATGTGCCAAAAAAGTCATAGTATAGTAAGACGTCAAAAATGTCTAAAAAAAGTCATACTATAGTAAGACGTCAAAAATGTGCCAAAAAAGTCATAGTATAGTAAGACGTCAAAAATGTGCTAAAAAAGTCATACTATAGTAAGACGTCAAAAATGTGCAAAAAAAGTCATACTATAGTAAGACGTCAAAAATGTCTGAAAAAAGTCATACTATAGTAAGACGTCAAAAATGTGCAAAAAAAGTCATAGTATAGTAAGACGTCAAAAATGTGCAAAAAAAGTCATAGTATAGTAAGACGTCAAAAATGTGCAAAAAAAGTCATAGTATAGTAAGACGTCAAAAATGTGCCAAAAAAGTCATAGTATAGTAAGACGTCAAAAATGTGCCAAAAAAGTCATACTATAGTAAGACGTCAAAAATGTCTAAAAAAAGTCATAGTATAGTAAGACGTCAAAAATGTCTGAAAAAAAGTCATAGTATAGTAAGACGTCAAAAATGTGCTAAAAAAGTCATACTATAGTAAGACGTCAAAAATGTGCCAAAAAAGTTATAGTATAGTAAGACGTCAAAAATGTCTAAAAAAGTCATAGTATAGTAAGACGTCAAAAATGTCTTAAAAAAGTCATAGTATAGTAAAACGTCAAAAATGTCTGAAAAAAGTCATACTATAGTAAGACGTCAAAAATGTGCAAAAAAAGTCATAGTATAGTAAGACGTCAAAAATGTGCTAAAAAAGTCATACTATAGTAAGACATCAAAAATGTCTAAAAAAGTCATAGTATAGTAAGACGTCAAAAATGTCTAAAAAAAAGTCATACTATAGTAAGACGTCAAAAATGTGCCAAAAAAGTCATAGTATAGTAAGACGTCAAAAATGTGCCAAAAAAGTCATACTATAGTAAGACGTCAAAAATGTGCAAAAAAAGTCATACTATAGTAAGACGTCAAAAAAGTGCAAAAAGTCATATTATAGTAAGACGTCAAAAATGTCTAAAAAAAAGTCATAGTATAGTAAGACGTCAAAAATGACGTCAAAAAAAAGTCATAGTATAGTAAGACGTCAAAAATGTCTAAAAAAGTCATACTATAGTAAGACGTCAAAAATGTCTGAAAAAAGTCATACTATAGTAAGACGTCAAAAATGTGCAAAAAAAGTCATAGTATAGTAAGACGTCAAAAATGTCTAAAAAAGTCATACTATAGTAAGACGTCAAAAAAATGTCTAAAAAAGTCATAGTATAGTAAGACGTCAAAAATGTGCAAAAAAAGTCATAGTATAGTAAGACGTCAAAAATGTCTAAAAAAAGTCATACTATATAGTAAGACGTCAAAAATGTCTAAAAAAAGTCATACTATAGTAAGACGTCAAAAATGTGCCAAAAAAGTCATAGTATAGTAAGACGTCAAAAATGTGCAAAAAAGTCATACTATAGTAAGACGTCAAAAATGTGCTAAAAAAGTCATACTATAGTAAGACGTCAAAAATGTCTAAAAAAGTTATACTATAGTAAGACGTCAAAAATGTGCCAAAAAA